>JASJET010000122.1:12647500-15047500 GCA_034092305.1 Diaprepes abbreviatus
GCAGCATTATGTGAAACATCACAATCCACCGCTAATCGTACTACCAAGAAATATAGGTATCATCCATATCACATGGAATTACGCCAAGAATTGCATGGACAGGATTTTGAAAGTCGTGTAAACTTTTGTCGTACAATAAATGCGGAGATTCAATTAAATCCAAATTTATTATTCAAGGTAATGTTTAGTAATGAAGCTACTTTTAGAAGTAACGGTGCCGTAAATAGACGCAACATGCATTATTATGCCACAGAAAACCCATTTTGGATTAGAGAGGTGCAACATCGAAACCACTGGTCATTAAATGTTTGGTGTGGTATTAATCATAATCGAATTATTGGACCCCACTTTTTTAATGAACCACTAAATGGCCATAGTTACTTGAACTTTCTACAAGAAGAACTACCCCAACTGCTTCAAGGTCTCGATAGGGATGAGCTCGACAGTATGTGGTTCCAGCACGATGGTGCGCCTCCGCATTACCATCGTGAAGTTCGTGCGTTTTTGGACCAACGATATCCGCAAAAATGGATTGGACGTGGGGGTTTCATTGAGTGGCCACCAAGGTCTTGCGACATCACCCCATTAGATTTCTTCCTATGGGGTTATATTAAAAATAAAGTGTATGTTAATCCACCAACAACAGTGGAAGATATGCGAAACAGGATTAGGGATACCTGTAGAACAATAACGCCACTAATTTTGTCCAGGGTCCGAGAAAATCTGCAAAAAATACTAAATTTGTGCATTGCACAAGAGGGTCGCTTATTCGAACACTTATTAAAAAGAAATAATTAATCTCAGTATTTAATAGGTAATTTTTTTGTTTCAATTTAGTATAAAAGTAAACATATATTTGCCTTGTCGTTATTGTTGTGTTAATTTTTTCACATTATGTTTAATTAAACTATTGCCGTTGTAATATAACGAATAATTTATTTCATCATATTTAACAACATTCTGTTTGTTTCTGTAGTTTGTTTTTATTATTTTACATGGCTACTATGATAATGAAGACTATTTCTGTAAAAAAGTATGGAAAATAAGAAAAACTGAAATATCTCAAAAACTATTATAAATAGGTATAGGATATATTGAACAAAACTTTTAGGATTTTTATTACTCTATTAAATAACATGAAAATATACAGGGTGTACCATTAAAAAAAAGATATTTATTCATTTAAACTTGTTCAAATTTGAGCCGATGTGTTCAACACCCTGTAGCTTTTATTGAAAATATTAGGTAAAAATTATGTTAACTTGTCCTTGGCCTTGCTAAATTCTAAATTTGAATAAATTTGTCACAAAATTGAAAACGTTATTTAGGATTGAATTGATGCTTGAAAATGTGACTTTTTTTCTTTAAACTTAATTATCTCAGAAACTATAAAGTTTTGTTATAGTAAACCCTTAATAAAAAAGATTTAAAATTATAAGCCAAATCGAAAATACGATTCGTATATAGGGTGTTCTATTTAAAAAAAATACAATTTTATGCTGTCCTAATTTTTTGGCTCACCCTATAGAGTCCTAAATATTTTTAAAATCTGCGTAAAAATAAACTGTATCAAACAATAAATATAGTTTCTTTGTTAATTTCACCGAACCTACTTCATCCAATCGTTGACTCACCCTGTATCTAATTAACAAAATAATAGCGCCATAGGTTTTCCGATGACCTATAACTAATTATTTCAACTTTTTCGTTTATAATCAACACCTGAGATTCCAAAATTAAAAACATCGTCTTTTGACATTCTCAAACGCTCATAGATAATGATTAAACATTACCAATTGTTGCCAACTATCAGGGCTAGTCTTGCATTTATCCTCTTTACAACTTCCAGCAGTTGGTTACCTCTTACCCCAAAATTTCTGAAATTTTTTTACTGACTGGTATACACCTTAGGTAATATTTAATCTAATAAATAAAGATCCCTCTTAGTTGGAATACTATTTTTCATATCAGTTAACCATATTTCAAATGCTAGTATTAATTTTTTGAAATTCGCCTTCAAAAAGCTTTTGTGTATACTGAAGAAGTCACCAAGATTACTAGGTCATTTCCCTTCCTTCAAATGTGGTTATTAAAGTTACAAATCAAATCTGTAGATATCGGAGGTATATCAGGATCGCCTATTAATGATATATATTGACTTCGGCTGAGATCGCGTTAGCCTAGTGCTGCAGGACATACTTTGTTCTTTTTGATATATTGAAGAAAATGAACCAGATAAAATATTTGCAGCCATTAAAGAAAGTCGTAAAAGTAAAGTCGACTTGTGTGTCTAATTTAAAGTCATCTCATGCAAATGAGTCCCTTAAAATAACGAAGGTGTAGATTAAAATTTTATGTAATTACAGACTGTTAACACGTGTGAAATTATAAATTATGGCCCTCAGTTTAATTTAGAGTACTTTTTTTTTCTAAATGAAATCCACCCTTGTAGAATTGATAATTTATGGAAAGTTTTACGATTTAACGTAGTAATTAGAATAATGAAAATGAAATTGAAAAACTCGTAGATTGTCATATATGCAAGCTCAAAATTATGGAATTCATACAAATTAGTTATTAGGAGTCATGATCCATTTTTAATATTGCATTTTTTTATGTCTTCTAAAGGCCACTAAAGATCAGATTACTTATAAAATGAAGTGAGGTTTTTGTTTTAATTTTATTATTAACTTAATCTTAGTAACTCATGAAAAAAAAACATCAAGAATGCGTTTTACTTTTGGTTTAACAATAATTACTTTATACAGATACAATTCAGCGAAGCAATCTTATGATTTTTTATGTAAAAAATCATTGTCAATATGTTTCTGTTAACGAGAGGAACTGGAATAGGAGTGTATGGATCTAGTATCAGACATCACGAAAGCTTGAGTAAGTTGCCATGCATCTTCCAGGCTGAAATACATCCATCAGGAAATGTAAACAATTTAGCACAGAAAAATACTATCGCTTACAGGAGATTATTATTATGTCGGATAATCAAGCAGCTATCAGTATGTTGAGTTCTCAAGTAATCACTTCCAGAATAGGAATGCCTAAAGAAACTAAATTAATTGGGTAAGAATAATAAGGTCACCTTTCTTTGCGTACCGGGACACATCGGTGTAGAGGGGAATGACATAGTAGACAAATTCATGAGAAAGCTGAGACATTATTTCTGAGGTCAGAACCTTTCTGTGGAATCAGTAGCAGTGTAATGTTGGAGGACCTAAAAAGAGAGGAAAAGAGCAGGACAACCAATTACTGGACGGATCCGCAAGGAATAAAACAAGCGAAGATGCTTATTGGGAACTATGATCAGAAGAGATTCAAGAAATACATAAGTCTAAGGAAATAGCAACTTAGAGTTTTGATAGAAATATTGACAAGACGTTGTCACCTGAAAAGACACCTCAAGAAACTCGGATTGGTAGAAAGAGAAAAGTGCAGATTTTGCAAGGAGGTGGACGAAACCTAAATTTACATCTTCTATGTGTGTAGCGTTCTAGAAAAACAGAATGCGGTGCTTGTGAGCACACCACATACAAGAAGGGGAGCTACGGACTTTGAAGCCATTCAACCTTCTAAGGTTCCTGGGAAAATAGGAATCGAAGACCTGCTTTAGCCGGTAAAGCAAGGTATCCCTAACTGCTTAGCAGCAGTTGGGGATCACAATAGATATTCTCGGTAGCAATTCACAAATCTCCAACTTCACACACATAGATACTTTCAATTAATAGCTGAATGCTGGGAACTTTAATGTTTTTAATAATTTAAAATATTGATTTTTACCTTGAAAATTGGGAAACAAAACTTATTAAAAATTAGATTTGTATAACACTAGATTATTACAAAAAATATACAGAATATCCATTTAGTATTCGTGTATTAGATAGTGGCAATATCGTTAAATCAGTTATAAAACTCCTAAACTGAAATCAGTAGTTTAATTAAATTTTAATACTCGCACCACGTTCCTTCGGTCTTCTATAAAAATTTGTTAGAAGCCTTAACTGAAATCATTTCATCTCTCACTGTGAGAAACAATGATCTTGGCTTAAACTTCTCACAAAATTTAATAAGTTGGCAACGACGCATATAGAACGTCCATTTAGTATTCGATAAATTAGATAGCGGCAGGATCGTTAAATCATATCTAAAATTTTTGAAAATTCTTTAGCCGAAATCCGTAGTTTATAAAATTTTAATACTCACACCAACTTTCTTCAGTTTTCTACATAAAAAATTGTGAGAAGCCTTAACTAAAATAATTTCATCTGTCAATGTGAAATAAAATGATCTCAGCTTAGACTTCTCACAAAATTTTTCAAAAACGTAACATACAGTAAGGTCAAAAATATTTAAAAATTTAATAAGTTGGCAACGACGCATATAAAAGCAAAAAATGAGACTTTAACTTCATAAAAAATTATAGGTCATATATTTAAAAAAAAATATCACCCGACATACTTTCTACACCCTGTATAAACTATATTATTTTTAAACTTTACTCTCCTTCATATTTTTTATCGATTTACCGATATAGCCGCAATCGAAAACCGGAATACTTAATAAACACCCTGTATTATTCATGTGAATTTTTTATTACTAGAAAATCTATTAAAGAGAACTTTAAGTGGCATTAAAGCGTCAATGGGATTTGTATTTCATATAAGACACCATTTTTAATTCGTACCCTTGTAAAAGTCGTAATGCATAGATAAAAATCGTTCATAGGTTATTTAATGGCAATTTTAGAGAAATTGTTCAACATGAATATTCCTCTTATTTTAAAGATAAATATATACTGTATCGACATTTGCCCCTTGATATAGGAAGTCCGATTAATAAAATGTCGTAAAATAAAATTTAAAACATCAATTTATAAATAACAATTTAGAATACTCTTTACTAAAATCGCAGCTTTTCATAATTATTTACAAAAAAGTAAAGAACCGTGATGTGGGTATTAAAATTAAAGTAAAATACTCATTTCGGACAAAAAATATTTAAAAATTTAATAAATTGGCAACGTGGCGTTTTAAGGAGAAAAAATTCTGCGTTGAAGAAAGGGTTCAATGATACTCTGATTTCGATAAAAAAAAATGTAGATCGTTACGTTCAAAAAAAATATTCTATTTTTTTTTGGACACCCTGTATAAGCAAACTATTTTTAAACCTCATCAAAATTCCGACTATCAATCTTTCCATTAATTTAACAATATAGCCGCAATCGAATACCGGAGTACTAAGTGGACGCTTTGTACAGGGTGAGTCAACGATTGGATGAAGTAGGTTTGTGCCTTTTCGGTGAAATTAACAAAGAAACTATATTTATTGTTTGATACAGTTTACTTTTACGCAGATTTTAAAAATATTTAGGACCCTACAGGGTGAGCCAAAAAACTAGGACTGCATAAAGTTGTATTTGTTTAAATAGAACACCCTATATATGAATCGTATTTTCGATTTAGCTTATAATTTTAAATCTTTTTTATTAAGGGTTTACTATAACAAAACTTTATAGTTTTTGAGATAATTAAGTTTAAAGAAAAAAAGTCACATTTTCAAGCATCAATTCAATCCTAAATAACGTTTTCAATTTTGTGACAAAAATATTCAAATTTGGAATTTAGCAAGGCCAAGGACAAGTTAACATAATTCTTACCTAATATTTGCAATAAAAGCTACAGGGTGTTGAACACATCGGCTCAAATTTGAACAAGTTTAAATGAATAAATATCTTTTTTTTTAAATGGTACACCCTGTATATTTTCATGCTATTTAATAGAGTAATAAAAACTTTACTTTTTTACAGAAATAGTCATTATCATAGTAGCCATGTAAAATAATAAAAAGAAACTACAGAAACAAACAGAATGAGGTTAAATATGATGAAATACATTATTCGTTATATTACAACGGCAATAGTTTAATTAAACATAATGTGAAAAAATTAACACAACAATAACGACAAGGCAAACACATATTTACTTTTATACTAAATTGAAACAAAAAAATTACCTACTAAATACTGAGATTAATTATTTCTTTTTAATAAGTGTTCGAATAAACGACCCTCTTGTGCAATGCACAAATTTAGTCTTTTCTGCAGATTTTCTCGGACCTGGACAAAATTAGTGGCGTTATTGTTCTACAGGTATTCCTAATCCTGTTTCGCATATCTTCCACTGTTAATGGTGGATTAACATATACCTTATTTTTAATATAACCCCATAGGAAGAAATCTAATGGGGTGATGTCGCAAGACCTTGGTGGCCACTCAATGAAACCCCCACGTCCAATCCATTTTTGCGGATATCGTTGGTCCAAAAACGCACGAACTTCACGATGGTAATGCGGAGGCGCACCATCGTGCTGGAACCACATACTGTCGAGCTCATCCCTATTGAGACCTTGAAGCAGTTGGGGTAGTTCTTCTTGTAGAAAGTTCAGGTAACTATGGCCATTTAGTGGTTCATTAAAAAAGTGGGGTCCAATAATTCGATTATGATGAATACCACACCAAACATTTAATGACCAGTGGTTTTGATGTTGCACCTCTCTAATCCAAAATGGGTTTTCTGTGGCATAATAATGCATGTTGCGTCTATTTACGACACCGTTACTTCTAAAAGTAGCTTCATCACTAAACATTACCTTGCATAATAAATTTGGATTTAATTGAATCTCCGCATTTATTGTACGACAAAAGTTTACACGACTTTCAAAATCCTGTCCATGCAATTCTTGGTGTAATTCCATGTGATATGGATGATACCTATATTTCTTGGTAGTACGATTAGCGGTGGATTGTGATGTTTCACATAATGCTGCTAACTGACGGCTACCAATATAAGGATTTTCCTGAACATTTAACAATACTTGTAGTTCTTTTTCTTCATTAGTTACTGGTTTGTTGACCACTTTACGTTTTGGATAATCAACAGTACCAGAAGAATCAAATCTTTGCATTAAGTTTTGAAAAGTATGGGTATTAGGCTGGCGTCGATCAGGATACTTCATTTTGTAAATTCTTTGAGCAAGAAGGCAATTTTTTTGAGCCTCTCCTATTGTATAAATCATATCTATTAACTCATTCTTTGGAAAATTCATTTTACAATATAAGATAAATGCAAAAAAAACCAAACTACACTACATAAAAACCAAAAGAAGCGATTGCGGTTATAAATTTGACACACAGAAAAATGTTCTTTTACATTGTTTTTGCCATGGCTACTAAGACTATTTCTGTAAGAAAGTATGGAAAATAAGAAAAACTGAAATATCTCAAAAACTATTATAAATAGGTATAGGATATATTGAACAAAACTTTTAGGGTTTTTATTACTCTATTAAATAACATGAAAATATACAGGGTGTACCATTTAAAAAAAAAGATATTTATTCATTTAAACTTGTTCAAATTTGAGCCGATGTGTTCAACACCCTGTAGCTTTTATTGCAAATATTAGGTAAAAATTATGTTAACTTGTCCTTGGCCTTGCTACATTCCAAATTTGAATATATTTGTCACAAAATTGAAAACGTTATTTAGGATTGAATTGATGCTTGAAAATGTGACTTTTTTTCTTTAAACTTAATTATCTCAGAAACTATAAAGGTTTGTTATAGTAAATCCTTAATAAAAAAGATTTAAAATTATAAGCTAAATCGAAAATACGATTCGTATATAAGGTGTTCTATTTAAAAAAATACAACTTTATGCTGTCCTAGTTTTTTGGCTCACCCTGTAGAGTCCTAAATATTTTTATAATCTGCGTAAAAATAAACTGTATCAAACAATAAATATAGTTTCTTTGTTAATTTCACCGAAAAGGCACAAACCTACTTCATCCAATCGTTGACTCACCCTGAATATATTAACCTAGAAAAAATAACTTTTTCAGGAATATTATACTATCGCAAGTTTACGTTACCATTAATTGCAAGTGCTAATACTGTGAATTGACGTACATTCTCCGCTTTTGTTATCATTCCAATCAGCTTTTGTAACTAATGTGTTGAATGGGCTTATTTTATTACCATATGTCTTTGGTAGTATCACCTATTCTAAGAACATTTGAATGGTGAATAATTAATTAGAGGACCAAATTAAGTTGTGGATTTATATTGCGGAGAAATCTACACTACACGAGCTTACAAAGTGTATTGTCGGGGCAATTTTTATGGGAAGAATTAATACACTTAATGCAAAAATCTGAATCTATCGAATGTAAAAGGTCACATGCTAGGCACCATCTCTAGTGCTATAAGACCTAAACGTAGTTTCAAGAAGGTTAACTTCCTACACATAAACTACAAAATACAAATTGTCAAATAAAACGTTTACTAATATTTCCTACTGTAATTATTTGCTTAATAGCAGTTTATACAGGGTGTCTAGAAAATACGTGTACAACGTTTGACTACAGATTCGATGTCATAATAGGAATAATAATAAAAATAATAATTATAAAGGTCTTTATTTAATAAAATATTTTACACTTATGTTTTTAGAAATAGTGGGCGAGTTTGAATTCGTCCTAGATATAAAATACCTCTGACGTATGTTCAGCTAACCCACAAAACTAAATATAACCAAAAACAATTAAAAAATTGAAATTAAAAATGTACGAAATATATGAAAAAGAAAACAACATACAACTTATGGAAAATTAGTTAACAACATAAATATTAATTTGAATACAGCTCAATGTTAATTTTCAAAATAAAAATAATGTAAATAAGTTTTAAATGAAAAAAAGAAAGAAAGGTTCAAAGACATTCCCAGATAAAAAGCACGAAATGCACTCAGACACCCAGAATGCTCCCCAAAACCATGGTCCTAAATCTCCGTGCCGACACCTATCTACCCGAAAAATCAATGGCATAGTTATTTAAATATTTGGCAATATTATACGAAAATGATCTCTTGAATAGCTCCAGCGAGTGGGAAGGAATAATAAGCCTTCCCTAAAACCGAATAATAAGATTATGTACATCGCATCGAAATCTGATTTTATTATACAAATATAGGATTGTTTCTTCATCAATTATGGAAAAAAAATTGACAAGTAGAGTGCAACTGTCGCCTCCGTCCCATATTTAACCAACCAACTTTCATATCCCATAAATAAGTCTTAAACAAGAGTTTTGTTGTTTTTGTATTCGGTTAGTATCCAAGGCAGACAGATATGGCCCATAAACAGTATCACAATAATTCAAATACGAGAGCACTAAGCTGTCGCAAAGCAAAGTCTTAAATTCACTATTTAGAAAATGACAATTTTGGAAAATGAATTTCAGGTTTATATAAGCTTTTTTTAATGATTGTCTGATGTGGTAAAAAAATTTTAGATATTGGTCTAGTTGAAGACCGAGGTCTTTAATTGTATTTTTAAAAGTTATGTTAACATTATTCACCTTTACTAGCCCGCTGTATTTGCGCATAAAATTATCCCTATCATTCTTCCTACCAAATAAAATAGCTACGGTTTTTTGTGGATTCAATTTTAAAGAATGACCACAAGGAAACTGAACTAAATTATACAAGTCAAAATTTATAGCTGACACTGCCTGTGAACATTCATGAGGGTAAAAGGATAAATATAGTTGTATATCATCAGCATAGTAGTGTTGTTTACAGGATTTAAAGACGTTAATTACTCCAAAAACTAAAATTAATGAGTATACTTAAAATACCGTGGTTACAACATATACAAGCGAATACTTTTAAATACGTTACTAATGAAATCTTAACTGCCATAGCATTAAACTTCGTTTCCTTTTTAAAATATAATTTAATATGATACTTGTTTTCTTTAGACAGGCCAGTATTTAAAGCTTCAGATTATCATGCGCATAACTAGAAATATGTAAAAATGGAACCTCTGAATACCAAGATATGTGACCTCTTACCGAACTTACAATCTTAATTATAACTTGAATCTTAAATATTAATATCTTGACATTAAATACTGCACCGTGACATTGAATATTAGTCCTTAAATATAAACAATACAAATAGAGCGCAATTTGATCCGATCACTAAAAAGACAAAAAAAAACTAATTTAATGCGTGTACAAAAGGACTGATCATACTAACAAAAATAAATTAGTTTTTAAAGTGTTAATACATGTGAGTAAAAACTACAACTAACATTATATTAGAAAGAACACCACCCAAAACCACTGATAATCGCATATATCTTGGCCAACAAATATCAACATAAATAGGCTGCATGTCTGAAGAAATCATTAAAATAATTCCAGTGAGATCGTCCATCTTTATGAAGTTTCCCTATAAATTATAATCATTGTTAATGTAAACAGTTTTACTTACTTGTTTTGTCTACTGTCCATTTATAGTTATCAGTTAAATTTTCCTCAAAATTAATTTGGTAAATAAAAGTTACTATAGTTATATCGTTCGTGCGATGATATAAAGGTAAATTGGTATTTACTTTGAATAAAAAACATGCATTTTTTATTTGTGTCCAAAATTATATTGAGTTTTGTTGTAGGGTACAGAAATTACATGCAAAAAATATTTTTGATTTTTAATTTTTTTCTGACATAATATTTATACTTTTGTTTAATAAAGTCAACTGAAAATAGAATTTTTCACTTAAGAAAATATTTTATTAAGAAATGTAGTCTATATTTAAAAGTTATATGTAATTAAAAATTTTTGTTCACCTTGGACAAAAAATAAGATTTAACTGTTTTTTCGCAACCACATAGAATCTAAATCCTATTTTCTGTTGACTTTGTTAGACAAAAATGTAAATATTATGTCAGATTAATCAGCTTTGGAAAAAGTATGCTTTTAGAAAATGAAAACAAAAAAATATTAAATATTTTTGCTGCACACCATATCTTACTTTTTGAGAAATCAGAAAAATTTAATCCTGCTTCAACTAAAATATTTATTCAAATAGTATATTTATTTTTAAAACTCTTAATTGTGATCGACATGAAAAAAATCTAAAAATAAATTGTACTGACATGCCTTTCATCAAAGCTCAATATCAGGGGAAACAAAAAAAAATGCCTATTTTCCATCAAAAGTTCATACCAATTTAACTTTATATCATCTCATAAACAATATAACTATAACAATTTTTATTTATCAAATTAATTTTTAGGATAATTTAACTGATAGCTATAAAAATGGACAGTGGGCAAAACTATAAAGTAAAAGTATTTACATTAACACTGATAATAGTTTATAGTGAAACTTCCCAAAAGCGGACGATCCCATTCCAATTATTCTGACGATTTTTCAGACACTAAAACCTTTTATGTTGACATTTGTTCTTCTTCTAATATAATATTAATAGTGTTTGTTAGTTACACGTATTAAATGTTTGTAAATTAATCTATATTTATTAGTATGATCAGTCCTTTGTACACGAATTAAATTAGATTTTTGTGGTTTTGGTGACCGGATTAAATTGTGCGCTATTTGTATTGGTTTGATCCTAATATTCAATGCCAATATAGTATAGGAAATTCACAACTTAATTTGGTACTCTATTAAATTATTCACAATTCAAATGTAATAAGAATAAGTTATACAACCAAATATATATGGTAATAATGTAAGCCAATTCAACACACTAGTTACAAAAACTGATTGGAAAAGCAGGGAATTTACATCAACTCACAGCGTCCATAGTACTAACATTTGCAGTTATTGGTAAAAAGTGTCCCATTTTAGGGCTTTTAGGTTTTCTTCTTGTTTTGCGGTACTCGTAACAAAATGTCCTCTATGATTACGTAATAGAAAAGTATAAACTCACTCAATTCAAATGTAATTGAAATTAATTGATTTTACCAAAAATTTAAACTTATTATAATTAAGCTTAAAATATTTAAAAAATACATGGTCAACAAATTTAAGTATATGCAAACTGTTATGATTACCATTAAAAAAATTGGTAGACCTTAAATACATCGGCAGCTTAAAAGCTTAAAATATTTTTAATATATTAAAAAATAACAGAAGTCAGCGTTATTCATAAAAAAATAGAAAATCACTAAATTCGGCATCCATTATTTTCAGTTAATCTGAGACGAGAATTTACTATTTTCTGTTTTTAGTAACGAGTCAAAAACTAAGTTTATAATTTTAGAATCATTATTTTTTACCTAATGTGAGCAATTAGACAATTAGTGAAACTTTTCATATGTTGTTTAGACATTTTTATTGTTTTTAAAGACTCTTAGTACCCCAGAAGTTTGTTTTTGTATTCCTATTTTTAGAGCGGATGACGATTTTCAATTTTCATGTTGATTTTATCAATGAATCATAAGCGTTTGCGTTTATCGGCCTAAAAACTGTTTTTCCAACGACAGATTTGTGAAACTGTAATGGTGGGCGAATTATTCCATCAATGGGTATATGTACTAATCAACGAATTCCTTCGTAGAATTATCACATCGTCGGAATTATGGATCTGTTGTGAATCACGTAAAAATACATTTATTTATATTAAGACGTGTTGCTAAATAATAATACGAATTCTTGTATTCACTGGCACATTCGCCAATTTATATATTATCTATTTTTTAATTGAATTACTTAAAGAAATATAACATACCAATCGATATATCCAGAGGGGAAATTATAAATTTTATATTTGCACTTTTTAACATTCAAAAATACTTAAAGGATACGATAAAAATCATAAAAGCTGCCCTCTCAATCATCATAAAAAACAACCAAATGAATTTGTTAATATCTACTAGAGCATGACAAGAGGTAGGGATAATCTGTTGGGTACGAAACTATTCTTGACCCCATCATTACTCTATTTATCTGAAAGATCTGAGATTGTGATATAAACAGAACCCTTGTTCATGTCCATCCTTTTGGCGTCTATTTAACTGTTACAGTCAAATTTTTCTGGATTGAATCACACAAAAAAAGTTTGCTTTTCTTTTTTTAGATAATAGATAGTAAAATAGATTTAATAAAATCAACTTTATTTTTCCGCAATTTTGACTGAGCCAATATATTCAGATTATATCATAAAGGTCAAAAGACTGAGTTAAGATGTAACATCTGATTGAAATTTAAATCGAAACCATTTACTATTACGTGAATTTCAAATGGTTAAAAAATCAGTTAATGTGAACACAACCCTGATGGCTTGATCGAAGTTAAATCTGAATCGCAAGTCTTATATTGAGTCAATGGATGCAGATTGAAGAGCCAGCCGATGGATGATACAACAAAAATTCCGCAATTAGTTTTATGTTTCGGTACATGTGTTTTTGCGGTTGTTATTAGAGAAACAAATAAACATTGTTTTTGAAATATTATTATTATTTCTCCCTTTTTTCTGTTTAAAATATTTATGTAATCTTATATATCTTATCGAAAAATATTAGATGAAGTTTTGTTATTTCTTTTGCTTTTTGAATTAAGCCGCAAGTTTTTTTTTTAATTTATGGTGGATGCCAGTACAAAATTTAAATATAATTAAAAACAGCGTCAGTTGACTCTTAGTGTTGAGCCAGTGATAATTGATACTTTCGGACGAAACCCTGCTGTTTCTTAATTTAATCTTTTGGAAAGTAAGCGAGAGAATTAGAATTATTTTAGAAAGTGTTGAAAGAATAAATTAATAAAAGGGGGCGATACTTGATCGTTGGAAATATACATCTCACCATAGCTGCAGGTCGTTCGAGACGGATCACCTCTGCTAATCTACGCAGCATTGTTGATTGAACCTGCCAGACGGCTTTCGGTGAAAATATTGTATTTCTGAAATGTCTCTACTTCAGACCAATGAGTGCTGGGTACTTTCTGGAGACAATCAGCAGCTTTAATCTCCCCAAAATAACATTCTGCATGTTGGGTCACCTGCAACACCAGTCTTATGAAGATGGTCTCTCAGGTGACATGTCCTATCAACAGTTCCACCACAATTCCCAGTCCTTTCCTTCCTAAGGAGGAAAGCTCCCTTGTAAGCCGGGCACTAGGTAAAGATATGTGTTCCTTGGTACACTTTATTCAAGGAGCTCCCCTCCACTTTTCAATAAATTGACTTTTCAGCAACGATTTTAGTTCCCTTTTAATAACTGCAATTAAACAGGGACCCACACTGCTCTGATTGTTCAGCCATTCCTTCTCAGACTATTTGGTATAATCTTGCATCCTGACACCAGTCGCGAAGTTACTCTAGAGTTCAGTGCTTGAGCGAAAAGTGTTATGTTTTTTTAAGTGGAATTACTAATAATATTTTCTGCTTAGAAAGAAAAGAATTACATTATTCTTATGGAACAGTAGACCTGAACAAATAGTCTAACTTTTAATATTAACTTTATCAGATTACTGTAGTACCACAACTTCAAACATTCGCTAGTAACGGCATGTCTAAAATTAAATATTTCCATACTTTAATACATTTCTATTATTTATTAAAGCCTTGAAGAGAAGATATCCAAAAACCCAAGTCAACTTTTTCAAAAGGGCCTGGTGGCGTCCACTCCGCTAAAAACAATTATTATTTTACAGTAAAACTATAGCTTTTTCAGTTAAGGAAAATATTAAATTAAATATACTTTATTTTAAATAAGATATCGTTTTCTACCATAAATAAAGAGTTAAACGTAATCTCTAACATAAAAAAAAATGATTATGTTAAACCAAAGATATTTTTTACAAAATAGACAGTTTTTACTGCAAGAATATTGCTTTCGTCAAAGATTTTTTTTGAATGTATAAAGTTATCGATGTGAAATTTATAATTCGCCGCATGTATCTGAAATAAAGATTTCACAAATTATAAGAGTGGGGGAATTTGGGTATTTCAAAAAAAAAATAGTTATCATATAACGTATTACTTCAAAATTTTACATATCTATGTTTTAGAGTTAAAAATGTGTCTGGCAAACACTCTATTTCTGGAAATAGTAGGCTAAAATTTATAATTATTTCATTTTAGCACGAGGTTAATTTTTTCATTTCAATGACAATAATACGATTGATGATAAGAAATCCTCAGCGCGCAAGTCACACTAATCTGTACATGCTTTATAGTTATTAAGTACAACCTAAACAAAACAGATTTTATATATATATATATATATATATATATATATATATATATATATATATATGTATATATATATATATATATATATATATATATATATATATATATATATATATATATATATAAGCAGGATACGTGATAGTATTGGAACAAAAGAAGTCATTAAAAAATAAAATAAAATGAGAGGTTCTTAATTAAAATAGGCATGATTAACATACCTATAAGAATAGATATTATGATAAAAAAAGAACTAAATACTTTGTCTTACCTTCAAAGTATGCCTATAGATTCCTTCTTTTTTCGATTTATAAAATGAAATAAATACCAGCATATAAAAAAAATGATGTTGAACAAAGAAATATAATTATTAATTTATTTGAAATAAAAAAGAGGTTTTACCGACACAGCATTTAGATAATTGTTTACCAAATTATTATCTTTTATTTGATAGGTAAATCATTTAGGGAATTATTAGAAGGTTATAAAACTTCCTAATAATTTAAAAAATATCAAGTGGCCAAGGTTAGAACTTTTTGCATGTATTCCAGTAATTTAACAAAATTATTTCGTTGCTTTTAAACTAAACTAAAATATGGGTAAATACAGGGTATACGGTAAGTACCTCCTAATTTCTCGGGAGCATACAGGGGAGGTCAAAATAACTCTACTTTGTCATTGAAACAAAATTCCTAAAGTGTCCCTTGACGGAGATACAGAGCCCTAAAAGGGTACCCAGTGATTTGCTCTATCGGCTTTAAGACTTGAACCGACTTGTATAATTTAATGATATTTTAATATTTTATAGACGCCATAAAGACTCATTAAACTATACCTTAGTAGATGTTTTAGACCATCAGAATAGTCAGGAATGGAATGGCAGCCACACTCGTTGGGCCTAATTTTTGAGAGGTGTCATTTTACAGAGCTCAAAACTGATTTTTGAAATACCTCAGTCATTCCTCTTCAAAAAAGGTACTCTTAATAATACTAATGTTAAACACAAACAGGTAAAAATAAAATACGCAGGGTGTGCTGATTTGCTTCAATTTAGAGGGAAGCGCTGTCAAACTCATCGAAGGAAAAAAGATGTTATGCTGAAAGATTTGCAGCTTAGATATTGTCAAGTCCAGAAACCTTTCAAAGAGTTGATCGGGGCCTAATTAATTTATAATGTTATTAAAATACCAAAATAGTGAAAACGTTTAAATGTTATTTTGATAAATGTTGAATATGAGATTCACGAACTTCAATACATTTTCTTATTCTTCAAATATTTTCTCGCTAAACTACAAATATTTTTCCGGCATTATTACGGACTTCGTTAGAATGCTGTGCCATTCTCGCTAATAGTTCGTTTCTAGTATTTACTAGTGTTGAATAAACTAGTTCTTTTAGATGTTCCCAGAAGTAGTAATCTGAGGGTTTAGGTCTGTGGATCTTTGTGGTCATAAAACAGATCCAATTTGACCTGTCCATCGAGGGCCAAAAACGTTTGTTATGTGTTGAAGTAGTATACGGTTAAAATGAAGTAGAGAACCATCATGCATGTACCACATTTACATTCTTCTATCAAGAGGTACGTCTTTTAATAAATTATTTCAATTTTGCTGCAAAAATTGTAAATAAATCTCACCATTGAGTCTTCGTTCCAAAACAAATGAACCGATAAGGTTAATTCCGATGATGCCAGCTCATACATTTATAATAAATTTTTGTTGGTGTTGGTTTTGAATTATAGAGTGCGGGTTTTCATCAGCCCAAAAATGTAAATTGTGTGAGTTTATTATGCCATCTCTAGTAAAACCGACCTCATCGGTAAAACAAAATAAGTTTAGAAAAATTTAGTTTTACGTTATGTTGCTGTATAAACCAGTTGGAGTATTGAAGTCTTGCGGGATAATCATGTGAAGACATAGCGTGTACTTTTTCAACTTGGTACGCGTGAAGTAACTATTTTGTTGGAGTTTCATATGCAATCCATTTTTGCAACATTGTAGCGAGCTTTCTTATGCTGTTTGAAGTGTTGTTAGCAATATCTTGCAAAATTTGTTCATCTACATGAGGGTCTCGTGCTCTCCTGGGAATACCCTCACCTACAAGTCGCGGCAAAAATGACCCTGAATAAAACATGTAAAAAATTAATTCATTAACTCTAAAAATTATTTTGTAATTATAATTTACCTGTTTCCCTTAGACTTCATCAACCCTTTGAAAGGTTTTTGGACTTGGCAATGTTCAAGCTGGAAACCTTTCAGCATAAAGTCTTCTTGCCTTTGAAGAATTTGACAGTGCTGCGGCATAAACTAAATGCCTATTAGCATACTATGCGTAAGAATATTCTTTAATTTTTTAAAATTATTTTACTTGAAGGCGGTCTTGACAAGTTCTGTCAACAGTAATTCATTATGTAGGTATTAATAATAACAACACGATTTTTACCGGTTTGTGTTTAGCATTATTAACTTTTTAGTGTTTCGCATAAAAACCGATTTATCTTGAAAATCGCCAGTTTTATCGAAATAAATTTAGATTATCTTTTTTTGAAAAAAAATTATCCAATTATTTAAAAAATCAATTTTCAGTTCTGTAAAATGACACCTGTCAAAAAGTCGACCCAACGAGTGTGGCTGCAAGTCCGTTCCTGACTTCTCTGATGATATAAAACATCCACTGTAGTATGGTTTAATGAGTCTTTATGGCCTCTATAAAATGTTAAAATTTCATTAAATTATATAAGCCGAAAAGGTAAATCACTGAATACCCCTTTAGGGCTGTGTATCTCCGTTAAGGGGCACTTCAGGATTTTTTTCTATGAGAACGTAAGGTTATTTTGACCTCCCCTGTATGCTCCCGAAAAATTAGGAGCTATTTACCGGACACCCCGTATATTTATTATATATTTATTATATATATATATATATATATATATATATATATATATATATATATATATATATATATATATATATATATATATATATATATATAACCACATTAGTAGCTTGTACGTAGCTTGTTCAATCGATTTTAGCTGGAGAAATTCCATTTCTGGTAAAGATATAATTAGGTGTTTTAGTCTATAAGGCGCAATTTCTATTTCAACATGATTACCACTCTTCAGAAATTTAATACGTGGCTTCATTTTGACGAGTGACGTTTTTAACGCGCAATTGCAAAATCACCATAATTTGGTGAGGTTTAAAATTGGTATGATAAACACTTTCTTTTGCAGTTAAATTGTAGGATAATTTGAAGAACAACACGAATAAAATATGTAACGTGTGTAATATGTCAAAATAACGTACCACATATAATTGTATTAACAACCTGTTGATTTTATCACAGTTGTTTAATTAATGTTTGCACAATATTGTACGACAAAGTTTATGCGCAATTTTTCTAGTCCTACACTTAGAATTTGTCAATTTTTCAAAATGTTTTACTGATTGCCACTTATCAGACAAAAAATACGCTTGGCAGATAGTTCCCTTTTCTGACCAGGTAATGGAGTATCGGGCAGAAATATTGCCCAATCCTGCTAGTCCGACAATAATAAGACTTAATCAGAAAACGAATTATCTTAAATAATACCACACAATTTCTTTTAGAATTAGAGATATTCATTATTTATACAACAATTTTCAAACGAAAACGAGGAATATTGCTCCAAATACTTTTTTTGAAAAATCTTGGAATCATTAAAAAAATTTTATATTTGCTTTTTGCAATATAACTTATTTTTTTGTGACACCTGAAATAATATAACAATGGTACTTGCGAAATTTCAGTTTAAACGTGAACAAAACGAAAATCGAAAATGTATTTCAAAATCCAAAAAAAAATAAAATAAAATTATAAAATTAATAGGAAATTTCATATTTTTTGTAGCCTCTAACCATTTCGGAGTAATAAGGGAAAAGTAAGTGAAAAAATCATCGGTTTAGTAGTTATATATAATATAAATATACAAACAATCTTTTATATTTATATATTAATATGATTATTCTTTTGGGGGGCTCTTTGGCCCTTTGGAATGAATAAATAAATAAATATCATTGAACCCCTTTGAAATATATAAAAAGAAAATGATATTTAAATGAAATTTTTCCATATTATGAAGTTTATAATTTTTTATTCGGTAATATTTTAAAAATCGAAAAAAAGTACTAAAGTTTTTGTTATCCATTAACCATAATATATACTTTTTGGTTACTTTACACATGTTTTATCATAAACTTATACTCGAATAAACGTTGTACAGCATCATTAATACACGGATACCACCTTGCTTCGAATTATACAGAAACCTTAACTTTCTGTAACGTCATGAAAAATGCGCGACGTGAAATGTCCCAAAAATCTTCGATTAGACCTGAACTCCTGCGACTCCAACAAACCAGAAGTGAATACGTAGGAGCAGTTGGAAAAATTATTTTTCTTAATAAATTATACCAATTTTTTAATAATACGGATAAACTGTAAAAACAATTTACTTGCTAATATTATATTTTTATTAAAGTTATATAAAAATTTTTCTTTTTTAAAAAATATTCGATTGAATTTTGTCAAAAAATTTTACTTGGCAATAAAAAATACATTAATAAATCTTTTTCTATTTCTCAAAATTTTCTCAACACGTGCGGAAATAACCATCTTAAATAAGCTGGTATACTCGTATACTGTGAAAGAATACTTTGAAAATATTCAAAGACTATATATATTTACATATATATATATATATATATATATATATATATATATATATATATATATATATATATATACATATATACATATATATGTTTATGCGGCTTTCACGGATTCCTCCGTGTAAGTTGCAATAGCAGTGGATACATCCATATTATGCCGTTGTAGTGCTGAAATAACATTCAGCAAACGTACAACTATATGCAACTCCGTGTATGAGTCAAGTAAAATGCAAACAGTAAATGCAAACTTCGTTCCATCATATCCTTTCCGTGTTAGAGGTTGCACAGTTTGAATAGATTGCTACAGAACAAAATCTATCCAATTCTACCACCATCGAGATTATGGTCTACTGGTACCACCATATCGAGAAGAAGGTCAAAACTCATCCTCCCCGCCCCGTCTTTCTTCTCAATATGGTGGTACAGGGTGAGTCAACGATTGGATGAAGTAGGTTTGTGCCTTTTCGGTGAAATTAACAAAGAAATTATATTTATTGTTTGATACAGTTTATTTTTACGCAGATTTTAAAAATATTTAGGACTCTACAGGGTGAGCCAAAAAACTAGGACAGCATAAAGTTGTATTTTTTTAAATAGAACACCCTATATACGAATCGTATTTTCGATTTAGCTTATAATTTTAAATCTTTTTTATTAAGGGTTTACTATAACAAAACTTTATAGTTTCTGAGATAATTAAGTTTAAAGAAAAAAAGTCACATTTTCAAGCATCAATTCAATCCTAAATAACGTTTTCAATTTTGTGACAAATATATTCAAATTTGGAATTTAGCAAGGCCAAGTACAAGTTAACATAATTTTTACCTAATATTTGCAATAAAAGCTACAGGGTGTTGAACACATCGGCTCAAATTTGAACAAGTTTAAATGAATAAATATCTTTTTTTTATATAGTACACCCTGTATATTTTCATGTCATTTAGTAGAGTAATAAAAACCCTAAAAGTTTTGTTCAATATATCCTATACCTATTTATAATAGTTTTTGAGATATTTCAGTTTTTCTTATTTTCCATACTTTTTTACAGAAATAGTCTTCATTATCATAGTAGCCATGTAAAATAATAAAAAGATACTACAGAAACAAACAGAATGTGGTTAAATATGATGAAATACATTATTCGTTATATTACAACGGCAATAGTTTAATTAAACATAATGTGAAAAAATTAACACAACAATAACGACAAGGCAAATACATATTTACTTTTATACTAAATTGAAACAAAAAAATTACCTATTAAATACTGAGATTAATTATTTCTTTTTAATAAGTGTTCGAATAAACGACCCTCTTGTGCAATGCACAAATTTAGTCTTTTTTGCAGATTTTCTCGGACCCTGGACAAAATTAGTGGCGTTATTGTTCTACAGGTATCCCTAATCCTGTTTCGTATATCTTCCACTGTTGTTGGTGGATTAACATACACCTTATTTTTAATATAACCCCATAGGAAGAAATCTAATGGGGTGATGTCGCAAGACCTTAGTGGCCACTCAATGAAACCCCCACGTCCAATCCATTTTTGCGGATATTGTTGGTCCAAAAACGCACGAACTTCACGATGGTAATGCGGAGGCGCACCATCGTGCTGGAATCACATACTGTCGAGCTCATCCCTATCGAGACCTTGAAGCAGTTGGGGTGGTTCTTCTTGTAGAAAGTTCAGGTAACTATGGCCATTTAGTGGTTCTTTAAAAAAGTGGGGTCCAATAATTCGATTATGATGAATACCACACCAAACATTTAATGACCAGTGGTTTTGGTGTTGCACCTCTCTAATCCAAAATGGGTTTTCTGTGGCATAATAATGCATGTTGCGTCTATTTACGGCACCGTTACTTCTAAAAGTAGCTTCATCACTAAACATTACCTTGCATAATAAATTTGGATTTAATTGAATCTCCGCATTTATTGTACGACAAAAGTTTACACGACTTTCAAAATGCTGTCCATGCAATTCTTGGTGTAATTCCATGTGATATGGATGATACTTATATTTCTTGGTAGTACGATTAGCGGTGGATTGTGATGTTTCACATAATGCTGCTAACTGATGGCTACCAATATAAGGATTTTCCTGAACATTTAACAATACTTGTAGTTCTTTTTCTTCATTAGTTACTGGTTTGTTGACCACTTTACGTTTTGGATAATCAACAGTACCAGAAGAATCAAATCTTTGCATTAAGTTTTGAAAAGTATGGGTATTAGTCTGGCGTCGATCAGGATACTTCATTTTGTAAATTCTTTGTGCAAGAAGGCAATTTTTTTGAGCCTCTTCTATTGTATAAATCATATCTATTAACTCATTCTTTGGAAAATTCATTTTACAATATAAGATGAATGCAAAAAAGAAACCAAACTACACTACATAAAAACCAAAAGAAGCGATTACGGTTATAAATTTGACACACAGAAAAATGTTCTTTTACATTGTTTTTGCCATGGCTACTATGATAATGAAGACTATTTCTGTAAAAAAGTATGGAAAATAAGAAAAACTGAAATATCTCAAAAACTATTATAAATAGGTATAGGATATATTGAACAAAACTTTTAGGGTTTTTATTACTCTATTAAATAACATGAAAATATACAGGGTGTACCATTTAAAAAAAAAAAGATATTTATTCATTTAAACTTGTTCAAATTTGAGCCGATGTGTTTAACACCCTGTAGCTTTTATTGCAAATATTAGGTAAAAATTATGTTAACTTGTCCTTGGCCTTGCTAAATTCCAAATTTGAATATATTTGTCACAAAATTGAAAACGTTATTTAGGATTGAATTGATGCTTGAAAATGTGACTTTTTTTCTTTAAACTTAATTATCTCAGAAACTATAAAGTTTTGTTATAGTAAACCCCTAATAAAAAAGATTTAAAATAATAAGCTAAATCGAAAATACGATTCGTATATAGGGTGTTCTATTTAAAAAAATACAACTTTATGCTGTCCTAG
Organism: Diaprepes abbreviatus; assembly: GCA_034092305.1. NCBI lineage: Eukaryota > Metazoa > Arthropoda > Insecta > Coleoptera > Curculionidae > Diaprepes > Diaprepes abbreviatus. The sequence goes on from JASJET010000122.1 coordinate 12,670,265, forward strand.
TTTTTTGGCTCACCCTGTAGAGTCCTAAATATTTTTAAAATCTGCGTAAAAATAAACTGTATCAAACAATAAATATAGTTTCTTTGTTAATTTCACCGAAAAGGCACAAACTTACTTCATCCAATCGTTGACTCACCCTGTACAGGTAGGCCATCATCTCGATGGTGGTGGAATTGGATAGATTGTATTCTGTAGCAATCTATTCAAACTGTGCAACCTCTAACACGGAAAGGATATGATGGAACGAAGTTTGCATTTACTGTTTGCATTTTACTTCATTACTATATATATATATATATATATATATATATATATATATATATATATATATATATATATATATAGTTTAATGGAGCTCACTAAAAAATTCATTTGATTTAATATCAATTTGATTGACTATATGCATGAGCGCAGTCACTAAGGAAAAATTATTACTAGGAACAGGGTTCTCTTCGCGATTGAATTAGGTTTCGCTCCAGTAGCTACGATGACTGATGTTAGTTACAACTACCTACATTCTTATCGATATTACCTTTCCTAAAAATTTGACCACCTAGGATCCTTATAACATAACCTTTTGTAATACATTTATAAGTTAAGTTATTCAGAATTCAATAAATACAATTTTCTGTCTAAATTACCATACATTTCGTTCGAGCATTCATTACCATATATTTTTCAACTGAATGGCATAAGGTTAAAAATCACCGGTTCAAAATAGATATAGGTTACTGAAAAACATGACTTTAGATAGAAAAATTCGAAAACAACGCAATTTAATTCAACACCTAATTTGCTATGTTGTGAGTTTGCTGGTGCTGTGGTTATTCCGGGCTTCAATTTGTTCGTTCAGTAGCGACTCTGCGAAAAATGCGTCCGTTTTCTTCTCACTGCGTCAAACATTCATTTACAAACTTCAAAATAAAATTCCCTGTTGTATGTCAGACTTCTCGGAGGATATTTACCTTTGTAACCGTAGAAAGCAATAAACAAAGACTTAACACTGCTTCGACTTTGACGTGCTTTTTTTTGGGTCATGACGCGGAGAGGAGTACTATGAAGACTGTTACTTTGTTTCTGGATCATAACCATTAACCTACGATTCATCACATGTAATGATCTTTTTAAGCACATTCTGTCATTAGGGATCATTTCTAAGTTATTCTGAGCAACTTCAAAGCAAAGCATTTTCTATCCTATCGTGAGGGAACAAATTACCCACGCACGTCATTTCCAAAACCTCTGTTAAAATAAACGACGATTTTTTGCAATCGCAAGTCGCACAAGCTCCGGTGTTATTGTGGTCGAAGATCGGTCAGAAAGTGGATCATTATCAACTGAACAATCTTTGCACTGTTTACTTCACTTTTTAACTGTGTTTTGCCCATACGCTTATCCCCAAAGATCTTCTGCACAATTCTAATAATTTCCACAGAACTTTTCTTCAGTTTGAAACAGTATCTAATGCGAATCGTTGTCCACATCTCTTCATCATTTTCAGTGATAACTAAATCCAATGAATATATAAAAGGCATTGTGAGCAAAAACACTATAGGCATGAACTAACATGGTAGTAGCTGCCGTAATCAGTGAGTTCTTGAGGGATCACTGGTTACACTCGTACTTTACAGAGGTCGCTCGAACGTTACGGCGCGAAGTTATAAACGTAGTTTTGTTCTTTTGGGACACACTTCGTATAGTGAATGGTTAAAACTGAAGAGTTTTCATTACGAATAGATATAGATATGTTCCAGCGTATTTCCTAATTCCAACATACATGGGAAAAAAGAGAATTATTTTTATATTAGAAAACTTCTACATCCTATAGAAAGTACCTCAAAATAAATAAATGATCAAAAAAATCAAACTCAACTAGTGAGAAGTAAAAATAAAAAGAATAATTTGAACTAAAATATATTACCACTCTAATAATAGTAGTTAGGTTACTATTATAATGTCCTAAATTTATTTCGTGCTGGCAGCAATAAATTCAATTAGGGACAAATTTGTTAGCAAAACTTAGAGGTCTGTTAAATTAATTTCGATTTCATAAATAGGTTTCGTCTATTTTAACCATCATTATTTTAATATCGATTTCTTTTAATCATAATATAAAAAACTAATTTTTATCGAGTAACTGTTTCCCAGTATTACCACTACGCAGCAACAAAAAAGACAAAGTATTGATAAATAAAACGTCAATTTAGTTTTTTATAACAGGTAACTATTTTAGAGACGAGTTTAGGTAGTTTACAGCACTGCTAATTAAAACAACATCAAATTAAAAAAAAATATAATGCCATAAATTGAATGGTATTTAAAATCTAAAATAAACTAAAACCCATTTTTTATAATGGATCTCAGGAAGTGTCCTTTTAGTAGACTATTACTCACTCAGTTTTACCATCATTGGTCGCAACTGAAAAATTATTTTCTTCACAAGTGGTATACGTATTGATTATACTGGATTGATAACACCATATGCCATAAAATTTAAATTTGAAATGGATCCCAATTATACAAGGACACCTATCCATTTAATAACTTTTTAGTTCTTTATTTTCAAAAATTTTTAAACTATGAAAACAAGGAAATTTCTCGCTGCAAACGCAGGCTCCCGATATAAAAGATTAATATCCGTCTTGTCATGTCATTATGGAAAAATCATTAAAAAAACTTTTTCTCTTGTATGTATTTATCATAATATAAAACCAATATAAAATTATGTATCCATTTTTGGAGATTTTTAGTTATAGATCCTATTCTAATTTTTTTAAAATAAATTTTAAAAACACCCTGTATAGGCGCCTATATCTTCTCCGCCTTCTAATAGAATATTCAACCGTTTAAAGTATGCTGTCGTGTTCATAGACGACGTTTTATTAATAACATTTTAAAAAATGTATATACTTTCGGGTTATTATCCTGTAGAATTTAAGTGCCAGACCGAAATAATGTTTTATAAAAGAGTTACTGCTATTTTTTCATGAAATTAAAATACCATTATAAGAGAAAAGGTTAGATTGTATGTAAATAAAGTTTTACCTGGAAACGAGAATAAAAATGTGCTTTGAGATAATACTGATGTTGCCATTTTTTCTCCGATGTATCAAACAATTTTTATTTTAAACGTTTCTATATCCTGTTTTAAAAAGTAGCTACTCTAACCTAAATAGCTCACTCTATATTTTAATGAATATCTTTCGAAAAAGGATTAGTTCAAGATAATTTTTGAATATTTATCCAAGCTAGTTACAAAAAAACTGATCAAGTACACGATTGTGTAACAGTTATTGGTGCTGTGATTTTTTATGCATGTGCCTACAAAATTTTATTCCAAAATATGGGATTTTTGATGTAAAGAATATAGATACATGTAACTTAATCGTACCAGTTTCAATTGTAAGTAATGATATTATCTAAAATTTATTTAGATTTTTAAAATCAATCATTAGAAAGCTAAAAGGAAAGTTTAAATATATACTGATATAAATTTTGTAGTAAATGTTCAACTGACAAATTGAATACAAATTACTGGAAAAAAACTGAACTAAAAAATGATCAATTATATAACTAGTGCGCAATTAAATGAATGGTGACAAAAAACTAGGTAGGAGTAAAATAAAATCAGAAGGGACAAAATTTATATTTGACTAACACATATGCCCTTAGGAAATGTATTCATTTCAACAAAGAAAAAACTATCGCGGCCAAGAGGTTATCATCATGTCAGATAGTCAAGCAGCCATCATTGCTTGCGCTGAGCTCTCAACTAATCAGCTCCAAGATGATCTGGAAATGCCTAGAGGAATTAAATGAATTGTTTAAAAATAATTAGGTTACTCTCATGTGGGTACCGGGACACACCGGGGTAAAGGGAAATGATATAGTAGACAGGTTCGAGAGAAAAGAGGCTGAGATACCATTTCTCGGGCCAGAGCCTTTCTGTGGAATCAGTAGCAGAGTAATGCTGGAAGAACTTAAAACAGAAGAAGAAAGGATGATCCAAATATTGGACGGAGCTGCAAGGATTGAGACAAGTGAAGATATCCCTTAGGAACTCAGAAGAGATTCAGGGAATGCATAAGCCTAAGTAACAACCAATTCAGAGTTCTAACAGGGATCCTGACGGCGCATTGTCACCTGAAGGGACACAACAAGAACTTTGGACTGGCATAAGGAGAAGAGTGCAAATTCTGTGGGGAGGACGAAACCTCTGTTCATATTCTTGCAGAGTGCAGCGCTCTAGAAAACTTTGAGATGCGGTTCTTTGGAACATATGAAATAGAAGAAGGGAGCTACACATATTGAAGCTGTCCAAGACCCTAATTTTCCTGATAGAAATAGGACTAGAAGACCTGTGTTAGCCGGTAAGGTATCTCTCACGACTTGTCCGCAGTAGGGAGGCAGAATAGATCGATTAGGTAGCAGTATATAGACCCAATTCTACGCACATACAAACATACAATACAATGTTTTGCATAGCGCAAATAGTTCAACAATTGTAAGCAGCTTCTATTGGTGAATGAGGTGACTAAATAATAAATTGGTTGAATAAGTTATCATTTCGTTAAAAGGAAAACATAGATAGTTTATTTACTTTAAATACAACTCTTATCCTCTCTCGATACAGGGAAGTCCAGTGGATTTTAATAGCCGATGAAGAAACGTGGCTCGACCAAAGTCTTTTATAGGTATTACAACCCCCTGATTACAAATATCAAAGGTGGATTTCCGAAAAAGGGTCAGGGAATTTGTATATATATAAACAAAAATATTGTTATTAATTTAAAAAATTATTTTTTGTACAATATAAATGTTAGTATTTCACGGCAGATTCTAAACAAAAAGGGTCTCCGACTACAAGCTGGGATTAATAGCAATACTCTAAAAGCGCCATAAACAAATTGCGTTTCATCAATTATAACCTACGCCCTGCCGTGTATGAAAATAAATGAAAGTCTACTTACAGGCGCTTACCTAGTGCACACAATCCATTATAGCTTTTGCTAATCGGTGCACTAAATGTACACCTTTCAACCCCGTTAATATTCCGTCTGTAAATTTTTTCATCGATTTAACGATATAGTCACAAATCCTGTATTGAATGAACACCCTGCTTGAGAATTTTTGATTATTTCTTCTTATTAACATATCTAATGAAGATGATGTTGAATAAGGCAAAATCACGAAAGCTGCTTCCATTGTCAATAAAGGTTTTCTCTGCATCGTTCAATGTAAATTTTATTCAACTTGTAGTATGTGGGGTGGTCAGTCCATCATTCATCGTTCCATAAATTTACTCGATGGGTAAAATCGTCGGGGATGAACGAAGCCTATGAGGCCCTCAATAATATTAAAATATTTTTTAAATATTTTAGTGTTTTTTGCTAGTTTCTACACAAAAAGCACCTCTAAATGGTAACAAATCTCCTTGTGAGACACTTCTCGTGGTTATATCCTTTCAAAACAAAATAAGAAACGTCGAGAGTGAGATTTTCCATTTCAGCGATAAAGCAGCAGAAATAGGGGAACGTCTACTCTCCGAGTGAAATAGTCTAAAATATCTTGAAGGTGTCAACTTATTGCCTGAGAAGATTAACGAAGTTGGTAATTCAGAGCATGGAGTTGAATCTTCAAAATGCCAGATGGTAGATCGAAGAAAGTATTGTAAACCTGGGATCAGATTTTCGAAAGTTTAAATGTTGGATACAAGATGAAATCAAAAACTGCTTTTACCACCTTTTTGTGACATTGTTGCTATTATATCTGCACAATCTTCATGATTATTTATTATAACTATGAATTCAACTTAGAGCGAATCCTATCTACTTCTAACTTGAAAGTAAAAAAAGTAGCATGAATATTTACGTAACTCTTCATTAGTAGCTATTTAATGATCGAACTAGTTTCGAAATGACGTACTAGGAATCTAATATCCAAACTTAGATTCTTTAAATATCATACTAGAATCTTGAAGTCATAATATAAATATCTGAGAAGGTGAATGTTGCCTGAAAGTGTATAAAAATATTGAAACCATCAATTTAAATCTTTAAATTCTGATTACACAATCGATATGCCTAAACCTAGAATGTCCCTATTAAGGTAAATTCATTCTTTTAAAAATTAATATGGATTACCGGCAAAATTTTGCGATTTTCGACACTCTTAGGATACATTATTTTACATATTCCAACTTTAGAATGTTGTGAAATAAAATGAGATTTTCTACTAATAGGAAAAAGAATGCAATTATGTTAGTCACTCCCCCGAATTATGGGTTTTTAGGGATTACATCTAGGAGGAGTTTTAGCCCCTTCAAAACTTTTTCGCAGAAAAAAAAATACGGGTCTCCTTATTTTTCATCATCCCTCATCCTGAATCAGACAGATCAGTTACTAACCTTAATCACCTTGTGATTTTCTTCGGCCTTTAAAATACTCATAGAAAAGAGATAACAGGAGTAAAGTATGAGAATGGTGTTACATACAAAAGATCTTGCAGTTGCAGTATTTTGAGGGACTAAACAAACAAATAGTGTGTACTAAGAAATAAAAGAACTAGCACTATTTATCAATACCTTTCCAAATATAAATAAAAGTATCATAACTTTATTTATACAATGGGCCCTAGTTCTGATATTGTGTTAATCTTTTGGAGAATCGTTGCTAGAACCGTTTTGTATTTCTACTAATCTTTTAAACACCTGACGGTTAAATCATTTTGCAATTTAAAAATATAAACATGTCGTGTTTGACGTATTTTTCTTGCTAGGAATACCTTAGGAACCTGTTCACTAAATCATTGGTTCGTACATCCTGCTTAAATTTCTTTATTTGGTAAAAATACCTAAACATGTTTTATTGCATAAATAGATTGAAATTATGATTAGAAATAGTATTTTTATTTTTAACGGTGTACCAATTTATAGTATTTTTACAAAGAAACATAATACAACAAAAATAATTTTAAAAAATAGTACTGCAATCATTACTTCAGAATATAAAAAAATGAGACTTCAAAAAAATTATTAAAATTTAATGCTTGTGACATTTGAGTGTTGAATTATAACATGGGCCCGAGCCTTTCTGTGGAATCAGTAACAGCGTAATGCTGGATCCGTGGAAGAACAAAAAAGAGAGGAAGATAACAAGAGATCCAAGTATTGGGCCGATCTGCAAGGACTGAGACAAACGAAAGTACCTCTTGGGAACTACGACCAGAAAAATCAACTTAGAGTTTTGACAGAAATCCTGACGGGGCATTGCTATCTGATGGGATACCTCAAGAAACACGGATTGGCAGAAAGAGAAGAGTGCAGATTCTGCGAGGAGCAGGACGAAACTTCTACATTCTTTCAGAGTGCATCTCTTTAGAAAAACCTAGAATGCAGTTCTTAGGAGCACATAAAATGGAAGAAGGGGAACGACTCACTTTAAATTCGTCCAACATCCTAAGGTTCCTGAAGGAAATAGAATTGGAGAGCCTGCTTTAGCTGGCAAGGTATTCCTTACGACTTAACAGCAGTAGAGGGAACATAATAGATCTGTTAAGTCACAGTATACACATCCCCAATTTTACTCACAAATAGTTTGTTATGTGTCCTCAATGGCCATACTGTCAAATATTTTTTTGGCCAGCGATGATACATTGAAAGAAATAGATTAATTTAAAAACCATTTTGAAAAAAAAAACATTTCCAGGCACAATTACAACATTTTAGGTGTGTGTTAATTATAATTGCACTATAACGAAAATTCGTTATAAGATCAACTCAGAAAACTGACTGAATTAAGAATAAATGCAAGGAACGTTCAAAGCTCATAGCTCTATTATGTAGACGAACCTACTTTTGTTAAATACTTTTCGATTACATCATTAGATCCTGAACACCTGTTATCCAGGAGCTTTTTGAAGAGACAGGTCGGACCTAATGTCGTACTCAGATAACTACCTTTCCACTCCGTCATCATACCCTGGGTACCGCCTCTCAAGAACCATCTCTTTATGGCTAGTTAAACGAATTCCATACATGATGAGTCTACTGCTAGTCTTGAAGAAATTTTCATTTACCAGCTTCTGGCACACCATCTATGATCAACAGTTTCATCGACATTAGTTAAGTGAACCCAAAGCGATGGGTTTAATATCGATTCCACTAATAGATCTGTGAAATGGTACTATAAAACTATATTATAATCGGAATCACATATACATCCAAAATTTAAGCTCGATCGGATGTGTGTAAAATAAATGTTGTAAAACTGTTTTACTGACCAATAGACAGACGCATAATGAAGTGAAATAAAAGCTTATAAAACAATATTATTTAGTAGTTTAAGGCACTGCTCTTTCTCTTAAGAAATCGCTATCCCGACAAACAGTTATGAGGAAAATCTATATTTTATTTGCCTTAAAATCCATTGAAACATTTCAGTAACCTTGTTTTTAAGAAAGCACTTGGATCCGATCGGAACTATCTGAGGCACTTACATCCCCTTAAAATTCACATAATAAACGATCCGGATTAAACTTTCGATCCGACGCAACATTTCAACGTAGATCGGATGTAAAACGTGGAAAATAGAATTGAATTAAAATGGCGAGTATATCGTAGTTGGTTTCTGCTTTTTTTGATAAACTTAATCTATAATTTTTATGAGACAGGTAATTTAACAAAGTCTAATATATTTTCTTGATTAGACTGTTACAAAGAGAAGTAGAAAGGAAAGAAAAACCAAGAAACTAAATATATGAAAAGGAATAAAATTAAATATTTTTCAACTATTGTTTTTTTTTTGCTAAATTATTTGTTCACATCTACCTACCTGAAGCAATTTACAGTTTGTAATATATGTAATTCTCCTTTCAGGCATAGAATATGAAAAATATATGAACAAACAGTTTATTTCCTGCAAATATCGCTCTGGTCCTCTCTCCATACGCGTTTCGATCACCTCATGATCTCGTTAGTGGAGCTGTATCGGACCGAGAGTAACATTAGCAGGAAAAATCTGATATATGAACCATAAATTTCAAGGTATGTCGGCAGGATATTACACCTGTCGTCTACCAACTTCGATGTCAGACTGAAAAATATCGCCAGTCGAACGACATCTATGAATCAACGGAGTAACGTGAAAGTTCTGTTTCTGTCTGACATCGAAGTTGATAGACGGCAGGTGTAATATCCTGCCGACATACCTTGAAATTTATGGTTCATATATCAGTTATTTCCTGCTAATGTTGCTTTCGGTCCGATACAGCTCCACTGACGAGATCATGAGGTGATCGAAACGCGTATGGAGAGAGGACCAGAGCGATATTTGCAGGAAATAAACTGTTTGTACATATATTTTTCATATTCTCTGCCTGAAAGGAGAATTACATATATAACAAACTATTTAAATACGGCAGAAAGATTTCTTTATTTCTTACTAAAATTTTGATTATTTAAAAACAATTTACAGTTGTTGCCAGCTTTAAAACAAGAAGAATAGTCTGGCATATCTTTCTATTCAGTATTAGTTCTTAGTTTTAATGAAATAAATTGAAATAGGAATTAGTGGATCGGATGGAACAGTTTTCGATAACAACGCATTTGATTATGAAGAGTCTCCATCCGATAGGCATTTTATATTAGAAACAATGTCAATGTTTTATGTCTGTTTATTTAAATAAAATGATTGATTTATCACTTAAATGCATACTAAATAATTGCTAGACTATAAAGTTGATATGGGCTTGCAACGTAGTATTTTTAAAAGTAAAAAACTAAATAACGAACAGGCAAATTCAAAACCTTCATAAAATGATCTTTATAGAGTTTTTTTTTATGTAGATTACCGTAAATATTAACCAAATTTATGATTTTTTAAATAGGACATGCTGTATATTACGTTAGATATTGATTAAATATAATTTATACTTTTGAAAAATGTATAAAATTTTATTTTGAAAAACGATCATAATTCAATATTTTGAATAATGTACTCATAATGTACAATATTCATACTCTACTGCGAATTTAAATCTGAATTTTAAAAAGAATCAAAATTTTAGATTTATTAGTAAAATCAAATATCAGCTACTATATACTTTTTAGTTTCTTGATGAATGGAGTAGACAGTATAACCTTGTAGGAGCTCGACAAGAATACAAAAACTATAGAAATATGTATAAAAAAGCCATTCAAGTAGCCAAAATAAAAGCTAATGATAATCTAATTAATACCTCTAATAATCCTTCTAAAACCATATGGCAGATTATTAATGCAAAAACAAACAAAAATAATAAATTAAACTTAAGCCACAGCTGTACCATAACTCCAGATACTTTTAATAATTTTTTCTTGTAATATTGCCCACAAAACAATACATTCAATACGAGCTTCTCAAAAAGATCCAGTCGATTTCATCTCTTGTTTGGTGGTGGGGGCGCTCCCTTTGTTTTTGGGGCTGTCATTCATTGAGGTCAGGGACATCATTGCCCAATTAAAAAATAAAAATAGTTCAGATATCTTTGGTTTGAATGTCAAACTTATAAAAAGCATACAGAATGTTATCATCTCCCCTTTGACAACTCTTATTAATCAATGTTTTAGAGAAAATATCTTTCCAGATATATTGAAAATTGCCCAAGTCATTCCCATCTTCAAGAGGGGAGACCCTGACTCACCGGGCAACTGTAGACCGATTTCTTTGTTACCCATCATCTCAAAGATATTTAAAAAATGTATATCCAATAGAATAATAGATTATTTTGAAGGAAACAACCTCTTTACTCCCTGTCAGTTTGGTTTCAGGGGTGACAGTAACACCACAATGGCGATTCTGGACTTTGTTTCTTACATCTCAGATTCCTTTAACAAAAATAAGTATTCGGGTTCATTATTTTGTTATGTAAGTAGGGCATTTAACTGTGTTACGCATCAAATACTTGTTCAAAAACTCAAAAATACAATTATTCTAATACAAGTGTTTCTTTCTTGGAATCATATCTGAAGAATAGGACGCAGATTGTTAGGGTTGCCGGGGTGTCGTCTGGACAGGGTGAGCTTAACATAGGTGTTCCACAGGGCTTTGTCTTGGGACCCATCCTGTTTTTAATCTATATCAATGACTTACCTCTTGTTGAACCAACAGCAAAGTTCAACTTGTTTGCGGACGACACCATGGTTGCTGTGTCGACAAATTTGCTAAAAAATACTTTGTCAGAGGTCGACAGGGTGCAGAGAAATATTGAGGAGTGGTTTTGTGCAAACAGACTACTTCTTAATAAAAGCAAAACCAATAAAATGGTGTTCTCACTCAGAAATATAGAGGAGGTAAATGAGAAACCAAATGTCAAGTTTTTGGGGGTGCAGATGGATGAGGGGCTTCGTTGGCACAGCCATATCCAGGAAGTAGCTAAAAAGCTTAATACTGCTTTACATGCTCTTCGTTCTTTAGCAGAAAGTGCCTCAAGGTCTGTATTAAGAACAGCATACTTTGGACTTTTTCATCAAGTCGTGTCCTATTCCATATTGACTTGGGGGTATGCACCCTAGGTATCTCGAGTATTTAAAATACAGAGAAAGGCTATCAGAGTTTTGTCGGGTCTTAACTATATGAACTGCTGTAGGGAGGCCTTCGGGGGTCTTGGTCTACTTACCATCCCTTCTTTGTATATACTTGAGAATCTGCTTTATATTCATAAGAATAGGCATGTTTATGGAACTCATGCAGAGGTGCATGACCATAACACTAGATTTAAGGATAGATTAGTGCCTATGTACCAATGTGTGGAGAGGTGTCGGAGTGGCCCGGGGTATTGGGGTATCAAACTTTTTAATAAAATTCCCCTAGAATTACAAGATCTACCCTATTTAGATTTTAAATATAAAATAAAACAAATTCTTGTCCAAAATGCCTTTTATTCCACTGAGGAATTTATAAATTATAACTTTAAATAATATGTTAATTAGTGCAGTGTTGGTTCTGTTCTTTTCGTTTAAATGTTTATATTGTTTAAGCAAGCATATCTGTTGCTACTTTGTCTTGGTAACCTATATGTTTCTTGTATTTTTTACTTATATACATTTTAATTTTTATACACACACTAGTTTTATTAGTACTTAAGCTATTTGATTGTATACTATTTTTATTAATTACTTGTGTAAGTACCTCTTGTGCATTGACATTAATAAATGATCTTATCTTATCTTATCTTATCTTAAAAGCTTGAAAAACTTGAAATCGAATTGTCAAATAATATACAAATTTGGTCTATAACTCAAAATCAGATGCCTTCAGAAAAAAAAATGCAAGTACTCCAGTGGATTTTACGTAAAAATGTCTATAGTAACACTTTTTTAATTTTTCACTAGCCAACACATTAACTAAAATATAAAGGGGGATTTTAAATGGAAAATTTTCAATACCTCCCTGTATCAAATTTAAAACGTATTAATTAATCTCCCACAATTGTCCATTAAGACTACTCGCTACATAGATTTTGTTTCATTTATTTTATCTTATCCTAAACTAACAATCCCATTAAACATTCGAGAAATATCAGAATAAAATGGAATTTAGTGATAGGAATATATTAGACAAGTGAAACGTTAGACATGTTTTATATGATACAGATTTGTAACTTTCCAACTAATTTTGAAGCACTGAAGTCAGTCAAAAATATAAGTATTTTTACTATCAACGAATTGATGGATATTTGATTTAAAAAAAAATGTCCATTTTTAACCTTCCCTTAGTAAACGTCTAGCCATTAAAAACTTTAGTTTCAGAACTAATAGACTTAAACAACCTTATATAATATATTTCTGTTATCACTGTAACACTTTACTGTCTAATAAAGGGTGTTTTTTTATAGAGGTATAGAACTTTTAAATAGAATAAAACAAAGATGACCTTCTGGCATTATAATTTAAATATGACTTCTGGCATATGACCGCCACGGCTGGCTCGAACGTAGTCTAATCTGGAGGTCCAACATTTGTGGCCGTATATCGGCAATAACGCGGCGAATGTTGTCCTCCAAGTGATAAATCGTTTCGGGCTTATCGGCGTAGACTAGCAACTTCACATATCCCCACAGAAAATAGTCTAGCGGCGTTATGTCGCACGATCTTGGAGACCAATTCACGGGTCCGAAACATGAAACTATGCGGTTACCAAACGTTTTCTTCAATAAATCAATTGTGGCACGAGCTGTGTGACATGTTGCGCCGTCTTGTTCAAACCACAGCTCCTGCACATCATGGTTGTTCAATTGATGAACGAAAAAGTCAGTAATCATGACTCTATAGCGGTCACCATTGACTGAAACGTTCTGACCAGCATCGTTTTTAAAGAAGTACGGACCAATAATTCCACCAGCCCATAAAGCACACCAAACAGTCAGTTTTTCTAGATGTAACGGTGTCTCAACATACACTTGAGGATTATCATCACTCCAAATACGGCAGTTTTGTTTATTGACGTATCCATTCAAACAAAAGTGAGCTTCATTGCTAAACAAAATTCGCTTATGAAAATCGGGATCAACGGCAATCTTGTTTTGGGCCCATTCACCGAATCTACGCCTTGCTAGGTGATCGTGTGGCTTCAATTCTTGCACGAGTTGGATTTTGTAAGCACGCAAATCAAGATCTTTCCACAAAATCTTCCATAAAGTGAATGGACACATATCCAATTCCTGTGCACGATGGCGGATAGACTGATTCGGGTCTTGCTCTACGCTACGCTCTACAGCATGACTTCTGTACGCACTGTACGACGTCTCTGTGGATGCGTATTATCATTTAGAGTAAACGTGGTGCGAAAACGTTCCATAGTTAATCGAATTAATTGCTCTGATGAACGATTATGTTGACCGTAAAATGGACGTAGTGCGCGATACGTGTTTCGAACAGAACCATGATTTTCAAAACAAATTTGCACAATTTGGAAGCGTTGTTCAGGCGTCAGTCTATTCATGTTGAAATGCCAAAACAAGCTAAACATAAATCACTTGACAGCTGACAAAATGGCCGCTAGTTGAAAAAGTGTTGCCAACTTAAAGTTTTATACCTCTATAAAAAACACCCTTTATATTTTGAATTATATCGATGACCATCATACATTAATTTTTATCTACGAACAAAATGTATCGTAAAGGAGAAGTGTGTTTATGATTTTAAAAACATTATTTTTAAATTAACTTTTGTAAAATATTAGATTTTTTTAGCACAAAATTAGTCATTCTGTTAACCATTTCAACTTCACTGTCAATAAAAGCCATAAACTAATGTATAGCAAGCAATCTGTGACATCTCGAAAATTTTGTATGCATTACGTGAAATATTAGAAATTCCAAAAACGAAAATTTAAATTTTTAGGTCGAGGTTCTTAAAATTTTGTTAATGTATTTCACGTGTCGAGCGAACTCTTTATGACAAATATAATTCTTTAAATATTTCCTTCATTTCTTGAAATCGTGAATCTAAAAAATGTCGCTTTGTAAAGATCGATACGTTCGTATTTTTTTAAACCAATTTTTTTCTATCTATAATTTAATAATCTATATTACTAATGGGCCGGCGAAATAACATCTGGAATAACATTTAGTATTAGCAAAGATTATTATAGCTCAAAGGTTATAATAGCTTAGCGTTAGCTATATTAATCTTTAGTATTGGTAGACTTTTGACAACGTAGAAATCTTCAAAATGATAATAGTAATAATGTAGTATCTTATGTCTAATTTTCTATTTTGGGACAAATTTTTAATTTAATAATTAAGATGTGAAAAGGCAGTTTCTACGAGTGCTAGGAAAAGCTATTGTTTCAAACAAAAGTCGTGCGCATTGAAAATATCTATAAAATGAGCTAAAGCTCATCCAAATCGGATAATATGTTCGTTGGTTATTGCAATTATTAAAAAACAATAGAAAAATATATTGCATTAATTTTATACTGCATCGAAAGGAGCCTCTTGTTTCATACAACTAATTTGCAAAATTTAAAGTAAAAATATTCAATAGAATTTTGCACAGTGAATTTGATTACAACTCTTTATGGTTATTTGATTGTTTATTCTCAAGGATTTAGAGGTCGTACAGCGATCTGCAGGTGCGCAAATAAAAAGTTCGAGACTTATACTAACAGTAACAAAAAAGAACCAAATTAATTGTTGATTTTCAATTGTTGAAACGTATAAACAAAGTTGAGGTTGGTTTTTTTCGTTATTAAACAAATTGAATAACTCTTCGACAATTTTTGATATCGAAATGCCGATAGGTGGATGTTAAACTATTATATGCATCTTTAGATATAAGAGAAGTGTGGAAACTACTTCTTAATAATTTTAAACTAAAACTAAATGCAGCATAAAAATGGGACATTTACCATAGAAATGACTGAATCCATCTTAGTCACAGTCTACTGCATTTACTTTTATTATAAATAGTCACGTAGCAAATGGATTTATTTAGTTTCACTTGAAAACGGCTAGAGATAACTACTAGCCGAAACGTCGTGATATTCAACAAAAATAAAGACAATGAAAGTCCAACAGATATCTACTACTTCGCAAGAAACATCGTTGTCTATGACGTTCAAACAAACGTGATGAAAAATACTCCGCGTCACATATAAGTATACAGAGGATATCAGTTTATTAATAAGCCATATATTTTCGAGGTGAATCCTGATATATTTCTTATGAATATTTTAAAATTTAGTTATTTTTCTAGTTATTTCGTTATAAATATCAAAATGAGGGAAAAAAATTGTGTTAGCCGAAAACCGTAACCTTCTCGTAGTGGATGTAATTATGATTTTTATGCTGCGGTAGTCAAAAATATGAAAACGGCAATGTAAGTATTACTTGCAACTTATTTATTAAAAAAAAAACACCCAAGATCATACAAAAACTTGGGTATAAAATACTACAAGAGATCATATGGAGACTACCTACAATTGTATGGGTAATTCGGAATTTTCACAATCAAATGTAAAATATACCCTGAGCAAAAACTGAGAAACAAGCTCCACAGCTTAACAAGGATAGTACACCAGAAAGACGGTAAAAAGTTGAGAGTTCCAAAATTGTCTAGACTTCATAAGAGAATAATACAGCCTTTGTTTAACAACAAATAATTTAAGGACTCAATAGGTTATGTATATGTGATGAAGCTTAAAATACGGAAGATTGATCAAAATTTTTAACAATTCACCCGTAAGATATTACAGTAATATAAAACCACTAATATACTCACAATAAACTGATTTTCACACTAAAAAACCATAGACTTTGCTCCTATGCTGATATCTCTATGAGGTAGTTCTAACTACTGCTTTTGCCTTTTAGGAAACACCTTTTTTGGAGTACTTATGAACGTCGATGTTACATTTACCAATCATTTTATAACGGCAAGGAAATAAAATTATCAATTATTTCAGCGTTGCGTTATTTACTATAATGTGACGTCATGCGTGTCAGTGACTAGCGCCTTTAATTAAATTGCATCGCGGTGCACTTTCATGCTATTCAAACTTTTTAACTGATTTTTACTGAAAATACAACAGATCTAAAAAAAATATTTATGTAGTGTAAATTAAATGTAATAAAAAATAATACGAAATAATTTTCCAGTAGTCAAATATCCTATTATATTGTTAATGTGATAAATCTTCAAAATACAGAGTTATGTGAACTATTGCTTTCTCAGATATTTTATTAAAACATTATCTATATGTTGGAAAACTAAAAAAAGCAAATTGGGCATTTTGGTTTTGCGGATTGTGAAAGTATTATTATCTCAGCTTTGGTATTTGCAAAGGTAATTTATTACCTTTAAATAATTAGTTAACATTGAGATTAGCAGGAGGGTTACTACAAAAAATTTTGAAAGTTTCAGAGAATGGGTTAAATATTTTAATACGTCCCTTGAATTTGTGAGTCGTATTTTCCACCGCTATACCCTGGTGGCGTAATAATGTTATAATGTTATATTAATAACGAGATTTTAATCAAACTTTGGTATAAGTTAGGTGACCTAAAAGGGACAAAAACAATATACACGAATTGGCTGATATCATTGGCGTGCGGAGTTATTTGTAGAAAAACGTTCTTTTTCTTAAATTTAATCGTTATTTGAGGCAAGCGATCAATCTCGTTTTTAAGGTAAGGTAGTCGAGCTTTTAATAAATTTAGCAAGGAAAGCAAGTATATGATATGACAAAAATGAGATAAATAAATCAGAAGTATTATATTTTTTCTCGAAATAGCGGACTGTAGGAATAAGATTTTTTGGCCAATATGTCTAAGTTTGTTCAGCTTAGTCCAGGCTAGCAAACAATACTTTATTCAAAAATAGTTTTTCAACTTGAAATCTGATGTTTGTCTATTTGTATATTTTTCCGATTAGTGGGATTTAATAATAGAGATCTGGAATCATGTGAACAGTGTTTTAATTCTATTCAGATTAGAATAGTACTTGAATAAATATATAATAATCTTAAGGATCCCATTGTGAATTAAAAAAATTTCTTTAATGAATAATGGCATTTTCTTCCTGAATCAACATGTTATTAGAATTTTACATTATCAAAGCAATCACACTCGTGTTAAAAAAAGTACCTTAGATTCTCATGAATATTTGTAATTATATTTTGTAAAATGATTTGAATAAAAATTATGGAACTGATATTAATCTGGTATCAATAATTACATTTTCCACCACTATGCACTGTAAAAAGGAAATGCATTAAATTTATTGTAAATGTGCTGGAAGCAAATTTCACAAACTTTTGTTAAATGCATTTAATGTAATGCATTAAATTTCATAATTTACATTAATCTAATTGATTGATTGCATTAAATCTAATGTAATCATATATTAAATTTAAAGTTTGATAATTACTTTTTAAGGTGACTATGTACATTAAATATATAGCCAGTGTTCATTGAATTTAAGATATGTTATCACATATTTAATGCACCAACATTAATGAGTTCAAAAAATTCTAAAACCACCAGGAAAAGGTGAAAATTTTTCCCATAGGTAGACCGGTTTCGAACTCATTTGTTTCCGTCAGTACGGGACTGACATGTATACCTCACTATAAGAAAATTGAGTCTTTTAAGCAACTTATATAATACTAAAAAAGTTCAATACAATCTGGGCCATCTCCCGAAACCCGAATGTACGTTGAATAATAATGTGAGTTCCTTTAGTATTAGGGTATATGTGAATTAATTTTAATATACAGAAAGTAGAAATATCTTTTCAGTTACTTTAAATTCAAAGTAAAAATTTTTGGTACAAAACCGTTAAATTTAATGTAGAATTAACATTTCATTTGCATTAAACTTAATGTTCTTTTTGACAGTGTACCTAAATATAATGTTATATTAATAATAAGCTTTTGATGAAACTTTGGTACAAAATACAAAACAATCTACAAGAATTTGGTTGATATTATTGGCGTGCACTGTTATTAGAGAAAAACAAGTTTTTTTTTTAAATAAAATGGTTGTTTTAGGCAAACGACCAATTTTATTTTTTGAGCGAGGAAATCGAACATAGAGCTTTCATTAAATTTTACAAAAAATGGTGTGTATATGGTGTTTGGACTTCAGATAATTTTCCAAGGGAGGATTAGTAGGAAGTGCAAAATCTTCCGAGAAATGGATCCTACTGGTTTACAGATGGATCTCGACAAGATGAAAGAGCTGAAGCCGAAGTATTTGGCAGGAGCACGGGAGTACTAGTCTTTCGGATAACGTACGACGATCTTTACATTGGAAATTATACTATTGTGCAGTGTCGCCATCTCTGTGAGAGTAACATAATCAGGAATAAGATAATCAACATATGCTCAGGCAGTTTGAATGCAAGAATGTACTGAACCATCTGACAAGGAACGGCTTAGGAAGAACAGAGCGACTGTTAACAGGATATTGTCACCTGAAGAGCCGTCTTCACAAAATTGATGTAACGCATGACCCGACATGCAGATATTATCTTGATAAGGATGAAACTATTGACCATGTCCTCAGAAAGTGTCCGGCACTCAACGGAGTGAGAAAAAGATATTTTGGAGCTAAAATTTTGTTACCGGAAGCAGTTAGATAAGTTCAATTAACGAGGCTGCTTGGATTTGTAAAGGCAATCGGCCTCCAATGAAAAGGGCCCAGCGAAGCCTAGCCATTGATAATTGAGTATTGCCACCTTTATATCATAGGCTCAGCAATTGTTAATTTATTTAAAGACAGTTAATAAACCTATATTGTCTTGATTTCTGTTCGTTTTTATGTTGTTTTGAATAGAGGTATCAATGTGCTACTTACTGTTTGGTTACAAAAATATTGACAAGGCGTTTTTGCATAAAAAATGTTCACAAACTTGCGTAGAAAAAATTTGAGTGTTCACTCGTTACTACTTCGTGATTGGTTGCTACACTGTTCTTCTGTTTGAAAGCAGAGAGTATAAAATTATATTAAAAGTTAATGAATTTTATATACTTCACCAATAGAGATACATATTGTCCCTGTAGAAGCCGTAGTTCAGTTAGTGAGCAAATCTGCGATAGCTTAGTAAGGGGAGGTCCGGTAAATTTACGGCGCCAGCAGCTCCAAATCAGCTGAACTGCAAATTGTCATTCATGGTTTCGGTACTTTCTCCACAGCATCCACTTAGCCAATAAATAACTTAAGGATTCAAATTTTAAAAAAATGTTTGTATGTACTAATATCTATTAACTTTACTTTCAATAGAATTTAATATAAAATCAAAATAGTATTTGTAATTAGTGATAACTCAATATAAGGCTGAAGTTCTTTTGAAGACAGCTATTGAAAATTTTAGAATATGAGTAGACCCAGTGTCGCTTTTAAGGTATAGTAAAAGCAAAAGGAATAAAATGGAAATAAATTTAGTATATTAAGTGGTAAGTGATCATAAAGTCTTAACAGAAATTTTAAATTTGACACTCGTCTCTAAAAAGTAACGTAATTTGTACTGAATAATCTAAGTGAGATGTTACACCTGCGTGAAATAAAAAAGCAAAATAAAATAATAATCAAAACACAATTGAATGTCATCTTATAAAATTATTTAATTCTAATTTTCTTATATCCAATATCGCATGCATTTGCCAAATCATAATCAATTTTTTTCATAAGCCTACCCTATTTAAATTTAAGGCTCAGTTAACTAAACATATTAAATTATTAATCTTAGATCATAAATTACGAACTAGAAACTTTAACCATTAATTCTGTGGTAATAAATTTTTATTTAATTAAAAACCATTAATGAAGTCCCAAGGGACTGGTAAACCAGATAGAAATTAAAAGTCCCAACCTATAGAGAAGTCAGTTAACGGTTAATAACCAGCAGCTGGAAAATTCCTCAAACAAATTTTATCTGATACCTGCAAAGAATTTTAGTCTACAAAAGCAGGATTTCGGTGAATCATAAGGGGCTCAAATAACTACCCGAGTAACCAGAGACTGGGATTCAAGTTATTTGAACTCCGGTCAGGACATCAAAATGTAAACTTATGCCTCAATAAGGTGGTTCCAAAAAGCAAATTCCAGTAAGGAAAGTAAATGAACATCAAAAAGACACAAGGGAAGAAAGAACCCGTAAGATTGACAAGTTATTCGAGAAAACATAAAAGTTGTGGTCAAAATAAAGAGTTTCTACAGAGTTTTGAGGAGCCTCATGCCATAATATACGTCTCAAGTAATCTTGTGAAATAAATCCTTTGGAGATGAAGTGCTTATTCAATAATCGTCGACAATAATCATAGCAAAGACAAAAGGTGAGATAAAAAAAGAAACTATAACGATTAACTTTTAAAAATGCAGATGGACGAAAATCCCATCCAATTGAGTCAGTTATGTCGGACATAAGTTGCTTCTTTCTTCACTACTTTATTAAGACCCAATGGGAGGAGAAAAATGGCGTTTTCTCATAAGCTAGTAAAAATAATAGTCTAAAAAAAACGGTGGTAATGAAATTGCCCAAATTGATCATAATTGTATTCATGGGTACAATTAAACCTGCTTAGGTAACTTTATTAACCAGAAAAACACAAGTTGATTAGTGCATTCCTCGAATACCAATGTATATACTAAATTAATAAAACACAACAAACATTATTTTATTTTAGAATTAAGTCAGAAAAATAGTCTATTCAATTATTATTATTATTTTTTTTTTGGTAAAATTAAATGAAATTCGGTACAACTACGGGAAATCTTTGTACATTAATCAATAAAGAACCAACTTGGTCGATTAGGAAACCCATTAAACAGAAATATAGTTGAGGTGTTAAAGGTCTCTGAAGTTGAATAATACCTGATTCACAAATCGTTTAACAGGTGGTCCCAGTGACATCATATTCATGGGTATAAAAATGATATGTTATAATTTTTACCTAATAGATAAAGATAAATGGTAAGAGTGAAATTATACCATGACTTGGTCAAAATAAAGCTTCGTAAAATTAACCAAATGAAATAGAGTTTTTTTCAAGAAATCCTTTGTATTGTTTTTGAATGATTCTGCACACCGCTGGAGTATGTTAAATTTCTATATAATATCCTTGCTTGTTCCCTAAGATTTAGCCGAACTTGATAAAAATCAAATTACAAATAAATCAGCTACAAGGGTAAAATGATGAGAAGTTGGAATGAAATAAATTATTTATTTTTGGTGCTCATCATAACATATCTTTATAAAGGAAGTCACAAACGCTATGAAGTTACCGTAGCTTCATATTTTATTTACTTATTCTTAAAATGGTGAAAATTTTACAGGTTGTATTTTTGTAATGATCATTATTTTGTCGACGACTCACATATGATAAAACTAATTACATAAATAATTCTCTCAAGTTGTATAGGATGATTTAGAAGTGCATCATCTAAATTTTAAAGGACATAAAAGACGCGTAGAGGCAATAAATTAAAACTTGCCAATTATTATTGTATAAAAGAGTGTCTTTCGCTAAACTAATAAAGTGCCACTTTTCGAAAATGTCTACTTTTTTCTTCTATAATGAAAAACGTGTTGCCCCTTCAGCTTTTTTTTTCAATTGAGTATTCATGCAAAATTATTAATATAAAATGAATACATTCTTATTTAGTATGTTGCTTGGTCGAGGCTTTATTTTATAAAAATGTATTTTCTCTATTTTCACCGATAACTATTTTCAAAGATATGTGATACGCTATTGCATTTTACGTAATTTTATTAGTTTTAGTTAAAATTATGCAAAGAATAATTTTTCAAATTCCTTAGTAGAATTAAGTAATTTCAATAATTCAATCAACCACTACTCTGCAGTAACTATATTATTAAAAATATTTTAAATAATTCCGTTATTTAATACGTTAGTTTTTTGGAATAATCAAAAAAAATTTTTCCCAAAAACGATTCACTTAAAAAAGGCTTCATTTTGAAATGCAATAAACAAAATGTTAATACATTATAAAAAGTATGCTTTTAAATTATTGAGGATAATCCTACACATGGTGCTGGCCAAGATATAAAAAAATCTCTAAACAAAGACACTGCTTTCTCTTATGCGAACTTTTACGGAAACAACTGTTTTCCTTAAAATTACTGTTGAATTATCTTTACGTATAAGCTTCGTTGTCTTAGCTAACCTAGAACTATACAATTTTGGGAAAAGATTGGCAAAACGATTTTCCAACATTCGCACTCGAATAGGGTGAAAGTGGGTAAGTGGACATTTGATAAATTTATCGATCTCTTAGTCAAATAGAAATATGGATTCTATTATTGTGTTAAAGGGTAACTCTTAATAATGTTTCCTGTTTTTCGATATTCGCCTATTTAAAGAGCAAGAAGGGGTAAGACACCGATTTTACGTTTACTCATTAAAAAGTAATTTCTTCAAAATTTTTGGCTTAAATGTAATTTCTTCATGTTTCGAAATCATTTGTGCAAAGCTGAAAAGGGTTAAAATATTTATACGTAGCAACAATTATCAAAAACAGTATGTAATTTATTTTACAACTGATATAAATAGAAGCAGAATATTAGCGAAAAAAGGAAACTAATGATTGCGGCGTAATGTATTAGCCTCCCAAAACCGTTCCTTACTTCCTCCCCCCTCCTGGGCGAAGGCGCAACGGGTAACTGCTGATATTCTATAAAAGTATAAAAAATATTTGAGAGAATACTAATAATACGGACAATAATCTCTAGACCGTAGCTACTTCCTAGAATTTGTTGCAATTTATTAAAAAACAGTTACTTTTGTCACTAATAAATATTTTTTAATATTATCTTAATGTTATTTTAATTAACTGTTAACTGACAGCTTATGTAATATTTAGAAATGTTGACCATAATCTTTAAATAGAAACCCGTTTTATAAGCTTTAAGATAGTAAATACAGATTACCAATTTTAAAAGTTAAAGTAGAACAAGCAATATATCGTTGAAATAATTTCCTATTTTAGAGAATGAGACGTTCTTTTCCGCGTCTTCAATTATCCTTAATCCTGGATTAACTAAGATATAACCCTTTTCAATACCTACGCAGTAAGCAGCTCACACGACTCCACAAAAAAAAATTCAGAACCGGTCCTAATATTTGTATATTTTATATTATTAACAACCTCAATACTTCTTAAACAAATTGCATATTATTATAGCATAAAAGATAAATATTTTATGTAAATTTATTTATTAAATTAGCTAGATGCATGTCTAAGTTGGCAGAAATTATTAAACTTTTATTTTAATTTTATTGGCTTAAAATAATGCTAATAAATTCTCTGAAATTTGGGATATACATATTAAAAATATATATTATATAAGTGAGTATTTAAATTAATAGTTAATACTTGTTTAATGAAACCACCTGATATTAATAAAAAAATGCTTTTAATATAAGTCGTCACAAATGAATTCAGTGAAAGCAAGTTGAATATATTACAAAATTCTTTATAATTCTCTACTATATATATATATATATATATATATATATATATATATATATATATATATATATACATACTAAAAAACTGATTTAGTGCGTATTATGTAACGACTTTTTGGAATTTGTTGATTTTCTTGGTTTTTTTTACAATTTTGTCACGCCTCTATCATTAAGATATATGTGCCTACAAAATATTATAGCAAATGGACTGTTTGTCGGCAAGCTAAGTTAAACACGAAAGATCCAACCATACCAATTTTCATTGAAGATGCTGTTATGCGGAATTATGTTTGTAGATTACAGGGGACACTGTAAACAAATTAGTGAACTTACATTTGTCAACAAGAAGATCAAATAGGAATGACTGTGACATATATAATTGCATTTTTAAACGCCTATTTATTTTATCTTAAGTCAAATTTTGAGTCAATTGAAAGCATGTAATTGGACTCTTCCAAACTATAAGGACTTCTAGGTGATTGCGCAATATTCAAAAATTTAAATTCTTTAATGCATGGAATACATAGACTAATAAATTAGAAATATTGTATAGGATATCTCAAATTCGATACTTTTATTGGCTTTCCAGTTAACTATTAAAATTAGCAAAAAACTAATTTAGTATTCACAAGTTGTTTTTAGGGAAACTAAAACTGATAATTTTTATAATTCCCTATAATGTAATAATTGAAAAGACATTACAACATTCCAAACGACTTGTTTTTATAACAATTTAAGAGTAATATAACGGTGTAATCGTAACTTTTGTACGAGGTTTGGTCAAAAAGTTATTCATCCCAATCATCGTATATATTTTTAGATGCTAAGGTAAAGTCTTTATTTATATTTATAACAATATACCACACTTTGTGGTAAAATGAAAAGGCAAGCTGGATTTTGCAATTTTGTTATTAAATATCGTCGTAAGCCATGAATAAAAAAAGCAATATATATGTATATATATATATATATATATATATATATATATATATATATATATATATATATATATATATATGTATATACAGGGTGTCCAAGATAAGGATCCTAAGCATGGGGATCTCGGAAACAGTTGGAGATACGAGGTCGGTTAAATTAGAGAAAAGTTGCGCAATTTAGTGCTTAATTAAACGCAGTTAAAAAAATTTAAAAATTTTAAACACTTCCGGAGATTTCCGGAAAAAAACGAAATTTGGCAAAATGGTTTTTAATTTTTGCAGGCTTTATTTAAAGAGATATCAGAAAATAAAAGGTAGTTTCTCATTGCCACTTTTTATTTTTTATAATTTGGTCTAAACAAAATTTAAATCTGACGTTTCGTTTCTGAGATACCATCATGAACTTTCATTTTTTATATGGAACAAAAAAAAGTATCCCATGTATTTGATAGCATTTTTTATTACAAATTCAACGGTGTATCACCCTTGCATATCGAATACGTAGTTCAAGTACTTTCCATAAGAGCTCCATGAGAGCGAGAGACAGGTATATCAGTTTTATAAAAGCCAATGAACTACACACTTGATATGCAAGTGTGATACACCGTTGAATTTGTAATAAAAAATGCTATCAAATACATGGGATACTTTTTTTTGTTCCATATAAAAAATGAAAGTTCATGATGGTATCTCAGAAACGAAACGTCGGATTTAAATTTTGTTTAGACCAAATTATAAAAAATAAAAAGTGGCAATGAGAATCTACCTTTTATTTTCTGATATCTCTTTAAATAAAGCCTGCAAAAATTAAAAACGATTTTGCCAAATTTCGTTTTTTTCCGGAAATCTCCGGAAGTGTTTGAAATTTTTAAATTTTTTCAACTGCGTTTAATTTAGCACTAAATTGCGCAACTTTTCTCTAATTTAACCGACCTCGTATCTCCAACTGTTTCCGAGATCCCCATGCTTAGGATCCTTATCTTGGACACCCTGTATATATATATATATATATATATATATATATATATATATATATATATATATATATATATATATATATATATACAGGGGCGGATCCAACCTCTCTCTTGGGGGGGCGGGGGCGGTGATATCACAAAAGTACAGTATGGCAAGAAAAACAAGTTGTCAGCGGGGGGGGGGGGGGAGTGTTAGCAGCATATATATTCCTAATATAGAAGACAATCGGTTCTATTTTCCTTACCTCTGAGCTCTTGGGAGAGGGGGGGGGGCTGATCACAAGCATACACATTCAAGAAGTAAAGAGAGTAATAAAACCGTTACCGAAACCTCCAACGTACCTGCTCCAGTGCCGCTGGTAACTGAGAACTGCCGTAAATCTAATTATATTTCATTGTATTTCAATAAATTTTATAAATTTACTACAACATAAAAATTCTGATAGTTAAATTGAATTTCTGTCAGTGAGCAAAGTACACCTTACAGTTTGTTCTTAGTGATTTATCTTGTTTGCGCTTGTTTTTATATATTATTTGAGATTAGTGAGATATCCAATAGATAGTGCTTTCACTTCTATATTTATTCCAAAATCGGTAAACCAGGGCTTTTTTTCTTCAATGAAAAACGATGAATGTTTTTGATGTCTTAAGATATCAATATCTAGATAATAATGTTAAAAGCTCTGTTGAGATGTGTTCCAAAATAACAGGAGTTGGAAAAGCTACTATGTACCGAATACTGAAGAAGAAAAAACGACTGGAATTGTTAGTACTCCCAAGCCACATTCGATCACAGGCAGATGAAAAACCTCGTTGGAAGAAGAGATGAAAACTGCAATTAAAGGGGTTGCATATACATTTTATTATGAGAAGCAGATCCCCGTCTACAAAATTCTAACTAAAATCAATGAAGATCGCGATTTAAATGAAATTAAAAGAATTGATCTCTGGAAATTGCTCAGAGAACTTAATTTTTGCTGGGAAAAACCAGATAGAAAATCTGTTCCTATAGATCGTCCGGAAATGTCCGTTGGAGAAGTAAATATCTCTCTCAAGTAAAAGATAGAGTTGCTAGAAATAACACAATTAACAAAATTAGTAATTTAACTAAACTTTTGAAAGATTTTTTTGAATAAAGTTACTGCGGAAAATTGGGAAAAATCCATATAATAAAAGAATAAAAATGTGAGAACTCGATCTCATGATCGGTGAGTTAGAGGAACCAATTATAATTAATTTGAGCGAAGATAGTTTCACTGACTTTGAATAGGAATTAGATACGTAATGTTTATTAGTGTAAACACAATTTATTATTTAAATTTTTGTTTTTGTTGTATTTTATTGTTTAATGTTGTTCATATTTTTTTTAATTTTTATTTTAGTGTGTCCCACTCTTTAATTTTATATATATTTAATTCTAATTAGCTGTTAGTATTTTATTATTTTATTATTGTATTTGTGTCTTTTTCTTAAGCGTGTAGAATTAACATGTTTATCTTTTTTTTGGGGCTATCATATTTCCATATAATAAAGTAAATTAAATTAAGATATCAGTACAATAGAAAAAAAATAAGTAGGTCTAATTTTAACTATAACATATGAAAAGTAATTACATTTGATTCCCTTTTTAGTGCTTAATTGTAATTCTGCAGATGGTTAAGAAAAAAATAAACTGAAACGCCAAATTCCCTAACAATGTTTTTAATTAATAATAAAATGACTGATAGCTCCAAAAATATTTTAATATTATAAGGACGAATTTATTTTTTTATATATGTTTACCTTTTTGTATTTTTGACAATGAATATTTTGTAAGTATTTAATTTATAACTTCAAATTTTTTGAGAGAATAAGGCTGCATTTTAGTCCATTATTATAGACCGGTATTTTTGATTATAAAATTTCTAACCTATTCCTATTAAAAATATATGTGTCTAACAGATTTTGCTAAAGACACCGGACTAAAGAACACAGGTAGTTTGTGAAGAGAAAAATGGTAAAAAATGATTTATTACTCTCTCTAGTTCTTAAATAAACTGTAGTATAAGAGGAAAAATCGGGTTCATTTTCCTTAACTCAAAGCTCTTGTGGGGGGGGGGGCGATCGCCCCCACCGCCCCCCCCCCCTTGGATCCGCGCCTGTATATATATATATATATATATATATATATATATATATATATATATATATATATATATATATATATGGCATGGTTCGAAACTTATGCCATAGAAACAGCATTAGTGAAACCGAAGGTACGGCTGAGATATGTCCATGATACCTTCATCGTATAGAATGGTAATGATCAAGAACTAAAAGATTTCAAGGTACATCTAAACTCCACTCGACCTACAATTAAGTTTACTATGGAAAAAGAACCAAACAATCAACTGCCCTTTCTAGATGTCTTGGTGAACCGTTCAAACGAAATTATATGGAATCTCTATAATTGTGTTGTATCCATATGCAACAATTCCAATACATTTAAAAAAGAGGTAGCAAATATTAATTGACGATGTTAGAAGTGGCCTTAGAACAAAAACCACTGGACAGAAAAAAACACATTCCTTCTTCACAATTCCATATATTAAGAGAACTTTGTACACAATGAGACAAATTGCCAGCAATTACAATATAAAAACAAGCTTCAAATCAGAAAATACGCTAAGAACTCATCTGAGAAAAATAATACCAAAAATTACCGATCGGAAAGAATGTGTTTCTAAAGTTCCATGCGAGTGTGGTGAAATGTATATTGGAGAAGTCAAGCGTGCACTAGAAGTTTGAATTAAAGAACATAAAACACATACACAAAAAGGAGAAAAGTCAAGATCTGTTATGGCTAAACACGCTTAGAATAAACAACAGCATAAAAAAGGGCTTGAAGCTGAGGCACTATATATGGAACTCAACATGTAAAAAAAGAAAATGTATACAAGTAGCTTACATTAAAAATAATAATGGAATCTTCAGTAAACCCAGTGTTGAAATATCTAATTTTTGGCAACCATTTCTTTATAACATCCAATCATTTAGGTGTGTACAGTGAAGCGAAAAATTTTGCGTTTCAATAGACACAATCCCTATATAAACTAAGAGCCATAAATTTAAACATTCAATTTATACTTGACTAGCGACCCGCCCCGGCTTCGCACGGGTGCAATGCTGATACTAAATACACTACAGAAAAACTGTGACTATTTATTTTATTTTTACAACAATTATTACATCGGCCTTCGACGCGCTATTTATAGGCACGCTGCCGCCGCCCCGGTCGGCCAGTACCGCCGCAAGCGCTACTTACCGCAATTTTAAATCTGTAATATCTTCGAAAATATTCATTTAAATCTTATGCTGTAAAGGACCATATAGATCTATATTAAATCAACAATGTATTTAAGCTATTTAATTGGATAAGGATTAATGCTGTATTGGTTAAAATCGCTTCAAAATTTGCCATTATTTGTCGTAAAAAGTAAATGACAAAAAAATGTTATTGTGGGATATCCATGAGAGATAGACATATACCATCGCGGAGTTTTCTGTAGACCTTTTCAATGTGTACAAATAATTAGTACATTATTTTGATAAATCTCCTAGGGTTCAGCCTGCGTTTGCAATGTAAGCGGAAAAAAATATGATAATTAACGACATCACATTAGAAACCTCAAAAATAACAGTATTTCTCCACTATTTAATGGATGTTATTATACATATAAACCTTCCTCTTGAATCACTCTATCTATTGAAAAAAACCGCATCAAAATCCGGTGCGTAGTTTTAACGATTTAAGCATACAAAGGGACATAGGGACAGAGAAAGCGACTTTGTTTTATACTATGTAGTGATAACAAATAGAGATACAATCTAATCGAACCGTGGTAGAAACAATCAAAAATAAAGATAATGAAAGTCCGACAACCACATTTTAGGCAACCGTTACCATTGTTTAAAACCTTTAAACAGCCCTAGTAATGCGAAATACTTTCGGTCCAATAAAATTGGTAAGTGGTTTTTCTGGTAGTCCAATCATCAATACCAGACTCATTAGAATCATCTTGCGAACCACAGGCATACCAAATTATTGCTGAGCAAACCATCCAGCAAATTAAGCAGCGAAGTCATGATTTTAAACCGGTAACAGATCACGTTGGTGAAAAAACTAATAAATCACTGCAGCTTATGTAACCATCCACACAAAACCAACCTGGTAACATAGAACATATATAATGGGCGACACAATAAGTGATTAGACTGCAGTATAAAAACTTCTTAACCCAAGTCTGTTGTATATTCAATCAATCAATCAATACTGGTATCAACAGTTACATAATATTGAAATTATTATTAAAACAATTAATAAAATATATGTTTCCGACAATAATAATTATCATCAAAAAGAAATAATAAGTATAATTCGTGATCAGGACTATTATTGCCAATACATTAAAGACTGAAATTATTTAAGTTACCGAGTTTCAATAATAAAATAATACGTGGCCGTGAGGTAATAAGACAATAATTTTAGCTTAAGAATATTAATATGTTGACAAAACATTGTTGTATATTACCCAACGCTAAAAAACCAAAACTTATAATGAAAAAGGGTTTGTAATTTTTCTACTTTACTATCATTATCATCAGATTACAGAAAAGATCGATTGTTGAAACAATTGTTAGCTTTATCTGGTAAATTTTTTAAATATATTTTTAACGTTGACAACCTTTTAATTTATGATTTGCAGGTAGAAGTAGAAAATAATTGAAGAACGTGGGCATATCATTAATATAGTTTGTTTTCCAATTGTCACACTATACATTGTAGGAGTTGAAATTGAAAAACAATATGCAAGAGACCATTGATCTGTTGAAGCTTAAAATCCACGAATTTTTTAAAATATTTCCAATTATATACATAAATAATGGCAGCAGGAGCCCAACAACCTAAGATGCTGGGCCACTAACGACCCAGTGTAGTTCCACACACGGTCATGGACCCAAAGAAGTCATGATATTCTTTGGCTTACAACCTCGTCAAATGACGCAGAAATTGCTAAATTTTACTAATATAAAAAAAAACGGGCTTCTGTACACCCTGATTAAGATTTCTTCTGTCAAAGTTGAACTTGGTCGAATGTAATGTCGTTGCTTTGAATTTAAGACGGTCGTTAAACTTTCTTGTGTATGTTTTTACCTAGATTAACATAGTATCGGGATATAAATTGTAAAAGACAGTGGTATTATAATGGAGGTTGAAGTTAAAGGTAAGTATTTTTTACATTTATAATTATGAATTACAAAAATATATATCTTTTTCTAAATTTTTTAAATGACCTCTTCGGCCCATTTTTATTCAGTTCATTTTTTTTACATCTGATATTCATAAACTTTTAAATACTTTCCCCCGCGTTCCGCCGGAACTTATTTACCTGTACGAAATGCTTGTAACCTCTACTCTAAGTCTGAGTTCGAGAGAATTTTGCCAAATGTCAACGAATATGCAAGGACAATTTTTTCCATACCCCTCCTTGGTTAACTTAAAATGCTTGTTTTTTACAGTAACTAGCATTTCATTAAGTAATTGTGATTCTTTAGTCGGTTTTGAAGATTCTAAGAATATGTATCAATAATAAATATAATAATAACAAAATAGGCACACTACATCGAGCAATATGCGAGACAGACAATTCAACACCGCTACAGTTAAGGAAACAGGATATTGCCTCTCATCACCCAACAGACCAAGAGAAGTTACAAACCTGGATACAAAAGCTACTTCATGAACGACATTCACATGAGGTCAATCAGGACAATGTCGACAACTCAGTGTCGAACTACTTGTTAATTTCAGGACAGATGTTTCCGGAAACGGAGGGCTTCTTGTTAGCTATCAAAGACCCGGACATTCTGATGAAAAACTCCTCAATAGAAAATGACCAATGTAGATATGGCTGTCGAGCATCAGAGACAATCCAGCACATAACTAGAAGATGCCAAGCGTTTGCTGCAATCGAGTATAAGGAAGGACACGACGCTAAGATACTCCACCAAGAGTTAACAGATAAGTTAAACCTATTGTAGGTAGGAAAACTGCCTTATTACAAATACAATCCGGATCCTATTCTTGAGAAAAACCAGTTCAAGTTATATTGGAACCGAACGGTTCTGACGGATCATAATAGACCAGACATAATACTAACAGATAAAACTTCTAGACTAACTACACTAATCGACATTGATGTACCTACCAACAACAACCTAATGCCAAAATAGAACGAGAAGATCGCCAAATACAGAGATCTGGAAGTGCAAATCCGAAGATAATGGAAAATGAACAGCGTTCAAACGATTCCCATAATTTTAACAACTAGAGTGATACATCACAGAACATCAAGGAACTGGACATTAGTGGCTAGGACCCGATAACATGGAAAGGGTTCCCACAGAGCTCCATACTTTTGGTATTTTTGTATACCTGGTATTAGTCAATATTCCTGGAGGGAGTGCGAAGCCATTTGGCTTGTAAATCATAACAAAATAGGCATAAACTTTCACCAAAGTTGATGGTTTTTACCCTGAAAAAAATTGAAATGTGATAAAAGCTACACTGAAAAAATTTGATGCCAAGCATTTTTTTATCGCAGATAAAATTGTCAAATGCACCTTTACGAGGATATATATTCTTGATATATACCTTGGGCTAATTTTACCAGCGACATGGACCACGACTTGTATGGCGCTCAAAGGAAAATATGGAAAATGCTTCGGAACAGAAAAAAACTAGTTAACGAGTTCGTGCAGACCAAAGGAGTACCAATAGGGACATGGCAACAGTATTATAAAGAGCTTTACGATGCTGAAGAAATGCCGAATATAAATGAATACGAAACAGATATAATTGGAACTGTCACCGACGAAGAGGTAGAAGCAAAACTCAAGAAATTGAAAAACAGAAAATCACCCGGGCCGGACGGCATTCCCAACGAGCTTTTAAAATATGGAGGCCCCGAACTGGCAAGGAAACTATCGCAACTATTTAACAAAATCTTAGACGAAACGGAAACACCAGACGAATGGCATAATAGCATCACCATACCTATATTTAAGAAAGGACTAAAAACCTGCCCACAAAACTATAGAGGAATAACTCTCTTAAACACAGTAATGAAACTTTTCACGAGTATTCTCAAGGACAAACCGGAAACACAAATTAAGAATGCTGAGGAACAACAGGGCTTCACAAAGGGACGGTCAATAACAGACGCAGTGTTTATAATAAAACAAATAAAAGAAAAGGCTACAGAGTACAGTATGCCAGCGTATATCTGCTTCATTGACCTAACAATGGCGTTTGACAGAGTCCGATTGGGAGACATTCTACATATATTAATGGAAAATAAGGCACCAGCGAACATAACGAAGATAATCCATAACCTAAATAACAATAACGTAACAAAGGTCAAGGCAGGAGATCAATTCACTGAAAATATCCCAACACTGGGAGGAATTAGACAGGGTGACAGTCTGAGTCCTTTTTTGTTTAATATCCTCATGAATAAAATCATAAACAAGGTAACATGTCTCAATCTCGGATACAGACTGGGCAACAAAAGAGTGGGTTTGGTGTGCTACGCCGATGATGTAGCAATTATTGCTGAATCAGAAAACGATCTACAGAGACAACTCTTCCAGTTTTTCCAAGTAAGCCGCCAACTCAATATGAACATTTCTATCAGCAAAACCAAATGCATGACAATCGCATAGGATCCACTCAGATGTAAGCTGGTGGTGGAGGACAATCCCATAGAGCAGGTGATGCAATTCAGATACCTAGGCATAGACATATCAAGCACCCACGACCCAGTTAAAGACCTAAGGAGCCAGATTAACAAAGCATCCGCACTATGAGGATGCCTACGAGATATAGTCTGGTCAAACTCGTACATGCGCAAAGATAGCAAAATTAGAATCTACAAGACTTGTATCAGACCCATCATGACATACGGCACGGAAGTCCGTGAGGACACTAACAAGACGAAACACATGCTAAGGGTGGCCGAAATGAAAACACTGAGAACAATAGTGGGGAAAACAAGAAGAGACAGAGTAAGAAACACAGATATCAGAGAACAATGCGGGATACAAGACATTGTGAGATGGGGAAGACAACGTAAGAGGCAGTGGTACAACCATGTAAGACGGATGGACGAGAACAGACTTCCGAAAATAGTCCTAGAAAATAACCCGCCCGGCTCAAGACCTCCCGGGAGGCCCCCTAAAAGGTGGAAAGATAGTTGGCAATCTGCCTCTCAGGAAAAGATGCAGAGGCAGCTTCAGAATTAACAGATCGACAGATCTCCAAGAAGTAGAAGAAGAAGAAGAAGATATATACCTATCAATGAAAGTCAAAACTAATTTGAAGAAGGTCCGCCAGATCCCAGTAACTCAGACCGAGTTGGAAGATCGTGTTTCCTACCTTTGTAAAAAGTTCAGCGAGGGGACAGGTTTCTGGCTCCAAATCTAAACTACTGGCTAAACACACTGAATGGCTGAACACAAAAGAAATTTGCGAACTTCCTTTTATAGAACAGCTTCTGAACGATGACGCAGCTGCACAGATGCCACTAGCCAACCAAGAGCTTCCTGATAATCAAATGCCGTTAACAAATAGCGGTAAAAAGTATTTGAAAGATTCTAAAGACTGTGGTGAACGATCTAAATACAGAAGATTGTCTGAACTTTCCCAGGTTGACGACTCTGCAATAAAAGCATTAGCAAAGAATAAATCTACAGCTTCTAGTTCACAGATTAATACTGATGAATTACTCTTACTAATCGTTGAAGCTCAGTTGACTGAACATACCTGTAAATAAGAATTTTATAAATTCGAACGCATTTTCTTCATACCGAAAGATTCTTGCAGCAACAAAAGTGCTATTGTTCAAATGAGAGAGTAACAGAGTCATCTGCAGAAGTTGAGTTGCAGTCACTTCTAGATCATTCGGCTACCCGTATTCTTGAGTCGCACCAAGATGTTTTGTCTGAAGTACGAGAATATGACTTGATGTTAATTGAAAAATGGGATTTTGATGGTAGCATGGAGCTTAACGAATACAAACAGAATTTTTTGGATCAAAATATTCGTGGTGACAATATATTTGTGACATCCCATGTTCCTCTCCAATTAATTAGTAAGTCAGCATCTTCAGATCCTGATGTTATTGTGTGGAAAAATCCGCACTCTTTCTTCACTCATTTTTGTAGAGTGATTCTATCTCAGTTTGCAAAAGAAACCCAGGAATTCACGGTTCAAGAAAAATCATATTTAATGACAAAATCTGTAATTTGCAACCAACAATTTTCAAATATGGAGATCGTGAAGTAAAAGTTCAAAATTTTTTCAAATAACCATGGTTGATGGCAAAGTGTGTTGTGCTCTTGCTGAAAAATCATCAAGTAGATATTATATTTGTAATGCAACACCGAAAGAAATGAAGAATATCGTATCGTGTTTTAGCAAGCCCGTGGATATAAACAGTTTTCGCTTTGGTTTATCTCCACTTCATTCGTGGATTCGATTTTTTGAGTACTTTATTCACCTCTCCTACAAATTGGATTTTAAAAAATGGCAGGTTAGATCACAGGAAGAGAAGGCACTTCTTGAAAAGAAAAAATGTCGAATTCATAAAGATTTTAGGGAAAAATTAGACTTGATCGTAGATAAGCCGCGAAATGGAGGAAGTGGTACCTCTAACGATAGCAATACCGCACGAAAATTGTTCACAAATTCTGCTGAAGCTACAGGCTTAAATAAAGATCTTGTATACAGATGTTGCGTTCTTTTACAATATTTAGTATCTGGGTATAAAATTAATAAAGCCAAATTGAAAACATATGCTTTAGAAACAGCTGAAGAACTTGTAAAACAGTATCGGTGGTATTATCTACCTGCTTACGTGCATAAAATTCTTTTGCATGGATCTGAAATTATTGATCATACATTCATCTCCATAGGAGAACTTTCCGAGGAAGCTGCAGAATCGCCCAAAAAAAATGTGAAATTATTTAGATGCGACAAAATACGAGAAAGATCTCTCGTATTCTTAGAAATACAGACCTTTTACATAGACTTCTTTTGCATTCAGATCCATTAATGTCTAGTTTATGAAAATTACCAACAACTAAATGTCATTACCTGAAGTAACTGATTTGCTAGAATTAGAAATTCAATAACTTAAAACAATTAAAGTTATTATGTATAAAGATATTTTATGCATAAATTTCATATTTCTCAAAATATTCAACTTCCTGTCAAATTTAGTTTTAAGAATTTAATTGTAATTTAAATATGTGTTTTTCTGGTTTTCAATCCGTTCGTGAATAGAAAAATCTTCACGACGTTTCGTCAACATCTCTGCTGGCATTTTCAAGAAATGCTTCCTCGACGGCTGCTCGGCTTGTGAGGTGGTTGAAACGCATATTTTTCTTTGCTTGAAAGGAGAATAACATCTAAATACATATTCTTTCCTGAAGAGTTTAGACCCAACTTACTGAGAAAAATGTATTAAGGCTATGTTCGAAATTTAAATTGACAAGAAAATATTTAACATGTACTCGTCTTTAATTTACAGTTTTGCAAACAATTTCAGTTTAAGACGGAATTTATCACAAGAATAATATAGTTCTCTAGCGTAATATATTATTTTTTCAGAAGAAACCATATCTGTCAATTTTAACTCTGCCGGACGTGCTCAAAATACGAAAATAATTCTCTCTTTTTTTATTTCGACGTAAGTCATCCAAACCAACCTGAACAAAAATCGTAAATATAAAAGAGATTTGATATTTGAGGGTGTCTACCAAAAGCTGGCGACAGGGCTCATTTGACCAATTTTTCCCGAATACCGTTTTCCTCGACTCGCTCACAGCCAAACACATTCTTTCAAATACATTTATTAAAAACATAGTAATTTTTTACTTCTTTCTGCAGTGGGGGATGGGAATCTTAATTTAAAAAAAAAAGCAATTTTATGCAATTCTTCACCATCTAATTCAAATTTTAAGTTGGAAAAATAGGGAGTTGTCGAGATATGAATAAATGAAGGCTATAGAGCGTGGTTCAGCGCACTTGTACAGGTGCCTAACGCAAAGCGAGTAATATTAATGCCAGAAGATTAACCACTTTTTAATCCACTAGGAATCGCATGTGATTGCACAAGTGATTTGAGTTAGTTCAAACCTATACAGGGTAAGTACCTCCTTATTTCTCGGGAGGTTACAGGGGAGGTCAAAATAGTCCCAATTTGTCATAGAAAAAAATTTCTAATGTGCCCCTTAATGAAGATACTGAGCTCTAAATAGGTATCCAGCGATTTATTTTATGGGCTCTAAGTTTTGAACCAATTTGTATAATTTACTGAAATTTTAATATTTCATTCATTAAACCATTTATAATTGATGTTTTAGATCGACAGAGAAGTCAGAAATGGAAAACAGGTGTAATTTTACAGAGCTGAAAATTGATTTTTTAAATACTTAGGTCATTCTTCTTCAAAAAAGATACTAATTTATTTCGATAGAACTTTCAATTTTCAATTTCAACTTTCAAGATAAATCGGTTTTTATTTAAAAAAAAAAATTAAAAGTTACTAAAGTTAAACACAAACAGGCAAAAATAAAATATGCAGGGTGTGTTGATGTGCTTTAATTTATTGGAAAGCGCTGTATAACTCTCTGAAGGCAAGAAGATGTTATGCTGCAAGATTTCCAGCTCAGGCATTGTCAAGTCCACCCAGGCGCGGATACAAGGGGGGGGGGCGGTGGAGGCGATCGCCCCCTCCCCCCCCAAGAGCTTTGAGTTTAGGAAAATGGACCCGATTTTTCCTGTTATACTACAGTTTATTTAAGAACTAGAGAGAGTAATAAATCATTTTTTACCCTATTTCTCTTCGCAAACTACTTGTATTCTTTAGTCCGCTGTCTTTAGCAAAATCTGTTAAACACATATATTTTTCATAGGAATGGGTTAGAAATTTTATAATCAAAATTACTGGTCTATAATAATGGACTAAAACGTAGCCTTATTCTTACAAAAAATTCGAAGTTATAATTTAAATACTTACAAAATATCCATTTTCAAAAATACAAAAAGGTAAACATATATAAAAAAATAAATTCTTCCATATATTATTAAAATATTTTTGGGGCTATCAGTCATTTTTTTATTAATTAAAAACATTTTTAGGGTATTTGACGTTTCAGTTTTCAGGTTCAAATGTAATTACTTTTTTTATGTTGTAAATAATATTAGACCTACTTATTTTTATTTCTATTGTACTAATATCTTCATTAAATTTACTTTATTATATGGAAATACGATAGCCCCAAAAAAATAAGATAAACATGTTAATTCTACAAGCTTAAGAAAAAGACATAAATACAATAATAAAATAATAAAAAACTTACAGCTAATTAGAATTAAATATATATAAAATTAAGGAGTGGGACACACTAAAATAAAAATATATAAAAAAACATATAAACAACATTAAACAATAAAATACAACAAAAACAAAAATTTAAATAATAAATTGTGTTTACACTAGTAAACATTACGTTTCTAATTCCTAATCAAAGTCAGTGAAACTATCTTCGCTCAAATTAATTATAATTGGTCTCTCTATCTCACCGATCATGCGATCGAGTTCTCACATTTTGTTTTATTCTTTTATTATATGGATTTTCCACAATTTTTCGCAGTACCTTTATTCAAAAAAATCTTTCAAAAGTTTAGTTAAACTACTAATTTTGTTAATTGTGTTATTTCTGGCAACTCTACCTTTTAGTTGAGAGAGATATTTACTTCTCCAACGGACAGTTTCCGAAAGATCTATAGGAACAGATTTTCTATCTGGTTTTCCCCAGCAAAAATTAAGTTCTCTGAGCAATTTCCAGAGATCAGTTCTTTTAATTTCAGGTAAATCGCGATCTTCATTGATTTTAGTTAGAATTTTGTAAATGGTTGGGATCTGCTTCTCATAATAAAATGTATATACAACCCCTTTAATTGCAGTTTTTATTTCTTCTTCCAACGAGGTTTTTCATCTGCCTGTGATCGAATGTGGCTTGGGAGTACTAACAATTCCAGTCGTTTTTTCTCCTTCAGTATTCGGTACATAGTAGATTTTCCAACTCCTGTCATGTTGGAACACATCTCAACAGAGCTTTTAACATTATTATCTAGATATTGATATCTCAAGGCATCATAAACATTCATCTTAATAAGTTTTTCGTTGAGGAAAAATGCCTTGGTTCAACGATTTTGGAATAAATATAGAGGTGAAAGCCATATCTTTTGGGTATCTCACTAATCTCAAATAATATATAAAAACAAGCGCAAACAAGATAAATCACTAAGAACAAACTGTAAGGTGTACTTTGCTCACTGACAGAAATTAAATTAAACTATCAGAATTTTTATGTTGCAGTAAATTTATAAAATATATTTAAATATAATGAAATTTAATTAGATTTACGGCAGTTGTCAGTTACCAGCGGTACTGGAGCAGGTACGTTGGAGGTTTCGGTAACAGTTTTATTGCTCTCTCTAGTTCTTGAATAGAGTATAGGAATGTGTATATTTGCGATCACCCCCCCCCCCTCTCAAGAGCTTTGAGTTCAGGAAAATAGAACCCATTCTGCCTTTTATATTAGGAATGTGTATGTTGCTTGCACCCCCCCCTCCGTTGACAACTTGTTTTTCTTGCATACTGTACTTTTGCGATATCACCGCCCCCCCCCCCATATGCGATGATGCCAGCCCACACATTTACAATAAACCTTTGTTGGTAATTGTTTTGAACTATAGCGTGCGGGTTTTCATCAGTAGTGTAAATTGTGTGAGTTTTCATGTTATCTCTTGTAAAACCCGCCTCATCGGAAACAAAATAAGGTTAGAAAATTTTATATTCAGGTTATGATACTGTATAAACCAGTTGGAGTATAGAAGTGTAGCGGGATAATCATCCCGAGACAGCGTATACTTTTCAACATGGTACCGGTGAAGTAACTGTTCTGTTAAAGTTTCATGTATAGTTCATTTTTTAACATTATTTTATGTCGCGAGCTTTCATATGCTATTTGAAAGGTTAACAACAATATCTAGCAAAATTTGTTCCTCTACGTGAGGGTCTCGTGACCAAAAATTTAAACTGTGTGAGTTTAACAAGATTAGAAAAATTTAAATTTAGGTTATGTTGCTGTATAAACCAGCTGGAGTATTGAAGTCTTGCGGGATAATCATCCAGAGACATAGCGTGTGCTTTTTCGACATGGTACTGGTGAAGTAACTATTCTGTTAGAGTTTCATATACAATCCATTTTATAGCATTGTTTTGTGTCGCGAGCCTTCTTATGCTGTTTAAAGGATTGTCGGCAATACCTTGCAAAATCTGTTCCTCTACATCAGGGTCTCGTGCTCTCCTGGTAGGGCCCTCACCACCACAGCGCGTCCAAAAAAACCCTGAATAAAACATGTAAAAAGTTAATTCCTCAACTCTAATAATTAATTTCTAATCTTTTACCTGTCTCCCTTAGGCTTCGATCGACACCCTTTAAAAAATTTTTAGACTTAGTAGTGTTCGAGCTGGAAATCTTTCAGCATAAAGTCTTCTTGCATTCGAAGAATTTGACAAGGCTTCACCATAAATAAAACGCATAGCAGCATACTCTGCATAAGAATATTCTTCCATTTTTTAAAATTATTTTTACTTGAAGGCGGTTTTGACAAATTCCGTCAATAGAAATTCATTATGTAGGTATTAACAATAAAAACCTGATTTTTACCTGTTTCTGTTTAGCATTAGTAACTTTTGAGTGTTTCGCATAAAAATCGATAAATCTCGAAAAACGCCAGTTTTATCGAAATAAATTAAGAGTATCTTATTTGAAGAGGGATGACCAAAGTATTTAAAATATTAGTTTTCAGCTTTCTAAAAATATCTAAATCTAAAATATATATTGTAATATAGTTTAATGAGCCTTTATGGCCTGTATAAAATATTAAAATTTTATTAAATTATACAAGTCGATTCAAAACTTAGAGCCGATAAGATCAATCGCTGGGCACCCCTTTAGATCTCTGTATCTCCGTTAAGGGATACTTTGGGTTTTTTTTCTATGACAAAGTAGGTTTACTTTGACCTCCCCTGTATGCTCCCGAGAAATTAGGGGGTTTGTGCCAGACACCCTGTATAAATGACCATTTTGTAAGGTTCTGGGTCACAGCGTATTATAAACTGCTTTTGTAGTGTAGGATTAAAAAAATTTAAGAACACTATTGGTTCCACTTAAATTATTCTGATAAAAAAACAATATCCAAGTGGTTAAAAGTTAAATTTTTAAACTTTTCCCGTAATTTTTTTGCCACTTTATATCCAATTGAGACTCTATAAATTGGATATTAATTTCATAATATACTTTTCCAATAACTTTGATTATTTTTTTTTTGGTAAAGACAATGTAAATTTAAAAAAATAATAATAATAAAATAACGAGAGTTTTAAAACGCACTATTTTTATACTATTCGCTTAATGAATATCTATGACAAAAAAAATATTAAATTAACAGTATAATTAAACATGTCAAATTTTATAAATAATAAAATTTTATATTGAAAAAAAAGCTCCTTTAAATTATTATTATTACTTACTTTTATAAAACTCTGCTCCTGTTAATTAAAAATCCATAAAAGTTTTATTAAAATGTAATGTGTTTATATTTCCCCAACACCTTTATATACTATGTGTACCACTATTGAATATTAAAATTTTCACTTTTAACACACTACATGAAAAACAAAGTTCTTAAATATTATTTATACTTATTAACTCTAATAGTACCACTATTTTATTTTTTTAATTAGTATTAATTACTTTCTAACTTATAGTTTTAAATTAATTTTTCACCACCGTAAAGTCAGTTTTCTTTTAACAAAGTTTAACTAGTTAACAGCTTTTGGTTTTTATGGCATATAAGGTCTCAATAGTTGATTAATTAATAAATTTAAAAATTAAAAAATTTCTAATTTACAAAGTCTTCCTTATTTAAAACTTGTTACCACGTAAGTAATGCGCTTTTTTAAAGGTAAGTCGCCGGGTCCGGTTCCTGCGACTTCTCCACGCGCGAAACTAAACTTCTCGCTTTCATTCATGCTGGAACTTCAAGTGGCGCGAATCCTGCAACTCATGCGCCTCTCGCGGACTACGCAACATTAACCTTTACCTTGTACATCGTTCTTAATAACCATTTTTTGTTATTCTGTTAAAAACATATCACACAATCATTTACATTTAGGATGTTAAATTAAGTGTTAGTTATTTCGTCGGTAATAAAATTACAAAAAATGGTTATGGGTGAATCTTCAGATACTTTCGTTTCTTGTTTTGCGGGCCCAGTAATGATAAAATAATTTTAATTATGTTTTAATCAAATATAATGAATGTAATAATAAAAAAATTAATCATCACCAGATGTTGTAATAAACTGAACAAATTTTTCATTCTGTCTAGTCGGTGTTGTTATGGTATCCCGGAGTGAAATTTTGATTGATTTTTTAATTTATATTTAAGGTAAAAAAAAATTAAAAATTATGAACAAGCAAAACACGCTATTAACAATTACACGAGTTGGAAGTTGTAAAGGGGGTAAATCTAAGACTGGCCTGTATAGTTGATGACGATTTGAACAATTCAATAATTACGAGCTGTTGACAACGTCAAAAGACTTTTATTTAATTTCAGAATCCCAGTTGTTGATTATGGACAAAAAGTTTAAATAAGTTTTTAAGAAATGAGCATTCATATATTGATAAAAAATTTTGTTGCAGAAATACGTTAATTAGATTTTTTTTTCATTAGCTCATTGAGGAAAAACGACTCACTTTTTTGCCTTAAACTAAGCTGCGAATTATGAACTTTGAACACCAATTTATATTTTTATTAATTATTTTATTTTGAAAAATATATTAGAGCAGTTTTAACTGTATTGGTTACAATTGGAGTTTAAGAATGAGTCTCAGAATGGTCTCCTTGGTCAGCGTTTTCTATGAGAAGTGCCTAGTCTACATGTTCTAAGGTACGTTCCTGTACGGGTACGTGCATGTAACTCCTTCCTCTTTAAGAAAATACGGAGTATATTTTCAGGGTTGTTTTTTTACCTTCTTTTTCCAATTTTTCCCATAATGCTGGTCTTGTTTTGAGGATCACAAAGGATAATATGGCAATCAATGCTAAGAACATCAATGTATTGAATATTATTGATGAATATTCCGTTGATTGGCTGGTATCTTCGACTGGTTAGAGTTGATTGATCGAGATTTATTTCATCTATATCTTGCATTTTTACCATTTTGTTTGAAGTAAAATTAGCAAGTTGTAATTCAGACAATATGTATGGTTTTCCAATTTGATTTCCACTTTATTGGTAAATTTCTTGGGTCTTATTTGTATATGGCAATTATTCGGTATCTTCGCCACGGTTGGTTCTTCAGTGTCGAAGTATTGACTCATTTTACATTGGACACGGGTTCTTCCTTTCGTCCGTGACATTAAGAGGATTTGACGAAGAAAATAAAAATAAGAAGAGGAATTCGACAGAGAAATACAATATCCCCAAAACTGTATACGACAGTGCTAAAACATGCGTTTGAAGCTTTGGATTGGGAAGAGAAAGGCATTATTGTATGTGGGGAAAGATTGAGTCATCTTAGATTCACTGATGACATAGTCCTAATATCAGACGATGTACAAGAAGTCGGAGAAATGCTAGAAGAATTACAACAGATAACTCAAAGAGCAGGTCTGAAGAAAAATTATAACAAGACAAAAATTATAACAAATTTAGTACCAAGTGAGCCTATAAAATAAAAAATGAAATCATTGAAATTACCCAGAAATATAACTACCTTGGTCACGAAGTTCAGAATGGCAGAGACAACCAGACGTGTGAGCTATCCAGACGAATAGCTTTGGGATGGACTGCTTATGGAAAACTCTATATATTCAAGACAGATATACCCATAAACCTGAAACGGAAAGCCTTTAACCAATGTGTTCTCCCAGTCTTAACATATGGAGCGGAGACACTAAAATTGACGAAAACAACTGCTAAGAAACTGTAACACAACGCAGAATGGAGAGATCCATGCTGGGAGTAATCCTGAGAGATGGGATCCGAAACAACTAAGAGGAAAACGGGGGTAGATGATGTCATTGTGCGCATTGCAAGGTTAAAGTGGAGATGGGCCGGACATGTGGCTAGAATAGAGGAGGATGGAAATCTCTTGAGGAGACCTTTG
Organism: Diaprepes abbreviatus; assembly: GCA_034092305.1. Taxonomy (NCBI): domain Eukaryota; kingdom Metazoa; phylum Arthropoda; class Insecta; order Coleoptera; family Curculionidae; genus Diaprepes; species Diaprepes abbreviatus. The sequence goes on from JASJET010000122.1 coordinate 12,714,508, forward strand.
TTCAACAGTGGACAGAAATGGGCTGATGATGATGATGATGATGATGACAATTAAGACGATTTTGTTGACGGTGAGTTATTCAATTATTGATTCTTCGATATTAGCTTCAGCCAAAATGTATCTAAAATAAAATTAACTAAATTTTACCATTTTTGGTGTGCTAAAACCGAAACTAAACCTATCTTTTTAATATTAGTTCAAGTTTTAGAGATACGTGATATAATGTATTTCTCTATATTAATAATGTAACCGCAAGAATGCACGTGGTATTATTATTAAAAAACCTATTTTTGAAAATTGCAACTAAGTATTTAATTTCATTGCCATTTTTATTTTGAGCGCCTCAGAATTAACAAAAAAATGCTTGCATACAAGATACAACAAATAAACTGAAATTTGCTAGGTAGTGTTATTGGGCAATCACTCAAGGGCACCATCTAGTAGTGCTAAGACGCAGCTGTCTTGTGGGCGAAAAGTTTTGTTGCAGTAAGGGTATTCTAAGACGAAAATTTTTGATTTTTGGATAATAGGATTTAAATTGTAGAAAAGGTATGTTTGATGTTTTATTATAGGTACGTATATTGCAAAAAAATAATCATGTTTCTGAAAAAGTTACTTGTGTTCTCAAAATCTGGTAATAATTTAATATATTTTAAAAGTAGGTATTTCACTTTCTTAATATATCCTTTCTAATTAATTTAACCTTTCTTTTAACTCTGAGCTTGATATTATAAAACATTTAGTTTCGCAAACTGTATCGCGTCTTCTAGATTATCAATAAAATTTATTAAACTTTGACAATCGAAATTAATTTGTATTAACATCTTTTAGAAAACTGCATAATTATTTAAATTATTAATTTCTTTTTCGACAATAGCCTCGAATAATTTTAAACCTCGTTGTAAAACTTGTTGATTATTATACAGAGTGGTAATAGTTTTATCATAAGTATTTATTAAATTTTTTAATAATGAGATCGTGTCAAACTAGGTTTAAATTATTATCCGACGATTCGCCTACGATTGCACGAGGCATCTTCAGGGATCTTTACTCCACGAGATTAGAACACAGTGTTCTAATCTCCTAATGTCTGTTATTAGTTTTATGTCAGTATGAGATATTAAATTAGTCTTTTTAAATTTTGTTAGGATTTTATTTCGAGCCTTAGTTTTTTATAAACCGTGTCTTGTTTCTCAAAATCAGGGTTCAGGTTATTTTTTGTTTATTTTGTTTATGATTTTTTTCTCTATTTCGCATTTTTGCCTGGAATTTGCCTGCTTAATTATTTCGCGTTATCTTTATGCGTTTGCATATAATTTGACACAATGAGGTGGTCTTTTAGATCGAATGAATCTAACTATTAATATGGCATTTTATTATCCCAAATGGTGTAAATTTCTTAACATTATGTATTGAATTATTGTAACTTAATATCGCACGTTTCATTAATTGTTCGGCCTAGTAATATTATCTTCTTTTAGATGTCTAAAATATTCTATTAACGTGGAATGGAATCTTTCTAAGAGAGAGTTAGAATTACTATCTTTGAGGGTAGTATAATGTAATTCAATCCTTTATATTTTGCAAGAGTCTTCCATTACTTTGTATTCTTCTTGTTATTCTCAGTTCCTGAGTCGACGGTTATTTTTTGGGATAAGCCATGGTGTGTTATAAAATTAGGAAGATTTTCGATAACTAAAACCCCTGTTGCACTTTTTATTGGATACGCTTGTCTATGTCGGGAGAAAGAATCGATAATTGTTAGAAGTTTTCGTTGAATATTTTAAATATATCTATATGAATATGTTCAAACGGCTTAGAGCTCGTGGTTGTTAAATTTAATTTTATTACTGACGGATTTCTGTCGTTTTTTTTCCTAAGACAGGTTTAAATCATTTACATAATTATCAATATCATTTGCCATTTTTGGCCAACAAAATCTGCAGTTTAATGCTAATTTCATTTCGTTAATGTATATGTGGTATGATATAAGTTTCTCTTTCTGGTCATTTAACGTTGATATGTTCTCCAAAATTTTGGGGAATTTTAAAAATTAAGCAGATAAATTTTGAAAAATATCATTCAGTGTTACTACGAAACGTTTGGCTAATTCGGGATTTCTAAAGACCAAAAGCGTACAGTTTTAGTTTCACTTGAAAACGGCTAGAGATAACTACTAGCCGAAACGTCGTGATATTCAACAAAAAAAAAATAAAGACAATGGAATTCCAACAGATATCTACTACTTCGCATGAAAAATCGTTGTCTATGATCTTCAAACATAATAATTTGATTTTATGAAAGTATTTAAGGATCTTTCGGAGATTGGTATATTTAAAATTGGATCTTCAATTGATGTGTGCAGGGTTTCTGAGTCAGTTTGGTTGTTTTGGATGTCATTCATTGGTTGCATTTGATTTGTGTTATTCGCTGGTTTAATAATAATCTCTGGGATTATATTGATTTTTTTTTTGTTTTCTGTGCCTTTTTGAAGAATCTTATTTATATCTTCTGAAATTAAATTTGACTGTTTTTCGTTTTGTTGCAAGAAATCATCGACGTTGCCGTTGTTATTATAGACAAATTGCGTTTCTATTGGATTAAAACCTATTTCATTTGAATGAAATTTTTAAATTCGGTCCTATTAATTATCTACTGTTAGTTCTATGTTAAGGTTTAATTTTATTAGATCTTGTCGGACTAAAACTACATCGAAAAATCATGAAAATCGAATAATACGAAATTAATATAGTTTTACCAAATTCTAAAAATAAAGGTAATAATGCTTGATATTTGTTTTTTTTACTACCCATGGCTGTTTTATTAACGTTATTCGTAGGAAAAATGCAATTTGAAGAATATTTTTCTGCAATCCTACGGTATAAAATAGATCTCGAGCTGCCAGTATCAATTAGTAATTTTAAAAACGGGTTTTATATTTAAACGATTTGTAAAGCATTGTAAGATGATATATTTACTTCAGTCAAGGTGATTGTTTTTCCTCGGCCTTCCAGGGAAAATTTTGATCATAACACATAATTATTCTTGATATCTTGTTTTTCCTCTTCAGTATTTTCAAAATTTCGCTTATAGCCGTACGAATAATTTTTGTTATCAAAAAATTTTGATAGTAATAGTAAAATGCATCTCCTACGGAGCTTCATCTTTTTCTTTTTATTCGTAATTAAATAATTCTTCCGATATAAAATTCAGTCTTTGATTAGATTGATTTATAAATTGCTTCTGATTTGTGTAATTATTTCTATTTGGATAATTATATTGATTATAATTGAATATTTTTTTATCTATTTTCGGATTTTTGGAAGTTTTCCACATCGGGGTTGGTTTCGGTAATTGCTTTGAAGAAATTTAGTTTGGTTTAAAAACATTTCTCGGAGAACCAAAAACTTGTCTATTAGCCAAATACTTTTGGGGTACTTGTTTAGGTTGGCCATATTTTTGTGAAAATTTTTTATTTGGAAAATTGACATTTTGTTGTTGAAAATGCATATTTGGTGGATTCTGAATAGATTATATCATGTTGGTTATAAACTAAAATCTGGATTATAATAGTTTTTTATTGAATTTTCTTGATTTATTTTTGATTTATTTGAATTTAATTCCTAAAAGTTACCGAATAATTTTTCAAAATTTTCATATTCATTTGCATGCAATTGCATCTACTAAACTTGTTGGTTTTTTAAGATACATGTTGTTGCTTAAATTACCAGTACAACCTGCAATACACGTATTCAACGCTGTTTTGTTATATATAATCTCTTACCGAAATTTATTAATTTTTCGTTTTTGAAAGGTATAGTTCGTGTAAGTTATTGTACGAGGCAATCAGCCTTTAATTTTGACCAGGTGTCAAGTTCGACACATCACAGCCCTATCACAAAGTTTTTCGTGGATATATTCGAAAATGTGTCCATCTAATACTATGTTTCTGTATGCCTCATATTTTTTATTAAATATTCACATCTAGTGATAAACTAATATAGTGTATTACTATCGCCATAGAAAGGTTTTATATTTTCTAAAGGAGATTTTAAAAATATCCCAATTTGCTTTAACTTCTATCATTTCGACAGGTGTGTTCAACTCTTGACTAGAAAGTAAAGCGTTTAAAAGGTCTTTAGTGCTTACTTTTTTCACAGACTTATCCTAAAAATTTTGTGTCCTTTTTCTTTTTTGAAATCTGCAATTTGTGGTTTTTGTGTTTAATTTAATCATAACCTTTTTTTGTCTCCAATAGATTGATTGAAAGTGTACTGCGTACACTACCCAAACTATCCCTACAAAGTCCTCAAACAAAGGGTTTGAAAGGGGCGAAAAGGAATTCAGGGCACTTATACTATCCAAGATTGGCGTCCTGTTTTCTTCTTATCCCCTCCCATTTTCTGGACTCTGCTGCTCGTAGCGCATTCTCTGGAAAGATCTAGATCTCTTCTCTGGGAGCTTCTTACTGGATAGCACTGAAGAGTTGAGACTGACGTGCTACTTTCGAGCGATACGAATTTTTGATCATCACTACCCTATCCTACCGACTGTGCCAATTATGATCTTTGAACACCAATTTATATTTTTAAAAATAATTTTTATGCGTCAGTGCAGTTATAACTTTATTGGATACAATTAGAGTTTAAGAATGATTCTAAGAATGATTTACATTATAAAGATATCTATATTTATACACTTCATCGAATGCCTTCTTCTTCGGTGTTTGCTACGAGAAGCGCCTAGTCTGCATTTTCGCAGGTGTACTTATGTATGAGTACGTGCATGTAACTTGCGTTTTACTTCAAAAAGTTTATATTATAAAATATTTTTGGTAAGTCGATTATTTTATCAAAACATGCCTGTTTTATTGCGAAAAAATTGGAAAACATTGTCTCATAAATAAAATATTTGTAGGCCAACTATTACTGGTTATTTTTTTGCGAAAAAATATTGCACTTTCAGTGACCAACAGAAGAAGAGTTACTAATTTCTTTTGAAAAAATCACTGCAGATTTGTTTCTAACAATCATGAAACCGTTCTGGCGCCGTTGAATAGTATAGAGGTTACGTTTTTTATCTTTAGTCGAGAAATTTTGATTAAAAGCAAATTTACAAAAAAAAAGATCAATATGAAATTTATCCTGTGAGACTCGAAACTAAAGTGAGTATACATTACCAGCAAATATAGATTTCATATAGGAGGGCTGTTCTTTATCAGAAACCGTTGCCAGTCATAGGTGCCAATGTTTACAAAGATTGGTTCGGATACCCACAAAGCAGAATGCGTAGATATCTTGCCTTAAATCCCCTCTCCCAGATGAGCTAATATAGAAATGAACGATGTAGATCGAGAGGTCAGGAGTGTTGGGAAATTATATTTTACGTTTTTTATGAGTGGAGGTTCGAATCTCGATACACACATTTTTTTTTAAATATTTTTATAAAAACATGTTATTAAAATTAATATGATTTTTTTTTCCATTTTATTTTAATTTAATGCAAGCAATTAGGGAACGCCGTTATTATCAGTTTTATGTTGTATAAAATGACATCAACGTTTTATTGCAAATAAAAGTTTCCATCTTTTATGCGACATTACAAACAACAACATACAACTAAATGTGTAAAACAAACAACAATTTGTTAAGTATTAGTCTATTTTATATTAGATCCATTTTCGAATAAAAAAAATTGGTCTATTGATTGTCATTTGTCAAACTTGTTCTAGCATACACTCGTTGCATGCTTTGATTGTAATAATCACAAAAATCTTATCGACGAATTTTCTTAATTAAAATTAAATTATAGCCTTTTATTATTAATGTAAGTTACTCAAGATGTCTTTAAAGCTAATTTTGTGTGCCTATTCAGGATGTAGCAATTCTATAGAGAAATATCCCGATTTGATTTTTCATCACTTTCCAAAGGATTCAGAAAGGTTGGTTTTTATGATAAGGGATCTATAGAATATATTACGCGTTTTTTAACTTATTTTTTATAAGAGTTATTATTTATACTTATGGAATTTTTCGAAAAATTATGTTGCACTAAATATTTTATAATCACAATAATTTTAAATTATGTTCGAAGAAATTTTTTTCCTTGACTCAAAGGGTTCAAATAAAAAAATAATTTTATTATTCGTGTCGAAATATTTGTTGTACATATGCAACAAATATTTTCTGCAATTTGAACTGGGGTAATTGTAATGTATAGTTTTGATAGTATAGTTGCAAGCATCTCTCACACCTTAATGTAAACCTCAAGAAATCTACTAAAATTCATCTGAGACAATACAAGTATATACTGAGCAGCAATATTATATGATTTACAAGCCAAACGGCTTTGCACTCCCTCCTGGAATTATTGACTCATACCAGGTATACAAAGATACCAAAAGTATGAAGCTATGTGGGGACCTTTCCCATATATTTGAGTACTAGGTCGCGTGGTCTTCTGTACTTCCTACAAACTTTCGGACGGTCCGTATGGTTGCAAAGAGAACTGCTTTCTAAATTGGCTTATACAGATGCTCACTAAGGTCTAGTTCCTTCATGTTCTGCAAGAAGTTCTTTGGTATCACCACAGTTGTTGATAGTGTTATGGGAAAACCATATCTATATTGGTCATTTTCTATTGAGAGATCTCTGATGATGAATTTCCGAGAGTTTTTCGTCGGAATAATCTGGTCTTGGATAGCTAACAAGAAGCCCTCCATTTCCGGAAACATCTGTCCTGAAAGCAACCAGTAGTTCGACGCTAAGTTGTCGACATTGTCCTGGATGACCTTATTTGGATGCCGTCCATGAAGTGGTTTCTGTAGCCTTGCTGCCTACCAATATCGGTCAATCCTCCACCTCCTTGATGTGCTGGCATTGTACGTTCAATAGCACTCCGAGTGTGGTGTTTGTATGCTTTTATTAAGAGTGTTTTTATTTTCCTTTGCTCCATATTACAAGTCCAAAGGAGTAGCTAAGCGCAGAGTATGCTTCCGTGTTTAGCTCCTTAAATAAATTTCTACTATTTAGATTAGTTTGTAACACCCGTCTTACCCACCTGACAAATTCGGTTGTCAAGGACATGATAGGGAGATGGTTAATTCGTTTAGCCTGTTTGATACCTAGGTATTTGTATGTTTGTTCTGCTTCCATTGCAGCTATAAGTTCTTTCCTTTAACGATGTTCAAGATACGGCAGCTCCAGCTGGTTTTTTACAGGAGCAATCAGTTTAAGATCATCCATGTATAGAAAATGATTCAATCTTACTACCTCTTCGTTGTTATTTCTACTACTAAAGCGGTATCTGGTGGAGTTCAAACGGCGTAACAGTGGGTTCATTGCAAGGCAGAACCACAATGGACTTAGTGATTTCCCTTCGTATTGGGATTGTATTAGTTTCGATGGTACCATTGGATGGCATTTGCATATGAATCCTAGTTCTCCAGGTTAACATGATGCGTTCTAAAAAGGAAACAAAATGATTATCGACCTGTACATGGAATAGTCCATAATTGGATACTATGATCCGTCCATATTTGGATTTTCCAACGACTTCAAACTGACATTCATATTTTTAGATATAAGAAAGTAATACAATCAAATACCGCTAAAACCTACAACAGAACAACTAAAGTATCTCTAGAAGTTATAAAAACAATAATATGCGCATTTTTTGTACGAAAAATACGTATTTTTTACATACCTTAGAAAGTTATGCGGAAGCGACAAAATACTGCGACACTGACGAAAGAGCTCGCTCGACTGACATGTTACAACTTGTACGCGCGAATGGGGATAGAAAGAAAGAGACAAACACTGTTTGTTGCGTGTGCGAGTTTCCGTTTGAGAGAATTGCTGGTATTCCATATTAGGGATACTATCCCATATTTGGTCACTTTCCTCTATTTTTTTATGAAAGGGTAAGATTAGACTATCTGGGATACAAATGTAATAGGAAAAATACAACATAGTAAAATCATATGTTTGTTATGACTAATTTATTATATTATTTATATGTCTAGTGAAATTTCGTATTTAATTATTTTTTTATAATATTTTTTCTCTCAATGGTTCGCAAACTAGTTATTTTTCAAATATATTTTTTTTCATCAGTATTTTAATTTTATTTGTCAAATATTGTGTACCAGTTTTTATTTGACTCACGTGGTAGCGAATGGATATCTTTAATTGAGCAATAAATTGCTCAACATGCACGACTTGAATTTGCAACATCCTGCATATAGTCGATAGTATTTATCTTCAGCTCAAAATTCATAACCTTCTATTATTTCCATTATAAGGCAGTAATGATAAAGTTTTAAAAAGGCTTGACTTTTTAAAAAACATTTTATCTAATCCGCTTTCACTCCTCCTTTGTATATTAAATTAAAAAAAAAACTGTAGTTTGATAACAAGCTTATTATGGTGATGTCAAATTTAACACCAATTGTACATTAGCTGTAAAATATTGGTTCTTTTGAAAGATGAAAAATTGTGCTGATAACGAAATAAAGAAAGATAAGTACAATCTTATTTTTACAGTTGCCAGTCCAGAGATATTAGAAATTGAAACGTCAATCTTATGGTGATCAATCCAAGGAATGGGATCTAGAAACAAAACCTTTATATATTTTATAACCTTCTCCCCACTTAATTTTTTTTGTAACATTTCTTAATACCATGTATAATTTATATAAAATTTAATATTTATGAAAAATAAGTTTGGTAACACGGAACAACTTTTACAAAAAGTAAGCTTTCTCGGAAATATAATATCAAAAATACTTCTACGTTATTGCAAATAACTTTGGCCTTACGGTTGTCTCGTGAGATTTATATTTTATTAAAATAAAATTCTGACCTTTAACTCGCATTTTTTTTATTAATTTTTAATGCGTTTTAATTGTCAGAGCCAGAAAAGTTACCAGAAGATATTATTTTAAAATTTTTTGACTTGTAAAAAAAACAGCTATAGGATCTTATTAAAATATTCTGAGTTTATGTATAAACAAATTAATCAATTAAAAAATAAACATATGATTTCATTGAACATTTTATTTAGATTTTAAGTATAAATTTACAATTTTAAGTTATCACAATAACAAACTAACAACATATGAAAGAAAACCGTCTTAAGCTGGTTGCAGACTAAGAGCTAAGCTAAGTTAATTTAGCTTAGCTCATATAGCTGACGCAGTTTTTCATAATTGGGTTCAGACTACTAACTATGCAAACTGAACTATGTGAGCTAAAGAAAATATGGAATGCTAAGATAGTTGTGTATGTCGATGCACAGCTGCACGAGCTAAGTTAAGACCCTCCCGCCTACCCTTCGTACTTCTTTCGCAAGTTCTCTTCAGTGTCCTCTGTCATGCACACGGTCGTTTTGTAGCTTGAACAAGGGGTAATTTATTAAAACTGTTAAACAATTTGAACCGACTTCTAAAAGTGCGGTAAAAAGTGAAAAATAACTAGAAATTTTTATATGAAATTGAAAGTTTTGAAGTCGGCGCCAAACTAATACCTGATAAAATATGATTTGCATAAACAGATTAAAAATACTTTATTTGCATTTGCTTTCTTACCATAATTTGAATATATATGTAGTTATTTATTTCGTTTGGAAATAATTTGGCGCCGACTCCAAAAATTTCAATTTCATATAAAAATTTGTAGTTATTTTTCACTTTTTAGCGCACTTTTAGAAGTCAGTTCAATTTTTTTATAAAAATTTTATTTTTCGATTTTTAGTTTTGAATTCAATATGATATTCATAAATTATTTGAACTAAGTACCAATCGATATTAGTGTACCTCGCAATGACTCCAAGGTGACAAAAAAGTACCCATTTCATCCAGAATTGTAAATCACCCTAAAATGAACCACTAAAAATTCTTTGACTTAGAGTTCTCCAAATACCAATGAAATTGTGTTAAACAAATATTTAGTCTGTCATAGTAAATCCACCATCTTAAATTTCAAATTAATTTTAGATTGGTGATTTAGGGCCAAAAACCTTCCAATATCAATATTTAAAGAACTTGAGACGTAAGTTTCTTAGCTTGATATATTTTATATTGCATATAGAGCTTGTATACGCCACAAAAACTCTGCAATATCAATTTTAGATAAAACCGGAAAATGTAAAATTTTTATTCCTTCATATTGTATGTTATCAACCTAATAGTTGTAAAAAACTAATTTTATTTTCGTAATAGACCGCCCCCAACCCCCTCATACCAAATCTGAAAAAATGCGAATAAGGTAAAATTTTCAACCTACCATATTGGATCCGCCATATTGAATTTCAAAAAAATAATTTTAAGGTCTTAATTTAATCTGAATCTAAATCCTTCAAAGCCCCCTAGTACCAATATTAGATGAAATCCATAAATTTAAAATTTCTAGACCGTCATATTGCCTCTGATATATTAGATTTTCTTAAAATAATTTTATATTCGCTATTTACATCCTGAAAAACTATTTAGTTCCACATTTGAACAACATCGAAAAAATTTTAGTTAGCTATATTTTCATTCGAAATATTGAATCCTGAAAAAATTCTATTTAATTCATAATTTACACCCTCAAGAACCTTCTATATCAGATTCGCAATATGCTATCCCAAAAACTCCACCAAATCAATTTTGAAAAAAATGGGACAAAATTAATTTTTTATCCACCATATCGGATACTCCATAATTATTTTTTTTTAAACACTTTGAATTCGTCATGTGCGACCCGGAAAACTCCCCCGTATCAATTTTGGAGAAAATGGGAAAAAATTAATTCTTTTGTCCGCTGTATTGGATCCGCCATATTGAATTTTTTAAAAATATTTTGAATTCATTATATGCAACCTCGAAAACTCCTCCATACCAATTTTGGAGAAAATCGGACAAAATTGTTTCTTTCGTCCGCTATATTGGATCCGCCGTATTGAATTTTTTTAAAATAATTTTAGATTCGTTGGGTACAACCCCGAAAATTCCTCTATACCAATTTTGAAAAAAATCGGACAAAATTAATTTTTTTGGCCGCCATATTGTAAGCATGTGCTATCCCAAAAACTCCCCCATATCATTTTTAAAAAAAAATCGGACAAAATTAATTTTTTATCCACTATATTGAATACGCCATAATGACTTTTTTAAAAACATTTTAAATTCGTCATGTGCGACCTCGAAAACTCCCCCATACCAATTTTGGAGAAAATTGAACAAAATTAAATTTTTTTGTCCACCGTATTGTAAGCGCCATTTTGGATTTTACTGCACCAATTTCATATAAAAAAAATATGGAACCACCGCAGCAACTTCCTTTACATAACGTAAAAAATTTCATTCAAATCGGTGCAGTCGTTCTGGAGAAATCGGTGTACAAACATAAATATATATATATATATATATATATATATATATATATATATATATATATATATATATACGCGACGAATTGAGAACCTCCTTCTTTTAGAAGTCGGTTAAAAAGGATGTTGTATGGAATAGAATAGTGGAGGAAATAGAGAATACTATACCAGGTGGTAAGTATAATTATATTTAAAGTTTAATTGATATTTACGTTATTAAAATAATTGCAGATAGACTCTCTAACACGAAGTGCTTCTCTAGTTGCTCGTAAGTTTGCTGCTCTTCAATATTATTGTCCACTCTGTAATTGTATCCAATTGTTCTAAAGGAGTCACCAGTCGCTAAAAACCTGAAAAAAAAATATTATTACATTTGTTTTCATTGTTTTTTACAGTGAAAACTGCGAACTGGAAGAAATTACGTGATGGTCATCGAGAGTCACTCAAAAGGATGAAAGCCTGTACAAATGGTCAGGGTGCTTCCCCGACAAAAATTAACCGGAGTTTCTTTACCCTACATGAAAAACCGTAAAAGATCTGGTAACGCATCAGTTAATAATCAAAATACTTTTCCCAGTACAACAACCGGAAGTCAAAGTATTTTGCCCGGTACATTAACCGAAAATCAAAGCACCGAGATTTTCGAAGAAACTCAACAAAATAAAAACGCTCAATTCATACAATGCCAAAATATCAAAACAACCAAGGTAAAGAAAGAGAAAATTTGTCGATGACTCATCATTACGCGACTTACTTCAGGAAGTTGATGCCGATTTTATGCAACGATGTGAGCAAAGAGACACAGGGAAGGCTGGTGAGCCAGAAGAGGCGAAGAAACAGACATCCGCTGAATTTGTTTTTTGACAGTATGTGTGAGTCAACTAAAAAACATCCCAATTGGATACCAAGAGATGTAAAAGAAAACTGTTTCAAATTTTATATGAAGCAGAGGAAAATTATGAAACTTATATGTCCAAACAGCCGTATCAATACGGAAACACCTCATCATCCGCCTACTCGACACCATTGCCTCAAAACGATCAAAGCTTAGATAATTTGTAATTTCAATAACTTTCTGGTACCTATGTAATAAAAATACAAATAAATAAATAGCCAATCTTTCTTCTGGAGTTAGCATCTTCTTTAGTAATGTCTCCGATAATCAATGATAACAACTCATAAAACTGTACTTTTGTAACATGATACTATAACTGAAAATGTTCATTCTTCCAACTTGTAAAATAGAGTTCTAAACTTCTCCACTTTTTTGTCGAGATTCACATATGAGCTGACATATCCAAGGTCTGGAATATCTTTTGTTCAGATAATAATGAGTCAGCACTAATCTTCTTTTCCTATGTATAGTGTATTCATCGTCGGAACTTTTTCATCGATAATATTCATGGCGCGCATGTCCGTCAACTTCAGCTTCATAACACTGACTGATCTTTCGCTTAGTTCATAGTGTGCACGGGACATATTTCTAGTTTCGCTTTGTTGGCTTAGTTTAGTTTGAACATAGCTTAGTTTTCGGTCTGCAACCCGCTTCAGGCTCTAATAACATTTTCCAATCGTTTAGGTAAAATGCTACTATTGTTTTCAAATAATTATTGTAAATGTCTTCAGTCCTCTTGCAATTTAATTTTTTGATTTATTTTTATTCGTTATTTATTTATTTTTTTTAATTTTATCTTCCAAATAATGCCTCACATTTTCTATTACTTTAAGGTCGGTTGACTGAGAAGGAGATCTTGTGACTTTGAGATTATTGTACAATTATTTGCGAACAATACTTACACTATGTGACTGATTGTCTTGATAAAATTTCTTACTTTTTAGCGCTTTTTGTAAACTCTTGCTTTAAAACATTTAAATTCATATTTTTGTCCATAATAATCGTTTGACTTGGCATTTTTATCGATAATCCAAGAGTTATAGATTTAATTTGGGAAGCGCTAATTCGTCTCTGATAACATATATGCGTTGTGGGTTTGCTTTTTTTGGGGGAAATTTATCTTTATGGTTATATCCCGGCACTATGAGTCCTTACGCTTTTCTTAAATGGTGCATTCCTCCTATTTTTCGTAAGGAATTTCTTCTATTATGACGAAATATTTTTAAATGCTCACTTTTGAGGCTAATATTCTTTATATTTTTTACATTACTCATTCCAATTTTTTTTTAATATCAATAAACTGGTCAAAACTTGTTGCAAAAAGAACTACTAAAAATCTGTATAAACTGACATATATTTTCTCATCGTGTTTTTTTTTTGGTACTAAGAGTTTTGTAAATTAGGGTAAAAAAGATAAAGAAAAATTTTAATTAATGAAAAAATATAATATGCTGGTAGCTTTAGAATTTCTTATATGATTTTTAATAAATCATCGGAATATTTTTTTAATTCAAATAAAGGGTGTTTTTATAGAGGTATAGAACTTTTAAATGGAATAAAGCAAAGATGAATTTTTTAAATTGACATGAAATTTACTTTATTCGAAAGATAACCTTCTGGCATTATAATTTAAATATGACTTCTGGCATATGACCGCCACGGCTGGCTCGGACGTAGTCTAATCTGGAGGTCCAATTTTCGATGACTTTTTCCAACATTTGTTGCCGTATATCGGCCATAACGCGGCGAATGTTGTCCTCCAAGTGATCAATCGTTTCGGGCTTATCGACGTAGACTAGCGACTTCACATATCCCCACAGAAAATAGTCTAGCGGCGTTAAGTCACACGATCTTGGAGGCCAATTCACGGGTCCGAAACGTGAAACTATGCGGTTACCAAACGTTTCCTTCAATAAATCAATTGTGGCACGAGCTGTGTGACATGTTGCGCCATCTTGTTAAAACCACAGCTCCTGCACATCATGGTTGTTCAATTGATGAACGAAAAAGTCAGTAATCATGGCTCTATAGCGGTCCCATTGACTGTAACGTTCTGACCAGCATCGTTTTTAAAGAAGTACGGACCAATTATTCCAACAGCCCATAAACCACACCAAACAGTCAGTTTTTCTGGACGTAACGGTGCCTCAATATACACTTGAGGATTATCATCACTCCAAATACGGCAGTTTTGTTTATTGACGTATCCATTCAAACAAAAATGAGCTTCATCGCTAAACAAAATTCGCTTATGAAAATCGGGATCAACGGCAATCTTGTTTTGGGCCCATTCACCGAATCTACGCCTTGCTAGGTGATCGTGTGGCTTCAATTCTTGCACGAGTTGGATTTTATAAGCATGCAAATCAAGATCTTTCCTCAAAATCTTCCATAAAGTGAATGGACACATATCCAATTCCTGTGCACGATGGCGGATAGACTGATTCCGGTCTTCCTCTACACTACGCTCTACAGCAGCAATGTCTTCTTCTGTACGCACTCTACGACGTCTCTGTGGATGCGTATTATCATTCAGAGTAAACGTGGTGCGAAAACGTTCCATAGTTAATCGAATTAATTGCTCTGATTGACGATTATGTTGGCCGTAAAATGGACGTAGTGCGCGATATGTATTTCGAACAGAACCATGATTTTTGAAATAAATTTGCACAATTTGGAAGCGTTGTTCAGGCGTCAGTATATTCATGTTGAAATTCCAAACCAAACTAAACATAAATCACTTGACAGCTGACAAATTGGCCGCCAGTTAAAAAAGTGTTGCCAACTTAAAGTTCTATACCTCTATAAAAAACATAATATAGATATTTATTGGGTTTGGAATAAACAAGTAAGTAAATTTGCAGACAGGCACATGACCAGTACGTTAATTTAAAAGCGAATCATATTGAACAAGGAGCATCTATACTCATAAGATTACTTCAGAAAAATATATTACTACTACTCAAATTCATGAAAAGTTGATAAGTACGGTTCTTATATCATGCAAGTGGACCTTCGGCATCGATTAGGATTCTAATATTGATAAAATACATAACTTTTTCTGCAAATGAGGCGACTCATACTGAGAGATGCACTTGAGAAATGCACTTGTCATATCATATAGGCTAAAACATTATAACAGATTTGGATTGAGGAAAGATGTTCGCAATACTTTGGATGTCTCAAAAACGAACTTGTGTGGTGAATTCAAAGCTTTTTTAGGGAAGTTCAAAGAGAACACACAAACCTTTCTCAGCATCTTTGTAGCAACTGATAAAACATGTGGCCATTATTAAGACACTGAAACGAAAAGCCATAGTATGGAATAGAATTAATGTTGATTTTTTTTGAGATAGTTGCTATTTTTTGGAATGCGCAAGATGTCGTTTTGTTGATTATTTAAAAAAGGGCACGTCATATCGCACGCACGGGCAGATTAAGATTCGGCAGACAAGAGAGCTGTCAAAACAAATTAGTTAGACTTATTTGTGAAGCCCCGTACTATGTAAAAAAAAACAGTCATATCAACGGTGTCTGGTAAGTGCCTCCTAATTTCTGGAAGCATAGAGGAGAGGTCAAAATAATCTAATTTTGTCATAGGAAAAAAATTCCTAAATTGTCCCTTAACATAGATTCAGAGCCTTAAAGGACTACCCAGTGGTTTACCTTATCGACTCTAAATTTTGAACGGACTTATATAATTTAATGAAATTTTTATATTTTGTAGAGGTCATAGACACTCATTAAATCATACTACAGTAGATGATTTAGATAATCAGAGAAGTCAGGAACGAACTTGCAGCCACACTGATTAGGACTAATTTTTGACAGGTGATATTTTATAGAGCTGAAAACTGATTTTTTAAATAGTTTTGTCATATTTCTTCAAAAAAGGTACTCTTAATTTATTTCGATAAAACAGGCGATTTTCGAGGTAAATAGGTTTTTATGCGAAAAACTCAAAAGCTACTAATTCTAAACAGAAACAAATAAAAATACAATAGGCAGGGTTTGTTTATGTGATTTAATTTATAGGAAAGCGCGGTCGAACTCTTCGAAGGCAATAAGATGTTATGCTGTTATGTTATGCACCTGAGATGCTGTCAAATCCAGAAACCTTTCAAAGGGTTGATCGGGTCTCAATGAATTTACAATTTTGTTAAAATGCAAAAATATTGAAATCGTTTAAACGTCATTTTGGCAAATGTTCAATATGGATTCCACGTACTTCAATACATTTTCTTACTCTTCGAGTATTTTCTCGCTGCATTGCAAATAATATTCTAGCATTATTACGGACTTTGTTAGAATACTATGCTATTCTCGCTAGTAGTTCTTCTCTAGTATTTACTGGTGTTGAATAAACTCGTTTTTTTAGATATCCCCAGAAGTAAAAGTCTAAGGGATTTGGATTTGGAGATCTTGGTGACCATAAAACAGACCCATCTTGATCCATCCATCGAGGGCCAAAAACGTTTGTTAAGTGTTAACGTATTCTACGATTAAAATTAGGTGGAGCACCATCATGCATGTACCACATTTGCATTCTTCTATCAAGAGGAGACTCGTAGACATTTTAAGTAACGTAGGGGTAGACAGCAGAGACGTAAGAATTATTAAAAATCTATATTGGCGTCAGAAAGCAACAGTAAGGCTAAATGGAAATCTCACAGAAGCAAGTAAAATTCTGCGAGGCGTCAGACAGGGCTGCATACTATCTCCACTGCTTTTTAATATATATTCAGATAAAATCTTTAAACGGGCTACTCAAAGACAACGAATGAGAGTACAAATCAATGGAGAATATATAAATACAATACGATATGCTGACGACACTGTTATCCTAAGCGACAAACTACAAGACCTGCAACATCTATTAAACTGTGTTAACACTGAGGTTCAAGAAATGGGGCTCAACATAAATATGAAAAAGACAAAATTTATGGTCTTTAGTAGACAACCTCATCTTAACGCTTCAATACAAATAGAAGGAAAAGGTATAGACAGGGTGACTCATTTTAAATATCTCAGGGTGACTCATTTTAAATATCTTGGATGTTATATCACCGAAAATCTAAACCCAGAAAAAGAGATAAGGTGTAGAATAGAGACTGCTAGAGCACCTTTTCAAAAAATGAAACCACTTTTCTGCAATGATAACCTCAAACTAAAACTACGACAGAGAATGATAAGATCATACGTCTGGCCAGTGTTACTATATGGCGCAGAGATCTGGACAATTAAAGCAGCCACGATTAATCGGTTGGAGGCTCTCGAAATGTGGTTGCACCGGCGAATGCTGAGAATACCTTGGACAGCTAAGCAGACCAACGAAATGGTACTCAATAGGGTCGACACAACTCGTCTACTATTAAACACTGCGAAGTGTAGAAAAATCTCATATCTTGGACATATATTCAGAGGGGAGCGATATAGAATTCTTCAGCTAATCATGATGGGTAAAGTAGAGGGACGTAGAGGGGTAGGGAAGAGACAGGCTTCTTGGTTGAGGAATATTCGTGAATGGACAGGTATACGTAGGGCGGGGGAACTGTTCCAGCTAGCGCAGGACCGTGAAAGACTTGCCAATGTAATTTTCAAAGTCAGGAGGACCTGATATGGCACTTGAAGAAGAATAAAATCAAGAGGAGAAGGTAGGTTATTATATAAATTTTGCATGGATTTTAAGTAAAAGAAATAAAACTGTAACACCGTTCCGAATGATTTTATATATTAAAGTATAATTGAGGGAACCTGGAAGGATGGTGCGTTAGCTCCTGTTGAGACTTCTAATCCTGTTGCGATAATTCTTGGAGAGGGAGCGGCTAAACAGCATGAAAACCTATTTCAGTGGCATCCTGAATCTGATCCTATCGGACAAATTCAATGCTTTAGCCATTTGCCAGACTTTCCCGCTCTATTGGACGATATCAACTGGTCTTAGAAATCAGTTCTAATTTGAGCGCACTATTGTCAATAACTACGAAAATAAATGTGAACATACTTTTAAGCCGACTAGGATAAACTTTTTTTAGATGCTAAATGAACTCTTGTTGATGTTTTGAAGGGAATAGATGTCAGAGTATGGTAGAACCTATGGTAGAAGAATAAATTATATCAAAATTTAGGCGATCTGGATTTCACTTAGATTGAACATTTTTCTATTCTGCGTCGTGAGAGCAGAGTTCAGATAGATTCTTTTTATTTAAAGTTTGTCTCCAATACTGAAATAATGAACCCAACTAACATAAAATATTTCTAGTTCTACATATTCAATTTACATAGGAACAATAGAATTTCACGGATAATGAAATATGAGAATAAGTAGCTAAAAACTCCACGTAATATATATAGCTATAGCTTTTGTTAATAATTTTCATCCTGCTATTCTGACTATACTAACGTTAACTCTTTAGACGTAAACTCAACAAATAATATAGAATATTTGTAATTCGATATATCTACTGTGGGTAAAGTTCACAAAAAAACTAATTTTTTAGATTGTAATCAGATGCTTACCGAGGAGTTACAAAAGCTTTTTAATAAAATTATTAAAGAAGAGCAAGTACCGCAAAAATGGAAAACCAGCTATACAATTCCCGTACACAAAAAAGGTGACCACAAAAACCCGGACAACTACAGAGGAATTACACTTCTTAACTCTGTCACCAAACTATTTACAGCAATTATTCGTGACAAACTTGAAGAGAAAATAGAGATCTCGGAGGAACAACAGGGTTTTCAAAAAACAGGGGAACCACAGATGCCTTATTTATAGTGAGACAAATAATCGAAAAATCAATAGAATTTAACCACCCTGCATACTTATGCTTTGTTGACCTAACAAAAGCAATTGACTACATCAAGAAGCAGCACATAACGGACATCCTAAAACAGAAAAATGTTTCAGCGGAGATCATAAACATAATAGATGACTTGTACACAAATTCCAGCACAAAAATAATAACATCCGAAGGTCTAACCGAAGACATCAAGATAAACGAAGAGATAAGGCAGGGAGACTCGCTAAGCCCCTTCTTATTCAATTTGATAATGGACCGCATAATAGAGGACATCAGACCGAAATGCGAATACCAGATGGGCGGACACAATATCAATATAATATGCTACGCGGATGATGCGGTCCTACTCGCAGATAACGAAGACGACCTCCAGAGATTGATACACCTATTTAACGTATCAACTAAGAAGTACAATATGCAGATATCAACGAATAAAACAAAGTGTATGGTAATTTCCAAGGAACCAAGAAGATGTAAGCTACAGATAGAAAATGCCATAATTGAACAAATCATGAACTTTAAATACCTAGGCATTGACACAACAAGCTGTCGTAACCTTACTGGAGAAGTACTGTTACAAAATACAAGAGCCCTACAAGTGGCAGGATGCTTAAGAGATGTTATATTTCGAAACAGATACATGAGAATAGAGGGAAAAACAAAAATATATAAGACCATGATACGACCAATTCTAACTTATGCCCCGGAAACAAGAGCAGACACTAAGAAGACAAAGCAGAAAATGAGAACCACCGAAATGAAAGTACTGAGATCAATGCTGAACATGTCAATCAGAGATAGTCTGACAAATACCTTAATCAGAGAAAAATGTAATGTGCAGGACGTGGTCAAATGGACAAAAGAAAGAAAAAGAGGTTGGAAAGAACACGTTGAGAGAATGAGTGAAGAGAGACTAGCCAAAGTATGTATGTAAGGACGACTACCAAAGAGATGGGCCCAGAGCTGGTTCTCTTTATCAGCAGAATAAGGCTGGTGTAGATATAATGACAAACAGGGATATCCATAGTCAACGTAGAAGAAGAAGAAGAAGAAGAAGAAGAAGAAGAAGAAGAAGAAGAAGAAGAAGAATCACAATACCTAATGGAATATCGCTATGCACCTTATCTATGCCACATTTATCAAAAATCTTGGAGTCTTCCTTTCGCTATCGAATGTGGCTACTATGTTAATTATTTTCAAATCAGGTGACCGTAATCGTGTGGGGATATAAAGTTGCTCTGTGTTAAATGATTTAAAAACATACATCTTCTCGAAACTACTTGTTTTTTTTTTCAATGAAATTCAGCGATTACCGATCTTGCTGTTTATACAGATTTCTTGGTCCAAGATTTAGAAGCAGGATATTAGGTGTACTTTATATACGTGGATTTGATTATATCATTTGACAGTGATTGACAAAAATTAATTCGGTATAGGTCCAGCTGTTGTCGTATATGCACGTCCGTCGTTTTTGGAAAATTAATAGTGGAGATCGGATTTTCCGCGAGAATGCCACGAGGTACGTTTCGATCGAATGCGAACGACGTATACGAGCTATGAGTGACTTGCGTATCAGGATTTTTGTCATTTATGGTATGCGTTTGTCCCTGCATTAAGTGATCCCCACCTTGAAGTGAAGCTTGGATGTCATTTAAAAATTCTTCCATTGGAGAAATTGAAGTGTTGGGATATAATTGAGCATTTTGATTTATTTGGGTCATGTCAGATTCATTATGAGTATGGAATTCTGTTAGGTCTGGCGCGACCCCACGAGGGGCCGCGGAGGTCCCACCAAAACCACCCGGACAGCCTGAAATGCCACCCGCCTCATCAGACCGGAAGGAACTGTGAGAGAAAGGATTGGACATTTTTTAAATAAATTATTTTTCCTCTTAAATTGGAATATCTTGTATAAAAATACAAAAATCACGGAGGGCTAGGCTTTAATACACTTAATATATGAGAAAAATTAAGTATATGGAATTTGGGTTGAATGAGAACTTGGCCAATATTTACTTTAATTTGTTTTTTTTTATTAGACGTGAGCTCTTATAGGATTTTTTGCAGTAGAAGTTTTTTTGACTGGGACTCTTAATTTTTGTGTCGAAATTAAATGTAGTGTTGGGACTCTTAATAAAATTTCTGAAATTCAATTTTCTCAAAAATTTTTGTTTTGGTGTTAAGCACAAACTAAGGCACGTTTAGTGTGCTTAGATCCGTTAACGATGTCACTATCAGGTTATTACTAATTTTCTCTTAATAGAAAATTATTTAAGTCGCAATCGGGAATGTCTAAATCGGGTATGTAGCTATCAGGTTTCCTTTACGCAATTTTATTCCCGCAAATTATTATAGTCGTAGAAGTAGGCGCGTGAATACTCTATATATTAATTTCAAATAGTTTATCCAAGAATTAAAAAAAAAATCGACGTGGAAAGGTTTTTTTAGAAAAGCTTATTTTTTCCGACGGCGCTGGAATTTTACTAAAATTCGCATTTCACGGCTTTTATTTAACTGGAGATTTTACTACTAGAGTTCACCTCTAACGAATTTCCGCCTAACAGACAAGGTTTCCTGGCCTTTCTAGTACCGCAATCTTCTTATCTTCTTTCTTGAATCGAATTATTGATCGTCTTATTGAGACAACCAAGAACCTCTCTTCTTAAGCCGTCGTAAGCAGAGCAGGCTCCCTCGTTGCACTAGCGTAAACAGCTCAGTGATCCTCTTGATGCCAAAAGGAGCGCTCCAGGAAAACCTCTAGGAAATTTAAAACTCCCTACTCGCGTGTTGAACCGTTTAATTTTTTCTTCTGGAAGGGAAACTGACAATAATCTCTTGCGAGATTACCGACGAGTGGCCCACCTATTGAAGATTCCCCGTGCCTTTCTCTGACGTGGTGCAAGTGCCAGACTAATCAGCAACGGCAGAGAATCTCACGTTTCGCCTGAGTAAATGCTTCAAAAGACTTAGATAGTGCGCGTGTGTAAAAAAAATTTGAGATATCTGTGCTCTTTAAAAGACAACCAGATTGTGCTAACGAATCGCGACATCGGGTGCTATTTATAATTTCTCGGCACTCCGTCGGGTCTTCCGAAAGGAACCGATCAGCGTTTAGCGCGGTCCGTCAAAGCTTTATGTCTGCGCCGCCGTCTGTGTCGGCGTCTATGCGCCGTTACCGCCGACAACGTGCGGTTTATTTCTCGGAATTTAGATGTTTATTTTATTTTTATGATTTTTTTTAGGTTCTTGTAGATAGAATTCTACACTGTGTATGAATGCACTATTTAAAATGGTTTGCCTTATTTCTGTCTTAGCATACGCAGTGTGTAAAATTACCTGGTGAAACATTAGAGGAAATTCCTTTGTTATCTGTGGTTCCTCGGGATTTTCGTCTGGAACCTGTTTTATTTTTAATGCTTATTAATTTTTATGTTATAAATGTTTTTCAAATTTTTCGTTGCGTAGTGTATGTTGATATTTTAAAATTATCTGCAATTATTGTTTCATTTGATCTCCTAACTCTTAGCGTAAAAATATATAAAGTAATGAGATTTCTTTAAAAATCCATACCCATGATATATTAATTTCATAAAAATTATGTGATTACTACTTTAGTGCATGGCTTTCTTTATAATAATTTTAGCTAGAGATGGCGAATCTGGATCTGAATTCAAAAATTGTATTAAAACATGCAAGATAGTTCTAAAATTAAAACACTAACAGCCGGATTCACTAACAAGTTTTAAACCCTAAAACACAAGAATAAGAAAATCATTTTATTTTACCACTCAACCGGCAAAAATGGAGAATTTTATTTATTTTCGGGATGTAACTATTCCTTTTGCATATTGCAAAGCTTTATCGTAAAATTCTTGTCCTTAGTATCCCTATATAAGCGTGTGACGCGTTTTCGTATAGGAAGGGAAGAAGGGGGCAGTCGTGCTCTGCGGATCTACTTTATTTACGGCAGCGGAACATCGGTCAGTGGATATTTCTCGTGCAGACAGTCATCGGTCAAATGCTCAGCGCAGGGGTATCGGGTCGGCGGTAGCTACGTATATTCGGGATATCCCTGCTCTCTCAACTGATCAACGGTTTAACTGCCTGAAGGTCAAAACACCCACTCGGTGGTCGGTTCTCGGGATTCCTGTGGTTGAGGGCCCACTTATGCACCGGGCAGCTTGTTACAGTGGAGAAACGGCAAGCTAGGGGTCAGTTGTGCGTATTAGTGCCGGCTGCCGGCTGCCAATTGTTATATGTAATGTTAAAAATGGGACTAGGTAAGAAAACAAACGGTTATAAAACATCCTGTATCCTGTATTCCATTCTTTTATACAAAGACATGGCCTAAAATTAACTTACAATCTAAGATGTACAACAATGTAAACAAATAAAACGGTCTGGAGGGCAAAAGTATGTTTTGAGAGCTGTTTACGGTAGCTCATACTAGTCGGTTGCGCTAAAGACGATAACCCGGCGGTATCATTCACGACGCTATTCACGTACCTCGTACTACACGGTTGCGACGCTATTCACGACGGCTCGTACGCAAATTATCGCGTTTTGTATCTAAAATCCGCGTTCACGGTGCTTCGTATTAAAATTCGACCGACGGCGGTATACGCGGTATGTAACAATAACCCGGCATCGATCGGCGTTAGGCGGCGTCTCTACACGCGACGGTGATCTCTACTCGCGGCGGCGGCAATAAGCGTCGGGGCGGCAGTTGGTTAGCGCCCTTATCAACGGACATCGGAGGGCACCTGGCGGTAAAACACATTCCTGGTCAATACGGAAAACAAAACTAAACTTACGGCATCAGTGCGTGTATGTATAGGTGACGGTAGGAAGGAAAGAAAGGAACTGATGCCGCCCGTTCTTATAAAGGTCCTCGACAGCGTCAGCAGGATGGAACGACATTGCCCGTTCTTATAAGGGTCCTCGACAATGCCGACTAATAGCGGTAGGAAATTAGGAAAGGAACCGCCACTGCCCGTTCTTATAAGGGTCCTCGGCAGTGACGGTAGGATGATACAACATTGCCCGTCCTTATAAGGGTCCTCGGCAATGCTGGCCATTAGCGGGGTAGGACGTAAGGAAGGAAGTGTATGGTAAACACCATATACACACAAGCCTAGCCTCACCTATATTGCTAGACCAGGAAGGCGCGGTCCGGCAGGCGACCCAGTCCAGTCCGTTTGGACTATTGACCCGTGTGGAGAAGGTGTAGTTCTCAGCAAAATAATGGTCTGCTCAGGTTTAAATAGACGGCCCGAGCTCCCACTACACTGACGTGTGACGGCGTGCGGTGATTGCGCATACAATACTGCTGTATGCGGCGCACGATTACTATGGTCGGACGCCCTGAAAATCTCGGAAAATGATATTTCCCGGCATAGCGCGGTAAATCTAATTATATTCCGGTAATATTGAAACTTTAAGCAATCTTTTTCCGCAAAATTCAGATTTCTCGGATGTAAAATAAATAAATTAAATCCCGGCGAACATACTCATGCCCAAAAATGTAGTAACTTCGTTACAAGCATTTATTTGTTGACATATGTAATATAATTATTATAATATCATAAGCAAAACAAAACTGGCCGACTATAAGATTTAAATTTCATGGCAACTAGATCGGGTTTAGATCTTAAATTTTCTTAGTGAATCTGGGTGTAAATATCTTTTGGGGCTACATATCACCATTAGGTGAGCATTTAGGAAAAATATTAGTAGGAAGTATTAGTATTATTTTGACTTCCCTTATATGATCCCGAGCATTTAGTAGAAAATGGTTAGAACTTCTGTATATGAATGTATTACTTCCTAGACTGTAATCTTGTGCAGTCAGTCGTTAAGAAAATATATTCCATAAAAGTATTTATAAAAATATAAAATCAAGAGTGACTCACCCAGTCCTTAAAGCAAAAAAAGATAATTAATTTAAAACCAAAAAAATACTGGTGAAATGTTAATGAATTTTAATTAAAATCCAAAAGTATTTAAATAATTATTTTTAATTAATAAAGTAATGTTCATTAACATTTTTATTCGTGCTATTTGGCAGGCATAGGCATTTTTTTTTTAATTTATGCAAGTTGTTCTTTTGAAATAATTATTTCATTCAATTTTCTATTTAAATCGATTCTTTATTGGCATGATTTTTTTTATCCTTTTTTTTTTACAAAAATTTAAAAATTTGAATAAAAATTTGCAATTTGTTTTAGTTTTCCTAAAGACTTAGAAAAACGTAAAATGTACAGTTCTAAAGGATATATAAGTGGAAGATTGGGAGCTATAAAAAAATTCTAGACTTTGTTTTAAACATTCTAAGAAATGCTATTTTTATAACAGGGCTCATTTGATCAGTGAAACACTAAAATATCTGCAGCCAAAAAAGATAAATTTATTTTGGTTATAATATTTTTGGGCTCATAAATAAATAAATAAAATATATTTATATATTTAATGTGTTTGTGATTAGGCAATGAAAATCTCAGTAAACACTTAGCAATAACCCAGATCTATAGGCCCTTCAAGATCCGTCTAATAAGACGCGCTAAAAAAATAAGTAAGGAAAAGCAAGATAAAGAAATTGTTTCCTATGTTCATATTTATATTTTCATGAGAAAATAATCTAAAAACAAGGCTTCAATATTTGGTTTTGATACATTAATAAAGCAATTTTTGGATTGTTATGTATTTTTACCTTCTCAAAGTAAAGTATTTTTGTACTACTTAATATACCTTGTAGCTACCAATAACATTAAATTTACAAAAAAAAGCTCTTCGAAAAAATATTAAAACTTGACAGAGAATATAAAATTTCATAATCATAATGCTATAAGGATAAAAATAATTTTTATTTTAAAGAAAAATTCATGAATTAATCTCCAACGTGAAAATTAATACTTGAATCTCTCTGACATGCCTTTTGACTCCTTAAAATATATTAAACATTGTCTCCAAAATTTGTATTACCATTTCAGCTAACATATAAAATATCAAGCAAACAAAAGTCTTGAATAATTAATTTTAGGAATTAAATTATTGTATCTTTCGTCCTGTACGATAGGCCACTGGTCTTTTAGGTTAGGTAGCAAGTGGTAACAACTTGACTTGTACGATGCAGGATTATTTTTCTTTCATAATCTAAAGCTCGTTGTGAATCGGTCACATATTTTGGCAGTGGCAGCGGCTGTTGCTGTTGTAAAGAAAAAGAAAAAACGCGTTTAATCTGGGCCAGAAAATGGCTATTAGAAATAAAAAAGTTTTTCCATATTAATTTATTGAATGAATTAAAACTTGAGTTAGGGCATTGGTTTAAATATGAGACCCGCCAAGAAAATACCAGGGGGTGCAAAAACAACAGAGGAGCGAGTTGAACTCGCCTTCCAAGACACACTAAATTTTCTAATCTTTCAAATTTTCCCAGAGCTAAGGGGATGTAATAAGTGCACCCCCTCCCGGCTTTCAAAGATTCAACTACTTAAGAATGGATGAAAATACTCTCCTCAGGAGAGAGTAACTTTTGCGATTGGTAGCATTTGAAAAGAGTAATGAAGGACAAAAATTTTTCTGCAGCTATTTCCTCCTAATCTTTGGGACAAATAATTCCGGAATACATACAGTATGTGTATCGCTATCATTAAAACTATTTTATTATTTACTGTTTGAATTCTTGAGTCCTGGCCAACTTCCTTAAATTTTTGTAAAGGTTTTTCCTAGGCCATGGTTTTAGTATTCTTATATCTAAATTATTCCTATTTAATTCGATAAATGCAACAATAAATTGTTTGTTTTGGCCTATGGTACTCGCAATTTCAAGTGGCTCGTCCTGCACTAAATCAAGTTTAGACAGATAATTCATTCAGCGATTCTGCAAGGCAGATTTATGCTATAAACTGCAATTTGGCCCGAAAAATTTCATTGTGGCAAGGATGTACGAAGTCTGTAGCCGGCTTAAGACCGATCGCCTAATAGCATCATGGCAATCTGCAATATAATATAGCATATTTAGTAGTTAATGACATTTTGTTACATATGAGACTGAACAAAATTTTCTACATACAAAAATATTTCCCAATTTCAAATACGTTTATTAAATTTATGATGACTAAAATTTTTTAGAACACAACCTGAACTTCAAAAAATTAAAGACTTGCTATACATAATGTGAATAAATAGCTATGCGAACACTTACTGGCGGTCGTCATTTAGGACCGAGACTTTCAGAATATAGAGATCAGAATGGAAAGTGCACTCAAAACTATGTCACAGTAGTACAAAATTTATGTTTTGAAGCCAAACCCTGCAAAAACCTAAGTCAGCTCCTTCCACCTGAATAACTACAAGGCGTGCAGGAACAGAAGGTGTCATGGAGGATAAAGAACTGGGACACAACACTCCTATATGAACGTTCTCATATAGGCTTCACTACCAAAAAACCAAACAAGAGAGAGAACTAGAAACAACTTTCTTAAGAAACATTTCCGAAGTAACTGGGGTGCTAGTCCCAGGGTTCTCAGAACAACAGTCCCAGCACTATGCTTATCCACCGGGAAGTAAGCATTCATAGTATGGAGCTGAACTAGAGATGCAAAAGGAATCGATATAGCCCTCAAGGATACTTGCAGGTTAATCACAGGCTGCATGTTGCTAGTACCTTTACTTCAAAGGCGGCGGGCTTCATAACTGCTGCCAACAGAAATAGAATATATCGAAAAGTTTAAACAGACCTTCGACAACGATATGTACTGTACGGAACAGAACAGTCTATAAGTCATCTCAAATCTAGAAAAAACTTTCTTAGTCATGTTAAAATCGAGCCCCCATGAGAATACTTATTTTGTGAAGAACAATTATCTGGTCTTGACGCTGCATGCAATCTTCCATAGTAGTTAATGCCGTGTTGTATATTTTATTTTTGATTGTTCCCCAAATAAAAAAAAAACAAGTAATGTTCGTTCGGAGGAGCGAGGTGACCAAAGATGTGACCCAGTCTAACCAACCAATGATTATAAAACAAGTTTTGCAGATGATGGTTAATTAATGACTATTATGTGGAGGCGCCTAATCATGTTGATAAAATAGATTTCTATGATCAGCCAGCGGCAAGTTATCTAAATAGTTCACTTCCCAATTTCTCAAGGTGTCAAAGTAGTGTAGCAGCCGGATCTTAAAAATTTTATTTGTAAGTTGACAACATTATAATCGGAATAAAATTCAAAAATAAAAAAAAAATTTTGAAAATAATTTAATTTATAATTTAAGTTTAAAAGTCAAAAATAAATAAATAAATCGAATAATAAAAAGTTCTAAAATATCAAAATAAATAAAATGTTAACTTACTCCAGTCTTGTTGTACTGAATCGGACTAAATAAAATTCAAACACTTTTAGAATCAGCATCTGAAATAAAATTGAAAATTTTTCTAAGTTCAATTTTTAACAACAGAAATCGACCGAATGCTAGTACCCGCATTTGTAAAATAAAAGTATTTAAAAAATTCCGGTGTGGAGTCTCCGAATCCCGTGTCTTTGATGTCAATAGAATTCGCGTGATCCGCAGGTGTTCTTTTGCTTATGTTGCATTCGTGAGATTCTAAGTACGCAAATTTAGGATTGTAGGCGATCAAATTGTTTACACATTCCTTCACGAAATTCTCTAGCTAGCAATTAACTTCTGTCAGTAATTAATTAAGAAATATTATTTATTGTTGTTTTTCGCTGAGATTTCTAGCCAAAAGTCACGTTCCACCTATAAAAGCAAATTCTTAACCTGCCAGATTTTAATTTAAAAAAAAAATATTGATTTATGTATGTTTTTCGCAAAATCAGCTAGCCAAGGCACGTACACAGAAAAAAGTCCCGTAAATTGCGACATCAGTAGGTGATATAAATACAGCCCGAATTTATTGCAAGAAGCAATGTAATTTCAATCTTAGTCGAGTTAGTTCGATAGTATAGATTCAAAGTTAGTTGAGTATAGATTTAAACTCAGATGAGTTAGACAGTATAGAGTTAAGCTGCGTTAGTTAGTTCCGAGTCAAATGTAACAGTAATCTCACAGTACGGTTGGCTAGTCCGGTTGTGTGTAATTTGAAAATAACGTGAAACAGAATTAAGTCTTGGTCGTGGCGCGAAATTTCTGGAGAGTTAGAAAACGTCCGTAAGCAGTTGTGAAAAAGTAAGCAAAATTGAAAATAAGTGAGTCCGTAGCATAAAATCTGTAAAATCTTATAATTATGAGAAAAAGTACATTTTGTAAAAAAGGTGGCTCCTAAAGTAATGAAAATAAATTATGCTACGTAATTTTTTAGTTTTCAAACAAAATACATATAATTACAAAATTTTGTCAACCTTAAAGTTGAGAATAATGCTCCCTTTAGAGAAAACTTAACTTTTATAATCTACCAAATTCTAACAAGTAAAATAAACGAGTGATTAGTGCAGTCTGCAGTTATCCGAGAGTGAAGAACTTGTAGCAGCCCCGGAAGACGAAAGGCCTAAAATAGTAAGTAAAAAGGGGGTAAAGTGATGAGTGCTACAGTAGCGCGCACCTACAAGTTAAAGAACGTATTTTGTAACTAGAAGTCTTCAAAAATGACTAACTTGCCATTCGGCTTATCTTGGTAGAATTCTAGGGCGACCGTCATTTTTTATAGCAAAATACACGTTGAACTGCCAAGACTCTTGGAAATTTAATTCTCTAAATGGATGTATGTTTGAGTCGCTCCAATAGTGGGAATTGCGTCGATTAAACAATCCGTTTTTTGTGGATTTGGTTTAGTCCGACCAAATAATATTATTCAAAAAACCAGCATTTTCTTGTGACCGAAGTAAAATAAAGTGCGAGACCTCTACTCCTCATAGAAAATCAGTACCTTTTAAATGTTGTACCATGGAATATACATAGGGATGAAAATTGGTTTTCATTAAATTCATAAAACTGATGTGTGATATAATCCAGAGTCTAATGCTACTTGCTTTTATGGATCCAAAGTTGTTGAAGTTTGCTATATTCCTTTTAACAGTTGGTGGTCTTGGTTTCTGTTTCTGCGGATATCGGATCGCGAATGTATCGCATGTTCCTGAAATAACTCACATTCTCCATAAATAATAAATAAGTTTAAACAATCTTTGTGCGTGTAATTTAATCGCCCCGGCACTATTATTATTTATGAATATTAAATGGCAAGAAATAGTAATAATTCTGTAGGGTTCGATTGTTTAATTTTGCCACACCTCGCCGTCATGGCCAACTAATAACAAAACTTAAAAGCCTTATAGTATTTTTAAAATAGAAAAATGTTGATTTGCCAGTATTTTGAAAACTATATATTTTTGGAATGGACAGCCTTATACAAGTTACCCTTATTTTCAATGCGTAATATGATAAAATTATAAAAATAGGTGCCTAGCATTTTAAAAAAAATTGACTTTTGACGATTCTTTAAATATAATTTTTATTCTTCTTTTTTAACCACTCTGTACTAATAATTTTCAAAATATCATAAAAAGACTACATAAGTCGATCTGTGTCTACAAGAAAATTAACCCAAATTAAATAATAAAGACTTTCTTATAGGGAAAATTTATAGTTAAATTTTGGTCCGCAAACGTCATTTTTGACATAAAAATTTGAATATGTCCAAAATGGTGAGACCTAAGTATAGAATATTATGTATGAAATATGTCTAGAATTTTACGTAGAAATCAAAAATACAATAATATAAAGGGTGTTCTAATTAAAATAAGCAAGTTGACATCTATTCCCGGTATACCGGGAGTAGATGTATTTTACCGGCTGTCCCCCATGCACATTAGTACACTGTCAAATTTACAACATCTTCCTAATGATAGTTTTTCCACAATCGATTGACAAATTTCCGGATTATCACCCTGTATAATTTTAATTAATATTGTTATTCAATTTAAAAAAAGCAAACATACTTATGAAAAAAAAAATTAAGATGTTAATTTTTTCATTAAAATAATATATATATATATATATATATATATATATATATATATATATATATATATATATATATATATATATATATATTATATTTAGGGTAATGTACAATACGCATTTACGACTGTTATTAATTTACGATGCAGACAGATTCAAAACAGTTGGGTCAGAATGGTTCATTTCGTATGTTTCAAATATATTTTATTATAATAGATGATAGCGTGGCAGACGTTTTATTTTATTTTTAGGTTTCATATTAAATAAGTCGAGTAAACTGATGAGTGCTGTGGGTTAATACCAAAATTGAGCCTGCCGAGCAAAGACCAGCAATAAAATAAGTTAAAAGAAAAGTTATGATGCCAATTCAAATTCACAAAGACTTGAGAAATATTTTGGATGCTTATGACATAATGAAAGGTCAGATTCGTGAGGTACTTTTGCAAGACTTTTACGTGAGATATCTTTCCAAGTGTAAAGTAATGTCTCTCCTCGGCATTAGTTATTGCTGAGAGCAATCAAATCAAGAAACAGATCAAGGATTATCGCCACTAATTTAGATAACTTTCTCCGCAAGCAGAAACATCACTTTCACCAAACATTGAAATTTTGTAAGAGAACGGCAATTCAAAGTTTCCATTAGTTAAAGTTGTAGCATAAAGTGACGTTCACTAAGAGAACCTCCTGGTTACTAAGAATATTTATTTAGAAATATTAGTTGGTAAGTTGTGTTTTGATCAAAAAACCCTTTTACTTACCAAAAAGTAAACATTTTAAAATAGAAAAATCAACAACGGAATTGTCTAAAAATGCTTTAAAGTGCAGTCTAAACTTAGTAGTCCAATATAATTAATTATTATTTGTAGATCAAATTCTTCATATAATTTGCACCATATATGGTAAATAGGTATTCTAGACATCGCTTAAACATTTTTTTATTAATTTATAAAGCAACGACCTAGTTGGCAAGTCATTCGTAAGAAACATTATTAGTTCTCATAGTTTACTCATGTAGCACTTACCTGTAATAAGCAATAATTAAAAATATTTCCAGGAATATTCTAGTTATATCATTTACAATTAAATTAATATTACAGCTAATTTGTGTTATAGCGCTTATTTGAATAACACCAGGGGCAGTAGGGGCAAAACGTTACGAAAAAATCACCAGCAGATGTGGGTATACATATAGTGGGTGTTTAATAAACATACAGCAAAAATTCAACGGATTATTCCCTGGACTATTTTAAGGATATTTTATTTTTTGATGATTTGTGAATAGGCGCTTTGTTTCGAAGATACAGGGGGAAACAAATTTTCGACAATAAAAACAATTTATTATATATAACGTTTCTTAATCTGCAAGAATGCAAAATGACTACCTCCAGCTCTGATGCATGAATCCAGTCTTCTTCTAGATGACTGCCGAACCTTTTAAAAACCCCATGGTCGTTTCTTATTAAGTTACATCCAGCAGTTATCCGATTTCTTAAGTCTTTCACATCTTCCACTGGAGTGGTATAAATTAATGACTTTAGATGGCCCCATACGAAATGATCCAGGGGGTTTAAGTCCTCGAGCAACCACACTATGCGCGGGTGTACAATCGTACATAAACCATATTAAATTTCCTGTAACCAATGGTACCTCCTCTAGAAGGTTAGGTAGCGTTTGTACCTCACCGGTAAGTCTCGAGAACTGATGTTGAAAACGATCTTCAGGTATCTCATATGGATTTTCTTCAGCCCACACATGTTTGTTGTGGAAGTTCCTTATTACATTTCTTGAGAAACTAGCTTCATCTGTAAAAAAAATGAGCTTCAGGAGCTGAGGGATTTGAGCCAATGTGTGCAAAAGCCATTGACAGAATGCAATAAGTGGAGGAAAATCGGCAAGAATAAGTGCTTGAACGCGTTGTATGTGGTATGGGTACAATAAATAGTGAATGTTTCAGATAATCCCATTACTTACATTCAAAATATTTGCAATTTTTCGTGTAGAAGTACCTGGATCTTCTTCTATCATGTCCAGCACGTTCTCTTCTTCTTCTACTATTCTTACTGTCACTGGCCTTTCTGGTCCTCCACTTTGCTTCAATAATCCTGTTTCACGAAGACGTTAAAGAATACTTTGAAAAGTTTTTCTGTCTGGAACATTAAGGTTAGAAAATGGTTCTAACGAATTGTCATTAGCAAATCCATAAATAAAATGCATGTCAGCCATCTCAGCGTTCGTAGAGCGATTCATGAAAGAGAACTTCAATAACAACAGTTTCAGTACTATAAACAGAAAATACACGTCAAATAGCCAAAAGTCAGTCAGTCTCAATAAATTCTACACATATGAAATGAACAATCACGTATTCAAATTCAACGTCTGCAGCCGTTCGCAATAATCGGAACGTTATTAAAAGATAACGACGTATTTTTATACATTTTTTACTACTTTATTTCGGCTACAGTCATAATTTGAAAAATGTCGAACAAAAATATCCTTAAAATAGTCTCTTCAATTTTTGCCCTATATCCAATAAACACCCTGTATATAGAAAGAGGGTTAAAAATTTAGATATATGTATGAGGATATTGATAATCGAAAATGATATTAAGTTACTTAAATTGAGATAAATTTGAGCAATTAGATGTTCAATTAAAGGAAACCGAGAAATGTGAAATAAGATAAGGTATTTTTTTTTAAATATTTTAAAATAAATTAACCATTTTAATTATTCATGTTTCTAATTTATAGGACAGTATTATTTAATATTAGAACTGATGTTTCGGAGTTCTTGGACCATAATCAACTTAATGCCTTTAAATACAGATCTGTTTTATTTTTCATTTAATTTTTAGATTGCTTTTTGCCTCCCAAATTAAATGATGTATTTATTATACCCCCAAAAATGAATATATTTTTTTTTCTTATAATGAAATGAAAAACACAGTAGTTAGTTTATACTGTTTAACGTGAAGTATATTCCACTAAAAGGAGGAAATAAATAATCACAATGTAGATATACTTTAACCATGGGAACTGAGACAGTATATATCTTAAATTACCACCCAAGGAAGCCTAACGGAAAAATAAATCAGTTATCGTAATTGAGCTTAAACTCTATTTTATTACTTTTGAGTTGTTTAAATGTTTTCTCAAAAATGTATAAACCCAGACAATTTATGACGACATAAACTAAGAAGATCGTACCTTCTTTTTATATTTATAAATAATTCGACGAGATCCTACCATGGTTATGTATTTAAAACCGAAAAATAAGTGCCGAGGGTGATCTTAACATATGTTAATGGCAAATACAATGTACTGAAATATTAAATGATTTTCTCATTATTAGAAATAAACAGAATAGTCAAGTAAAATCACTATAATAGAATATATTGTTTGATAAAAACATGTAAAGAGGATTCGTACAATGACTGTTTTTTCGATTGACTGGAAAAAAGAGTTAAATATCTAATAGAGTGAATAGTCTTTTTTCACGATCATTTAAATCGTTTTTGTTTTAGTTATAGAAAGACCTGGGTTAATTTTATTAACCTTTTGTATAAAAAAAATAAAATTAAGATACTCCAATCTAGATAAATTCGGGAATTAAAAAACCGACATAGAATGGCTGACGCCATCTACATACGAGGACTGAAACTTCTGGGAATAAAATTCAACCCTACAGGGTGTACGACTGAGATAGATACGAGCGGGTACCGGGAGAATGCAAGTTTGGCCTTTTAAGAAAAAACAAACTTCACTTACGATCTGAGATTCGTTAAGGACGGCACGGTGTTGGAAAGTACTCTTACAAAATTACGTTGCCCGATTTATCAGTGATAAGGTTCTTATTATTTTCTTTTCCATTATTTTTGAGGAGGTTAAGACAATATCCGGTTTTTATTTTACTTGGTAAAAGACTGATTTTAGTATCATTTGTTTAAACAATTTAAATAGCTCATTTTCTTTTTTAATTTTTTTTCTTAACCTTTATTTTAAAAAGCTATCTATATGTTTATCTTCTAAATTGGGTTGTTATATTTTCTCTAACAATAGAACGGCCAATAGGAGCAATTAGTGTAGTACTTTGAAATTGTTAAACATTGGTAATTTAACGTTTCTCATTGTATATAATTCTTCTCTCTCTATTTATTATTTTAAAAGATTTAAGTGTTTTTTAAAACTTGTTTTGTTTAATATATTAAAGAACTTCACACGAATTAACTCGCGAGCGCGCCGTAGTGAGAGCTTCAAATCAAGGGACAACATCTGACCAGCTATATAGCAGCTTTTCTGAATCCTGAACCTGTGTTTATTGGTACTGGTAAGCCCTAAATAACTTGTAGTTATTTGATACTTAAATTGCAAGAGCCATGAAGAACGATCAGACTTGTAATTTTTTTTAAATAGCTACAAATTAATATTCGACAGCAGGAAACCGTAGCTCTACCGGTATTACGCTACCAAAATATACCATTTGCAGCAGTCTACGATCAAATACTGTTACAATAAAAAATCTATGTGTAAGAAAAAGAAAGAAGATTGACTTTTTGCGACACCTTCGGGGATACAATTAGTTTAATTAATGCACACAGAATGCAATAAATAATTGCTCGAAACCAATTATGTTTCAATGTTCTACTGTTTTGTGCTTTTATAATTATTTATTATGTTTACTATATTCTTAACAATTATAATTAAATTAATAAAAAATGCTGTGATGTTATTATTTATTAATCATTGGCTCGTATTAGAAGCTAATTATCTTTTCACAAATTATGTATCTTTTTTCGAAATATTCACTTTAGGGGCTAGTGAAATAAATCACTAAATTTAAACACTTGAAGAATTCCAAAAATATATTAGGATTGTATTTAACAAAATAGAGTTATGTCCAGCAATCTCCGAAACGCCTTATTAGAAACTGAGAGTGCCTTCTTATCAAAGAGCAAAAATGTATTACGATAAATATACGGGCATTTAAACTATTTACAAATATTAAATTACTTCGCTATTTATCATTGGATCATAAATTTGCCCATTCGGTTAGATTACGTAAAGTTAGAGAATGTTATATGAAATAAAGTAGCACCACCCACTTTAAAGCTGAGTCTTTCGAATGGGAAAAAATCATAAATTACTAAAATGGAAAAGATCTAGATTTAAGTAACCATAGTAAGACCCTACACTAAAAATTACATGTTCATTGACAGAGAAATTGATAAAAATTTATAAACAATAAACAAAATGTCTCCATTATTTTGCCGATGTCAAAAAGGATATGCCATTTATTTTTGTTACTAAATTTCCTAATAACTAAGAATGAAGGACGTAAAAATTAAGACGTCGGGTCAAGCTTTTTATTGGGAGTTATAAAAAAAATCTTCAAAAGACATCCCTGTCTGGTATTCAAACGAATCGGGGTATAGGATTTGGTTCTATGTTGGAGCTGCCTACCGGCAAAAAAATTCCTTTTAGGGCTGTATAACATCAGACGCTTTCTCATTATATTAGTATATGACCAACTTTCTACTCACCACCTTTTGCAACGTTATAGGCATTCACTACAGACGAAGACTGGCACGTGCTACACAGAGTAAAGAATACGAATAGAAGGAAATAATAGTCAATATAGAGCATTACAATCAGATATCACAGATTGATATATATTACAAAAAATTTCATTAAGTATCAGTTTTCCTACTGCTTTGTTCCTTCTGTTTATTCTTCGTGATCTGTCTTAGTGAAGTACGCGATTTCTCTGCTCTTTTAAGTCTAACATGATATCCGGTATGTTAAAAAATTTATCAGGTAACGTCACATGGATTTTCCTGTTGCCGTCCCATTTAGCACAAAGAAATAATGTATGTTCTATATCGTCGATAGCTTCACAGTAGTCCTGTTCACTGATTTCAGCTCTTCTTCTATCGCATAATTATTTCTAAAAATAACCGTGTCCTCATAATACCTGTGTAAGGTAATAATCCACCTCTCCGCAGGGTCGACTTAGCCATCTTTGAATATGGAGTATCAGCTTCCAAATCCATCATCCATGAAGCACGTTATCTCACTTTTCTTACTATCGCATTATAGGATAATCTTTACACACCTCCTTACTTTCTTTGTTATAAGGTTTTAGTTTTTCTTAGACAAGAAGTAATATATGGGGGATTCCCGCCATAATTCTGACTCCATCCGCACTGGTGGTCCTTTAGGCGTTACATACTCTGATATCCATTATTGCATGCCACTTCATACCAAGCCAGTGCACCATACAATAATTGGGACCATATAATACTTGTAAAGATTATTCTCTCCGATACTCTAGGACCCCCGATGTGTGGCATAAGGCGTGCTAGAACAGATAGAGTTTTTGTGTTTTTTCAAGTGCCATGTCGATGTGCGCCCCAAAGGACATTCTTTCATTAAACCACACTCCGAGTTACTTAACTGCCCTAAAAGGCATTATCTCAATGTCTCATAGTGTACTGGTTAGAGTTTTCATTTGGAAGTTAGGATAACCACTTCCGTCTTATTATTATCAACCTAATACTTGCTGTTGTCATATAAATTTTCAATTTTTGCTGTAACTAATATCGCTAGGTCATCAACGAAACCACTTACAATTTTTCCGCCAAGAAGACTGTTTAGACAAGCTTTACTTTGCACTGAATAACATTGCTCAAATGTCACTATAACTATAAAATTCCATCTAACTTCTAACATATATATATATATATATATATATATATATATATATATATATATATATATATATATATATATATATATATATATAAACATAATTTTTAAATGAATAAGCAGTACGCCATTGCTGGTGAGGTGGCTAGTGACTAAACTAGTAAAAAAATCTTATAAAATGCATATTTGATCATAACACTTACATGTAAGGTTACCTCAAAAGATCAAGGTAATCTATACTTTTTGGTTTGTAATCGAAATCATTACGGTGCATTTTTAAATTTGTTATTAATCAATACCACTGAAATATTTTCATAAAAATAATAAACAGAATGACTAGACCTTAATTATGACTACAAAAAGGTATTTTGTTGTGAACTGTAGATGTACATTGTAATGTTGAAGCGATGATGAAGAATTCTGAGCGAAGTAGTGACTGTTACAGATAGAATAGATGAGATGAGAACACGTAGCGAGGGCGAATAGAGAAAATAGAGAGCTGATAGAAGATGCAGAAAACAAGATAGATGAAAGAAATAAGATGAATGAAAAGGAAGAAGTCTAAAATAAAACGTCCAAAATTAGTGACTGTGTTTATCGATTCCATCTAGAAAAGTCAGAAAATTAAAATTAGTTTTAAGGCGTAACAAGTTTTATTGCATTGTTAGGAAAATATCCGCTAAAGATTCACATGGCAACTACCCAACATAACTACATAATTATAACCTAGCACGGGAAAACTTATTTCGAGATCACAGTGGCAAAATTTCGTTCGAGTAACGTATACTTCGTAAAAGATTCGTTTTCGAAGAGAGGAATCAACCAACTAATCTTCTACAATGGACACAAAGTTTAAAAAAAACAATTGCTAACCTAACTGTAGCTCTAAACCACGTAATAGTTCACTGTACTGGTATGGCAATAACTAATGCAAGTATCATCTCTCAGAACGAACATACATTAGAAAATAAGGAAAATAAGCTATTTGTGTGAAACAAAAACTCTTACGGTAGAAATATTATAATTTCGTACCCGTAATCATTGTTACAAGAAAAATGGGATTTTTATAATTTTGGAACCCTACATCAATACATTGACCAGTACATGACATCTATCATCTGTGTAGCGGCCAAAGACCAAATTATCCAAAGGGGATTATTTGTTGACAAAGAATATCTTGGCCAAAAAAGATATCTAACCAAATCATTAGTTAAATATCATTACCAATAATATGTTTAGGTTAACTCATAATTCGTTTCAGGCAATGCAATCAACGACTTCTGGACAAGCGCCTCAAAACATAGACTTTAAACCTATTTATTACACCCACGGTAATCACTATTACACCCAAGAGAAGGCTAACCGACCCCGTTTAATACGCAAAGGAATAAGCATCAATTGCTTGACGAAATATTTCCGATCGCCAAGTAGAATTGCAGTGTCAAATGATTTCAGCCCAACATAAACTTGATCGATAAAGACTACTGAAAATAATTAGTTGACAAAAATGGGTAGTCATATAATTTGAAATATATATCGACCTAGAGCTTCTTTTGTCAGATAGGGAATTTAAATAAATTGAATGACAGAATATTTCTTTGCTTTGTTAATAAATATTAATCAATATTAAAACTAAAACCAGCTAACTACCGACTATAATTAAATATTCTTAAAGTAACTATCAAGATTTTTATTTGGAAGGTATGTAAAATAAAAATTTATTCAAAAACTCGGATCTCTGAACAATTTTAGTTGGGATTTGGGTTAGTTGCAAACCTTTTTTTAATTATTATAAATAAATTGGGGAAAAACGTGCCAAACAACTTGTAACAAGTGAAGATAATTATGGACAATTAATGTTCTAATGTACAATTGCAAAACACATTAATGTGGTGCGGAATTAAATTTAACCAATAGTTCCTTTTGCTGTTAAATGTTAGGATAATTTGATAAAAATACGAACAAAATGTATTCAAGTCCACTGCCTGTAATAAGTACATGTTTTTTTTTATCAATAGGTTGATTTTTACAGAGTTTTTTTTAACTAATATTTGTAGAATCGACTGGTTTTATTGTGCAACAAATTTTATGCAAAATTTTTCTACTCCAACGCTCAGAAATTGTTATTTTACCGAGATCGTTTTATTGAATCTATGTATGTATATATATATATATATATATATATATATATATATATATATATATATATATATATATATATATATATATATATATATATATATATATTCATTCATTCATTCATATCAGCCCGTTTTCATCCACTCCTGGATGTAGGCCTCTTCCATATTTTTCCATCCCCATCCAGTTTTTTCCGGCAATTTTCTGGATGTCGTCACACCATCTCTTTTGGGGCCTGCCAACACTTCTCTTGTTCTCTCTTGGCCGCCATGCTGTTATCTTGTATGTCCATCTGTCTATGTCATGTCTTGCGATATATCCAGCCAATTTTAGCTGCGCTACTCGTTTGCTCACATCTGTTATTTTCGTTCTTCTTCTCATTTCTTCATTTGGAACTCTATCTCGTAAACTAATTCCCAGCATAGCCCTTTCCATTGCTCGTTGTGTAACCCGAAGCTTATTAATAGCTTTACATGTTAGGGAAGTTGTTTCAATACCATAAGTAAGAACTAGCAGGATGCACGACTCGTAGACTTTTCTTTTCAGACTTATGGGGGTGTTACTGGATTTAAGAATGAATCCGAGTTTGCCAAAAGCTGCCCAGCTGAGACTTATTCTTCTAGGAATTTCAGCCGATTGGTTTTCCTTCTCTATTTGTATTTTATGACCTAGATATATGTATTCTCTTACGTTTTCTATTATTTTATCTTCAACTTTAATTTGTATTTGTTCTAGACTCATTATTTTTGTTTTTGACAAGTTCATTTTGAGTCCTAACCTAGCTGATGCTTGATGAAGTTCTTGTATCATACATTGGAGTTGTTGTGGTGAAACACTGATTATAGCAATATCATCAGCAAATCTTAAGTGGTTTAGTCGTGTTCCGTCTATGTTAATTCCCTTGTCATGCCAGTCCAAGCCCCTAAATACACCTTCAAGTGCCAACGTGAACAATTTTGGAGAGATTGTGTCTCCCTGATATGTATATATATATATATATATATATATATATATATATATATATATATATATATATATATATATATATATATATACCGGGTGTCAACGAATCTATTAGACAAGTCATAATTTCTAGAGTATTATGTGTATCAAAATGAGAATTGGTACAGGTAAATGGTATGTGAAGGGGAGAGTTCTCGCATATTTTCCACTTTCCGGCCACTTCCGGTTTCACCGGAATTGGCCCCGGTTTTGAATTTTTAAATAGAACACCCTGTATATTTTAACATTTTTGGATTTCTGAGACAATTCTAGATTAGAATGTGACATTTTAAAAACTTTTTACGTCTACTTCATTTTTTTAGAGCCACTTTTAAAATTGCATCTAAGTGGCCATGATCGGACGCAAACTAATCTAAGGGCCTTAGGTGATGTCAAAAAAATACAATCGCAAAGTTTTAGTTACTAGTATGAAAGATAGGAATAAGACAAGTTGACAAAATTACGTTTTCATTTCTAACTATTAATTTTCAAACAACTACTTTTCGAAAAAAGCATTCTTTGACGAATCTAACGGTACTAATTTATTTGCGATTGAATAGACATAAGAACGGAAATTAAATATTATTAAGCAAAATATTGGATAATTTATTTACTTATGACAAGTGCACCACAGACAGCCATGATG
Source organism: Diaprepes abbreviatus (assembly GCA_034092305.1). NCBI lineage: Eukaryota > Metazoa > Arthropoda > Insecta > Coleoptera > Curculionidae > Diaprepes > Diaprepes abbreviatus. The sequence goes on from JASJET010000122.1 coordinate 12,756,041, forward strand.
CATAATAATTTGCAACTGTTTTTATCAAGTCTTCTTTGGAAAACAAAGCACTCATTTAAGTAGATAATGACAGTGACATAAACTCTAAGAACAGACGTGAAAGTTTCTTAATTTTCGTTAAGTTTAGTTTAAATTTTCGTTAAAATAATGTATACTCAAAGTGAAAAAGTGGATATGTTATTAATATTTGGAGAGTGTCATAGAGATTCAAGGAATGCTGCCGAGTTGTATGCTCATAGATATCCGAATCGGCAACATCCAGCCCATCAGTATTTTCCGTATGTCGAGACTCGATTTAGGCAAATAGGAAATCAAGAGGCGGAACAGAGGTTTATCATAAATGAAGAGACTGAGATTAACGTACTTGCTATGGTTGAGGTTGATAAAATAGTTTCGTTAAGAAAAGTTAGTCAAGAACTGCAGATAAGTTATGAATCAGCAAGAAAAATACTGAAAAAGCATGGATATCGAGCATTTAAATATCAGTTACATCAACATTTGTATACTGAGGATGGCGATAGACGAGTAGTGTTTTGTGATTGGCTGCTTCAAAATCATAGAGTTAATCCAAATTTTATCGATTTTATTCTATTTGCCGACAAATCCCGATTTACAAATAATGGTATGTTCAGTAAGCAAAATACTCGGTACTGGGCCCAATAAAATCAACATGAAATGAGAGAGGACAATTTTCAAGAAAGATTTGGCGTCAATGTCTGGGCTGGTATCGTTGGAAACAGAATAATTGGGCCAATATTGTTTCAAGGTCAGTTAACAGGGGTTAGATACTTAGGTTTTCTTCAAAATGAAATCGAAAATCATCTCAATGATATACCTTTAGCAGTTTTACGGCGAATTTACTTTCAACAAGATGGAGCACCGCCTCACAATACTAGAGAAGTTCTTAATTATTTAATAGAGCATTTTAATAATCGAATTATTGCAACCAATGGTCCGGTACGGTGGTCAGCCCGCTCACCGGATCTTACTGTACTCGATTTCTTTGTCTGGGGATATGTTAAAGAAAGGGTTTACTATGGAGCAGCCCCAGCTACTCTTGAAATATTAAAAGAAAGAATTTTACGGGCATTTAGAAGTATAACGCCCCAAATGCTACAAAACGTGTTGAGAGAAACAATTGAACGAGCTGAAATGTGTCGTGAAAAAGAAGGAATGCATTTTGAACATTTACTACACTAAACTTTTAAACAAATTCAGCTACTGTACTTTCAAATATTTTAAGTGCGTCGTCTAAGTTATTAGTTTATTTTGTTAGTTTTTTGTTAATTTCGTTAAATTTTTAATCCAATTCCTGTCTTTCATACTAGTCACTAAAACTTTGCGATTGTATTTTTTTGACATCACCTAAGGCCGTTAGATTAGTTTGCATCCGATCATGGCCACCTAGATGCAATTTTAAAAGTAGATCTAAAAAAATGAAGTAGACGTAAAAAGTTTTTAAAATGTCACATTCTGATCTAGAATTGTCTCAGAAATCCAAGGATGTAAAAATGTACATGGTATTCTATTTAAGAATTCAAAACCGGGACCATTTCCGGTGAAACCGGAAGTGACCGGAAAGTGGAAAATATGCGAAAACTCTCTTCTTCACATAACATTTACCTGTACCAATTTTCATTTTGATACACATAATACTCTAGAAATTATGATTTGTCTAATAGATTCGTTGACACCCGGTATATATATATATATATATATATATATATATATATATATATATATATATATATATATATATATATATATAAATCTCTGAACACATATCTAATTATCCTAAATACAAGTCGGATTACATCCGTTACGATAACTTCAGTCATTATTATATTTCCCCTCTTTTGAGAATTTCAAGAATGCATGTAATGTACTTACAAAAATACTACAATTAATAATATTAGTTACTTCTCCAAAATGAAGGGTTTAAATTGATTGTTAAGTACGAATATTATAAGAAGTACTTCTTGGGAAATTCTAAAATATCTTTTGGTAAACCGAAATCTGATACTTGCTAGAAATGTGACAAGTTAATGAATCAGATTTGTGCTGCCGATAATAATCAACAAAGGACACAGTTAGAGACTGAAAAAAAATTACATATTTTAAAAGCAGAAACATTTTACACTGTTATTAAAAATTAAACTTCTTTAGTTTAAAATGATTCAAATGTTGAAGTTTTAATATTCGATTTTCAACAAAATTTGCCTCTTCCCGTCTCTTCAAGCAGAGAATTCTTTGATAAAATTCAGCTTTCGGTATACAATTTTTGGATTCATGTGGGAAGTGCTGGAAAAAACTTTATTTATATTTATGATGAGACCTTGCGCAAAAGGACAAAATGATGTTACGAGTCTTCTTCTGGATTTTTTTTTATAAAATCATAGTAACCAGGATTTTACCGACATATACATGTTTTGTGAAAACTGTTCTTCACAAAACAAAAACTCTATACTTATTTGTTTTTTTTTATACTATACTTGCTATTGCAAAGTTTAGACTGATAGAGCATAGGTACTCTGAACCCGGATATAATTTTCTGTCTTGTGACAGACGGTTTGAAGCAATATAATAATAAATTCAAAAGAGGAAGCACGACAAAATATATTTGCCCGAGGAGTATTCTAAAATTATTAAAAGTACTAATAAATACTTTAAAGTTATACCAGTAACATAAGATATGTCTTTCAATTTGAAGGAACATTTACAGCCGTTTCTTGTAAGAAATCCAAAGTACCGTGTCGTGCGATATGAAATATTAGAAAATAACGTGTCATTTAAATGTAGTGAAATAGTATCTTAAAACTTGTTCGCGACATTCGATATACGAGATAAACAGAATCTGCAGCCCCTAACTTTGCCAAATTTAGAAAAGAAGTGTATACTAAAAGAAGCAAGCTAAAAAATCAAATATGTTTTGATTTTGGCTAGGAGCTGCATACGATAATGCAATCAGTGGTTTTATAATGAAATTCAAAACTATCATCAGAGCTTTTTAGCTGAAAATATAGAAACATCTGCTTCAGAATTTAGTGACAATGAAAAAAATTTTTCAGTGTTATTTAAAATTTTCAAAGTATTTTTTTTCAAAATAAATTTTAAATATTTTTCATTTTTGTCCAAAAAAAAAACAGAAAACTTTGGATAAACCGGTCAAGTCCACAATATTTTTAAAATATCTCTTTTTTTTTCTTGGTTGCAAATATTTCTATATTTATTAGGAAAAACAACATGATCATATGCTAACAACAAAACATACAATTATTATTAGTATGGGACGCTTTCATCTTAAAAATGTTTTTTGTGTCTTCTCAACATTTTGCAAAATCTCACTTAACTAGTGTATGCATTGGACCCCTTAATTACATTTTAAAAAAATTATTATTAGCAGTATATAAAAATTATTTTATCTCTTCTAACTTGAACACATTATTAATATAAACATAGGCGTAGAATCGCATATAATAACTCCTCTTTTTTTAATAGAAGTTGTTGCGCGTAGTCTGACTGATATGCTTCTAACCTAATAATATCAATATACTTAGCGAGACTAAAAGAATAAAAATTTATAAATTATAAAAAGCGAGTGAATGATATGTAAAGGAAAAATCGTTAGTTGCGACTTAAATTTACTTTATATTGGTTAACTTAAAATATATTCCACAAATTGGAGGAATTCTTTCAGGCCACTCTGTATATGGATTCGGGTCATTGCAATGTATATTTTATGTCTCTACCCAAAAATGGTTATACACAAACGGAAATAAATCATAACTATGGACTCTGTTTTATTATTTTTGGGGTTGTTTATTTGTTTTAGAAAACATACAAACCCAGACATTTTAGGGAGACATTATATCAAAACGACCATACCCTCGTTAATATTTTAAAATAAATATGTCAAAGAAACTCTATAATGGTTTATTTAGCTTGTGGCCGGTATCACTAAGGGAATGTTTTTGTACACTGAGCAAATTTCCCCATTCTAAGCAAACAAAATAATATTTAAATACAATAGCTACAGTGCAAGATACTTACTTGTTTTTATGTACTCTCTAGCCTGTTGATAATTTTACTATCTATTCTACGAAAGGAAATAAGAGTCAGGAAAAAGAGCGGGTTGGATATTTTTTTCATAGCCTTAGACAGGATCTTTTATTGATGAAAAGACTTAAAATAGGTTGTTGCAAATTATTGGTCTAAGATGCTCAGACCAAATCAGGATGAAAGAAAGATTAGAACTTTTGGTGATGAGATCGCGAGGTGATATTAATTCGAATCAGCAGGGGGAGGTCTCGAGGGTTGTAAAGCTAGGTGTTGTTTTAAAAGGTAATTAACAGCAATTACGGTTTAAAATTTGTTAGAGCTACATTTAAAATCTACTAGAGGAAATTACTTTATGGGCGAATAACTGGTGTGTTTCAGCAGGTTTTTATTTTTCATTTTTTTTTTTCATTGATCTTTGTTAAATTTATGGGGAAATTTAATTTTATTCTAAAGGAGAAAAGGACGATTTTAGAATTCTTTTATTTAAATAATTTAAATAGCTGTTTTTCGTGTTGCCGCCTCTTCTGATCAGCTATATGGCACTCTTTCTGAGTCTTGAAGTTGTGTTTGGGGTATTGGTAAGCTCTTTTAATTTGTAGTTGTTTATCGCCGAAACTGCATGGGCCTAGGATCAGAGTTCTTTTGAAATAGTGAGATTTACATATAGGATTATAGAATAGCTATTAGCTAATAGGGGACAGCAGTAAATCATAGGTGGAGCGGCCATACGCTACCAAAATATTACGTTTGTAGCAGTCTACGATCAAATTCTGCCACAATTATAGTGTTTAAGATATCATTAAGATAAATTTTAATGAAAAGATAACTTTCCGTAGTGCTACAGAAAACAATTTTGATCCATTTGATATTTTGATATATTTTTTTTGTAAAATAGCCACTAGTTAAGATAGAAAACACGGTATAACTGAATTTTTGATAAATGTTAAAACAAGTATAATAAATAAACAAAATTTAATATAAAAAACATTTCTTCAAACAATTCTAGAAAACACAGAACGATGATTTTCACACTTACTATATATATATATATATATATATATATATATATATATATATATATATATATATATATATATATATATATATATATATATAGGTTTAAAAAATTGTTTAAACAAATGTAGTAATATTTATTTAAACAATTTATTTTTACTATTCAATAAACAAAACAAAGAAAATACAGATGATAATTTTTGCGTCTACTGTGTGCCTTGAATTGTTTTATTCTAAGCTCTACTTTTACAAAAAAATATATATATAAACAATTATTATAAGAAATTTGATAAAAGTTGTTAATGAAGAAGACGAACAAAATACTAAACGATAATTTTTGCAATAATTGTGTGCTTAAATTTATTTAAATGGTGCCTAAGTTAAAATTGTTAACTAAAATTGAAAAAGAAATGTTTGCAGAAATGTTTAAACATTTTTTTAGCAATTTATTGTAATTAAATAACAGGAAAAAGAAAAAAATATAGAATTATAATTTTTGTAGTTACTATATATCTTAACACGTTAGCGAACAATTTAAAGAAGTACCCGGTACCACCAGCGTCAATTGTTTAATTTATTGGCTGTAAAGTAGCCTAATGCAATAAAATGAAAGTAATCTATTATAGTGCGAATATTTCAAAGAGCATTAATTGGAGGAATTGATTAAAAGATGCTAATGTAGCCTGATTTTTTACGATAATTTTTATCGTTTAATACGTTTTTCAAATATATGCATTATGATGAATTATTCCAGTTTTAACCACATAATAATTAACTTTATTTTGCAAATTTGTGCTGAGACCTTTAGGCAACACCTTCTAAAATACAATGTTTCAGTGGTTTTGCGAGAGAGTCACTTACATATTTGAGCCGTTCATTTTTACCGCGTTTATATCAGAACAGAAAGAAACTATAAAATAACTTTTCTTTTCGTTAATTAATTATTTCTGGTTTAAACAGCGTTTGCCAGTCGTGAACTAAACCCTTAGTCGTACTGGAATTCGATTTTTTTTAGAGAAAACCACACTTCAAAGTAAAAACCCATGTTGCCTTTTTGGTATTTTCAAGTAGAAATTCTATGCTTAGAAGGTCAACATATTAGGAAATACGTCATCCTGAGTTATTTTGAGCAAAGTTAATAAATTGTCAACTAACTACTTTATAAAGTGATACAAGACAATAAATTATTATGATAATGTGCAGGGAAGTTACCAAAAGTTATTTTGAAAACTAGTGCAGAAAATCACTGAAGATTGTTGAAATAGTGTGAAGTGAACATGAATACCTCAATAAATATTATACTTATTAGATAGGTATAGCTTCGTCATTAGTTGGGAGATCTCACGATAAGGATTTCGTATTTTTTTTTGGGAATTTATTGCTACTTATTGGAAGCGGTTTATAATTTTCGTTTCTCATTTTTTCCCGACCTGTAATTATCTAGCACAGTAGTGGAAGTATTTGTAATAGCACTAAAATTCTTTTGACAATATATATTTTATCATGATGATAGCATTGTTCAAAAACAGTTAGTTCAATGAGATATTTTAAAATTACACTAGTCAACAAGTACAAATCTTAGTCCGTTTTCTTGCCGTTGTCATCGTCATTCCATCAATCAGATTTCAAGGCTGATTTGCAATACATTTGCTTCGTCGATATGATCAAGGCTTTTGACAGAGTACGCTTAAAGGACGTCTTAGAAATAATGAGAACAAAAGGTGTTAACCATTGGCTAATTAACCTAATATACGATATTAATATTCAGTGCAGAACAAAAATCAAACTAGAACATATAACAACGGAAGACATATATGTAAACTGAGGTATTAGACAGGGCGATTCGCTCAGCCCCTTTATATTTAATCTAGTAATAGATAAAATAATAGAAAATCTCCCCAGAACAGCTGGATACAAAATGGGAAACACATTCTTTCATACTGTCTGCTATGCGGACGATGCTTTTCTTATTGCAAACTCTGAAGATAATCTCCAAAGACTACTGCACTCTTTTAACACTAAAGCGAAAGAATCAAATATGTTGTTCAACACCGAGAAGACCAAATGCTTAGTAACATCCAAGTAACCAATACGGTACAAGTTGGAAATCGACTCCAAAATTGCCGAACAGGTAAATCACTTTAAATATCTGGGAACAGAAATAACGAGCCATGGAAACCTTTTTAACGGTGTAAGAGAGCAAACAATGAAAGCTGCTAGAATTTCGAAATGCCTAAAAAAATTGTCTGGAAGGACAAATACCTTAATACCGAAAGCAAAACAAAGATATATAAAACGACTCTAAGACCATACATACCCGGCAGAAGCAAGACCAGATACAGGCAGAACTCAGCAAATGATGAGAACAGTCGAAATGAAAACATTAAGAAGTATATAAGGCTAAACTCTACACAACAGAATACGGAATGAAGATATCAGACAACAATGTGGGATACAGGACATAGGAAGATGGGTTAGACAAACGCGAAGATTCTGGAACATACATATAGGGAGAATGGAGGACGGTAGACTCGTTAAAAGCTGCTGGACCTCATCTTCCATGACGTGATTGCAATGACAAGCAATAGCCTACTACTAGCATGGCTAACTGTTTTAGAAAAAAAAGGAAGAAGAAGCAGAAGAAAAACAAGTACAAAAAATGCGACTGATGTTATTATGGCTGTCTGTAGGAGTTTAAAGCATCCTGATTGTAAATTCAACAACGAACGTTTTGCACCAGGTATAGATTTTGAGTTATAGACTGTAACAGTTATTTTTATTTAATACAAACATTTTTATATAATATTTATAAATAAATTCAAAACAATAAAAAAAGCAAGATTATCTACGGATAACAGGATTTATTTACAAAAATACTCATAAGAGTATATTTACAGTAAGTCTTTTGAACATCCTTTTTTTTGCAAATGTTGACTTTCCTTTATGTTCCTGATCGCTTTCTCGCATAAGAAACCTACAATAATCCCCCATTATTGCTGGATCCTATTTACCTTAGTAGCGTTGCTCCATTACTAATATTTCTTAGTGGAACCTATCTCCTTGCTTGTCACTAACCGCATCCCAATTTTCTGAAGAAAAATTTAAATTGGAGTGCAAGAAGAGTGCAACTAATTCAACATCATTTAATTTTTTTATCAATCTCTCATTCCCTTAGTATTTTTCTAATTGGTGGTCCAATAAATACTCCTTAAGCTTAGCACCACATAGTTTAGGAAAAATTTATTTAAACGCATCTCCTTCTTTATCTAATACTTTAACGAAATCCCAAGTTAATGTGTAATGGAGGTAACAGTACTTTTTGGGATCCACAAGAGGTATATTCTTGACGTTAGCTTGACCTGGAATATATTGATCTCTCGGAAGCCATTCTTTTACTTTGTAATGGTTTTGTGTTGCTCTACTTTCTCAAAGACAGAAAAACCAGTAATACTTCGTAAATTCACCCTGAAACCTAGTAATAGTCCTATGACATTTAGGTCATCATATATCTGCCATTTATACGTATCATAGCTTATTGCATTTACAATAAGTGATATACTTTTGTATATTTCCTTCATGTCAACTGCATGTTCAAGAGGATTCAAGAGGTCTTTTGTTGCCATTATGGAGCAGAACTGATTTTAAACGTATTTTGAAGAATCTATAAGTAAGCACCATTCATCCGAATTATATGCAAATCCTAATTTTTCGCTTTACAGTATTTGAATTAACACAAACACACATTGTATTCTGCAGAATAAAAAAGGGAGGTTAGCTTCTGGTTATGATTCTTAAATATTGTAACTTTGATTCCAGTGGCTAATAAATTCCATTGTTGTTATCTAGACCTTAATGCTTCAGCATGCTCTTTGGACAAGTGGGGGCTCCGAACTAGTTCATTTAATTGATTTTGTTCGATTTAATGAGGTTCTTTTCTTTCACTTTCTAATACATTATCGGGTTATACTTTTCATCATACATTTCTAAGTCTTCCCCCCTTTTTGCTGGGGGATAAACCTTCTCCATAAGGAATCAGTTTTATTGCTGAGGGAATATCTGGATATTCAATATAATTTTTATTCTTTCTTGAAAAACCAGGCACTTTTGTCTTACAAGAGTAACAGTCGTTAAAATGATTTGTTTTTTCTCGCCAAATCATTAGAACTGCCAAAGCCATAGAAGAGCTTTTGCCATTTAACCAGTTACTTAGATTTACTGCACAGGTTTGGCAACATATGTGAAGAGCCCAGTTCCGATCTTGATCGCCAACAAGGCATCGAAAACACTTATGATAAGCTACTTTGATCATTTTGTTAATTATCCTTTTCTGCAATTTGGGGGTAAACTGACCACATATGTAGCAAAAACTATCTTTGAGGTTACCATAGCCACGTTTCTGTACTTTAGACATTTTTGTACTGTCACGTACGTCAGTTCAGAGATGTGATACTACGTTTACAGGCATCAATTAACTTTATTCAATAAATATAACACTAATACAAGGCTGTTACTATCTAATACTGACCGCTACTTGTTCTAAACCAATACTGATGTTAAGACTGACTTCCAGCTGCTTTTATAGCCATTCCATACTTCTCCCATTTTCTAGAAACATCGGGTATCGGAAGTTCAAAAAGCGACGGAGTACTTCTCGTACACAGGGGACATCTATAAGTAGATTCAGCTACAGGGGAGAGTGAAATTTGGAATTATATGTGCTTAAATGGGTGCTTCCATTCTTTTAAGCCCTACAGTGTTGAGACTGCATGGTTGAGTTGTAATTCCTAGACACCCCACACAGTGTTGTCAGATTATGTCAAATTTCTCTAACTTATTGAATACGTAAATTTGGCAGCGTATTAGGAAGTTTCGCATTTAGAGACCAAAAATTAACCAAAAACTTCACTTTGCATTACAGTCGAAAATTTGCCGTAAAGTGGTGTTATCAGTTAAAAAATTATCTTTTCCTTTAACAAAGAGTTCATTGTAAACTAGTTTTATTTTGCAAAATTCACACTTAAGATTCTTTAAAGCAATATCATAGCATTAGCTCCTTAAATAGCTTATTTATGGAATTAGATCTCTAATTGCTTGAGTGTCACAATTTTGGATACTAATTTTAACAATATATTTTGTGAGCGGTTAAGGATTAGGCAGAGGTCATCTATATCTTCTTTTTTATTTTTTTTTCTTGGTATAACAAGCCAAGACAATTCTTTAGAAATTAAATTTAAACATTCATTATACTTTTCATCAAAGCCTTTTAAAATTTTAAGAATAACTGACAGATTTACAAACTGTTTTTATTTTAGTAGATCTAGGCTTACTCATATAATTGCTTGAACTAGGTGTATTAAGGGCACTGTCAATTTTATAATGTAAAGGAATTGACATCATTGTCTCATCAATAATTTCGATCAAAATTTGAATTTTATGCAAACTGCAAGCCTTAAATGGAGATTTTGATTTTGATATGGAAACACTAAAGTTTTGACAATGTAAAAAAATATTCAAATTAAAATCTTTATCAATATTGCTCACGTTATATAAGGGTCTAGATATATTCATGCTTAAGTAATATTAATTTATTTTCGTTGTTTAGGTCCTGAAAACCAGTCTTTTTTTAACTTTAAAAGTGATAAACAAAATTTAAAACCATTTCGAATATTGAATATATATATATATATATATATATATATATATATATATATATATATATATATATATATATATGCTTAAAAAAAATGTCTTAATAAATTGCTTCGTTCGATTCTTTACAGGTATTAGTTTCTTATTGCTTACTCATTATATCTATCTTCTTTATGTGAAATTAAGACAGAGTGAGAATAGTCCAAGGGTGGGATTGAAACACAAACGATTTTTCCTAAGTCTTATCAAACAAATATCTTATGCTTGGCCAGCTGAATATTGGTTGTGTTCAATGTGACTTACGACTTGTAACGTGTTATATACTAATGTATTATCATTTAAAGTTTAACACTATGGCCTTGTCTTCTAGTTATTATTGCTGTTAGAATTTAGCCTGTTTCTTTGAATAATAAGAAAAACGTAATTTTAGTCGCTAATTAATTCATTTTTCAAATATCCATTATTGAAAAGTCGCACAAATAGTTAATTCTAACAGGTCAATAAAAGTTAATTACTTACCCTCCCCGGGAGGTGCATATACGTATCTTTATTCAGTTTATTCTGTTTAACAGAAATAGCTGATAATTTTGTACCCACCTACCAAAGAAAAGAGAAAAGTGGTAAAGAGGAGATAGTGAGGGATGGTTTTGGGAGGCTAATACATTATGCCCCAAAAATTAATTTTCTTTTTTCTCTATTTTGATTCTATTTATGATATCAATGGCAAATGAATTTTAAATTATTTTTAGAAACTGCCGCTACAAACTTAAAATAATTTCGAAAAATGCATAAAATACTTTGTATATAATCGTATGTAGAATATATGAAGCCAAAAATCGTGTTCTTAGAATAGAGAAAACTACTTTTTAATGAGTAATCGTAAACTCGATATCGAAAAATCCAGAAATTCGTTATTAGATTGTATTATAAGCTATCTTTTGATATGAAAATCGAGTCCATATGTTTAATTGGTCAAAAGATATCGATAAAATTATCAAATGACAGTGTGCCATTTTCACCCCTTCGAAGTCTTTTTTTGAAAAAATTCTTTCTTAGTAGGGAATGCATGGTATTGCCAACCTTTTTCCATTTATTTGTAATAGTTAAGGCTCTGCGTTGATATGTCAGCCAGTCAGGACAATGCCGTTATAAGTATTGATTATATTATTAGGATACTTCCAGTAATTATAAATTCACCAGCTATTCTATTTAAATAAGCAGTTTTCTTTGTTATAGATTTTTGGCTCACTCTATTTGAACCTATGCCTGAATGCCTGGGTTTACATTACCCTTTTCTCTCATTTCTTTTCTCTACCTCGTCACAAATGATTTATTTTTTAATATTTACCATATGATATGCAGACTAATTTATTTCTTCCCTACTAGCTAAAAAAAAGCAAACATCATAAGTTATTGGTAAGTTTTTATTACTAATATTAATTTACATATACTTATATTCTTAGAAATGTTTAAGCTAGTAGAATTCGAGAAACAACGAAACTAAATCTAAGCGGTAAAAAGAATTGAAAAATTTAATTTATGTATTTGTACACATGGTAAATATCTTCCAAACTTACTGAATTCTAATTTTCAAAAAAAAATAGACTATAGCAATTTTGATTAGATACAATTCTTTACACATCTCTCTCTCTCTCTAATTTTGACCATAGGTGCGTGGTGATAATATTGTGATTTCCTTTTCTTAAGATATTACTTTGTTCCAACTTCCCCTACATAATTCACTTGTAGTTTTAAGCGTAGTTATAAATTAATTTTATTAGTGTATAATTATTAGATTGACAGCTCAAAATATTCCGGTTTTGTTTCAATTCTACACGAAATTTGAAGTTCCATAATTAGAATATTTAATATAACATTATAATAAAATTGTACTAACAAAAAATAACAGGTGTTTTTATATGACTTGACAGGCAAAATAATAATTTTGAATTTAATTTTAAAATTATGGTGTCTAGTATAATATTATGTAACTGGGTATAATGCGGATGTCTGATAATAGGTTTAGAAGCAGACTTACAAGATATGCTAAATGTCTAGAAATAGCAATATATTTTTTTGTATATATTTTTACGACGTTTAATTAATATATGTTTACTTAATATAAGTAGAATAATAAATGTTTTTTGCTTATCCGATAAGTACCTCCTAATTTCTCGAAAGCATACAGGGGAGGTCAAAATAACCCTACTTTGTCATAGAAAAATATTGCTAAAGTGTCCCATAGCGAAAATACACAGGAGAACTCAGCGATTTACCTTATCGGCTCTTAATTTTGCACTTACTTATATAATATAATAAAATTTTAATATTTTATAGGCGCCATAAAGATGCATTAAATCATATTACAATAGATGCTTTAGATCATCAGATAAGTCAGGAACGGACTTACATCCACACTCGTTGGGCCTAATTTGTATCATTTTAGACAGGTGTAAACTGATTTTTTAAATACTTTGGTCACTACTCTTCAAAAAAAGGCATTCTTAATTTATTTCGATAAAACGGGCAGTTTTCGAGATAACACAGACAAGTAAAAATCAGGTTGCGTAGTAGTAGATATCTGTTGGACTTCTATTTTCTTTATTTTTGTTCAATATCGCGACGTTTCGGCTAGTAGTTATATCTAGCCGTTTTCAAGTGAAACTAAATAAATCCCTTAGCTACATGACTATTTATACTAAAAGTAAATGCAGTAGAGTGTGACTGAGATGGGTGCAGTCATGCCTGCTATGGCAAAATCCCTTTTTTTATGCTGTATTTAGTTTTAGTTTACAATTACTAAGAAGTGGTTTCCACACTTCTCTTATATCTAAAGATGGTTTACTAAAACAACTCGGGTTCTGATGTATGACCGCGGCTTCTTTAAATTTCCGTTTTCTCCAATGTTGTTCTCAGTGTAGTATTTTAGCTTCAGTCCAGGCATGGTTGGCGGCACCAGATTTTTTTGTTTCTCCTCAAGATGTGCATTTTTGGTGTTCTTTGATCCTTACATCAAGAGGTCTTTTTGTTTCGCCAATGTAGGAATTGCCACATTCACATGGTATCTGATATACACAGTTCTTCATGTCTCTTTGAGTTATTGGTTTGACCCTAGTGAGTCGACTTCTCAGAGAGTTATTTGAATTGCAAACAACGTTGATTTTATATCATCTTCCTATCCTTATAACTTTTTCTGAAATGCCTTTAACATAGGGGGTGTTCAATATTGGTTTTCGTTCTTCATTCGTTGTCGATATTGTCCTATTTCTGCGTTGTTCAAGAAATTTATCCACTAGATATACGGGGTATCCGTTGGCCGTCAGATCATATTTAATGCAATCTATTTCTTTCATCAAGTTTTCGTTGGAGTTACAGAGAGTTAAGGCTCTACCTACGAGATTTCTTATAATTCCTTGTTTGGTGTTGTTGGAGTGATTAGATGAATAATTAAGGTATTGTCCTGTGTGCGTGACTTTTCTGTTAACCGAAGTTCCAATTTGTCTGCCATTTCTTTCAACCAAGACATCTTAGAATGGTAATTTATTTTCTACTTCTTTCTCCATGGTGAGTTTAATAGTTGGGCTGATATTGTTGAGATGAAAAAGAAAGTTTCGAAGTTCTTCGTCGTCTCCACTTCAAATAATAAAAATATCGTCTACGTATCTGAGCCATAACTTTGGTTTCTTAGTTGTGGATTCAATTGCAAACATCTCGAACCATTCCATGAAAATATTTGCCCACCACTGGTGAGAGTGAAGATTCCATCGGTAGTCCATCATCCTGGATGTAGAATTTTTCCTTTTCTTGAAAATAAGAATTAGTTAAACAACTTTTCAACAAGTCCATAATAGCGTGCGGTGGTAAAGATGTTCTTTCTGCTAAGATCTGGTCTTCTTCAAGTTTATTTCTTATGATTTTTAATGAGTCCTTAACTGGAACGTTGGTGTATAGGCTTTCCACGTCAAAGTTAATAAAATGATCTTCTGGTTGTACTTCTATTTCACGTATAATTTCTACGAAATGTTGCGAGTTCTTAACCCAGGACGATGTATGTCCTTGTAATGGTCTCATGATTGGAAGAAGACATTTGGCAAGTTCATAAGTCGGAGTGTTCCGGGAACTCGTAATAGGTCGTCCTTTCAGGAATATACCGTTCATGTTTCTTAAGAACGCGATAAATTCTTCCTTCAATTGTAGATGTGGGATCTTTAGCAAGAGATGTATAATTTCCTTTCCTTAAAACTTCGTCAATTTTTTGACTGTAGCATTTCCTTTATCCGCTGGTAGAACTTTAATACTGGAGTCCTTCTGTA
Organism: Diaprepes abbreviatus; assembly: GCA_034092305.1. Lineage (NCBI taxonomy): Eukaryota > Metazoa > Arthropoda > Insecta > Coleoptera > Curculionidae > Diaprepes > Diaprepes abbreviatus. The sequence continues at coordinate 12,771,076 of JASJET010000122.1, forward strand.
GGTTAGCTAAGGCAGTTTTCTCGTCTTTGCTGATGTTTGGTTGAGTTTTTCTAGATTTTTGTAGAGTTTCTCTTATTTTCCACCTGAACTCATCTGCAAAAGGGTCTTCGATATTCGCTGAGTCTGCGGCGCTAATTATATCGAGAATGGGAACCTCTTATGGAGCAACAGTGAAGTTCAAACCTTTGACAAGTAGTGAGTTTTCCGCTGAGGTTAATTCCTTGGCAAATATATTAACAATTGTCCTCTGGCTTTGAGATGGCTGTTGTCGTTCTTGTCTGCTCTGGTATATTGGTGTATGATTTCTTGTTTTGTTCTCACTTTGTCATAAGTAGCTTCAATTTTTCTTAGGATGGGGGCGTAGTCTTCTTCTAATGTATATTCTTTAATTTCTTCGAACCGTTAGCAAATGTCCTCTAGTAGTGTAGCCTTCTTGAGACGATGATAATTTATCTGTGAACGTATTAATGCCTTACTAGCATTTTCCAATATCCTGTTTGCCCGTTGTCCTCGAACTGAAATAAAGACAATAGAAGTCCAACAGGTATCTACTACTTCGCGAGAAACATCATTGTCTATGACCTTCAAACAAAAATCAGGTTGTTATTGTTAATATCTATATAATGAATTACTATTGACGGAACTTGTCACAACCGCGTTCAAGTAAAAATAATTTTAAAAAATGGAATAATATTGTTACGCAGAGTATGCTGTTATGCATTTAATTTATGGTGAAGCGCTGTCAAATTATTCGAAGGCAAGAAGAGTTTATGCTGAAAGATTTCCAGCTCGAACATTGCCAACTCCAAAAATCTTTTAAATGGTTGATCGAAGCCTAAAGGAAACAGGTAAAAGGTGTATAGAAAATAATTGTTAGAGTTAATGAATTAGTTTTTTACATATTTTATTCAAGGTCGCGACGTGGCAGTGAGAGCCCTCCCATGAGAGAACAAGACTTTTACGTAGAGGAATAAATTTTGCAAAATATTGTTGACAACCCTTCAAACAGCATAAATAAGCTCGCAACACAAAACAATGTTACAAAATGTATTGTACATGGAACTCTAACAGAACAGTTACGGCACTAATACCACGTTGAAAAATTTTTCTGACCTTATTTTGTTTGTTTTATAAGAGATGGCATAATAAACTCACACAATTTACATTTTTGTGCTGATGAAAACCCTATAATTCAAAATAAACACCGACAAAGGTTTATTGTAAGTGTGTGGGCTAGCATCATCGGAAATAATCTCATAGGTCCACTTGTTTAGGGAGAAAGACCCAATGGTGAAATTTATTTATAATTTTTGCAGAAAAATTTAAATAGTTTATTGGAAGACCTCTTAATTGAAGAATGCAAATGTAATACATGCATTTTAATATTCCACCTCATTTTAACTGTAAAGCACGTTAACACCTAACAACCGTTTTTGACTCTCGATGGATAGGTGGGCCTGTTTTATCGTCACCAAGGTCTCCAGACCTATAAATCCTTATACTTTTACATCTTGAGACATTTAAAAGAACTAGTTTTTTCAACACCAATAAATATTAGAGAAGAACTACTAGCGAGAATAACACACCATTCTAACGAAGTCCGTAATAATGTCGGAATATTATTTGCAATCCAGCAGGAAAAGATTCGAAGAATAGGAAAATATATTGAAGTACCATTTTTTTCGAAAGCCGCTAGTTTTGTCGAAATAAATTAACAGTAACTTTTTTGAAGAGGAATAAACAAAGTATTTAAAAAATCAGTTTTCAGTTCTGTAAAATGACAGCTGTCAGAAAATAGGCCCAACGAGTAATGATCTAAAACCTCAACTGTAATATGGTAAAATAAGTTTTTATGGCCTCTATAAAATATTAAAATTTTATTAAATTATACAAGTCGGTTCAAAATTTAGAGCCGATAAGGAAAATCACTGGGTACCCCTTTAAAGCTCTGTATCTTTGTTAAGGGTAACTTTAGCAATTTGTTTTTTGGACCCTAGGCCCTTGACTATATTACATACAGTACAAAAATATACCAATTCAATTTTACGCCTTGTAACACATTGTTCGTTCTTTTAGGGATGGTTAAAAACAAATTGGGTATTAAGGAAACACACAAAATAAAATAAAATTTAGAAAAATAAATATCAGCTAGAGAAAAAACCATGGTTCATTTCTTAATGTATATCGAAAATCATGGAGACCATTTTAAACCAGGTGAAGGACTAGTGCATAATACTGGCAACTGCCATGGAAGACAGAAAAAGAGAGAAATATATAAGTAGGCTTCATAAAATTGGCAGGTTTTTCAGGAATGACTGGATCCATACTTATTATTGCTCCAACTACAGAACATAATTAAATTAATATGAAATAGGTGCTTTTCAAGACTGTGTAAATTATATTCAACTACAATGTGGAGATATTACATAATGATTCCAGATTTCCTTGATCATTCCACGATTTCTTCATTTAAAGGTCATCAAAAATTAGAACTTTTCTTAAGAATAGTTTTTAATAAGTGGACTAAGAATATAGGTTTTTCAAGCCACTAACTTATTTAGATATCTAAAAATTTTAAAATTAAATAATATATTTTATATTGATTTATATAATACATGGGTACGTCTACATTTATCACTATCTTTTTTTTTTAATTAGAAGTACCTAAGAGATAAAGTGAACAAAGAAATGAATTTTTTATGACTGCAGGTCAAAGAAACGAACGGCTTCTGGGTAATTTGGTTTACCACCTCCGTGTTGGCTTCGTGTCCTTATTCCTCAAGGTCCTTGAAGCCAACTCTCAAGAAGAGAGACTTTTAAAAGAAAGCAATTAGTGTTCAGTTAAACATACACACTTTTGTTAATAAACTATGTTAAAGTTGAACATTGGATTATTTTTTTATATAGGTTTGCATTGTAATTAAGTAAAATAGCTTATTTAATATTGTTATTTGGTTTTAGTTGTAGGTACAACAGTGATATTGTGTAAGAAATTTATTATGCGTTTTTGGTTATAAATAATTCTGTACAATGGCTTTATGTTAATTAATAATATTTTATCATCAATATAAATACAGTGTAGTATGTCATTAATAATGATCATAATGGAAAATTACTCACCGGGGAAATGTCTTTTATCCTGTTTAATTTCTATTGTTATTCTTTCTGAATTATCTTTTAAAAATATAAAAATCTGCAATACGGAAAATTCCTTGTATGAAAGAAAAAATATTTCTTAACTTAATTTGGATATACAATTTTGGAATTATGATCTTCAGAAATGTTTTATATGCAAACAAGTTTTTTTAATATACTTTCTTTTACAAACTTGAAATAAAAATTAGATAATGTTTTAATTTGTCAACAAGATTGTACAATATATCATATCTATTACAAATACATATATGGCCTAAAAGACACAAAACATTACTGATAATTTTGGTTTATTTTTTAGACCTGTTTGAAGTTACTGGACATGTCGAGTTTCTAACATGTACATATACTACCTATATTCTATACGATGTTCATATAAAATTTAAGATCTATTATATAAAAGAAGCTGAAACTTACTGTGGATAAAAGTGAAGAAGATTAGTTTATGAAATTTAGTCAATAAAAATGTACTCTTTATATACTTATCTCAAGGTTTGGCTATGTTGAGAATAAAACAGGTGTAATGTTTCTTACAACAATAGTCCAGCCAACAATTGTTAATACCCTTTTTTCATTATCTGATAGTGGTACAGGTAATTTACCACCTCCATTTTTTTTTAAATTTCTATTCAAATTTTAAGGGATCTTCATTTGTTCTACAGTTCTTCTTTCCAAATGCCTAAAAAATAAATAGGTATGTTTTAAAAATACATTCATTCACTGCATATAAATAATTAAATAAATATCGTGTATATTTTCTATGGCTCATTTTTTTATTTTTTAATCCATATCCCATCAAATTTAATATTAATTTAATATAGCTTTCACTATGCAGGCTAAATAGAATGTTCCTGGTTTGGATAAATTTTCTATTTCTTCCTTAATATCGTAATTCATTTTTATAAGTATAGAAAATAATCATAAATAAAAATGATATATTGAAAAGGCCCAATATTAAGTTTATGTTGGGGAAAATTTCGCAGAACTATGCCAGAAAAAAAGACTTTGCACCATGTCAATGAGATAAATAAATATCCAAGAGAGTAAATTTCTTTCCCTATCTGGCTTATACAATGTGAAAGTTGACAGTTATTAGGAAAAAAGGATCCTTTTCGTTATACTTGTTACAGAATCTCAGTCTATGTTCCTTTTAAATTTGCGGAAAATTCTATAAGAAAGAATATTTTATTTGGTTATTTGGAACAACCAGTTGCCACTATGCAAACGTTTATTTACATTTGTGAGGCTGGAGATGATAAAAGAAAAATTGGAAATTTTGAAACAAGATGGGAAATTAAACACGAGAATGAGAGAACACATAATAATTTTTGGTTCATTGAAGTACAAATCATACCAGAAACAAAACCTACAGAACGAGAATTTCACGAGTTTTCTCGTGAGAAATTACCGTTAAAAGCAAATAATCGAATTTTTTATTGTATAAACTCTATCAAAATAAACTACAAAAGCACAAAGTAATGTAAATTGGTTTGTAGTACATTATATACTTAAATGTATTTTTATTCCGAGAAGCAGTTTTTTTACTTTCCCTTAGCTTACTCATCATGTCTGTTCGTCTGTGTGTCACAGCCATATAACTTTGACAACGAAATTTTAACCCAAAACTAGATCCGAGGTTGTAAACAAAAAATTCCCACCTTTGTGTATTTTTTTTCCGTTGACCCCATCTAGTAGAATATCTTGAATACGTTACAATTTTTATTTAGCTCCTCGTGAAATACTAGCCTTGAAAGTGGTTTCTTGAATGTCCCTCTCCCTCATGGTAAATTTTATAAATCTGAAAAATATGACAAAACAGCACTTACCACATATATTCAAAGGAAATTATTACGGACCATTAATTTATGAGATTGAGTGAGATACTGTTGGAAATGTATTTAAAAATGCAATTCCATATGTTTCTTAATTGTTTCTTACTTAGCACCTTTATTCTCGGAATATAGGCCTTAAAAGTTGTTGAAAACATAAGCATTATAAGGTGTGACTTTTGATGAATGAGCCGGAGAAAATAGTTGGTAACTTAAATATAAATTTTGTTTAGCTGAGTTTAAATGAGATTTGTTTCTGTGCTTCTCTGAGATTGTATAAAAGTAGTCAAATAAACTTGAGGATTCAATATTAGTTTCTCTTTGATTTCCTTTCACTCCTTCAACATCATTTAATTTTGCAATAATTATATGTATAATTATTTTTACTTCCCTTTAGTTTTCCAACGCTGGCCTAAAAATCTGAATAAATTCAACATAACTGCCCTTAGTAAATACTTAAAAATTAATGAAAGGGTATATAAATATCAACTTTAGTACTCAATATCCCCATACTTAGAGTAATCTTAAAAATATATTTATCTAAATTTTACCACTTTATAAATCTTTCAACTCGAGAACTTGGTACATTTAAAGAAAACGTTTGATGTTTTCACATATCGTTTATTAAGCTATCAATCTCTGAGGACCATTTCTGAGTTTCGATTATTCATGCAATCCACCTTATAATAATAAATGAAAATTCCACAGTGGTTTCTTTAAAATAACTATATTATTAAAAAAAAAAGTAAGTAAGTGACGAAAGTGTTGATATAACCACTTTAGGCTACAAAATTAAATTAACCTCGACCACTTTAGTCAGCAGCTGTGAACTTACCTTACCAATGTCGTATTTTCTGCCTACTCACGTAATAGGTATAAAATGAATTAAGGAATTTTTTTTAATATTAAATCTGCAGGAGTAATCAATATTTCATTTAATGGATAACAATTTTAAATTTTTGAGGAGAATCAATCCCTTTTCTTACATGTCTTTGTTAAAATAAACATTTTAAATTCCCATTAGTATGAGAAATATACATAGTCCGGCGGAGTTAGCCTCATATGAGATGATTTTGAAATTTTTTTTTTGTAGACTTCTGATTACGTAGAAACCTTCAGAATGATAATAATAATTATATAGGGTCTTATGTCTCATTTTCTTTTTTGGGGAAAATTTTTTATTTAATAATTAAGACGCGAAAAACAGTTTTTCGAGTTCTAGGAAAAGGTATTGCTTTCAGTAAAAAAGTTTCAAACAAAAGTTGTGCGCATTGAAAATACCTACAAAACTAAGACCCATTCGAATCGGATAATTTGTTCGTTAGTTATTGCAAAAAAACCTGCTAAAATGGCTGTTTTTTCAATTGTTTATAAACAATGGAAAAATAAATGCATTAACTTTATACTGCAACTAAAGGAGCGTCTTACAACAAATGTGTAAAGTTTCAAGTAAAAATATCCAATAGTTTCTTGCACAGTGAATTTGTTATAACCTTTTTTTTTTTTTTGTTTGTTCTCAGCAATCTAAAGGTCGTACAATGGTTTGCGGGTACGCAAATGAAAGTTACAGATTTATACTAACAATAACAAAAAAGAACGAAATGAATTGTTGATCTTAAATTGTTGAAACAGATAAACAAAATTTGAGTTCGTGTTTTCGTTATAAATAAAGAGAATAACTATTCAAAAATTGTTTACATCGAAATGTCGATAGGTGGACGCGATTTTAATGCCCGTTTTAAACAAAATTCTGTTCAACCACTAAAAGCTAAGATAGAGTTTTTTCCAAAAAATCGCCGCTGAGTTATTTATTAACATTAAGGGATTTAAGTAGGAACTCGTAGGGAGATGATTAAACTATTTTACGTAGTAGTTTTCAACTCAATTATTTTAAAATTGTTGATGTAGCAATAGTTTAAAGTTGCACCTACTTCCAGAGTTAGAAAGTGAGCAGTGGAGGGAGGCGTTCTTTCGCCTGCGACGTGCGGCAAAAAACGTGACTCAGACGCTTCAAATTCGAACAAGGGATGATATGTTTTTGTAAACAAATTATTGTTAAACATAGCAATAAACAAATTGTTGCACTTTTATAAATTTTAGTTATAATTGTAATTTTTCCGTACTTACAGTGGTCAATAGTATACGCTCAATTAGAAAAATTAAAAACTGGATTAATTTTTAATATACCATTAATATTTATCGAAATATAGCATTAGACAAATAGCAACATTTGTTGATATCATTATTATTTTTCAAGATGCAGAATAACTATTATCCAATCGAGAATTATTGCAGTATTACTTTCAAAGATGATGCCAGTAATAGGAGAGGAATTAATTATGATAATAATGATGTTGTTGATGATCATGATAATTATCTCAATAATTAGAGTGATGCTGGTGATGACAGTAATAATGATTATGACGAGTAGAGTGATAATTATGATGATAATTGTAATGAAAATAATGAAACCGATAAGGGTTTCTAAAATGAGTGTCCATGGATGTCTAAGAAACGGAGAAAAGAATAAATACTTTGTATAGATTTAAGCAAAAAATATGCATGTTAGCAAAAAAATTCATATTTAGATAGACCCTTAATCGAGAATTTTTAATATAATTTGTTGCCTGTAATAAACACCGAGTTAAGTAAATTTATACAGTAATTGAATGAAAACAACGAAAAAAAAACGTTTTCGCACCTATAAAAATACAAAGCAAACTCGTAATGGGAAAATGACATTTGGTAATCTGTTTTCGTAATCCTATTAACATGCGAGTGATTTTACAAGAAAAACTACTCCATTTAAATTTTAATTAAAAAAAAAAGTTTTTAACGATGAATTTTGGGGGTAGTTGAATTGCAATATAGAACGAAAAAAAAATAAGAGCTGAATATTTTTTGATATACTCCAACATATTACAGAATGAGTCAAAACAGAGGCAGTTTTATTTTCAATATTGTTATATTTTATGTTACATACAAAATGTCTATTAGATGTATGTACAAACTGTCAGCGCAAATATCTCATGCTAAAATATGGGAATCTAGCTAAATTTACCTTAGTTCTAAAGTTGGTAGTTTCCGAAATATAGGGTGATAAAGTAAAAATTTCTTTAAATTATTTTGTAAATTTTTATTTTAATAATAGCTTGACTTTCACTAAATTCGATACTTTGAAATATTTTATGATGATCACCAGCATAGATCTAGAGCTTAATAACTTTTTTGTGTCTCGCTATATCAAATTTCTAATTAGAAATTCTTATAATCGAATTAAAATGTCTAATTGCATGCCAAGCTTAGAACTAGTCCAAGAAATTTAGATGGTATTTTTTTAAGAGCCAACAGGCCAACAACAATAAAAATTTACATAACAACACGTTCACAATAATAAGTATCGTCATTAGTTACAAAAGAATATTGTCTGATCATTCAATCTGACAAACATTGATGGCTTAATTTTAAATTTTATAATTTAAATCTTAAGTTCTTGGCTATGATCCAGTGGTGTAGCTGAGAGCTCGGGAGGGCTCCTCCGCAAAATCTTAATTGGGCCCCCATTTTAATGTAGCTATATCATTTAGTTTAAATACACCTGTATTTTGATTTTGACATTCATTAATCATAATATCGACGTTTAGATATCAAGCTTCCAATCCCACACACCCCATGCGTGGCGAGATCGACGTTCATTATACAGCAGACAGGAAAGTGGAGCGTGTTTTTAAAAGTGTATAGCTAAAACCCAAGCTCCCAAATCCAGATTCTCTCCGAGATCGATAATCGTTACCCAACAGACAGGCGAACGAAGCAAGATTTTAAGCCAAAACCCCCGATCCCAAACCCATATATGGCAAGCGCTGCGAGGTCGATAATTGTTACATAGCTGACAGGCGAGCAAAGCAAGGTTTTAAGCCAAAACCCAAGCTTTCAAAACGACATACCCTACACGCAGCTAAATCGATATCCATTACACAATAGACAGGTGAGCAAAGCAAGAATTTAAACCAAAATCCAAGCTCCCAAACCTACATACCACACGCGCTGTGCCTTGGGTGTGTTCTTAACAACTTATGTTTTAATAAAGGTAATATACCATATGTAAAAATAATGTTATTTGATAAAAAAAAAACAGTTCTACATTGATTTGAATGAAAATAATTTTATTCGTACACATCAAAACAAGCATCAAATGCATCATAAAATATTCAGTTTTATGTGTTATTGAGAAATGGTTCCAAACGTTTGGCCTTTTTATTTGGTCTTCTATCAGTAGACTTATAATCAAGTTTTTTAGTTCTTTCGCGTTCTATAGCTAATGTAGTCGAGGCTACTTAAAGATGCTTCTTTCTCTTTGTTTAAAGGCCCTAAAAGCTCTACTACTTGCGATCCTATAAACAAATAAAGTATAAAAAATCTAAATATTAATTGCGTGAATTTCAACTTTAAATGATTGTCAAATCTCAGGAACTAGAGTTTTTTAGACGTTTAAAAAAATGAATTACGCCTTTTAAAAATACGCTGAATTTTTTTTGAACGTCTAAAAAGCTCTAAATCTTAAGATTTGACAAACATTTAAATTCAGTTTTTCAAAGTTTCTCGCAACTTTATCTGCCTATTGAGGACCGAGTTTTGAACCTTTCTGAACGGTCGAAAAGCAAATACAGCGTCTTCAAAAGACGCGCAATCCCTTTTTTTTTAAACATCCAAAAAGCTTCAAAACTCGCAGTTCTACAACAATTGAATTGTGAGTAGGGATGGGTAAATTTCACTCTCGGTATAGTTTTGAAATTTCAAGTTGAAATTTTCATGAAATTTATGAAATTTATTTGAAATTTATGAAATTTTTGAAATTTATGGAATTTGGAAATTTTCACTGAAATATTTGTAACTTTCAATGAAACATTGAAACTTGTACAAATTTCCCTGAAATGTATTAATATTTCCTGAGTTAATTTGGTCACAAATACGATGTTTTTCTTTTTTGTAATTACCCTACATGAAATAAATAAAGCCAATATTTTTTTACTTTTTATTTAAAAAGTAATAGACCACAGAAACAAAACTTAACATAAGTAGGTATATGTACTGTAAATTGGCTTTATTAAATGAAGCCGAATGGAACAAAAATATAGATAGGAAAATCCAACATTTATTAATGCAGATAGGTATAGAGTGTGTCTGAAATTGGCCACGTCACGACCCACACCCAGAAACTATAAAAGTTAGGAAGATCGTTAAATGGGGAAAGTCTTAGGCAGTTACGTTAGTGATTTAACAGCACTTGGGGATTGATTGCAGGCTGTTATGGTTTTTGAAATATTTCCAAAAAAGCAAAACATTGCATTTTCGAAAAACCACAGTAACTTTTTTATTTTTGGATATTTCTAAATTTTGTAAAGACATTACTAGAGCACCTTTTTATGTAGAATACAACTGTCAACTCAAATTTTCAGTTCAAAGTTTCGGTTGCGTGGAACTGGAGACATCATTGTTTTTTTAAATACGGACTTAAATTTTTTTATTTTGGATTTGAAGATCTTTTGATCTCCCAAATTTAATGATGTATCACACTTATCTCTTAAAAGATTATTTTAGGTACTTTCCATAAGAGCCTGTGTGTTAGAGAGTAACTCTTAGTCTGTCTCTATCTCTAAGTCTTTAGCACAGAGGCTCTTATGGAAAATATCAATAATAATCATTCCATATACAAGTGTGATACATCATTTACTTTGGGGGATCAAGAGCTCTAAAAATACGAAATAAAAGTCCAGGTCCGTATTAAAAAAATACAAAGTTGATGATGTCTCCACGCAACCGAAACGTCGAAATAAAAAATCTGAGTTGGCAGCTGTATTCTACGTAAAAAGGTACTCTAATAATGTATTTACCAAATTTAAAAATATCCAAAAATAAAAAAGTTACAGTGGTTTTTTTCGAAAATGCAACTTTTTGTTTTTTTGGAAATATCTCAAAAACTAAAATAGTTACAATTAATCTGCGAGGGCTAATAAATCATTAACATAATTGCCTAAAACTTTTCCCATTTAACCGTCTTCCTAACTTTTATAGTTTCTGAGATACCAATACCGTCGTGGCGTGGCCAATTTCGAACACACTGTATAAAAGGGAATAATGTAATAGTGAACTTCTAGTATTTTTCTTTATTATCATCAGTATCGTCATTTTCGCTCACATCAGTCATATTCACATCGAGATCATCTGATGACGAATCATGCAGAGAATAACTCTCTTCCTCAGAGTCTGCAGAGGGCGAAGAAGAGACATAATTTTTTTCACTTTCATCTTCCAAATTCTGACTACTTTTAATTTTTTTATACTGGGTTATTTTCAGCTGCTTACTTATTTTTCTTTTGTTTATTAATTCATTCTCCTGGACTTGGGAGACAGGAGCATCCGTAAAAGCCACGACATTGGGTGTTTCTAAAAGAAAAATTATTCTAATTTAAAAAAGCATACGAAATAAATCTAGGAAAGAGAGAAGAAAAAAATAAGTTGTTTTTTTTTCATCAAGGAACTTGAAAAAAGTTAGTATTAAAAACAGAAAACACACCTACCTAATTTTGAGTTATTTTCCTCATTCTGATTACCAATTCTTTTGAGAAGTCGATAATTGTGTGAAATGAAACTTAATTTAACAGTTCGAGCAGTTGTCAATCTGTTTCTTATCTTTCTGTGTATTCTACCAAAAGTACTGAAACTTCTTTCAGTGGATGCCGAGGATGTGGGCATGGAAAGAACTCTGACTGCAACTTCTGCCAGCTGTTTACTATTAATACTTCCAACCCCTTTCCACCAACTAATAGGCTCTAGATGATTGACAGTCTTCCAAATGATTTCTTTCATCCATGCACCATCTCTATTCCGGTAATTAGTCAAATTCGATAAGATAGTAACAGAATCGATGTCATTCTCGTTCATATCCTTAGATATGTTATCTACAAAATCCATGGCAGATAGAATTTGTTCCGAATTAAGACTAACACCTTGGTCTTTAGGATCGAAAATAACTGCTGCGTAATGAATTGGCTGAAGAGCATAGTCTTTACGAAAACAAAATTTTTCCATCACAGTACGCTCTTCCTGTGTGGTGGTGATAGGACTTAAAGGAATCCTCTGAACAAGATTAGACTCTATGTCAGTAAAAGCATATACGACTTTTTGTATAACTGGTTCATCCGACTCTAATGTAAATATCCACTTGACAATAGGACGGATCAGTTCTGCAAGATTTACTACTTGCACCAAAAAAATTTCATTGTCAAGTATTTTTGATCTATTCTCTTTCGTAAATAGATCACATGTTGACTCATCCACAGCTAATTTTTGGAGTGTAGATTTAGCTTTTATAAAACCATCCAATGCTTTGAGGTTACTTCCCCATCTTGTGCTTACAGGAAGTGATAACGATATCTGAGCATTTTTTTCCTTGTTGAAAGCTGCAGTCAAGATGTGAGATTTCTTGACATGTTTAACAATGTCCACAACTTTTTTTATAATTTTGTCAATCGAATCGATTTTTAAAATATCCTGAACTAAGAGATTGAGAGTATGTGAAAGACATCCCAAAGGTATGATATGTTTGTACTTCTCTTTTAAAAGCATTGCTGCTTTTCGTTCGTTAGCAGCATTGTCTGTCATGACAACCAAAAACTTATCAGCACCATATTCTTCTAAAATATTTGCCATTTGTTCAGACAAGTATTCTGAGGTGTGCCTCTGCGTTTCACTGGCAATACTTCTTATGAAGTGTGGTTGCGGATTCATAATAGTAAAATTTATTATAGCTTCATTCCTGGAAATGAAAATGCAGACATATTTTACTTTTAGGTTGCACACTCTAAGCAAACTACCACCACATACCACATGTCACAATATGTGAAGTGAGACGTGACATATCGTGGACGTGGAAGTAAAAAAAGAGTGTTATTTTTTCGTTTTTTTTTATAACTTACCGCATGTTGCTCCATGAATCTGTAGCCAAAGCCAAGTTTTTCGACTCCGTGATTGAAAAATTCACTTCAGCAGAGATTCTATTATATTCCTGATCTAATAAAGGCCCTGAAAGTGTTTTCCTGGTAGGGCATTTCCAGGATGGCCTAATAGTTTTAAAAAATTCGATCCAAGCTGACTGATCTGTTAAACTTAGCGGAACTTCACTAGTATAAACTGCTCTAGCAAAAAGAACATCCAGTTTAGCCTACAATCAAACAACACCAATGAACTAATGCATTTTAAATAAAATTAACTACTATTCTCACTATTAATTTGATACTAAAATCAACTTACTTGTTCATTAGGTAACATTGTGTCAGTGTATTTCAAAATGCTTGAGCCTGACCTGCTCGACGAAGTGATTTTTGGTGATGCATGGTATTTTCTTAATGAAAGAGAAAGAGATGCACCACTTTGGCCGATTTCACTCGCTTGACTCCCTTCCGAATTTATTTCATTGGTGAAACTTTCCGTACTTTCATTTTCTGAAATTAAATATCCATAATGTTTCGGGTAATAAAGCGAAGTAATATGTAAATTTGTTTTTAATGGAATGAATCACCCTACACTGTACTACAGTACTACTGTACCGGAGAGGGTGGTCAAAATAGGTCCTTTTTATTAGGAAACATCTTGAATTCTTGACCCAATGCCAATAGCCAATAGGTTGGACTGGGACTCGGACTGGGTTAAATGACTTTTTCTGCAGCCGTCCCGAAAATATAAGTTCCGGTATAATTTATTAAACCGAAAGTGCCACTTTACAGAAATCGTACCGAAAGTAACTTTTTTTTTACTTTCGGTTTCGGTACGATTTCTAAACTAACTAACTTAAATATTTTCGGGACGATTTTTTCCACTAACCGCGAAAAGATATCAAAACGCAGTTTGCATCATTTAATTTTTCTCTAAATTCCCGAATAGAAATGACCAATTTTACCCACCCTGTATATACCCATTATTGCCTGTAATATTTAGATAATTAGATATTTTATTACTTACCATTACCGCCACTACTGTTATCGTGGGCATTGGATTTATACTCCACTTTTCTGACTTCGCCAACAGTTTTTGTAAATTTCCCTTTTTGTATTTGTTCTTTAACAAAAGTCGGGGTTTTGAAGCATTTAACTAAGTGTTTTTCTAATCGAGTTGCGTTTTTATAGAAAACAGTGTGACAAAAAACACATTTCACTCTTTTGTCGTCTTCGACTTTAAAATAACTCCAAATACTTCCCTTTGGTTTAACCATATTCCATATTGCATTTATAGATTGTAACGTAACGATGTTAGTTGTAACTTGTAAGCAAACATGAACGAACGTGAAGAAATCTGGAAGAAACCCACGTCGGAGGAGTTGGCGTTGGCGAATGGCGAGGGCGGCTGGCAACTGGCGACTGGCGAGTGACGACACCGACACCATAATAAACGCGGTGCGAATGTGCGCTGGATCGCGACTCGCGACTTGAAAGGACGCGGACTGACTTATTTGGATTGTAGAGGGAGGGTAGCATGAGAAAGTTTCGCGAAATTTATGAAATTTTCAGTGAAATTTATGTAAATTTCTAGAAATATATTACTTGAAAATTTCACTTGAAATTTTGGAAACTTTCATTGAAATTTCAAATTTTAAGGCAAGTGAAATATTACACTTTTAAAAATTTCAAATGTGAAAATTTCATTTGAAATTTTCACACGGCACAACCCTAATTGTGAGTAATCGATTTTATTTTATTTACAATGTTTTTAAATGGGAAAAATTTTACCCTGCTTTTTAAATAAAGAAAACTTTAAACATATATATCTCGGGTGAACGATCAGCTACGATTTCAAACAATAAAGTTTCGAGCACTACAAATTATTAATCAAGTCTCTGTTGAGGCTGATTTTGTCGACATTTTACTTTGAATTAAAGTTGCTTCCTGCGCACCGTGAGTGTAATACAGACTGTCACAGAAGCGGTCACTGGGTTTAATTAATGAGTCTGTGTGTGATTTCTTAATATATGTAAATTTAATATGAATCTAAACGCCGTGCGTTGCATACGTGTCCATTTATAATAAATAATTACGGACACCTTGCGTTAAATCGATTGTAAAGTAGCAAGTTTATTGGAGATTGATTAAATTGAATTCTGATAATTTTTTTGTGTGGGCCGGACCTCCCCCCCCTAGCTCCCCCGCGCCTCGAGCACTGCGGAGCCTTCGCTACGCCATCGCTATAGTCGAACAATATATTGTCGAAATTATCGATTAATTATTATTTTACGGTTATTGCCCAAGAAATTATCTGGAGTCGGTGAGAGCATACAGAGAAATACATCCAAATTGGCTCGTATCAAATTAACAAATACCTGCTGTTGTTTAAAGGCGTCTTCGAGAAAGCGGTAGTTTTGTTCCTGCAATGATTGATTACGGACAGAATCGTACAAGTAGGCTACTAGCGTTGAGAAATAAATTTTTGAACGAGTTAAAGAAAATTCTATTCTGAGCATCACATACCTAAGTTTAAAACTTAGAGTTTTAAGAGAAGTAAATACGACTTTAAAAGAACAGAAGGTCATGAAGTTCTGCAGCAACAGTCATAGATTTGTGTCCTAATGAAAAAGCATTTTTTCGGCAAGATGTGGACGTTTAGCCTTAATCAGATGCTGCAAATAGACCAGTAATGAAGCGTATGATCTTGCCTTGTTCTAAATCGTTTATAAGCACCACGTCATGTGAATCTCAAAAAACTGTTGCCATGACTTTTCCTGCAGGTGGAACCATTTTTGCTTTTTGGCACACTTTCACCTGCCCCCACCCACTGTTCAGACTGCTGCTTTGTCTCTGGGGTGTAATGGTGAATTCATGTTTCATCTACAGTTATAAAACGTCAAAGAAACTCAGCAGGATTTCGTCTGAATAAGTCTAAACACTTTTGAGAAGTGTTCCTTCGAAGGCGTTTTTGGTCAACTGTTAAGAAACGCGGCACCCATCACGCAGAAAGCTTTTTCATGCCAAAAACATCATCTAAAATGTAGTGGAAACGATCTGTCGAGATGTTTGTTGTACCAGTAAGCTCTCGTACTTTCAGTCGGCGGTCATAAAGTAGGACATTGTGAATTTTTGTCACAATTTCGTCAGTTGTAGCAATTTTTGGGCGTCCCGAGCGCTCGTGATCTTGAATTGATATACGACCATGATTAAATTCAGCAGCCTATTTTTTTACTATCGAAATCATTTTTAATGTCCGCAGGAGTTAAGCACTTTAAAACAAAGTACTTTATAACTGCTCGAACTTCAATTTTATCCACCTTTCACAAAATATCGAACCTTATGTGTTCACTCGATCGCCACAAACAGGCTACTGAACGCAAACATCTAAAACTTTGCAGGGCATCATCTCAAGGTTAATGCTTACAAAATATTATAGTTATTTGATCGTACTAGCGCCCTCTCTGTTTCAGGCCGAGAACTTATCGAACCATCCTCGTACATTTATTTTCACTGCAAGAACTATTGTGGGGCGAGAGGACGCAGAAACGCACAAACTTTCCTTAATCACTTCAGAACCCACATTAATTTCGAACCCGTCGTTCCCACAAGACTAAAACCATGTTTTTTTTATATTTTTGCAAGAGCGCACGGTTTAACGACCAAAACGGAAGTCCATTGAGAAGGTTATTTGCTATTTTTTTAAATTCACTTTGATATATAATTTGTAGCAAATTGATTATTATTTAGTCATCGCTGCTCGTTAAGTTGGTATAAGTTATTTCATATATTAAACTATATTATTAGGGTAGATGTTGTTTCAAGAGACAAAAACGATTAGATTTGGAAAATTGTTTAATGACTTACATAGTTTTATGTTCAAAACTACTTCTTTTAATAAAAATTCTACTTGTAGATGAAGTGGTGTTATATGAACTTATAAGCAAAATTTTTTGGATTATGAATTTAAAATACTAGTAATGCTGTTGGCTGACAGGAGATTCATTTTAAATAAATATAATTCTGAACTATTTAATTTTTCTCTGCTATCTATAATAAAATTTATGCATCATCCCCATTTTAATGTAAAATACAAGTTCGATAATACGCTTCATTAAATTTCACGATGATCGTAACATTTCTGTCCTTTGTCCCTTTCTACATAAAATCATCCTTTGTATACTTACAATATTCATATTTATATTTACATATTTAAGTGAATTACTTGCCACCGTATAAGCCTTACAGCCAATGAACACAACCTATAAATAATTAAAATTAGCCTTCCGATCAAATAAATTAAAGATAAGTTAAAAAAAAAAACTTAAATATATACGGTGTCTGGTAAGTATATGTCAAATTCACAGCAGTATACAGAAGGCGTCAAAATTACTTCAGAATTTCATATCACTTGAAATTTGATATTACCAAGGAATACAGAAACGGACTTCTCACTATACTTGTAGGCCCAAACTAAAATTATAACTAAATGAAATATCATCAAAATCTACTACGACACAATTACTTAATTAGCTTTAAATATCATTAGAAATCAATTGACTTAATAATTTAGACTCATGCTATCTGTAACATGCATTTAATTTATAAACGAGCATGATGCAATTTTTTACAGGCAAAAAGAATTTATGACCAGAAATTTCCAAATCGAAATTTATCAGATTGAAAAACATTTGAAAGAGTTGATTGTAGCATCAGAGAAATTAAAAGAGATGAAGAGTAACTTTCGACGGTGGTATTTAAAGGCAAAACCTCAGAATTAAGTGAAAAGAAAAAAGTTAATTCATAACACTAAATAAGTCATGGGGGAATCTTCCCACTAATGTTCTCTACCTGCTTAAAATTATTTCAGAATTTGTGATTAATAATAAACTATAGAAAAACTGTTTAAACATCACAAACCATTTGTAAATTCTTAGGTTTTATGTGTTAGTATAGCTTATGTTTACCGGATGACAAAAAAAATAAGCCTAAAAGAATACCGTTGAAGGTTCGTAGCAGCACCAGTGAGCAAAAGTCCGAGTTAGCTTCTATTCGAGAGAGTAGGGGGGGTATGTATTTGTAGCTAGGTTGAATGTAGAAAAATTCCGTTAGGAACTAGTACAAAATATAAATCCAAATGAGCATGTGGGTCGATACAAGTAATAATAAAATCTTTGAAAGGTATCGCTGTAGCGTAAGCTATGTATATTATAATAAAAACGGAGCTCCGATAAATTCACAAAAAAAAATAAAATAGGATTTAACAGCGCATACTATAACCTGGCGGCATTAAAGACCTATAGCAAACCCGTTTATTCTATTATCATATATTAACAAAAATTAACAATAAAATAAATTTATTACTAAATTAATAGGCTGCTATTAAAACATAAAATATATTAATAAAGTTAGGCTGTCAAATGATGTGACTGCCAGTTGAATGATCTCTCTGCTTAACGGAGTAGGCACCAGCGTAACATCATCACACCCAGAATAGAAACCAAAAACAATAAATAATGAGGTAGGTAGAATCCCGTAAGTAGAACGCGCAGGTATAACAAGCAGTTATAAAATAACCAGAAGGAGGGAGTCTAGTAAAAAGATAATCAGTAAGGAGAGCCTCGATGTTGATATTGGGGTTTAAAAGAATTCCTTTGCCGAAACTTTCGACACGGCCAATATCTCTGTGTATCCTGATAAAAACAACACAAAAACGTCAAACAGGTAAAAGGTAAAGTAACTCAATAACTTTACACAATTACAGGGATAATTTTAAGAACTTTCCGGCCCCAAATTCCAAAGAAAGATTCAAATAAATTGAAATGGAAATATTCATAATCTCCAGCTTAATCAAACAGAAAAAATAAAAAGTTAAGGCAAAAAGGCCTCTATTTATTATCAAGATCCTTGTTTCTGCACAATGCTACTGCTTTTAGGGGGATTTCATTAACACGTTTAAAAGAAATGACAACTCAAAAATTACTCTGGACAACAACTCAAAAATATTCCTTCAAATAGTAGTAGGCAGGAAAACCGAGATCCATCTGAAAAAAAAAGATAACAGTAAATTCAACATCGATAAAAAGCAAGCAAGTACAGTGTAGTAAGATGTCAATAATAATGGTCAACTAATAATCAAATGTAACCTAAAAACGTACTTTATGGAATGTTTTTATTTATAGAATTTATGAGAAATACCTAAGGAAAATAATATTGT
Source organism: Diaprepes abbreviatus (assembly GCA_034092305.1). Lineage (NCBI taxonomy): Eukaryota > Metazoa > Arthropoda > Insecta > Coleoptera > Curculionidae > Diaprepes > Diaprepes abbreviatus. The sequence continues at coordinate 12,790,269 of JASJET010000122.1, forward strand.
GTTGCCCGTAACGTGGGTATTTGCAAAAATAAGGTATAATTAACTGAATTAGCCATAATGAACTTAAACGAAAATTTGAACAGTGACAAACTGAAACGTCAACGAAAAAATATATTTTTTTTTTTTTGAGAAAATCTTTGAAATCACTAAATTGTCCTAAAATTGTCTTAAACAGAATAGCTTTTCTTGTTTAATTATGTAGAAGTTTATGATGAATGTCTGGTACTACAATAGAATTTCTTTTCCTATACTTCGCGGTACTTGAAATAAGATTCAAACAATATTACAGTAAGAGATTATCCTGACAAGCAACTCTTCCCTGGTGCTTACTGGTTTTAACTCAACAAATCCTATACGGTTTCCTCAAAAAAAATCTAACGGATTTAGGTCAGAATATCTTGGTGGCTATAACCTATGAACTAACTTGAACTACCTGAACTAACCTGAACTAACGGATTTAGATCAGAATATCTTGGTGGCTATTAAAGAGGCCCGCCTCTAGCCATCCAATGATTACCAAAAATATTTGTTAAATGGCGATGCACTAAATTGTTAAAATGTAACAGGGCACCACCGTGCATAAATCACATCTAAGCTCTAACTTGCAAGGGTACATCTTCGAAAAGTTTATTTAACTTTTTATGCAAAATTTGCAGAGTGCACCACCAAAACAAAAGGTTTAATCAAATAATTCCCAACTATCCTCACCCAAACGTTCACCTTAAATATTTGCTGGTGCCCGAGCTGGAGATGTTCTACTTGCCAAATATGTAGATTAGAATTTATAACGCAATTCCTGTGAAGCCAGCTTCGACCGTAAAAAAAATATTTTTTATAAAATGGTTTTTTAAAAATTTTAACACAATTAACAATTTAAGTAATTAAGTTTTGAAGAGTAATCATTGTGGGTACTAATAGAACTAAAAAGGAATAAAGTAATTGTTCTTGGAATGTTCCATGAACAACCCATTTTGTTATGCATGTTTGAGATGCGAGCTTTCTAATGATGTTAGAAGAATCTTTATCAATCTCAGAATATATTTCTTAACTAAGGATTCCTTGCTCTTCTTGGACCTTCAATAATTAAAAAATTTTTTAATCTCTGTAAACTGACTGCTCTCAAAATTTTGGTACTACAAGCAGGAGCGGATCCAGCCTCTCTCTTTGGGGGGGCGGTGATATCACAAAAGTACAGTATGGCAAGAAAAACAAGTTGTCAACGGGGGGGGGGGGAGTGGAAGCAGCATACTCATTCATAATATAAAAGGCAGGATGGGTTCTATTTTCCTGAACTCAAAGCTTTTGAGAGGGGGGGGCGATCGCAAGCATACACATTCCTACACTCTATTCAAGAATTAGAGAGAGTAATAAAACTGTTACTGAAACCTCCAACGTACCTGCTCCAGTGCCGCAGGTAACAGAGAACTGCCGTAAATCTAATTATATTTCATTATATTTAAATTATTTTATAAATTTACTGCAACATAAAATTTCTGATAGTTTAATTTAATTTCTGTCAGTGAGCAAAATACACCTTACAGTTTGTTCTTAGTGATTTATCTTGTTTTTTTTTTTTCCTCAACGAAAAACTTATTATGATGAATGTTTATGATGCCTTAAGATATTAATATCTAGATAATAATGTTAAAAGCTCTGTTGAGATGTGTTTCAACATGACGGGAGTTGGAAAATCTACTATGTACAGAATACTGAAGGAGAAAAAACGATTGGAATCGTTAGTACTCCCACGCCACATTCGATAACAGGCAGACGAAAAACCTCATTGGAAGAAGTGATGAAAACTGCAATTAAAAGTGTTGTATATATATTTTATTATGAGAAGCAGTTCCCAAAATCAATGAAGATCGCGATTTACCTGAACTGATCTCTGGAAATTGCTCAGAGAACTTAATTTTTGTTGGGAAAAACCAAATAGAAAATCGTCCGAAAACTGTCCGTTGGAGAAGTAAATATCTCTCTCAAGTAAAAGGTAGAGTTGCTAGAAATAACACAATTAGTAATTTAACTAAACTTTTGAAAGATTTTTTTGACTAAAGTTACTGCGGAAAATTGGGAAAAATCCATATACTAAATGAATAAGACAAAATGTGAGAACTCGATCTCATGATCGGTGAGATAGAGGCACCAATTATAATTAATTTGAGCGAAGATAGTTCCACTGACTTTGATTAGGAATTAAATACGTAATGTTTACTAGTGTAAACACAATTTATTATTTAAATTTTTGTTTTTGTTATATTTTATTGTTTAATGTTGTTTATATGTTTTTTAATTTTTTTATATATTTTTATTTTAGTGTGTCCCACTCTTTAATTTTATATATATTTAATTTTAATTAGCCGTAAGTTTTTTATTATTTTATTATTGTATTTGTGTCTTTTTCTTAAGCGTGTAGAATTATCATGTTTATCTTATTTTTTTGGGGCTATCATATTTCCATATAATAAAGTAAATTAAATTAAGATATCAGTACAATAGAAATAAAAATAAGTAGGTCTAATTTTAATTAAAACAAATTAAAAGTAATTACATTTGAATCCCTTTTTAGTGTTTAATTGTAATTCTGCAGATGGTTTAAGAAATAAATAAACTGAAACGTTAAATACCCTAAAAATGTTTTATTTAATAATAAAATGACCGATAGCCCCAAAAATATTTTAATATTATATGGACGAATTTATTTTTTTATATATGTTTAACTTCTTGTATTTTTGACAATGGATATTTTGTAAATATTTAAATTATAACTTCGAATTTTTTGAGAGAATAAGGCTAGGTTTTAGTCCATTATTATAGACCGCTATTTTTGATTATAAAATTTCTAACCCATTTCTATGAAAAATATATGTGTCTAATAGATTTTGCTAAAGACACCGGACTAAAGAACACAGGTAGTTTGCGAAGAGAAAAAGGGTAAAAAATGATTTATTACTCTCTCTAGTTCTTAAATAAACTGTAGTATAAGAGGAAAAATCGGGTCCATTTTCCTAAACTCGAAGCTCTTGGGGGGGGGATCGCCCCCCCACCGCCCCCCCCCCTTGGATCCTCGCCTGACTACAAGTATAGTGGCAAGTCCATTCCTGATTTTCTTGTTAGTGTCAAAGGTTATTAATAGCCTGGATTTGTGAATATTTGTTTGTTATTTGTTATATACCAAAATTTCACTAAAACACACAAATTTGCTCAAGACTTACAGCCCAAAAGATAAATCACTGTGTGCTTATTTTGGGCTCCATATCTCCGTTATAAGACATCTTAGGAAAACAATTATATGAAAATTAGAGTTAATTTGATCCTTTCCGTATACTGGTGAGAGTTTGTCATATATCTACCGCGCACTCTTTATAGTATGAATATTATTGTTTTAAAACCTTGCATATCTCCTAAATTATTTAAGATTCAGTGGGTGAACACGATTGTTTCCACCGCGCTGTACCAAAACTTTATTTCTGCAGCGTAATATAATTTCACGCTCTTGTTATTACGGCTATCGTTATTTCGGTTTTTACAAATTTAATAACAGGGAAAAATCCTTATTATATTAAATGTTTCCATTTTTGTATTATTGTTGTTGTGTAGTTTGAGATTCTAATTAGAAATTTTTGAGTTGAGGATAAGATGAGTTGGTATTAAATTAACCAAATGGTTTTTTGTTCAATAGTAAATTTGTCTCAAAATCTTTTGTCTTGTATCTTTTCTGTTCTGTTCCAAGGTTTTAAACGGCATCTTGCTTGTCAGCATCCAGCTAAACTCGTGTTTTGACTTCAATATTAGAAGATAAATGACACCTGGAGAGCATCGCTTTTGGGTTCTTCTTGCATATGAAAAAGAGGTATATTTTACTAATAAAATTCATTTGCAATTTACAACAGTCCTAATGGAGCCATACCTGTGTATGTAAATGCATCTTATATGTATAGCTACTTAATTACAAACGTGGTTGCCAGGACATGATTGTGAAGCCTACCAAGCCGAGTATTATTTACTGTTGTGCATGTCTGTATATTCAAGATGTTCTTGCTTTATCCTAATTTTACACAGCAGATACTATAAGTGTATAAGTGTATGTATCCATCTTCGAGAGGTAGAAATATATATTATTGCATCACAGAATTAAATGATTCAAATCATCTGCTTCCCCACAGCTATAATACGGACTAGTGTTTATTTTAATTTAGAATAGGTGTGCTGGTGGTATGCAATGTAAGTGTCTCATTTTACATATTTCCTCAATAAGGGTTACTAATCCTTCTTTCCCAATATATCTGTCGTATCTAATACTGTAATAATTGTCTAAATGTATTAGTTTATGACTTTAAAGAAAAAAATCATATAGCAGTGCTATATCCGACTTTTCATTATAACGTGGTAATGATAATTTATTTTGTTTGTTGTAATAAAGTTTCTAATATCTTATCGTAGGACTCTTAGCTTCTGATCCACTTTGTTGCTCGCAAAGTTTTGTTAACTTATCTGCTTCAATAAGCTCTATCTTATTTATTCTCGTGGGCAGTCGTATAGAGAAGGCTCCGCAGGGCAAGCGGCACGGGAAGGTCCCAGGCTTGGGGGGCCTCGCTTACCCAAAAAATTTTTTAGAATTCAATTTGATCAAGTTGTAATAAACTTGCTACTTCACAATACATTTAACGCAAGTTGTCAGTAAATATTTATTATAAATGGACACATATGCAACACAGGGCGTTTAGATTTATATTAAATGTACATATATAAGAAATCACTTTAAGACTCACTAATTAAACCCATTAAACGCAAGGCCTCTGAGACAGTCTGTACTATTATCTATACTTATGCGCGCAGGAAGCAATTTTAATTCAAAGTAACATGTCGACAAAATCAGTCTCAACAAAGACTTGGGTAATAATTTGTAGTGCTCAAAACTTTTTTGTTTAAAATCGTAGCTGATCGTTTATCTGAGATATACGAGGTTTGTCCCAAAAGTATTGAGCCTACCTTCATATCTCCGCATTGGTGTTATTCTTTATCATCCGGTGAGTGACATCCTTCAAAGTAGTCCCAATTTAATTGAATAACATGTTCCCTCTTCCTGAAGCAGTCCTGGAAGTCAGTTTTTGGAATTGCCTTCAGTGCATCCATCGCATTAGTTTCAACCGTCTATTTGTTATCGAACCGGTGTCCTTTGAGCAGCGTTTTTAATCTGGGAAAGAGCCAAAAGTCGCAGGCAGCAACGTTGGGACTGTACGGAGGCTGGCGACGCTGTACGACTTGGTGCTTAGTTAAATATTGCTGCACAAGGTTCAATGAATGCGCTGGCATATTGTCGTGGTGAAGCAGCCAATCACCGCTTGTCCAGAGCTGTGGCCGTTTCCTTCTGGCTGCGTCACGCAATCGTTTCAATACTTCAACGTTGTATTCTTTAGTGACCGTGTGACCTCTCGGAGCATATTCGTGGTGCCTAACACCTTCATAATCAAATAAAACTGTTAACATTATCTTGATTTTGCTCCGACTTTGACGTTTTTTTTTAGTCTTGGCGATTCAGAATGCTTCCACTATGAAGACTGTCGCCTTGTTTCTCTAAATGCCTTATTCATCATATTAATTGTTTACGAGCAAGTTTTTCCAAGATTAAAGCAAAACTTGATGCAAATTTCATTGTTCTAATTTTTCCGTTATTTTTTACAATAACAAAATGCGACGAACGAAAAAAAGACACTGTAAACAAACGCACAACGTTCACGAACTAACACGTCCAGTCGGTAACTGCGCACACCAACGAGTTTGCGAAGACTTACTGGTGACGCCCATGCCCCACAAAGGTCGCTCGGAAGTTTTGACGCGGCTCAATACTTTTGGGACAAACCTCGTATATGTTTGAAGTTTTCTCCATTTAAACAGTAAAATTTTTCCCATTTAGAAAACATTGTAAATGAAATACAACTCACAATTCAATTGTTGTAGAACTGCGAGTTTTGGAGCTTTTGGATGCTTAAAAAAAGGAATTACGCGCCTTTGAAGACGCTGTTTCTGTTTTTCAACCGTTCAGAAAGCTCCAAACCTGAAAAATTTTTTAAAATTGAGTTCATTTTAAATATAAATGATTGTTAAATCTAGAAATTTAAAGATTTTTAGACCTTCAAAAAAAGAAATTACGCGTTTTAAAAATAAGCAGAATTTTTTTAAACGTCTAAACACTCGAGATTTGATATTCATTTAAAATTAAAATAAACGGAATTATCATTTAGATTTTTTATACTCTATTTGTACATGAAGCATCTTCAAGAGATGCCCATTTTTTTTTGAACGTCTAAAAAGCTCCAAAACTTGCGATTCTAAAGGCGATTGAAGTTGCTCGCTCTTGGATTACAATGCTTTTTGAATGGAGAAGGCAGCAAAATGACGCAAGTAAAAATTAGCAGCTTTAGCATTATCTATAGAATGCGAAAGAACTAAAAATCTTCAAATAAATTTACTTATAGAAGAATTTGCAAATAAAAAGGCCAAACGTTTGGCCGATAAAACTGAATATTTTATGATGTATTCGATGGTTATTTTGATGTGTATGAAATTTGACTTATTACCTTCATTAAAACATAAGTTGTCAAAAACACAGCCCAGGCATAGCGCGTGGGTTATGCGGGTTTAGGAGCTTGGGTTTTGGTTTAAAATCTTGCTTTGCTCGCCTGTCTGCTCTGTAATTGATATCGATCTAGCTGCGTGTAGGATATGTGGTTCTGAAAGCTTGAGTTCTGGCTTAAAATCTTGCTTCGCTCGCTTGTCTGCCATGTAAAGATTATCGATCTCGCAGCCCGTGAGGTATGTGGGTTTGGGAGCTCGGGTTTTGGCTTAAAATCTTGCTCCGTTCGCCTGTCTGCTGTATAACGATTATCGATCTCGCTGCTCAAGGAGTGTGTGGATTTGGGAGCTCGAGTTTGGACTATAAAGTTTTGAAAACTCGCTCCGCTTGCTAGTCTGCTGTGTCACGAACGTCGATCTTGCCACGCTTGGGGTATGTGGAATGAGAAGCTTTATATCTAGATGTCGATATTATGATTATTGAATGTCAAAAACAACCTGCATTACAATTTATTGAGCATTTGAACTAAATTATATTGCTAAATTAAAAAGGGGGCCCCATCGAGATTTCGCGAGGGGGCCCTGAGCTTTCAGCGACGCCATTGCTGGTGGGAATTATATTATTTGTCTCAGCCTTGCCGTTAATGGGCTTTATCCTAAATGCCATTTGTATAGCCTGATCAATTTCCTCCATGGTTCCTGTTTTTGTTCTGCATTCTTTATGACTGTTAAAATTGGTGTCTTTTGACCTTCCTTATTTAAATCTAATTTGCTAGTGGCGGATCTACATGAAGATGGCCATATGCATACTTCATGCTTCTCCCTGCATCTCACTTTTTCTAAGTGATCTTTCTCCGTGTATTTCCAGTGACATGTTTCCATCTCCTGGTCTTTAGGAGCTAACTCCTTTCTTTTGTCGATTATAACAAAATTTGGAATCTTTTCTTTCAACTTCGGAAAGTCTCCATGTTGATATCTATAGACTTCTCTACCTTCAATTCAACAATTCTGTTTTACATGCTCCTCTCCTCATTTTGAACATCTAGCACTGCCTCTACATTGACTTACTAGATGTCCGTATCTCAATCATTTAGGCATTGCATTGGTAATGGCACATACACACTAATTTTTGCCTCAGAGAAGTAAATTCAAATATATCTAGATAGATTTGAGCAGGAAATAAAAGAATTTATTTATTTGATGGTTTTTGTGAAATCATCTTAATTTAATAAAAATTTTATTTTATTGATTTGTTGAAGAAATTTTAAGTATCATTTCATTTAAACTTTCCAGTATATTATTAAAGTTTCTACAGAACTTTGCAAAGAAACACTATTATTGTATAATGAGTTTTCTAACTATTTACAAAAATATTATTTGAAATTTTATTATATAGATTTTATAGTCTATGTTATGATTGTATTGTGGCTAATTTAAGCTTATTTTTATTTTTGTTATGCAATGATAATATGAGAGAGTTCTAATTTCGTCACTTTAGTAAACTTTGTAACATAAAAACTGTTTTTGGACTATTCCAGAATCTTCAGGGACTAAAGGGTTTTAAGAGCTTTGAGACAGGCTTATATAATGAATTGATTGTAGGAATTTGTGAAGTTTGCTTGGGCTGTCTGCAATTTGTCACTTTAAATGTGTTTCTTTCACACAAAGCAGAGTAAAAAAATTCAAGAAGCATGTTTATATCGACCGTTCGGAGAAGTACGTTTTTAGCAATAAAAAGTTTGTTGATACTACAAACGGCAGACCTTTTCGTATGTAAAAAATAGATCGTTATTTAGCATAATTTGTCTACCCATCTCAAAGTTTCTTCAAAAAAAATCCGTTAAACTAATCATGTTCTTTAATTATTTATTAAAATGACGACTAGAATTTAAACTTGAATAAATCATTAATTTTTGAATAGTATTCAATTTTCACAATTCAGTTCAATTTATTTCACAAATATTAAGTTACAATAAACAAACAAATAGTACATTAGTCTTGATAATAATTTTACACAAATCACAGAGTTCATTTTGCACCTAGGTATGAGATACCTGTATGTGCATTAAAAGTAAACATAACCATATACAATTTCAACATGACTGAACATTAATCAATCAGTCCTATCAATCACAAAGACACACGACAATAAAACATAACTGCCTAGTATACAATTTATTGGTGAATATTAATCCCTACACTAGTTAACAAAGATCCACATAATTAGATATACACGTTAATCAATATAAACAAGACAGAAAATTACAAAAGTGCAAATATAAAAATAAATATTAAAATTACTAAAACACTAAAACAAATATTACATTATTAAAATACATTTATCATTTTAAAAGGTATTCAAAAAGAGATGACTGTTTGAGAAGTAAAATGTCCTAAATACCTTTTTAAACTGTTTCCTTCCTGTAATATTACGTATATTAACTGGTATGAGATTATACAATTTAGGGCCAATATAAGAAACAAAATGATTCCCCTGGTTATTTCCACAATATGTGGTGTTAAGTAAATTATTGGTGTTACCTCTCGTTCCATACACATGAGATATTACCAATTTCGCAAATCTTTCGTTACGATGTATAAAATTGCAAACTGTGATAATATACAGGCTCTTCAAGTTACAAATATTCTCATCATACAACAAATTAGTGGGGTACAATCTCGGTTTTTTCAATACAATTTTCACAATATAGTTTTGTGTAATTGCTAATTGTTTTTGATGACAGTTACATGCCCCTTCCCAAATCAGTGCGCCATAGCTCAACAAAGACCCAACAAGTGCTCTATAAATCATTATTAAATTATTTTTTGATAGAAATTCTCTCAACATATAAAATCTATAAATTAAACATCTTATCTTTTTAACTAGATATAGCAAATGTTGATCCCACTTGAGATGTTTATCAATCACTACACCAAGATATCTAGTACTAGCGCTTTCTCGCAGAGGTTCACTTATATCTTCCGAGACTATCTTGAGAAAAAATTGGTCTATTGGCTTCGGTCAGGGAAAAAGCAATATAATGTATTTTTTTGATGTTCAAACTTAATTTAATGGTATCTAAAAGGTACTTTATTATTTTAAAGCCTTATTTTAGCTTTTCTCTTACATCTTCCCATGTTTTAGCAAAAAAGACCACAGCAGTATCATCAGCATACGACACTATTTTCCCCTCCAAAGCAAGACCGCAAACATTATTGATATATAAATTAAAAAGAACAGGTCCGATCACAGTTCCCTGCGGTATGCCATGCTCCACCATTTTAGCTTCGTTGATAGTTTTCCCAATTCTGACTCGCTGGGGATTATCCCTGAGATAATCTCGGAAGACCTCACACACGATTTCCCTCACTCCACATGCATCCAACATTTCAAGAAGAAGAGCATGGGAGACCGTGTCAAAAGCCTTCGCCAGATCAAGGAAAAGAGCAATACACTTATCTCCACCGTTCAAATGTTCCATCACGCTATTTACTAGCTCGAACGCCGCATCCGTTGTACTGTTACCCTCTCTGAATCCAAACTGGTTATTTGACAGTACAGCATTTTTATTGAAAAAATCTACAAGACGCGTCTTTAAGCATTTCTCAAATATTTTCACAACATTGGAGGCCACACTCACCGGTCTATAGCTTCCCACACAATTCTTATCACAGTACTTATAGATCGGAGTGACAACAGATGCCTTAAAATGGGAGGGCACCCTTCCAGATTTAAGATTAAGTTTATTATATGAACAAGACGCATTCTAATGTATTCATGCAGAAACTTAAGTGTCCTGGCCAAAATTTGATCATAACCTGAGGAGCAATTTTTCCTTAGGCTATTTATATGCATAGAAAACTCGTCTGAATTTGTAGGTCTCAGAAACATTGATGAGTCGGCAGTACTCTTGATTTTATAAGGGTTTTCTGGACAATTTATTGCCTCTGACATTGTTTTTCTGATGTTTATAAAATAGTTGTTAAACGATTCGGATATAATCCTGAGATCTGTGACGCTTTCATTGTTGTCATTTATTCGTGTGATGTTAGGGATCGTTGTTTTTTCATTTGTTGCTTCACTTATAAATTGATACATTTTCTTAATGTTTCCCGTATTTTCACTTATTTTAGTTCTGTAATACGTGTTCTTCTTTAATTATCTTGTTAAGCCTATTACGATATTCCACATTTTCAGGTCTGTTGGATTCCTAAGCAAGGACTTTTTTAAGCGATCTCGATGTTTGATTGATGTAATTATTGAATTTGAAATCCATGTAGCACCTATATATTGGAAAGCGTGGTGTGGTGGTAGCCGTGTCAGCTTTGCACATGGCGACCTGAGTTCCTGTCTCGGCTGGAACATCAAAATTTATTTATATGCTCATAAATTCACAAAACGCATTGGCAACCCAGGGTGCAGTATAAGACCAGCGTCTAAGTACACTACAATGAATGTCCTTTGCAAAGGTTCGTATATGTGCAAAGTGCTGTGTGTGGTTATCCAACGAGTTTGAACTTTTAGAGTAGATTTTTATTTTGAGAGCCTCAATAAGAATAAGTATTACACATTTTTGATAAACTAAAATATTATCATAATTTGCGTAATTATTAAAATATTTCCCATTATTTGCCAACACTGATTTACCATGCATCCCTTCTTCCTCTAATATATTTTTTTTTAATTTAATTAATGTAGAGACTTTATTAGATCCTCGGTTACATGTATTGATAAGAAATTTTACTAATTGACAGCAATTTGAATAACGTTATTTCAAAGCTTCTTTTTAAAGAAAATATGTAAACAATATACTTAGACCATATTTTTCTTTAAAGAAAAAAGAAACAAGATATAAAATTAAAAGAAAAACTTGAGAGGCAAATTGTTATTTATTTTATTAATTTTGAGAATAAAGGAAAATTTTTGTTAGCACAACTAGTAATTATAAACTCTATTAGATGCAGTGACCTAAAAGTCTAGCGCCCGAGGTCTTCATCCCTGTTACATTGCTAAATATTTGATACGACTAACTAATATAATATCATATCAGAACATCAGAATAATAAAACATATTTTATAAAAACTTCCATAGTGTGTCTAAAATATTGAATTTGCTAAAAAAAGGATGGAACATTGCTAGAACAGTACATTATTTAAATATTATAAAACTATTACAAACAATGACTCCCTAATTCACTAACTTCAAAACGGGTCTAAATTGACTATAGAGGGTTTAAATTGACAAGTGCAACAATAAGTCGATCAACCTTTGAATCTTAAGAATGCAAGAATAAAAAAATAATTTTCTTTTAATACTAAACCGACAAAAATGGAAAATTTTGTATATTTTAGGGACACAACTATTCTTACAGATTTCAAAGATTTACCTCTAGTTTTTGTCCTTAGTATTCCATTATATGCGTTTATTTGTTGACACATGTAAAGCAAATTTTAACAATATCATAAGCAAAACAAAACTCCATCTGAAAGATGTAACTTCTATAACAACTAAATTGGGTCTGTCTTCTTAGTGAATCTGACTATAAATTTTTACCCCTAATTCCCTAACATGATCTCACTTTGAAACCGATCAAAGTTGACAGTAGATAGTTTAGACTGACAAGAGCTACTATAAATCAAGCATCTTTGAATTTTAAAAATACAAACTTAAAAAATCATTTTTGTTATTACTCAAAAGGTAAAATTGGAGGATTTTACCAATCTTCCGGACACAACTATTTCTCGTACATATTTCAAAGCTCTATCTGTAGGTTTCCATCCTTAATGTCTCTTTATAAACGTTTATTTGTTGATAAATGTAATATAAATTACGATAATATCTTAACCAAGATAAAGCTGGCGGACTAGAAGATCTAACTTTCATGGCATCTAGATAGGGTCTAAGTCTGAAGAAACCTCTTTAAAGAATCTAGCAGTTTATGTTTAGTCCTTTGAATTTAAACGATTTTTCGATAGTTTTTTTTTAATCAGGATTTTACATCAACGGCACAGCTAAGAGATCTGCTTTATCAGCTGAAAGTGTTGAAAATATTTGGTAATTTTTTTGGTCTATATAAAATATATTTGTTTCCTAATTTTTAGTTATCTGGAACATTACTTGCCGACCATGATAAAAATATATTAATTTCTTTGCTTCTGAGGACCTTCAATGATGACTTTGATAGTACTAATAATTTTTGTGCCTAAAATTTATTACTGGATCTGGATAAGCTTTTATTGTTCTTTGGAAAGTTTATAAGATATCCTATATCTTCTCGAAGATCGTTTAGCGTCGCACACAGTTCCACTTTTCCTTTCTTTAATGACTCTGTAGGTTGACGATTCTCTAATTTCTCTTATATTAGTACATTTTGAAACCTGAGTAAAAGTAGACATTTTCAACAATGATTAAATAAGGTTTTATATGTATATACAGCTGTTATATTTGAAAATGTCATTGCTATTAACTGTCCTATTAAGATGAATACTTTTAAATCTAACTATCTTGTAAATGGACTATTATTTTCATAAATAAATAATTAAGACAGCTGTAATATCATTAACAGAATTCGGAAAGAGGCATTATTTATAAAACTTGTTCCGAGAATTGCTACGCCTTTTAACTTATAACTATCATACCAAATCTGACAATGAGGAACAAATAGCACTTTTGTTAGTTCTATGCAGTGGAGTTTTACTATCATCAACATCAGTAAATGAAAAACGAAAACCTTGGCGATGATGACGCATCACCTTGTATGACAAACGATCACGATTGAAACTTCAAGCAAATTTAGAGTTCAAGCATATTAGCGAACAATATAAAAATTTTACAAGAATGTCTCGGTTAGATTTTAAGTATTTGTTAGACAAAATAGGAACACTCGTTTCCAAAAGAAAAATTTATTTTCAGTAGACAATTTCTATTTGCCAGACAAACTCGAGATTTTCTTCTAACTAGCCTCGGTAAACTTTTTTAAAATTTTTGCCTTTAACTCACAAATTTTGGAATAATTTGCACTCCCCTATAAATTCACCCTATTTTCTTCAGACCACTCCATACTCACTTACCAATAACTTTTAATTATTGCATGTAACCAGTTGCTAGATAAATTTTATTTCAATCATAAAAAAAAATTCTCGTGTCTTTAGTCGCCCTGCAAAGAAATTTTTCAAAATAGCGTGCCATAAACCCGCCCCTCTATATAAAAAAAAAATCCTGAATTGAAATATGATTAAATTGGTCTGTTGAAAGTGGAATCAAAACTTAACAACAATAGAGGTGCAACTCGAACATCACTGACTCGTCATGGGCGTATCACGGTTTCTTCACACGCGCGTCGCACCATATTTATTCGCAACTTAAAGCTTCATACGATGACATATGTGTGACGAATGTGGACTCTCATTGTATTATTCAGCTTATATCAACAAAAATGTCTAAGATATTTGTTGAAATAATGTATTTTTTAAATTATTTAGATTAAAGTTTTTGTTAAAGGACCTTTTATAAGTTCACTATTTTAGATTTTTGTATAATTTTATAATCTATTTTGTTTTAATACCATAGTATTAAAAGGAAAAATATTGTCACATTTACCAATCCATTTTTATAATATCTACTGATTTGCTTGGGTTACTTATTACTTTCTAAAGCAAATAAGAAATAATTATTCATAGAAATCATATTCCCAATGCGTAATTTCTTTTTCTGAAATATTTTTTGATCGATTTTCACTAATTTCGATCCCATACAGAATTAGAAAAAGAAAGTGTGACTAAAGATTATACATTTAAAATTCCCAAATTTTTTGCTTCACATAGTCCAAAAAAAGAGTTCAGGGTACAAAAAAGACTATAAACTTTTTGTACCATCGACCAAAAAGATTTACAAGTAATTTTAATCAAAAAATTTTAAATAAAAAAAATTTTTCTCTTAGCTTATTTTCATTCAAAATAGGAAATAAAAATTCTAGATAGCTAATAATCCCTTTTAATATTAATAAAAAACGTCAGCACACCGTAACCTTCGACTTACTTACCTTTGACCCTTTTTTATAGTTGAAATTATGTATAAAGTTATGAATAAATTTGTTTGCGTGGATTAATATCAGTTGGAATGTGGGACTCTGGGTTAAATTCTTACCGTCGCACACAACAGTCGTTCACAAACTATAGCAGTATAATTTTTTTTCTATGTCTTAAAAATACTTTTATTTATTACTTGAAGTGTAGAGGAATAAAACAGGAAATGACACTACAACATTTAGAGAAATTTAACTTTTTAATGTTCATTTCATTATAAAACCTGGCAATGGATTTGAAAAAATAATTATTTTCCCTACAGAATTTGGAAAAACATTTACTAATTGAAATAAACATAAGTAGTAATAAAAATAAACTTAGTTTTTGCTAAATTAAATGAAAATATCCTCACACATTCGAGACTACAGGCATAAAACAAGGAATGTCCTCCGACGCCAGGCGTTTATACGTAGTAGATTAATTAAATTTTATTATTCATCAGTAAGAAAATTCTATCAATTGCCTTTATTTTCTTCTGCTTTATTTTTTTTTTCTTTACTTCGTGGGAAAGATCTTCATAAAATAAAGCAACATCTGGATTTTGCAACATTCTTTCAACTTCATCAAATTTCAGTACCTTTGTTCGTTGATTGGAAACAAATGTAGAATTACAAAAAAAAGAATATTTGAAAATCAATTTATATTTATTAACAATGTTTAGTAACATTCCATTGTACTTTTCCAAAGGAAGTTCAAACTCGTTGTCTGTCAGACTACTTTTTAGAGACTTCTTCTGAGCTTTTATTATTGAACTTTGACGCCAAATGCGGTTAACTGGAACGATAACATATTAAACTTGAATGATCTTTTTGGCATACAATTTCTCTTATAGGCTGAATGGGAAAAAACCATGTTGAAACAAATTTAATTTTTAAAAATGTTGTTCAATCTCTGACCATAGTGGGTTTCACATCAATGACAATAAAAGGGGTGGGATTTTTTCTAGAGTTGCGAAGTAACTCATTCCAATCATTCAGTACTTCCATTCTTGTTTTTAAGTTTACAAGCTCAATATTTTTTTCGCATTCTATGTACGAATGTCGTCTGATAGGGAAATAATTTTTATAGATTCTACACGTTTATAGTATGAACCCCATAATCCATAAATCTAAACTTTGTAAAGTTCTTGTTTTGATCACCCACAGAATCACAAAAAATATGTAAGTGTTTCACCTGTGCATCTAGGTTATTAACGATGAAATTAAAAAGGAACGTAGCAGCTTCATCTGATTCTTTGTTGCCAAAATGTCAGGGTAAGTATAAGAGAGGGACATGCCAAATAAAAGAACATGTATAGGAAATAAATACATACTAAGCTATCGCAGGTAATAGACGTCATTAGTTGGCACATTTGGGAGATAGATATTTTTCTAGAAGTCTAGTGTAATTGCTACAAAATCTCTGGTATTTCTTGCTTTATTCTTTGCCTTCCTTTTTTTGTCATAAAATCTTTGAACCTTTCTCTTATGCGCTTTGTTTTCTACTCCTAATTTCCTTATTTAATTTTTTTAATTTCCTTCCTTTCTCAGTCTATTCACTTCTGCTCTAAACCTATCAAACATATCATATGCGCTGCAAGCTTCACTACGTGGAAAATAGATTCGTTTGAACGAGTAGTTGCCCATATATATATATATATATATATATATATATATATATATATATATATATATATATATATATATATATATATAAATACATGGAATTGTTCGAAACTCATGCCATAGAAAGTGCAACAGTGAAACTGAAAGTCTGGTTGAGATATGTCGAAGATACCTTCATCGCATTGAAGGGCAATGATCAAGAACCCAATTAAGTTTACCATGGAAAAGGAAGTAAATGATCAATTGCATTTCCTAGATGTCATGGTGAATCGTTCAAATGAAATTATTAAAACTCCAATATACAGGACGCCATCTAATACTGGCCAATATATTAACCATAGTTCTAATTATTCTCTTGTAACAAAACGGGGAATTATACGCGACCTCTATAATCGCGCTATATATATATATATATATATATATATATATATATATATATATATATATATATATATATATATATATATGCAATAATGCCAAACCATTATTGAAAAAAGAGGTAGCAAACATTAAACTCGATTTCCAACAGTATGGTTACCATTTAAAATTTTAAAATTAATTGACGATGGTATAAATAACTTTAGAATAAGGAAAACTGGACAGCAGGAAACACATTCCTTCTTCACAATTCCGTACATTAAGGGAACTTCGGAGAAGAAGACAAATTGCCAGAAGTTATAATCTAAAAACAGCCTTTAAATCAGGAAATACACTTAGAGTTCATTTAACAAAAACGAAACCAAAAACTACCGTCAAGAAAGAATGTGTTTATAAAGTTCCATGTGAGTATGGTGAAATGTATATTGGAAAAACCAAACGACCACCAGAAGTTAAAATTGAGGAATATAAAACTCATACACAAAAAGGGGAAACGTCGACATCAGGTATTGCAGGACACGCCTGGGATAAACAACATCATATAGAATGGTCTAAAGCTGCGGCAATATATATACAGTGCCTTCATTTCAAAACGAACCATCCTTAATAACTTTGTTAAATAGAAAAATTTAAAAAAAAGAAAAAACACGTCAATTTAGATATACAGGGGGAAGTTTAATTTTGCATTTGTTAAAAGTCTGTCAATCACCTCCTCACCTCCAGCTAACCTCACTTTGATATGTCAAATGGGAACCCCCACCTTGTGACACATCATTGTAAGCAGCATAAAATTGTCTATCCAACCGTATAAAAAAAATTAAATCGGTTGACGTACAAGCGAACAGTGTGCAAAAATGTCTTGTAATAATGCATAATATATCGGCCTCGAACTTTGGTATGTCAAATGATTACCCTATAGTGTGATAGATCATTTTAAAGGACGTACGATCTGCTATCCAACGATGTCAAAAAAAATTAAGTTAATAGACGTTATAGGCAATTAGGATGCAAAAATGTGTGTTAAATATAAGCAGTTTATTCAGTTTTATTCAGTTGAAGAAAATTATTTTATTAAATGTTCAAAATGTGCGCCGTTATTAGCGAGACAATAAAAAAGCCTATTTTGAAATTCTCCACGAACATTGGCAAGGGTTTCTCTGCTAATTCCTCTACATTCCCGAACAATTCGATCTTTTAAATCGTCAATATTTTCAGGTGGGGTTTTATAAACCTTGCTTTTTAAATACCCCCAAAGAAAAAAGTCTAGAGGGGTTAGGTCTGGAGACAGTGCTGGCCATTCAATTGCACCACGTCTGCCAATCCACGTCCCTGGAAAATGTTCATCAAGCCACTCTCGAATTGCCAAAGCGTAGTGCGGGGGAGCTCCATCTTGCTGGAAATGCAAATTATTTTCATTTAGTACCATAACAGCATTTTCATCCACTTGATTTTCTAAAGATTGCACAATGGCAGGGTATATTGTGTTTTCTAAAAGGTTTAAATAAATTTGCCCTGTTAAATTATCTTCCAAAAAAAATGGCCCGATGATTTCATTGCCATAAATTCCTGCCCACGCGTTAATTTTTTCGGGATATTGAGTATGCCCTTCTCGGAAAAGGTGCGGATTTTCATTATCCCAGAATCTGCAGTTATGTCTGTTAACCAGTCCATTTAGAAAAAAAGTTGATTCATCACTAAAGCAGATATTCTTAGGTAAATGGGGGTCCTCGTCAATTCGTTGGCACATTAATTCGCAAAATTGAATTCTCCTATCAAAATCGTCTTCTCCGAGTTCTTGAAGAATTTGAATTTTGTAGGGAAAAAACTTATTTTGTTTTAAAACTTTATGCACAGAGTCAGCAGAAATGTTGGTTAAATCTGCGACCTTTGAGATGGATAAAGTTGGATCTATTGCAAACTGTCCTAGTACCTCGATTTGGCATGCTTCATCTACAACCCTTTTCTCAATATATTTTTTATTACAAACGGATCCCGTTTCTTCAAACTTTCGTACCAATTCGAGTACATATTTATGGCCCACGTTTTTGTCTTGATGCCTCTCGTTAAATGCTCTGGCGGTTCTACGAGCGCACCGATCTTCAGCTCCATAGAGAAAAATTATTTCTATTCTTTCGGCTAGCGTATACACCATTTATATTCACGTTTCAACTAGGCGTCACAATGACAATTTTAACAATAATAAACAACTGGTGTTTAAAGATCTTAAAAATTTTATTTATTGCAGTGATTTTTTTGTACCTATCAGGTACCGCAAAAAATATCATTGAAATAAATACACTAGATTGATTAGACTGCAATGAATTTTGCGATGAATTTTAAAACAGGCTTAGTTTTTTTCTCGCAAATATTTTAACTGTTTATTATTTTAAAAAAATATTTATTTTAAATTTAAAATAATATTTTACTCTATGAAGTAGCCATTTGACATAATAAAGTTTAATGTGATAAGGTGTCTATTATTACCACACATCTTTTCTTACTATTCGCTTGTACATCAACAGATTTTGTTTTTTTTTATTGGCTAAATAGGAGATAGTATGCCCTTTAAAATGATGTATCACACTATAGGGTAATCATTTGACATACTAAAGTTCGAGGCCGATATATTATGCATTATTACAAGACATTTTTGCACACTGTTCGCTTGTACGTCAACCGATTTAATTTTTTTTATACGGTTGGATAGACAATTTTATGCTGCTTACAATGATGTGTCACAAGGTGGGGGTTCCCATTTGACATATCAAAGTGAGGTTAGCTGAAGGTGAGGAGGTGATTGACAGACTTTTAACAAATGCAAAATTAAACTTCCCCCTGTATATCTAAATTGACGTGTTTTTTCTTTTTTTTAAATTTTTCTATTTAACAAAGTTATTAAGGATGGTTCGTTTTGAAATGCACTGTATATGGAACTCAACATGAAAAAAAGAAAATTTATAGAAGCAGCTTACATTAAAAATTATAATGGAATCTTCAGTAAACCCAGTGTTGAGATACCTAATCTTTGGCAACCACTACTTGGTAACATCAAATCATAAAGATGCATACAGTGAAGCGAAACTTTGCGCTTCAATGGACACAGTCCCTTTATAAGCTCGTAGCCTTAAGACTAATCATTCAGTTTATACTTGATAACGATTAGAGATACAACCTAATCGAAACGTTGTAAAAACAAACAAAAATAAAGACAATGCAAGTCCAACAACCACATTTTAGTCACTAAGAAACAATTCAGGAAATATTGTGAAAATTTTTTGAGTATTTAGACTCTCCGGTAGGTTTAACTTTTTGGTATCTTTAATACTTTAATATGACAACCTTGAGTTAATGTGATCTATAACTTTAGCATAAGTATCGTCAGGTAATTTTTTAATTAATTTAGCAAGACTTTCGGAACTCATGCTTTTAAACTAAAGAAAACAGGCCACTGTCCACTACACCAAAATACAAACAGTGACAGTAACGATTGATGTAAAATAAAAAAATTATTATACTGCAGCCTGTTTTTACATGTTTGTTGAGGTGGATATTGCCACTTTTATTCCGGTTACGCTTGTATATTTCTGATTTTATGCCTGTATAGTAATTCTTTATTTTAATATATCGGGACATCTCTGGTTTTATATTTGTGTGGCTACTACCACAAAAAATATACAAAAATACTTCATATGGAAGATATAATCCCATTTTTCTAGAAAACTGAACATTCCTTGTTTTATTCCTGTACCCATCACTTTTTAGTATTTCGAGAGTATGTCAAACAGTCAAGTTCCAATCTTGCTGTATAAACTTCGTAATCGACCACGAACTTTATACAAACGTTTTGAGTTATTTTATCCGGGCGAACTATTTACTTTCTATTAGTGTTAGCTTCGTATTTTATTTAGGAACTTACATTGAATAGAATAATATTTTTATAAATTAACACATCGTTTTTTTAAATCTAAACATCTCAGTACTCGCTTCAAGCACATATTTAAAAATCTTGTCATCCCAAAACTACTGAAGCACCATTTATATTAATTAACCGTACTGTTACGTAAATCTGATTACAATTTAAGCAATTATTTTTTAAAAAATACTTCAAGTAGTTTTAAAAGTTACTAAAAGATTTGCTCAAGATATTTTTTACTTGTTCAAATTTATTATAAAGAAATACTTAAATAGTACAAAATTATGTCACTCTGTCTTTCTGTCTGTGGACTGGATGGATTGTATTCCATTTTCACCAATTAATAGAATCTTTCACGAGGAAGTTTATGTATATAATTTGTTGGTAACAGCAACATAACAACAATTCCTGTGCGAAGTCAGGGCGGGCTGCTAGTCATATCTGTATAAAATAGATACTGACAACCTGGATAAGCCACTTCGGTCAGTTTTCGAACTGTATATTTTTAAAATTGCCAAAGAAAGTTAGATTGAAGTTGAATTTTTAATACATCAAACGATATATTCATTTATGTGAAATAAATTACTTGGCTCTTGATTAGTTTTTAATTAATCCCAGGCTACTGCAAAATTTCAATAATAAACCAAAAAATTGAAATGCTTTTTTACCATCTTCTACTCTTTTGACACAAGAAAAATAATAAATATCGCATCGCTAATGGTTTACATATTCGTAACTTGTAAAATATATGAAAATGTGAATGAATGAAAAAAGGGTGGTGATACTAGATCATCGATGCCTAGGCCTCTATTGGGCCAATTACATTCCCCATACTGCAAGGCATTCGAGGTCGATCGCCTTTGCGAATCCAAGCAGCCTCGTTAGTTGAACTTGCTTAACTGCTTCCTGTAAAAAAATTGTATGCCGAAATTTCTCTGTCTCAGTCCGTTGAGTGCTTGGCATTCTCTAAGGAAATGGTCAACAATTTCATCTTCCTTCAAACACCTTTTGCACGTCGGGTCATCTCTAACATCGATTCTATAAAGATGGCCCCTCAGGTGACAATGTCCTGTCAACAATCCCATCACAATTCGTAGCTTTTTCCTTCCTAAGAAGAGAAGCTCCTTAGTACGCCATGCGCTAGGTCCAGTTATATATTGCTTAACACACCTCATTCCAGAAGCTCCCCTCCACTATTCAATAAACTTGCTTCCCAGCAACGATTTTAATTCGGCTTTTGCCAATATCAATTGGGACAGGTAGAATTGGTTGGGGTCCATATGATTCAGTTGCCGAACCAAATTTTGCCAGACGGTTTGCTTCCTCATTTCTGCGTATGCACGAGTGATCCGGTACCCACACGAGCCTGACTAT
Source organism: Diaprepes abbreviatus (assembly GCA_034092305.1). Taxonomy (NCBI): domain Eukaryota; kingdom Metazoa; phylum Arthropoda; class Insecta; order Coleoptera; family Curculionidae; genus Diaprepes; species Diaprepes abbreviatus. The sequence continues at coordinate 12,812,200 of JASJET010000122.1, forward strand.
GCAGGCGTCCCTTGTCATACCATTCAGTACGCCCTTGCACTCAGACACCAGTCGCGAAGTTACGACACTGGACTTCAGTGCCAATATCGCAGCCTTACTGTCTGAGCATTATTATCCTATTCCTGTCTATATCCCTCTCACAGAGATGAACACACTGCAGAATATTATAAATTTCCGCTGTGAAGATGGTCGCACGTTGTCCGAGAGGGTACGGCTTTCTCATTTCTGTGCTCTTGCTGAACATTCCGGCTCCAACTCTTTTATCTTGTCGAGATCCACTAGTATACCACCAGGATCTATTTTCCGGAAGATTTTGCTTTCCCTTTCAATCCTCTCTACTTGGCAGAAATATCTCCAGGAAGAGGTTGGGTTTTAAAAGCGGCGTCATGTGATCTGTCTGCATGGGGAGTGATGAATACCTCTCCACCGAACTTTCCCAGACATCTGAATTTTCAGTTTTCAGGGCCTCGTTCTCTATATACAAGTGAAGAGGAAGCAGGTTTACCAGGATTTCAAGAGCACTAGTAGGAGCTGTCCTCATCGTACTCAATATTCCCATACAAGCCATTCTTTGAAATTTGTCAAGTTGAAGACTGTGTTTGCGCTTTGTTGTAATACGCTACCATATAATAGCGGCGACGTTATCATGGAGCGGATCACCATAGCGCATATCTAAAATAGCACTTTAGGTGTCAGCCCTCATGTGCACACAAAGCCTCGTTTACAAACCCAGAAAGCAAATATGGCTTTGTTGGTTCGAGCCTCAATGTATTTTAGGGTATTTGTTTTTATACAAAATATCTTCGTTAAAATTTTTTAATGAATTGCTCACTCTAAAGTTATGGTTTATTATACGGGCCTTGCCAATTAAATGGTATATCGTCATCGACGTTTTCTTATACACTTTAATTTTTAGAAAATTTTTGCATATTTTGTATATTTTCTTTTTAAAGCCAAATTGAAATAAAAAAAGGCTTTTGTGAGGAGGGACAATCCTGTAGAGGAGGGACAACCTGTAGAATTCTCTCTTAGTCCAAATTCTTCATCTATAAAGTCAACTTCTATTTTAACCGAAGGTGACTAAGCAGGAGGCATGTGAAAGTCCGGTATTAACATCTTCTATTGAATTGGAAACAAAAACTCTTGAATAGAAGCCTGAGGGAAAAAGTTTAAGAACCATTTTACTCCATGTTTCACCATTTGATTAATAAGTAGTGTGTTAAATTTTAAAAATAAGATTAATGCTACAAAAAAACTTAATTAAAATTTGCCATATAATTAAAATATTTTTCCAAAACATGTGGTTTTTCCATTAAAATTTGTACTAAAGATGTCATATCTTTAAATGAATGTATGCATAAAAAAAAATATGACTAAATGCATAAATATAAAAAAATATATATTTAAATGTTTTAAATGAATTTTATTAAAACTTTTGCATGACGTAATATAGACGTAAAACAAAACAATATCAATTTATAATACAAAAGTTATGTACATAAAAAAATAAATTATTTAAATTTTATTAAATTTTAAGCGGCTATCTAATAAATCCTAGATCCAAATTAATTTTGTCAGTTCACAGAGTTTGTTTAATTAATTAAAAACACAAATTTAAAGGTTATTTCATAAAGTGTAATAAATTGTGAGAGTAAAATTTCTAAAATTGTTTACTAAATAGCAAACATAAAAAATTAAATGAGATTTTCATAAAAACGTTTTTAAAAAAAATAATCGTGATTTAGAGTGTACCAGGTCCAACTAATTTAAACCTATACAGGGTGGTGAAAAACAAACTTGAGAATACTCTAATAGTTCTGCATTCAATCACTGTGATTTAGCAAATGTGTTGGAAATAAAGTTGGACGACTTTGGATATTTCTTTAAAGTAGACATCACTGAAGTATCCATAGAAAACTCCTTGAATGTAGGCTTTTGGGCTGAAGCAGTCAAGGTTTGGCTATTTCGTTTCAAACACCAAAGAAGCATAATTTCGAAAAAAATTGTACACCAAAATATCCGATCTATTAGGACAAAGTTAACACAATTGGAAATCTTAGCATGTGATAACGAGTTTCAAATCTTATGCAGTTGGTTCATGTTTTGCTAGAAAAAATGGTCGAGAACGAGCAATCATAATCTATAAGAATGGTATAAAATTTAAATCAAGGTACGATTTTAGTATATTGCCTGTGGAGTCCGAGTGTGAGGTTGCTACGGGTGAATTAATAGATCATTAAATTTGAATTTAAACCGTGACTGTTTGCCGTACACTATTAGGAAGTATGAATTGTTTGTAGATGTTTTTATTATTGTCTTAAATAAAATAGAATAGTTTAACCATACCATAGTTATAAATCGTGATTTTAATATCCATTGTAATACAAATGAGGAAGATGCTGTAATGGACCTAATAAATTTATACGATTTGCGATTGACAATAAATGAAAATACAAGGGAAAATTCTCTGTTGACAATATCCTTGTCAAAACTAGCATTCGATATGAGACACGGTTGAGGGATATTGGATTATCGGACCACAGAGCAGTAGAAATACTTATTAATCTACACATAAAAATTTTGTTAATCATAAACATATTTTCGCCCTTCAACTCTAGTAGATCTTCTTAAATATTATCAAATAATACCAATTGAAAATTGGCAGTTTTTTAGTGATATAACTACGTAGGTTTCAAGAAAATTCGATTATTTTATTAACATTTTATCCTACTCTTCAGAACAGTGCTTTTCAGAAAAATCTGTAAATAAAAATGATTAAGAAAACTTACCAAATGGTTTTCAGTTGGACCGAGACTAATGATAGATAACTTGTGCTTTTTCTCCAAATTATTTAATCTTGTGGGCCATTCCGTACCACTATAAGAGAGAAATGAATATCGTACATATTATCGAAAATGTGTAAATAATTCCAAACTAGAAGCACATTAAAAATGTATTCTAGAGATTGGCAACAAACAAAAAGCTCATTGAAATATTATAAATCAAAATAGATGAAATTAATGGTTTTTTTATTAACATTAATGGTGAGATAAAGAAAAATCTTACCGGAAACAACACTAAGTTTGACTTATGAATGAAATAAGTTGCTGGAATTCTCGTACTCACTAAACAATCAAGTCTAGAAAATCTTAGTAACTTAAGGCTCATATCCTTACTTCCAATAATATCAAAACCGCACTTTGAAAATAACATGTTTCATTTAATTCACTTTGGGTTTAGGTCACAAGGGTCGACTACTGGTGACTTAATTTATATTGTAAATAAAATTATGAGGGACGGGATTGTGGGAGGTGGTTGAGTTTGTTTTTTTGTGACTTGCAGAAGGATTTTTCATAATTAAAGATAGAGGTAATATAAAAGACAATATCTAGGGTCTAAGATCAGTGTATGCTTAGTTGGTTAACATTAAATAAATTGGCTTAAATCTGGTAAAAATAAACACAGAGGTAATTAACTACAAGGCATAAATAATAGTAAAAATAAAAAATATTCAAAGTATAATCACAATAATACCAGACTACTATGCAGTGACGTGCAGTTTGATGATGACATGATGAACAACCCCAGAATATTGCCCTGAGATTACATACCATACAAAATACTTCAGTATTGCTACTGATGAATTAATTTAACTAAAATTGGGAACATTGTGTTATGTCCAAAAAGCAAATACATTACAAAATATAGTGCATATTATAAATTCAAACAAAAGTACTCTTACTGATAACAACAGGGCAAAATTAGGTTTAGAATAGTATGCTATGTTTGATTTTAAATTATGCTTTAATTTCACTCGGTAAAAATTAGTTTTGAGCTGAAATCTTTTAAAATTTAGAAATTCATGCAGGGCTGTTTTAATAATTAGTAATTGAATGTTTTTTACCCGATTTTCTCGGACCTAGACTGATTCCTGGTTAAAAACGTGCTCAAGACAGACAAAAAATACATGTTTCTAGGTTTTGTCTCGGTACTATACTTAACATAATACCGATAAAACTAGCACTTCAAACCCCAAAATCTAGCAATAAGCTGCCAAACCAGCGGGAGGAAGTCTTCAGTCTTCTTCTGTCGATTCTAACAGAAGCGACTCGGAACCACATGCAAGGGCTGAAACTGATTTGCTAATTAATTAGTCATTAGCATTTTCGGCTCTGAATGAGATAGAATTTAATCGTTTATTTTTTATTTTGGAATAAAGAATTAAAGATTTCCCGCTAGCCATTAGGAGTCAATGACCCATGAATCAAACTAGATATAGGAATTAAACTTAGGCCGTATTTCTTTAAGTGAAAGAGTATAAGTAAATCTCAGAATGATAAATAAAATAATCGAATTGGAAAGAAAATTTGCAAGGAAAAAACTAAAATGTTTCGGGATATAGTAAAACCGAAAAATGCAATGGATAATACGCTGTTATACCAAGGATATATATTAAATGCTTCATGAAAAGGATATTGTGTTGCCTAAAACGTGAATATTATCAAAAATAAGGTAAAATTAACCGCAGTAAACATAAGGTGAAATTTTAACCGTAACAACATTATTGACTAATGTAAGACTTCAGATTTATTGAGGTAATCAATAGCAACAAAGATGTATTTGTTGCATATACCTGAAAGTGGAAATGCTCCAGCTATATCAATGGCCATCCATTCAAAAAGTGTTCTAACATTCTACATGTTCATTTTTCCTGAGATCTTGTGTTAGAAACCGGGCTAACTGCACATTTAGAGTACTATCTACTCCATTATTTTACATCTAAGCAACAGCTAACCCAGTACAATTTTTCCCGAGGTTTATCTAGAGTTTTGTTCTCCTAAATGAGTCCCACTGGAATTTTGTTTCTGGGTACTACGAACAGAGTTGTGATTTTCTTGCCATCGACACTTTTCCAGAATATCTTCACAAGAGCTTCTCCGAATAGGAAACCCTTTTCTTTCTTCTATTTTACTACAGTGTTTGCATTCTTCCTTCTCATGTGTCTAGTTCGTCTATATCTGTAGCAATTGATCTAGTTTTTTCTGTGCCGTGAGGTATCAATTATCGTGACTAATTACTTCAGGATTTCAGATAATATTTTCTCTGTTGTTTGCGTCTTGATTGCTTGTATTTCTCAAAGGCCTGTCCTACGCTTCACTACATTAACAAAACTTTCTTATACGAAACATGCACCCTATTTCTTGATCTTCGATTCTGTCAATAAAATACTGGATCGTAAGCTTTTCTCAGAATTCTTCTGTAGCTGCTGGGTAGGCCAAATGAGCAAGGTGTCTAATATGTGTTTAATATTCCTGCAAATTTTCTCCATTTCTCTGACGTCTCGACTTGAGTTGTCACTGGTATACCTGACGCCCATATTGATCTTCAGATCTTCTTTCCAATGTCGCAATAAGTATTTAATAGTCTTTATTGAGTTGTACGGATGGTTTGCAGTAGATCCAGTACTAGTCCATGAAGTGAAATTACTAATCCAAGAGCTATCTCTTAGTAGTTCTAGTTATTTGCGCTAGCGGAAGTTTCAAAATGGCGTTTGTACATTATCCAAAATAGTTATAACCGTCGTAAGTTGGGAGTTTGATGTTCTTTCCGGTGGCGATTACTTTATCAGAAATGTCATGCTTCCTTACTTTATTGACTTCACTCTGGAAGTCCCTCAATTTAGATTATCCTTCTTGGCGTACTTTCGATTCTATCCCGTCTCCAATTTTGGTTACTTCTTATTGCATTTCTCCAATGTCATGTCGCACAATTAATTCAGTACTATTTACTTCTTGGCGTACTTCTCCTATGTCTTGTCGCACTTTCCTATCTCTATTTTAAACTTTTGCTTGTGTCCCAGTACAATTTGATCGAATTTTGCTTTTCTTGTACAAAACCTCTTGTATCCATTTGCAAAGTTTATCTTCATTTATAATGTGACGTTCTTCTTCTTCTTGCCGACGTTATTCTTCGTCTTGTTTGTCTTTAACACGATGTTCTTCTTCTAGCTGTTTCTCTGTTTGGCGACGTGCACCTTCTGGTTGTCTTTTTTAGCAACGTTCTTTTTCTTTTTGGTTGCATTGTTCTTCTTCTTGGCGATATTCTTCTTGTTATAATTTGTCTTTAAGGCAATGTTTTTCATCTTGCTGTTTCTCTATTTGTCGGTGTGCTTCTTCTTTATGTTTTTCTTTCAAACAACGTTGTTCTTCTTTTTGTCGCAATAATCCTTCTTCTTGTTTGTATTTAAGGCGAGGTTGATCTATAACTTCCATAGAATCAGCAAATGTTTTATCCATCTTCTCCATTTCACCATTTGGTTGCCTATTATTTACCATAGAATCTTTTAGAATATTGTTAAAAACGCGCTTATAAACTTCTCTGATGGTGAAGTCAGTCTGTCGCTATCTCTTCCACTTTCTTAAATGGAATAAACTGATGTAGAAGAAAATTATAACAAAAACAATGGCCGTAGTAATATAATCCCAAAATATCCGAAAATCATCTTTTGTGACTTTTAAAATTAACTTTCTGGAACTCGGATTCGACGACATGACACATTATAGTTTTACAAACCACAGGAAAAAGTTGAAGAATATATTTGATAACCAATCCAGAAGCTCGTATTAATTTAACTTAATACGATTTTGCTATGTGTATAAATAGGATGTAGCTTATTGTTTATATTTTCAACTGCGCTATTGTATTTTTAGTTAATCTACTTTGCATTTAATACTATTTAAATGCAGATACATTATTCCGCGAAATTAAAGAAACAAACATAACTTTAAGTCAAATATATTCAGGTCACAATTTACAGTAAATGATAATTTATGGGTTTTTTCAAAATATTTTTTTACGACCATTCAATATCACATTCATTAATATACGAATTTAAAAAACAGTTTTGCTTTTAACTAAAGGGTACTAAATAATGAATAGAATTCTAGTTTTAAGTAATGCTTGTGAATAAATCAACCATTTAAATCAACATTGTAATTAAATTGCTATGATCCAGTGTGTATATACATATGTACAGGGTGAGTCAACGATTGGATGAAGTAGGTTTGTGCCTTTTCAGTGAAATTAACAAAGAAACTATATCTATTGTTTGATACAGTTTATTTTTACGCAGATTTTAAAAATATTTAGGACTCTACAGGGTGAGCCAAAAAACTAGGACAGCATAAAGTTGTATTTTTTTAAATAGAACACCCTATATACGAATCATATTTTCGATTTAGCTTGTAATTTTAAATCTTTTTTATTAAGGGTTTACTATAACAAAACTTTATAGTTTCTGAGATAATTAAGTTTAAAGAAAAAAAGTCACATTTTCAAGCATCAATTCAATCCTAAATAACGTTTTCAATTTTGTGACAAATATATTCAAATTTGGAATTTAGCAAGGCCAAGGACAAGTTAATATAATTTTTATCTAATATTTGCAATAAAAGCTACAGGGTGTTGAACACATCGGCTCAAATTTGAACAAGTTTAAATGAATAAATATCTTTTTTTTTTTAATGGTACACCCTGTATATTTTCATGTTATTTAATAGAGTAATAAAAACCCTAAAAGTTTTGTTCAATATATCCTATACCTATTTATAATAGTTTTTGAAATATTTCAGTTTTTCTTATTTTCCATACTTTTTTACAGAAGTCTTCATTATCATAGTAGCCATGTAAAATAATAAAAAGAAACTACAGAAACAAACAGAATGTGGTTTAATATGATGAAATACATTATTCGTTATATTACATACAACAATAACGACAAGGCAAATACATATTTACTTTTATACTAAATTGAAACAAAATTACCTATTAAATACTGAGTTAAGTGTTCGAATAAACGACCCTCCTGTGCAATGCACAAATTTAGTCTTTTTTGCAGATTTTCTCGGACCCTGGACAAAATTAGTGGCGTTATTGTTCTACAGGTATCCCTAATCCTGTTTCGCATATCTTCCACTGTTGTTGGTGGATTAACATACACCTTATTTTTAATATAACCCCATAGGAAGAAATCTAATGGGGTGATGTCGCAAGACCTTGGTGGCCACTCAATGAAACCCCCACGTCCAATCCATTTTTGCGGATATCGTTGGTCCAAAAACGCACGAACTTCACGATGATAATGCGGAGGCGCACCATCGTGCTGGAACCACATACTGTCGAGCTCATCCCTATCGAGACCTTGAAGCAGTTGGGGTAGTTCTTCTTGTAGAAAGTTCAGGTAACTATGGCCATTTAGTGGTTATTAAAAAAGTGGGGTCCAATAATTCGATTATGATGAATACCACACCAAACATTTAATGACCAGTGGTTTTAATGTTGCACCTCTCTAATCCAAAATGGGTTTTCTGTGGCATAATAATGCATGTTGCGTCTATTTACGGCACCGTTACTTCTAAAAGTAACTTCATCACTAAACATTACCTTGCATAATAAATTTGGATTTAATTGAATCTCCGTATTTATTGTACGACAAAAGTTTACACGACTATCAAAATCCTGTCCATGCAATTCTTGGTGTAATTCCATGTGATATGGATGATACCTATATTTCTTGGTAGTACGATTAGCAGTGGATTGTGATGTTTCACATAATGCTGCTAACTGACGGCTACCAATATAAGGATTTTCCTGAACATTTAACAATACTTGTAGTTCTTTTCCTTCATTAGTTACTGGTTTGTTGACCACTTTACGTTTTGGATAATCAACAGTACCAGAAGAATCAAATCTTTGCATTAAGTTTTGAAAAGTATGGGTATTAGGCTGGCGTCGATCAGGATACTTCATTTTGTAAATTCTTTGAGCAAGAAGGCAATTTTTTTGAGCCTCTCCTATTGTATAAATCATACCTATTAACTCATTCTTTGGAGAATTCATTTTACAATATAAGATGAATGCAAAAAAAAACAAACTACACTACATAAAAACCAAAAGAAGCGATTGCGGTTATAAATTTGACACACAGAAAAATGTTCTTTTACATTGTTTTTGCCATGGATAATGAAGACTATTTCTGTAAAAAAGTATGGAAAATAAGAAAAACTGAAATATCTCAAAAACTATTATAAATAGGTATAGGATATATTGAACAAAACTTTTAGGGTTTTTATTACTCTATTAAATAACATGAAAATATACAGGGTGTACTATTTAAAAAAAAAAGATATTTATTCATTTAAACTTGTTCAAATTTGAGCCAATGTGTTCAACACCCTGTAGCTTTTATTGCAAATATTAGGTAAAAATTGTGTTAAGTTGTCCTTGACCTTGCTAAATTCCAAATTTGAATATATTTGTCACAAAATTGAAAACGTTATTTAGGATTGAATTGATGCTTGAAAATGTGACTTTTTTTCTTTAAACTTAATTATCTCAGAAACTATAAAGTTTTGTTATAGTAAACCCTTAATAAAAAAGATTTAAAATTATGAGCTAAATCGAAAATATGATTCGTATATAGGGTGTTCTATTTAAAAAAATACTTTATGCTGTCCTAGTTTTTTGGCTCACCCTGAAGAGTCCTAAATATTTTTAAAATCTGCGCAAAAATAAACTGTATCAAACAATAAATATAGTTTCTTTGTTAATTTCACCGAAAAGGTACAAACCTACTTCATCCCATCGTTGACTCACCCTGTACTAGTCCTTCTCACTTTTTGATCCGCAATTACTGAGCTTAAATTGCTATTAGTGCTAAATCTTTTATTAATCTCTTACTTTTCGCTTCCCATTATTAGTTTTTATATCTCTTTCAAATGACTGCTATTACTTGTATCTCTGGGATCAACTATAATTTCTGCTCAAAGTGGCAACGTCGTAAATAAATCTGACAGAACTTCGAATTCTTTTTCGAGTAAGTAATTATTTTTCCCTTTTCGATGACTTTTCACTGTAAATTTTGTATATACGGAAAAGTAATAAACTGAAAATGTAGGTACGACACAAGACAACAAACAATAACCATGTACCATCCACCGTAACATTGAACTTGCAATCTGGATTGTATCAGATTAAAAGTTTCTTCGGATTAAATCTTAGTTTAAGAATAATTGATAACATATACTGTATTAGTAAACAAGAAAATGTTCTAGTTAGGTTTAAGTCATATTTAACAAAAACAAAAGTTATCAAAGACGTGTTTAAGCTAAAAGGTAAATCTAATGCTATAGCTCACACTCTTTCATCTAAGGATCGTGATATAACTATAGTTCTATTAAAAAGCATAAAGAAGGCAAAGAGTTAAAAACTCCATATATGAAAGGTGATAATTGCATATTAGAGAAGACGTTTACAGTTATGAAAAACTTGTAAACTCTGAAACCTTTTTAGTTGAAGAAACTGGCAGCAGAAACTCTGCAGACGATGTATTTAACCTTGTTTGCGCACTTATTTCCAATAGGGTGCCGAACACATCGATTAGTCGTGTATACTAGACCGAATCAGACCCATTTGTTGGACGCTCGCCCGGAGACCTAGCCGTTGAAGTTTTCAGACTGGGGCCCCTTGGGCACCTGCCAAAGGTGGGAGAAAATCAGCAGACCAGCATCATTGTTACCGGATTCAGCTCAATTAGCAGTCAGAAATCCAGTGCTGGTAATAATCCTGCACTAAAAAGTTAATCGGCAAGTGAAACCCCTAATACATGATTCACTGAAGCCAGACTCAGAACGCTCTTCCAAAAATAACTGAACAAACAGTTTAGTAATCAAATAATGATTTACTAACATTTTAGTCAAATTAAGAGAAGGGCAAAGGTCATATTATTGAAAGTTTTAGAATATTAATTTACTTATTTTTGAGATTGGTAAGCATTTTTTTTAGTAGAAATTTTATGAAAAGTCTCGCATATAATAGCTAAAATGAAAGAAGTAAAATTAAATCTGGACATATAAATGTAAGTAAATGGATTTAATTTGGAATAATGAACTTGATGTGGTTGCCATTTCGGAGGCTTAGCGGTCGCATACCCAGTGAAGCCTCTGCGATTGATGGTTACGAGCTTTACCGTAAGGATCGCTTGATCCGGGGTAAGGGATTTTATTCTACATTAGAAATTCTCTATTATCCCAAAAATTGGGGGTCGAATATGAAAATTAAGGATGAACGTCTAGTGCTGGCGGTATCTATCTTCTACAGGCTACCTGCGACAAATATTCGTCCCTCTCTGGATAATTTGGATAGTATCTCGTCCTTTGTGGTACCGTCTCTCCGTCATGTTGTGTGTATGGGTGATATAAGTGTTAACTTGGTGAATGGCGAAAATCCAGTTTATGTGTGGTTAAGTGCTTATGGAGAGCCTACTAGGGACTTCGGTAACTTTGATTGATCTCATTTTCCTCTGCTATTCCGGCCGACTTGATATCAGATTATAAGCTCGTCTTCTGCGAGTTTAAAATGAAAATAAATAAATATTGGCCGAAATTGGTAACTTTTAGAGATCTTAAACATTTTAGCTTTACTAGATTTTATCTAGACTTAATGTTTCAACCATGAAAGGAGGTTATTTATGAAAGGAATATCGATCAAAAAATTGAATTATGTTCAAGTTTGCTCTTAAGTCTGTTTTATCGACATGTATCTCTAGGAACATTTAGGGTCACCAGATCTAGAGCACCTTGGCTTACGGACGGTATAAAGCCATTAAGGGCGCACCGGGATAGGGCATATGCTCGTTTTGGATTCATCAAGTCTGGTGAGCATTAAGCAACTCATAAGCGGTTGAGAAAATTAACTCTTCGCTGTGTCGGCAAAAGAGGGTGCATATCTATGGGGTTTTGGGAAAAAACTATGGTAGGAAAATATAGAATACTGGAAGAAAATAAACATACATGCAAATAATAAAATTGAAGTCCAGGAGGACCTAGAGGATGCTAATAGGATTAATGAGTATTTTTCGTCTCTCTTTCTGGATGAGGACTGTTATGAAATGATAAGTTTTCTCAAGCTCAGGAGCAACATTCAGTGCTAAGTATTGCGAAACACTCGACAGCTTTGTTTAAGAAATCTTTTTTATATCCAGCTCTGCATTTTTATAACAGAATTGCCCTGTATCTTAAGTTTTTGAATGTCCATCAGTTTAGGACCGCATATCGTAGATTGCTTTTCGATGAATCCTAGATGAAAAAGGAATTTTTCTGGTGGATATTTGACGGTGTTATTTGTTTTTTTCATACTACTGATTTCTACCTATTTTTTTCATGATTATTATTTGTATTATTTTAAGATCTTATCCTGTGTGGGTTTGTACAGGGTGAGTCAACGATTGGATGAAGTAGGTTTGTGCCTTTTCGGTGAAATTAACAAAGAAACTATATTTATTGTTTGATACAGTTTATTTTTACGCAGATTTTAAAAATATTTAGGACTCTACAGGGTGAGCCAAAAAACTAGGACAGTATAAAGTTGTATTTTTTTAAATAGAATACGCTATATATGAATCGTATTTTCGATTTAGCTTATAATTTTAAATCTTTTTTATTAAGGGTTTGCTATAACAAAACTTTATAGTTTCTGAGATAATTAAGTTTAAAGAAAAAAAGTCACATTTTCAAGCATCAATTCAATCCTAAATAACGTTTTTAATTTTGTGACAAATATATTCAAATTTGGAATTTAGCAAGGCCAAGGACAAGTTAACATAATTTTTACCTAATATTTGCAATAAAAGCTACAGGGTGTTGAACACATCGGCTCAAATTTGAACAAGTTTAAATGAATAAATATCTTTTTTTTTTAATGGTACACCCTGTATATTTTCATGTTATTTAATAGAGTAATAAAAACCCTAAAAGTTTTGTTCAATATATCCTATACTTATTTATAATAATTTTTGAGATATTTCAGTTTTTCTTATTTTCCATACTTTTTTACAGAAATAGTCTTCATTATCATAGTAGCCTAGTAGCCATGGCAAAAACAATGTAAAAGAACATTTTTCTATGTGTCAAAATTATAACCGCAATCGCTTCTTTTGGTTTTTATTTAGTGTAGTTTGGTTTTTTTGCATTCATCTTATTGCCTTCTTGCTCAAAGAATTTACAAAATGAAGTATCCTGATCGACACCAGCCTAATACCCACACTTTTCAAAACTTAATGCAAAGATTTGATTCTTCTGGTACTGTTGATTATCCAAAACGTAAAGTGGTCAACAAACCAGTAACTAATGAAGAAAAAGAACTTCAAGTATTGTTAAATGTTCAGGAAAATCCTTATATTGGTAGCCGTCAGTTAGCAGCATTATGTGAAACATCACAATCCACCGCTAATCCTACTACCAAGAAATATAGGTATCATCCATTTCACAAGGAATCACACCAAGAATTGCATGGACAGGATTTTGAAAGTCGTGTAAACTTTTGTCGTACAATAAATGCGGAGATTCAATTAAATCCAAATTTATTATGCAAGGTAATGTTTAGTGATGAAGCTACTTTTAGAAGTAACGGTGCCGTAAATAGACGCAACATGCATTATTATGCCACAGAAAACCCATTTTAGATTAGAGAGGTGCAACATCAAAACCACTGGTCATTAAATGTTTGGTGTGGTATTCATCATAATCGAATTATTGGACCCCACTTTTTTAATGAACCACTAAATGGCCATAGTTACCTGAACTTTCTACAAGAAGAACTACCCCAACTGCTTCAAGGTCTCGATAGGGATGAACTCGACAGTATGTGGTTCCAGCACGATGGTGCGCCTCCGCATTACCATCGTTAAGTTTGTGCGTTTTTGGACCAACGATATCCGCAAAAATGGATTGGACGTGGGGGTTTCATTGAGTGGCCACCAAGGTCTTGCGACATCACCCCATTAGATTTCTTCCTATGGGGTTATATTAAAAATAAGGTGTTTGTTAATCCACCAACAACAGTGGAAGATATGCGAAACAGGATTAGGGATACCTGTAGAACAATAACGCCACTAATTTTGTCCAGGGTCCGAGAAAATCTGCAAAAAAGACTAAATTTGTGCATTGCACAAGAGGGTCGTTTATTCGAACACTTATTAATAAGAAATAATTAATCTCAGTATTTAATAGGTAATTTTTTTGTTTCAATTTAGTATAAAAGTAAATATGTATTTGCCTTGTCGTTATTGTTGTATTAATTTTTTCACATTATGTTTAATTAAACTATTGCCGTTGTAATATAACGAATAATATATTTCATCATATTTAACCACATTCTGTTTGTTTCTTTTATTATTTTACATGGCTACTATGATAATGAAGACTATTTCTGTAAAAAAGTATGGAAAATTAGAAAAACTGAAATATCTCAAATACTATTATAAATAGGTATAGGATATATTGAACAAAACTTTTAGGGTTCTTATTACTCTATTAAATAACATGAAAATATACAGGGTGTACCATTTAAAAAAAAAGATATTTATTCATTTAAACTTGTTCAAATTTGAGCAGATGTGTTCAACACCCTGTAGCTTTTATTGCAAATATTAGGTAAAAATTATGTTAACTTGTCCTTGGCCTTGCCAAATTCCAAATTTGAATATATTTGTCACAAAATTGAAAACGTTATTTAGGATTGAATTGATGCTTGAAAATGTGACTTTTTTTCTTTAAACTTAATCATCTCAGAAACTATAAAGTTTTGTTATAGTAAACCCTTAATAAAAAATATTTAGAATTATGAGCTAAATCGAAAATATGATTCGTATATAGGGTGTTCTATTTAAAAAAATTCAACTTTATGCTGTCCTAGTTTTTTGGCTCACCCTGTAGAGTCCTAAATATTTTTAAAATCTGCGTAAAAATAAACTGTATCAAACAATAAATATAGTTTCTTTGTTAATTTCACCGAAAAGGCACAAACCTACTTCATCCAATCGTTGACTCACCCTGTATATATAACTGTGTAGATATACTTAAATGGCGTTATTTTGTTTTCTTTGTATTTAAACTTATAAATTGGGGCCGATGAACACATGTGTGTAAGAATAGCCTCTCTAGCTAAAAAAAGCCTTGGTTTCAGTTTTATCTGATTCATTAATCTATTTCATGTGCTTGCTTTTGCCTTTTTGCAGATATATGAAAACAAGGGAAATACCCACTATTAAAACTTTTGAATTACATATACAGGCATAATATAATAGAATTGTTCGAATTGAACAGGAAAAATTTGATTATTTCTTAAAAATCCCCAACAGCAATCATCGCACCTGACTGCTTGGCAATTTTGTCGTGACAGATGTCAACCGTCAACCAGAACGTGCAGTCAAGTGTGACGTTCAGCAAAAATTACTTGTTTAATATTTTAGATGATATAAAAGCAAAAGTGAAAAATGCTTATTCATCTGGATATGGACTCAAATACTATTTTTTCTCCAACTTCAAGATAGAACTGTAAATGGCGCTCAGATTCCCTGTGTTTTTTTTTTGTTCATAGATTTGTCATCTTGGTTAATATAAATCATTTTCAAGGGAGAACCTTTGATGATATGAAGGAATTCTTTTCAGAATCTCCGTGCCATCCCAATTAATAGAGTGGTCAAGATCAAATGTTCAGCCAGAATACAACAAGACAAACGTCTATTGAGTTGGCACAAGGAACTTTGTAAACTATACAAGATGTCTCATTCAACTGTAAAGAGTAAATTTTGGACAAAGTTAATATTTGTCTTTTTGCTATTTTAATATCTGTATGTTGGAGAATTTTCATCAATTTGTCGATGAGACTTTCTATGTGAGGTAAAGTATGGAAAAAAAACCTATATTATTGTATTTCA
The DNA here is from genome assembly GCA_034092305.1 of Diaprepes abbreviatus. NCBI lineage: Eukaryota > Metazoa > Arthropoda > Insecta > Coleoptera > Curculionidae > Diaprepes > Diaprepes abbreviatus. The sequence continues at coordinate 12,827,975 of JASJET010000122.1, forward strand.
AATAATGTTTGTTAAATTTGAAGATTTAGTGTTGAGAAGGAATTTTAAAAATGTTTTCAGGAATATTTGGTATTATAAAGAAATTTTTTAACAGTGTTATCTGGGTAAGAATTTTCCAGCAATATATCGTTAAACTGAGGTAACGCTTCTGCTCTAAAATTAGGATAGGAAACCTTGACTGCTTTGTTTTTATACCTAAGATGAAATTTATTTTAGATCGAAATAAAATATGTTAAAGATGTAAGCGTTCTTAACTAATTTCGAACAGGTGGTGATAGTAGATCAATTTTATAGCTGGGGTAGTTCTGTAAACAAATCTAGAAGGAACAAGATTACTCCATAAATCCCCATAGGGAATAAACATCACTAATCTAAGTAACAACTGGGATGGTATCAAGACCTTATCGAAGAACGGCTATAGGATTCAACAGATTGCGTACACTTAATGGAGATGATCTTAAATTGCGCCAAATAAATTGCAGGACCACATCCACGCAACATTAATACAAAACTTTCCGATGAAACAAGCGCTCTTTTGATACAACGCAGGCAAATTAAAGTAAACTTTAATATACACAGAATATAATAAACCGAATTTTGCAAAACGACGAGGAAAAAGATTACAGAAGATATAAAAACTTATAACGAGAATATTGAAGAAAATGCAGTTGAAAATCAAAGAAGCTGCAGAACGACCAAAAGTACTTTGACAGTCGGCAAAAACAAATAATAGCATTAATAAATGATAGTGAAAGAATCACAAATAGAGATGAGGATCTACACAGGGTACCAGAAATACAAGAAGTAGGAAAATAGATAACTGCAGTTCAAGAAAACGTTACTGAAATTCTTGTAGATGAGGTAGAGGAAACTCTTAAGAGCCTGAAGACTTGCAAAGTAGCTGGTAATGACGGTGTTATAGCCAAACTTCTGAAGCAAGTCAGGAAAACAACTTGAACAACCTTAGCAAAAGTATATACGTACTGCTTTAGTGCAGGGCATATTCCGAAATAATAGAATAGTGCTAATACAATCCTGATTTATGAGAAAGATAGCAAGGAATATATCAGAAATTAGAGACCAATTACCTTGTTACCATTAATATACAAAATATTCACGAAAATAACGAAAGAATACAAAGTACTTTTGATTACCCACAACCTCAACAGCAAACATTCTTGTCGAATGGTATCAGTATATTAGATCATATTCCAACACAAGCGCTAGTATTCATTGACTTCGAGAAGGCCAGTATATCATAGAGCAGCAGCAGAAGTTCTAGTCGATCAAGGGCTAGACAAACCATATGTGGAAGTGTTATCTAACATATATAGAGAAACCACAGCTAGAGTAAACATATATAAAAACACCCTACAATTTCCTACCCAAAAAAGGAGTGCGACAAGGGGACATATGATCCCGAAACTTTTCACAGCAATCCTACAGAATATATTTCGAGAATTAGACCGGAATAACAAAAGTCGATAAATAGATGGAGAAAACCTAAGCTATTCAAAATTCGCTGGTGACATAACTCTGATTGCTGAAGGACCTAAAGAATTGCCAAGACAAATTAATGACCAGTAATGAAGTAGATGTAAGAATTAATCTAGCAGAGACAAAATTAATGGGCATCGATCTGATTACAAAGGTTGAAATAAAGATAAATGAAACCACGCTGGAAGTAGTAGATGAATATATATATATATATATATATATATATATATATATATATATATATATATATATATATATATATAAGCCAACTAATTCGAAAGGTTTAAGGCACTTTTGTGGGGCTGCAGTCAAAAGAATGGTTGGTCAGAAAAGAAAACTCTTTTTTGTTAGTCTAGCTTTCGAGAAATTTTATTCCCTTCCTCAGGACTTCTGCAAAAAAGACAATAACCTTCCATAATTCTATTACTATGAATAAAAATAAAGAAAAAGACTTACCAAAGCGAGTATGTATAAAATGCCAGGTCTTGTTCAACAGATACATTCATTATCACTTAACAATAAGATCACATAACATGAAAGGATTGTTTTAAAAGGCAAAACTAATTTGATTAATTCATAAAATAATTTTTAAAACGTGTTGACGTCGTTGAAACCCCATTTTAATTTGAGAATGACTTTGATTTCTGACAGTTGAAAGCCCATTTTAATAGGTACAGTTTACACCGTCCAAGAACAAATATTCGTTCTGGGAACGGAAGCAACAGTTCTTGAAAAATATTATGTTATTAAGCGAAAAGGCAACGAAAAATGAAAATTATGACTAGAAACTGTAATAACAATCAGTGCAAAATGTTGTTTTAATGTGAAGAACGGCAACCTACACACCCAGTTGGACAGTGTGATAATAACATTCAGAACAGTGGTTAAAAAGTATCATAGGAGCCATGTCTAGGAAAACTCTTTTATGGAAATTACTTTATTTGCTAGGATTTTCGGTCTCCCAAAGTTCATTAAATGACCTTTATTTAGTACATGTTCTGCAAGAATACAATAAACGACTCCTCTGTTACAATCGCTTTTATGATAACTTATTCTACCTGAAAAATTTCCAGAGGTTTGGCCTTTATAAACTTGGTCACAATTTGGGCATGTGATCTTATAGAAACTGTTCCAGTTGTCTTTCAGTGAGATGGGTGTTTTAGTTCTAGAATAAATTAACGCGATTGTTTTAATTTGCTTGGTTGCAATTTTAATAGGGGTTATATTTTGGAAAACCTTTCTCAGTCTGGGAGTTAAATTTTCAATGTAGGGAAGCGACATGTAGATAGATTGACGAAAACCTCGCTGTTGTCAGCACCTGGTTATGATAATTGAGTAGATTGTGCCTGTATCAAAGAGGGTTGGCTTACTCTTTCAAAATTGTCCTCTGGTAAGCCATATTGTGTGCTGTATAAAAATTTATTGATTATAGAAAGTAGACATGAATTCTGTAAGAAAATTGTTCTTAGTAGTTGCAAACTGTCATTTCTAAAGTCTGGGTGGGTAAATTTAATTGCCCTCCTCTTCATTCCTCGAATGAGGTTGGTTTTAATTTTCGAAGGGTATATATATATATATATATATATATATATATATATATATATATATATATATATATATATATATATATATACTTGGGGCAGCTTAAAAACAAATCGGTTTCACTACTTCTGCAAATCAATAGAATAATGAAATTAGTGTGATTAGCATTTGGCCGAAAATATTCAAGTTCAAAATGCCACTACACCTGAAGAAAATGCAATGCAAATTACCGGTCATGATATATGGGTGTGAAACTTGAATATTAAAGAAATAAATAACCACAAAACTTCACGTCAGTCAAAGACGAGCAATTAAAAGGGATCGAAAATAAATAGACTGGATAAGACGGAAAAAGTGAATAACTGATGTAATCCAAAGAATGAAGTCTCTAAAATCGCAATGGAAAAGACATATAGCAAGAAGGGCAGACAATAGATGGACCACTAGGAGGAATACGTGGTATCCTAGAAACACCAACTGACCAAAGATACGCTCGAATCTCAGATGAGATTATGACATCAGAAAACTGATAGGAACAGCTTGTTGCCAGGCAGCTAAAGACAGAAAATGATGGACACAAATGAGCATAAATTACAAGAACACCCAATAAATAGAAATAGAAATAGAAGAAGGGACTATAAAAAATTTAATAGAGAAGGCTGTACGGTAGTTGAAAACGGTAGATGAAGCTGAGGATGATGATGATGATGATGATGATATATGAACCTCTCTTGTCATCTCTTAATTTATTTATACCGTTTCTCATATTAAGTTCGCATCGTATAAAAATTATTTTTATTACATACAATGTTTTTATACAAGGTTAAAAAGAGAGAATTAATATTGAAAACAAATTAAACTCTTTCAACAATATCTAGTAAATGTTATTTCCTACAATTTTGTTATTAGTGAAATTGGTAATAACCTTAAATACACCCATCCTTGTGGGTCCTTGTAAATTGGTCCTAGTAACCCAATTTAATCGATACGTAAACATACATAATGTACTTTTAATTAACGGGATTTCTGATCGGTATAACATACAATGTTATCATATTGTGACAACACTGCTGTTATAAGATAATTAAATATTTTTACATGTAATAAAAGCGATTACCACAATAAAAATAATGTAAAATGTTTCGGTATAGCTATTGTTCTGGAGCTTTAAGAAAAATATTTCTTAAGGAATTCACATAAATCATTATCCAAGGGAATGAGTATATTTCAGTTAATTCGATCCAACAAAAATCACAAAATTAGCTACAGCAGGTTATTTTAAACTTCACTTTAAATATTATAACACTAATCGTTGAATTTCTAGCCGTCTTCTCAAAGTAACGCCTTTTTTAACTAGTTATATTTACTATTTCCTTAAATGTGCATCCATTATTTGAGCAAAATATAATATCTACCGATTTTTTTCATTTGCTATTGGGTTTAGTATGATCAAATAAATTGATTTGAGGAAATAAATATGTGCTCATTTATGAAAAACCAATTGAATAAGCCTTAGAGGAGTGATTTGCGTTAGTTACGAATAAACAGCACTACTTCAGGGTGCAAAAGGTGTAAACTTTTCTCATTCTTATCGTACTATCACCTGCAAACCTGCTTGGGACTCATTGGTTCTGATCAAGACATGGCAATCAGGTATATACATCACCATAAAAAATGTTTAAAGCAACATACATGAAATTAAATAAAAAGTTCGATACAGGCTGCGCCTTTTCCCGGAATTTCATGTAATCTGAATAAAAAACGCGGCAAGAAGTATTCGTAAAGTAGATGATAGAATAATATACTTGCATCTAACATATGTAAATAAATTATTGCATATTCTGGAGAAATCAACTAAAAAAAGCTTTATATTATAAGGACAGGTGTAGCTTGAAGCGAACATTTTGTTTAGTTTCATATAAATTGGTTAGAAGACTCACTTTTCTTATGGTGAGGTGTGCTTGCCGGCCCAGTACTGATGAGAACCAATGAATTCAAAACTGGTGTGCAGTAGACCACCAATGAAAAATTTTCTCCCCTGTGTTGGTAGTTATTTGCAATCTGAAGTAGTGCTTTTGATTATTATAAGGCTTTTTCGGTTGGTTTCTCCTAAATATAAATTTACAAGTATTTAAACATATCAGCTGTAAATATATCATTTCATCATATACTAATTTGAGTAAATTGGGAGATAAATTTACTATTGTTAAAATTTTTTTAATTCGTTTTTTTTTCAATAAATAATATTTAGTGGTTTGTGAAACACCGAAACAACCGAGCAAATATAATAGTTTTAAATGTATTTCTTACAAAGAAAAAAACTGTAGTATGTCGTTATAGTTCCAGAGCTCACCGTCAAAATGAGAGCCAATTAGGTACAGGATAAAATATTCTTAAAAATGTCAATATATAGAGCAACAATGCTGAAAATCAGTTTGTGTCTGAACATTGTTAAATACTTCAACTTCTAGTTTTTTGCACAGAGTTCAGCCCTTAAAGTAACAACTTATAATGACCAAAAGTTAGTTTATTAACTTATACTAAACAAAATTATTCATCATTGATTCTTATTAAAGTATCTGGGCAAAAAAGATTATTTTTTTTTGGAACATCCCCCATACCTACCGAGCAATTGCTTCATATTACCACTTAATTAAACTGTTTACTGTATTACAACGATATAATTATCTCTACCACGTCCAAGCTTATTAATAGTGCCTGATACAAAACGTTATATACTTGAAAATATTAATTTATTAAAACATATATTACATTCGGGAGTATTTGTGAAAGAAATAAACCGTTAATCAATAATGATCATTATCAAATATAAAATACTAATTTAATAAAATATTTTCCATGTGATATATAGTTGATCATATTAAACTTCCTTTTAAACACTTGTAACTAAACTATTAAAAGTTTATCGTTTCATTGTTATAATTACTCTCTATTTACAATTCTACAAATCTTCATCATATTTAGCTGTTTTTTTACTACATTCTGTTTGTTCGTTTACCTCTACCATTACAATATTTTCAACTAATAGAGTTGTGGGCTCACCTTCAAACCCAAATTCAAGTTCAAATTTGTCGTCATTGATAACAAAGGACAACAAATTTTTTTTTATTGACCCAGGTAAGGCAATATATTTTATATGAGTTTTGGGTCATTGAACACAAATCCGTTGTCCGCCTTGGCCCTGTACCTCAGGTGTTTTGTTAAATGGGTTTAAAAATCTTAAAAATAACATAAAACATCTACTGACCTATAAACTTAACCTTAAACTAGGTGAGGAAACCCCTTATCCATAATACCTTAATCTTCTAACCCAAAAACCGAATAATCCTGTGATCCTATAACTTGAACTAACTCTAAAACACTACGAACTCCTTAACCAGTGAGACCAGATACTCGGTAAGCATATGATATGTTGCATGTGTTTTTTAAGGTACTTCCATTCTATCAACTCATAGAATAACTCCAGGATCGCTTTACCCTATAACCCAGTAGCCGTAGAACGTACATAAGAAAAATTCATTCAGCGAAAAATGCAAGCTTCAACATACATAATTCACCACATTTTAAGACTGTAACCCATAGATAAAAATCTCTTTACCTTATTTCATTAACAAGGAACCTTTTACCTTTATCCCATAAATATGAAACACGAAAACTCGAAAACCTTATTATCTAATCATAAAAAATGAAACTCCATTACCTACTTCCGTCAACATGAAAACAAATAACTTATAAATGCTCCCATAAACATAAACAAAAATACTCTTTTAAGAACATTTACCTAATCCCAGAAACATGATATATCATAACTAAAAAATCCTTTAACTGAATACTGCTAAAACTTCTTCACATAACTGAAAAATCACAACAATATGTCGTTAACGATATTAGCTTATTCACCAAGCATTTCACATTTTGATATTTATGCAATGACTTTGGGGCTATTTAGAATATAAGCTTACAAGTTAATGAGCGTCCCCTTTTAGGGACTTTTCAATTTTCTGCGGTTACCAAGCTGTTGGGTTATGGATCAATGAGTTTATTGGGATTTGAGGTTATCCTGTGAGTTGGTAGACTGAAAGCACCTTAGGCATCATGAGAATTTTTACTGGAAGGACTCCAAATAAACTTCTCCATTGAATCATTCCGTCTAAACAAATTGTCCAATCAAAAACTGATAATGATTCCTGCCCTGCTTGGAACTGATGTTGATGATATGAAATAATAGTTCCATGAAGATTTTTATCAGCCTATACACGTAAGTTGTGTGTGTTTGATAAACTCTGTTTTATCCACTAAGGAAATAATGCTAATGAAGTTTACATTATTTCGCTGTTGATCCAATAGCCCGTTTGCAAACTGCATTCTGTGGGGAAAATCTTCAGGAATCAGTTCATGCAGTTTTTTTAAATGATATGAATATAACAGTTGTTTTTGAAGAACTTCAGTACTATGGTTTTCAACGTATTAAACTGTGCAGATCATTTTCGAGTGCTCGTTGGAGGAGTGTTATCTACAGCATTTATTTTCCTCTAACTGCGGCGTACGTATTGTTATTCGCAGACCAGCAAATTTTCTAAAATTATGAGGAAATATAATAATATTACCTTATTAAATGGAATCATCTACCATTCTTCCTTAGACGTTGGTCAACTCGTTGAAATATTTTTTGATCTGGAAGAGTACGATTAGGACCTCTGTCGTGATATCAATATCCAAGTAAAGAATCAATATGTCAGCGATGTGAAAGTTGATAAGTTCTAAATTGAAAGATATTTATTTCTTTCGTACCTTGCAATAAAAATACTTTGAACAAAGATGTATCTTTTATCGAAATAAGCCAAATACATGATATTTTTTTGAAATTGCTTAGGATTAACGACGTGAATGAAGAATACTTTATCATTTGTGAATAGTTGAAAGTATATAAGAAACGTCCAGAGTTCTTATCACACAGGGCGTAAAAAAATAGGATCATGTGTGTCACAGCTTGTCTGTCCCTGCAGCTATGAGTTATTCACAATACTTTCTTGGATAGTAATTTGAAGGGTCTAACCTAGTATACATCATATTAAGAAAAATTTAAATATATATGTACGTATGTGTAAAAAACTTGATTCTATTGCAGCTCTTTGGGAGCCCATATCTCCGAAGATGATGCCTATATGAAAAAAGTATTATTCCTTTCACATTTTTTTTTCATATTCGAGAAATTTACCACATTTTCCCGGACACCATGATTGATGAAAAATTATATATCAATAATTGTTAAAGAAAATAAAATGTATAAAAAATAGTTACGAAACATTAGTTTAATGATCCCACTCTAAACTAACAATTCAAAAAATATTTAATTTGGGGACTATTAGAGAAAAAATATAAAATCAAATAAAAATCCATACTGCACTAAAACAACCTTTTTTGAACAAAAAATCCAATAAGACTAGACTCTCTTTTGACCCGTTTCATTTCGTCTGAAGGTTTATATCACAAAGTGTAAGCTCTGCTAGAAGGGTGGCAAATCAAACAAAACAGACCGAAAGAAAGAAAATAAAACTAAAGTCAAAGGATATCTTTAGATTTATAAAATGTCAATTATGATCTTTAATTTCCATTTTATGATATTAGATTTATTATACGACGCGAATACTTATTTATTCTGTGCATAAATAATAATTGTGTTATTTGCATTTCAAAAAAGATCTTCCTAAGGTCCCAATTAGTAAAATTACTTATATATACAGGGGTTTGAATAGGTCCATCATTTTAGAAGAAAAAGTTGGTTTTTCTACTTGTTTTCCTTTTGAGACAGGGACAGCCGAGCTTGTACACAGGAACAGCGAAAGTGAATATACTCACATCCATATTTAATTAAACACAATGATAAAGATGTGGACCGTAGTCCGAACTTTATTTGGAAGTATTGATTTTCCATACAAATTATTTTTGAATATACCATACATAATTTTATAGTTTTGAAGATATTAACAGCTAAAAACTACATTTTTAACACTACAAATTACAAGTTGTATAACTTTAATAAATCAGCTACAGGTCTGATATCTCAACAGATTTTCTGTTTCAATTCGAGGTTTAATTCAATTATAACCTTAACCTTAAATAGTGATATTTGAAAATTATATTTTTCCTTACTAAATGTAAGCAATTCTGCTTAATATCCTTATTTTGGATTTCCTCGTTATACTCAAATATGCTGATTTTCGGTTTCAATATAGTAAGTTTGCATATTTGGAGTAGAATAATAAAAAAGATAGGAGAAATTGAGACGTTTTATTGCAAGATGTGCTTCATAAATACAAAGCAATCTGCCAAATTATCAGAAATGACACTTTTCCAAAATCAATATTTCTTAAGATAAAGTAGAGTAATTTAGTTATAGGGTGTGTTAACAATAATGAATCTAGATTCATATTTAGAATTCGAGTACTCAAATTATACAAATTTTCAGATAACACTAATAAGTTGTAGGAATAATATATCAAAACGATCTTCTAAGACTCCGTAGGAATTTCAAATAACCTCATTTACATAAAAGTTAGTTATATTCCTTTTAAATTGTAACATATGAGAAAAATCTTGGAGCACCATAAAACGATGATGATAGTCTAGAATATGTAGTCTGTGGTGTATGGAGAAATAATAAGTGATCCATGCAAAACTCCAGAGACTAGATAGTTAAGCATCTTTCATGATTACAGAACTAAATGTTTTGTCTTCAAACTACAAGTTTATATAAAGACTGTACTGTATGGGATAAACAACACAATATAAAACGGTTCGAAGCTGCAGCAATATATAAGGAATCCAACAAGATAAAGAGAAAATTTAAAGAAATAGAAAAATAATGATAATGAAATTTTTAGTAAACACAGTATTGAGGTCTCTGACAACCACTGCTTTGTAACTTAAGAACATTGCGGTGTGTATAGAGAAGCGAAACTTCGCGCTTTAGTAGACACAGTCCTTATATATATATATATATATATATATATATATATATATATATATATATATATATATATATATATACAATACCAGATACTATTTAACCTGCTTCGAAATATTAACAAGCAATCTGAAGATATCTACAAGAAGATTGATAATTTGTTAATATTCCTAAAGAAAAACTTAAATTCAACTGATCAGGAAGTTCAGTTTCTTAAAAGAACGTCGAAATGGAAAAAACAAAATAATAATTTTTTGCGTAAAAAACCTAGACAATACTTCATTGTTACAAACTGATACTGTAGATCTACTCAATAACTTGCTATGGAAAACTCTAAGAGCTGAAGATATAAATAACGTTTACAAGATTGCGACAAATGAAGAAAATCGTCCCATTATATATAGAAAAAGTAAAAGAACTAAAACGTTAAGGAATGACCATAGCACATGACCAATGCCCTGAAGAGAAAGAAAATAGCAAAATGAATAATTTTCCAACTAAAATTAAGGCTAATAAATTATTCATAAAGGAAGCTGTATACCATGTAAATGATTTGAAATATCTTGATAAACAAACATCCGGTAATGGGTCTAACATTATCTCTGAAGGGGGAAAGAAAAGATAAGATGGCGCCCCCCAAATTAATTTGCAAAATCAGCATTTGAACAGACCGATGATGCAAACGGCTTCTGACCAAAATCAAAAATAAAACGGAAGGCCCTGTATAATCCCAAATATATAAGAAATTCAACAAAATAATTATTATCTGTGTTCTTGCGATAAACACAATATATTATATCTCCTATTTTTCTTTACTAGAATATGTTAGCATTGTAGCTACTTCTGTGTTCTATTTTGCCTGATTTTCAATATATAGTGTAAAATTTAGTTCACTGATGAGGTAATACTCATCAACATTTTATTGTGTCCATGATTTACAAGCCAAACGGCTTCGCACTCCCACCAGGAATTATTCACTCATACCAGGCATACAAAGACACCAAAAGTATGAAGCTCTGTTTGAACCCTTTCCATGTTATCGGGTCCTAGGTGACGTGGTCTGCTGTATTTCCCATGAACTATCGAACGGTTCGCGCGGTTGTTAGGAGAATTGCTTTCTGCATCGGCTTACATAGATGCTCACTAAGGCCCAGTGCCTTGATGTTCTGCAGGAGGTTCTTTGGTATTACTTAAGTTGTTGACATTATTATGGGAATCGTTTGGACGCTGTTCATTGCCCATTGTCTTCGGATTTGGACCTCCAGATCTCTGTATTTGGCGATCTTCTCGTTGTATTTTGGCCTTAGGTTGTTGTTGTTAGGTACAGCGATGTCCATTAGTTTAGTTCGCCTAGAAATTTTATCTATTAGTATAATATCTGATATATTATGAGCAACTGTCTGATCCGTCAGAACCGTTCGGTCCCAATATAACTTGAACTGGTTGTTCTCAAGAATAGGTTCGGGGTTTTATTGGTAATAAGGCACTTTTCCTACCTGTAATAGGTTTACCTTTTCTGCTAACTCTTAGAGGAGTATCTTAGCAGCTGAGTCGTGTCTTTCCTTATACTCGGTTGCGGCAAACGCTTGGCATCCTCCAGTTATGTGCTGGATGGTCTCTGATGTTCGACAGCCATATCTGCATTGGTCATTTTCTATTGAGGGATCTCTAATGATGAACTTCCGATAGTTCTTCGTCGGAATAACCTGGTCCTGGATAGCTAACAAGAAGCTCTCCGTTTTCGGAAACATCTGTCCTGAAATCAACCAGTAGTTCAACGCTGAGTTGTCGACATTGTCCTGATTGACCTCATTCTCTTGGTCTGCTTGGTGGTGAGAAGTAATATCTTGTTCCCTCAATTGTAGCGGTGTTGAATCGTCTGCCTCGCATATTGCTCGATGTAGTTTGGAAGAGTCCGCTAGCCTGTGGAAATATGAACGTAAGTTTATTATTTGTTGGTCGAGCTGCTTACCAATATCCAACAATCCTCTTCCTCCTTGGTGTCTTGGAAGCATTCTACGTTCAATAGAACTCCGAGGGTGATGTTTTTCTGCTTTTGTTAGGAGTGTCCTTATTTTTCTTTTTAATGTGTGTCCTGCTCCATTTAAGAATTCCAAAAGAGTAGCTCAGCGCAGAGCAAGCATACGTGTTGAGCGCCTTAAACAAATTTCTACTATTTAAATTAGTTCGTAATACCCGCCTTACCCTCCTGACAAATTCGGTTGTCAATTCGGCCTTCATAGTGCCATGGTCAATTCTTTTAGCCTGTTTCATACCTAGATATTTGTATGTTTGGTCTGCTTTCATTGCAGCTATAGTTTCACCGTTCTGCATTTCAAAAGCCCCCGGTTGTATCTTCTCTTTAACGATGTTCAAAGTACGGCACTTGTCAAGTCCAAATTGCATTCCGATATCCCAGGAGAACTCCTCTACAATTTTAAGCATTTGTTCCAGCTAGTTTCTGGTAGCAGCCATCAGTTTAAGATCATCCATGTATAGAAGATGATTCACTCTGATTACCTCTTCGTTGTTATTTCTAACACCAAAGCCGGATCTGGTGGAGTTCAAACGGCGTGATAGTGGGTTCATTGCAAGGCGGAACCACAATGGGCTAAGTGAGTTTATTCTTAATTTTATTATTTAAGATAATTCAAAATATATATTGGTTTCATTTGAAAGATTCCATAGATAGTCTACTAAATAATTGTCTCTATAGTATTACAATAAGTAAATAAATATAAAATTTATTATAAGCAATGAACTTGATAGAATTCGTAAACCATAAAATTATATTTACACTTAGTTATGGTTAAAGTATGAGGCAGTAGATATATTTACCTTAAGAGGTTATAGTAGACATATACTATCGCCAACAACAAATAAATGTTACAGACTCGTTGTCTTTATTAAAAGTAACTTAAATTTTTAAAATTTGAAGATAAGCATTTTTTGTTGTCCAAATATAAATGTAATCGGAATTATGATATAGTTTTTGGTTATAGATTACCAAACCCGGTAGGAGAGATTTATGGTGAAACAAGACATATGCGGCTTTCCCCTAATTTCAAACAACAAATAGTTATTTGTGATATAAATATTAATTTACTAAAATACAGTATTTCCAGTAAAAAAGTACCCACGCGTCAATATTCGTCTGACCTATATAAAAATTAATTAGTCAATGAACATTATCATTTGTTAAATCTTGCTGCGAATGGTATCAGACACGATTAATTATTTCTTCAACTCGTCTTTGCAGTTTACTACTTCTCATACCCCTGATATACTCAGTCAGTTGTTCAATATATTTTCAAAGATTTTCGATTTTCTTATTTGGAAGTCTTTCCTATGGTGGTATATTGGGTTCTGCAAAATGGATTGGTCTGCAAAATGGATTGCTTTCATCACACTCCAACACCGTAGCACCCATTTCTGTTGACAGTTTTTGATAAAAAGGTTCAGCGTTGTCCTGTTGGATAATGTCATTAGGCTGTTCTTGTTCCCTTGGACCTCGGGTTCTAGTTGTGGCTCAGGTTCAGCGATCGGATCGTTATTATTGTCAGTGCCCCTAACCTCAGGTTCAATTTCCTCTTTATTAATATTAAACCGGGTTACAGGAATTAGGTTGTTTCGGAGAATAACTCTGTATTGGTCAGCTATTCCCTGTTATGACATTTGTAGGTCTGGATATTCCCTACAAAATTCGGCATAAAGCTATTATCTATAGCCTATTGTTTCTCGTTCTGATTGAATCATCCCATAAAAATGCGCATTGTTGTTTCATTCATAGATATTGTCCATTTCATATGCTGTTTCGGAAGTCCCGCCTGAGTGACCGCTGACTAAGGTTCTTGTGCAGCACCTTCAGAGGGTGGAGCTTGCGCTATTATTTGGCTCCCATGGGGTTATTGGGCTGTAGCTTCTTATGGGACAGGGGTCCACCTCTTCAACACCCTGCCACTTAAAGGTTGTAATGCCGAAATTTTGCCCTCCCCCAGAATCCGTGCGGCTGACCGCTTCTAGGTTGTGAGACTCTGGACCATTTGCTCTGCAGACCTGGGGTTATTTATGTTTTACAGTCGACATATTCATTAAATAATATTTAAAACTTCTTCCCACTTGATTGTCTGCTACGATTGGTTGAGGGAAACCCTGGATCTATTCTTAGCTAGGTTCAGTCAGCAGGCTGAAAGAAAGTGGTTCCTAAAGAATTGTATAGGAATTGTGGGTAGGTGGATCAGGGCATAGGGATGTTTAAAAGGTAGAGAAAGGATATTGTTCAAGGTCAGCGGACAGCTGGCGTTGCTGACTGTACTGTCCATGCATTACAGTAGCGACAAATATACTATTCACTACAGTACACTGCAGACTAGACATTTTTATTTATGATTTCAAATCAAACGGATTCTCACTCCCTGCAGGGAATATTGACTCATACCAGGTATACAAATATACCAAAAGTTGGAAGCTCTGTAGGAACCCTTTCCATATAATCGGGTTCTAGGTGATGTAGTCTGCTGTATTTTCTACGAACTTTCGGATTGTTCTCGCGGTTGCAAGGAGAACTATTTTCTGAATTGGCTTATACTCTCACTAAGGCCCAGTCCTTTGATGTCTGCAGGCATTTTTATTGATTTTGCTCCCCTGGTGCATCCTCTCTGTTGAGTTGCGATGATGTTATTTTGTTCACAATGTGCATAGAGGCGTTGAGTTAAGCAGGTGGTGATCACCTTATACAGTGTGGGAAGGTAGGCGATTGGCCTATACTTATCTGGTTCATGTGTGTTGTGTTGGTCTTTTGGCAAGACATACGTAACACTTTCGGTCACGAACAATGCCATTTTTGATGTGCTAAGAAAAACATCATTAATAAGATTAGTCAGTTTATAGTGCATACATCAGAACTTCTTGAGCCGGTAGTTCTGGATCCTGATGAAACCTGGAGCTTTCCAGTTATGGGATCCCTGATTATTCCTCCAATCTCATCGGTAGTAAATGGATCAAACTGCATCTATGTTTTGTGTATTTCCCACAAGTAGTGAACATAACCCGATTCGCTCGATCCCCCCACTCCTCGACCTTGACCTTGACCTTGCTTCACCCCTCTTTGGCCCCGCCCACATGTCCTTGTCATTGACCTTGAAAGTGCACGTGTGCTTTGGCCTTGGCCTTGTGTTCAAGGTTGTGTGTGTGACATTGACCTTGACCTTGGTCGAGACGACCTTGACTTTGTTGAAGGTCATCTTGGGTGTGTGACCTTGAAGTAGTTATTTGTGCATTGTAATAGTGTGGGATGATCTTGAAATGATTTTGACCTTGCAAATTGTTCTATAAATTGTGTGAGTCTACTTGCATTCATTCAGTGTGAAATGTCAGATACGGAACTATCTAAAGAAAAAATTATAGAGCAAGTCGGCAGAGTAATTTGTTTATATCAGAGTAATTTAAAAAGTTTGTGTGATTTTGAAGAGAAGGATCTAGCATTTTTTCCTCTCGAATATTTAAAAACTTGCGTTGATACGCTGAGTTTACGGCAAATTTGGGATAAGCTGCCAGCGTCATATCGGTGTAACAAGGAACTACAGTTAAGCTTACCCTGTTACATTCACTATGAACAAATATATCGTCATCATATAGATGGGCCACCACCAGCAATAAAAAAGTGTCGTGAATGTAAAAATGAGTGAATAATATGAATAGTGCTTTGCAAGAGACAGTAAAAAAATTGGGCGATGAGTTCACTGAAACGGCTAGTAATTATTTCAATGATGCAATGAAAAGTCGAGCAGAATGGGCGTCGCGCTATTGTGATTTGGCTTATGAATATGAAAAGGCTGCGAATGCATGTCGTAAATATTGCAGCAAAACAATAAATTTACAAGACTTTGTTCGTGAGATAAAAAAGTTGGGGTTTAGTGACTGTTTGGAAAAACTGATTAGGTTCATTGCAGATCCGGTTGTGTTAGATGAAATTAGAGTGTAGGACTTAAGTTTAACGTAGTAGTAGTTAATATGGAAAGTTTAGTGCGAGAAATGTACGAGGAATTTCTAATTTCTGCAGCCTGTTCGGAATTTTACGCATATGAAATGCAAGATTCGGAGGCTCAGGACTTTAGTGTATTTTTTAAGTATATGGACCATGCCGAAGTGTGTCTTTTAGCTAGTATAGTTTGTAAGAATTTTCTAAGAGATAAAAACAAACAATTATTATTGAACAAATTAAGGAAATTAGGTTTAGGTGATAATGTTAAACGCATAGAAGAATGGCAGAAAAAAATCAATGAATAAAGTACATAAAATGTAGTTATTTGTTTCATTATATTTTGTCCTTGAAGTTATCCTTATACCAATTTAAATGTGTGACGTCATTTGACCTTGAATACTCCTCCCACTATTTCTATCGTTAAGCTACCCCCACCATTGTTACAATTCGACCTTGAAACCCCGCTATAAAGGTTCGTGGGAGAAGAAGTGACTTCAAACAGTCGCAGATATCAGTGGCATAAACATCAAATATTGTGTTCGTGTAGTGTTCTGAAAGTGCTTTTATATTCACGGTAATTTTTGGATTTATATACCATTTTTTTCAATAATGAGTATTGCAAAAGAAACTCTAGATGAAATTAATGAAATGTTTAGCAAAGATTTCGAGGTTTTAGAGAAAAAAAAGGTTACCGAAATGATTGTAGGCAAAGTGTATAAAATTGTAAAGATGGTTTCAATGACTACACGATTTGGTAAAACTCTTTTAGTGGCTTTACACGATGACGGTGATAATAGCACATTTGAGACTTTTTTACCAAAACGTGTGGCCGAAACACTATCTGACGATATTGTAGATATTATGAGTAAAACTAAAGATAAATACACTCTAACTTATTTGGGGCAGGGCACTAGAGTTTTTGGAAACAATACTCGAACATTATTACGTTTTGGCTCATTGGAGTAAATTGTATGTAAATTGTTTGAAAAAAAGGATGTAATTAAATTTAAAATATAGTTGCACATGTCAGAATACTTACGCGTGTTCATTATTTCTGTTAAAGATGTCTGCTGATGCGACGACGACGACGACGACCGCCAACGAATGTGTAGATAGATACATATTTTGGTTGGGGAGAGAATTAAGAAATAGGGCTCACGATATGTTAGATAGCGTAAATGATTGGTCGCATATTGATGTAACCAAAGATCAATATAAGAACGAGATCAGGGATACAATCAATTTTATGGCTGGGGCACACTTGTGCGACAAATTTTTATATGGTTCCATAGACATGGATACATTTTGTGCTGAAATGGCTGAAGAAGAATTAAAAGAATACCTCGTCAATATTCCACATTTACCAGGTGAGCTTGCTGCAAAATATGAATTGGTTTCTGCAACAGCAACAGCCCAAGACGTTGACGATCGAAATAGTGTCGGATGGGATAGAATTTTGAGCAACGAAAACGAAGACATGGAAAATTAATTTTTTATAATTTTTGTATTTGTGCAATTAAATAACTGTAAATAAATATCTGTTACAATCACAGTTTTATTTTATTTCTTTTATAAACATACCAACCCAGTAGATCATAGTCAGTGTTTCTTTTTCTCAGCTGAAATATTTAATATAAGTAGGGCAAATAAAAATAAAATAGTTTAGTAAAGATTGAAAATGAGTCGAGGAAACAACACAATTGATAAATTTGGTCGTCAGAAATATAATGAAAAATATCATATATTATCTGGGCCACAAGGGGTTGGTTTTAAACTTACAGCGGATGGGCAGTATGATATGGGTGGAAAAATCATAACCAACTTAGGCGAACCTAAAGATGATGACGATGCTGTGACAAAACACTTTGTTAATAGAAAGTTTTACAATTTTGCAGCTGTAATATGTGACATATTTAACAAGGATGTCCTCCCCATGATATACAAAAATAATAGTGAGCTTAAAACAAAAATTGAAGTTATGCAGAAAATACTCTATCATCAGCCTTTAAATGACTCATTAAGCGCACTGTCGTACGACTCGACTTCAAAAAAAATCTAAAAAAAGCAGGTTAAAGAATAGGAGAACGCACTCCGAGTGGCATAGCCTTGAAGATAACGTCGTAGTCGTCGGTGAATTGGACCTTCCCTCCAAGAATATTGAAATGTTATTTATGTGTATGATGTTTTATTGTCATTGTTTTTAATAATGAAGATTGAAATAAAAAACTTTATTTTACAATATATTGTTTATTTATTTTACATTTTAAATAAAAAATATAGTCATACAATATGTTATTTAAACAATATTAGCTTTATCTATCCAAGAGTTGAAGTGGTTGGGAAATCCTAGCCATTTGACAAATAATTGTTCGATGTGATTTTTCTTGCGTTGTCTAAGGACCTTTTCTACTAGATAAACGTCAGGACTGCTTGTTTTTTGTAGTTCTGATTCGTAAAAACACCCTCTTATAGGCTGACCTTCTAACGATTCCAACAAGTAAGTAGGTGGATTTGTAACGTTAACTTTTACAACTTTAAACAATTCGGTTGACCAAGAGGGCGTATATCCTTTCTCGAATAAGCTTTTGTACTTGCTAATACGCACAATGTCACCCATGGAAAACTTAAATTTTTTAGGTACAATTTTTAAATAATCATATGCTTTAATATGTGTTTTTTCTTGCACGTCTGCAGGCTTCATTCCAATGGTGCGATGTTTCGAATGGTTATAGGTTTTTGTTACTGCCGATAATATATGTATCCATTTGTAAGATCCTCTTGTCGAGAATTGTTTATATAAATTATTTTTTAAAGTCCTTATGACTCGCTCAACAATTGCAGCTTTCTTTGTGCTGTAAGTGGAATAATGATTTATATTATATTTTTTCATCAGGGCTTGAAAGTTTGTATTATAGAACTCCTTTCCTTGATCACTTTGCAGATTTGTTGGTGTATATGATGCCTCTTCAATGATGCTTTTCATCGCATTAGTAACTTCTATACCAGTCTTGTTTTTTATGGCTTTGGTATAGACAAATTTCGAGTAACAATTTATACAGACCAAAATATAACGATAACCATCGTTTTCATCAGCATACTGTTGCATTTCAGCCAAATCAATTTGCCACAAATCTCTGTATCCTTTTATTATCGTGCGCCGTCTTACAAAATTTTTTCTAGCCGTTCTATGTAGTTCATTAACAATCTTGATTTTTTCTAGACTGGGCTCCATATTATTAGTAATACTAAAGGTTTCAGATCGAAGGAAGAACTGAATAATATCATTAAATATTGAGCTTAATATATTATATCTTCTTCTCGTAATTCCTCTATGATTGACATAATTTCATTTTCGTGTCCAGTGTGACCGGCCATTTTGGAACTCCACAACAAACGTAAACGATCCACCAACTCTTTAGCTTTGTTCCAGTAGACATATTGAAATTTTTTCGAAGATAATTTCTTGTTTGTGGGTAACTGTAGTTTTTCCGAGAGATTTTTTCTTGTAATAGTACCACCTAATTTTGTGCCCATTATCAGAGGTTTAATAATTCGTAAATATTTGTTCCATCTGGTCTCCCGTAAACCATCACTTTTTTTAAAATTGTTGTAGACAGCATTCGTTGATTCCAAAATTTCCTTGTACGTTGAAAGTACATTATCACTTAATTGTTGTTGTTCCTTGCCTACACTTGGGGGTGTTTTAAGAAATAACAAATCATAAAGTGCCGGTGATCCACCATATTCTGCAATATTTTTCCCTTTTTTGTATAAGACAATATTTCCATTTCGAAAACGCACCTCTAAATTACCAATAAAATTTTTGTTATCTGTTTTTGAACCAAAACGTACACCATATACAGTATCGTATAGAGATGGTTTCGAACGTAATCCTTTCAGGTGTGAGTTTAAAGTATCGGAAGTTGTGGTGTCAGCGGATGCGAGAGATGTATTAGTTGATGTCGAGGGTGTATCAAACACCGATTGGCTAATATCTTCTTTTGAAATGCGATGCTGCTGCTGCTGCTGCTGAATAGGTGTGGAGGTTTGAAAGGAATGTGTAGGTTGGGGAAAACCTGATATTTGAGTCGACTGCACTGATGTACTGAGACTATGTGGCTTTGTAGCTGGATAATGTTGTTGCTGTTGTTGTTGTTGCTGCTGCTGCTGCTGCTGCTGACGTTGCTTAACCACATCAGATATAGTTGTCAACGGCTTAGAAATGGGTTCGTAAAACTTTTCCAATTCCACAACATTAAACTCTTTAGCCGCTTTAATTTGTTTAAATTTTTTTCTGACGGCATTGGTAGCTTCCACTAGTTTACGTTTTAAGTCGATCGCGTTATTCATGATGTTAACAAAGGACGTTTCAACAATCAAATGAGCGTTTTCTCTTATTATTACAGTAATATATAGCTATCAAATCCTTTGCGGTATCTTCCCGATTTCACATCACTGTCTTTATCAATTACTAAAAATCCATACTTATTATCCCAACATTTTGAGCACATTTCTTGAAATTGAGTAAAAGTTAGATCCGGTGAAACGTGGTCGGAAAATATGTGTTTCATATTCAACTCATCTTGTTTAAACATAATAATAAAATTGGCGTTGTCTCGCACAAGCTGTTTAGGCACTCGCGAATATGTTTGCGCTAGGTAAAAGGAGTCGATATTTTTATGACGTCCCATGCTAAAGTACGATCTTATAACATCTTGTTTTTCACATATAACATCATCAAAGATAAATATAGAGTTTGGTTTTGCATCGGACGGTTCCACAATATTACTGGAATCACTAAAGGCATAGTAGCCTAAACCTTTGATGGGCGCTAAAATTTTCCTTAAATACTCATATTTCGGTTGATACAGAGATTTCGAGTAAATATAGACATTTTCGAAACGTAGCCCAAGGGGGTGTGTAAGCAGCGAAATCATGACATTAGTTTTTCCACAATTGGATGGACCAATTAACAGGCCGCGAATAGAGGAAGGAAGTAAAGGACCGTGTCTCTTCATTATCTTCTTTTCAAATCCAAGTCCGACTTTTTCATCGAGATTGTCAATAGGAAGTTTTTGTTTAAGATCGATAACGCGCATCTTAGGAAAATTTGATATTTTATAGGCAATTTTTCACAAAAACTGTCATTCAGATGCCGAGCGTCAAACGAAGTGGACGGTCTCACGTTTCCAACAAAACTGGATACGGTATTGTGAATTCGTTAATAAATAAATTACCATTCGAGGTACACATTCCAGGTTATCAATATTGCGGACCCGGAACAAAAGTAATAAAACGTGTGACAAGAGGTGATCCAGGCATTAATCCTTTGGATGCCGCATGCAAAAAACACGATTTAGCCTATTTACATAATAAAGACAACATAAGTGCGAGACATCGAGCGGATTACGAGCTCGAACAAAGTGCTTGGAATAGAGTAAAATCGAAAGATTCCAGTTTAGGTGAAAAAACAGCAGCTTGGTTAGTTACAAACATTATGAAAGGAAAACAACGTTTTGGTATGGGTGTACCATCATCATTATCAACAAAAAAAACATCTAGCAAAGGCACGCGTCATACAAAAAGGAAAGGTGTTAATAAAAATCGACATGTTCGGAAAGCCAGTTTCGGAACAGCTATTCGACAAGCAGTTCGAAGGGAATTATTAAAAGCCGGAAGTAAAAATGTGTTGGAAAAAAATGTCATGAATGCATCTAAAATAGCTCTGTCGGCAGCACGTAGATCGGTAAAAGCGGCAGGTGGCAAAAGGAAGGTTCGTACACCGAGAATAATACCGATTCCTAAAACTGGTGGAATATTACCATTAATACCAATTTTTGCCGGGTTATCAGCTTTGGGTTCATTAGCCGGCGGGGCAGCGGGAATTGTGCGCGCCATAAAAGCAGTAAAAAAAAGCAGCGAAGATAAAACCGGTGCCGGCCTGTATTTAAAATCGAAAGGAAATGGTTTGTTTCTAAAGCCATATCGTAAAGGTATGGGATTATTTTTAAATCGTAGATCAAAAAACTAATTGAATCCCTACCTCGAAGACCACTATCTAACATCGATATAGAAAAATATGCCAAAAAGAAAAGAATAGGACACTTTCGAGGCGTTTATATGAGGGATTTATTACCTAGACAAGGTCCTCGACGTTACGAAGCAGCAATAGTGAATTTGGATAGTACGCGTGGTGCAGGGACTCATTGGGTAGCTTATAGAAAAAATAATTCTAAAGTAACATATTATGACAGCTTCGGCGATTTACCCCCACCGATCGAATTGGTACGATATCTACAAACGGGATCGGAACCATCAAAAATTATTTACTATACATACGATCGTCAGCAGGATTTAGGAACAGTCTGGTGTGGACATTTGTGCTTAAAATTTCTTGTCGAATCATCAGCGTAAAAGATGTCATCATCATCATCGTCACCATTAACACCGCAAATGGATCGCAATAACTATACTAAAATGTTGCAATCACTGAAAGCATTTCATCTAGCCGGTGGATTAAGGAAAATGACCGTGAAACAGTTAGAAAACATGCCCAAGGAAGTAATGATTGCATTAGCCCCAAATGAAATTCCATTCGTTTGGGAAAAGTTGCCGGAGCACCTTAAAAGCGATATCGATATATTAAAATATCAGTGCGGTTGCAAACATTATTTCAGCAGCAGCAGCAGCAATTTAAACGAGGTTATGACTGATGAGGATCTTACGGCTAGAAAAATATTTTGTTGTTATTGCAAAATCAGCGATGTGCGCATAAAAGCAGAAAATAGCATAAAAACATCACTATCTAATGCAGTGAGAAAAGGTGTGACGATGAATCTTTTTAAATGTTGCCGCTAAGAATAAAACCGAGATGTGTGATGTTTTAATGGTTAGTCATGTCTTATACGTTCACACTAACAGGACACTCGAGCGTCTTAAGCGCCGATTTTTATCCACCAGTCGAATTAAATAGAGAAAACAAATATGGTCTGGCATTGCTGGGATTTTACACATACAATTCAATTTTTAATGTGGACGAAAGCAACAATAAGTTTGCCTACATGAAGGAGGGTTACACCACCGAGCCGATACAATTGCAGATTCCACCTGGGGCCTATGAAATAGATGAGATAGGTAAAGCTATGTTGGAGGCTTTGAGGATTTCAACTGAAGAAAAGAACGATGGAATCTTTTACTTGGTTGCTAATAATAATACGCTGAAATGTGAACTGAAATCCCAATATACTATAGATTTCCGGGGAGAGGCGAGTATCGGTAAAATGTTAGGATTTAATCATACAGTGTTAAAAAGAGACAAAAAGCACGAATCAACCGAGATGGTGGAAATAATGAAAGTACGCATCATACGCGTAGATTGTAATATAATTTCCGGAGCATATATGAATTCGGTGGAAGGTCATACCTTGTTCGAATTCGATATCGACGTGGAGCCCGGTTACAAAATCAGTAAAGAACCACAAAATAATATTTATATGCCGTTAATGCCGGCAGGACGTCAGTTTATCGACAACATTACTCTTCGCATCTTGGACGATAGCGGTGATCTAATCAATTTTCAAGGCGAGAAAATAATCGTGAAATTGGAACTGAAGAAACTTTCATAGAAATGGGTTTTTGCTTCAATCGTCAATTGTGTGTGCTGTCGACTAAGATGGGGGAACCGCCGAAACATAATAAAAGTAAAAGAAGAGTTAACGTCAAGGTTAGTCGTCGTCCAGACGTTAGATCACAAACATCTCAACAGTTATCTGCCGAAGACTATAAATTTTTAAAATCAATCGGTCTTAAAGTGCGAAAATGATTTCCACCACCAGCGATAAAATAGAGGTTTTCTCCGAGCCCATCTTGGTCAATTCCATTATTAGTCTAGAAGAGCATACGTATAAACCATACGGATCTCCATCATTCAACAATTCGGATGAAGTCCGTATCCCCATTAATTTTCAAGATATTATACTGGATATCGCCGAAAGTTACATATATATCGAAGGAAAATTTAAACCCATAGACGCAACGAAAAGATGTTTTTTATCAAATAATGCCCTCGCATTTTTGTTCGATGAAATTCGCTACGAGATGGGAGGTGAACAGGTCGCCGTGGTTCGTAAACCTGGAGTTACGACGACATTAAAAACCATGGTTTCATTCGGAAGTTTGCAACAAAGATCTCTCATGACGTGCGGATGGGGTCTCGACGAAGCAAACCAAGATATCGTAGACACGGCAAGTAACGTATTCTCCGGGAAATTACCCTTAAAATATCTTATGGGATTCGCCGAAGATTACGCAAAAGGTGTTTTCAACGTAAAACAAGAGCTTATTATGATTATAGCTCGCACTTTTACCAATTGTTACGTCGGCGAAGTAGAGGCAGAAATTAGTATCGACAAAATCGAATGGAAAATTCGTCACATCATTCCAGACGACAAGCAAAAATTGAAAATACTGTCTCGCATTAATAAAGGAGGAAACAACGCCAGTATTCAAATGGCATATCGTAAATGGGATCTGTACGAATTACCAGCTTTAAGGCAAACATCTTCCGACGTGTGGGCCTTGAGAACGAGTACAAGTCTGGAAAGACCGCGCTATATAATCGTCGGGTTTCAAGACAGCAATAATTGCGACAAGAAAGAAAAAAACGCAACCCAGTTTACCCACGCCGACGTATGCGACATTAGACTGTATCTGAATTCAACCGTTTATCCATACGAAAGATGGAATTTAGATTTCGCCAAGAAACTGTACGCAGCAGCCTATTACAATTACGAAAACTTCCAAAGCAGCTACTACGGGCGCGAGATAAACGATCCGATGATAACGTTCGCGGAATATATGAAAAACCCCGTTTTTATTATCAATTGCAGTCATCAACCAGAGGCGATTAACTCATCGACAGTGGATGTAAAATTGGAGTTCCAAACGAGAAAGAATAAATTCCCCAAAGACACTAAAGTGTACGCATTAGTTATTCACGACTCATTTTTTAGTTATAATGTATTAAACGGTTCGGTGACCAATAAATCTATATTTTAATGTATCTATTATATGTAACACAAAATAATGTTCTTGAATCAATAAATTTGTAATGAGTGAAGTAGTAGTTTTATATTTATTTGAAACCCAACCAAAAAAAAAAAGCTGGCGGAAAAGCCCGCTCTTTAAGAAAAGAGTACGGGAATTTAGAAAATGGTGGTTTATTAAGTGGAAAAAAGAGCTTAAATAACACAAGAAAAAATTTTTAAGGCAAAATATGAAAACAACGATTTAGAAAATTTGTAGGAAAGTAACGGTTAGGAATAGGAAAAAAAATTATAAGAAAAAATTATAGAGGAAATCGAGTACTATAAGCAAGCATTTTTCTCGATAGTAAAAACGTAAAAAAAAATTTTTTCAAAAAAAAATTGAAAAATGGTGAATGCGCGCCAAAGTTGAAGTTTTGGAGCAAAATGATATTAGGAAATTAGAAAGAGAATTTTTTTCTACATATGGTAGTACTTTTCAAAATTCGGAAAGATGAAATTTTAAGAAAAGGGTTATAGTAAGTTAGTAATTTGGATTTTTTAAAGCGCTGTAGCTCGGGAACCGTTCAAGATAGAAAAAAAATAAAAGCACTTTGATAGCCCAAAATTTTGAGGAGAATGCGATGGTGTAAAAAAAATTATAATTTTTTTTTTTTTTGAAAATGCTGAATACGCGCTAAAGTTGAAGATTTAGAGAAAAACGGTATTGGGAAATTAAAGAGAGAACTTTTTTCTACATATTGTAGTATTTTTGAAAATTCGAAAAAATTAAATTTGAAAAAAAGGGTTATAGAAAGTTAGTAATTTGAATTCTTTAAAGCGCTGTAGCTCGGGAACCGTTCAAGATAGAGAAAAAATAAAAGCACTTTAATTACCTAGAATTTTGAGTAGAATACAATGGTGAAAAAAAAATTTGGAAAATCTTAAAAATGACAAAAAATTTGGACGAAAAAATTGAAATTCTCGAGTTAGGAGGCTAGGGCCGCCGAACGGGAGTATGTGGAAGTTGTAGGGGGAGGTTTTTTTTTTTTTTTTTTTTTTTTTTTTTTCCTAAGTCCAAGCAAAGTAATGGTTAGAAATATCAAAAAAATTTATTTGAAAAAAATGTAGAGAAAGTCTAGTACTATATGCTAGAAAAGTGGAGGGGGGTAGTTTGTGTCCATACCAGAGATACGGTGAGTTATAAAATCATATTATTCTCAAACTTATATAATGCATATATGCACTCCACCTTACCCCCTCCAACTTTTTGAATGTATATAGAGGCCGGTATTGGAATTATTTCATTATTACACATTCGATCGGCAAGATGGAAGATATACCAAAAAGGATCATTGGCATTGTCAGGCCATTCGTGCCCGGCAAGATATGCAAGTGTGAGGAGTGCGGGGGTACCGCACCAGGAGCGGCACCTTCGGCACCGCCTGCAACGCCGACACCACCAGCGACGACGACGGTGCCGCCAATGAGAAGACCAAGGGCTGCACCTAGGTCGGTGTTAATATCGTTGGGTATTACTCCACGGTAGGCACCCCACCCTCCCCCCAGGCCCTTTTAGGGCCACAAAAACGGTCCTTTTCAGGACCACATTATATTTTGATCGTAGTTTAGTAATCGTCACTTATGGGGCGAGATATTCGTTTAACGACGATTTGTCTCGTAGCTTAAGTGCCAAGTTATATGCTTGAGAACCTATGAAAATGTTAACAGTTCAAACAAGGTTTCTATTATTTTTTTTTTTTGTAATGTATTCTTCACAAAATATTAAGAATAAGTCTTATTGTCTAAACAAATCTAATTCCTTATTTAAAGTTTTTGAAAAAAATCAATAATTCTATAAGCTCTCACCAATACATAACATTTAGAATCCGTTGGTGGGGTGGGGGTAGTTCTATATATATGAGACTGGGTCAGTTACACAGTCATATATTCATCAACCCTCATACGATAAACATGGAGGAAGAAAGACCCGCCAGCCGAGGCTCATCCATCTTTAGTGATGACACCGTAGCCGACAACGTTGGAGACCTGCAAGTCTTCGACGACGACGACGAGGTGGATTTTGAAATTGACGTCCTACGTTGGGACGACTTGGATGAGCCGATTCCGCTAGTATATGACCATGATCCGGGTCTAGTGGAATTAGACGACGCGGGTGATTGGGTCTTACAAAGACTCGAAACTCCGTCGCCGCAGCCAGAGCCGGACTCGACGGAAGATGCGATGCTGGAAATTCCAGCATCACCAACACCCGACGACCCACAAGGCCCCTGCGATTCGTCAAGCTGGTGGTCGACCAGCGAGGATGGGGCACCATAAGCCCCACACTCTCCCTGGCCCTTTTTAAGGGCACACAACAACGGTCCTTTTCAGGACCACAAAATACTTTGATCGTAGTTTTAGTACATATTAGTACTTTGTTACTAATATTGTATGTATAGAATATACAATATTAGATACAAAGTATTAAAACTTTAAGTGCTGGTGGAACCCAGCTAAATCGTTCGTTCGTATTTGAGACCACAAACAACTTTTGGTCTCAATACGTAATATGACATTTGTTTTCACCCCCCACCATTAATTTGTCTCTATATATACGACCATCAATACTTATTACAATCATTTTAGTTCAACATGTCTGCGACTCAACAACAACAACAACAACCCATCCAATGCCCTGTGGTAGATTCTACCACAGAGAATTGTTTGGAGTGGGAGCCGAACGATCCTAGATGGGATGAACTTTGGCGGTTCATCATCGAATACACAGAGGACAGCACCACCACCCCCGCTGATGATGATGACGGGCCGTGCGACTCCACAACTCAATAAAAGAGTCGCATGTTTTACAACCAAACGGTCCTTTTCAGGACCACAAAATAATTTGATCGTAGTTTTAGTTGGTTATAATACTTTGTAACCAATATTTTATGTTTTTTTCATAAAAACATACAATATTGAGATACAAAGTATTAGAAGTTCTGGCGACAGAACCTTAACTTCATAAACCGAACCATGTTTTAGCATACTTGTAAATATTATCAGAAAATATTTACAACTATTGCTATTGCGTAGTTTTAGTGGATTATTCACTCTTTTTTTTTTATTACCTAATATTATGTGGGACAGGGCCTATATGAAATAACACACAAAAATAAATTTTCAAGTCATTTTTATTCTCATTATAAAATATAAAAAATTTGATCAAACACTTTTTTATTAACTACAATATATATATATATATATATATATATATATATATATATATATATATATATATATATATATATATATATATATATATATATATATATATATATATTTACAAACTTAATACTATAAATTAAAAGCTAATATCTACAACTACCTAACACCTACTACATAATTTATTAAAGTCCTCTAATTGTCTTTTTAACCGCGCAGATTTCACCTTTTTTATCTCTAATTGTTTTTCAAGTTCTATAATGTCACTGGCACACTCGTTCACTTCATTCACTAAGCGTTTTTTCATGGCATAAATGTCAGTCAATTTGGTCTTCTGAGAGTTGGTGAAGTCTTCGACCCACTCCGGTTGTGATGGCTCGGAAGAAGACGCGGTTTTATTTGGTGAAGACGATGACGACGACGACGACGACGACGCAGCGGAAACTTCATCACCTTCAAAACACCGCTTAAACCGCTTCTTCATGGGTTTCCGGCACCCCAATATCGGCGACAGTGGCGCTGGCGCTGGGGAAGACTTCACCTCCGACACTATTTCATTCTCGACGCTGGCCGGTGTTGGTGGCGTTGGTGGTGTTGGTCCATCGGGGCCTTCTATGACTTCCACTTCTACTGACAGTGGCTCTTGCGGTGCTGTTTTTAGGAAGTCGGGTAATGGAACAGGGGTGGAGGGACGCTTAAAGTTAAACTTTTTCTTCTTCCCTTGTCCCACACCTTTAATCGCCGAATAAAATGTTTTTTTATCGGCGATTTCCGACTTCCGCATAGTCAAGAGCTTTTGCAGTTTCGACGCTTTCGGAGAAGATTCCCTAGGCCGCGATGCTTTTCGCACAACCACATCACTGATCACATTTATCTTTGGCTCCTTCTCCTCCGTCCAGCATTCCAGGAATTGCGCTGCCGACTGAACTAACTCCTCGTCGCGACCATCGTTGAGGGCTCGGTCTTCGGCATCTTCATGCTCCACGCCATTCCAGTTCTCGAACACCCCCGGACTTAACACTTCTAAACCACTCATGTTATCCAGCATGCCTTGCTGTGAACCGCAGCTCACGTCAAGAGCATCTAAAAGAGACCGTACACTAGACATTGTCGATATTCAAACTCACACAATTAACTTTTTCTTAGCACTGTACTGTTTGCTGTTCTGACGAACTGTGAAGAGCTCGAGCCAGCAAGTCTGCTTTTATGCCCATTTCCCCCACTACACCACCTTTATTCCTTTTGTTCGATGCATTAAGTATAATATTTAAACTTGTCAGATGCAAGGCCAAGGCCAAGGCCGACGTAACCGGCAATACCAGGGTCGTTTTCAAGGTTGTAATTTTCATGGATTTTTTTTTGTCCCTGTCAAGGTTATTTTAAAGAAGCATATAAATATAGTACTAAACTTGTTAGATGCGAGGCCAAGGCCAAGGTCAAAGTACCCGTCAATGTCAGGGTCGTTTTCGAGGTTGTAATTTTCAAGGATTTTTTTTTTGGTCCTGTCAAGGTTATTTTAAAAAGTAATACATAATTAGAGTACCGCGATTGAAAAGTACAACATATTCAAACATCATGTTGCCAACCGATGAACAACCTAGTGAAGCAGCCAAAACATACAGTCATATACCAAAAGCTTTTTATTTAACTTGTCATCATTGTAAAAGACTAGGTATCTGCTGGCGAAATGATCTTACGTACGACTTCAACTACATTGACCTTTTCAGGGTTAAATTTGTACAATGCGGCTTTTGTGGACTAGTTTACTACCAGTTCAAGGACATTAATGAACGTGCCATCCAGAGAAGAAATTGGGTCATAGAAGAAGCTTACCTGTACAGAAGAAATTAACATGTATTTTATTTCTTAATTTTTAATTTTTTTGTTTGTTATTTTTTTTATTTTTTTAATAATAAAAAGTAAACTCAATCTTTTGTTATATTTTAATTTTTTTTTCAATAAAACAATAGTAAAATGAATCTGTATGTGTATTTATTAAACATCGCCTAAAATACGTTTTGCAATCCATATTTTTCTGCAGAGTCCGTTTATTAATGAAATAGAACCATATATTAGGGTGAAATCTAATGGTTTCAAATCAGTCTCACATAACAATGTCAGAAGTAAACACTATTGATAAGTTCGGTCGCAAAAGAAAATTTAAGGATTTTAACTTTATGCGAGGTCCTTCAGGAATAGGTTTTAAACTTACACCTAATGGAGATTACGACATGGGAAGCAAAAGATTGTGCTATTTAGCAGAACCTCTTGAAGGAGACGATGCGACCACACGAAATTATGTTGATAATAACCTTGCTCAGTGTGTGCAAGATACGCAGAAAGCTTTACATGACTCAACAATTGTTATTAAAGATATATTCAGAAACCAACTTGAAGGTTACGTACGCAAGAAATTAATTGAAACCGGTCAAGAACTTAGAGGATACATTGATGATACTGTTATTGCAATATATGAACTTAGGCAAGACGAACTGCGTGATGAACTTAACTCTAGAATGTTGAAAATTGAAAAGACTATGGAGGATCTTGTCAGCAAACCTGTTTCACATTAAACACTTACTCGTAGACCTGTGCGTTTAATTTACTATTAGACAAATTTTTCAACAATAACTTTTACAGTTTGTTATTTGTCGACACTTCATTATATTTATAATTTTAAAATAAAGGTTCAATAAAAAAGCAATCAAGTAATGAATACATGTTTTTTATTTAAAAAAAAAAAAAAAAAAAAAATTACAATACTATCGTTACATATTAATGTTGTATGTTTAATAGAAATAATAAAAACAATACAAATAATGAAATATGGATTTTCCAGATTACGTGCTGTCCTGACTTAGAAATGATTCCAACGCGGTGACTAAATTTGCTAAGTTTTCTTCCGGGTCTGTTTTGTAAAAATCTATGTCTGCATGCCCCCAAGGTAGAGTTTTGGTTGAACTGGGAATTACATAACGTTTATCATCGCTATGTGACAATGCTACTTTATTTATTATGTTGGTATAAATGTTATGTAATTCACTTCTAAATGTCTTCATCTTTCTTAATATCAAAGCACCCCGTTCAACAATTCTTTGGTAGTCTTCCTGATGAAGGTCTTTCTCGATAACACATTTTTTGATACCTTTGGCTTTTTTTAATTCATTATTAATGGACTTTACATAATAAGCCTTCGCGCCGGTACCATAAAAACTTATTATCGGATCACCAGGAAACTCATCTTTCATTCTACCAACTACAGAATTACTTTTAATTATGTTGAAATTATTAATTTCGGGGTAATTTGATGTATCGAATTTTTCGGGGTTTTCTGATATAGTTTGATAAAAGTTTTCCGTATACACTTTTAATATAAGCGAGTCAGTATCGGTGTAAAGTAACGAAGCATCATCGCCAAACTTGGATTTAATAAAATTATAATAAAAATCGTATATTACACTCTTTGATATATCTAATATGGAAAAACCGATATAAATTGGTTTATTGTACAATATTTTAACTTTATTCATATGTATAGCAACAAAGTTCTCGGTAAATATCGAGCTACTATTGAAATTGGGGCGGGATATTAGTGCTCTAGCTCCATTTCTGCCTACACTGTTCTCCCAATGTGTTACTAATTTTATATCCTTTCGATTTTCCACATTTTCCATAGTTTTACCAAATATCGCGTTATTTTTTAATTTAAAAGTGTCCTTCGCAAATTTTGTGGTGGCCTTGTTACGTAAATTGGTATTAAAATCAATATACGATTTTAGCCATTTTGATTGCTCAAACTGTAATACTCGATGGGTTTGCATTACCACTAAGCCGTTGGCAATGGCTTGTTTTAAAGTTCTATAGTGTACAATGTATTTTTTTTTATCTTGTAAATTAGGAATTAATTTCGGTAATTTAGCGTTTTCTGTTGGCGGTATGATATTTTCTACTAGAAATGGAAGATCAGAATGTGCATCATGCAACTCAGTCGGATAATGCACATCCACTTCCAAAACGTAGCCATGTAAACTATCATCACCAACAGCCATAATATTTAAATCCAGAATTTCGCGCTCGCTTAACCATCGAAAACCACCATATGGTAATGCTTGTGACATACTATGACCATATAGATTTGTAGCATCAAGGTATGTTATAAATGAAGAAGGTTTTGTTGGGTCATAGTCTGGTAAAAAAATATTATTAGCGATGTGCTTCCTTTCTGTACACTGGCTTATGCCGCCGCGTATACCTTTCTTAAAAAAATGTATCATGTCTATATCAGTTAAGAGCTCTAACTCTACCTTAGTCATACGTAGCATACAATCAAATGATAAACTTGGAAGGGTATAGTAATGTGCTGGATCAAGTTTATCGAATTTTAAACAATTATTCCGAAATTGCTCAAAAACATCACACAATAGCAACACATCTGATTTTAAATACACGTCCGAATAGTCCCCCAAAGTTTTACACCCAAACAAGCGCCATACTTCTTTTGCTCTTCTATAGCTTTCATCGCTAATATGTTCTTCCCGTAAATTATCATAAAATTCATCTTTACTTGGAAGACATGTATTTTCCATTTTTTCTATAGAGTCAATAAAGCTATAGGGAAAAACACCCTTTTGACGCATCAAATTAAATTGGTTGATATTTGAAAAATGTTTCCGCGTTTCAATAAAATCGTCGTCGTTTAAACCGCTGCCTAAATTTTCCAAAGACGTTGACAGAAATTTAAAACTATCAATAAATCGCAACTTTAAATATTTCCTCTTGACTTTTCCACATTTACTATCAAAATAATCGTGCACATAAATGCTTTTGGTAAATGATATGTACTTTTCCTTACTTTGAGCCAAAACACCAATTTTATCCCCATATTTACATAACTCTTTTATAAATAAATGGCTGTCGTAGCCGCTTAAGTTATGAAATATGATAGGGATAAAAGAGGGTAATTTATAATTTAAATTACAAACGGAATGTGCAGCACCAAATCTTTTTGCACCAGTTATGTGACAGTGGTCTCGTACTTTAATCTCACCCTCTTCAAAAGGGCCTTCACATATACCACATATTTTAGCATCATTAAACTCCCTTTTTTCTTCAGGCGTTAACGGTTTCATAGGCTTAATGTCTTTTAAATATGTGTTGTATAGAGCCCTTAAATCACACTCGATACGATCCACAAAGACTTGAGCTGCATTATTCCCCCGAAATAGCTCAAATTTCGAAAGTGAGTCGTCAAAAGAGCATTTAATTAAATAAGCAAAAGAATATGGTTCATGTTTAAAACTTTTTACAGTGTAAGAATTTTGTGGGTTTGGTTGTACCGTTTCAATGGGTTTTAAAACAGATTCGAAATCTGCATAAACCACGAATGGAACGCGCATTTGCTTTTCTATACCCTCGAATTTTAAAATATTTTCCGGCACACTCTTTCCAAATTTATCGATTTTTAAATCCACTGAGGGTGTTTGCGTGAAAATGTGGTTACAATCGTAGCTTTGATGTAAAGTTAAAGCTGACGGTGTACTAAAATAAATGAGGCAACCATCACAGAAATATATTTTATGTTGTTGACAACTAATTTGACTTGAAACTAAACGTGATAAATCCCGAATCCAACAATAATGACTCTTTGAACAAGTCGTATCACAAAAATGTTCACCGCCATCTTTACTACTACAGTCTTTTGTAATTAACAATAAATTTACATGCCTATCCAACTTTTTTGACGCATACCTCAGTGGACCAATAACTTCATGTATTACTTCATTATTTTCATATTTAGATTCCAGACCGTATACGTTAATTGATATGTTGTTCATTTCCTCAAATTTTTTAATGTCACGTAATTTTACTGGAAAATCCATACCTGTTACATTTAGCACTCTAGAAAAATGGGGGTAGGATGTCTTCTGTGAAGTCTCTGCTGTTGGAGGAAACAATGCTGATGTTACAGCCCACGCAAAGCAAAATTCGTCCTGGTTAATCACATTGACGACAGCTCCTTTCTTTTCAATAGAACACGGCAACTTGATGTATGATGAGCCACCCATAGGCATATACTTGTTGATACCAACTTCCAAGTATAAAATTCGCACAAGAGCCCATCCTATAACAAGAAAAATAATATATAAAAATCAGTTTAATATATCGGGTTTTGATTTTTCCATACCTGAATCTTTCTCCTGGAACTCTGTCGCCTGCGTTTTTATTAATTCGGTGAAAGAATGGTAAACGGCATCCAAATCACTTTCTACACTAATTATTTGATTAGCAGTGTTAAAGGATTTTTCACTGAATATTTCTTGTGATGGAAGCATGTACTCGCCAACAGCTGTCATGTTAACTTTTAAAGCATGATGCACACGCAATAAATTATTAACAAGTTCCACCACCTTGGATTTAATGTCTGCAAAGAACATTACGTAATCGGAATGCTCCATATCACTGCTAACCCGATAGGTTGCAATTCTCCTTTTGAAGGCACATTCAACGAGTTGCACACCATGACATACCGGCAAACATGAATTATTTTTATGTTGTTGTGTTCGTTTATGCACCGACATATGATTTATTGGAACATCTACATTACATGTAGCGCAATTAATTAGCGGAATCGTCGATGTATACTCTTCAATTCGGAGCCGTTTTCCTCCAGGCACTTCATTAAATCTCGCCGCACACGATTCTCTTTGATGACGTCTCATATTATAAATATTAGTAAACTTAGAACCGCAATTTTCACAAACATATGCCATGATTTGTCAAATATTAACACATGTACTACCTATACAAGTCAGAGCCAACTGATGAATGAAACTGCCCCATACCTTATATAAAACCATTCAAGGTCACCCCCAACCACGTAACATATCTTCAAGGTCACACACCCAAGATGACCTTCAACAAAGTCAAGGTCGTCTCGACCAAGGTCAAGGTCAAGGTCACACACACAACCTTGAACACAAGGCCAAGGCCAAAGCACACGTGCACTTTCAAGGTCAATGACAAGGACATGTGGGCGGGGCCAAAGAGGGGTGAAGCAAGGTCAAGGTCAAGGTCGAGGAGTGGGGGGATCGAGCGAATCGGGTTATGTTCACTACTCCCACAAACTTTTGGATGGTCCGCGCGGTTACTAGGAGAACTGCTTTATTATCAGATTTACAAGCCAAACAGCTTCTCACTCCCTCCAGGAATTATTGACTCATGCCAGGTATACAAAGATACCAAAAGTATGAAGCTCTGTGGGGACTCACCTTTCCAAGTTATCGGACCTCTAGGTGGCGTGATCCTTTGTATTTTCTTCAAACTTCCGGACAATCCGCGCGATTCCAAGAAGAACTGCTTTTTTAATAGGTTTTAATAGGGCCCAGTCCCTTGATGTTCTGTAGGAAGTTCTTTGGTATCACTCCAGTTGTTAATAATATTATGGGAATTGTGTGGATACTATTCATTGTCTACCTTCTGCGGATTTGCACCTCCAAATCTCTGTATTTGGCAATCTTCTCATTGTATTTTGGTCTTAGGTTGTTGTTATTAGGTATAGCAATATCAATCAGTGAGTTCGCTTAGAAATTTCATCTGTTAGTATAATCTCTGGCCTATTATGAGTAACTGTTTGATCTGTTAGAACCATTCGATCCCAAGATAACTTGAACTGAACTGGATTGTATTTGTAGAAAGGCCCTTTTTCTACCTGCAGTAGTTTTATCTTAAATTTTGGTGTACTATCTTAGCGGCTGAGTCGTTGATACGCTGTTGCGGCAAACGCTTGGCATCCTCCATTTATGTGTTGGATTGTTTCTGATGTCCGATAGGCATATTTTCATTGGTCGTTTTCTATTGAGGGATTTCTGATGATGAACTTCCGATAGTTTTTCGTTGGAATAACCTGGTCTTGGATAGCTAAAAAGAATCCATCCGTTTCAAGAAAAAACTTTCCTGAAATCAACCAGTAGTTTGATGTTGTGTTGTCGACATTGTTCTGGATGACCTCATTTGGATGCCGTGCGTGAAGTGGTTTCTGTAGCCAGGCTTGTAACTTCTCTTGGTTTATTCGGTGGTGAGAAGCAATATCCCGTTCTCTCAGCTGTAGCGGCGTTGAAACGTCTCCCTCTCATATTGCTCGATGTAGTGTGGAAGAGTCCGCTAACCTGTGGAAATGAGAACGTAGGTAAATTATTTGCTGGTCGAGCTGCTTACTATTTATGGACCAATCCGAAGAGCATGCGTACGCGTTGAGCGGCTTAAACAAATTTCCACTATATAAACTAGTTTTGAGCACCCGTCTTACCCTCCTAACAAGTTCGGTTGTCAATTCGGCCTTCATAGTGTGATGGTCAATTCGTTTAGCCTATTTCATACCTAGGTATTTGTATCTTTGTTCTACTTCCATTACAGCTGTAGTTTCACCGTTCGGCATCTCAAATGCTCCCGGTTGTATCTTTCCTTTAACGATGTTCAGAATACGTTTTTTTTCAAATCCAAACTGCAATCCTATATCCTCTAGTAGCATTACGGAAAAACGTTCAGTAGATACTTTATAATGATTAGAGATACGACCTGAAGACAATACATCTCCGACGACTACATTTTAGTTAAACTATTCTTTCTACTGCAAGTTGTTCAAATGACTTAGTTAATCAAAATTTCTTTTCTCAAGAAGAAATTATAAAAATTTATGACTATCCGATAACTTCATAAGTGGAACGATAAGTTATATTTTCAAATATAAATTATATTTTTAGTAAATGAAATTGGAGTACTGTTCTTAGGTAATAAAACATTGCTTTTTCTCGGTGCACCGCAATTCAGTAAATAACGGTAAAAAATGTGAAACCCACTGACAGTTATTTCTACACTAAAACAACAAACTTAAAATACCAAATAAGCCGGATGTCCTTCGATCCATTTTACGTCGTCTGAAAGTTATCTTATAAAGTGTAAACTCCGGTGGGAAGATAGTAAATCCAACAAACTGACAGTAATAAAAATTAGATAAAATTGCGTCGAATTTTTATTCGCATTTTAGGAAAAACAGATGTGGTATGATAAAGTTAAGTTTTATTCTTTGACGCAAACTTAAACTTGATATGTATGTGTCTATTATTAATACTCTTGTTGCTGATATCTACAAATTTTAACTTTTAATGAGTGTAAGTAATTATATCAAGTAAGAAAGATTATTCACAGATAATATAGTATTTAAAGAAAGGGTACAAAACACCACTTCCAAACAAAATTTTGATGCGAGTGGCACTTGAGGGGTTTTCTTTATGATAGTAAAAAAGTACCTGATTTATTTTTAACACAGTCTCGATTCACTTCAATGCATGTATACCATCTGCAATGATATCATTCCATAAGAAAAAAAAAACAATTTCTGTGGCTCTCAAAATCCACTTCAATATCACTGGTTATCTTCCACAAAATAAGGTTTTCTGAGATGCATTTTCCAATTTTTGGTAAAAATAAATCAAACGAAGCCAAATCGAGATGATACAGCGGGTCATACAGATCGAAGAAATTTCATCCGCGGCGGAAGTGTTGAAGTTTGGTTCATTTGTAAATTCGCCCCTAATCTTAAAGAAGGGAGATGTTCTTGTGACAATTCAGGGAACTTTTTGGTTCCTATTCAACAAGAATAACTCTGCTCTCCGATCTAAAAATTGTTTTTTTTAATCTTTAAAAAAAAGTCAGTGTACGAATCTCTATGAATCAAAAAATTTAAATATCTTTGTCTATGCAGTTTTCGTTAGAGAGTTCACCATATTGGAACCTACCTTGCTGAAAATACAAGGTGTCTGGAAACGATGATGACAATTTTTAAGCTATGATTCTACATAACAAAATATGTAGAAAATTTCATATAAACATAAGTCCACAAACACTTCCATAGGGAGTCCTTGAAGATGGTGTCATGAAAGTGGTTTTTATTGAATTTATTTAGATCTACTTACAATATAGAAATGAACTTTTGGGTATAAGTTAGTGTTATTAGAAGTCACTTTTTACAAATATAAGATGGAGCCTACTGCAACCAGTGGCGTAGGAACTAAGGGGTGGTTAGATATTTATGGCCATATTTTTTTCACCGAGTATATTTTCGTTATTTTTTAAATAAATTATTGTTCTAAAAAACTCGAATTTTAGTAAGAAATAAAGAAATCTTTATGCAGTATTTAAATAGTTGTTATATATGTATTCTCCTTTCAGAAACACAAAAGAAAAGAATATATACAAACAGTTTATTTCCTGCAAATACCACTCTGGTTCTCTCTCCATACGCCGTTCGACCACCTTTTGGTCTCGTCAGAGGAGCTATGTCGGACCGAGAACAACATTCGCAAGAAATAACTGATACATGAAATATAAATTCCAAGGTATGTCGGTACGATATTGCAAACTTGCCACCTACCGATCTCGATGTCAGACAGAGTCTTCTCCGGTAATTCATAGATGTCGTTTAACTGACGAGGCCACGAAGTGGTCGAAACGCGTATGGAGAGAGGACTAGAGCTGTATTTACAGGAAATAAACTGTTTTTATATATTTTTTTCCTCTTCTATACCTGAAAGGAAAATACATACATAACAAATTATTGCTCCTTGCACATTGTTTAGTTAAAAAGGTTCTCTAAGTATAAGGTCGTATACTCTACCGTTTTCGAGATAAATAGACTTACAAGGACGACTGCAGTTTTTGTACGCAGTACACAGCTATGTAATAAAAATAAGAAGATGCTTGCGAGCTATTTAAAAATGCAGTTATGCTTTTATACCCTTTACTAAAATAATTATCTTACTGATAATTAGTACATTTGGTACATTCTTAAATTCACCTATAGAGTCAACTAATAGCTCAAAAAAACATCTAAAAATGTGACGCATAGTTAACCTAATTCAAATAAATTTGAGCTTGTTTAATAAGCAATAAATATTGTAACTTTTTTAAGTTATTTGTGATTTGTATGTATTTACTATATAAGAATTTCGCCAAAAAACTGAGAAATGAATAATTTTTTGTTTTAACAAATGACGTAAATGCATTTTCTGTATGGAAAAGTAAATGGAAACGCTCGCTAAGTGCGGAGATTATATCAAGATATGTAACCTAATAGGCAAGTTCCATGCATTCAATTTTTCATTAATTTGCATATAAGATTTTGTGAAAAAGGAACTTTTAAATTAGAAGACTCAACTGGTAAACTACGTAAAACTCGAACAGCCAATGCTGAAGAGAAAGTTCTTGAAACAGTTGCACATCTCGGGATAAGCACCAGGAGGCTTGCTACGCAAGGAAGTATTCCAAAGAGCTCCGTTTTAGAAATCCTGCATGAATAATGTCTTTACCCATACCACATTCAAAGAGTTCTGGCTCTAAAACCCAAAGATATGGAATCTAGGATGCAATTTTGTAGAAGGCTAAGACCAAAATTGCATCGAAATTCCAACATTATAGGGAAAATATTTTTCACACATGGGTAGATAAAAACCCGTACACAATTTTTGAATATAGGCACCAAGAAAAACATTTTATTAATATCTAGATGGGAATATTTGGGAACTATTTAATAGAGCCCTACATTTTACCAAGTATATATATATATATATATATATATATATATATATATATATATATATATTTCATGCAAGACTGAGTTCCACCACATTTAAGTTTTAATGGAATATATTCAGATAAATGGATAGGAGGTGGAAGTCCTCGTTCCCCAGATTGAAATCCATTGGATTATTTTTTATGGGGTTATTTAAAATACCAGCTTACAGTATTGCACAATTAGAGCAGAAAGTGTTCTGAAGTTGTAAGAAAAAATCTGATATTTTTAGAGAAGTTAGGAAGTCTATGAGAAAATGGGTTCGTGGATGCACTGCAATGAACGAAAATAATTTTCGTCACCTACTATGATACTTGTCATCTTCGATCATACCCTCTAGATTTAAACAACAAATATTTATTTGAAGGCTGTTTATGGTCGGTGGGGAAGAGGCTTTTTTGATGTTTGACAGGCATAAACATGTTTACTTATCATTTCTTTCAGTTTAATTGCTTGTCGTGGTTCTTTTCAGTGTTTTTAAATGTTAGAAATTACTATAAATGCGAAGTTAGCAATTAATATTAACAAAAATATGATTTAAAAACTTATCTTTATTGGTAAATATGGTTAGATATTGTTTACATATTGAAAATAATAATAATAATAATCTAGGCAACCATAAATTCATTTCTAGAATTGACATACCGATTATCATATGATACTCTTTTAAATAATGCAATTAGGAAAGGATAGCATAAAATCGGTATGTGTGTACCAAGAGATGAAGTATCTACTGTTTATCAACACTTTTTCAAATGGAAATAAAAATATTATTACGTTATTCAGCGTTCAAACAATCGGGCCCCAGTTCTGAAGTTATGCTAATTCTTTAGGGGTATGTTCGAAGCATGTAATAATAAAAAGAAAGGATTTAAAAATTTATGGGCAATATTTTTTAATAATTTGTTATTAATTTGTAGGTATTATTATCAATAAAAGTATTATTCAAAAAAAAATATCTGAACATTAAAATACATTAATCTCGAAAACGCCCGACTATACGACATACCTAGAGGACCTTTTTTATGTAAAAATCTTGAAAGAACCACAATTTATATAAAAAAATGGCGAAAATAAACTCTGCGAAGAAACATATGATCATAAATAGTTAACCAGCTCTTTATTCTTATTCCACTGGTACGAATATGGGTGGGTGACATGATATCTTTAAAAAGCGACCTCCAATAATAATAACTTATACCTATTTTTATTACTTTTATTTTACTTGTTTAAATACTTAAATAGTCTATTACTTATATTACTACTTATTATACTTTTTCCATTAATTTTTAATTTATTATAATTATAACTAAAAAAAGTTCTAAAAATTGCAATATTTACTCACATTTATACATACTCTATTTTTTAAACTAACAAGTTAAATTTAAAATGTGCAGAAGCGTTTGATTATACCTATAATGCATCAGCATATGAAAGTAATGGTGAATGTAAAACAAATACTGTTGTATTTCCGTCTAATGGCAAGATGTTAAATATGAATATGACATAATTTGATCTTTATTTTAACTAATGTCGTTGACTCAAATTCTGTTTTACAGTATAACTTACAACTATTGCAGCGAGATTCACTAAGAAGTTTTAAGACTTAGATCTGATCTAGTTGCCATGGAATTTAGATCTTTTAGTTGGCCAGTTTTGTTTTGCTAATGAAACTATTATAATTTATATTACATAAGTCAACTACTAAACGCTTGTATAAGGAAATTAAGAATAAAAGTCCCGAAGTAAAGCCTTCAGATATGTAAGAAAAATAGTTGTGTCCTGAAACAAATAAAATTCTCCCGTTTTGCTAGCTCAGCAATAAAAGAAAATAATTTTTTATGCT
Source organism: Diaprepes abbreviatus (assembly GCA_034092305.1). NCBI lineage: Eukaryota > Metazoa > Arthropoda > Insecta > Coleoptera > Curculionidae > Diaprepes > Diaprepes abbreviatus. The sequence goes on from JASJET010000122.1 coordinate 12,869,705, forward strand.
TGTATTTTTAAGATTCAAAACCCTTAACAGTTTAAACCTTTTACTGGCAACTTACACCGGTTTTGAAATTGAACTATGTTGGTGAATTCCGAGGCTAATATTTATTAATAATTCTATATTATAGTAGACATAATTGGAAAATTAAGCCTGTTCCTTAGAAAGAGTAATTCAGCTTCTAATAGAGTACAATATTAGAAAAAAATATTGCATTCAAAAAACAACAATTACTTCGTGTATTTTTGAATATTATTAAATTGTTTAAGCACATTAGTTTTATATCAACTACCATCATACAATTTTTCAAATTTTTAACATAATTTTCGAATATTTTAACTTTTTCTGACGCATTTAAATTATTTTTCTACGCCAAAAGTAAATAAAAAATTTAACGTGGAATTTTAAAGTTATTTTGACAATTAAGAATGTAAATTGTAAACAAAAGGATTGAAATCAACTTTTATTGATTATCTTAATTAGAACATGGCCTAAATTTTTACAATGGTATACGCGTGGCAAAGCATTAAAAATGAAACTTATTGTATGCTCTAATGTGTAACTGAATTTTGATGTTTATAAGTTCTCACATAAATAAAATTAATGCCTCCATTTTCATATTCCTTGCAACTAGTATTGCTAATACTAGATTTTCACCATGAAGACTTCAATAATTTTTTAACTAGATAACCAGAAAGTTAAAAGATTTTCAGGGATTGAGTATACAGTTCTCATTGTTTTTGATTTGAATCTTATTTCTGCAGGTTAGTACTTTTTGAAGACCAAGCAATTATTTGTCCTTACATAAGTTTGGCTTACGGTGTAAGTCAGGCTTTCCTGGTGACACCTACTTGTGTCAAAACTTATTTGTTGGCTAAATAACAAATGAATAATATATAAAACGAATCTTGTAGAATATAAAAGTATCCTTATGTTTTCTAACAAATAGAAATTAAATAGTATATTACTAAACTGTTACAGAAACTTCAAAAAATTTATTTATATATGAAAGGACAACAAACAAATGAAAATTACAAACAAAATGGGGCATTACATTGAATAAACGTAATAAATTTCTACTCATAAAATATTTTATTTCTTTTCATATCTGGTGCTGAGGCTCTGATTTCTATAGTCTTTCTTCCTCTGAGGCTTTTCCGAGTATATTGACTGTCCCCCAAGGTTAGTGTATGTGTTTTATTGCTTTTCGAATATTCGATTTTCTCTATGATAGTTCTGAATGTTGACGATTGGGCAGTCTTCATCTATGGTTTCCTCAGATGAAATACTTCAGGAGATTTTAGACATTCAATATCTAAAATATGATCTTATCTTAATATTTATAAATCTATAACGGTTAAGGCATAAACCTCTTTAAATTTATTATATATTTATTTATTTTGCCAAAACTTCGAAATATTTATAAACCACTGATTTATATTATTAGCTGCAATTAGGTTTTCCTATCATGTATGTACTGACTAAAATGTGGTTGTCGGACTTGCATTACCTTTATTTTTATTTATTTTTACGACGTTTCGATTAGGTTGTATCTCTAATCATTATCAAGTATAAACTGAATGTTTTGTCTTAAGACTACGTGCTTATATAGGAACTATGTCCATAAAGCGCAAAGTTTCGCTTCACTGTACACACCTCAATGATTTTATGTTACAAAGTAGTGGTTGTCAAAGATTAGGTATCTCAACACTCGGTTTACTGAAGATTCCATTATTGTTTTTAATGTAAGCTGCTTCTAATTTTTTTTTCATGTTAGGTTCTATATATATTGCCGCAGCCTCAGACCATTTTATATGGTGTTGTTTATCCCAGGCGTGTTCTGCAATACCTGATCTCGACGTTCCTCTTTTTGTGTATGAGTTTTATGGTCGTCAATTCTAACTTCTAATGGTCGCTTGGTGTCTCCAATATACATTTGACCACACTCACATGAAACTTTGTAAACACATTTTTCCTCATCGATACTTTTTGGTTTTGTTTTTGTTAAATGAGCTCTAAGTGTATTTCCTGATTTAAAGGTTGTTTTTATATTATAACCACTGGCAATTCATCTTATTTTCTCCGAAGTTCCCTTAATGTACGGAATTGTGAAGAAGGAATGTGGTTCTTGCTGTCCAGTGTTCGTTGTTCTAAAGTTTGTAATAACATCATCAATTAGTTTCAAAGGATAACCATATATATATATATATATATATATATATATATATATATATATATATATATATATATATATATATATATATAAACAGCTTTTAAATCAGGAAATACACTTAGAGTTCATTTAACAAAAACAAAACCAAAAAGTACCAATAAGAAAGAATGTGTTTACAAAGTTCCATGTGAGTGTGGTGAAATGTATATTGGAGAAACCAAACGACCATTAGAAGTTAGAATTAAGGAATATAAAACTCATAAACAAAAAAGGAAAACGTCGAGATCAGGTATTGCATAACACGTCTGGGATAAACAACACCATATAAAATGGTCTGAGGCTGCGGCAATATTTATGGAACCCAACATGAAAAAAAGAAAATTTATAGAAGCAGCTTACATTAAAAACAATAATGGAATCTTCAGTAAACCAAGTGTTGAGATACCTACTCTTTGGCAACCACTACTTTGTAACATCAAATCTTTGAGGTGTGTACAGTGAAGCGAAACTTTGCGCTTCAGTGGACACAGTCACTATATAAGCTCGTAGTCTTAAGACAAAACATTCAGTTTATACTTGATAACGATTAGTGATACAACCTAATCGAAACGTCGTAAAAATAAATAAAAATAAAGACAATGCAGGTCCGACAACCACATTTTAGCCAATCTTCAACATTGTCTACAACCTCCAAACAAATGTATGTACAGTTTAAATATCTCGGGGTCTAATTTACGAAAACAGTATACCTCACCATTTTTGCACTTCCTGTTATTTTCCGCTAAGACAATCATCTCTCTCTCTCTCTCTCTCTTTTCGTGTCGCATAAGCAAAATCTCACAATTTGAACTCAAGTTGAATAACCAAAAAAATAATAAAACAAATTCATAAAATTTGCATATCTTTTTTATAATAGACGTCATATTCGGTGAATATATTTTAAACTTTTACTTGGAACACTGAAAAACCTATTAAATCAGATAAGTGTTACTGTTTTCTCCTTTTAAAAAAAAGTTCTTCATTTACAAAATTAAATTTAAGAAAATGTGCCTATAAATATTTTAGAGCTGGCTTTATTACCCAATTTTTCCCAGTTAATTCTATTCGTAGCTAAATTATTTCAAAACATAAAATAAATGAAACAAAAAGGGCTTTTGACGAAAGATTTTTTTGTTTTTATGATCCAATTGTCAAGTGAATGAAAGATTAGCTTACGCAATAATAAATATGGTTCGTTAAAAAACAAAATTTCATTTTTAGTTGATGGTGAAAGATATCATGAATTCTTTATATATTTGGCGAAGCTTTGAGTAACCGACTATTTGAAACAATTGCTAAAAAAAAATTTCCTCAAGAAAATATAATTTATTATTACGAAATGTCTTTATTTTGGGAATTTTTTTTATAAATCAGCTTAAGTGCAAATTTTATTACCTGACAGCTTTATACATTTTTTTTCCAACCAAACAATGTATACTGTCATTTAACAATTTTTAGCAATTTAATACTTTAAAAGCCCTGCGAATAAAAGGCTATATTTTCAAAAAGTAGGAATATAATTAAAAATTATTGTGAACTTTATTCAAATTATAAAAAAAAAGGAATGTATTAAATTTTGTAGTGGATGTCGAATTTCTAAAGAAAAATTAATTTTTCACATAAAAGTATATCGACAGTTTTATCTAACGAATTTCATTTATTAAAAGAAGTAGGCTAAATTTAGAAACATGGCAAAATAGGAATAAGATCAATATATGGGAAAGAAAATGTAAAGAAGTCGATTATTTTATGGGTAACACGAAATCGTCAAAAGCCTAGAAATTAATTAGATAGAAAAGAATTTCTAATTTATTTCTCCAGAAACAATATATTTAGTATATAACATCATATTTTACTGTCGCCAAATAACACAAACTTTAGAATATCGACAGCTATCTTAGAAAATGGATATCTGAAAAAGAGCGGCCGCAAAATTAGGATTCGAAGAAATACCCAACGATAATGTTAAAGTACTTATGTAGAAAAAATTCAACACAGAGAATCCGTGAGGTATGGAGATGTTGAAATAATAGGTGTTTTCTCAAGGAAATATTAAAAAAGGTGCCGATAGAGAAAAAAAAAGAAAGACTCAGGATAACGTGAATCAGCGAAGTACAGAATGTCATGTTGGAATCTTTGAAAGGTGGCATTTGCTATGATGATACTAAAAGTTGTTAAGCTATATAAAATTTCAAACATAATGTAGATCAAAAATCAACTTTTTAAAAGTTCCAGTTCGATTTAAGCAAATCTAGCACACTTTGGCTCATTTTAAATTGGTTTTTATTTTGATTCAAACAATTTTAAATATAGTTCATACGAAAAATGAAAGAGCCAAGGAAGGAGTTGCAATGGCGATTCACACCAAATACCTAATATTGTGGAAGGCTTCTATGTATCATCAGGAATACTAACCGTCAAACTAACAAAAATATTGGTGACTAAAAATTGACTCTAATATCGATATATGCTTCCGATGACAATAAACCTACGAACGAACGAGAAATGTTTTTCAGCCAACTATATGATATTATTGAATCCTGTCCGCAGAACCAATGCACGAATTGGTAACGAAATAATCCCGGGGGTTAAACAAAGGTTTAATGATAATGGACAGATGATGATAGATCTTTGCTCGCTCAATGAATTGCGAATCAACAATACTTTCTTCAACCACAAATATCAGTATAAATTAACCTTCTCAAACACCAGAGGTTTTACATCATCAATAGATTACATAGTCACCAATAGATGTATACATCCAAGTCAGATCCTCGACATTAGAACATTTAACTCAGCAAACGCAAGTAGCGACCACAGTATGCTACTAGGAAAAATTAAAAATTAAAATAATATATCAAAGATACAGAAAACCAATAACGAAAACAAACATTGAGTCACTATGGGACCTATCAATTAAGAGAGGATTTCTCGAAACGAATGTAAAATGATTTTTAGAATCTTCAAAAGCAAATGTAGCGACTAATCAGAAATCAACGAAAGAAGTAAAAGAGCTTGATGAAACAAATCAAATCAGCAAAGAAACATGGGTTGAATATCTAACAGATTTATATAAAGCAGACAATAATATAATTGAAATGAACACCCTTGAAATAATGACGAACGAGGTTATAGAAATAGAAACACTCGACGTACGACTATCACTCTCCAAGTTAAATAACTGGACAATAATGGTCCAGACGGCATTAAAAATGGACTGCTCAAATATGGTGGACAGAGCTTTATAACACAACTAATAATTCAAATCCGAAAAATTTCATTTCTATCATAAGATCCCAGATGAGTGGCGAACCAGTACTGCAATCTTTATTTTTAAATAGGGGTACAAAAAACTGCCAACGAACTACAGAGGAATAAATTTGTTTAATACAACCTTAAAACTAAAAACGAAGATCATAACAAATAAAATGAATAGCTTAATTACTAAAGCAGATGAACAACAAGGGTTCAGGTCAGGTAGGTCATGCACCCATGCAGTTTTTGGGTTAAAACAAAAAATGGATATATCAGTCGAATACAACAAGCCATGTATATTTTTTAAACTTGAAAAAAGCTTTCGACCACGTTCAGCTTAAAGATATATTACATCTTTAGTATGATATATATTCTGACAATCAAGTTTAAGCCAGGATCAACGGAGAAATTACAGATCCGACTCCAGTAGGTAGAAGAATTAGACAAGGAGTCTCCTTATCTTTAATATTATCATGGACCAGATAAAATTGAGAGGATACAAAATGGGTGACCGTGAGACTAAGATGCTATGTTACGTCGATGATGTTGTACTGGTGGCTGAAAATGAAGACGGCCTACAAAGACTACTACAAAGACTACTACAAACAGCAAAATCTCTTAATATGATCATATATGCTTCGAAGACAAAATGCATTACTACCTTAAAATCATCGATAAGATTGATAAGAAAATGTATCCAACTCGATATGGAACTTAAGTATCTGGGAATAGAAATATCTCGCTATGAAGATGTTGAAACAGACGTTCGAGAACAAACTAACAAAGCAGCTAAGATAGCAGCATGCCTAAATAACACCACTTGGCAAAACAAACATATCAGTGTGAAAACGATGGCCAGAATTTATAAAACCGCGATTAGGCCAATAATGAGATACACGACCTGATACAACAAAAACTCAGCAGATGACGAAAAAAACGGAAATGAAGATACTACAGAAGATAGTTGGAAAAAGGCTAATGAACAGAGAGCAAAGAGAAAACCTCAGAGAACTGCGTGAAGTGAATAATGTAAACGACTGGATATTGAAGAGAAAGATGGAATAGAACAACCACATAAGTCGCATCGACGACTCAAGAGCACGTGATAAATCACCCTTAGGTCGCAGAAAAAGATGAAGTAACAATTTTCGGCCGAAATAGGGTGAGGGAACGAAGAAAAAACACATCTTATGCCTAAACTAAAGAAAGAAGAGGGAAAACAAAAAGAGACGAAATTGTTGTTATTGAATAGTATGATGCCAGTATTTATTGAAAGAAACGTATTCGCTGAATTTTGACTTGTTATCAATTAACACACATCAACAAATATGAAATTATTAAATTTGTTTATTTTGACTGGTTTGTGATGTTTAAACGTAAATATCTCAAAAAGAGTGGAAGAACTAAATATCGAAACCTGTCTAATTGTACATGTAAGGAAATAATGCCAAGATTAATTAAATCAAGCACTCTCCATTTGGAAATTTAAAATTATTTAAAGATTTTATTATTTACTGCTAAATATAAAAATGTCATTTTTGAATACTATATATAGAACTGCTTGCACAATATAGCTCATTTTCCAATATAAAGTTTCACTTTGAATACGCTGCATCTCTTTAATCCACTTCAAAAAAACTTATATGGTATGTTGAATTTTGATGTCCAGTCTCGTCAGTTGCTTTTTGGTTTGTTGATCATGAGATATCTTCATCAGCTTAGATAATTTTGGATGCATGAAAATCTTCTAAATTATTCAAATTTTTAATGCAATCTTTAAGCTAGCAGAAAATATTCCGCTCCAAAATACTCTCAAATAATGAAGTAATAATCTAAAAAAGAACCTTTATGGTACATTTTCAGAGGTTATTATACATATTATCGAGTAAGTATATGTACAGGGTGAGTCAATGATTGGATGAAGTAGGTTTGTGCCTTTTCGGTGAAATTAACAAAGAAACTATATTTATGGTTTAATACAGTTTATTTTTACGCAGATTTTAAAAATATTTAGGACTCTACAGGGTGAGCCAAAAAACTAGGACAGCATAAAGTTGTATTTTTTTAAATAGAACACCCTATATACGAATCATACTTTCGATTTAGCTTATAATTTTAAATCTTTTTTATTAAGGGTTTACTATAACAAAACTTTATAGTTTCTGAGATAATTAAGTTTAAAGAAAAAAAGTCACATTTTCAAGCATCAATTCAATCCTAAATAACGTTTTCAATTTTGTGACAAATATATTCAAATTTGGAATTTAGCAAGGCCAAGGACAAATTAACATAATTTTTACCTAATATTTGCAATAAAAGCTACAGGATGTTGAACACATCGGCTCAAATTTGAGCAAGTTTAAACGAATAAATATCTTTTTTTTTAAATGGTACACCCTGTATATTTTCATGTTATTTAATAGAGTAATAAAAACCCTAAAAGTTTTGTTCAATATATATTATACCTATTTATAATAGTTTTTGAGATATTTCAGTTTTTCTTATTTTCCATACTTTTTTACAGAAATAGTCTTCATTATCATAGTAGCCATTTAAAATAATAAAAAGAAACAACAGAAACAAACAGAATGTGGTTAAATATGATTAAATACATTATTCGTTATATTACAATGGCAATAGTTTAATTAAACATAATGTGAAAAAATTAACACAACAATAACGACAAGGCAAATACATATTTACTTTTATACTAAATTGAAACAAAAAAATTACCTATTAAATACTGAGATTAATTATTTCTTTTTAATAAGTGTTCGAATAAACGACCCTCTTGTGCATTGCAGATTTTCTCGGACCCTGGACAAAATTAGTGGCGTTATTGTTCTACAGGTATCCCTAATCCTGTTTCGCATATCTTCCACTGTTGTTGGTGGATTAACATACACCTTATTTTTAATATAACCCCATAGTAAGAAATCTAATGGGGTGATGTCGCAAGAACTTGGTGGCCACTCAATGAAACCCCCTTGTCCAATCCATTTTTGCGGATATGGTTGGTCCAAAAACGCACGAACTTCACGATGGTAATGCGGAGGCGCACCATCGTGCTGGAACCACATACTGTCGAGCTCATCCCTATCGAGACCTTGAAGCAGTTGTGGTAGTTCTTCTTGTAAAAAGTTCAGGTAACTATGGCCATTTAGTGGTTCATTAAAAAAGTGGGGTCCAATAATTCGATTATGATGAATACCACACCAAACATTTAATGACCAGTGGTTTTGATGTTGCACCTCTCTAATCCAAAATGGGTTTTCTATGGCATAATAATGCATGTTGCGTCTATTTATGGCACCGTTACTTCTAAAAGTAGCTTCATCACTAAACATTACCTTGCATAATAAATTTGGATTTAATTGAATCTCCGCATTTATTGTACAACAAAAGTTTACACGACTTTCAAAATCCTGTCCATGCAATTCTTGGTGTAATTCCATGTGATATGGATGATACCTATATTTCTTGGTAGTACGATTAGCGGTGGATTGTGATGTTTCACATAATGCTGCTAACTGACGGCTACCAATATAAGGATTTTCCTGAACATTTAACAATACTTGTAGTTCTTTTTCTTCATTAGTTACTGGTTTGTTGACCACTTTACGTTTTGGATAATCAACAGTACCAGAAGAATCAAATCTTTGTATTAAGTTTTGAAAAGTATGGGTATTAGGCTGGCGTCGATCAGGATACTTCATTTTGTAAATTCTTTGAGCAAGAAGGCATTTTTTTTGAGCCTCTCCTATTGTATAAATCATATCTATTAACTCATTCTTTGGAAAATTCATTTTACAATATAAGAAGAATGCAAAAAAAAAAACTACTCTACATAAAAACCAAAAGAAGCGATTGCGGTTATAAATTTGACACACAGAAAAATGTTCTTTTACATTGTTTTTGCCATGGCTACTATGATAATGAAGACTATTTCTGTAAAAAAGTATGGAAAATAAGAAAAACTGAAATATCTCAAAAACTATTATAAATAGGTATAGGATATATTGAACAAAACTTTTAGATTTTTTATTACTCTATTAAATAACATGAAAATATACAGGGTGTACCATTTAAAAAAAAAATAGATATTTATTCAGTTAAACTTGTTCAAATTTGAGCCGATGTGTTTTATTGCAAATATTAGGTAAAAATTATGTTAACTTGTCCTTGGCCTTGCTAAATTCCAAATTTGAATATATTTGCCACAAAATTGAAAACGTTATTTAGGATTGAATTGATGCTTGAAAATGTGACTTTTTTTCTTTAAACTTAATTATCTCAGAAACTATAAAGTTTTGTTATAGTAAACCCTTAATAAAAAAGATTTAAAATTATAAGCTAAATCGAAAATATGATTCGTATATAGGGTGTTCTATTTAAAAAAATACAACTTTATGCTGTCCTAGTTTTTTGGCGCGCCCTGTAGAGTCCTAAATATTTTTAAAATCTGCGTAAAAATAAACTGTATCAAACAATAAATATAGTTTCTCTGTTAATTTCACCGAAAAGGCACAAACCTACTTCATCCAATCGTTGACTCACCCTGTACAAAAGGAGTCATAATTACCTTAGTGTATTTTGTAATTTTTTTCCTTACTTGCCCGGAGATTTGCGGCCCTAAAAGGGTACGTCGCTATTTACCTTTTAGGCTGAGGCTTTTGAGACGACTGCTATATTTTAATAAAATTCTGGAATGTTATATAACCGATAAAGACTCATGAATTTAAGCTATAAACAACCTTTGACATTACCAAGAAAGTCATGAGCGGACTTATCACTGAACTTATAGGCCCAAATTTTTGACAGGTGTCAGTTTTTGTATTAAATAATTATTTAAAAAGGTATTCTCTGTTTATTTCAAGTCAATTTGTTTGCGTCAAAGGAGAGACAGAAGAACACATTTTGAATGAGATTACTGATAATCATTCTAAGAGCGTTTGAAAGCTCGAAGCTCAAATAGGAATAACAGTAGGGGTTGTCCATGAATCTTTCCAAAAAAAAATTACTTTATCCTTTCCACGTTCCAGATAATTATCTTGCAAGACTATTTTTTACAAAAATTTAGAGAAAATCTACGTTTTAGTAGAACTGTTTTATTTACGAACAAAGATAGCTTTACAAAGGACAATGTTATAAATTCCCATTATTAATACGTTTGACGTGAAGAAAATTCCATGCAATAATACAGATTTATTTATTTATTTATTTATTTATATATTTATTCATTGTATCAACAACTTTTACAAAGCCAATTACAGATACAACTAAACTTAATATACTAAAACTACAATCTAAATTAGAACCTAAATAAAAAGGCACTACAATTGCCTACATAACTCATTTCTTACTTTCCTTCTAAACCTGTTACAACTTAGGTTAAAAATGTCAATGAGGAATTTTTATACAGGTTAGTCCTAGGGGCATTAATATAAAATAAATTTCTGGATCTGGTCTTAACTCGGCCTATTTTAAATGGAAGCTGTTCTAAAAACTCTTTGTCATCAATTGTGTTCGCATCTGACTCATCTCTAATAGCACGAAAAATTTTATAATCATCCGCAAAGATAAGGCCCTTGGCGAATTTTACATTCACAACTATGTTATTAATAACCAGTAAAAACAGAAGTGGCCCAAAATTTGAACCCTGAGGCACTCCTGAGGTGGGTACATAGCTTTGAGACTTATTTCCCTTAAGTTCAACAAATAAAGTTCTATCATGCAAATAAGATATCAGCAAGATTTATGGTTAACGTCAGAGCGGGGGTAATTTAAAGTTATTTGATTGGACCTTTCATTTTAGAAGAAAGATTGTTTAATGCACTCTATTTGCAATTCTTACAACAAAATTTAATTAATATTTTAGAAGATGAACCATTGCAATTTAGAAGTCATGTGTGGTTTATACACGATGATGTTCCACCACACTTTAACAATTTGGTGCGTCACCATTTAAAATATACTATTGGTCATGGTTTGATGGGTAGAGGCGGACCTCTTTTATGGCCACTAGGATTTCCGTACCTAATCTATTAGATTTCCTTTTCGGGGAGAGTATTAATGGTCTTTATTCAACGCCAATAAACATCAGAGAAGAGATGCTTGAAGGAATGATTCATTACCGCGGTATTATTTGAAATTATTCTGGAATGTTATATCGAATACAGCGAAAAAACATATGCAGGACCAGAAAATAAATTGAAATACAAAGCGCCTCTTTTGAATAGCTGCTTAATTATTAAAAAATTAATGATTTTTTTACATGATTCGACTCAAATGCACTTTTGCCCTTTTTTATAACCTTGTTATCATTTACAAAAAAATCGTTTATGCTAGACAGTTTAAGCATATGTTTGAAAGCTGTATTTTCGTAACAAACTAAAAATAATATAAAAACAATATCAAATATTAAAATTTATTTAAAAATATCTCAAAAACACAACCTTAACATACGTTAATCGTACGATTATAAATAAAATACTTACTTTTTGACAAACCACAGTCTATAGACACACACATTATTTGATTGAAACAAATTTTACAAACTGGGGGCCCATATCTGCGACGAAATTATTTAATAATAAGCAGTCAATTAAAAATCTTTTGTGGCTCGTGGACGAAACATCAAACCTTTCCAGACATCGTGTGATGTCAGACTTAGGTAGCCCTTTCTCATGATTTAATTTACCATCTCATTTCCACCCATTAGTTTAAGCAAATGATTTTCTAGGCCACAAGTAATAATCAGCATAATGAATTCCAGAGAAAAAATTAAAAATTAATACTTTAAATTATTCTTTATCAAAAATATTCTGCACATCATATTTTTATGATATTTTGTCGACAACAAAACAAATCTGACTAATAAAAGTTATTTTAGCAAACATCAGCTTTTATAAAAAATTACATTTTTTTGAAGTGCAGCAAAAAACTTTCTTTTTCAATTTTATTTTCGATTCTCGGATATAAAATTTATGATGATAATTCATATTTTGTTCGAATTTTAGGTGCTTTTGTCAGCGGAATTGAGGAAACAACTAAATTAAAACTTAAAACGTGTTTAGTTATAAGAAGTTGTTTCGTCGAAGGACAAAAGTAAAAACATCGGTAGGCATAAGAATTAGGAAGCCTTCCCGCAAACTTATTGAATATGTCGTGTTATCTTAAAGTAATAAATCTTAATATATTGTTTAAACTAATGAAAGGGCCCCAGGATCAATTGCTTAAATTAACAAGAAATATTACTGATTTCCTTTAGTATAAAAAAGCTTAATTACGGTGCCATTTTTTCTGTTAATTTTCATTTATTGAACTTATGATTTAATAAGTCCAAAATGAATTCGTACTTACCTAGCCCTTCAATATTTATTAATGGTATCAAGAATAAAGACTTTTAGAAATATTCTATTATAATTATGCAGTATTAAAAAACTCACCAATACATTTATAAACTCTCCATAGATATTCCTGGATACTTAAGAACAAATATATTTGATTGAACATTTCAGTTTAGAAATTTTTATATTGTTCATTGGCCGATGAAACGATAAGTTTTGACTCTACAGGAGAAAAGATTACTAGAACAAATTTTTTCCCTCGCATATTTACCGCTGCGTGAAGTATGCCCTATTATAATAATTTTCAGTTTCTTTTGATGATGCATACACTTTCTCTGTGGGTTAATAAAAGTCTTACTTTTCTTTAGAGATCATCGCTAATTATAATATTAATAGAATGATAACAAGAAAAGAAAGGAAAGAGCTTCCAGACAACAAAATAAAAAATTTTAAAAAATAACTATGTAAAGTTTTTACAACATTGTTGTCATGTATGACTGCGCAAAGTCAAATGGAGGGTTATTAACGGAAAAATAGAACTTTGTTTGCAAATGGAATCAAAATCTGTGCACGGCTGTTGACCGCGTCTCAGTACCTAAAAATACGTGTAAGCGCTTGTTTGTTTAGCTGAAAATGGCGTCATTACACAATAATCACCATACATATGTAAAGTGTTCATCCAATAAATTATTGTTTTAACAATTTTTTTTACATTAATCAATCAAGCAATTCTTAGACTAAAAGCAGCGCCATTTTTACGCTTATTACTGTTTGAAGCTAAACTACACCTCTAAAATCATTGCACCCTGAGATGTGACGATTCGCCTAGATCTGTAGCATTTGATCTAGTCTTCAGTTCTTCCTGGTTTCTTCTATAACGTGAAGTATCACACCTCCTGTCTAGTTTGTTAAAGATTTTAGATAACATTGTTTTCACGGTTTGGTTCGGTAAGTCTTTGTTTCTCTTTATGGTAACAGTTCTTATTTTTGGCCTCGAGACATTATAAGCTGCCTCTATTTTGAACGCTGTCCAGCATTTCACTACAATAATTAAACTTGTTTATACGCAACATAAGCTGTGTTTTCCGTTATCTGATTCCATCAATATAATACTGGATTGTAAGTTTTTCTCGGAATTCTTTCCGCAGCTCCTGGATAAGCCATATGAACAAGACGTCGGACATCTGTTTCATATTCTTGAAAACGTTCTCCATTTCTCTGATGTCTCGACTTGAGCTGTGACCGATGTAACTGGTACCGATATTCTTCGAATTTTCTTTCCAGCCCAGCACTAAGAATCTCATAATCTTTGTGTTGGGTTATAGGAATAGTTTGTAATAACTCTGTTAGTAACAATTACTAACGCAGTGGTCATTTCTTCGAAGTTCCAGTTATTTGTAGTAGATGCAGCTTCAAATTGTCGTTGATTGAGTTTGATGTTCTGTCCAGTGGTTATTATTTTATTAGGAGGGCAATGCGTCTTTATTTTATTGACTTCTATCTGCAGGCTTTCATTTTAGATTCTATCTATCTACGACTTCTTTTATTTCTTGTCGCACGTCACCTACCCCTTGTCGTACAATTGATCAATTGTATTTACTTCTTGACGTACTTCTCCTATGTCTTTTCACACTTTGCCTATCTCTTTCTTAAACTTTTGTGTTTATCCTAATACCATTTGATCGAATTTTTGCTTTCTTTTACCTCATGTATTCATTTGCAAAGTTTATCCTCATCTTTAATGCCACGTTCTTTTTCTTCTTGCCTGTCATGAAGGCGACGTTATTCCACGTTCCATAAAATCAGCCAATGTTTTATTCATTTGCTCCATTTCTGTTGTTTTCTGTCTAGTATTTATCATAAATGCTTCTAGAATATTCCCGAAGACTCGTTTCTAAACTTATTTATTGATGACAACTTCGATGGTGAAGTCCGGTTTTCGTTAAATATTTTAGCTTTCAAATAGAATGTTCTAGATCTTTATCGAAAATTCAGTTCTAGGATTCTTTCTTAATGACTAGTTCGATGGTGAGGTTCGTTCTTCGTTGTCTCTTTTAGTTTCTAAATAGAATGTTCTATAATTTTGTCAAATATCGATTCTGAGGTTCTTTATTAACAAATTCGATGGTGAAATAAATGCTGGGCTACCATATCAAAAATAAATGGTGGTGCGAATAGAAGTGCATTTTTTACTACGAACCACGGACTGCGCAACTTAGTTGCCTATAAGTGATCTCCTTTCAAAAAATGAAAATTCCAGAAGAAATAAATAAATCTATCTGCCGTGTTTAAATAGTTGTCTATATGTGTTTTCCTTTCCAGCAGAGAAAATGGAAAGAATATTTAGAAACAGTTTATTTCCTCCAAATACAAGTTTGATCCTCTCTCCATACGCGTTTAAGCCACCTTATGGTATCATCAGTAGAGCTGTATCGAACCTAGACCAATATTTGCAGGAAACAAGTGCTATATAAAATATAAACTCCGAGACATGTCTGCAAGATATTAAAAATCTGCCGGTGGCAGATAGATTTCTTTATTTCTTCCCGAATTTTTAATTTTTTAAAAATTTCGCAGTACTCCGGTGAATGCATACATGTCGTTCGACTGGCGATATTTTTTAGTCTAACATCGAAGTCGGCAGGTTTTTCATATCCTGCCGACATGTCTCGGAATTTAGATTTTATATACCTATTATTTCCTGCGAATGGTGCTCACGATTCAACAAAGCTCCACTAATGAGACTACAAGGTGGTCAAAACGCTTAAAGAGAGGGGCTCAGAGTTGTCTTTGCAATAAATAAACTGTTTCTATATATTTTTTTCTTTTTCTCCTCTTGAAAGAAGAACACATATAGGCAACTATTTAAATACTGTAGATAGAATTATTGAATTCTTACTGAAATTTTTGATTTTTAAAAAACAATGCAACTTAGTTACAAGTTTTACTTGAAAATTATTACTAAATTCAGGGGTGTGTTTTTGAGACCGTGGTGAAAATGGCACTTTTCCATAATAAAACAAATTATGCATATATATATATATATATATATATATATATATATATATATATATATATATATATATATATATATATATATATATATATATAGTCAGTCTGTTTACGTTGATTCCGAGGATGGAAACTCTTTCGATTATATCAAATCTATTGGCAGCGAACAGCATCTCTAGTGACGATAAACTTAGTATAATGACCCTTCTTAAGTTCTGCTTATCTCAGGACTTTTTTGCTTACAATAACAAATAATACGCACAAACCTCGGGGTTGGTAATGGGAAATCCTCTATCTTTTCCTTTAGCAGACATCTTCCTGGACAACTTGGAAAATGCATTAATTCCGAGACTGATTTCTGAGAGCAAGATAATTAACTGGTTTCGTTATGTGGATGACTGTTTTACAATTATTCTGGGCAATGAACAACAGGCTATTGATTTTCTTAATAGTCTTAATTCTCTGCAACTTGCTCTAAAATTTACCTTAGATATAGAAACTGAAAACAAACTTTTCTTAGATTTAACTATCAAAAAAAAAACCATAGTTCACTCAGTTTTAAAATTCTCCGAAAACCCACCCAAATAGACCATATAATCCTTTCTAGTTCTAACCACCCTTTACAACATAAAATTGCCTCATTAAATTGCTATGTTAACAGATTTCTCAACATTCCCATGTCAGCGGAGGATTACAACAACGAGGTCAATATTCTTAAGCAAAATGCTATGTTAACAGATTGCTCAACATTCCCATATCAGCGGAGGATTACAAAAACGAGGTCAATGTCCTTAAGCAAATTGCCGTAAACAATGGGTATGAGCATACATAGTCATCGACAAATATATTCAGAAAATGAAAAACAAGAAGGAAGCCGAAGAAAGTTACAGCTCGACTCCTTACAATGAAAATTTCTTTCACTCTCTTACTTAGGTCACTTCTCTAATAAAATAGCACGGACTTTAACAAATGACACTCAGACAGTGAAGGTTTCATTTAAGAGTGTAAATCAACTCAGTTCCTATTTTGTCAATAACAAACAATTAATATCTCATACCCAAATAAGTGGAGTCTATCAGCTTTCTTTCCCAGACTGCCCTTCAACATACATAGGAAAAACAATTAGACCATTAGTAGTCCGAATTGGAGAACATATTGACAAACCTCAGGCCTCTGTGTTTGGTCACCATATTAGTTTTACCAAACACAATTTCTCTCCAAGTCATAATACTAAAATCTTATACCACTCTAGGGGTAATAACTCTAAAACCTTGGATTACAGAAAGGATCTTGGGATACATAGGGAGATAAGAAGAAACCCCAACCATTGTCTAAATGTAAGAATGAACAACGTAAATGACCGCAGCCCAATTTTCAAACTTTTTCCTTAAAATCAATAAACCATCTAAACGTCTGAGAGCTGTGATTGGTGGGATGCAATCTTATTATAATTTTGATCGCCTTTTTCAGTTTCAGACTTTTAATTCTCAATATATTAATAGTTAACACATTTCAACAAATTTTAACTACGCCAATGTTCGTGTATTTTATTGCATTTTCACAAAAATGAAAACTATTTCACGCCACTGAACCCAAGTGTGCGAAATTTATCACAGAATAGCCGATAACAGTAACCCAGTAGATCTTCTACTGCCCTTCCTTTCTGCTCTTTTTTTCATTACTAATAAATAGTGATATGAAATGTAATAAACAAGAAGTTAAAGAACTTATACAGAGAATTTCTACTCAAGCTCACACATACATATATTTTTTTTAATTTTTAAAGAATTTAATTGCTTTATTATGCTATGACTGTGTGTGGCATAACCTCACTTTTATATTTCAAGTTGTTAATGTAAAAGTCGCTTGTTTGTAATAGTATTAATGTTCGTATTGTTCTAACCGTTTTGATTTTAATTTGGGTTTGACTTTTAATTGTATACTTGATTTGTAATGTGTAAACGCTGCGCTAATGTTGGAGACTGTTATCCAAACGGCAAGGTGTATCCTTTGACGCGTAAGTGTGGTTGGTGAGTACTGAGAGAGCTTATTTACTGAACATATTCTCTTGTTTCTAGGATCTGAGTCCTAAGGATGGTCTAAGTAAAACCGAAAGCGAATGGCCGATAAGTCAAAATATACACTGAAATATACACAATATCTCTCTTTTTCATGATTTCTTCGGTGTACAACCTGTTGTGACGCGTTTTTCATATAGGGGAGCAAGTTATGCTCTACGGATCTACTTCGTTCACGGCAGCGGAACATTGGTCAGTGGATATATCTCGTGCAGACAGTCATCGGTCAAATGCTCAGCGCAGAGGTATCGGATCGGCGGTATCTACGTATATTCGGGATATCCCTGCTCTCTCATCTGATCAACGGTTTGACTGCCTGAAGGTCAAAACATCCACTCGGTGGTCGGTTCTCGGACGCCACCCTCGGGATTCATGTGGTCGAGGGCCCACTTATGCACCGGGCAGCTTGTTACAGTGCAGAAACAGCAAACCAGGGGTCAATTGTGCATATTAGTGCTGGCTGCCGGCTGCCAATTGTTATATGTAATGTTAAAAATGGGAGTAGGTAAGAAAACAAACGGTTATAAGACATCCTATATCCTGTATTTCATTCTTTTATACAAAGACATGTCCTAAAACTAACTTACAATCTAAGATGGACAATAATATAAACAAATAAAATGGTCTAGAGGGCAAGAGTATGTTTTGAGAGCTGTTCACGGTAGCTCATACTGTTCGGTTGCGCTGAAGACGGTAACCCGGCGGTATCATTCACGACGCTATTCACGTACCTCGTACTATACGGTTGCGACGCTATTCGCGATAGCTTGTACGCAAATTATCGCACCTCGTATCTAAAATCCGCGTTCACGATTCACGGCGCGTCGTATTAAAATTCGACCGACGGCAGTATACACGGTATGTAACAATAACTTATAAGGGTCCTCGACAGCGTCAGCAGGATGGAACGATATTGCCCGTTCTTATAAGGGTTCTTGACAATGCCGACCAATAGCGGTAGGAAATTAGGAAAGGGACCGACACTGCCCGTTCTTATAAGGGTCCTCGGCAGTGACGGTAGGATAACACAACATTGCCCGTTCTTATAAGGATCCTCGGCAATGCTGGTCATTACAGGAGTAGGGCGTAAGGAAGGAAGTGTACGGTAAAACACCATATACACACAAGCCTAGCCGCACCTACATTCCTAGACCAGGAAGCCACGGTCCAGCAGGCGACCCAGACCAGTCCGTTTAGACTGTTGACCCGGCTGGAAAACTTGTAGTTCTCCGTGAAGTAATGGTTTGCTCAGGCTTAAATAGATGGCCCGAGCTCCCACTACGCTGACGAGTGACGGTGTGCGGTGATAGCGCATACAATATTGCTGTTTGCGGTGCGCGATTACTATGGTCGGACGCTCTGAACATCTCGGAAAATGATATTTCCCGACATAGCGCGGTAAATCTAATTATATTCCGGTAATATTGAAACTTTAAGCAATCTTTTCCCGTAAGAATCAGATTTATCGGATGTAAAATAAATAAATTAAATCCCGGTGAACATACTCATGCCCAAAAATTTAGTAACTTCGTTACACTGTTAATAACTTATTAATTTTTGTGACTTAAAAAGAATACGTTTCGATAAAATATTCACTTATCTATAAGAAATCATAATATATGTATATATTAAAAATGCATAGTTTGTGAGTTATTTTTAAAAAATTGGAGAAGTACCATTTTTACCCCGTTCTCAAAACGCGCCCGTAAATTCAGTAGCACTTTGTGTTTTTATCATATTTGAATATCAGGGGAACGTATTTAATCATCAAAATTCCGTTACTAATTTGTTCCTTACTACCTCATTTTTTTCTTTATAGTCAATAGCCTAACGCTTAGATTTCTTCCATTTTAAAAATTTTGCTATGGATGGGGCCTACTGATCTTATTCCGAACATAAAAATAATGATCTCCACGTTAATTGAGCTTGTTATTTTTTTTATAATTAAAATCGAATTTTCTTCGGGTATAAGTATAAAAATATAAATCGTTGTTGAATGTCATATCACTTTTCTGCATATAATTAAAGCTACCCAAATTTTAAATAAATTAAAAAAGTTTTTGAAGACGTAAATCTAAAAATGTTAACAAATCCGTGCTTTGCTGCGAAAAAACATCATCTTTAATCGATTGTTTCGCAATTTGGGAACGTCAGCACTTCGAAAACTTGGAAAATTTGTTTTCGTTAAGAAAAATTTAATTTTAATTGGAGTTTAAATTAACGGAAAAGTCAGAAAGTTAAAAAATTATACAAAGAGTTTTTTAATGATATGAAAATATTTACCTTCGTGAATTAGATTTAAATGGAGGTTTTAAAATATGAAAAAATGTAAAATAAATATTTTATGTTAATAGCTACAAAGAATGTATAATACTATTTGATAAAGAGATACATGTCTGGATAACCGTAATTTATTTTTAAATGCTTTTGAGACAGTTTCGAATGCGTTCTCTCAGTCAAATAATAATATCATTATAATGGGGGATTTTATATTGATTTTAGATCACAGTCCACCATTTTGTCAGAGCTGTCTTCTGCTATTAATTCCAGTGGTAATTTTGACACAATTTGCGACTAGATTAGAGTTGCTAATCATTCATTCACTTGTGTTGATACTATTTTAACTAAAATCTGTAAAGAGTTCGATAGACCTGAACTACTCGATCTATATCTTTCCAGCCACTATGGTCGGTTTATTGAGCTGAATGTAGGACTAAAATTCAATGCTTCCGAGCTGATTAGAGTGGGGCTTTTAACAACAAGGATAATTAATTTTATATTGTGTGAATTAAGTACAGTTGACTGGAATATATAGAATGTCCACTCTGATTGACTCTCTTAGCATTTGGTTTCCACGGGTCTGCGGCTGATCTGCAGGCATCTTCCTGTGAGAGATGTCTTCACAAATCATCCTCCTATTCGGTAGTTTCATGATGCATTGAGGTAAATAAGGGACGAGCTTGCCGTGGTCAAGTTTTTGAGCGAAAGGAGAGATATATCATTCGGAGATTTGCATATATTTATGAACAAAAAATATAAACGGAAAGTTATATCGACAAAAAAAGTGCATTTTATAATTTTCTGAATAATTTACAAAACAAAGCTAGGGGTGTCTGGAGAGTTATTAATTTTGAGATAAATTGATCAGCACATAATACTTTCAATGTACTGCGTCATTAAAATAGTATCTGGTACTATAATGGATCTACAAAACACAGAAATAGAAGATGCTCTAGTTTTGGCAATTCCAATTTTGCCTGCTACGAAATGTGATGTTTGGGGTGCTATACCTGCTCTCAAGAGGTCAAACTCTTTTGAGATATTTGATATGAGTACTGCTATTTTGAATATTAATGTCTATTTGGTCAAACCTTTGTCACAATTTTTAATTAAATGTAAAATCGATTTTAGAGAAAATTATATGCCCATATCCTTGTTTCCGTTATCGAAGAAAGTGACCTGAACTAATAATAATAATTTAAGTCGTTGTTTTGAACATCATAAATTTTGCCATCTTTCATAGTTTGATTTTCGCCAGAATTTCTTGGTATTCAGACCATTCTAAAATTGTCGAAGGCATGGTTGACAGGCTAGCAAATTTAGAGCGCGTAGGATTGCAACATGTGATCATAGTCGTACTTTTGATTGTATCTGTTATGACCTTGGGATTAGAAAACTTTATAGATACGGTATAAGATGCCTGCTCGTTGATCGGAACATCATTTTCGAACACGAGACTCGTCCGGCAAGGGGCCTATAGTTGAGTTCCTGTCACAATTTGTCTGAGATTTTCGTCTGTGTAATTTTAAAATTAAATTAGAAATTCTCGAGTATGTGGACATAAAGACCGTTGATAAAAATTACTCCCATGTTAACAAGTGTGGATATCTCCTACATAATCGAAAGCATTGGACTCATCAGACTATTGCGTTCGGTACAAGCCATCATCTTGCATATGTGCCCTATAAACAGATTTCACGGTTGAAAAACAGTAAACAAGATACAACGGCGACATCTCGATGGATCACTCAATAACACAAAAGCAATACAAAGCAACATGGTTGTACAAAACCGCCATGTGATAGCGTAACGGCAATTTAAAAGACAATAGATTTCCCATCCGTATGTTGCTGGCATCAGTTTCCACTATAAATTTTCCATGATCTTGGGTTTAGCTTAAAACTCGACTAGAAGATAAGGCAGCCTTTGCGTTGCGGAAAGCTTCATCACAATCAGAGTTCCATTGAAAACCTTTTCTTCACTAAATTTATGCAAGGGTGAAGCAATATTGTCAAAACCTGTTACGAATCTTCTATAATATGTGCTTAGCACGAGACAATTTCTTAACTCATGTTTGTTGTGTGGTCGGGGCCAATATTTTATTGTTGTATTTTTTTTTTCATCGTTTATATTCCCTCTGCTGATACTACATGTTCAAAAAAAAATCATCTTTTTGTTGGAACAGTAAGCACTTTATGGGGTTAAGTCGAAAGTTAGCTTTTTTAATACTTGCAAGAACTTATTGTAAAATCTGTAAGAGTTTATCAAATGTTTTTTCATAATCAGGGTAGACTACACTTGTTTTCCATGTGCAGTACTCTTTCCATTAGTCGCTGAAAGTTGACAAGAGCTTTGCAGAGTCTCAATGGCATATAACTGAAATAAAACAGACCAACCTCAGTAGAAAAAGCAGCAATTTCCTTATCTTTATTTTAGATATGTTGTTACCAATATCCACTTTTTAGATCCGGTGTGGAAAACCAGTATGTTCCTTGCAGTGTTGTCAAAGTGTCGCCATTGCAAGGAAGTGGATAGCTATCTTTCTTATTATCAAATGGTATATGGCTAGTTTATATAGAAACTGGCGATATTTTGTTAACTAGCCAACTGAGAAATTGATTACCAGGGCTGTACGTCGGAATAGCAAAACAAGTTTTAACGAAAAAACATATCGATTTTCTATAGATAATTTGACAGAAACTTTGCATGAGTATACTTTGATTGATTGATTACATGATATCGCAGGTTAGGGTTGAAAAATTTATGCTTTAGTTTAATGACTTATTGTGTTGCTAGTTACATATGTTCCCTGAAAGCAGATTGGTTGCCTTAATCAGTTTTAGCTACCTGTTCACTAACTTGTCCTCAAACTTCAGGATTGGTCCATCTTTGAAGGGGTCTCCAATAGTTTATAGCTTTGCACTCGAAAATCATATATGAGACTGTTTCGTCCTCTTCGTACCATAATAAGTTGATTCTTCATTATGGATACCCTTTGCGTGTAGATGTTTGCTTAAGCTACACTTGCTGATTATTAACCCTGTCTCTGGTCTAATATGTTGCCTGCTTAAATGCAGGAATTCATGGCTTAGTTTACGGCAATATTTGCTCAACTATTGTTTGCTGTGTTCGTGGCCCGTGAGGTGATTTTAGTGATTCTAGTGGTTTATCCACCAAGATATCCACTCACGAACAGCAACCTTAGTAGTACCAAATACTGATTCTGCTTAAACAAATATGATAGCAGACCCATGTTTTGTAAATTAGCTTGCTTTTTCATTTTATTCATCTAGTATCCACGCAAGAGTAACCTTATTGTATTTTTCCAGGGCGATAAGATTTCGAAGATAATCGTAGACCTATTTAGATTTTATTGGATGACGTGCCAGCGGTTTAAGCGTTGCCTGACTAACAGAGAAGATGATAGCGGTCCTAATCCTGTAACCCATGTTCCAATTCTCTATAAGACAAGTATGAGTTAAATGTACTTGGGCTAGACTTAGTAATCGATCAGTTGCCGCCTTACAGTCAGTATGGGACAAGATTTGATCGTAGACTCCTGCAAACGGTATATATTTGGTAGCGTTTGACCATTTCGCCCACGATTTATTGCTGTCCCATAGTAGTTAGTAGCTCTTCTAAAAACCTTTAAATAAATATCACACTGGCAAAGGCACTCTGGAAGTCTGGTTGTTCCCCTTGGCTCTTGCAGTTTAAGTACTAAATAACTATAGCTTACTTAGAACTTACCACTACCAAACTCAGGACTCGGATAAAGCTGCTAACTAGTTGGTCAAATTTCGCCTCTTGTATTTAAGCTCTTGTTTAGCGCGCCCGCGAGTTTAATCAGGGAAAGTTTTTATAAAATTAAACAAAATAAGTTTCTCAAAACACCTAAATCTATTAACAAAAATAAATAGAAAACCAAGTTATATACAATGAGAAACTTATGATTAATAATGATTAACAGTTCCAAAATACTACAACATCTATTATTAAAGAGAATATATCAACCCAATTTTGAAGATTACGGCTGTTCCCATTAGTACTCATTTTAGTTGTATACTCTGTAGGGGCGAATTTCATTCCCGAAAGACTAGTTTCTCTCAATCTTTTAATGGTTTTATATATATGTATATATATATATATATATATATATATATATATATATATATATATATATATATATATATATATATATATATATATATATATATATATATTTCTTTTTTTTTAACAGGAAAACAGTCATTATATGAATTTTTCGTACATATATTCAAACGAATATATTGCATTATAGTGATTTTATTTGATTATTCTTTTATTTCCTAGTAATGGGAAAATCATTCAATTACAAAACAATTTAGCAGACAGTGTAAGCCATACGGTGCTAAATCCATCGTTGATATAATCTTTGACATTTTTTATAAATTTGATGAAGATTAAATTTCCTCTACACATTTTTAAATATTTATGGTTCCAGAAAATGAGATTAACGACTCAAAAGTAATAAAAAATGGCTAAGTTTGTTAATGATTTTAGATCTTAGGGTGGTAACATAAGATGTACACTGTCTCAGTTCCCATGATTAAAATCCATGTAAAGAGTCATTATTTAATTCCTCCTTTTAGTGGAATATATTTACGATAAACGATATTTAATAAGACTAATAATAACTAATGTTTGTTTCATTACAGTGTATAGTCTGCCAAAGTTACAGGCTGCACATCTCCAACAATGAGTTTATTACCGACAACGGGCCCTATCTACCAGACAATATTTTGTTCTAGCCCGTATGTCCCTACACTCGTCTGAGCCTAGGTTATTATATTAGGGGAAGAAATTTAGCAGGGTTTAGATAACTACTGCCTAGGTGCTTTTTTGTCGGTCTTGGAAGTTTAGAGGGCTTCCTTTGTGTGATTTTTGTCCACCATTCAACCGAGACATAGTTTAGGTCTTATCATTGCTGTATACAGCTAGTGTACACTATGGTTTTAATCCCTATGTTTTGACCAGTACCCTTTTTGCTGTCATGGTATCGATCTTACCTTTGGTAAAATTTTCTGCTGGTGTGAATTCCAGGTAAAATTTGCGTCCAAGATGATACCTTGGTACTTAACCTCCTAGTTTATTTGCAGTTTGTGTGTTAAAGAGAGTAAGTAATTTCAACTAGCCGAGCTTCCTTCTTTTGGGAAAGGGTATGATTGTGATTTTTCCAGGATTTACTCTAAGGTGCTATTTAAAGTACACTTTAACACTTAATTTGTTCGTCCAAATCGAATTATGGAATTAATTTTGTATTTAGACGCTGAAGCATTACATTATTATTTGTATTTTACTAAACTCTGGAATTAATTTTTTGTTCTTTAAATTATAATTAATCGATTAATATAAAAATTTTGGAACTCTTTGTAAATTAAAAAATTATAATTTTTTATTAGCTTTAGTAATCTTTTCTTTTACAGTTGTCGTACTCAATCATATCTTTAAGCAGAGAGAAAATTTTTTGGAAAGAGTTTCCTTTGAAATGAAAAAAAAATCCAATTTGCTAATCTAATTTTACCATCAAAAATAAACGAAAAGTTTTCCAGACAAATTTTACTTAATATTGGAGCGTATTTAACCAATAAATTAGGTAAAGTTAATCACGGCTACCGCTATCTTCTGTGTGTTTTTTTTTAAAAGGGTTTCTATTGATTTTGATATTAAACCGAATATTAAACTTTGTGTTATAATCCACAAAACGTTTACCACTTTCTTGATCTATATAGAGCAACAGTAAGCATAAGTTATATTTAAATCTATCTAGTTGGGACTGTAGCCCAATTAGTTGAAAGTTGTTCAATACTACAAACAACTCAATTGTTTTAGTGAATCATAAGTGTATTCAATCTCTGATGCTTCTGATAGAGGCCATGATTGATGATTACCCAATTTCTAATGAGCTTTAAAAAAAAAGGAAATGAAATCTGGGATCATACATTTACTAATGGCACATCTTGTTTTACCGTTTTACCGAACAATATGTCTTGCATTCTTCTTTCTTCTACAGGTGCCATCTCCTATCGGAGATTGGATATCATCATTGCCACTCTCACTCTATTTGCGGCTACTCCAAAAAGTTCTACTGAGCTAAAATTGAACCACTCTCTCAAATTTCTCAACCAAGAAATTCTTCTTCTTCCGATATTTCTTCTTCTTTCTATTTTACCCTGCATGATCAATCTAAGCAACTCGTATCGCTGGCCTCTCATTATAAGTCCAAGATATTGCAGTTTCCTTATTTTAATGTTGTTAATTATTTCATAGTTTTTGTCCATCGCTAGCAATACTTCTACGTTTGTTTTTCTCTCCACCCAAGATATTCTCAACATCCTTCTGTAACACCACATTTCAAATGCTTGCAGTTCATTTATGTGTTCTTGTTTTAGTGTCCAGCCTTCCAACCCATACTGCAGCACTGAAAATAGATAATATCTTAAAATTCTCATTCTTAGTTCTAGAGTGATGTCTCTGCTGCACAGAATGGTTTTCAATTCTACAAAAGCACTTCTTGCCATTTCTATTCTCGTTCTTATTTCTGTTGTTTGTTCATTATTTGCTGTTATCCATGTGCCCAAGTATTTGTATTTTTGCACTTTTTCTAAATTCACACCTCGCAACTTTATACTCGTTTGAATGTTTTGTTTTTCAGTTAATACCATATATTTAGTCTTTTTGGTGTTCATTTGTAATCCGTGTTGCTCGCAAACGTTATTTGTTTCGTTCACTAGTTCTTGGAGTTCTTCAGCGGAGCTAGCTATGATAGCAGTATCGTCTGCAAATCTTATGTTGTTTACAGCTCTTCCGTTTATTATTATTCCCTTACTTTTCGTTAACAATGCTTCTTCGAAAATCGATTCACTGTACACATTGAATAGTAGGGGTGACAAAATGCATCCTTGTCTCACTCCTCTTCCTATTTCAATTTCCGGACTTGTTTCGTTATCTACTATTATTTGTGCGCGTTGATTCCAATATAGGTTAGTTATTATTCTTAAATCTTTGTTGTCTATGTTTTTTCTCTCTCGACTAGTTTTTCGTCTAATTTTATCAAAGCTTTCTCGAAGTCAACAAAACAAATATGTCTATTGGTGTTCATATCCATAGACCTCTGTCAAAGCACAATAAGTGCAAACAACGCGTCTCTGGTGCCTATACCATTTCTGAATCCAAACTGACTATCATTTATCCCCTTTTCAAGTTCTTTATAAATAAGTCCGTGTGTTACTTTTAAAAACACCTTGAGCACATGGCTTATAAAAGATATTGTTCTATATTTGCTGCAGTCTTTTGCATTTTTGTTTTTTGGAATAGAGCAAAAGGTGGAGCGTAACCATTCTCTGGGTAAATTCCCCGTTTTATATACTGTATTAAACAGATCTAACAATATATCCATGGTATCATCATTCATGCATTTTAAAATTTCTACTGGGATTTGATCTGGACCTAGTGCTTTTCCATTTTTGTTGTTTCTTATAGCTGCTTTTATGTCTTGCATTACATCGATGCTTACATTTAAAATTGAACTGATAAATTGTTGGGTATTTAATAATTAATACCTACAAACTACTGTTTTAAGGTATTTTGGATTGTCACTGTTAGACCCCTATTTATGTTGTTTTATTTGACATTCACTAAACTGTTGGTGGTTATGTTTTATTTAAATTCATGTTGAATTAATTGTTTTTTCCAGATAAATTTCGGTTTTCCTGCTTAGTATTGGAGTGAATTTTTTCTTTTATCCTTTCTTAGGACAGTTTTCTTGACATCGTATAGAGTTCTATAGACTTTGCTTTTTTTATATTATTTTCAGGTAGATATCTGCCACAGTCAAAACTGTAGGACAAATTTTTTACACCACAGTCCCCTTTTAGGTTAGTTTTTGTTTGTTTTTTGAGTTGCATAAATTTTTATCCAGTATTTTATCTTAGCGACGTCTAATCTGCGGGGTTCTCAGAGTTTCAGGAAATCCATAATTATTGAAAGAGAGAAATCATTTTCGTTTGATTATAGAAAAAACTTTCATTACATGTTTCACGCCTGTGTGACTGGCGGGAAGTATATTTCTTTAGTTTAATGATAACTATTTGGTTACCTACTTGATTTCGGAAAAAGAATGTTGACGATTAAGAAATAGCCATTTTAACGAATTTAATTTATCCGTCTATTGTTACCTAGAAAGTCGAATTCGGGTCGTTTATGAGCTATCTTTTTTTTTTTAATTTTTTGATGTGGTGTTTACGCATGAATATTTGATGTAAAGAACGTCGGCGTCATATGCCTTGGTTTTATTTTTCGTGTTTGAAATAATGAAAGAAGCCGTAGTTTCGTGTTTCAAGCCATTTAATTATCCCGGTAGTTGAGTTTGATTGATTAGTAACCCTATCCCTTATCTATACGGGATTTTTGAGTTATTTTTACCGGAATAAACCTTGAGACAGGTTTTTTAGCAGTTCTGCATGTTTCAATGAAGGAATTCCTTTAGCTCCAAAAAAAAAAAATTGTAAGATCCATTAGTTGCAATTTATTAAAACAGTCTTTCATGGATTTTTGGATTTACTAAAGTTTGAGATCAGAATTAATCCTTGCCGAGATTGTTTAATGTCAATCTGGCCATGGTATGCTGTTTTAAGTTCATTAATACCTAAATTGACAGCATTAGTCTATTATTAAGTGTTATATTGAATTTTATCTTAAATTAAGCTAAATATTCGTGATCATCCGGAATCAGATTGGATCTTAATTGTAAGTTTATATATTTGTACTCTTACCTATATCAAGTTCAACAATCTAGACAGGTTATTACATTAAATTAATTATTTGTTCAGTTATTAGTAATTGATTAATATTTGATTTTCTTACAATACTTCAGCTTTAAGGTCACCGTCGATATCTTATTTTGAATATGTAGGAAGTTTAATATTGTATATTTAAATAGAAATAATTTAGAAATTATAAAAAAATTTCTTGTCATTTTGGCGAAGGTTAATTAACTACGCTACTTTTTTTGAAGGCTTTTTTTCTTACTGGTTTTTACTAGTATTTTCTATACTGTTTTTTTTAACGTTTTTTTTTTGTTTATCTTTTGCGTTTACAACTCATGCTTCACTAGCACCTATACACTCGCTTGCTAACTTGCGTACGTATATATTTTTGTACTTGCTTGTCTATAAGAGTAAAACTGAAAGCTAGTTCCAACGACATCGCGGAAGGTTTCTGCATTTAACTTGGCTACAGATAGAGGGGCGCCCTGAATAACCCACCCCTACTCTCCTGCATAGGTGTTTGCCTGGCTTTTTTTGCACGCTGGCGCGGCTACTAACATTCAACTGAACTTTAGTGATTTAGATTTAGTATTAATTAACTTGGCTAAACTTTATTATTGAATTTCTTTTCACTCACCTGACGACTGAGCACATTATTAGAATTTTAAGAAAATAAATTTTTATCAAAAATATTTTTATAGAGACAGAGATTTATTTATTGTCATAAACCAATTGAAAACAAAAAGTCTAATAATTTAAAAAAGAGGTCACTAAATGAATATATTTCTGATAATATGTAAGTCATTTTACCCTTTATATTATTTAATAAAATATCACAGAAATACATATCTCGTTATTTCAAATTTCAAGCTTCATTCAGGATACGAAGATAATATAGTTATGTCATAACATATTGCTACTCACCCTTTTTATTAACCTCAATATCCAGGGGACTAGTTTGATAAGCCAAAAGGATCAGACCCTTTGGAAATTATTTTGTAATTTCTGTTTTATTCGAGAAATTTACATGTTTCTCGAAAGAATAGACGACCGCCAGTGATGGAAAATCAATTTTTGGTAAATATGCCAATTTAAATAAATATAGGTGTTGACAAAATAACTTTTGACTTTATCACAGATACATAGTTTTATGTTTCTAGATAACATACATTATGTGTAAGGTTTATTCCAAACTTAACAAGATTAAAACCGCACAGTTTTAAAATTGTCCGGTGTACTGAAAAGAAAGAAGTCTTAACAAATACCGTTGAAAATTTTAACTAGTTTTGTCAATTTCTTGTAATTTTTCAATACTGAAACGAAATTATAATAAAGGACTTTCGTTAAATATTGCACAATAAATATCAGAACGTGATAAGATTTTTAACCAGACACGGTTTAATTAACAACAACTTATATTAAAACATGAATTAAGGCTGGTTAAAGGAAGACCCATTCGTCATTCGTAATCATAAAATATTCGTTTCAAGTTATTTCGTTGGAGAAAAAAATTTTGGAAGATGAGTCGGGTGAAAACGGCCCTAAAACTGTACCTACCCCTGAAAATATTTAATTTTTCTCACCGGTTGAAGACTAAAGGCAATAAAAATAGCAGCATTAATAGGCATTTCGATCATTTCTCTCAGATTAATTTTTATTTTTAAAATGAAAGCAAGCCTTAAGAGAAAAAAAAGATGAGAACGAAATTAGAGAAACTGCCTTTAATTATTTTGATACTAAAGATCAGAATATTTTTACAGGAGTACAGAAAACTTGAATTATCCTTGTTTTCTTCCGAGATATGTAATTTGTTCCGATTTTTACACCAAGCGAATACACGCTGCAAAATAAAGAATACGAGAAAGAAGTGAGAAAAAGAAAAACTTTTTTAAGCGAGCTGCAAACAACTTTATACCCAGCCTATATTTTAGCCCGCGAACAGTGCACAATACACAAATATTCGATAAATATTTAACAATAATTTTTTTAGGACGCCAATTTTTTTACATATTTAAGATGACTCAAGCTTCAAAACCGCATTTGACTTTTTCTAATTCAATAAGTAGGGAAGCTTAGTGGATTTTTGAAAATCACCCTCTTCTTTTGCTAACAAATTGCATAACTTTGCGGTTATTACGGTTTTTAAACGAAATGCTATAAAATCAATATATAATTATAACTTCATTTAGTTAAAGATTTATCGTTTATTGAATTTATACATATATATATATATATATATATATATATATATATATATATATATATATGTATATATATATATATATATATATATATATATATATATATATATATATATATGAATTAAAATGCGAACAGTAAATACAAACTTCGTTCCAACCATATCCTTTCCGTGTTAGAGGTTGCATAACTTTGCGGTTATTACGGTTTTTAAACGAAATGCTATAAAATCAATATATAATTATAACTTCATTTAGTTAAAGATTTATCGTTTATTGAATTTATACATATATATATATATATATATATATATATATATATATATATATATATATATATATATATATATATATATATGAATTAAAATGCGAACAGTAAATACAAACTTCGTTCCAACCATATCCTTTCCGTGTTAGAGGTTGCATAACTTTGCGGTTATTACGGTTTTTAAACGAAATGCTATAAAATCAATATATAATTATAACTTCATTTAGTTAAAGATTTATCGTTTATTGAATTTATACATATATATATATATATATATATATATATATATATATATATATATATATATATATATATATATATATATATATATGAATTAAAATGCGAACAGTAAATACAAACTTCGTTCCAACCATATCCTTTCCGTGTTAGAGGTTGCACAGTTTGAACAAATTGCTAAGGGAAACAATTTATCCTATTCCACCACTATCGAGATGATTGTCTACCTGTACCACCACACCGAGAAGAAAGTCAAAACTTACCCTCCCCGCCATAGTGATACGGCAGAGGTACATGTTTCGTCTCTACTAGACTCATTAGGGTACCCACATGCACCTGACTGTGTAAAGGACAGATCAGAAGGAAGCATGCAAATACTGAACGCGGCTTCACCAACCTCCTGCTGGTTGGCGTATATATGTTTATGCGGCTTTCACGAAGTCCTCCGTGTGAGATGCAATAGCAATGGGTATATCCACATTATGCCGTTGTTGTGCTGATATCACATTCAGCAAACGTACAACTATATGCAGCTCCATGCATGAATGAAGTAAAATCCGAACAGTAAATGCAAACTTCGTTCCAACCATATCCTTTCCGTGTTAGAGGTTGCACAGTTTGAACAAATTGCTAAGGAAAACAATTTATCCTACTCCACCACCATCGAGATGATGGTCTTCCTGTACCACCACACCTACTTTCTTCATATATATATATATATATATATATATATATATATATATATATATATATATATATATATATATATATATATATATATATATATATATATATGTCTATGCGCTATTATGCACACCAAAAAATAAATATTTTTTGTCGGACATAGATGCTTAAACCAATATTTTTATTGGTCACTTCGATCACACATAGATAATAAGTTCACAAACTTAATATTTTTTGTCTGACAAATCTTAATAAATACCTTACTTTTATGGAAGCGACGACTTCGATGCGTCGGACTGGAAAATAGGAAACTATATTTTGCCAGACAATGTCATCGGTGGCTTTTAGAAATTTTTATCAAACAATTCTGAAAAAATTAGCTTGTTACCAGTAGACCTTCAAAATTCATCATATCGTCATGTTAAGAGTAGTTGACACTCTTCATAAACCACAATTTTTGCCGGAAAATTTAATTTTCACTCTTTTCGTTCAATCCTTAGAGCTGACAACTCGAAAAAAAATATATATATTTATAAATTTTCTTACGACGAGAAACCGAGGTGTTACGAAAAAAATTGGAAAGCGAATAAACCCATTAGGAGAGTTTTGGCAGAGGAAAAAGTTTTCGGTATAATTAAGCTACAAATTAAGTTATGAAAGTATATTATATGTTGATCGGTTCATTTGTTGCTGAGATATGTTAACTTGTTCATCCTGAGGCGCTTAATGTTAAACGCCACCAGGTATTTGTTTATAAATATTTCAACTCATTTGGGTGCTTATTTTCTTTCCTAAGACTTATATCTTAATATTGTGAGTTCAAGAAAAAATTAATGTTTATCTCTTTATATATTGCTTTAAAAAAAGGGTATTTTTTTAGAAAAAAAAAAGAGCGGAGTGGACTCCTTATGTCACCAAAGTTTCTAGTGGAATATCAACTGCTAGCTTCAAAACAAGGATTTTGAAAAAAAATACCCCACGACCAATAGGGACTGAGTTATCAATTTTTTTTAAATCACTGTATCATTGTTTATAACACTTAAGAAATACATTTTACGGCTTTCTATAGAGAAATACTTATATCTTTTGAAACTTATAATTAAAAAGAATAAAGGTTGTCAATTATTATTAAAAAAGTTGATCGGTATTTAACTCCGCTACACCAGTCCCAAGTCTGGGGTCCCATCCAGGGAAAGGAGGAGGGGGAGGAGTAACAACCTCGTAAAAAAACCAGGGCGCAGCTGGCCCGGTTGATAGCACCCTGTGAGGGCTCCTTGGCCAGGATGACGATCGAAGACGGAAGACAGGTCTCCTAAAGCCGTAGAGAAGGCAACCCGTCTAGGAGAGAGACACTCCAAAATCAAAGCTTTGGTCCTCCAGGTTGGGGGTTGAGGCATCGGGCTAACCCCTCGGCACTCGTGAAAGGCAATAAAGGTTAAGACTTTCAGTAACCAGCCTCGGAATCGGATGAAGAAATGAAGACGACTTACGCTTAGAAAACGGACTATGAGTATTGGCATTTGGAACGTCCAAGGCATATCCCAAAAAATTGACGACAAAATTTCAGAAACAAAAAAGGCCAACCTAGACATCCTAGTATTAACCGAGACAAAAAAGAAAGGGCAAGGGTCAGAAAACCTAGGCGAATATGATAATCTCTTTTCCGGGATACCAAAGGATAAAAGAGCCCAACAAGGAGTGTCTATACTTATCCGAAAATGTCTACGACGAAGCATAACATCTTGGGAACCAATTAACCAACGCATCATAAAAGTAAATCTAAGCTTGCATGGAAATAAAGTCACTATTATGGGAGTATACGGTGTAAACGAGGACGCTTTAGTAAGGGAGAAAGAAGAGTTTTTCCAACAATTATCATATGAAATCTCAAAAATAGGGACCTCCAGACAGCTACTTTTATTAGGAGACCTAAATACAAGAATTGGAAAAAAAATAACGAAAAAATAGTAGGACGATTCGGAGAAGATATATAGAACGACAATGGCGACAAACTAATTAATACGTGCGACCAAAATGGACTTCACATCCTAAATGGCTTTTACCAACACCGCGAAATACCTAAATTTACCTGGGTATAACACACAAGAAATTTTAAATCCGTCATAGATTATGTAATAGCGCGTCAGGATATAAGGCTTAAAATTCAAGATGTGAGAGCCTATAGAGGAATCGCGTGTGGAAGTGATCACCACCTGGTTAAAGCCAAAAAACTGCCCTTCCGCCTAGCCAAAAGTAAAAAAGGCACTGAAGAACAGAAACAGAAGTGCAGCAGAAGAAGCCTTGAGAAAATACGAAAAGCCCAACAAAAGAAGGCCATACTGGTGGGATGAAGAAATCGAAGATATGATAAATACTAATTGAGAAAGATACAGTAAATACTTAAGCTTAAAAACGGATGAAAGTAGAAGTGAATACAAAACTGCCTAAAGAGCAGTGCGAAACGCAATAACTTAAAAGAAAGAAAAAACTGGGAAAGAACCTGTACCAGAATAAACGTACATTTGGGGGGGTAGCAAAAGTACCGAAAGCTGGAAAATACTGAGATCTGTTCGACAAGAAAAATCTAAAGATATCATTTCACCGATTGGTTTATCTCAATGGGATGAATAATTTTCAAAATGGCTAGCAGAAGAAAGAGTAGAATACCAACAAACAGTACAAGCTAATTCCGGCGTGCACGTACGCACCATAGCATCTCCACTAAGAATAGATTGCAAAGAAGTCAAGCAAATATGCCAAACATTAAAAAACCGAAAATCACCAAGTCCCGGAAATATCCCGCCTGAGCTACTTAAATACTGCACAGAGAAGTTATACAGACAATTGACAAACCTCTACCAAAAATGTATAAACGGAGAAAAGATACCCGAAGAGTGGAAAACATCCTATATTACCACTATACACAAAAAAATAAGTAAAGACGTCTGTGATAACTATCGAAGAATTGCGGTTCTCTGCAGAATCTCGAGAGTGTATGGGAATCTAGTCAAAAAGAGGATTGAGAGCGAATACTCAGATATGGAGGCCGAAGAACAGGCTGGATTTAGAGCAGGTAGATCTACTGTTGACCATTTCTTTACAATAACCCAGCTCATTGAGAAAAAATCAGCACGTAATCAAGAAATACACCTGCTCTACGTTGATCTCAAGAAAGCCTATGACAGCGTACCACAACAAAAACTCTGGGAAGCCCTAGAAAAAACAAATATAAGTATAATACTTATCAAGGCTGTTCAAGAGCTCTATTCAAATAATACAAGCAAAATAAAGAAAAGGCATAACATTTCAAAAGGATTCACGGTTAGCAAAGGGCTCAAGCAGGGATGTTGTTTGTCTCCAACCTTGTTTAAAATCTACTTGGAAGAAGCGTTAAAAACATGGAAAAGAAAGTGCGAAAATATGGGCATTCTACTAAACGATTCCATAATATACACATTATGTTTCGCAGAAGATCAAATAGTTCTGGCACAAGACTACGAAGATCTAGAATGCTCGTATGGCTCGTAAGCTAATAGAAGAATATCAAAAGTGGGGGCTAGAAGTTAACATCAAAAAAACAGAATACATGTGAATTGGGGGACAGCAACAAAACTTGATTCTGGAACAACAGCAGCATTAAATAAATCACTGTGAGAAGTACAAGTATCTCGGAATGCATATAACCACCGACGGCAAACTTGACGAAGAAATAAAGCATAGAAAAAACCAGGGACGATAAGCTATTAAACAGTTGAACAGCATATTGTGGGATAAAACAATATCCAAAGAAAACAAACACAAAATCTTTAATGGTATTGTTAAAAGCATTGTCACCTATGGTCATTGAAAAAAAGAACTCTAAGAACACTGGAAACTACATAAATGGATTATTGGAGAAGAGCGGCTGGAAAATCCAGAATGAACAGAGTCAAAAATGAAAGAATCCAAGAAATTATGGGCGTTAAGCACAAGATAACAGAAGATATTAAAATCAACCAACTTAGATGGTACGGACATGTTCAACGAATGTGCGATACTAGACTTCCAAAAAAATTTTTAAATTGGGCACCACAGGGAAGAAGAAAGAGAGGTAGACCCAGACTAAGTTGGAGAGGAGTGGATAAAGATATAAGAACAAGAGGAATGGATGAAAACCTATGGACAAACCGAGATCAATGGAGACTGGAAATCAGAAGACGGCGCAGAACGTTATAAACTGATGTTATATATATATATATATATATATATATATATATATATATATATATATATATATATATATATATATATATATATCATCGGAGTAGTGAACATAACCCGATTCTCTCAATCCCCCCACTCCTCGACCTTGACCTTGACCTTGCTTCACCCCTCTTTGGCCCCGCCCACATGTCCTTGTCATTGACCTTGAAAGTGCACGTGTGCTTTGGCCTTGGCCTTGTGTTCAAGGTTGTGTGTGTGACCTTGACCTTGACCTTGGTCGAGACGACCTTGACTTTGTTGAAGGTCATCTTGGGTGTGTGACCTTGAAGATATGTTACGTGGTTGGGGGTGACCTTGAATGGTTTTATATAGAGTATGGGGCAGTTTCATTCATCAGTTGGCTCTGACTTGTATAGGTAGTACATGTGTTAATATTTGACAAATCATGGCATATGTTTGTGAAAATTGCGGTTCTAAGTTTACTAAGAGTTATAATATGAGACGTCATAAAAGAGAATCGTGTGCGGCGAGATTTAATGAAGTGCCTGGAGGAAAACGGCTCCGAATTGAAGAGTATACATCGACGATTCCGGTAATAATTGCGCTACATGTAATGTAGATGTTCCAATAAATCATATGTCAGCGCATAAACGAACACAACAACATAAAAATAATTCATGTTTGCCGGTATGTCATGGTGTGCAACTCGTTGAATGTGCCTTCAAAAGGAGAATTGCAACCTATCGGGTTAGCAGTGATATGGAGCATTCCGATTACGTAATGTTCTTTGCAGACATTAAATCCAAGGTGGTGGAACTTGTTAATAATTTATTGCGTGTGCATCATGCTTTAAAAGTTAACATGACAGCTGTTGGCGAGTACATGCTTCCATCACAAGAAATATTCAGTGAAAAATCCTTCAACACTGCTAATCAAATAATTAGTGTAGAAAGTGATTTGGATGCCGTTTACCATTCTTTCACCGAATTAATAAAAACGCAGGCGACAGAGTTCCAGGAGAAAGATTCAGGTATGGAAAAATCAAAACCCGATATATTAAACTGATTTTTATATATTATTTTTCTTGTTATAGGATGGGCTCTTGTGCGAATTTTATACTTGGAAGTTGGTATCAACAAGTATATGCCTATGGGTGGCTCATCATACATCAAGTTGCCGTGTTCTATTGAAAAGAAAGGAGCTGTCGTCAATGTGATTAACCAGGACGAATTTTGCTTTGCGTGGGCTGTAACATCAGCATTGTTTCCTCCAACAGCAGAGCCTTCACAGAAGACATCCTACCCCCATTTTTCTAGAGTGCTAAATGTAACAGGTATGGATTTTCCAGTAAAATTACGTGACATTAAAAAATTTGAGGAAATGAACAACATATCAATTAACGTATACGGTCTGGAATCTAAATATGAAAATAATGAAATAATACATGAAGTTATTGGTCCACTGAGGTATGCGTCAAAAAAGTTGGATAGGCATGTAAATTTATTGTTAATTACAAAAGACTGTAGTAGTAAAGATGACGGTGAACATTTTTGTGATACGACTTGTTCAAAGAGTCATTATTGTTGGATTCGGGATTTATCACGTTTAGTTTCAAGTCAAATTAGTTGTCAACAACATAAAATATATTTCTGTGATGGTTGCCTCATTTATTTTAGTACACCGTCAGCTTTAACTTTACATCAAAGCTACGATTGTAACCACATTTTCACGCAAACACCCTCAGTGGATTTAAAAATCGATAAATTTGGAAAGAGTGTGCCGGAAAATATTTTAAAATTCGAGGGTATAGAAAAGCAAATGCGCGTTCCATTCGTGGTTTATGCAGATTTCGAATCTGTTTTAAAACCCATTGAAACGGTACAACCAAACCCACAAAATTCTTACACTGTAAAAAGTTTTAAACATGAACCATATTCTTTTGCTTATTTAATTAAATGCTCTTTTGACGACTCACTTTCGAAATTTGAGCTATTTCGGGGGAATAATGCAGCTCAAGTCTTTGTGGATCGTATCGAGTGTGATTTAAGGGCTCTATACAACACATATTTAAAAGACATTAAGCCTATGAAACCGTTAACGCCTGAAGAAAAAAGGGAGTTTAATGATGCTAAAATATGTGGTATATGTGAAGGCCCTTTTGAAGAGGGTGAGATTAAAGTACGAGACCACTGTCACATAACTGGTGCAAAAAGATTTGGTGCTGCACATTCCGTTTGTAATTTAAATTATAAATTACCCTCTTTTATCCCTATCATATTTCATAACTTAAGCGGCTACGACAGCCATTTATTTATAAAAGAGTTATGTAAATATGGGGATAAAATTGGTGTTTTGGCTCAAAGTAAGGAAAAGTACATATCATTTACCAAAAGCATTTATGTGCACGATTATTTTGATAGTAAATGTGGAAAAGTCAAGAGGAAATATTTAAAGTTGCGATTTATTGATAGTTTTAAATTTCTGTCAACGTCTTTGGAAAATTTAGGCAGCGGTTTAAACGACGACGATTTTATTGAAACGCGGAAACATTTTTCAAATATCAACCAATTTAATTTGATGCGTCAAAAGGGTGTTTTTCCCTATAGCTTTATTGACTCTATAGAAAAAATGAAAAATACATGTCTTCCAAGTAAAGATGAATTTTATGATAATTTACGGGAAGAACATATTAGCAATGAAAGCTATAGAAGAGCAAAAGAAGTATGGCGCTTGTTTGGGTGTAAAACTTTGGGGGACTATTCGGACGTGTATTTAAAATCAGATGTGTTGCTATTGTGTGATGTTTTTGAGCAATTTCGGAATAATTGCTTAAAATTCGATAAACTTGATCCAGCACATTACTATACCCTTCCAAGTTTATCATTTGATTGTATGCTACGTATGACTAAGGTAGAGTTAGAGCTCTTAACTGATATAGACATGATACATTTTTTTAAGAAAGGTATACGCGGCGGCATAAGCCAGTGTACAGAAAGGAAGCACATCGCTAATAATATTTTTTTACCAGACTATGACCCAACAAAACCTTCTTCATTTATAACATACCTTGATGCTACAAATCTATATGGTCATAGTATGTCACAAGCATTACCATATGGTGGTTTTCGATGGTTAAGCGAGCGCGAAATTCTGGATTTAAATATTATGGCTGTTGGTGATGATAGTTTACATGGCTACGTTTTGGAAGTGGATGTGCATTATCCGACTGAGTTGCATGATGCACATTCTGATCTTCCATTTCTAGTAGAAAATATCATACCGCCAACAGAAAACGCTAAATTACCGAAATTAATTCCCAATTTACAAGATAAAAAAAAATACATTGTACACTATAGAACTTTAAAACAAGCCATCGCCAACGGCTTAGTGGTAATGCAAACCCATCGAGTATTACAGTTTGAGCAATCAAAATGGCTAAAATCGTATATTGATTTTAATACCAATTTACGTAACAAGGCCACCACAAAATTTGCGAAGGACACTTTTAAATTAAAAAATAACGCGATATTTGGTAAAACTATGGAAAATGTGGAAAATCGAAAGGATATAAAATTAGTAACACATTGGGAGAACAGTGTAGGCAGAAATGGAGCTAGAGCACTAATATCCCGCCCCAATTTCAATAGTAGCTCGATATTTACCGAGAACTTTGTTGCTATACATATGAATAAAGTTAAAATATTGTACAATAAACCAATTTATATCGGTTTTTCCATATTAGATATATCAAAGACTGTAATATACGATTTTTATTATAATTTTATTAAATCCAAGTTTGGCGATGATGCTTCGTTACTTTACACCGATACTGACTCGCTTATATTAAAAGTGTATACGGAAAACTTTTATCAAACTATATCAGAAAACCCCGAAAAATTCGATACATCAAATTACCCCGAAATTAATAATTTCAACATAATTAAAAGTAATTCTGTAGTTGGTAGAATGAAAGATGAGTTTCCTGGTGATCCGATAATAAGTTTTTATGGTACCGGCGCGAAGGCTTATTATGTAAAGTCCATTAATAATGAATTAAAAAAAGCCAAAGGTATCAAAAAATGTGTTATCGAGAAAGACCTTCATCAGGAAGACTACCAAAGAATTGTTGAACGGGGTGGTTTGATATTAAGAAAGATGAAGACATTTAGAAGTGAATTACATAACATTTATACCAACATAATAAATAAAGTAGCATTGTCACATAGCGATGATAAACGTTATGTAATTCCCAGTTCAACCAAAACTCTACCTTGGGGGCATGCAGACATAGATTTTTACAAAACAGACCCGGAAGAAAACTTAGCAAATTTAGTCACCGTGTTGGAATCATTTCTAAGTCAGGACAGCACGTAATCTGGAAAATCCATATTTCATTATTTGTATTGTTTTTATTATTTCTATTAAACATACAACATTAATATGTAACGATAGTATTGTAATTTTTTTTTTTTTTTTTTTTTTTTTTTTTAAATAAAAAACATGTATTCATTGATTGATTGCTTTTTTATTGAACCTTTATTTTAAAATTATAAATATAATGAAGTGTCGACAAATAACAAACTGTAAAAGTTATTGTTGAAAAATTTGTCTAATAGTAAATTAAACGCACAGGTCTACGAGTAAATGTTTAATGTGAAACAGGTTTGCTGACAAGATCCTCCATAGTCTTTTCAATTTTCAACATTCTAGAGTTAAGTTCATCACGCAGTTCGTCTTGCCTAAGTTCATATATTGCAATAACAGTATCATCAATGTATCCTCTAAGTTCTTGACCGGTTTCAATTAATTTCTTGCGTACGTAACCTTCAAGTTGGTTTCTGAATATATCTTTAATAACAATTGTTGAGTCATGTAAAGCTTTCTGCGTATCTTGCACACACTGAGCAAGGTTATTATCAACATAATTTCGTGTGGTCGCATCGTCTCCTTCAAGAGGTTCTGCTAAATAGCACAATCTTTTGCTTCCCATGTCGTAATCTCCATTAGGTGTAAGTTTAAAACCTATTCCTGAAGGACCTCGCATAAAGTTAAAATCCTTAAATTTTCTTTTGCGACCGAACTTATCAATAGTGTTTACTTCTGACATTGTTATGTGAGACTGATTTGAAACCATTAGATTTCACCCTAATATATGGTTCTATTTCATTAATAAACGGACTCTGCAGAAAAATATGGATTGCAAAACGTATTTTAGGTGATGTTTAATAAATACACATACAGATTCATTTTACTATTGTTTTATTGAAAAAAATTAAAATATAACAAAAGATTGAGTTTACTTTTTATTATTAAAAAAAAAAATAAAAAAAATAACAAACAAAAAAATTAAAAATTAAGAAATAAAATACATGTTAATTTCTTCTGTACAGGTAAGCTTCTTCTATGACCCAATTTCTTCTCTGGATGGCACGTTCATTAATGTCCTTGTTTTTAAAATAACCTTGACAGGACCAAAAAAAAATCCTTGAAAATTACAACCTCGAAAACGACCCTGACATTGACGGGTACTTTGACCTTGGCCTTGGCCTCGCATCTAACAAGTTTAGTACTATATTTATATGCTTCTTTAAAATAACCTTGACAGGGACAAAAAAAAAATCCATGAAAATTACAGCCCTGAAAACGACCCTGGTATTGCCGGTTACGTCGGCCTTGGCCTTGGCCTTGCATCTGACAAGTTTAAATATTATACTTAATGCATCGAACAAAAGGAATAAAGGCGGTGTAGTGGGGGAAATGGGCATAAAAGCAGACTTGCTGGCTCGAGCTCTTCACAGTTCGTCAGAACAGCAAACAGTACAGTGCTAAGAAAAAGTTAATTGTGTGAGTTTGAATATCGAAAATGTCTAGTGTACGGTCTCTTTTAGATGCTCTTGACGTGAGCTGCGGTTCACAGCAAGGCATGCTGGATAACATGAGTGGTTTAGAGGTGCTAAGTCCGGGGGTGTTCGAGAACTGGAATGGCGTGGAGCATGAAGATGCCGAAGACCGAGCCCTCAACGATGGTCGCGACGAGGAGTTAGTTCAGTCGGCAGCGCAATTCCTGGAATGCTGGACGGAGGAGAAAGAGCCAAAAATTAATGTGATTAGTGATGTGGTTGTGCGAAAAGCATCGCGGCCTAGGGAATCTTCTCCGAAAGCGTCGAAACTGCAAAAGCTCTTGACTATGCGGAAGTCGGAAATCGCCGATAAAAAAACATTTTATTCGGCGATTAAAGGTGTGGGACAAGGGAAGAAGAAAAAGTTTAACTTTAAGCGTCCCTCCACCCCTGTTCCATTACCCGACTTCCTAAAAACAGCACCGCAAGAGCCACTGTCAGTAGAAGTGGAAGTCATAGAAGGCCCCGATGGACCAACACCACCAACGCCACCAACACCGGCCAGCGTCGAGAATGTAATAGTGTCGGAGGTGAAGTCTTCCCCAGCGCCAGCACCACTGTCGCCGATATTGGGGTGCCGGAAACCCATGAAGAAGCGGTTTAAGCGGTGTTTTGAAGGCGATGAAGTTTCCGCTGCTTCGTCGTCGTCGTCGTCGTCATCGTCTTCACCAAATAAAACCGCGTCTTCTTCCGAGCCATCACAACCGGAGTGGGTCGAAGACTTCACCAACTCTCAGAAGACCAAATTGACTGACATTTATGCCATGAAAAAACGGTTAGTGAATGAAGTGAACGAGTGTGCCAGTGACATTATAGAACTTGAAAAACAATTAGAGATAAAAAAGGTGAAATCTGCGCGGTTAAAAAGACAATTAGAGGACTTTAATAAATTATGTAGTAGGTGTTAGGTAGTTGTAGATATTAGCTTTTAATTTATAGTATTAAGTTTGTAAATATATATATATATATATATTGTAGTTAATAAAAAAGTGTTTGATCAAATTTTTTATATTTTATAATGAGAATAAAAATGACTTGAAAATTTATTTTTGTGTGTTATTTCATATAGGCCCTGTCCCACATAATATTAGGTAATAAAAAAAAAAAAAAAAAAAAGTGAATAATCCACTAAAACTACGCAATAGCAATAGTTGTAAATATTTTCTGATAATATTTACAAGTATGCTAAAACATGGTTCGGTTTATGAAGTTAAGGTTCTGTCGCCAGAACTTCTAATACTTTGTATCTCAATATTGTATGTTTTTATGAAAAAAACATAAAATATTGGTTACAAAGTATTATAACCAACTAAAACTACGATCAAATTATT
Source organism: Diaprepes abbreviatus (assembly GCA_034092305.1). Lineage (NCBI taxonomy): Eukaryota > Metazoa > Arthropoda > Insecta > Coleoptera > Curculionidae > Diaprepes > Diaprepes abbreviatus. The sequence goes on from JASJET010000122.1 coordinate 12,913,513, forward strand.
TTGTGGTCCTGAAAAGGACCGTTTGGTTTTAAAACATGCGACTCTTTTATTGAGTTGTGGAGTCGCACGGCCCGTCATCATCATCAGCGGGGGTGGCGGTGCTGTCCTCTGTGTATTCGATGATGAACCGCCAAAGTTCATCCCATCTAGGATCGTTCGGCTCCCACTCCAAACAATTCTCTGTGGTAGAATCTACCACAGGGCATTGGATGGGTTGTTGTTGTTGTTGTTGTTGTTGTTGTTGAGTCCCTGACATGTTGAACTAAAATGATTGTAATAAGTATTGATGGTCGTATATATAGAGACAAATTAATGGTGGGGGGTGAAAACAAATGTCATATTACGTATTGAGACCAAAAGTTGTTTGTGGTCTCAAATACGAACGAACGATTTAGCTGGGTTCCACCAGCACTTAAAGTTTTAATACTTTGTATCTAATATTGTATATTCTATACATACAATATTAGTAACAAAGTACTAATATGTACTAAAACTACGATCAAAGTATTTTGTGGTCCTGAAAAGGACCGTTGTTGTGTGCCCTTAAAAAGGGCCAGGGAGAGTGTGGGGCTTATGGTGCCCCATCCTCGCTGGTCGACCACCAGCTTGACGAATCGCAGGGGCCTTGTGGGTCGTCGGGTGTTGGTGATGCTGGAATTTCCAGCACCGCATCTTCCGTCGAGTCCGGCTCTGGCTGCGGCGACGGAGTTTCGAGTCTTTGTAAGACCCAATCACCCGCGTCGTCTAATTCCACTAGACCCGGATCATGGTCATATACTAGCGGAATCGGCTCATCCAAGTCGTCCCAACGTAGGACGTCAATTTCAAAATCCACCTCGTCGTCGTCGTCGAAGACTTGCAGGTCTCCAACGTTGTCGGCTACGGTGTCATCACTAAAGATGGATGAGCCTCGGCTGGCGGGTCTTTCTTCCTCCATGTTTATCGTATGAGGGTTGATGAATATATGACTGTGTAACTGACCCAGTCTCATATATATAGAACTACCCCCACCCCACCAACGGATTCTAAATGTTATGTATTGGTGAGAGCTTATAGAATTATTGATTTTTTTCAAAAACTTTAAATAAGGAATTAGATTTGTTTAGACAATAAGACTTATTCTTAATATTTTGTGAAGAATACATTACAAAAAAAAAATAATAGAAACCTTGTTTGAACTGTTAACATTTTCATAGGTTCTCAAGCATATAACTTGGCACTTAAGCTACGAGACAAATCGTCGTTAAACGAATATCTCGCCCCATAAGTGACGATTACTAAACTACGATCAAAATATAATGTGGTCCTGAAAAGGACCGTTTTTGTGGCCCTAAAAGGGCCTGGGGGGAGGGTGGGGTGCCTACCGTGGAGTAATACCCAACGATATTAACACCGACCTAGGTGCAGCCCTTGGTCTTCTCATTGGCGGCACCGTCGTCGTCGCTGGTGGTGTCGGCGTTGCAGGCGGTGCCGAAGGTGCCGCTCCTGGTGCGGTACCCCCGCACTCCTCACACTTGCATATTTTGCCGGGCACGAATGGCCTGACAATGCCAATGATCCTTTTTGGTATATCTTCCATCTTGCCGATCGAATGTGTAATGATGAAATAATTCTAATACCGGCCTCTATATACATTCAAAAAGTTGGAGGGGGTAAGGTGGAGTGCATATATGCATTATATAAGTTTGAGAATAATATGATTTTATAACTCACCGTATCTCTGGTATGGACACAAACTACCCCCCTCCACTTTTCTAGCATATAGTACTAGACTTTCTCTACATTTTTTTCAAATAAATTTTTTTGATATTTCTAACCATTACTTTGCTACATATTTACAAAAAATGCAAATTATGCATATATTTTAATTATTTTCAGGCAAGGTAAGGAAAATTTTGGACTTAGAAAAAAAAAAAAAAAAAAAAAAAAAAAAAACCTCCCCCTACAACTTCCACATACTCCCGTTCGGCGGCCCTAGCCTCATAACTCGAGAATTTCAATTTTTTCGTCTAAATTTTTTGTCATTTTTCAGATTTTCCAAATTTTTTTTTCACCATTGTATTCTACTCAAAATTCTAGGTAATTAAAGTGCTTTTATTTTTTCTCTATCTTGAACGGTTCCCGAGCTACAGCGCTTTAAAGAATTCAAATTACTAACTTTCTATAACCCTTTTTTTCAAATTTCATTTTTTCGAATTTTCAAAAATACTACAATATGTAGAAAAAAGTTCTCTCTTTAATTTCCCAATACCGTTTTTCTCTAAATCTTCAACTTTAGCGCGTATTCAGCATTTTCAAAAAAAAAAAAAAATTATAATTTTTTTTACACCATCGCATTCTCCTCAAAATTTTGGGCTATCAAAGTGCTTTTATTTTTTTTCTATCTTGAACGGTTCCCGAGCTACAGCGCTTTAAAAAATCCAAATTACTAACTTACTATAACCCTTTTCTTAAAATTTCATCTTTCCGAATTTTGAAAAGTACTACCATATGTAGAAAAAAATTCTCTTTCTAATTTCCTAATATCATTTTGCTCCAAAACTTCAACTTTGGCGCGCATTCACCATTTTTCAATTTTTTTTTGAAAAAAATTTTTTTTACGTTTTTACTATCGAGAAAAATGCTTGCTTATAGTACTCGATTTCCTCTATAATTTTTTCTTATAACTTTTTTCCCTATTCCTAACCGTCACTTTCCTACAAATTTTCTAAATCGTTGTTTTCATATTTTGCCTTAAAAATTTTTTCTTGTGTTATTTAAGCTCTTTTTTCCACTTAATAAACCACCATTTTCTAAATTCCCGTACTCTTTTCTTAAAGAGCGGGCTTTTCCGCCAGCTTTTTTTTTTTTGGTTGGGTTTCAAATAAATATAAAACTACTACTTCACTCATTACAAATTTATTGATTCAAGAACATTATTTTGTGTTACATATAATAGATACATTAAAATATAGATTTATTGGTCACCGAACCGTTTAATACATTATAACTAAAAAATGAGTCGTGAATAACTAATGCGTACACTTTAGTGTCTTTGGGGAATTTATTCTTTCTCGTTTGGAACTCCAATTTTACATCCACTGTCGATGAGTTAATCGCCTCTGGTTGATGACTGCAATTGATAATAAAAACGGGGTTTTTCATATATTCCGCGAACGTTATCATCGGATCGTTTATCTCGCGCCCGTAGTAGCTGCTTTGGAAGTTTTCGTAATTGTAATAGGCTGCTGCGTACAGTTTCTTGGCGAAATCTAAATTCCATCTTTCGTATGGATAAACGGTTGAATTCAGATACAGTCTAATGTCGCATACGTCGGCGTGGGTAAACTGGGTTGCGTTTTTTTCTTTCTTGTCGCAATTATTGCTGTCTTGAAACCCGACGATTATATAGCGCGGTCTTTCCAGACTTGTACTCGTTCTCAAGGCCCACACGTCGGAAGATGTTTGCCTTAAAGCTGGTAATTCGTACAGATCCCATTTACGATATGCCATTTGAATACTGGCATTGTTTCCTCCTTTATTAATGCGAGACAGTATTTTCAATTTTTGCTTGTCGTCTGGAATGATGTGACGAATTTTCCATTCCATTTTGTCGATACTAATTTCTGCCTCTACTTCGCCGACGTAACAATTGGTAAAAGTGCGAGCTATAATCATAATAAGCTCTTGTTTTACGTTGAAAACACCTTTTGCGTAATCTTCGGCGAATCCCATAAGATATTTTAAGGGTAATTTCCCGGAGAATACGTTACTTGCCGTGTCTACGATATCTTGGTTTGCTTCGTCGAGACCCCATCCGCACGTCATGAGAGATCTTTGTTGCAAACTTCCGAATGAAACCATGGTTTTTAATGTCGTCGTAACTCCAGGTTTACGAACCACGGCGACCTGTTCACCTCCCATCTCGTAGCGAATTTCATCGAACAAAAATGCGAGGGCATTATTTGATAAAAAACATCTTTTCGTTGCGTCTATGGGTTTAAATTTTCCTTCGATATATATGTAACTTTCGGCGATATCCAGTATAATATCTTGAAAATTAATGGGGATACGGACTTCATCCGAATTGTTGAATGATGGAGATCCGTATGGTTTATACGTATGCTCTTCTAGACTAATAATGGAATTGTCCAAGATGGGCTCGGAGAAAACCTCTATTTTATCGCTGGTGGTGGAAATCATTTTCGCACTTTAAGACCGATTGATTTTAAAAATTTATAGTCTTCGGCAGATAACTGTTGAGATGTTTGTGATCTAACGTCTGGACGACGACTAACCTTGACGTTAACTCTTCTTTTACTTTTATTATGTTTCGGCGGTTCCCCCATCTTAGTCGACAGCACACACAATTGACGATTGAAGCAAAAACCCATTTCTATGAAAGTTTCTTCAGTTCCAATTTCACGATTATTTTCTCGCCTTGAAAATTGATTAGATCACCGCTATCGTCCAAGATGCGAAGAGTAATGTTGTCGATAAACTGACGTCCTGCCGGCATTAACGGCATATAAATATTATTTTGTGGTTCTTTACTGATTTTGTAACCGGGCTCCACGTCGATATCGAATTCGAACAAGGTATGACCTTCCACCGAATTCATATATGCTCCGGAAATTATATTACAATCTACGCGTATGATGCGTACTTTCATTATTTCCACCATCTCGGTTGATTCGTGCTTTTTGTCTCTTTTTAACACTGTATGATTAAATCCTAACATTTTACCGATACTCGCCTCTCCCCGGAAATCTATAGTATATTGGGATTTCAGTTCACATTTCAGCGTATTATTATTAGCAACCAAGTAAAAGATTCCATCGTTCTTTTCTTCAGTTGAAATCCTCAAAGCCTCCAACATAGCTTTACCTATCTCATCTATTTCATAGGCCCCAGGTGGAATCTGCAATTGTATCGGCTCGGTGGTGTAACCCTCCTTCATGTAGGCAAACTTATTGTTGCTTTCGTCCACATTAAAAATTGAATTGTATGTGTAAAATCCCAGCAATGCCAGACCATAGTTGTTTTCTCTATTTAATTCGACTGGTGGATAAAAATCGGCGCTTAAGACGCTCGAGTGTCCTGTTAGTGTGAACGTATAAGACATGACTAACCATTAAAACATCACACATCTCGGTTTTATTCTTAGCGGCAACATTTAAAAAGATTCATCGTCACACCTTTTCTCACTGCATTAGATAGTGATGTTTTTATGCTATTTTCTGCTTTTATGCGCACATCGCTGATTTTGCAATAACAACAAAATATTTTTCTAGCCGTAAGATCCTCATCAGTCATAACCTCGTTTAAATTGCTGCTGCTGCTGCTGAAATAATGTTTGCAACCGCACTGATATTTTAATATATCGATATCGCTTTTAAGGTGCTCCGGCAACTTTTCCCAAACGAATGGAATTTCATTTGGGGCTAATGCAATCATTACTTCCTTGGGCATGTTTTCTAACTGTTTCACGGTCATTTTCCTTAATCCACCGGCTAGATGAAATGCTTTCAGTGATTGCAACATTTTAGTATAGTTATTGCGATCCATTTGCGGTGTTAATGGTGACGATGATGATGATGACATCTTTTACGCTGATGATTCGACAAGAAACTTTAAGCACAAATGTCCACACCAGACTGTTCCAAAATCCTGCTGACGATCGTATGTATAGTAAATAATTTTTGATGGTTCCGATCCCGTTTGTAGATATCGTACCAATTCGATCGGTGGGGGTAAATCGCCGAAGCTGTCATAATATGTTACTTTAGAATTATTTTTTCTATAAGCTACCCAATGAGTCCCTGCACCACGCGTACTATCCAAATTCACTATTGCTGCTTCGTAACGTCGAGGACCTTGTCTAGGTAATAAATCCCTCATATAAACGCCTCGAAAGTGTCCTATTCTTTTCTTTTTGGCATATTTTTCTATATCGATGTTAGATAGTGGTCTTCGAGGTAGGGATTCAATTAGTTTTTTGATCTACGATTTAAAAATAATCCCATACCTTTACGATATGGCTTTAGAAACAAACCATTTCCTTTCGATTTTAAATACAGGCCGGCACCGGTTTTATCTTCGCTGCTTTTTTTTACTGCTTTTATGGCGCGCACAATTCCCGCTGCCCCGCCGGCTAATGAACCCAAAGCCGATAACCCGGCAAAAATTGGTATTAATGGTAATATTCCACCAGTTTTAGGAATCGGTATTATTCTCGGTGTACGAACCTTCCTTTTGCCACCTGCCGCTTTTACCGATCTACGTGCTGCCGACAGAGCTATTTTAGATGCATTCATGACATTTTTTTCCAACACATTTTTACTTCCGGCTTTTAATAATTCCCTTCGAACTGCTTGTCGAATAGCTGTTCCGAAACTGGCTTTCCGAACATGTCGATTTTTATTAACACCTTTCCTTTTTGTATGACGCGTGCCTTTACTAGATGTTTTTTTTGTTGATAATGATGATGGTACACCCATACCAAAACGTTGTTTTCCTTTCATAATGTTTGTAACTAACCAAGCTGCTGTTTTTTCACCTAAACTGGAATCTTTCGATTTTACTCTATTCCAAGCACTTTGTTCGAGCTCGTAATCCGCTCGATGTCTCGCACTTATGTTGTCTTTATTATGTAAATAGGCTAAATCGTGTTTTTTGCATGCGGTATCCAAAGGATTAATGCCTGGATCACCTCTTGTCACACGTTTTATTACTTTTGTTCCGGGTCCGCAGTATTGATAACCAGGAATGTGTACCTCGAATGGTAATTTATTTATTAACGAATTCACAATACCGTATCCAGTTTTGTTGGAAACGTGAGACCGTCCACTTCGTTTGACGCTCGGCATCTGAATGACAGTTTTTGTGAAAAATTGCCTATAAAATATCAAATTTTCCTAAGATGCGCGTTATCGATCTTAAACAAAAACTTCCTATTGACAATCTCGATGAAAAAGTCGGACTTGGATTTGAAAAGAAGATAATGAAGAGACACGGTCCTTTACTTCCTTCCTCTATTCGCGGCCTGTTAATTGGTCCATCCAATTGTGGAAAAACTAATGTCATGATTTCGCTGCTTACACACCCCCTTGGGCTACGTTTCGAAAATGTCTATATTTACTCGAAATCTCTGTATCAACCGAAATATGAGTATTTAAGGAAAATTTTAGCGCCCATCAAAGGTTTAGGCTACTATGCCTTTAGTGATTCCAGTAATATTGTGGAACCGTCCGATGCAAAACCAAACTCTATATTTATCTTTGATGATGTTATATGTGAAAAACAAGATGTTATAAGATCGTACTTTAGCATGGGACGTCATAAAAATATCGACTCCTTTTACCTAGCGCAAACATATTCGCGAGTGCCTAAACAGCTTGTGCGAGACAACGCCAATTTTATTATTATGTTTAAACAAGATGAGTTGAATATGAAACACATATTTTCCGACCACGTTTCACCGGATCTAACTTTTACTCAATTTCAAGAAATGTGCTCAAAATGTTGGGATAATAAGTATGGATTTTTAGTAATTGATAAAGACAGTGATGTGAAATCGGGAAGATACCGCAAAGGATTTGATAGCTATATATTACTGTAATAATAAGAGAAAACGCTCATTTGATTGTTGAAACGTCCTTTGTTAACATCATGAATAACGCGATCGACTTAAAACGTAAACTAGTGGAAGCTACCAATGCCGTCAGAAAAAAATTTAAACAAATTAAAGCGGCTAAAGAGTTTAATGTTGTGGAATTGGAAAAGTTTTACGAACCCATTTCTAAGCCGTTGACAACTATATCTGATGTGGTTAAGCAACGTCAGCAGCAGCAGCAGCAGCAGCAACAACAACAGCAACAACATTATCCAGTTACAAAGCCACATAGTCTCAGTACATCAGTGCAGTCGACTCAAATATCAGGTTTTCCCCAACCTACACATTCCTTTCAAACCTCCACACCTATTCAGCAGCAGCAGCAGCAGCAGCAGCATCGCATTTCAAAAGAAGATATTAGCCAATCGGTGTTTGATACACCCTCGACATCAACTAATACATCTCTCGCATCCGCTGACACCACAACTTCCGATACTTTAAACGCACACCTGAAAGGATTACGTTTGAAACCATCTCTATACGATACTGTATATGGTGTACGTTTTGGTTCAAAAACAGATCATAACAAAAATTTTATTGGTAATTTAGAGGTGCGTTTTCGAAATGGAAATATTGTCTTATACAAAAAAGGGAAAAATATTGCAGAATATGGTGGATCACCGGCACTTTATGATTTGTTATTTCTTAAAACACCCCCAAGTGTAGGCAAGGAACAACAACAATTAAGTGATAATGTACTTTCAACGTACAAGGAAATTTTGGAATCAACGAATGCTGTCTACAACAATTTTAAAAAAAGTGATGGTTTACGGGAGACCAGATGGAACAAATATTTACGAATTATTAAACCTCTGATAATGGGCACAAAATTAGGTGGTACTATTACAAGAAAAAATCTCTCGGAAAAACTACAGTTACCCACAAAAAAGAAATTATCTTCGAAAAAATTTCAATATGTCTACTGGAACAAAGCTAAAGAGTTGGTGGATCGTTTACGCTTGTTGTGGAGTTCCAAAATGGCCGGTCACACTGGACACGAAAATGAAATTATGTCAATCATAGAGGAATTACGAGAAGAAGATATAATATATTAAGCTCAATATTTAATGATATTATTCAGTTCTTCCTTCGATCTGAAACCTTTAGTATTATTAATAATATGGAGCCCAGTCTAGAAAAAATCAAGATTGTTAATGAACTACATAGAACGGCTAGAAAAAATTTTGTAAGACGGCGCACGATAATAAAAGGATACAGAGATTTGTGGCAAATTGATTTGGCTGAAATGCAACAGTATGCTGATGAAAACGATGGTTATCGTTATATTTTGGTCTGTATAAATTGTTACTCGAAATTTGTCTATACCAAAGCCATAAAAAACAAGACTGGTATAGAAGTTACTAATGCGATGAAAAGCATCATTGAAGAGGCATCATATACACCAACAAATCTGCAAAGTGATCAAGGAAAGGAGTTCTATAATACAAACTTTCAAGCCCTGATGAAAAAATATAATATAAATCATTATTCCACTTACAGCACAAAGAAAGCTGCAATTGTTGAGCGAGTCATAAGGACTTTAAAAAATAATTTATATAAACAATTCTCGACAAGAGGATCTTACAAATGGATACATATATTATCGGCAGTAACAAAAACCTATAACCATTCGAAACATCGCACCATTGGAATGAAGCCTGCAGACGTGCAAGAAAAAACACATATTAAAGCATATGATTATTTAAAAATTGTACCTAAAAAATTTAAGTTTTCCATGGGTGACATTGTGCGTATTAGCAAGTACAAAAGCTTATTCGAGAAAGGATATACGCCCTCTTGGTCAACCGAATTGTTTAAAGTTGTAAAAGTTAACGTTACAAATCCACCTACTTACTTGTTGGAATCGTTAGAAGGTCAGCCTATAAGAGGGTGTTTTTACGAATCAGAACTACAAAAAACAAGCAGTCCTGACGTTTATCTAGTAGAAAAGGTCCTTAGACAACGCAAGAAAAATCACATCGAACAATTATTTGTCAAATGGCTAGGATTTCCCAACCACTTCAACTCTTGGATAGATAAAGCTAATATTGTTTAAATAACATATTGTATGACTATATTTTTTATTTAAAATGTAAAATAAATAAACAATATATTGTAAAATAAAGTTTTTTATTTCAATCTTCATTATTAAAAACAATGACAATAAAACATCATACACATAAATAACATTTCAATATTCTTGGAGGGAAGGTCCAATTCACCGACGACTACGACGTTATCTTCAAGGCTATGCCACTCGGAGTGCGTTCTCCTATTCTTTAACCTGCTTTTTTTAGATTTTTTTTGAAGTCGAGTCGTACGACAGTGCGCTTAATGAGTCATTTAAAGGCTGATGATAGAGTATTTTCTGCATAACTTCAATTTTTGTTTTAAGCTCACTATTATTTTTGTATATCATGGGGAGGACATCCTTGTTAAATATGTCACATATTACAACTGCAAAATTGTAAAACTTTCTATTAACAAAGTGTTTTGTCACAGCATCGTCATCATCTTTAGGTTCGCCTAAGTTGGTTATGATTTTTCCACCCATATCATACTGCCCATCCGATGTAAGTTTAAAACCAATCCCTTGTGGCCCAGATAATATATGATATTTTTCATTATATTTCTGACGACCAAATTTATCAATTGTGTTGTTTCCTCGACTCATTTTCAATCTTTACTAAACTATTTTATTTTTATTTGCCCTACTTATATTAAATATTTCAGCTGAGAAAAAGAAACACTGACTATGATCTACTGGGTTGGTATGTTTATAAAAGAAATAAAATAAAACTGTGATTGTAATAGATATTTATTTACAGTAATTTAATTGCACAAATACAAAAATTATAAAAAATTAGTTTTCCATGTCTTCGTTTTCGTTGCTCAAAATTCTATCCCATCCGACACTATTTCGATCGTCAACGTCTTGGGCTGTTGCTGTTGCAGAAACCAATTCATATTTTGCAGCAAGCTCACCTGGTAAATGTGGAATATTGACGAGGTATTCTTTTAATTCTTCTTCAACCATTTCAGCACAAAATGTATCCATGTCTATGGAACCATATAAAAATTTGTCGCACAAGTGTGCCCCAGCCATAAAATTGATTGTATCCCTGATCTCGTTCTTATATTGATCTTTGGTTACATCAATATGCGACCAATCATTTACGCTATCTAACATATCGTGAGCCCTATTTCTTAATTCTCTCCCCAACCAAAATATGTATCTATCTACACATTCGTTGGCGGTCGTCGTCGTCGTCGTCGCATCAGCAGACATCTTTAACAGAAATAATGAACACGCGTAAGTATTCTGACATGTGCAACTATATTTTAAATTTAATTACATCCTTTTTTTCAAACAATTTACATACAATTTACTCCAATGAGCCAAAACGTAATAATGTTCGAGTATTGTTTCCAAAAACTCTAGTGCCCTGCCCCAAATAAGTTAGAGTGTATTTATCTTTAGTTTTACTCATAATATCTACAATATCGTCAGGTAGTGTTTCGGCCACACGTTTTGGTAAAAAAGTCTCAAATGTGCTATTATCACCGTCATCGTGTAAAGCCACTAAAAGAGTTTTACCAAATCGTGTAGTCATTGAAACCATCTTTACAATTTTATACACTTTGCCTACAATCATTTCGGTAACCTTTTTTTTCTCTAAAACCTCGAAATCTTTGCTAAACATTTCATTAATTTCATCTAGAGTTTCTTTTGCAATACTCATTATTGAAAAAATGGTATATAAATCCAAAAATTACCGTGAATATAAAAGCACTTTCAGAACACTACACGAACACAATATTTGATGTTTATGCCACTGATATCTGCGACTGTTTGAAGTCACTTCTTCTCCCACGAACCTTTATAGCGAGGTTTCAAGGTCGAATTGTAACAATGGTGGGGGTAGCTTAACGATAGAAATAGTGGGAGGAGTATTCAAGGTCAAATGACGTCACACATTTAAATTGGTATAAGGATAACTTCAAGGACAAAATATAATGAAACAAATAACTACATTTTATGTACTTTATTCATTGATTTTTTTCTGCCATTCTTCTATGCGTTTAACATTATCACCTAAACCTAATTTCCTTAATTTGTTCAATAATAAGTGTTTGTTTTTATTTCTAAGAAAATTCTTACAAACTATACTAGCTAAAAGACACACTTCGGCATGGTCCATATACTTAAAAAATACACTAAAGTCCTGAGCCTCCGAATCTTGCATTTCATATGCGTAAAATTCCGAACCGGCTGCAGAAATTAGAAATTCCTCGTACATTTCTCGCACTAAACTTTCCATATTAACTACTACTACGTTAAACTTAAGTCCTACACTCTAATTTCATCTAACACAACCGGATCTGCAATGAACCTAATCAGTTTTTCCAAACAGTCACTAAACCCCAACTTTTTTATCTCACGAACAAAGTCTTGTAAATTTATTGTTTTGCTGCAATATTTACGACATTCATTCGCAGCCTTTTCATATTCATAAGCCAAATCACAATAGCGCGACGCCCATTCTGCTCGACTTTTCATTGCATCATTGAAATAATTATTAGCCGTTTCAGTGAACTCATCGCCCAATTTTTTTACTGTCTCTTGCAAAGCACTATTCATATTATTCACTCATTTTTACATTCACGACACTTTTTTATTGCTGGTGGTGGCCCATCTATATGATGACGATATATTTGTTCATAGTGAATGTAACAGGGTAAGCTTAACTGTAGTTCCTTGTTACACCGATATGACGCTGGCAGCTTATCCCAAATTTGCCGTAAACTCAGCGTATCAACGCAAGTTTTTAAATATTCGAGAGGAAAAAATGCTAGATCCTTCTCTTCAAAATCACACAAACTTTTTAAATTACTCTGATATAAACAAATTACTCTGCCGACTTGCTCTATAATTTTTTCTTTAGATAGTTCCGTATCTGACATTTCACACTGAATGAATGCAAGTAGACTCACACAATTTATAGAACAATTTGCAAGGTCAAAATCATTTCAAGATCATCCCACACTATTACAATGCACAAATAACTACTTCAAGGTCACACACCCAAGATGACCTTCAACAAAGTCAAGGTCGTCTCGACCAAGGTCAAGGTCAAGGTCACACACACAACCTTGAACACAAGGCCAAGGCCAAAGCACACGTGCACTTTCAAGGTCAATGACAAGGACATGTGGGCGGGGCCAAAGAGGGGTGAAGCAAGGTCAAGGTCAAGGTCGAGGAGTGGGGGGATTGAGAGAATCGGGTTATGTTCACTACTCATCGGTATTTCTGGCCAACGTGAGCGACATCGTGGTGGAGATATGAGCAAGCACGGACTCAAGAACTGAATTCGTGGGTTCATATCTGCCGGGTGTGTAAAAAATAGCCGTATCTCCAAAACTTTTTATCGGATAGAGCTCTTTTTTTTAATTTGGGGTTGAATGAAAAATTACGAAAAAAGAAAATGAACACTTTGATGGAGCCATATCTCCTCGTTGGCTAGGAAAACCCACTGGGCTCCCAGACTACTGATTAAGATGACATAATCTGTGGTGTGTGATGAAATAATGTGTGGTAATAATTTTACAAGCACCACAACGATAGAAAACTTGAAATTTAATAACAGATGCCTTAAAAGGTATAAATGAGAATGTAAGTTAAGAATTTTAATGACGTTTGACAGATTATCCAGAAAAAAATTGACAGAAACTCAGGACCAAACTATAATGAATAACTCGAGTTCTTTATTTAGCATATTGCGGGAGGAAAGAAATTATCAGCAACTCTTAACCTAAACTTAATTTTTCATAATATTTTGTTGCTAATATTATTATTCTAATAATATACATCACTGGAATCAGTTATAGAACTCCGTTCATTACAAAAACGTTAAGTGAAAGTTCTCTTTACCAAGTATGGTAATATAAGATCGAATTTTTAGCTTGAGATGCGTTCGAACAATAAATGTTTATAATATCTTGTTATTTTTTAAGAAATACTGGCGTACGTAAGGAAATCTTAATTATACTTTTAAATAGACGAAAATAAAAAATAACCTAAAGGAACAAGGCCCTTAATAAGAAAAAATCTGATTTAATTTTATAGCATAAATTTGTTCGAGGTTGGGTGAAACTGTAACGTTTAAAGGTAACGTGAGGGATGATCATTTTGGAATTTAGAGTTACATTGAACATTAGTATTCATATAAAATAAATTTAATTTGTTCGAATGTACTATCGAGAAAACTGACAATAATATTATGAACTCTTGAAAAATTATTTTATTTTAAATTTAAAAATAAACTGAGTAACGACCAATATATTAATATTTTTCGATAAGTAAGTGAATATAATAAGACAATAATATTTGTTGTTTATCGATACATATCGATTATAGATTATTCATGAAAAACTATCAAACTATTTGACCAGACCATTTTATTCTTATGTAGGTAGACTCCCTGAATCTAAATCTGAGTTCCGATAACCTCTATCACGTCAGGTTGAAGATCATTTCAAGGTCAAATTGATTAAAATTCACTAAATAAATCTAAAGAAGTTGACATGTATGTTTTTAAGGTCGCTAATTCGTGTTAATTCCCCAAGTTTAGTCAGAGGTTCTTTCTGGGTAATTCCAAGGTCAAATTGAGAAAAATCTACTAAACAGATCTATAAGAAGATATATATATATATATATATATATATATATATATATATATATATATATATATATATATATATATATATATATCATTGTATAATGAAAAAGTAGCACAGGTTACCGAAAAACACAATATATATATATATATATATATATATATATATATATATATATATATATATATATATATATATATACATATATATATATATATATATATATATATATATATATATATATATATATATGTATATATATATATATATAGATTTTTAGGAGTGTTGAATCTGAATTCGCGGTTTGTTTAACACCTCAAACTTAACCAGAGGCCATTTCAAATTAATTTCATGGTCAAATTTAAAAAGTCAACTAATTGAACCGACTTCTAAAAGTGCGCTAAAAAGGAAAAAATAACTAGAAATTTTTATATGAAATTAAAGTTTTTGAAGTCGGCGCCAAACTAATACCTGACAAAATGTGATTCGCATAAACAGATTAAAAATACTTTATTTGCAATTGCTTTCTTTCCATAATTTGTATATATTAGTGGTCATTTATTTCATTTAGAAATAATTTGGCGCCGACTTCAAAAATTTCAATTTCATATAAAAAATTTCTGGTTATTTTTCACTTTTTAGCGCACTTTTAGAAGTCGGTTCAATTTTTTTTTATAAAAATTTTATTTTTCTATTTTTAGTTTTGAATTCATTATGATATTCATAAATTATTTGAAATAAGTTCTAATCGAGATTAATGTACCTCGCAATGACTCCAAGGTGGCAAAAAAGTGTCCATTTTATCCATAATTCTAAATAGCCCTAAAATGAACCACTAAAAATTCTTTGATTCTTAGAGTTCTCCAAATATTAATGAAATTGAGCAAATAAATATTTAGTCTGTCATAGTAAATCCACTATCTTAAATTTTAAATTAATTTTAGATTGGTAATAAGGCCCTAAAACCTTCCAATATCGATATTTAAAGAATTTTAAATTTCTTAGCCTGATATATTTTATATTGCATATTGAGATTGTACACGCCCCAAAAACCCCTCAGTATCAATTCTAGATAAAACCGGAAATTGTAAAATTTTTAGTCCTTCATATTGTATCCTATCAATCTAATAGTTGTAAAAACCTCCACCATATTGGATCCGCCATATTGAATTTCAAAAAAATAATTTTACCGTCTTAATCTAATCTAAATCTAAACCCTTCAAAGCCCCCTAGTACCAATTTTAGATGAAATCCAGAAATTTAAAATTTCTAAACGGTCACGTTGCATCTGACATATTAGATTTTCTTAAAATGATTCGCTATTTACATCCTCAGGAACGATTCAGTTCCACATTTGAACAAAATCGAAAAATATAAAATTTTTAGTCAGCTATATTGCATTTGCCATATTGAATCCTGAAAAAATACTATTAAATTCCTAATTTACACCCTTAAGAACCCTCTATATCAGTTTTGGAGAAAGTCGAAAAATGTAAAATTCTTAAGACACTATATCGACTCCGCCAGATTGAGTTGTTCAAAAAATATTTTATTTTCGTAGTTAACGCTAACAAAAATCCCCCAATCCTGACTTTAGACAAAATCTAAAGATGTAGAATCTTTAATCCACTATTTTAGATCCGCCATATTTATTTATTTTTTTAAAATAATATCAGATTCGTAATGTGCTATCCCGAAACTCCCCCATATCAATTTTGAGAAAAATCGGACAAAACTATTTTTTTATCCACCATATTAGATAAGCCAAATTGCATTTTTTAAAAATAATTTAGAATTCATTATGTGCGACTTCGAAAACTCCCCCGTACCAATTTTGGAGAAAATCGGTAAAATTAAAATTTTTGTCCGCCATATTGAATTTTTTACAAATGATCTCAGATTCATTATGTGAGACCCCGTAAACTTCCTCATACTAATTTTGGACAAAATCGGACAAAATCGATTTTTTCGTCGGCCATATTGAATCCGCCATATTGAATTTTTAAAAAATAATTTTAGATTCGTCATCTGCGACCCCGAGAACTCCCTCGTACCAATTTTGGAGGAAATTGGACAAATATAATTTTTTGTCCGCCATATTCGATCCGCCATATTGAATTTTCTAAAAATATTTTGAATTCGTTATGTACTACCTCGAAAACTCCCGCATTCCAATTTTGGAGAAAATCGTACAAAACAAAATTTTTGTCCCCCATATTGGATCCGCCATTTTGAATTTTTTAAAAATAATTTCAGATTCGTTGGGTACAACCTGGAAAATTTCTCCATACAAATTTTGGAGAAAATCGGACAAAATTAATTTTTTTGACCGTCATATTGTAAGCGCCATCTTGGATTTTACTGCACCAATTTCATCTAAAAAAATATTTGACCACCGCAGCAACTTCCTGGACATAACGCAAAAAATCTCATTCAAATCGGTGCAGCCGTTCCGGAGAAATCGGTGTATATACATAAAAAAAACATACATACCTCCTTCTTTTAGAAGTCGGTTAAAAAGAGAACAGATGCGCGGCTAGGTCGATATGTGTTACACAGCAGACAGGCAAGTGAATCGAGTTTTTGAGCCGAATTTCAAATTCCCAAAACCACGTATCCCACGCAGGCACGGGCGTCTAAAATTAGATACCCGTCCCGCAGCTAGGTTGATATCTGTTACGTAACAGCTAGCGAAGCGAGTTTTTATAAGTATATAACTCAAAGCCCAATCTCTGATACATCCTGTGTCTGGGGTGTATGGTTTTCGGAGGGCTTGGGTTTTATCTCGTACCCTCATAAATCCTTGCTTTTTACCTCTGTCTGCTGCGTAACGGGGATTGATCTTGCTGTGAGGGGGAAACGTGGTTATGAGAGCTTACGTTTTGGAATATTTATAAAAATTTGGTCCGGTCGTCGGTCTGCTATATAGTGGCAATCAATCTAGCTGCACGAAGAGTGTGGTTTTGATACTTTAGGTTTCGCCTTAAAAACTGAATCAGCTCCCCTATCTGCTGTGTAATGGATATCAATCTAGCTGTGCGTGGTTTATGTTAATTTGGGAGCTTGGGTATTAAATAAACCCCGAATTCAGACTCAGTGACCAGAAAAGTCTACCTATCTACTTTTACAGACCTATTTAGTAGATTTTTCTCAATTTGACTTTGAAGTGACCCGAAATGACCTCTGGCTGACCTTGGGAGATTAACCAAACCACGAATTCAGATTCAACGACCCCAAAAACCAGCATTTTTTCCAGATTTATTTAGTGGATTTTCACTACATTTGACCTTGAAATGACCTTGAACTTGACGTGAGAGAGGTTAGCAGACCTCAGATTTGGAATCAGGACGTCTAATTATATAAAAATAAAATTGTCTGGTCAAATAGGCATCCATACACTGAACCTGTGTAATCAACAAATTATACATACATATAAAAATTTGAAGGTAGGGGTCGTATTCGAACAGTCAAAAAGAAAAGGAAACTTTGGAAAGAGTTGAAGAAGTACTAAGTGTAAGTACCAGTCGCTTAGAATGTGAGTTAAATATCCCTAAAATTATTGTAAATGGTATTTTAAAAGAACAGTTGTTACAACAATATAACTTTCAAAATGCTTAGAATCTTTTACTGATTGATCCCGCCATGTGCCTCACATTTTGTGAATTTACTCGAACTAAAAGAATTTCTGATCCAAATTTTGGTGAAAATTTTTTAACTGACGAGGTTTTACGATATCTGTAGTTACCAACCCGTGTGGGGTTGTTAGTCCTCCATCGGGCGCCTCCCCAGGTGGCGGATAGGGGAACGCCTCTCAGATATGAGTGGTACCGAGGAAATCAAATACTCGGGGCGGACCAAAACTAATTAACACAGCAGCGTCTGACCTAGAGTGGGCGGCTGCGAACAGCGTCGGTACTCATGTTAGAGTCGGCTGACATAAAAGCTAGGAAAGCAAGGGGAAACTACCTAGCTAATTACATCCCCAGGATAATCACAATGGATCAAGTCTACTTAGGAACGGCCCTCAGTCCCGGGCACCTCTTAAGTGAGGAGAGGGTGCTAAGAATCCCCCGGTTACCCGATAAATTTACACTAAAATGCGACAAAAAGATTGATACATGGAATGTACGAAGTCTATTCCAAGCCGGCAAGGTAAATAATGTAATTAAGGAGATGCGACGACTCAACATAGATATTCTTGGATGCAGCGAAGTTAGATGGCCCAACTCAGGCCACTATGAAATAGACAATCACACGGTATACTACTGCGGAGATACAACAAGAAACAAAAACGGAGTAGCTATTATAGTCAACAAAGAGGTTAACAGTTGTGTACTCAGTTTTATAAGCATATCGGATAGAGTTGCACTACTTAAAATTAATGCCAAACCATTTAATATGAATATTGTACAAGGATATGCTCCAACCTCGGAAAGCTCAGAGCAGGAAATAGAAATTTTCTATGGACAGCTAAAAGAAGCCCTTAAACACACCAAAAAACAAGAAATCAATGTCCTGCTGGGAGACTTTAACGCTAAAGTAGGCAAAGGAGTAGTAGATAATACTGTAGGCCAATTTGGACTGGACAAAAGAAATGATAGAGGGGATCGTCTTATTCAGTTCTGCCAAGAAATGGACAGTGCGATAATGAACACTTTTTTCAGTTACCGCCTCGAAGACTCTACACATGGAAGTCTCCAGCTGATTGTCCCCAAAAAGTGATAAGAAACCAGATAGACTATATCATCATAAACAAAAGATTTCAGAATTCCGTAAAATCCGCAAAAGTATATCCGGGAGCGGGTGTCCCTTCAGACCATAATCTTTTGCTGAGCCGGATTAAGCTACACATGAAAAAAATCTGGAAAGGGAAATTCCAAAAACGACCTGACATTCAGAGGTTGAAAGATAACACCTCAAGAGACGAAGTTAAAGAGGAATTAAACAACAAAATAACGAGCATAGCCACGGATATTAACAAGGAGAACATAAATGTGGATGATATGTGGAAGAAGATAAAAAATGTCTGTAATTCAATAGTGGATAATAAACTAAAAGCAGGAAAAAATATAAAGAAACATCCGTGGATGACAGAAGAAATATTAGAACTCATGGAAGAGCGAAGAAAATACAGACATAAAAATGGAAGAAGGTACAAAGACCTAAACAAAGTTATTAACAATAGGATCAAGGAAGAAAAGAGTTGTGGCTACAAAACGAATGTAAAGAAATCGAATCCTTAGAACAAAAACATGACATTTTTAACTTGCATAAGAAAATCAAGGCCCTAACCAGAGGAAACAACTCACACAGCAATAATTCAGTATTGGACAAACACAACAATCTGCTGTACGAGAATGAAAAAATACTTGAAAGATGGGAGGAATATATGGGAGAATTATTCGATGAAGAACAGGAGACAGAAACAGATGTCCTTGGATTTTCCGGACCAGAAATAACACTCAGCGAAGTAACATATGCAATAAAACGACTAAAAAACAATAAGTGACCTGGGCCGGATAATATACAATCAGAAATACTAAAACAATTTGAAGATGACCAACTTAAACTCCTAACAAGTCTACTTAATAAAATTTACGAAACTGGCGAATTGCCTGGAGATTGGCTAGTTTCCACCTTCATTCCTCTTCCTAAGAAAACAAATGCTACCAGATGCTCTGATTACAGAATTATAAGCTTAATGAGCCATGCGCTGAAAATCCTTCTCAGTATCATTCACTCTCGAATATATAGAAAACTTGAAGAAAAAGTTAGCAATGTTCAGTTTGGCTTTAGAAATGGACTTGGAACACGAGAAGCTCCATTTTCTAATCAAATTTTGATACAAAGAGCTCGGAACGTAAACTGCAATGTCTATGCATGTTTTATCGATTTCGAGAAAGCATTCTACAAAGTGCAACATCACAAACTGCTTCAAATATTAAATGAATCTGGTATCGATGACAAGGATTTATGCCTTATTAGAAACCTTTACTCACAGCAAAGGGCGACGGTACGTGTAGGCAACGAAACATCACAAGAATTTACAATAAAACGGGGAGTTTGTCAGGGCTGTATTTTATCGCCGACGTTATTCAATACGTACTCGGAAATGCTGTTCAGGGAAGCTATGAGTGGAATGAGAGAGGGCATAAGAATTAATGGTGAAAGCATTAACAACTTAAGATATGCAGACGACACAGTTCTGTTGGCCGATCTGCAAACACTAATAGACCGCGTAGTGGAAGCCTGTGAAAGATACGGCATGAAATTAAACTGTAAAAAGACAAAAATCCTTATAGTAAGCAAAAATGACGAAATACACCACCAATTTAGAGCAAATAATGAAACTTTGGAAACTGTTGACAAAGTTACTTATCTAGGATGCAGTCTGAACAGAGAATGGGACCACTCACAGGAGATTAGATGCCGCATAGAGAAGGCGAGAGCTGTCTTCAACCGCCTCAGAAAGATCTTGTGCAATATGCACCTGAACATTGATATAAGGTGGCAAAGATAAAAAAGCATAAAGTCTTGAGATGTTATGTATTTTCAACTCTTCTATATGGAGTGGAAGCCTGGACTTTGACAGAAACAACATCTAAACGACTGGAAGCCTTCGAAATGTGGTGTTACCGCCGCATGCTCAGAATTTCATACATCCATCATGTCATAAATAACACCGTGATGCAACGTATGAAAAAAGATCCGGAAATTATGCGCAATGTGAAAATCAGAAAGATATCATACTTGGGGCATGTAATGCGCAATGAGAAATACCAACTAATTCAGTTAATTTTGCAAGAAAAGATAGAGGGTAAAAGAACTCAGGGTCGCCGACGAACATCATGGCTGAGGAATATCAGACAATGGACAGGAATGACGACGGTACATTTATTTAGAACAGCTGTCAATAAGGTCATATGGACCAATGTGATTGCCAACATTCACAGAGGATAGGCACCAACAGAAGAAGAAGTAGTTACCAACCTGCACAACAAACATGTTTATGAGGATTTCTGCAGGGAAAATAGTAAGAATGTTTTCTAGGGATATTTTCAACTCGCGGCCTAAGAGTCCCACTCGTCTTTCTCTTGATAGAAATCAGTTACTACGTCATTTTATATTTTAAATTAAATACCAAACTTTCGGTAAGATAATTTCAATAATTGTAACCTTAATTTTACTTATAACCTATACTTAATCAATTTTTCAAAACAATAATTTATCATGTCATGGTTATAAAATCATTTTAAGGCTCAATATTCCAAAAACAGCTCCTCAATAATGTTCATAGAATATAAAATACAGGAATTCTGACTTATGAGGCTGTCGGGTTTTATTTACTTGAGGGATTTTTCTTCTCTCAAATTTTCTTTATCTTTTAAGTAACTACTACGAAGCGTATTTTCAGTGAAAATGTAATATAAATATTTACAACAACAAGTTTTTTGTTTTGTTATTTATCTCCATTTTAATAATAAATATTTTATATAAATTTAATATCACTGCAAGAGCTTTTATCGTTTTTGAATATTTGGAATATTTGTTAGCGTGCTGCATTTTATTAAAATAAATAAAGAACATGGGAGATACTTGCCAAATTTGTTTAATCGAGGAAATGAGCATTACACTGTTGTAAGGCAATTTTGCATTTTCAAGTGACTTGGAATTAAAATGTTTCTACGTTAAGAAGTACTTTCGGTGGCAAAGATAAAAAAGCATGCTTTCTTCGAAAATGTGTTAAAAACCATGTTACTCTTTCATAATATACATCTTCTTTAGTGATAGGGAATTTCATTACTTAAATTTGTCTTAATCGCATCTTAACCTTAAAAAACATCTTTTCCCTGAGATGTCCTTTTCTTGTTTTGTGAGTAAATCAGTAACTTTAAATAGATCGAAATCCATTAAAATACTTTAATTTCGAATATTTCATAAACTAACATAAATAACAATTATAGTTTAGAAAGTAAAATTACTTAACATTTTCTTTTTCATAAAAAAAATTCTCGACAAATTTTGTCCCATATATTTTATGTCTCTTCCCCTGACATTTGATAAATCTAAATATATGACTCGAAGTTAACACCGAGCCTCGCGCGATCCAACTATTTGCTCTGATGGACTGCTACAACTGTTAATCTGTATGAAATAATGAACCCAATAAAAGTTAATAACATAAATCAATTCGAAGGGTGGTAAAGAGGTTTTAGGTGAGGGTATGCCTTACTGGGAATACTTGCCGTATTGTTTTTTAATCGTTAGCATACACATACACACACATAAGGGATCAGATACTCGTCGCGTCTACATTGGTTGATCCTGGGTAATGCAGAGCACGAGTGGTCTGTTCGGTTGTCCACTCTCTAGGTTTGGAAAATGAGCTGGATTCCTAGGGCATTTTGGAGGATAATATCCGGTTTTGTGGGGTTCATGTACCATTCTGTGGCTATACTTATCATACATAACCCATGTTAGCTTCTTGAAAATATGTAGATTATCTCCTTGCCTCTAGAAAGGCTTTAAGATCATTCACTTACCGCCAGCAAGTTTTTCTATTCCAGGAGGATTTTCAGTTTTGCACCCAACTTCATTTCAAAAACTGACCATTTTGCGGAGTTGTGCTTATAAAAGTTTTTGTTCAGCATCCAATGAACTACTTTCTTCTGAAATTTGGACCGGTTTAACTCATTGGCCTTTTCCATTGATTTTGTGCGAGGTCCTGTAGCAGACATTTAAATAAAGCATTATGCTTTATAACTAACATTTCTAATCTAATCTGTTACCACATTACAATATGAATTTGAGGGCTTGCCGTAAAAAATTGGTCAAACTGTCGCACAAGTCCAAGTTACACCTTGTAAGATAAAGTAAGTAAATTTATCTAATCCCTTGCTGATTAGAATTTTCTAATATTATCTGACTGAATATTATTATTTTTTTAATTTTAATTCTAGCGCTTATGTAAGTTTTTTAAATGTCCATTCCGAATTAAAGTTACTCCAGTTGCCTACTAGAAGTTTGCAACATTTAATAAACCTTAAATGAAAATACATCAGAAAAATAAAAGTTAATAGACTAATCTTCTCAGATATACCCCTTCCTAGAACCTAGTGCTGCGATATAAGCGGCAACTAGTGATTTTATAATTTATACCATAAATTTTAGAATTATTTAACCTAGTTTATTCACTAAAATTAACGTATAGATAACATACTATGTATTTTGAGAAAACATTTCGCGCAAGATAAGTTATATTATATATATTATATTTTTCAAGCGAACTTCTTGTGTGGTTGAAATCAGTCACTCAATCTAAATTATCTTAAATTAAGTATTGATGTTTGAACAAATTAAAAAAAAAATGATTATCTTCGACTTGCTTCGCTCAAACTTACAATATATTACGATATAGGAAAGCAAATAAACGTCTTTAGAGATGGTGCCACCTATACCAGAAGAGCTAAACTATTCACTAAATTACAGGTACAGATTTTGCTAGTAGAAGTGAATTCGATTTTAATCAAGGATTTCTGAGGAATTTTAAAATACATTTAGAGAATTATTTATTAAAGTTAAATAAAAAAAAAGGAAGCGAAACAAGTAACTGTCACAAAAAATAGAAAAGACTATTCAAAAAAGACTTTGTGGTTGTAGCAAAAAGTACTGAAACTAGTGAGATTTAAGAAAGAGGAGCGGTAGAGTGAATTACAGAAAAAGAGCGAGACCTCTCTTGATTGAGCGAGGGGTGGCAATGCAGTCTCCAGCGCTTTGCAAAAAGTAATCTCGCATACGTACGTCAATTCCTTCGTTTTCCTCAATCTTGAATTGGATATAATAGATCTAGATATATTTTTAATTTAAAATTTCTCACGTTTATTAAACATTCCTATTTGTTAATGCAGTACTACTATTCAGTAGTGAAATTTTTTAAGAAATAAAGTTTGCAAGCAATCTGACCATGTACTTAAAACTACTAATAAATAAACATCTTCTCAAAACTATATAAATTAGAAAAATTTATGGTAAAAAAATTTTGTACTTTTGACTACACACACTTGGACTTACATCAGTTAAATAATTATGCTAAAGTAACGTAGCCACACTCACACCCAGATTCACTAAGAAGGTTTAATACCTAGACCCGGTCTAGTTGCCATGGAAATTAGACCTTCTAGTGGGTTAATTTGTATTATACATATCAACAAATAAGTCTTTATATATTGATATTAAGTATAAATTTTCCATTTTTGCCGGTTTACTAAAAAAAATAAATTATTCTTTTATTCTTGGGTTGATAAGTTTCCATAATTTATTGACTAATTGTTGCACTTGTCAATTAAAATTCTTTACTGTCACTTTAGAGCAGATTTAAAGTTAGTCCATGTTAGTGATTTAAAAGGTTAATACTTATAGCCAGATTCATTAGGAAGGCTGAAGACTTAGTCCCGATCTAATAACCTTGGAAATTAGATTTTTGTTAGTTTTGTTTTTCTAATGATATTGTTTCAATTGTATTTTAAAGATTCAAAACTTGCTTGACGTATTATTCTCTTGTCAATTTAAATTCTCTACTGTCAATCTAGTCCGGTTTTAATGTTAAATCATCTTAGTGAATTAGGGGGTTAAGATTTTAGCGCTACGATGTCGAATCTGTCTCAACCTATAATCTACAGGTTAACTGCAGAAGTTTATACGGTTGAAAATTTTTGCAATTTATCCCATATAAAGAGACAACTGCCAAAATAGTCCACCAAACTTCCGAGTCTCTATTGTTATTTGACGTAATGTTAAAATCAGATGCCCAAGTAACCTTTACCTGAAAACCTTCGAAGAAACTTTATTTTGGAAAAAAGTTAAGAATAATTACATATTAGTTGAAAATACTCTAATAAATGTGGTTCCGGCCGGTGTGTAAAATGAAAGGCTTCATCAAAGAGTAGTGAATTAAAATTACGGCGACGGGTGCCATACTTAAAATTTTTAACACTCAAGTGTAGCACCAGAACCTAAAAATAAAGAAAGAAAAAATAATCTTGCATAAGCCAGTGAGTCTAAGACGAGGGGTTAGGTAGCCAAATTTGTTTAAATAAAACTGATTGTTCTATAGAAATACGTACATATCTTGAACTCAACAAACTAATAACATGTGGAATATCTAAGGCCATTATGTCGGGGCAAGTAGAAGAAGAAAATTTAAAGCAAAATTGGCTGCCGGATAAAACCACTAATACATTGTAAACATGATGTACAGAAAAGGAGTCTATAAAATGATTTGGAACTTGTTTGAAGCTCAGGAAAAACCCTTCATATAAATGCTCGAATTTCAAGTAATAATTTAAGCGACTTCAATTTAAAGTTGGAGTTAATCTAAAAGAAGTCATTGGTCGGTTTTTATAGGCATGTGTCTATGCAGACCATTAAAGGGAAGATCGATAACTATTTTCTGCTGCTTACTTCACACTATTTCTCTATCAGCTAACTTACAGTGGTCAGTAGAGCTATAGCAAACCTAGAGCGAAATTCAAAGTAAATACCTACCATTAATCATCATTTTGTGATTTTTCAGCATGAAGTTGCATCTGTAAACTTCAAGTCAAACTAACTTCCAAAATATATCTCCATAAGTTCAACCAAATTTAGCTGAGAGAACTGTTAGATAAACAAATAAGACTATAAATATTTTAGTTATAAAATAAAATCATTTGACCATTTAAAAAATATCTGTTATTGTTGATAATTTATTCGCCAAAAATATAAAAACTGATCAAAATTTGTTTTATTTATATCTATAAAAATTTTTATTACCTATTAGAAGATGTCAATAAGTTTCTTTTTAATGCATAATTTTATTTTATCACGTCGCACTAACGAGCATTTGGCCTCAAAAATCGGACAAAATTAATAACGTCGTTGTTTTTGACTCTAAACTTGTCAAAATCAGTATCGAGGGATTTTTGAGGGCGCTAAGTTGATTTCTGACATTATTTTACTAATCGGGTAAAGGGGGGCTGACTTAGGGTGGGAAGTGGGAGGGGAGTAATATCAAAAAAACGTAATGGTTATCGTTTTATATGTTTTTAAGTGCTTCGATTTCATTTCTGGCATTATTTTACCAATCGGGAGAAGGTGCGCTGACTTAGAGTGGGGGAAGGGGGAGGGGAGTAATATTAAAAAAACGTAATGGGTATCACTTTATATGTTAACTTAGGGTAATTCTACGTTTTCCCATAAAAAGTTTATCTTTTATAAAGTTTGACATTCTAAAGTTTTCTACCGAGTTTATTAATGGTTGTCAAATAAAAAATTTCAACATAAAGGGTTTTCCAATAAGAGGTGTCATTTTGAAAAGCCCGCTATTTCGGTAGATGTCACTTTTGAAGCTGTAAGTTTTTGACGTTTGACAAGTAGAAACTACGCCATAAATAAAGATGGAACGATACACGCTTCAACAACGCATTGAAATTATTAAAATTCACTATAAAAATGGTGAAAATTTGGCAGAGACGGTTCGTAAAACTCGAACATTTTTGGGTCGTCATGAAGCACCTTGTCGGAGCGCAATAAAGAAATTGGTGAAAAAATTCGAGCTGTTGGGACAAGTTAGTTATGTGAAGAAGAAAACCCGTGCACGTCGCTCAAGAACAGCCGAGAATATTGCTGCTGTAGCCGAAAGTGTTGAAGAAAACCCAGGTTTGTCCATTCCTCGTCGTTCTTTGGAATTAGGGATTCCACAAACGTCATTACACCGTATTTTGCATAAAGATTTGGGTCTTAAGGCTTATAAACTTCAGTTAACGCAAGAACTCAAGCCGGCCGATCATCAACAACGTCGTGCCTTTGCTGATTGGGTTCTTGAAATGCATGAAAATGATCCGGAATTCCATCAAAAAATCATCTTCAGTGATGAGGCCCATTTCCACCTCGGTGGCTTCGTCAACAAACAAAATTGTCGCATCTGGGGCTCGGAAAACCCAAGAGTTATTGTTGAAAAGCCTCTCTATCCTGAACGTGTGACTGTTTGGTGCGGTTTATGGTCCGGCGGGGTCATTGGACCTTACTTTTTCGAAAATGAGGCTGGAGCAACAGTTACGGTGAATGGATTGCGCTATCGAGAGATGATTAATGATTTTTTATGGCCGGAATTGGATGGTATTTATCTGGATCACGTGTACTTTCAACAAGATGGCGCTACGTGCCACACAAGCAACGAAACCATTGATCTTTTAAGGGAAAAGTTTCCGGGCCGTGTTATCTCTCGAAGAGGTAATCACAATTGGCCACCGAGATCTTGTGATGTGACACCTTGCGATTTCTTCCTTTGGGGCCACGTGAAAGACAAGGTCTACGCCAACAGCCCAGCGTCGATTCAAGACCTCAAAGATGGAATTCGTGAGGCTATCGAGGACATAGGGCAGCCACTTTGCGATTTGGTTATGGAAAATTTCATAAAAAGGATATGGTCCTGTAGGCATGGTCGTGGTGGTCATTTGGCTGTTATTTTCCATCATTAACGGCATACCTTCCTCTTTATAATGTAATAAATATCCGATCATTTATCTTAAAAAATGGCATTTTTCTTTGAATATCAAAATAACACCTCTTATTGGAAAACCCTTTATTTTGACAAAAACCGCTTGCGATTAAAATTGGGTTAAATGGATTCTATTTAATTTTTTAATAATGTCTAAACAAGACCACTGATAATTCCATTTGACTTTTCTATTTTGGTCTTCAGCAGATGATTTGCTTGGTCTTCTACATACTTCATTTCTTCCTTCGTAATATTCTCAGCTACTTGGAGAAATCGAATGCGGTTTGGCCGGCAAAATCGAGTGAATGATGGTGTAGGATTTTTATTCTATCCCCAATATGTGACTGCAGTCTTAACGGTACCAATAAGCTTTGGAATATGTTCGAGTTATCGTTCGAGCTATCTGAAAAGTTTTGTTGATAAGGAATTTGATGAGAGCCATCACAGCCCCATTTTGTTATAAGTTCTAGGGTCTTGAATTCTTCTGCATCGCAGCTTTGAAGAACATTCTTAAGATAAAGACAAAGTCTCTTTACTGTGTGATTAAGTAGGTGCTGAAGCACAACTTCAACACTCGTCTCTGTAACTCGGATTGACTCTGGTTTTGGATAGCAAAGTTTCTTTCCTTCTCTAATTAGAGTCTAACAAGGATATATACCCTCATTGGAATCGTGTAACAACTCCCACTGCCTCCTTGTAAAGTCACCTTCTACAAAGATTTGCAAAGCTTGCTCAGGTGTGTAATTTTTTACTTTCGGTTTCTGAGCAGTATTTATTACCTTCCTGTAACGTTTGGCTCTTGTTGGTGTTGAGGTTGCGTCTATTATAAGTTTAGAGGCTGCGGCATTTCCAGACATTCGTTGACTTTCGCTGTCTGCATAGGTAAGCTCCCCAACAGGTACCTGTTCGCGGAGTTCTTTAGTATTTCGTCGTTTACTACGATCATGTAATTCTTGGAAATGCTTCCTTGGGCGTCCCGTAGAATTCGTGGCCCAGTTATGTACTGGTATTGATGTATTAAGTAATTTCTCGTTCTTTTTTTCAAAAATCTTTCTTCAATATAGTTAGATGATATCCATCTCTTCTTCAAATCACTATTAAAATGTTTTAAATCGTGATTTAAAGTATGGTACTCGATTTGGGGACATTTCATCATTTCGCAGAGCTTATGTTCCATAAATGATACCTTATTTTCAAGTGTTCTGGATGTGCTTTATTTAAAACCATATATAGCGTTTTCCAATATACCTCAATAACATTTGATGTCAAATCTGTACCTATAGGGAAAAAATATGTATGTAAGTAAAAAAGAACCAAAATTATTGCAAAAAAAAACGTGGAACTCAAAGCGGTTTTTTAAGAGGTGGAAACATGTGGAAAATGTTTTGACTGTTATGATATGGCTAATGTCTATAGATTATTATAAAAAAAAGAATTGTAGCCTGACCTAGCTTGGAACATTTTCAAAAACACTAATTAGTTAAAAAGAAAAACCAAAAAAATTGAAAATTTTCTTGCATATTGTTTTAGATCCATGAGAATACAGTCGTTATATTTTTAATTAATATATATTAAAATTATACACATACCTTGTTTTTCAGATTCCATCACAAAAAAATTTTTTTTTAATATTCCCTTTACAAAATACCAAACACCAAACACAACTCTAAAAAAAATCTATCTAGAACGAATGCGTGCATATTGAACCAAGCTTAGATTGCAATTAACTGTGCGGAGCGTAGCGGGGGGAGGGACCACTTTATCATAATTTTATGATAGTATGGTTACTCAGGTATACAAAAAAAAATAAATTCGATGATTACTTGTATAGTTTGCATTTCTCATTTTTGTCCGGTTTTTGAGGCCAAATGCTCGTTAGTGCGTCGGCAAGAAAGTAATTTCAGTTTTATAGTATGAAATAAAACTCGTTTTTGTACAAAAAAAACTTTAATCAATTATATATTTTCCATTTTGTTCAATGACCTTTTACTCTCTTTTTCGAAGTTTTATGATTTGACGCTTATAGAAATTTTGGTCCTTAAAATCAAAGAATTTTGCAAACTTTAAAATAAACGGTAATCAGATGGTGTCAGATCAGGGTTGTATAGTGGATGTAACATCATTTCCTAACGAAGCACCAGTGATTTCGCTTGAGTTGCTTAAATTGAATAAGCCTTTGCATTATCATGATGGTACACATTTCCTTTGCGGTTTGCCAATTTTGGCCGTTTTTCTTCAATTACTTCCTCCAGTCTCATTGTTGTTCGCAATACACATTTGGGTTAATTGTCAAGCCACTTGGAAGCAACTCAAATTACATAACACCTTTGTAGGCCCATCAAATAGACAGCATGATCTTTTTTTGGATGCAATTCAATTTTATATTTGGTTTGTGCTGGTTCATCACGCTTGGATCCTAATAAATTTCGAATAATGTGAATGTAGATGACGAATTTTTTATCACCAGTTATTATTCTCTTCAGAGAAGGGTTGGTATCATTATGCGTATGACATATATTTGTTATTGGTGTTAAGTGTACCTCTTGTAATTCATGCGAAACCCAAATATCGAGCCTTTTAGCGAGTTCACGACATACTGATTTTTAATTATTGTATGTGACACATTTAAGCTCTCTGCAATCTCTTGAGCAGTTATATGATGATATTCGTCAACAATGACTTTGATTTGGTCATCATCAGTTTCAGTTCATCGACCAGAACGTTGGTCATCTTTAAATGAAAATTCTCCAAAACGGAATTTTTCAAACCAATTCTGGCACATGCGTTCTGTTATACAATCAGCATCACAGTTTATATATCCCTTTGAAAACCTGAACAGCTTTTTTACTTTAATGAAAATTTTGATTTCTGCACTCCGTGTTAAAATTGACCCTAAACTAACAGCTACCAATTAAATTACGCACAAGTTGCTTTTAAGGTAACTTAAATATGACTGATCAAATATCAAGAGCAAAAAGTAATATTACTGACAGAAGTTCTTCAAAACAATTATAAATTTCTCCATGTGTGACAACCAAACCAGTGTTTGGAATGTCAATAAAAGAAACGTGATTCATAAAAAATGATAATGTTTATCAAAAATTCAACATTACATGTAAAATTTAGTAACTAAGAAAAAGACAATATTTACATCATTTTTCATTTATATTTTTTTTCCTTAAATCAAAATGCTTTTTAATAAATTTTTACTCCAATTTTTTAATTACAAACCCAATGTTCTCGAAGAAATAGAAAATTTTGCGTCAGGAAGACCTGTTATTACACAAAAACGTATTTTTAATTTAGTCGATGGTTAAGCTCTTATTATTGCAAAGATATTAATCTTATTCTCACCTAAATGTAACACAAAAAAATTATCGCTTTATTCAGAAGAAGAAATTGTTCAAAATATTTTATTTCATAAAGATATTTTGAATTCTTAAGTAATAAATGAAATGGAAACATATTTTAAATACATTTTTTGAACATAATATCATGTTTTAATAATGTAGAAAGTCAACTCAGAACTTCAGTATTTAAAACACAAAGAATTCATTAATATTGTCTAAACAAAACCTTTTAAATAGCATTGAAAAAGTTAATGTTGTCATAAAAATGTCTTCTGGATGTAATATATCTCAATTTATGAAACATTTGGCACAGTTAGAACAGTGCCACCGAATATTTGAATAAAAGAACATAAAAGTTACATTAAAAATAAGTAGGGGGAGGTTCCACAAACGAAAAATATATACACCAATAACATTCTTGTATAGATTGTTTTTAGTCTTGTTTGTGACCTTAAGACTTTTGGTCAGGCAATATATATATATATATATATATATATATATATATATATATATATATATATATATATATATATATATATATATATATATATACCGGGTGTCAACGAATCGATTAGACAAGTCATAATTTCTAGAGTATTATGTGTATCAAAATGAGAATTGGTACAGGTAAATGGTATGTGAAGGGGAGAGTTTTCGCATATTTTCCACTTTCCGGCTACTTCCGGTTTCACCGGAAATAGTCCCGGTTTTGAATTTTTAAATGGAACACCCTGTATATTTTAACATCTTTGGAATTCTGAGACAATTCTAGATCAGAATGTGACATCTTAAAAACTTGTTACGTCTACTTCATTTTTTTAGAGCTACTTTTAAAATTGCATCTAGGTGGCCATGATCGGACGCAAACTAATCTAAGGGCCTTAGGTGATGTCAAAAAAAATACAGTCGCAAAGTTCTAGTTACTAGTATGAAAGACAGGAATAAGACAAGTTGACAAAATAACGTTTTCATTTCTAACTATTAATTTTCAAATGGCGACCCCTTTTTGATAACTACTTTTCGAAAAAAGCATTCTTTGACGAATCTAACGGTACTAATTTATTTGCGATTGGATTAGACATAAAAACAGAAATTAAATATTATTAAGGAAAATACTGGATAATTTATTTACTTATGACAAGTGCGCCATGGACAGCCATGATGCATAATAATTTGCAACTGTTTTTATCAAGTCTTCTTTGGAAAACAAAGCACTTGCTTAAGTAGATAATGACAGTGACATACGCTCTAAGAACAGACGTAAAAGTTTCATAATTTTCGTTAAGTTTAGTTAAAATAATGTATACTTAAAGTGAAAAAGTGGATATGTTATTAATATTTGGAGAGTGTCATAGAAATTCAAGGAATGCTCATAGATATCCGAATCGGCAACATCCAGCCCATCAGTATTTTCCGTATGTCGAAACTCATTTTAGGCAAATAGGAAATCAAGAGGCGGAACAGAGGTTTATCATAAATGAAGAGACTGAGATTAACGTACTTGTTATGGTTGAGGTTGATAAAACAGTTTCGTTAAGAAAAATTAGTCAAGAACTGCAGATAAGTTATGAATCAGCAAGAAAAATACTGAAAAAGCATGGATATCGAGCATTTAAATCAACATATGTATACTGAGGATGGCGATAGACGGGTAGTGATTTGTGATTGGCTGCTTCAAAATCATATAGTTAAATTTTATCGATTTTATTCTATTTTCCGACGAATCCCGATTTACAAATAATGGTATGTTCAATAAGCAAAATACTCGGTATTGGGCCCAACAAAATCAACATGAAATGAGAGAGGGCAATTTTCAAGAAAGATTTGGCGTCAATGTCTGGGCTGGTATCGTTGGAAACAGAATAATTGGGCCAATATTGTTTCAAGGTCAGTTAACAGGGGTTAGATACTTAGGTTTTCTTCAAAATGAAATCAAAAATCATCTCAATGATATACCTTTAGCAGTTTTACGGCGAATTTACTTTCAACAAGATGGAGCACCGCCTCACAATACTAGAGAAGTTCTTAATTATTTAATAGAGCATTTTAATAATCGAATTATTGCAACCAATGGTCCGGTACGGTGGCCAGCCCGCTCACCGGATCTTACTGTGCTCGATTTCTTTGTCTGGGGATATGTTAAAGAAAGAGTTTACTATGGAGCAGCCCCAGCTACTCTTGAAATATTAGAAGAAAAAATTTACGGGCATTTAGAAGTATAATGCCCCAAATGCTACAGAACGTGTTGAGAGAAACAATTGAACGAGCTGAAATGTGTCGTGAAAAAGAAGGAATGCGCTTTGAACATTTACTACACTAAACTTTTTAACAAATTCAGCTACTGTACTTTCAAATATTTTAAGTGCGTCGTCTAAGTTATTAGTTTATTTTGTTAGTTTTTTGTTAATTTTGTTAAATTTTTAATCCAATTCCTGTCTTTCATACTAGTCACTAAAACTTTGCGATTGTATTTTTTTGACATCACCTAAGGCCGTTAGATTAGTTTGCGTCCGATCATGGCTACTTAGATGCAATTTTAAAAGTGGCTCTAAAAAAATGAAGTAGACGTAAAAAGCTTTTAAAATGTCACATTCTCATCTAGAATTGTCTCAGAAATCCAAAGATGTTAAAATATACAGGGTGTTCTATTTAAGAATTCAAAACCGAGGCCATTTCCGGTGAAACCGGAAGTGACCGGAAAGTGGAAAATATGCGAAAACTCTCCTCTTCACATAATATTTACCTGTACCAATTCTCATTTTGATACACAGAATACTCTAGAAATTATGACTTATCTAATAGATTCGTTGACACCCGGTATATATATATATATATATATATATATATATATATATATATATATATATATATATATATATATATATATATATATATATATTTCGACCGTACAAAATAGTTAGACTATTTTGTTTCTTCGGGTTAGCTAATTTAAATGCTCAATATTTCGTTAATATTTGTTTGATTAGGAAGAACAATAACAATGAACCTAAGCAAACTGTATGACATGTTTTTGAATAATGGATACTCAAGGCGTGTCTTGAGAAATCTAATATTTAGTTCTAATAGACCCACAGAAGAAAATGCACCTTGGCAAATAAAATACGAAAAACTACCTTTCATAAATTGCTTAACCAAAAAAATTACTAAATTATCTAATCACGTACCAGGATCAAAATAGCAAAGTACAATTGAATAAAGAACTTTGATTTATTCTAGAAAGTTTCAACAATTATCCCTTTCCGGTCCATTTTTCTGAATTTTCTATAAGAGTTACTAGCGAAACTTATTATTTCACGTACACTTCCGAAAACCATCAATATTTGGAGGGAATATCACACGTAATATAATAATTAAAGAACTGGAAGATATGTTTGTCAGGTCCTTTTCTTTAAAACTTAAATAGACGGAAAGAATATATGTGTATTTCACAGAAATTATATTTTTGTGGCAATAGCGCAAATTATATCACTTGTGAGAACTGACGTTGTTGACAGACCTAACATGGGATTTTATTTTTAAAGTTTTTTTAGTGTTTTTTTCTTGATTTACTTCGATTAGAAAAGTGCAAATTTATGATATTTGATGTAATATATAACGACAAAATTTATGAAAGTAACAAAATTTTCACGATTTAGTGGGAAACATTAAATTGAAAGGATTTTTCTATAATTTATGGAAAACTGAGGAGAAATTATTGAAAACAGAAGCCAGAATCGTGTGCGTCGAGTTCGAAATATGGTATATGTAGGGGAACTTAAAAAAATTTTTTTTTTACTTAAACGATATATATACTAAAAGTATATTTTTTCGATTAAATTTTATAGGCACATATTTCCACTTAACTTACACAAAGTCGTCCACAAAATAAAAAAAAAGCTAGTGATGTGAAGAGCGGTAAGAAATTCTAACATAAACTCGAGTTTTTTAATTTTAAAAAGTTGTAAACTAGATTACTCTACGTACAATAATACATAAAAATTTTTTTTATAAGATTTAATTCTAAAAAGTGGGAAATAAAAATAATATATCAATAACTTACCCTTATCCATCTCTATTCCAAAAGCAGAAATCCAGAAAACAGAAAAAGTCTAAGCGATCTTTAAATTTGCTTTCCTGGTATACAGTATTGATTAACCTATATGAGATATTTTGTTACTAGATGGCGTCACAAATTGAAATAGAATTCCATATGCGGGCACATCAATAAAAATTTGTAAGTAAGATCATATCTTCTACGGAAATTAGAGGGAATTCGTAGTATTATTTTTATATTTTATAAGTACCCCAAATTTCACTACTACTAAAAAAGTATCTTTAGCAAAAGAGAAAGTCATATTATGACAAAAAAACAAACAATTTCCTGTTCTACATTAATCTGGACTCAATGTTTTACGCATCTGTTTTGAGGGATAGGTTCAAGTTACTTTATTCTAAGTGAAAAGAGTTTTTGAAGGATATGTCTGAAATTAAGCCTCTGTAGCGAAATTTTCACTCTCAGCTCCTTGATACAGCATATATATATATATATATATATATATATATATATATATATATATATATATATATATATATATATATATATATACTTCTACTTATCTATGCCATTAGTTATTAGCTGTGATATTTTTTGATTTATGATAAATCTTCTTGAGTTGCCACATAGGTTTCCCTTTGGAGTCTTTCACAGATTCTTTTAAATCAAATTTAAAGATGTTTTTTTTTGTAGTGGTGATAGACAGGCATGTGGGCCACCCATTTTTGAAACTCATGCAGCAAGTATAAAAGAGAGTCATGAAAACAATAGATTCTTAGTTCAAAATATAAAAAAAATATTATGAACATAAACGGAAGATCTGCGCTGATTTGAAAATAGTGACATTAATCATAGGACTATGAGAAGCTTAAATTATATATTACTGCATTCTATGTAAATGAAAGAGTAGAGCCAAGGTAAAATATTACATTGTAAGATAATGACGCTCTTCATGGAAAAAAAAACGAGGCGTTGATAATTTTAGTTGTAAAACAAAATTTAAATTTATCTCCACTCCTCATAAAATTAGGCCTTATCCGTACTCTCGTTAAAGCTTTGAATGTAGAAGGAAATGTTTTTCTGAGAACGGATTTTGATTGAAATTTGGTTCCTCCCAAACTTTTTCATGGAAAACTATTTATAGATTTCAACATAGAATCAACCGTTATTATTACGGAAATATGGACACAATATTTTAAGATTTTTTTATACTGAAAAATCCAGTGGAGGTATTAGGTAGAAGAACTTCTGTTATCCTACACAGCTATAAGTTGTTATATATTATTTAAACTACATTTTATTCCTATGAGTTTTTTTTACCTGAAATCCAAATGTAGTGTGAAATGAACTTGGCAAAAATTTTCACTAAGACATTATACAAATTAAATAAGGTTACAGTGGTAAACTGTGCGCCAATACCTTGATTTACTATTGTTAGACCAAGAACCCCTACTGGAAACTATGAACCATGAAATGGTAATGTAAATTACTTAAATTTTATATAAATAAAATTAAAAAATTCATCAATTGAATATTTTAAAATAAAATAAAAAATAAATAATGAAATAATATTTCTTTATCCATAAGATCCAGTTAGATAGTGGTAATTAGACGTCATTTAGACATGTTATCTTACACTGAAATATACTAACAACTAAGTTAACAAACACTACAACAAAACTGAGCTAGTCTTCTCAAATAGATTAAAAGTTTCCAGATTATAAAAAAATTAATTAAGGAGTAATGACATTTCGATATTAGATTGGTATAAATTTTTACGTATTTTAAAAAATTAAGATTTCAGTATGAAATAAATAAATTAATTTTCTACCGTCATTAAAGTTTTGACTATATGTATTCTACTTTCAAGCAGAAAAAAGGAAAGAATATATACAAATATTTTCCTGTCGACATGTCTGGGAATTTATATTTTATATGGAGAATTACGTTCTGCGAATATTGCTCTCGATTCGACATAGCTCCACTGACGAGACTATAAGGTGGTCGAAGCGATTATACCGGGTGTCCCAGATCACCGGTCCACCCCTTTTAAAATCTAGGGAAACGGGTTTTTTGAGAATCTCAAAAGTTTGTATAACTATGACGGATACGCTCTTTCGATTAGTGGCACTTACAATTTCCGGTTCCGAATGGAAGTGGGTTTTTCAAACAGTAAGTTTTTTTTTTAATTGAACATACATATTTTTATAACCGAATCGGATTCTATGCTACAAAATATGAAATATTTGTTACAATATTTTTTTTCAAAAACGGCTTTCTTAACCTCTAAATGACCTTCAAATTTAAGTTCGCTTTCTGTTTACATAAAATCTCTTATGTACTTTGCTAAATGAATTTTCAGAAAGACAGCTATAATATCTTACAGTCATCTCAAAAAATAACGTTATTTTGAGGAGTCATAATCATATTTTTACTGTGACAGAATTTGATTATAGACTGCCGCTAATGACATATTGAGGTAGCGTTAATCATTTTATCTATAATAATTTTTTGCCTCATATTAATTAGTAACTATTTTAATAACCTACAATTAAATATCACAGTAATAAAGACACTCTGTAAGTCTGGTCGTTCAACTTCTCTCTTGCAGCTTTAGTATCAAACAACTACGGTTATTTAAGCTTACCAACCACAACTCAGAACTTCAAGACTCAGGAAAGGCTGCTAATTAGTTGGTCAGAAGACATCTCTTGTTTTGTAGGTCTCGCAACAGCGCGCCCGCAAGTTAATTAGCGTGAAGGTTTTAATTAAATTGAATAAAACAAGTTTCTCAAAACAACTTAGTCTATTAACAAAATAAATAAAATAAAAACGAACTATTTACAATGAGAAAATTAAAACTAATAAAAATTACTAAAAACTAATATAATTGCTCTTCTCGGCCGTTATTTTAACCAAAAACGTAAAACCCAATTTTGAAAAAAACACGTATAAATAGCTTAATAAAATATTAAACAAAAAAAAAGAAATAAAACCCGAAAAACAGCTATTTATATTACTTAATCGAACCGTATGACAATCGTGAAATGCCCACTAAAATAACACTCGATAATCCCTTAATTTCCCATATTTAACAAAGACAAATCCAACAAAGAAAACCGATCACCCTAATTCGACTTTCAGATTGGTACTAAAATTTACTATTTCTTAAAAGAGTGTCTTCGAATCTTACGCCCCCTCTCCCTCTGTGTCCCGTTTGTACCCATATTACGCGATGGAACCCGGTAAACGTCAATTTATTTCCTTTAAAGTTCGAAGGTTTCGATCGTTACGTGCTGAAGACGTTAGCTATTCTATACCAGATGCTTGATTCACGAGTTGGCCTCTGAGCGGCTTAATCTTAACTTGTATATAAACACAATTAATAAACTATTCTATTTCTTTATAAAACTAAAGGAATAAGATAATCTAACGTCTGTGAAAAAACCTGAGTGCTCTTTTATTTCTATTGCTGGTATTTAAAGCATTCTTTCTTGCAATCAGGAAATACAGACGCTACATACCTCCTTTCACAGATCAAACGTTATATTACAGTATAATGAGTTTATTTGATTATTCTTTTGTTTCCTAATAATGGGAAAATCGTTCAATATTTTAATACATTTTAACGGTATTTAACATACCATATGTTAAAAACTACCCTTCACGCGTCTGGTTTTACTTAAATAATCAGACTAGGATTATTTCGACAGATTTATAGCCAAATCTTAGAAACAGTCCTTTAGTTTTATGACTTCATAAATTTACTGAGTTTATATATTTTTAAGAAAACATTTAAACGACAAAGATAATAAAAGTTAAGCTCGATAACTGATTTATTTTTCCTTTAGACTTTCGTGGATAGTGATAAAAAATATAACTACCCTATTCCCACGGGATATCTATTCACAGAGTGATTATTTAATTATTTATTTTAACAAAATATAGTTCACATTGGATGGTGTAAAATAATTAATATTTGTCCCATTACATTACTGTAAACAAAATTTTCCAAGAACATAATAACTTGTTTAAAAATCGCAATAGCAGATCAACACGTTTTTATGGCTTTGGGTGAAAAATACTTTTATCTTGTTAATAGTAAAAATGTGTTTATTTAGTTTTGTAATTATAAAATAAATTATTATGTTCTAAAAAATCTTGCTGATAGTAAAAATATAATTGTTCATTTTTGTGACTATAAAAAGAATTATTATGTTGTTAAAAAATTTTGTTTGCAGTAAAAATGTGATAATCTACCTTTCTTAGTATGAAATAAGTTTTTGTGCTTTT
Organism: Diaprepes abbreviatus; assembly: GCA_034092305.1. Taxonomy (NCBI): domain Eukaryota; kingdom Metazoa; phylum Arthropoda; class Insecta; order Coleoptera; family Curculionidae; genus Diaprepes; species Diaprepes abbreviatus. The sequence goes on from JASJET010000122.1 coordinate 12,953,079, forward strand.
AAAAAGTTTTGTTTGAAGTGCTAATAAATCTTGTTAATTGTAAGAACGCGATTATCTAGTATTGCTATTTTTAAACAAGCTATTATGTTTTTATAAAATTTGGTTAGATAATATAGCTGTCTTTCTGAAAATTCGCCTATTAAAGTACATAAGAGATTTTGTGTGAACAGAACGTGAATTGAAATTTAAAGATCATTTAGAGATCAAGACGTCTTCGAAATAAATTTTTTTAACAAATGTTTCATATTTTGTTGCATAGAATCTGATTTCGTTATAAAAATATGTATGTTCTATTTAAAAAAATGAACTTCCGGTATGAAAAATCCACTTCCGGTCAGAACCGAAAATTGTATCACCAATCAAAAGAGCGTACCCAACATAATTGTACAAAATTTTGAAAATCTCAAAAAAACATTTTCCCTAGATTTTAAAAGAGGTAGACAACTGGTCTGGGATACCCAGTATATACTTGAAAGAAGAATACATATGAGCAGCTATTTAAATACAGCAGAAAATCGATTTATTTAGTTTTTAAAGAAATCTTTTTTTTTTTTTTATTTTGCACTACTTCGGCGAATGTATAAATTTAATTGAAAAATCTGCAGGTATAATATCCTGCCGACTGGTCTCGGAATTTATATTTTATATAGACAATTGTTTCCTGAGAATAATGCTCTCGGTTCAATACAGGTTAATTGACGAAACCGTAAGGTGGTCGAAACGCGTATGGAAAGATAACCATAATTGAACTTGCAGGAAATAAACTGTTTGTATATATTCTTTCCTTCTTTCTGCTCGAAAGGAAAATATATGTAGGCAACTATTTAAATACGGCAGAAAATAAATTTATTTATTTCTTATTGAATATTTTTTTAAATTTCACACTACTCATGTGAATGTATAGATGTCGTTCGATTGGCGATATTTTTCAGTCTGACATCGTAAAGCCGGCAGGTTCAATATCCTGCCGGCATGTCTCGAAATCTATATTTTACATAAACAGTTGTGTCCTGCAAATGTTGCAGTTAGCTAAGCTGACCGGACCATAGGGTGGTAGAACGAGTATGGAGAAAAAATCAGAGTTGTATTTGCAGAAAATAAACTGTGTGTATATATTTTTTCTTTCATTTGTTTGAAATATATATATATATATATATATATATATATATATATATATATATATATATATATATACAGGGTGATTCAAAAATCGATCACGAAACTTAAGGGGGTGATTCTACTTGACAAAATAAGGGTAGAGCTTCATATAATTTTTTTTCAAAATGTCATTCGTTTTCGAGTTACAAGCCGTCCAAGTTCAAGTTTTTATTTTTTGTTTTTTGAATTACTCGCTTACAGGAAAACCGATTTGACTAATATTTGAAAGATAGGCTAAGTCTTCTGCGCTTCATCATTTTAGTAACAATTCACATTGATTGTTTGCCGCTAGAGGTCACTTTACCTACATTGAAAATAGTTTTTTTGTCATAATTTTTTAGTGTTGACAGCTACAGTAGTTTTTGGCATAATTTCTGAAAGACTGATGCCAGGCCTTTAAAAAAGGTGCTCTTTATTTACATCGCTAAACCCAACGGTTTAGACGTAAATCACCCTTAAAAATTAAGTGGTAAATTTACTTTTCTCATTTCATTACCACCAGCTACCAGGTAAATAGCTATCAAAGTATACTAGAGCTGTCAGTTTAACATCAAATAAATTCGCTTTTTAAACTATTTAATTTATAATCTTAAAATAACTAATAATGGCTAATCAGAAAATATTCATATTATGGATTATTGCGATATACATTTAATTGATAAAAATTAATGAAACAGTACTAAACAAACTAAAAAAGATTCTCAAAATGTCCCCCATTTTCTTCCATACATTTCCTAACACTCTTCAAAAAATGTCGCCTAACTCGATGAAAAATTTCTGGTGTTTTTTTAATAATTTGGCACTTTTCGATTATCCTGAAGCGAAGATCCTCGACGTTGATTACTGGAATATCGTACACCAATTGTTTCAAATGACCCCAAAAGAAAAAATCCATAGGATTAAGGTCTGGTGACCTCGCTGCCCATGCCAATGCTCCACTTCGTCCTATCCATCGCTCAGGATACGTTGCATTCAAATACTGTCGGACACCTATACTAAAGTGGGGCGGAGCTCCGTCTTGGAGGATCCACATGTTGGCCCTTACTTCCAATGGCACATCTTCCAGATACAATGGGAGACGATTTTGGATAAAATCTAAGTATACGTCACCAGTTAATGGGCCATCAAAGAAATGAGGACCAATAAGGTAATCTCCTATTATCCCTGCCCACACATTTAGTGAAAATCTACGCTGATGTTTCGTTTCTACCACATTGTTTGGGTTCTCGTAAGCATATGTGTGGATGTTGTGTAGATTTGTTATGCCATCACGAGTGAAACCAGCTTCGTCAGTGAATAATATGACGCCAATTAATCGATTATCGTGTTCATACTTAGCTAGGATCTGATTGCACATTTCCAACCGTCTCGGCCGATCATCGTCATAAAGAGCCTGCACCTTTTTTGAATGAAACGGGTAGAGTTGTTCTTCTCTTAGTATCCTCCATGAACTAGCCTGACAGAGCCGCACTTCATTACCAATTTTTCTAGTACTAATACCTGGATTATCTTCAATAATTTCAAGCACTCTTTCTTCTTGTTGCACGTTTCTAGCAGTTCTAGGTCTTCCCCTATTTCCATTATAACTTTTAAAGGAACCACATTCCGCAAGCCTCCTGTGCACACTGGAAAATGTTTGAGCATGAGGGATATTTCTTTCCGGATAACTCTCCATATAATATCTTCTTGCCAACTCTGCATTACCATTTGCTTTTCCATAACAAAAATGGATATCACAATATTCGATATTTGAATATTGGTGATTAGCCATTATTAGTTATTTTAAGATTATAAATTAAATAGTTTAAAAAGCGAATTTATTTGATGTTAAACTGACAGCTCTAGTATACTTTGATAGCTATTTACCTGGTAGCTGGTGGTAATGAAATGAGAAAAGTAAATTTACCACTTAATTTTGAAGGGTGATTTACGTCTAAACCGTTGGGTTTAGCGATGTAAATAAAGAGTACCTTTTTTAAAGGCCTGGCATCAGTCTTTCAGAAATTATGCCAAAAACTACTGTAGCTGTCAACACTAAAAAATTATGACAAAAAAACAATTTTCAATGTAGGTAAAGTGCCCTCTAGCGGCAAACAATCAATGTGAATTGTTACTAAAATGATGAAGCGCAGAAGACTTAGCCTATCTTTCAAATATTAGTCAAATCGGTTTTCCTGTAAGCGAGTAATTCAAAAAACAAAAAATAAAAACTTGAACTTGGACGGCTTGTAACTCGAAAACGAATGACATTTTGAAAAAAAATTATATGAAGCTCTACCCTTATTTTGTCAAGTAGAATCACCCCCTTAAGTTTCGTGATCGATTTTTGAAACACCCTGTATATACTAAACATGGAAGAAAAATAGATTTATTTATTCCTTACTAAAATCTTCATTTTTAATAACTAGAAATATTTTTCTATAAAATTTTAAGTAGTGGGATATAAAAATTATATATCAAGAACTCACTCTTATCCATCTATATTTCCAAACCAGAAATGCTCAAAGTCTGAGCGATCCTTAGATTTTCTTTCCTTGAATATACTATTGATTAACGTATATGAGATCTTCTCTTACTAGATGGCATTCCCAGTTGAAATAGAATTCTGTGTACGGCCATATCAATAAAAATTTGGAAGTGGGATGATATAATCAAGGAAAATTAGAGGGAATTTCTAGTAATAATTTTATTTTTCATAAGTAGCCCCAATTTCACCACTATTAAAACACTTTTTCTTCTAATTTCATGCAAAGGCACTACAAGTTGGAATTTGTAAATCAAATCCTTGGAAAATTCAAGAATGGTAAAATTAGGGCCAAATTGTGTAATATGGGAGAGAAGGGGAATTCATGCTGTAACGAAAAAACCATTTGCTGTTCTGCATTGAAATTCCTCCTCCGAAATTAACGAGAACGAAAAGTTCAAATTACTTATGTTTTTCTGTGCCAAAAATTTTTTGAGGTATATGACATTACTATATAGGGGATGCCTCTTTAATGAAATTTCAAGCCTTAAATCCTTGAAGCCACATATATATATATATATATATATATATATATATATATATATATATATATATATATTTATATATATATATATATATATATATATATATATTTATATATATATATATATATATATATATATATATATATATATATATATATTATATATATATATATATATATATATATATATATATATATATATATATATATATATATATAACTTTTGCTTATCTTTGCCACTTAATAATGATGTTTCTAGATTTACAATAAAATTTTTTGAGCTGCCATATAGGCTTATCATTGGAGATTGTGAATGATTCTTTTAAAACAAGTTTAAAAGCTGTTTTGCCTTGTAACAACGCTGAACATTTATACTTATCGTCCGTTCATGAAACCTACGTACCCAGCAATTTAAAAAATGCTTCCGGAAACATTGAATCATTAATCCAAAGTAGAAAATACCAAGAACATAAAGGGAATATTTGAGCTGATCATGAAACCTCTGTTAATGCCAACAGCACCACCCCATACCACACTTTAATACGATAAGTCGGAGTAGACCATCTGGTAATGCACTTAGAGTAATGTGACTCTATCTAAATCATACCGGATCTGCAACAGTACAAAGTAAGTTCTATTAATATTTATATAAACATGCTCAGTGTCATCGTTTACCAATCCTAAAAGTTTTATTAAAATTTAACATTAGTCTATTTTTTTATACACCGTACACTAAATTCCCCACATACCAGTTATAGTATCCCAGAGCTCTTTAAAAGTCGACTTTGAGAGGACAATAGAATCCGCCTCATTGACTAGAAATCCTTTCGATATATTTAATAACTAATTATTTATTACAAGAAAAAAAATTAGTGCACCCAGTCTTACCCTCTGTGCAACCCCAAGAACAATACTTTGCTTACCAATGGTGCAGTTTTTAACGTGTTGAAATATTTTACGATATATAATGACAAAGACAATCTAGTAAAAGATAGTATTACATAAATAATTTATTTCTAACTAAATCAACATTAAGAACTTCAAAATTACAAAAATTAATAAATTGTTACTTTTAAATTAAATATCTTATCTTCTCTATAGAAATTGGAGTTCATATTTTGATTTAACTGTACAGAACACCTAAGAGTACGAAAAGAAGTTCCAAGGAAGAAAAAAACTGTTTTGAAATGCAGACCAACGGCTAGAATAAATAATCTGTAGTAGACTGTTCGCTGGTTGGATGTCGTAGATTGTGGTCTCATTTAATGTAGTATTCCTAGTTAATAAATTTGGATTCAAGTTTTAGATTTTGGCGTATATTCGTAGATGGCCTAAAAATAAAGATATCGATATATTTCCAATGTGAGAATTTTTCTCAAAAATTCAAGACAGCGCACAAGATATTCTTGGATTAACAAGTCGAACTGGGTCCATTTACTTTTATTGAAAGAGGCGTTCCATTTAAGACTGGAGAACGAAAAGTGTTTGGCTTTTAATATAGTTACTGCAACCAATTTCCAACAAATCGGTGACGCTGTTGTAGTGTGGCTGTGAGGCTGTGGTAAGTTTGTTGAGCTCATTTGTGGCGTTCTGAGCTCTACCTAGATATTCTATTATTGAGTTTGCAATGAAAGTCCAAAAATTTTCGTATTCAAACTCTCTGTAAATGATGGTTCTCCTTACGTAGAAATGAGCTCCAGAGATTATTCGAAGGATTTTAAATTAAAAACTCTCTAATCTGCTGAATCTTAATTGCCCGTGTTGATTCATGTGGGAGTACCAAAGGCAAGATAGAAAGAATAAATAGATTGTAAATTAGCAGCTTAAACTTTAAATTTAGCTTGCTGTTACGATTCAGTAGAGAATAGACGCATATCAAAGAAGTTTTGGCTTTACTTAGAAGATGGTGTGTGTTGAGGAGCTAGTGTAGCATCCTATCGAAGACTAGCTCTAAGTTTTTTTTTTGCATGATTTTTCCTAAGAATCTAAGTATTAGAAATGAATAGCCGATTGTCTGGAATCGCGAATCTAACTTAAGTAAACAATGCTGCCTGAGTTTTGTCTAAATATAACTTAATTTCCCAATCGGTCGTCTATTTCTCAGTTTATTTATATGTCGTTGTAATCTCAGGATTATTAGGCGAAATGACCCTGAGGAAGGAGCAAAACCTGTATTTTTCAGCAAATAAATATAATTTGCTATACTGACCTTTCGGAATATGCGCAGTATACAGGTTGAATAGAGTAAGGGACAGAGGTGAACCCTGAGGAACCCTCGCACTAATTGGCCTTAAAAACAAGTTGTCAACGGGGTGGGGGGGGGGAAATGCCAGCAGGATATACATTTATAGTATAAAAGGCAGAATCGGATCTTTTTTCCTGAACTCAAAGCTCTTGGGGGGGGGGCGGTCACCCCACCGCTCCCTCTTTAATCCATGTCCTTGCTGAAAACTCTAGGATTTCCGTTGAATCGGAATTACTCAGCAGGCAAGATTTCCCTTTCACCTATGCGATTTAAAATTACTCTTTCTATTATTTCCAAAATGCATGCTAACATGAAACATTTGTTTTAATTATAATACCCTGGCACACCATTTTTATTTTTCTTTGCAATATTCTATATTATTTTACTTAAAACTTGGCTTTAAGTATTTATAATTATCAATAGATCGATAGACCAGGAAATAAATTTTACATAGTTAAAGGCATCAAAAAATAAAGGAAATCTGGAAACAACAATGGCTATAGAATTAGTCTAATAAGTTGCCGCCTAACATCCTGGCGATATGTCCTGGAATTGAGATGTTATATAGGCAGTTGCTTTCTGTGAATTTTGTTCTTTATTCATCACAGCTCCGCTGGCAGAATCATTAGGTGATCGAAACTCGTATGGACAAAGAATGAAAGTTGGAATCGCAGGAAATAATATGTCTATCTTTTTTCGTTTAACGACCTAAAGGAGAAAAAGCCGTATTCTGTTAAACTAATATCTATACTAATATTAATTGAATTATTTTATTGATAAGGATGTTAAAATTTTAAGAAAACGTAATTTATTTCAACTGTTTTGAGTTTAATATTTAAAATTTCATTTTTCATATATATATATATATATATATATATATATATATATATATATATATATATATATATATATATATATATATATGAATGAAGCTATATATTTTTTACACAATTAAACCGAAAAATCGATTATTTTGATATTGTGGAGAAACTATAGAATATAGAGAGAAATAATATATAGACGGTTTTTGCATCTTTAAAAGACCTACAAAAATGGCTTTAATGCTAAAGTCGTTTCATAAACAAAAAAGTTACAGCAAAAAAACATCAAAATTAATACTTTACAAATTGGTCAAAATGAAGATACGCAGAAGAAGCGTGATGGAGAGTCATGGTGGAGGGAAGGAACTCATTCTCGCCCAGTAAAACTAAAAATGAAACACTAAATCTGAGCGCACTTTAAAAATTTGCAAAATTTCGGCTTCCAAGTAACGTAGAGCCTTCATTTTTTTTTTTTTTAATTTGAGGTGACTCGTCGAAAAAATAACGTTTAGCATCCTCTTCTCGGACCACCCCCATCTCCCAAAAAAATGATCTTTTCTTTTATTGGTTTATATTCAAATAAACGCATGCCTCTAATTGGTCCCTTCCTCCGGGTTCGTTGGCCAAGCCGCTGGCAGGTGTGCTCAAACAGAATATTGAAAAGAGAAAAGCTCCCTAAATTCATAAAGAATAGGTATATTTAAAAAAATTTCCAAGTATAACTTAAATAAATTGAAAAGAATCTATAAAGGTAAATTGTCTAACAAACAAAAACTAATTAACCTTCTATTGTTACAATAACATGGTTAACCAAAAAAAATTCTGGTTATCATAAACGCACCAAAATTAATTAAAGAAAATAATTTTAAATATAATTATTAAAATATTATCGTATTTTTATAATTTACAGAAGACATTTTTCTGCCCACAAAAAATATAATGAAAGTTACAAAGAAAATAATTTTAAAAAAGCATATCCGACGTTCCTTTTTTGCAATAACTTTTTTGTTTATGAAGAGGTTTGAACACTCAAACAGTCATTTCGTAGATTTTTCAAGACAAGCACACCGCCTAAATATCATCAGAAATATTTTCTGTTACCTAATCCAAGACATTCATGCAAGAAAATCACGGATATGAATTGAAAAATTTATGAAGCCTTTCTTTCTCGACTTATAAATATTGTAAAATATATTTCGCATTTTGAAAATAAAGTTATTTATATACCAACAGCTTTTTACAATCCATAACTAGCCTTATCAATATGAGTAAAGACCTAGTCCATAATTGAAGCTCAGATTAAATTAAAACTTACTCATTTTATTCCGACTATAATTAAAATATTTCTCAACTTTTCTACCACTAAACTTTAATCCATTTGTTTTATGTTTTATTATCCAACGCCATAGTAACTATGTCTTTCATATACTTTGTAATAAAAGTCTTTCGTCTGATTGATGAAAAATAATTTTAAGTTTATGTGCAAGCATGCAATTCCGTCACAACTTTACGCGTTGAGGTTGAAGTTTTAGTATTCTCGTTCTATAATACTACAGTGTTGTCATATAGATACGTCTGACAGTTAATATTTCAATTATTTTGGATTAACTTTAATAACTTTTTTTTCAATGCAAAAAATAACTATATTAAATAATACTTTCATCTTTAGAACAACACAAATTTAAATCTAGCATGGCGAATTGACACTTGCTTGACTCAAAATAGTCAGATTTTTTCGAATGCTAGTGACCCCGCTTGTTTCTAAATCTGGAGTATGGTTGAATTAAGCCAATAAAACTCACTTAGAAGAAAAATATTTTTGTATTAGTCGATGTTTCGATCTCTGTGACATTCTCAAAGCTACACAAGGAATCTAGCAGCATATTCCTGAGGATAATCTCAAAGAGAAAGAAACGTCGCATTATCGATGTGCCTATTGACGAGTCTTACCAACAATCAGTAAATTTTTGTCTTCTTAGCAACATTGTAAATAATCCGGAATTATTGTAAAAAGAATAGTCTTTATGTGTGAACGCAAAACACATTTTTCAGAGTTCGTATTTGGTACTACTCCTGGTAAAACTTACACTGTACCATTATTTTTGCTACCAGGTAGATCACAATCATCATCGCTAAAAGGTATGCCTTTTTCTGTATAAATTAGCGTATTCATGGAAACTGCGTCAACTATTTGAAGCTCCATTCATTACTTTATTCTGAAATTATTTTTTCTCAGATCATCGTGTAATAATTCCTTTAGCTATCTTCCTTTACTTGAGATCCGACATAATAAAGTATACATGTTAACTATCTATCAAAGCTAGGCTTCGGCTTGTAGCCCATATTACAAGACATCAGCAGCTGTGGCACTCAAAGTCTTAAGATATAAGTTTCTTACAGATAAACAACATAAAGATATTTAAATTACCGCCATTTTATTTTATAATAATATTTGAACATGGCGATTTATCAACATTATTTTATGTTGGATAAATCTAATAAATATATATAATATGCAATAAATGCAGGGCTTTTCTGCTAAAATTATCCACCTGAAATAAGTTAATAAGTATTTAATTAAAAAAAATGATGAGGAATGTTAAAAAACTGTGAAGAAGTTCGGAGAACTTCTTAACAGTTTTAAGCATTTGTTCCAACTGGTAGCAACCATCAATTTAAGATCATCCATATACAGGAGATTGTTCAATCTTACTACCTCTTGGTTGCTATTTCTAATTCTAAAGCCGTATCTGGTGGAACGGCGTTAAAGTGGATTTATTGCAAAGCAGAACCACAATGGGCTTAGTGAATCGCCCTAAAATATTTTCCTTCGTATTGGGATTGTACTGGTGTCGATGGTATCGTTGAATGACACTTGCAGTTGAATCCTAGTTCTTCAAATTGAAGTTATTATTATTATTGTTATTATTCCACTGATATGTTAGCTTACCTAAACTGATGAAATTTTTACCTTTTCTTGACAGCAAATCTGAAAATATAACGGAATTTTCAATATGATATCTAGTTCCATTCATCGGTTCATTAAGGACGTGATTATGAATATAAAAGTTAAACTAACTAATTATTTTTGATTTAGTTCGGTCGTATGGGTATTCTCTCGCTGGACCAATTATACATTACAAGATAATAATATATGTATAGGGTGAGTAATTTTTATATCATAATTTGGATAAAGAAGCTATAGGAATGATTAATAGGCTAGGTTAAGATTAAATTGGAGTCAAAATCGAGAAAACACTAAGAGGTAAATTTTGAAAGATATTTCAATTGTTTTTAAACAATACTTTCAAGAAACGGAAAAGTCAATGGTGATATATTTTTACTCAATAAATTATAATTTATGCATCCCTGGTGCAGTTATAATTTAATATTTATACCCGAAATAATATTCTCTTTAAATATTCTTACATCACCTAAACTTTTTAAAGTCATTTAAAAAAAATCAAAATAATTTAACATCGTTTACATCCTGTATCTTGGTAACGAAGCCTCAGATGGTCCATGTTCATATAATCTTTTGTTTCTATTTTTAGATGAAGCATCTCCATGTAGCGTTAATCGATGTTTTTTTAAACTCTCTGTATACAAGTCATTTTGATCCACATTAGTTCATAAAAATAAACAAAATAACTCTATCAGGCTTTACAGAATTTTTTTATATTTATGTATGACAGTTCAATTCTCGTTGAGTGACAGGTTATGTAATATTTAAGCTAAAAGTGTCACTGATCCATGTTTCTTCAAAAATACTGCTATGAGTTGTTTTATTTTTATTGGTATATGACGAAATTTTTTTGCTTCAGATAAAGGAAATGTGTCAAAAAATTTTTTTTATCAGGAGTGAGTAAGTCGTTACATAACTAGTATAATATTAAAAATTTAAGAGAAGGATTTTCTGCCTTAGCGTAGAATTTTTTTAATCTCTAATTTATGGATATATTTTTACAACAATTTGTTCATGGATGTTTTTATACGAATTGGGAAAAACTTTTAAAAATAAAATATAACTAAATTTCTACAAATACATGCTAATATAATTAAAATTAGGAGTTAACAAAAGGATATTTTACTCACAAGTAAGTAGAGTTTTAATCTGGTAGTGACAAACGAATTTTAAATATTTAATGCTTTCAAAGTAAGTAATTGAAAGCTATAAAAGTTGTAAAATTAGATAAAATATTTCTTTGAAAATAAAACAACAAAATACATACATACATATATATATATATATATATATATATATATATATATATATATATATATATATATATATATACGTGGAATCGTTCGAGACTCGTCATAAAACTGCAACAGTGAAACCGAAGGTCTGGTTGAGATATGTCGATGATACATTCATCGTATGGAAGGGAAATGATCAAGAACTTAATGATTTCTCGGAACATTTAAACACCATTTGATCTACAATTAAGTTTACCATGGACAAAGATGTAAATGATCAATTGCCCTTCCTAGATGTCATGGTGAACCGTTTAAATGAAACTATTAAAAGTTTAGTATACAGGAAGCCAACACGTACTGGACAACATCTCAACCATAGTTCTAAAAATCTAAAAATTCTGTTGTAACAAAACTAGGAATTATATGCAACCAATTATATTTCAAGGGAACCTTGGAGAAAATAAGACGAACTTCCAGCAGTTATAATATAAAAACAGCCTTTAAATCAGGAAGTACACTTAGAGCTCATTTAACAAAAACAAAACCAAAAACTACGGATAGGAAAGAAAGTGTTTATAAAATTCCGTGTTAGTGTGATGAAATGTATATTAGAGAAACCAAGCAATCACTAGAAATTAGAATTAAGGAACATACACAAAAAAGGAAAACGTCAGGGGATAAACAACTCCATATAAATTGGTGTGAAGCTGCGGCAATATTTATGGAACCCAACATGGAAGAAAGAAAATTTTTGAAAGCAGCCTACATTAAAAATAATAATGGAACCTTTAGTAAATCCAATCTTTCGCAACCCCTACTTTGTAACATCAAATGGTTGAGATATGTACAGTGAAGCGAAACTTTGTGCTTCAATGGACACAGTCCCTATATAAGTTAGTAGCCTTAACAAAAAATATTCAGTTTATACTTGATAATGATTAGAGATACAACCTAATGGAAACGCCGTAAAAATTAACACAAGTTAAGGTAATGCAAGTCCAACAACCACATTTTAGTTAATTTGGTTCTCATACTACTAAATGAAGCTAGCGGAATCTATATGTATAGCTATAAAGTTTCCTTCCTATGAATAAATAATCTATGCTCTCAATTAATTCCGAGAGTAACTTGTTGTTTGACCTAAACAGTAGTGTATTAAGTAATAGAGAAAAATGGATAAATCCGAAATTCATATGGTGTTTCAATTCTTGATTGTGGAAGGAAAAACAGCCAAGGTAATTCATCTATATTCACTGACTTATATGAAATTTGGTAACGTGAATCTATGCAAAGTGGAATAAATATCAACAATGGAGCCGTAAAGTCAACTGTGCTACTCAAAATCATCGACAAAGACCATTATCTAGTTTTACCGACAGACGGGTGAAAGTACGAGAGTCGGTAGGGGCCACAGATATTTCATAGAGTAAATTAACTATATTTTGAATAATAAATGGAATATTGAAAACGTTTATGCAAGGCTGGTATTGTGTATACTCGCTCCATAGCAAAAAGGAATTCGCATGTGAACATCATCCAACTTCTTGTAATTGTTTAAGAAGGATCCAGTGGAGTTTGCACGTCGTTTTGTATCAATGGATGAAACCTGTATACATCACTATATCCCGGAAATGAAACTGGCGAATTGTGTTCCATGCGTTGGAGATGATGCATCAATTCTCCTGATTAATCAACTATGAAAGGGAAGCATAATTACAGGGGGATAGTATACTTCACTTTGGGAACAATTTAGGTTAAAAGCAGCAGAAAAACACTCGATCATGCTCAAAAAGTTACTGTTTTACCATAACAATACATCGGTGCATTCAAGCCGTGTCACTGGGTAAAAATTGGTCGAACTGCAATTTAAATTGCTTCCACAAGACAATTTGAGGCAAATGGAGTGATCATAAGGAAAACAAGTATTTTGAAAGTTGCGAGAAACTCATTTCCATTAAAAAATCACAAAGATCAAGAAACGTTTGGGCAAGTGCACTGAACTTTGATATGTTCTTTAATATTAAAATAAGTTACTTATCAAACCACATTTTGTTTAGATGAATTAGAATTCACCAATTTCAAGGCTCACTGTATGCAATATAGGAAGCGTTGAAATTAGTGAATGAGATTTCTCCGATACGTCAGCAGTGTAACGAAGTTACTAATTTTTGTGTATGAGTATGTTTGCCGGGATTTAATTTATTTATTTTACATCCGAAAAATCTGATTCTTGCGGGAAAAGAATGCTTAAAGTTTCAATATTACCGACATATAATTAGATTTACCGCGCTATGCTGGGAAATATCATTTCCCGAGGTTTTCAGAGCATCCGACCATAGTAATCGCCCGCCGCGTACAGCAGTATTGTAAGCGTAATTACCGCACGCCGTCACACGTCAGCGTAGTGGGAGTTCGGGCCGTCTATTTAAGCCTGAGCAGACCATTATTTCGCTGAGAACTGCACGTACTCCACCCGGGTCAACAGTCCAAACGAACTGCCTGGGTTGCCTGCCGGACCTGGTCTAACGAATGACCAGGAATATGTTTTACCGCTGGGTGTCCTCCGCTATCCGTTGATAAGGGCGCTTAACAACTGCCGCTGTGTAGAGACTCCGCTTACCGCCGATCGATGCCGGGTTATTGTTAGACATACCGTGTATACCGCCATCGGTCGAATTTTAATACGAAGCGCCGTGAACAGCGTCCGCGGATTATAGATACGAAACGTGATAGTTTGCTTATAAGCCGTCGTGAATAGTGTCGCAACCGTGTAGTACGAGGTACGTGAATAGTCTCGAATGATACCGCCGGGTTACCGTCTCCAGCGCTACCGACTAGTACGAGCTACCGTGAACAGCTCTCTTAACATACTCTTGCCCTCCCTACCATTTATTTGTTAATATTATTGTCCATCTTAGATTGTAAGTTAGTTTTAAGCCATATCTTTATATAAGTATAAAATACAGGATACAGGATGTTTTATAACGGTTAGTTTCATTATCCAGTCCCATACGCCTCACAAATTTGGCATCTAGTCCCATTTTTAACATTACATATAACAACTAACAGCCGTCAGCCAGCACTAATATACGCAATTGACCCTTGGCTTGCCGTTTCTCTACTGTAACAAGCTGCCCGGTGCATAAGTGGGTCCTCGACCACATGAATCCCGAGGGTGGCGCCCGAGAACCGACCACCGAGTGGATGTTTTGACCTTCAGGCAGTCAAACCGTTGAACAGTTCAGAGTGCAGAGATATAACGATTATAAGTATATACCGTCAAAGCGATACACCTGCGCTGAGCATTTGACCGATGACTGTCTGCGCGAGAAATATCCATTGACCGATGTTCCGCTGCCGTAAACAAAGTAGATCCGTAGAGCACGACCTGCTCCCCTCCTACGTAAATAGCGTCACAGCAGTCCTACACCCCCTTGAGAACATTCGATACAACATAACACCAATTATTATAACGAAGTTTGAGAGCGGGCGGGTTTATGTCTGTTCTGCATAATAATCACAATCCCTGTTTAAAATGTGGCATAATAAATAAAATTCAATAACGTTCTGTAGTAACTATATCGTACACATTTTATTAATCAGTTAGACAATATTTTTAAGCAAAGATTCAGCCAATAGAACAATTATAATCGCTTTAATATCTTCGCGAGCTAATAACTAATCAGGTAGCAGCGTCATTAACACGCTACTTTCGTGCTCACGCACCATTGAGTTTTATATTCGAAATAAACAAATTGTTGTTGGTAGCAATATGTGTTAATCCGAAAAAGATTTTTTTAAAATTAATTTGTGCCTTACTTGTCAAGAAAATAAAAACGGGCATAAATTTAACGTCTACTGACCGAGACAGGTGTCGAATACGCCACGTTACTATTTTATATTGGGATATTGTGTTTTGTTCTTTGGATATAACAGTCACAGAAAGTAAAATTAATTTATAACAAATTCAATGAATACAATTTTATACTTCAAACATTTTAATTAGTTTCAAACAACTTTATATAAACATTAATTCATTATAAGATGTGATCATTGAATACGATTGTAACACATAACCAATGAGTGACATATATATATATATATATATATATATATATATATATATATATATATATATATATATACATAAGAAAACCTTAAATAGTTTAAACAATGGAAATAAAAATCTAAACAGAGACAATAGTGATTTAAGTAAATATAATAATGATGAATATATTACAATTTAACAAACTTTATTTTGCTTTACTAATATATTCATCAATTTTAATTACGTACCTATTAAAAATTTTTATAAATTTTTAGGTCTAAGGTTCAGGAATTTTCAAATGAAGATATCTTACAGCACTTTGTTTAAAGTATTTTTTTAGGTCCCATACCTAACTAGGAGCTCCTAAAATTTCATTTTGTCCATCCACTGTAAGTCACAGCTTTAAAACATCAACATTCTTTGAACAGCAATACATGTATGTATATTTAAAATTATTATTCTCCACCAACTAAAAATACCTTAAACTGCAAGAGCAGACGTATTTTGTTCTAACATGGTCATAAACAAAGCATTACCTCAGATTGCCAGAAACTACAGAAAACTAAGGATTCATGTTTTCTGTGGTTAAGTGAGCTTACTGTACTAACAGAATCTAATGAATGTATAACCGCTCTGTAGGTGGCGGTATGCCACCATCGGTGATACCTGCACCTTTCCTGAGGTAAACCCGTGTTTATGATGGTATTATAACAAAGTGCTTTTTAGAGTATTAGGCTTTTTAATTGGCTGAGAACAATAGTTTTTGCTAAATATGTATGGATTTGTGCATATCAAATATATTTACTATTAGAATATTGATCTATTATTATTACTCTAGCCAGACTGTGTCAAATGCTAGGAGATGGCGCTGCTTGTATTGGACTCTTATTTAGTTTGACATAGGTTACTTAAAGAATTCAAGTTTTCTGTGGATAACTGTGCTTACCTACTCTGCCATGTACTGACGAAAATAAATGTGTCGAAACTGATCTGTGCTCCTCCATGAAAGAAGCTCCTATGTCAAGTTTTGCTTTATGGTTATGTTTGAACAAATTATGTCTTCATAGTATAAGGTTTTTTTAAGTTGATCGAGAACAATGATTTGTAGGAATTTGTTCTGAACAAACTAAACGCACTTGTGGTCTCTTTATATTATAATGCCCTAAAACGAAATAAACAATAAAAATGATTTTGTGAATACTTTTAAATTTTAAACAAGGCGAAAAAATATTACAAAAAAATTAATGTATGATAACAAGTATTTGTAAGATACCAAAAATAAGCAACAGCTATTATCATTTAAGGTTACGCGATAGTTTTTACATTTTACTTAGCTAAAATAAAATTAATATTTTTTAACAAAGTCACTAAACATTTTGGAATACCTAGAGGTGTCATTCGGATAAGGTAGTTTACTTGTATTTATCCGTGAAATTAGTACCAGCATTAGAAAATAGGAATCTGGTCAGGATGGCACATTTTTGGTACTGATATACTCTTACAAAATACGAGAGTGTTTGATTTTGCCTACCAAGGAAAAATTTCTAGAGCCGACTCTGATGGAACAAACCAAAAGATGTCATAGGCTTCATCAAAAGAAAAATGCTTCCTTCCAAAAATTCTTCGTTAGTTGATACCATCGAAATATTAAACTATAAAAATTAATAGACCTAAAAGTAGACAAGATATTTTTGCAATTAAAATAAAATAAAAGTATTCAAATAATAAGATATGCTAAACACACTATATGAAATATTAAATAATTTTGTTTAAGTCAAAAGTAACATAACAATAAAATCTACATATATAATTGATAAATTTGTCCATTAAGCCTAAAACTACAAATTTTTCCATTCTAAGTATTGTTCTTTTATATATGCAGAAACAATTATTTTGAATGTTTTCTACTTCCTGTTTAGATTTTTTAATTTAAAATATAGATAGTAATCTATAAGGTATATTACAATTATTTGCAAGTAAATCATGTTTATACGTTTACACTATAAAAAAGTCACGAGTTCAAATAACTCTGCAAAACTCTACTTTATGATAATTAGCTTGTCTGGGTTTCTTCACCCATTAAAAATATTCTCGAAATGAAGAAAATGAAATCATCACAGTGCAAGGCTCTAGATATGAATTTCATGAGGTTGCGACGATTTTGTTTCAAAGACAGGGACGTACTGTGACAATGAAAGGATATAAATAGTTGGTTCATTGAATTTTGCTTTTTTACAAACATAATGTAGAACATTTATTGCCTAATACGTAACCATGTATAAAATAAACATCTTGCGCCACTATAGTATTTAATCTTCGTAGACATAAAGGAAATTTTCTACCATATATATATATATATATATATATATATATATATATATATATATATATATATATATATATATATATATATATGTATATATATATATATATATATATATATATATATATATGTTATATCGTGACCGAGGAAAATTGGTTTTTAAAAAAGACTTTATTTATTAAATCAGATATAACAAAATAATTTTATTTTAGAAGTTAATTATTTAAGTTTAAGTACAGAATTTAAGTGAACAGAATCTTAGATCGAATTATAAAAATAATGGTACTTTACTTTACGAATAGTTAGGTCGAATTATAAAAGAATAGTACTGTAACTTAAGAGAGAAGAGTTCGAATTGACCTTATTTAGTGGTTGCAGGTATTTATAGGTTCTGCCTATGCTGACACGGTTGTTCTTTTGTTCTATGGATTTCTATAGACGCGTGATGCTAAATCAGCTAGAAATATGAGAACTGCGTCTTAGTTTAATTATGTCAACGTAGCTTAATGTGAATTGCTTGTAATATAATATCTAGAGATAAACACCTGCATCCGGTTAGATAACGGACTTAGTATATTTTAATAATAAAAGGAACATTTTCCCTTATAACAGTACACCCCGCCATATCAAAAAGTTGTTGCCATGCAATAACTTTTGACTTACATGGTATAATATAAATTACAAATTTGATTGTTTACATTAAAATAATTATATTAACATTTAACTTATTTAATTATGCAGTAGATTTATTTAAATTGATATTTTCCATTTCAAAGTTTTCTTCTACTGGCTCATTAATTCTAACATCTCTAATACTAGATCGTCTGCGAGGTAGAATATTAGAAAATCTTTTTCCTATAATAGATTGTCTAGGTCCCATAGGGGGTGGTGGTGGTGAAGGGTTTGACATTATCCCTATTCTAAGCATTCTTTTGCGTCTTTTACATTTGCAGAAAATATATACAATAACTAAACAGATTATTAAAATTATTGAAAAATAGGTAATCCAGGGTGTATATTTTTGAATCGTTGGCTCGTTTAGCAAGTTATCCAGTTCTTTTGAGTACTGATCTAACTTATGTTTGGCTATCTCTAAATTTTCGAGATTTAGCTCTGTTATTTTCAATGGTTTCAAATTGAGAGATTTTTTAATATATTTGGAATAATTTTGACAACAATTAAAAGGTATTTTAAATATATTTGTATAGTTATAATGCCACTCAGAGACTTTGGCTATAGTTGCTTGTATTTTTGTATTTCCAACATAAGCCACACAAGTTGGTTGTAATGTCATTATGGCATTAGTATTAATTATTTTGGAAATTGGATCAAAGTCAGAGCATTTAATTGTAATTGGAACTTGATCCGAAATTATAAGAAGCCATATATTTTCTTTAAGTAATTGAATTTTATATTCTTGTGCAAAGAACGGAATTACTTGACAATTTTTAGGTAATGCATTCATATTATTAGTTTTAAGTAATTGAGCTTCACACATTGATTCCGAATCGATTGGGTATGAATATAAATTTTTACAGAGTTTTATATTTAACATTATTTCTTTACATTTTGCAACATCTGCTAAAGGTATGAACTGATCAGAATCTTCACCTTTTGCAATATATTTTTGTATTGTTGGTAAAACATAGTGTAATTGAGTTTGATTATCTTTTATTGGAATTGGATAAAGCCGATAAACCGTATATATTTCTGGCTCTACCAGGGGAATGTATAATACAAATATTAACTTTTTATCAGTTTGGAATGCTGATAATTCTATTATATCCAAATACGTGGATATTTGACCTTCATTCGGTGAAAGGGGTAAGTTGTTTTTGCGTAAATTTTGAGAAATTGTTTGTAAGGCTGAGATTAAGTCTTTAGGCGTTATTATTGAAGAATGAATTATATTTAGCCTAGCAAATGTTATAGAGTTTAATACGTCGTTTAATTGGGTTTCGATAAAAGTGAATGACTCTGTCAAATGTTCAAATACGTTCATAATTTGCAATTTTGCATCCATCGTTTCTAAAGTATCCATAATACCATAAATTCTGTTTTCAATTATTTGTATATCTTTATTAAATGTTTCCTCATCGATTCTAAATTTTTGAAGAGTTTCATTGAAATTTTTGATAATTGTAGTTGTTACCAAAATCTGCTTTTTCATTAAGTTTTCCACTTCATGTTCGTCTTTTTCTATTTTATTTATACAATTATTGAAGTATTCTCCATCTGTAGCGTCTAGATTGCCTGTGATAAATTTCCAGATGCTACCAGCTGCATTAATTAAACCTCTTTTGCTTCTTTCTCGAATATTTGGTTTTAAACTGAATTTTATTTCTTCGAATTTTTCATTTATGTTTTTTGCAATTTGATCTAGTAGAGTTACGTGTGTTTTTATGTCAACACTAAATGATCGCATTATGTCTGATTGTTGATTAACTGTTGACATTATGGAATGTAATATTTTTAATGAATTTTCATAAGTATTTCTTAGGCCATGTAAATCTTTATAAACTAGTAACGTCCATCTTTCGTTACTGATTTTGAGTCTGCATTCACGACTAAAATAGACTCCTACATTATTTTCGACTGGGGTCAATGTATATAAATATTTTTGATTTTGTCCTTGCTTCGTTGAAGTTCCATTATGTAAATTGAAGATTAAGGCCACGATGAATAAGATTCTGCAACAAAGAATTTATTGTTGATTTCTAGCATTATTGTCGTCTGGTTTTATAAATATTTCTTGTATATTACGCTTGTCGGTTTTTATGGCTGACGGACTGTTGCACAATTTTAAGTGATCATAGTTTACTTTAGTAGTTTGTTTTGTTTCAGGGTTTTCTAAAACTGCTGAATTTAATCTGATTTCTTTAATTTCATATGGTCCTTTGAATTTATTTATTAACTTGTTTTTAATCTGTGATTCACGTACATAAACCATATCACCTATTTTATAGTCAGGGTGAGCTGAGACGTGTTCATCGAATCTTTCTTTTGCTTTTTGTTTTGCTAGCTGTGTTTTTTGTCTAGCAATATCGTAGTAATATTTTATTTTGGCGTTGAGGTCTCGTATATATTTAGATATTAGTTCTTTCTGGTTGTACAAGGTTTCAGGGGGTCTAGATGACGTATGGCCAAATATTAACTCATATGGGGTAAATCCTGTTGTTTTGTTCACTGAATTATTGTAACAAATACATGCGTATGGAATTAGCTGACATGGGTGTTCCCTTGGGTCTTCTGATGTCATTGTTCTTATCATTTCTAACAAGGTTGCATGGAATCTTTCCAAAGATCCATTTGACTGCGGATGATTTACGCTGGAATATGTCAATTTTATGTTATAAAGGTTACATAGATCTTTCATTAGTTGCGATGTAAATTGTAAACCTTGATCTGAATGTATTCTAAGTGGTGTTCCATAATGTTGGAAAAATAGTAAAAGTGTGTTTACAACAGATTTCGATGTTTTATCGATTAATGGATATGCTTGTATGAACTTTGTTAGTTCATCATTGATTGTTAAAATGTAATTATTTTCCGGGATTTCTAGTATGTCTATATTGATTCGTTCAAATGATGTTTTTGGCGTTTCTGTTATTACTAATGGGCTATCCATATTTTTCCGTAAAACTTTTGCTTTTTGACATATTTCACATTTTCTAATGTAATTTTCAACATCTTTATTTAATCCGGTCCAATTGTATCTTTCTTTTATTCTTCTGACCGTTTCATTTACACCTCGGTGAAAATTAGATTTACCTGTATGATATTTTTCTAAGATAACTGGTATTTCTTCCTGAGAGGGTTGTGTAATTATATCTTGACATACGACTATTTTTAAGTCTTTATCTGAAAATATAAACGATAGTTGTTCGACTAATGGTAATTCGACATTGTTTTCTACATAGTACGTTTTGCTTTCGTCTAACATATTTAATGAATTCGTAAGCACTTTAAAAAGAGTTGGTATTGCATCTTCATTCAGAAATGGTAAAGTGATGACGTAGTATGTTCTTTTCTTTACTGACTTGGAATTTAATACATTTATCTTTTCGTCGTCAAAGGTTGGGTGATTCTCAAATAAATCGTCAATAATTTTGTAATGTAAATCTTTTAATTTGTTTTCTTGAAAAATAATTATTATATTTTTATGTTCCTTGTCTAAAAGTT
The DNA here is from genome assembly GCA_034092305.1 of Diaprepes abbreviatus. Lineage (NCBI taxonomy): Eukaryota > Metazoa > Arthropoda > Insecta > Coleoptera > Curculionidae > Diaprepes > Diaprepes abbreviatus. Next base: position 12,975,064 of record JASJET010000122.1, read on the forward strand.
GTTCATTTGAGTATCTTACTTTTGAATAGTCTATTAGAGACGTAGTTTAATAAAGTTCTGCGAAACGTTTCCATTCGTTTTCCATTGAGACATGAGAACAATTTCATTTTCATCGATTTCTGATTCTGAACTTTCTTTGGAAGTTGAGGGCTTATTTTTGTCTTTATTGAAAGCACAAATTTTTTCAAGATGATTTACTTTGATGCGACTTAAGGCGTCTGCATTTTTATTAATTCTGCCGCGTTTATATTGTACTTCGTAGTCGTATTCTTCTAGTTTCAATCGCCATCTTAATAGTTTTGATCCAGGGTCTTTTACTGAGAATAACCAAGTTAAAGGTCTGTGGTCCGTGATAAGTTTAAATTTTCTTCCGTATAGATAAGGTCTAAAGTGTCTAACTGCCCAAATTATAGCTAATAATTCCCTTTCTATTACACTGTATCGGGTTTTTGCCGGACATAATGTTCTTGAGGCGTATGCTATTGGTAAGTCTTTTCCAATAGGTCCTTGTGATAATACTGCGCCAATTGCATAAAGTGAAGCGTCAGTAGTAAGAACAAATGGTTCTTCAAAATTGGGAAATTGTAGTATTGGTTGTGATATTAAATATTCTTTTAAATTTTCAAATGCTTTTGTGCATTGCTTATCGAATATAAAAGGTGTATCTTTCTTTAAGAGAGCTGTTAATGGTTTAGAAATTTTTGCAAATTCAGGGATGAATCGTCTATAATATCCTACAAGTCCAAGAAATGATTTAATATCTTTTATGTTCTTGGGAGTTTTAATTTGTTGTATAGCTTTTACTTTGTCTGGATTTGGTTTTACTCCGTCCTTAGTTATAAGGTGTCCTAGGTAAGCGACTTCTTTCCGTAGGAATTCACACTTGTCGGGTTGTATCTTTAAATTAGCATTTCTTAATCTTGTGAAGACTTCTTTTAGTCTTTGTATGTGTTCATAAAAATTTTTTGAATAAACAATTATGTCATCCATATAAACTGAGCATTTTTCATTTTGTAAACCTGTTAATACGCTGTCCATTACTCGTTGAAAGGTGCTTGGTGCATTTTTGCTTCCAAAAGGCATTCTGAGAAACTCATAATGTCCATTTTCGACTGAAAAGGCTGTCTTAGGTACATCTTTAGGATCTATTTCAATCTGATGAAAACCTGATGCTAAGTCGAGTGTTGTGAAGTAAGTACAGTTTCCTAGTTGATCTAGTACAGTACTGATATTTGGAAGTGGATACTTGTCTGCTATTTGGATATCGTTAACGCGACGTAGGTCGACAACAATTCTAAATTTTTGTTTTCCTGAGGCGTCCATTTTTTTAGGTACTACCCATACAGGACTTGACCATGGAGATACAGATGGTTGTATTATTCCTTGATCGAGCATTTTGTTTATTTGACTTTTCACTTCGTCTTTGTATATGTATGGATATCTATATGATTTTGTATATACAGGTCTTGCGTCTCCTGTTGGAATTTGATGTTTTATTTCACTTGTAAATGTTAACTTATCGCCATCCAAATAAAATATATCGGAAAAATCGAGACAGACTTGAGTAATTTGCTCTTTTTCTTCATCGTTTAGATGATCAATGCGTAGTTGATTTAAAATTTCATCTTCCCTGTCATTTTGTGAAATAATTTCTTGATTATAATTGTATACAGAACTAACGTTTTTAATAAATGGTTCAAATTGTAGATTATTAAAATTTACTGTTTTTTCAATAGCATTTACATTTAAGACGGAAATTAAAAATTCACCTTTTTCATTAATTTTTACAATTGCATTTGGAATTCTAACTTTTTCAACCGTTTGCGCTAAAAGTATTGCCTCTGTGTTGCGAAGTTTATTTGTTTTAAATTTAAAAATTTGCTCTACACGAGGTTCTATCGTAATCTGATTATTTTCAAAATTTTGATTTTTAATTACATTTTCTAGAGAATTACCTGACAAAGATGGAACTTGATGTAATTGTATTGTTTTAAAGTTTGTGATTAAGACTTTGTTTTTCAAGTCAATGACACATTCATACTTTTCTAGGAAATCTATGCCAAGGATTGCGTCAAAACTTATCGGAAGGTTGCATATGTAGCATTTTAGTGGGTCTTTAACATTAAAAGGTACAAGTACAGATTCATAAATTGGTATGTCTTCATTGGTTATGCCTTTAATTGTAAAATTTTCAGGAAATCTATCTTTAAATTTTTCACACGTTTTTGGTTTAAAAATTGTTATGCCTGCTCCAGAATCAATCAATAATTTATAAGTTTTAGAAGTATCATATATGTAAAATAAATTTTGGGAACTGACTATGTTTAAACGAAATTCTGTTCGTCTTTGTTGGAAGTTTGTTGGTTGTTTTGTTGGACATGTAATGTTTGTATTTGGTCTGTAAGTTCCATTATTTCCGAGGCTTGTACTCGAAAATTTTCATTATTTTGAGAATATGAATTTTCGGATATATCATTTTGTGCGTATTTATTTTCAAAATTTATTTCCGCGTTTTGAGAGTAAAATTCAGTATTCGGACAGTAACTTTCATTAGAGTTATACATTAAGTCGGGATTAACGTCGGGATTTATCTCGTAATCAGGTGTAAAAGTTTCGTAATCAGGATTAAATGTCTCATTGGCATTATCGTAGTAATCAAAATTTGAATTACTATACTCAGGTTCAAAATTATAATAATTTTGATTATCTTGTTCAAAATTAACATGATGTGTATTTTGTTGATTCGGTCTTTGGTAGTTTGGATTAGGAACTATGACTGATCTTTGTTGTGGTTGAAATCTTTGATTATTTTGGTAAGTATTTTGCCTTTGGATTCCCTGTGGCTGCGCTTGGAATCGGCTATTTTGTAACTGTGCCTGAAATCGACTACTTTGTGGCTGCGCCTGTGGATTTCTTACTTGTGCATTTTGAAAATTAGGATTATACCTTAATTGTGAATTTTGAATGTTCGGTACATTTTGTACGTACGCTGGTCTTTGATTTTGTGTTTGTCGTAAACGGCATTCATTTGATGTATGACCGTTTCTTTTACAGAATGAGCATGTTTTTTGATTTTGCATTTGTCTTTGAGGTGGCTGCGCCTTTGCTCTTTGATATTTTTGGTTTTCGAAATATGATAACTGTAATTCGCGTTTCAACCTATTGATTGCATCAACTATGGTTGAAGGGTTGCCTGCACGTAGTATTTGCCCTAATTTAGGTTCTAAGCCTGTTAAAAGAGTGTTTAAGCACATTCCATCAATTAGGATCATCTGTGCGTGTTTTTGATTTTGAGCTAAAGTTTGTTTTAAAACTGCCGCGTACATTTTCGCGTGATGAGTTTGTAGTCTACCCGCGAATGTTATGGGGTTTTCATTTGTCATTTGACTCATGCGTTGAAGATCTTGAATTAAGGAAGTAAGATCTCTTGGATCTCCAAAATGAACTGCTAATAAGGCTTTTATGTCTGCCCATGTTGTTATGTCTCTAGAATTTATTAGTTGTGCCGCTCTTCCGCGTAATTGATTTTTGATTTTTATTACTAGTAAGGGTACTTGTTCGTCTGTGCATAATTGATATGCTTGGTCGCAAGATGTGGTAAATGTGTTTAGACCTATTTGGTCTCCCTCGTATTCAGGGATTAAGCTGAATATCTCTGATAATTTATATGCTTCGACTGCTATTTCGTTATCGTTATTTTGATTGTTAGCCATTTTTGATGATTAAGTTGTTATTTATTTTTAAGTTCGGTTAAGCAAATTAAAAGGCGTTTTATTTAATAAGATAATCGAACTGAATTCGAACTAATTTTAATTTGATTATTTATTTGAAGAATTATTAATTATTTGTGAGTAAGATTCTGTCAATTTTACAATGAATTATGAATTAATGAATTTAACTTACTCTAAGTTGAAGTTCATCGGTGCTCTTCTTACGCCAGGGATGTCACTAGGTGTTCCTTCCACGTAAGGGTTGTAGAGTGCGATGCTTGAAGATTTGTTGAGTGCGATGCTTGAAGATTTGTTGAGTACGATGCTTGAAGATTTGTTGAGTACGATGCTTGAAGCTTGAAGTTGACCAATTCGTCGTGTTCGCTCTCACGCCAGGGATGTCACTAGGTGTTCCTTCCACGTGAGGTGTGTAGGCTGTTTCGCGCCAGCTTCCACGGAGCTCTTCACGTCGACTGGGTTGCGTTGCTTGAAGCTTTGAAGGAGAACCAATCCTCTCGTGTTCGCTCTCACGCCAGGGGTGTCACTAGGTGTTCCTTCCACGTGAGGTGTGTAGGCTGCTTCTGTGCCAGCTTCCACGGAGCTCTTCACGATGAGTGGGTTCTTGATTTGTTGTGGGCTGCTTTGTCCCTTGTATTTTTCTTAATCTAATGTTGTGGGCTTCTTTGTCCCTTGGGCTGCTTTGTCCCTTGTAGTTTTCTTAATCTAATGTTCTGGGCTTCTTTGTCCCTTGAAGTGTTCCTTATTCTAATGATGTGGGCTTCTTTGTCCCTTGAAGTGTTGCTTATTCTAATGATGTGGGTTTCTTTGTCCCTTGAAGATTGGATGATGTGGGCTTCTTTGTCCCGTGAAGTTTCTTGAAGTTTGGATGAGTGCTTGGCTCTTGTTTCACAAAGAATTGGAATTCACCGTGTTTTTTGATCACGTTGAAACATCCTACCGACTGCGCCAATTTTGTTATATCGTGACCGAGGAAAATTGGTTTTTAAAAAAGACTTTATTTATTAAATCAGATATAACAAAATAATTTTATTTTAGAAGTTAATTATTTAAGTTTAAGTACAGAATTTAAGTGAACAGAATCTTAGATCGAATTATAAAAATAATGGTACTTTACTTTACGAATAGTTAGGTCGAATTATAAAAGAATAGTACTGTAACTTAAGAGAGAAGAGTTCGAATTGACCTTATTTAGTGGTTGCAGGTATTTATAGGTTCTGCCTATGCTGACACGGTTGTTCTTTTGTTCTATGGATTTCTATAGACGCGTGATGCTAAATCAGCTAGAAATATGAGAACTGCGTCTTAGTTTAATTATGTCAACGTAGCTTAATGTGAATTGCTTGTAATATAATATCTAGAGATAAACACCTGCATCCGGTTAGATAACGGACTTAGTATATTTTAATAATAAAAGGGGCATTTTCCCTTATAACATATATATATATATATATATATATATATATATATATATATATATATATATATATATATACAAAATGGCCAAGAGGAACTGATTGCTTATTATTATTAGCAGAGTACTCTGCAAAGCTGAGCGAAATTATTGTGTAACAAGGAAAGAACTATTCGCCATTATAAAGACATTGGAACATTTTCATAAATATTCCAATGGCCAAAAATTTCTTCTGCGAATAGACCATGCATCACCAAAGTGGCTTTTACAATTTAAAAATTCTGAAGGTCAAATAGCACGATGGTTAAAACGGTTGAAAGAGAACGATTTTAAAACTGAACATAGAACCACAAAAATGCAGACGCTTTGTCAAGAAAACCGTGTCCAGAAGAGTACAACAAGAAAATCCAGCCCTTAACATTATCATTAAATTAAAGAATAATAAGTCAAATCGACTCACTTTTCAAGAATTCTCATCAAAATCTCAAAAAGGAAAAGGTTAAAGGGTTTTATGATTCCTTTATTATGCACAATGACCTATTAAAAAGAGTTTGGGAGAGCTCTGATGGCAAAGGCTACAAGTACTAGACTATATTACCCACAAAAAAGGTTCCAAAAGTACTGCAAGCTTTATATAATCGTGTTGGTGGCGGACACTTAGGGGTTGTGAAAAATATTTAAAGTTCGAGAGAAGTTCTATTTGGCTAGGGAGCCGCACAGATGTAGAAGATTAGTGCAAAACCTGTACTGACTCTGCTGCCAGTAGAGGACCAAAAACGTGTAGCCATGATAAATTGAAGCAGCATAATGAGGGAATAAATTTTGAAAGAATTGGTGTAGATTTTCCTATTAGTAAATCCAAGAATCGCTATATGTTGGTAGCTATGGCTAGGTGACATCCTGGTATAGGTCAAAATTTGGAAAAAAATACTTTTTTCCTCAAAAACGGCTAGAGTAACTCAAAACACTTTGACTTAAAGTTATCGGAAATAAAGAAAGGAATAAAAAAAAATAAATATAAAGGGTGATCCATTTAAAATAAGTAAGTTTCAGACAACTTACGAAATAACCGGAAGTCACACCATAGCGCTGTTACTTCATCTGTAGAGAGCGTTATCGAAAACTCCATTATTCAAAATTGCAAGATTTAAATTGCATGACTTCCTGAGATATTCTAATGGACAGTCATGAGACATTCTGTATATGAATAAATATGCCCTTATATAGGAATATTAGGGATAATAAGAGAAAAAGCTATGTAATCAGTAATGGGAATAAATGTGTTACTAAAATTAACAAAATTTTCCATTTTTGTCATTCTAGTAATAAATAAAAATATTTTTTTTCTTCCTCTATTTTCAACCAAAGTACACCAGCGGGTTTTATGTAAAAAAACCTCTACATTAATCATTTTTACTTTTTTCATTAAATAACATTGACTAAGATAAGAGGGGAGTTTGTAAATGGAGAACTTTCAAGTTCGCCCCATATCTTCGAAATAGAGAGGGCTAAGACAATTTTGTTAATTGCATCATTTGTTTAATAAAAAAGTAGCACAGGTTACCGGAAAACACAAGTCTCTATCTTTAATTATAATACAGATATCCTGCAAAAATATTTTAAATCGGATGCCCTGTACATGCTGTTAGGTTGTATAGAGAACACCAAATATTTTTATACTATAAGTTTTGGTTTGCATATATATATATATATATATATATATATATATATATATATATATATATATATATATATATATATATATATATATATGATACCATTAAATGTTTGAAGCTAGATATATATATATATATATATATATATATATATATATATATATATATATATATATATATATATATATATATATATATATATATATATATATATATATATGAGGGAGTAAAATTGACAGGTTGTTCCTATAAACATCTTAGAAGGTTTCAGCATTCACGCCTAGCTTTTGATGCAATGGCGCCCTGAATAACCCACCTCTACTCTGTAGTATAGTTGTTAGCTAGACATTTTTGCTGCTACTAGCTATCCACTGTACTTTGTAAACTTGTTACAATTAATTAGCTTTTGTTTTCACTTAATTCTGAGGTGTTGTGCAACAAATATCAGCGTAGCAGCTTGCTCCCAAAATTATAAGAATAATAGTGTTATTTCCCTTAAGAAATATTTCTTTTGAATAAAGCCAATTCTATTTTACAAAATATTGAATATATTCCCCATTTTGACATAAAATATTTGCGATAAAAAGCCACTGTAAAGAAAAATTATGCCTATAACAAAAAAAGGTTTTTAAAAATTGAGAAAACCAGAAAGCTACAACTTTCTCCTTAAATAAACCAAAAATGTAAAATATTATATTGCAAATAAAGTAAATTTTGGAAATTAATTTGTATATTTTAATCATGTGTAAGTTTCCAAAAATAGTATTTTAATATTTAAAAAAAATGTTGTGGGAACCTCAACTTCTATTCCTATATTCGTAAATGTATTCTAGCTCTAAAACTGGTAATGACGCGCTTATTTATTAACTTAGTGTAAGTTAAGAAATAAGGGGTTCCAATTGAAAAATGACCACAAATTAACTAATTATTAAATCTTAAATATACAAGAATAACAAAGTCGTTTTCTTTCATTACCAAACTTTAAAAAGTGAAAAATTTCGTTTACTTCAAATATACAACTAGCCCTTTTACCATTTTCAAGATTTTATTTTGAGAATTTTATCCTTAATTTTCTTATAAAAATGTTTTTTTGACATATATAATACAAATTATTAGAAAATATCATAAGCAAAATAACACTAATCAACTGTCATAGCAATTAAATCTAGTTGTCAAACTTTTTATAAATGTGGCTCTAATATTTTTAAATGTATCTCTGTCCTAATTTGTTAATATTAGTTTTGTTATACAGTGTTCAGGTTAGACTACAATTGCAGTACATCAGCTGAAGATTACAGTGATCCAATAGAACGCATCCAAAAATATTTTTGAAATATCTCTATGTTTGAAAAGAATAGATATCAATGTATAGTGTGGAAAACCATTCTCTACTTTAATTTATTATTTATTGACTACTTTAAATTTAAGAACTATTTGTTAGTTGAATGTACCATAGATTAATTTAAGGAAAAGGAATAATACGATATATTTTTCCGTTAAAAGTAGTACTTGGCCGCTGTCTTCCATGTTAATAGGTTGCAATAAGTTCTTTCGAAATTGTGATGCTAATCTACTTCTTATAAATCGCTAGGATTTAAAACAAGTTGCTGTATCATTTTTAATTTAGCTTGGGTAATTGTGAAATTTTTATATAAAAACATTTTTTTACTTAATTTAGGAATCAAAGTGTTGAGGTTATGTGACAGTATTCAATTGTGAACTACTGCAAAAAGATTGTTTTAGGTAGCGTGTGGCTGTTCCGCTCACAATTTGTTGCTGCCCATATTATTTTCTAACTATCCTATAAACATAAAAAAAAGATTAAAAGAATTCGCTGCGATAAAGGCACTCTTGTAGTCTCATCGATTTTTTGAAGATTTAGATCTAAAACACTACCATTAGTTATAGCTTATCAATACTAGGAACACAACTGCAGGTTTCAGAAAAATTGCTCTCAGCTGACCAAAGCAGGATTCTTCTGATGCTTCTGGGTATACAAGTACACGCCCGTGTGATTACCTACAAGAGAGTTTTTGTCAATAAAAGAAAGATCAGTTTCTCAAAACACCTATCTCTATTTAACAAATAAAAGAAAAATGAAACGGTATTTACAATTGAAAAACTTAAAGATAAATTTGGAATATAAGGTAAAAAAAAAAACTTAAAATTACAAGCTCTATAGGTCGTCCTGATATTCCCCTTAGTGAAAAATACCCAAATTTCATTCGAGAGTATTAATAAATTTTCTGAATTAAAAAAAAAAACCTACTAGAAATAATAGAAAATCCCTAATTAATTAATGCAATTAAAAATCAAAGAGATGGTGGACTCCCTTCCTCGACAGAGAATAAAATTAATTTCCCCTGTCTATTAGTAATGATGTCTGAAAGATCAAAAAAAAAAAACAAAAACAGCAGAAAGACAGCAAAGAAAAACCTTCTTACACTGGTAAAGCACTAGAACACACGCCAAATAGTCTTAGACGGATTCTAGATCGTAACTAACGGTAATTAATTTCTAATAATCAAATTCAACTTTCAACCCTTAGGGCCTTCCCGGTTTAGTTGCGCTGATTCCGACATGCGTTCTTTTCCATCAACAGAACGTAAATTTCACGAAGCATCCCCGCCCTCAAAGGGTAGTTTTCGTTTCCGAGCGTCTTATTCATAAATGGCATAAGTCATCAATGCATTGAATTTTTAATATTAAAACAAACCAGAGCTCAAAAGTAATAATTATTTTATACAAATGTAATTGATAACTCTTCTACGCGTATAATAAAAGTCTGTGTGTGTCTATAAAAAAAACCTATATTTTAAACATTTTCACATTTTCTTGTTATTATTTTCGTCGAATGAGGGAAAAATGGGCAACAGACGCGAGCTTTGTACATAATGACAAATACTAATATTGCATTTTAGTGATTTTATTTAAATATTCTTTTGTTTTCTTATGATGGGAAAATTTGCTCAGTTTAAGTAAAAGATAGCTCTCCCACGGGTCGGCCACATGTTGGATATATTCTTAACACTTAACCCTAGATACCTAACGAAGTCGATGATAAAACTATTATATATATATATATATATATATATATATATATATATATATATATATATATATATATATATATATATATATGTTTTTTTTTAATTAGCTACCCCAAAAGTAATAAAACTGAGTTTAGTTTAAGCATGTTACCGGATTTATATTTCTCTGATATGAGACTATTTTTGGATAGACATAAGATATACATTGCGATGGTCCAAATCCTTACACAGAATGGCTCAAGTGAATTCTTCCATTTAGTAGAATTTACTTAAATTTAATAAATGTTAAAATAATTAAAAATAACAATGAATATTCATCCCCTTACAGTTATGTAACCCTAAGAATTGAAATATATAAGATTAACTAATTTATTTACAATTATTTTACTGCATGCCTAAAAGTTTTGCTTATATGTGAGCATAACAATTCTATATATTTCTCATTTACCAAAAACTCAAATAGAAACCAATATAAATTGGCATGTCTGTCTTCTTCGCTTCAATAGTGGCTTTTACAATGGGATTTATATAAGATCTATTTGCAGTTATTCTGCATTTCGATCTGTTCCATCTTGATTCTTTTTATTTCCATAGGTCTACTGATTGGAGATTCAATTTATTTTTGTTCATATTGCACAGTGTTTTGTGCCTTTATTTAAACTAATCTTTTCAAAGTATAAAATATCATTTAATTTGCATGCATTTTTTAAAAGGAAATTAGAAACATGTATAAAAATTTAACAATGAGTATTAAACATTTATAGATCAATGGGTTACAATCACATAAAATTATAATTCAATTAACTGCATAACTGAAATTAAATTTACAACTGGAATTATATCAATATATAAATTCGAGATCAGGATATAAAATAGGATGGCTACCTGTGAAATTTAAAAATATATCAGCACATGTATAAAAAGTTTTATACTAGATTTAGTGGCTCTGACAGTTGATTAGTGTCATTTTTCTTATAATATTTTCTAATAACACTGTTCCTCCCTACCAAACGAATGTTTTATTTCGACAATTTCTGTCTACGTAACCCTTACACAGACCTATAAATTGTATCACGTAGAATAACAACAACATATTTTGATTGATTGCAAAGCAGGTATAGGTATACCTATGCTACATATAAATTGTTACAGCATACCGGGTGCGACGTTGTCAAACCTACGTTTAAGGAAATCGTGCACAATCTAGCAACACTGCTGGAGAGCGTCTGGGGATGACTTCCCATCTACTAAGTCTCAGCTCTCTAGGAATTGAGACAACAGAGATAACCAGTAAACCTCACGTAATTCCAAATTTCACCATACCTGGTAATAGTCGAAGGGTCAGCGACCTATCGAAGGGCCTCTGTATACAGGAATTATGTCGTTGTGTGAAACGGGTGTATAAGTAGCCGGCCGGTCATCGGAAGATCAGTATTGGAGATACGAGCAAAGTGGTAAGAACTAGCGAATAGTGATAGTATTCTAGTAATGCTACTATTTTTGCCTTGTGTAAACGATGCAGTAGTGATCCTGTGTAAACAATCCGAGCAATTTCTTTTATATGTGTGGTACAATGATATTGAAAGCTCAACGAAAAACTTTGAACTCACTTCTAAGAAATGCCTACGAGTTATATTTTTGGGCAATGTTTGCGATCAAAGCAAAACTTGGGCTCATAAAATTTGCTGCCACACTTGCTTAAGAATCTTAATTGGATGGCTACTGGGTACTCAAAAGTCTATAAAGTTTGGAGTGCCAATAATTTGGCGGCCATCTCAAAATCATGTTGATGATTGCTATTTTTGCTTAACAAAAATCCTGGGATTGTCAAATGAAAGCAAACATAAAATCGAATATTCTTATATACCCTCAGCTATGAGACCTATAGCTCGTGATGCTTCTAACATACCTATCCCTAAGCTTCCGAAAAAATACAAAACCTACTCGGAATCGGATGAACTCGGTGATTTTGAATCATAAGCCGGTCCAAGTTTTCAAGAGAAAGACAATTACGCCGATTATATTTCTCAAGAAGATCTTACTTGTGATTTAGATTTTCCCAAAATAAAATTACAGCTGCTTGTATCTCGTTTACAGCAGTGAAATCTCTAACAAAAAGGAGTGAAAATTTCTACATTTCGGACAAGGCAGACTATGTTGGAAGTATTTTTTTCACTGGCAAATGTCTTAGTTTACTATCACGATGTGTCGGTTTTAATCAACGAACTTGGTTTTTTCTATAAACCTACTGAGTGGCGACTGTTTGTCGACTCTTCGAAAACAAGTCTAAAGCTTTCTTGTTTAATGGAAATGAAGAACCATCAGTTACCGTGGGTGACGCAGTAAATATGAAAGAAACGTACCAGAACATGCGTATATTACTTCATAGCATAAAATACGAAAATCATAAATGGAATATCTGCGCCGATCGAAAAATTTATGCACTACTTACAGAACTACATCAAATATTGTTGTATTTTATGCGAATCGGATAGCAGAAATGTCGTTAAACAATGGCCGTTACTTGAAAACATCGTGACTGATCTGAAAAACGTCCTTAAGTAACCCTTAGTGGAGCAGCGGAAAATTTATTTATATCCTCTTCACATGAAAATAGCATTCATAAAATTTCGTTAAAGCCTTAAATAGAGAAGGAAATGCTTTTCTGAATTTGAGAAGGAAATCAGCGCGTATAAGTGAGGCAATAATTAATGAAGGATTGTTCGTTGGGCTTCAAATACAAGAACTTTTTAAAGGCAAAAATTTTGATACTACAATTTCGAGAAAAGAAAATAAGGCATGGACTGCCTTCAAAAATATATGTGGCCACTTTCTAGGTAACAAGAAATTGGGGAACTACAAAAATCTAGTTGAAGCATTTGTCCAACCTTACAAAACTTTAGGCTGCAATATTTCAATTAAGCTCCATTTTCTTCACCCTCATTTTGAATTCTTTCCTGAAAAATTAGGTTCTGTTTCAGATAAACGTGGCCAAAGATTTCAACAGCAAATTGTTCAAATGGAGAAGCAGTGTAGTGGAAAATAGACTCCAAACATGTTGGATCCTCAGAAGTGAAATCCATCGTGGCAAATACAAGCGAAAAAAGACAACAAAATAATTTAATTCATTTTATTATACTTTTTTCAATACAAAATGAAGTATATTTTGTTAAAAAGTGATTTTGTTTTTTTTTAATCTTCGAATATTCACTAGATTACATATGGCTTGGGATTCTCATATTTCATAACATTCTTTCGTTTTCTAAAAAAGCATGGGTAATAGGTAAAAACTGAGCTCATATTTGAAATCAGTATATTACAGTAGACATAAAAAATATCAGATAGCGACAAAAAATGTTAAAATGCGGAACAGTGTAATTTGTTTTATATATGTCAACAAAAAAATATTTTTATAAGAAAATAAAGGATAAAAACCTAGAAATAAAACATTGAAAATGGTAAAAGGGATAGTTGGCTGCTGAAAGTAGATAAAATTTCTCACTCAACCCTAGTGCCAAAACATTGCCTTCATTTAGCGTACATGTGAGAGAGTTTCAATCACACTATTTTGAATCAGTTGGATAGGTATTATTCTTGTCCTTGGAACCACAGAATTAGAGTCCTTACTATGGTGCTCTTAGCTTCAACTTTCCTGTTTAAGTCGAACTTGATCTTCCGCTTTCTCCAATATTAGCTTATGTTACCCTATACTACCATATGTTAACTCATATCCATTTACAATAATTGGTATACTTTGTGAAGGGATTCTTGCTCCAGTTCGGCAATAAAAGTAGATACACTGTCAACCTGTAAGCAGTAATGTATGCCTGGGCGTTTGGTTGAAGTCTGTACCTGATAGATCTATTATGCCCCCCCCCCACTGCTCTCCAGCCTTAAGAGTTATCTAATCGGCCAGAGTAGGTCCTCCAGTCCTATTTCCCTCAGGAAGCTTAGAATGTTGGACGGCTTCAAGGTGCATAGATTCCTTTCTTCGACTTGGTGGTTTCCCAAGAACCGCATTCTAGAGTTTTCTAGAGCGCTGCACTCTGAAATGATATGAATAGAGGTTTCGTCCTCCTTCTCATAGAATCTGCACTCTTTTCTTTCTACCAGTCCGAGTTTCTTGAGATGTTGCTCCAGGTGGCAATGCTCCGTCAGGACCCCTGTTACAACTCTGAGTTGGTTTTTACTTAACTTTATGTATTTTTTGAATCTCTTCTTGTCTTAGTTCTCCAGAAGTATCTTCGGTTGTCTCAATCCTTGCGTCCTGCCTTCCTCTTTTATCTTTAGTTCTTCCATCATTACACTGCTACCAATTCCACAGATAGGATCTGGCTCCAGAAATTGTGTTTCAGCCCCTTTCCTCGGGAGCCTGTCTAATATTTTATTCACCTCTATCCCTGTGTGTCACGGTACCCACTTAAGAGTAACTTTATTATCCTTACTCAAATCATTTAATTCTCAGATCATCTTGCAGCTGATAACTTGAGATCTCAGCACACTAATGGCTGCTTGATTATCCGACATGATGATAATCTTTTGGCCGCGTTATTTTTTCTTCTTGTTAAATTGAATACAAATTCTTGGTGACTTATGCAGTAATAACAAAGTTGGGGTTGATGTTTGATTACTTTCCAATACTAATGACGACTTTGATTTTTGGGGGTTTTGGCCGTAGTAACTTTTAATTTGGTCGTCGGGAACTATAACACATCTCAGTTATAAAGAAATATTTTGGGTACCAATTTCCACAAGGTTTGAACGGAGTCCTTTCAACTTTCCGTGTTACAGCCTCCAAAAGAAATGGTTACGACAAACAGACAGATGTGGGAATGATGCTAAAAAGATTTTGGTTATTATTTGGGTGTTCGAAACTATATTTTTTTTAATGCACAAATTAAAACATTTACAAGTTTGTAATAAATGATCGATAATAACTTGGCAATCTTTGGTGTGATTTAAAAGTTTTTATATTAGAAGTATTAAAGAGTGGTGTCAGCTTTATCAAGATTAAAATTTACGCCATTGCTTCTAATTTTATGGTCTAAGTAAGCGATTTTTAACACTAAACTGTAAAATTAACTAGCGATGCTTTAAAATGAACGTATTTCGAAAACAGCTTGGGGCGTGTTTTTGAAGGAAATAAAGAGGATAATTGAATTATCTGGATACTCTCAAAAGATTTTGAAATTCTATACTAGTAGATTGTAAAATATTATTTTTCAAAGATATGAATTCATGACAAGGTTGTCGGAAAAATTTCGTTTTTTTTTTTCATATTTATTTCGGTTTAGTATTTATGATCGCTTAACAATTAATTTTTATACAGTAAACAAGTTATATAGCTTCAAAAAAACCTAAATAACTATACTTCTTCGACAAAAATGACAAATAAAAAGTAAAATTTTCAACTCTATGTAGGTTCAAAACTTTTTGCTTTTCGAGCAAATATATTAATTGGTTACATTACAGAAAAGAACAGTAAAATAATCGGACAACACGGAGAGGATCTAGTGAATGAAAATGGAACAAGATTGATAGAGCTCTGTGAACAACACTGGCTGAGAATCCTAAATGGAATTTTCCAACACAAAGACATACACAAATATACTTGAACACAAAAAACCTAAAATCAGTTATTGACTATGTTGTGATTAAACAGGACACTTTCATAATACCCTACGATGTGAAGGTTTGGAGAGGAGCTAAGTGTGGTTCAGATCACCTACTAGTAAAAGCACCGGTTCAAATAAGTCAGTAAAAACATCTCATATATCAAGAACAAAATAACAAAAGAGAAGCCGCAGAGCAATATAACACAGATAGTTTAAGAGACTAATCCATTAGTTTCCTTTACAAACTACATTTAGCGCAAAAATTAAACGAATAAATTAACGACAGAGCAGAGGAAATGTATGAAACTTTAAAACACAAAATTCACGAGGCAGCACCAGAAGCCCTTGGTGTTAAAGATACAACGAAACACAAGAATTCTGGTGGAGAAACGATTTAACCCAACTGGTAGAAGAAAAGGAAAATCATAAGTGGTTAAATACAAAAGACGATGACGATAGAAAAAACTATAATCGATTTAAATATATAGTGCAAAAAGAAATTAAAAAAAACAAACATGTGAAACCAAATGAGCCGAAATTAGCTCAATGGTGGGAGGATCTAGCTCTAGAGAAGCTTGGCGAACTATAAATAGTCTTAAAAGAAGCACAAATGAAAGAAGAAAAATAAATCCCATAAAGATAGAACAGTGGAGAGATTGGTATAATAATGTACTGGAAAATCAACATGGAGAGTATTTAGGCGCACAAATTGATATAGACGAAACAGGAGTTAACGGAGTAGATACCATTGAATTAGAAGCAATAAAAACAGCATTACAAAAAATGAAGAATAATAAAGAACCAGGACCAGGGGATTTACCTATCGAGTTAATGAAGCACGCCACCACGAGTACGTATGAGCTGCTTTGTGTAATTTTTAACAAGTGTCTGGAAGGGGAAACGATTCCAAGAGATTGGAGGAGCTCTTATATAAATTCCATTTATAAAAAGGGAAATAGGAGCGACTGCATTAATTATCGGGGTATTAGTATTTTGTCCTTCACTGGAAAGCTTTACGAATTGTCATAACAGCCCGAATAGAAGAGAAAGCCACGGAAATGGAAGAACAAAGTTGCCCCCGGCACCTCGGCAATCTTGTGTGGACAGTTTATTTACAATAAAACAACTGGCAGAAAAGATGTATGAAGATTCACGCTACTTTTATAGATCTTCGTAAGACATTTGACTCCATCATTGCAGAAATTATGGATCGCTATGAAAGAAGCAGGCATAAATAGTTTATATATAAACACCGTAAAAGCACTGTATAGAGAAAACCAAGCAGTTAAGGTCAAAAATCAAACTTCTGAGGCTTTTTCACAAATAAGAGGGGTTAAAAAGGGCCTCTGCCTCTCTCCAACCCTGTTTAAAATTTATATCTGCAGCGCTATAAAACAGTGGATAAGAAAATGTAGCCCTATGGGGATATGGATAGAGGACACTCACTTGTACAATCCTCTTTGCAGATGATCAGGTAGCTCTTGCGCCAGCAAGACATGACTTACATGATAAATAGACTCATAGAAGAATTCACCAAATGGGGTTTAGTGACAAAGATACAGAAGACACAATACATTACTATAGGAGGCATAGAACAAGACATCGAAACAGAAAGCGGAATAATAAAACACGTCAGATAATACGAATACCTAGCAGTGACAATAGATGAAAACGGAAAAGATAATAAATATATACTAAAGAAGATAGGAAAAGGAAAAACATGATTTAAGTAGTGCATCCAATCTTGTGGAGTAAGAATCTAACAAAGAAAACAAAAAGAAGGATATATCAGGCTATGATTCAGCCGGTACTGACGAATGAGTCAGAAGTGTGGATCACAGATAAAAATATGTCACAAAAACTTGTTTCAGCCGAAATGATGTATTGGAGATATTTCGGTTTAACTTTATTTGATCATGTAAGAAATGAGATCATCAGAGAAAGAAGAGAGGTAAAAAAGACGATAATGGATGATATAACTGAAAAGCAGTTAAAGTGATATGGACATCTGTAACGAATAAGCGAAGAAAAGATACCATAAAAGTTTGGAGCTGCACAAAGAAATAAACGACGAAGGCCACGGGAAAAATGAATTTCAAATATCTGCACCGAAATGGAAAGTAGAAGACTCCTCGCAGGAGACTGGAACGATAGGAAAAGATGGCATTTGGGATGCGATATATATATATATATATATATATATATATATATATATATATATATATATATATATATATATATATATAGAAAGAACTTAAAATGATCGTTCAGTTGCGGTGTCCAACAATAACAAGATGATAGACAAATATCAAGAAAGGAAGGCTAAGTATGTTGAACTTGCTTTAGAGATTCAACAAATGTGGCAGGTTGATTAAGTGTAAGTAATACCGATGATTATATCATCCACAGGCCTAATACCAAAGAATCTGGAGGGCAGCCTTGGTGAGCTGAACCGGCATAAAAACAATTTCATTGACATCCAAATGGTTGTCATCCTAGGTAAATATCACTAGGTTAGAAAATTTTTACATTGAACACATTTTAACTTAAGTCTTTTACTAAATATCTTTACTTTGACTCACCTACTCCCTTTGATAGTATTTAGCCGGGTATAAACATCCAGTTGTAGTAAGTGAAATATATAGCTACTAAATTGTAATAAATATATAAATGTGCATGACAGCCAAAATTTTTATTTTTTCCGTTTTCATTACTTTCATTTATAATTCTGTTGGGAATATCGATTCCCCGCTCCCTTCCCTCCCCCCTCCCCAAAAAAAAAAGTTCTAGATCCGTCACTGAATAAAAGTGGCACATATCTTCTTTTTAAAAAGATAAGAAAATATCATCGTAGTAATATCAAATACAATAAATTTCGCAATTCCACACCAACCACGCAATCAGCCTGTCTGAAACATTTTAAAGTCTTGTTTCATCTTTGTGCTGAAGTCATAAAATATTTGTACATTTACGAGAATAAATTTTTGATATTGTTTCCTGTCTTTAGTTGTCTATATAGAAAAAAACACTTTTTTAAAGAAAAATATTTTTATATGTTATTCAAGTAAAAATATTAACTTGCTTTCAAGAAAAAAAATTCAAACACTATCCAATTAAATTTACTGCATAATGCTAACCCAGCAAACGCAAAAAGTTGTTACATGGTCGAGCTTATCGTGACATCGTCGGCGTGATGTTGGCAATGGACGAGAATTTATGAGTCAGTACTACTAATCCAAGCCATAGGTAAATATAGTGGGGTGTTAGAGGCAATGTAAGAACAATCCATTCATAAAACAGCAAAAAATAGGTTGGAGCCAAAAGGGGGGGAGTCAAAGTTTGCTAAAACATATTCTTGGAATCTACATGTCAAGGAACACATTTTGGAAAAAACTTAAAAAAAAAATTGTAGAGATTTTAGAAACCCACAATTTGAGCTTTTATGCGATCATTTTTGTTAATTTGTTTTTGCAAAAGGCAAAAAATCCTCAAAATCGACAATTTTTTTATATCAATTATTTATTGCACTTGTTTGCTTTTAAAGGGAAGCCCTCGTCAAAATTATATTTTATAATAGTAAATCGAATAATTTATTGCTGAGATGTTACTAATTGTTCATTCCAAAACGCAAAATGCTGATTGCTATAACTTTTTTTTGAGTAAACATTATGACTTCCACAAACGTTCAATCTCTTCGTGAAGGCCTAAACTTTCATATCTTGTTAAGGGAAAATAAAAAAAATTAATTTTCAACCCATTGAATACCGTTTTAGAAAAGGAGTGATATTTTTTATAAAGAAATAGTGCTCTGGCGCGCGAGAAAACTGAACTCGCAGTTTCAAATCAGCAGCGCTTGGAAAAATTCGATGTATTTCAATAACGAATGCACCAATTTCGGTGTTTTTTTTTTGATTTGGGATAGCTCGAAAAATTATGAATATAGAATACTCCCTTTCTTAGAACGATATTTAGGGGGTTGAAAATAAATGTTTTTCATTTTCCCCTGACAAGATATGAAAATTTATGCCTTCACGAAGAGATTGAGCTTTTGTAGACGAAAAAATGTTCACCCAAAAAAAAGTTATGGCAATCAGTATTTTGTGTCTTGGGATAAACAAATAGAAATATGTCACCAACAAATTATCTGATTTACTATGATAAAATATATTTTTAAATATGACCTTTCCTTTAAAATAGAAAAAGTGAAAAAGTTAATTTTGCAATAAATCGTTGATATAAACAAAATTACCGATTTTAAAATTTTTTTAGCAATTTTGCATTAAAAAAATAACCAAAATGATCATACAAGTTCAAATTGTAGGTTTTTAGAATCTCTACAACTTTTATTTGAAACTTTTTTTTTTCCAAAATGCGTTCAGAGGTTTTTAGATTCAAAAAATCTGTTCGAGCAAACTATGACTCCCCCCTCTTGGCCCCAACCTATTTTTTACTGTTTTAAGTATGATTACATTGCCCCTAACACCCCTGGGTATGTCTAATCTTTATCGGAATTTACGTCATTATATTTACCTATGGCTTAGATTAGTAGTATTGGCTCATAAATTCTCGTCCGTTGCCAACATCACGCTGACGTCGTCACGCTAGGTTCGACCATGTAACAACTTTTTGCCCGATTGAAAAAACATGTTTTGGCTAACTTTAACCCCCTTCTCTTGGTGCCTGCCTATTTTTTGCTGTGACATTTTATGTAGGGTTAGTTCTTACAGTGCCCCAACATGCCTGGATAGGTCTCATCCATCCCGCAATTTGCATCAAAAACAGTACTAATTTTTATCTATGGTTTGGACTATATTGGAATCTTACCATACTGGGATAATAGGAAAATTTTGTGGGACCAGCTCTGATAGGTCAAGATTTTTTTGAAACGTACATAAATTATGCCTGATAATCTGCACCATACTAGTAACGTAAAGTATGAAAAGTAAGATATAGACAGTGTAACAACACAATATTGTTGTCTCTATCATTTAACTTCATTAAAAAGAATTAAACTATAGTATTGATCTTAAATTATGCAAGCAGTAAGTGCAAACAATAATTTTAACTTAAAAATATTTAAGAATAAATTATATCGTTCCATTTTAAAACTCTAGTCCTCCTTCCATTTGCATTTCGAACATCTACTGGTCTCGTAAGAGGCGCTGTATATAAAATCTCAGTTTCAAAGTATGTTGGCAGTATGTAAAACCAGCATATTTTTGATGCCAGACATCTATATATACTGACGTAGTATGAAGCTTCTCACTGCCACAACATTTGTATAGATGTTGCTTGACTATTCATATTTTGCGATATAATATCGAAAATGTCTACAGACATAATATGTACTGATTTTTCGATTTCGTGGTGAAATTAAATGTGAAATGATTCGAAATATGGAATATACGTTTACTGAGTATGCAGATATGCATCCGATGTATGGTCTTGAATCTTGAAATGCTTTGGAAGCCAGGAGGTTATATCACAATAGCAATCCTAATCGTACTCTTTCAGATCAAATCAACGAGTTGGCCAAAGTTTAAGGGAGAATGGTAGACGATTTCATTTATTAAAGTAATATTATTAAATTATTTCATAATTTTTGGAAATTTTGGGAAAATAAGTACTGATGCTGGTGGGGAAAGAACAGTCCATACGCAGCAATTAGAAGAAAATATTTTTAATGCAAGAGATGACACTCCTTCAAAAAGCACTTGAAAATTATCAGAGCAGTTTAATAAGTCGAAAACAATAGTACATGAAATTCTTCAAGAACAGCTGTTATATCTATAGCATTTGAAAAAAATGCATGAAATGATTCCTCAAAATTTTTCCTGTAGAATGCAGTTTGCAAACTGGCTATTGCATCAGTAACGAAATAATGTAAACTTCATTAGCACTATTCTCTTCGCGAACGAAGCAGGGTTTACCAACAATGGTATTATAAATTTAAACAACTCACATGTATAGGCTGATAAAAATCCTCATGCAATTTTCGCATCATCATCAGTTCCAATCGATTAATGTCTGGGCAGGAGTCATTGGCAATTTTTTGATTGGACTATTCGTGTTGCCGACACGACTGAATAGATACCTTTATTTGGAGTTCCTCCAGAACACTTTGCACGATTTAGTAAGAGCACTTACTATTTGAAACCCGCCGAAACATGTACTACATGCACGATGGCGCCCCATGTCATTTCAGCGTTGCTGTGTGGGAGCACCTGAATAAGCACCTCAAACGGTTGGATTGGCAGACGAGAACGTATTGCCTGGTCTCCTCGATCGTCCGACTTAATGCCGTTGGATTTTTACCTGTGGGCATACCTTAAAACCTTAGTGTATTCCACTACGGTCAATAGTAGAGAGAAACTTCTACGGAGAATCACGTTTCATTGTGATCAAATAAGGAAAATTGCTGAGTTAAATTAAATAAGTGAAGCTCATATTAAAACCTCTTAAGAAGTTTTTAACTAAGCAGTTAGTTTAACTTTTTATTGAAACTATGGTGACAGGGGAAAATTCCTTTTTTTCATATTCAACTCGACAGAAATTAGAGGAATAACAGTGTAAATAAAATGACCTTTTTTTTCGGAAACGGTTAGGATTAGTGACACGAATGAAGAGTACTTAATTTTTAAGCAATAATTGAAGGTATATAAAAAACGTTGTTCTAAGTTTTTATCTTATAGGGCGTATAAAAATGGACTCCTGAGTATCACAGCTAGTCAGTCCCTGCAGCTGTGGTTAATACACAACACTTTCTTGGATAGTAATTTGAAGGGTCTTACCTGGTATATATCATATTAAAAAAAATTGAAATATACCTGGTGGTAAAAAACTTGATTTGATTGCAGCTGTTTAAGAGCCCATATCTCCGAAGATGAGATCTATAGGAAAAAAGTTTATATGAACTTGTAATACTCCTTTCACGAGTTTTTTTCATATCTGGGAGATTTCTCACATTTTCCCGGACACCCTGTGTATTTTCTCAATCTATGTAAGAATTGTTCTTATGAACTCGTTATTTTCTTTGACATATTACGTTTGGTAGTACCTAGAAAAATGAAATTCTATAGTTGGCTTATGACGATGATACAAATCAAAATAATTTAACATATTTTCTAGTAATTTTGGTGAAATTTAATAAATAAGTATATTCGAGGTGTGTCTATTTTAAAAATTTAAAAGTAAACTATACAAAATCATCTGGACATCGAAACTTGTCCCCATCGTCAACGTGTTATTGAGCTTGAAAGCGATTTTATTACGTTGCAGATTGAACGTTGCACGTTACATATCACACAACATATACATTTTCGACGTTATAATTCTAAAATATTAACTATTTATTTTATTATTATGTATTAGAAGTAACAAAACAAGTTTAAGATGAATGTTCAATTAACTTTATATTTTAAAAACGCGTTGAGAAAGGATATCTAGTGATTAAACATTCTAATTTCTTAATTAGTATTGAAAATATATTCTTTACCTACTTGTAAAAACACACATACACGTTTTGAAACATCGCCATAACCGAATATGTAAGCCTATATACTGTTGTCAGATAACCCAATTTTTAAATACATAAATTTAACCGTTGCTGACGTTGACCGAAATATGAGGAACAATGGAGTTTTTTCCTGTATAAAGAGATAAATCAACTTACAAGGATATTATGCACTCTAGGTTAAAATCAACAAATAACAGAAAATATTGATTTCTGTTTTAATTTGTAATATTTATAAAACTCATGATATTCCTCATAGAAAAAAATTGAAAATTATACCGTCACTATTCAGGATCCTGAACCACGAGGAGAATGATAGTCGCACATACTGAAACTCCTATATTTACCATAATATCACCTTTGCCAAGCACATAAAACTAGACCTGGACCTAATCATAGCAGTGGTTTTATGAATATATATATATATATATATATATATATATATATATATATATATATATATATATATATATATATATATATATATATAAAAAATGTTAGATGAACAGCAGCTTAATATGACATTGTCAAGTTCACAGATAACAATCTTGTTACCTTTCAGAATTAGCTAAATGTACCACTATTTTTTTTTGAATTGAAATTATTATAGATCCTTGTTATCAAAAAGAATACTTTATCTCATTGTAGATGATATCCAAGGTTTCAGACTGATCAAGCGTTGGTAGAAAGATGTCGCAGAAAAAGTTATTATCACTGTCTCAAGCTGTAGGAATTACATTTAAGAAGTAATTAGGAGTGAATTTTTAAACAATATAATACCTATATATAAAAAATGAGAGTAACACCCTGATTTTCAGTTCGTCACATAATATAGAATTAACTGAAGCATAGCGAGGTTAATCACCTCATTGGATCAATGCCTCAATTAATTTAGAGCAAACACAAACATCGAGTTGGTCAAACATATACATTAATTAGGTAAAATATGCAATTATTCATTTTATATTGGTCTGATAGAACTGAATAACAAAATGTGTGCCCAAGCATCCCTTAATATTTTTTTATCCGTAGTCGCATCTCTCATATTTCACTTGAAAAACTTAGTTTTTTTTTTCAGGAAAAATTTGATCTATATTAAAATTATTACCAAACAATTTTATAAACAAGACTTAATTTAAATCTCATTCCAGATGATGTTGAATTTCCTTAGTCATTCTATTAGCACGGTCAAAATTAAGATTTCATATTTGATTTATTAAAAGTGCCATTTCATGTCCAATCATCGATCATATTGTTTTAGATTTCCACAGTAGTTCTAGTAATAGTTCTACTCATGAAATGCATACCTAAAGACTTTTTATAGAATTTTTGGGACAGTAATTTTTCTTATTAAGCCAATCAAAGGAGATTTTTTCTTGACAAAAATAATATTAAAATACCAACTGTGTCATCACACTAAAAACAATCCGTAGTAATATGTTGTTGTGTTTTCTGCTCTCTACTATAATCCGTTAATTTGTTATAAACAGTTAAAATAAAAAATTGCGTTTTTTCGTTCTTCAGTAATAAAATAAAAATTAATAAAGCAATCTCGATATAGTAAACAGACAAATTGGAAATAATAAAAATATCAAGTGAGCTCTGGGTCGACTCAATCAGATCACTATTATGGGAAAAACAATAAAATATTTTAAAAAAATTCATGTGTGTACTATTCTTCGGCGAGTCTGGATGCTTTCAGCATGTTCTGATTTTAATCTTGTAAAAAAAAATTTATAAGTAGAAGTATCATTCTACAGGCCTATATTTTTAGTTTGTGCCAAAAAGTATGTGAAACACGTGATAAATGCTATCAAACATGACTGAAAAGGGCTAAGTCCGTGAACACTATTTCTAATGATTGTACATTTGATAGTTGGCAGTTGATTTGTAGTCAGTACGTTTTGCTATTTCACCATGGATGGAGTTACACCAGAACAATGCTTGCAAATTGCGCAAATTTATTTTGAGAATTATGGTTCAGTAACCAAACTTATCGTACGCTACGTCCATTTTACGGTCAACATAATCGTCGAACCATGAATTGTTTTCGCACTATGTACAATTTGGTTGATACAAGCGCGGATCCAAGGGGAGGGGGTGATGGGAGCCATCCCCCCCCCAAAAAAAAACCTTTGAGTTCGGGAAAATAGACTCGACCTTGCCTCTTATACTATAGTTTATTCAAGAATTAGAGAGAGTAATAAATCATATTTTACCCTTTTTTTCTTCGCAAACTACCTGTGTTCTTTAGTTCGGTGTCTTTGGCAAAATCTGTTAGACACATATATTTTTCATAGGAATGGGTTAGAAATTTTCTAATCAAATATACCGGTCTTTAATAATAGATTATTTTGGTTGGATAGATATTTGGAAGTGTGTAGTGTTAAAAAGGATTTTAATCCTTGTCATAGGCGTCGGAAGGAGGTTTACTTTATCACCAAGTATTTATGGCATAGAATATTATTTCAGTCATAAACTCAAAATAAAAAGTTTTTATAATAATATTTTATTTCTTATGATTTCTTAATAATTCGCATACATCACAAAATATAAATAATTTTGACAAATTTAACACAAATCACAACTGTATTTTATTATTTTTAATTTTGGCATAAAAATCGTTTTAGGCACATTCAGACTAAATCGTAGTCTTATTCTTTCAAAAAATTCTAAGTTGTAATTTAAATACCCATTGTCAAAAATACAAGAAGTTAAACATATATAAAAAAATAAATTCGTCCATATAATATTAAAATTTTTGGGGCTCTCAGCCATTTTATTATTAATTAAAAACATTTTTAGGACATTTAATGTTTCAGTTTATTTATTTCTTAAACCTTGTGCATAATTACAATTAAACACTAAAAAGGGATTCTAATGTAATTAATGTTTATATGTTATAGTTAAAATTAGACCTACTTATTTTTATTTCTATTGCACTGACATCTTAAGTTAATTTACTTTATTATATGTAAATCCGGTAGCGCCAAAAAAAAATTAAATAAACGAGTTAATTCTACACGCTTAAGAAAAAGACATGAATACTATAATAAAATAATAAAAAAATTACGGCTAATTGGAATCAAATATATATAAAATTAAAGAGTGGGACACACTAAAATAAATATGTATAAAAAAATAAAAATTTATATAAGCAACATTAAACAATAAAATACGACAAAAACAATAATTTAAATAATAAATTGTGTTTACACTGGTACACATTAAGTATCTAATTCGTAATCAGTCAGTGAAGCTATCTTCGCTCAAATTAATTATAATTGGTTCCTCTATCTCACCAATCATGAGATCGAGTTTCCACATTTTCTTTTATTCTTTTATTATATGAATTTTTCCCAATTTTTCGCAGTGACTTTATTCAAAAAAATCTTTCAAAAGTTCAGTTAAATTACTAGTTTTGTAATTTTTGTTATTTCTAGCAACTCTACCATTTACTTGAGAGAGATATTTCCTTCTCCAACGGACAGTTTCCGGACAATCTATAAAAACAGATTTCTTATCTGGTTTTTCCCAGCAAAAATGAAGTTCTCTGAGCAATTTCCAGAGCTCAGTTTTTAATTTCAGGTAAATCCCGATCTCCATTGATTTTAGTTAGAATTTTGTCGACGGTTGGGATTTGCTTCCCATAATAAAATGTATGTACAACTCCTTTTATTGTAGTTTTCATCTCTTCTTCCAACGAAGTTTTTCGTCTGTTGGTGATCGAATGTGACCTGGGAGAACTAATAATTCCAGTCATTTCTTTCTACTTCAGTGTTCCGTACATAGTAGATTTTCCAACTCCTGTCATTTCAACAGAGCTTTTAACATTATTATCTAGATATCTTAAGGCAACATAAACATTCATCGTAATAAGTTTTTTGTTGAGGAAAAAATGCCTTGGTTTAACGATTTTGGAATAAATATAGAGGTAGAAGTAATATCTTTTGGGTATCATACTAATCTCAAATAATATATAAAAACAAGCGCAAGCAAGATAAATCACTAAGCACACACTGTAAGGTGTACTTTGCTCACTGACAGAAATTAAAATAAACTATCAGAAGTTTTTTTGTTGCCGTAAATTTACAAAGCTTATAATATTTAAATATAATTAAATATAATTAGATTTACGGCAGTCCTCAGTTACTTGCGGCACTGGAGCAGGTACGTTGGAGGTTTCGGTAACAGTTTTATTACTCTCTCTAGTTCTTGAATAGATTATAGGAATGTGTATGCTTACGATCCCCCCCCCCCTCCCAAGAGCTCAGAGTTCAGGAAAATAGAACCGATTCTGCCTTTATATTAGGAATGTGTATGCTGCTAGCACTCCCCCCCCCCCCCGAAACCCTTTCTAAAGTTGACCTATATTAAAGCTGATGATTGGTTGCATTCAGTGTTTTTCTTTTGGATCAATATTTTTAGTGACAAGAGATAATCGCTTGTTTCTAACCAGGGACTGAAGCCAACTTACTCAACAGCTTTACAGTACATCAGCTTTTTTCCCCAGCCTGTTAGTAATTATTTTGGCAAACAACTTATACAAACCTGATAACTGAATTACGAGTCTATAATTTTACTACGTTTATATTAACTGGCTTTCATGTATGTCTGTTTGTTTTTCTGTCCAGTCCAAACTTTGCAGCCGATTTGAAACTAACCTTTGGATGAGTTAGTGACTTGAAATTTTAAACATAGGTCAGAACTGGATGACAACGCAATATTGTGACTTTGAAATCGACTCTCAAAATATATTTCAAGGTTATTTCAAAAATCAACTCCACTTTCGATTATCCGATCAAGCTGAAATTTGGTACACATATATAAACCCGATGACAGTGCAACATTATAAATTTGAATACATATTTCAAGGTCAATTCAAAGTCAATCTCACTTAAGATTATGCATTCCTTTAAACTGATCTTAAACGAATGTTTTGAGAAAAGTTCAAGGTTAACTTTGTTGTTTTACCACGTTTTCATTAACTCACTTTCTTGTGTACCTCTTTGTCTTTTATATACAAATTTTCAATCGCTTTTAAATCATCTTCTCGATACGCTAGAGACTTGAAACTTTAAACATTGCTCAAAACTGGATGTCAATCCAATATTAACTTGCTTTCTTGTCTGCCTGTTGATTTATTTGTCTCTTCGGTAAAAATTTTGCAACTGATTTCTATCTATTAGGTACAGAATTTACAATCGATTTTAAACCAAAGACTAAAAAGCAGAAAATAATTATATAGATAAACCTATTTTTAATATAACACCTTTTTTAAACGGACTAGAAAGTTTAAAATAATGTAACATATTGTCCTGAAAATTTTCCCGCTAACTATTTTTGCAGTAAACAAGGGGTTTGAATAAAAAAAATAACTTGACCTTCAAATGCTCCCGAAGGTCATGGTTAAGGTCAAAATCAAGATCACAATAAAAGGCCCTTTCGATTTCCTAAAACTTTTGTATTTAAAGTTTTTTTCAATTACCCTTTATTCTCTCATATTTCTGACTTTCAAAATTGAAAATTTCTCTTCGAAATTTACGTCATTTAAAAAAATGAAGTAAAACTTAAATTGTAGAAACATGAATTTATTTGAGAACACTATATAATATTTTGTTGATAATATTATATTTATTATATAATAACATAATAATGAACACACACACACACACACAGGCGCGGATCCAAGGGGGGGGGGCGGTGGTGGCGATCGCCCTCCCCCCCCCCCAAGAGCCTTGAGTTTAGGAAAATAGACCCGATTTTGCCTCTTATACTATAGTTTATTCAAGAACTAGAGAGATTAATTAATAATTTTTTACCCTTTTTTTTTCTTCGCAAACTACCTGTGTTCTTTAGTCCGATGTCTTTGGCAAAATCTCTTAGACATATATATTTTTTAAAGTAATGGATTAGAAATTTTGTAGTCAAAAATACCGGTCTATAATAATAGACTATTTGGGTTGGATAACAAAAGATATTTGAATGTGTGAAGTATAAAAATGGATTTTAATCCTTGTCATTGGCGTCGGAAGAAGGTTTATTTTTTTACTAGGTATTTGTAGCATAGAATATTATTTCGGTAATAAACTTAAAATAAAAATTTTTTATAATATTATCTTATTTCTTATGATTTCTTAATAATTCACATACATCAGAAAATATAAATAATTTTGACATATTTAACACAAGTCATAAATGTATTTTTAATTCTGGCATAGAAACCGTTTTAGACACATTCAGACTAAAACCTAGCCTTTTTCTCTCAAAAAATTCTATATATATATATATATAATTTATATACTTACAAAATTCCCATTGTCAAAAATACAAGAAGTTAAACAGATATAAAAAAATAAATTCGTCCATATTATATTGAAATTTTTTTGAGGCTATCGGTCAATATATTATTAGTTAAAAACACTTTTAGGATATTTGACGTTTCAATTTATTTATTTTCCAAACCATCTGCAAAATTAAAATTAAACACTAAAAAGGGATTCAAATGTAATTAATTTTTATATGTTACAGAAAATTTAAATAATAAATTGTGTTTACGCTGGTAAACATTACGTATCTAATTCGTAATCAAAGTCAGTGAAGTTATCTTCGCTCAAATTAATTATAATTGGTTCCTCTATCTCACAGATTATGAGATCGAGTTTCCACATTTTCTTTTATTCTTTTATTGTTTGGATTTTTCAAATTTTCTGCACAAACTTTATTCAAAAAAATCTTTCAAAAGTTCAGTTAAATTACTAATTTTGTAAATTGTGTTATTTCTAGCAACTCTTCCTTTTATTTGAGAGAGCTATTTCCTTCTCCATTTTCCGGATGATCTATAAGAGCAGATTTCCTATCTGTTTTTTTTTTTTCAGCAAAAATTAAGTTCTCTGAGCAATTTCCAGAGCTCAGTTATTTTAATTTCAGGTAAATCCCGATCTTCTTTGGTTTTAGATATAATTTTGTCTTCCAATGAGGTTTTTCGTCTGGCTGTGATTGAATGTAGCTTGGGAGTACTAACAATTCCAGTCGTTTTTTTCTCCTTCAGTATTCGGCACATAGTAGATTTTCCAACTCCTGTTATGTTGGAATACATCTCAACAGAGCTTTTAACATTATTATCTAGATATTGATAACTTAAAGCCTCATAAACATTCATCGTAATAAGATTTTCATTGAGGAAAAATGCCCTGGTTTAACGATTTTGAAATAAATATAGATGTGGAAGCCATATCTTTTGGGTATATCACTAATCTCAAATAATATATAAAAACAAGCACAAAAAAGGTAAAGCACTAACGACACACTGTAAGGTGTACTTTGCTCACTGACCGAAATTAAATTGAACTATCAGAAATTTTGTTGTTGCAGTAAATTTATAAAAGCTTATAATATTTAAATATAATTAGATTTACGGCAGTCCTCAGTTACCTGCGGCACTGGAGCAGGTACGTTGGAGGTTTCGGTAACAGTTTTATAACTCTCTCTAGTTTTTGAATAGAGTAGAGGAATGTGTATGCTTACGATCGCCCCTCCCCTTCTTAAGAGCTTTAAGTTCAGGAAAATAGAACCGATTCTGCATTTTATATTAGGAATGGGTATGCTGCTGGCACCCCCCCCCCACCCGTAGATAACTTGTTTTTCTTGCGCGATAGCCCACCCTCAAGAACTTTAAATTCAGGAAAATAGACCCGATTTTGCCTCTTATACTAGGCATGTGTATGCTGCTCGCATCCTCCCCCCTGTCGGCAACTTGTTTTTTCTTGTGATCGCCCCCTATATATATATATATATATATATATATATATATATATATATATATATATATATATATATAATTTTGAAATACATTATCCCCGTCTTGCATTCTCATAAACTGACTGAAACTTATAAAATAAATAATTCTGTACAAAATAATAAGCCAGTCTGGAACATTTTGAAATTTTATTTTTGTGTTAACATCATATAATGCTTGTATATTTATAAGTTTTTCTTATTTTTTGCTGTCTTTGTGTGTGTACAAAGTCAAATATTTTATATGTATATCAAAGAAGATCTTTTAGCTGTTGCTGACGTGAACAAAGTGGAATGGCGTTCGAGTGAAAAATTGTAAGCAGCAGTAGTTTTGTTGGTGATTTTCAATTTACCGAAATGAAAAGTCGACATTTTATTTAGCTGTCGTATATATATAATATTGTTTTACAGTTTTGTTTTTTAACATTAATTTACCAAAATATTTTATTAACATGACATTTAATACAGAGTATAAGCGATTAACTTTAGTAATTGAACTCACAGATGGCAAGTCATTTAAAGAATATTTTAAAACAAAATCGACCAATATTATAAGAATAAATATAACCTTAAATCAATTTGTGTTGTTGCTTAATTCACAAATCAGGATACTAATTTATATTTATAACTTAATATTCCATTTAACGTGGCATTGTTGATTTTTCCTGGTATATAAGAACAGGACAGTAATAATTTTTAGATTCCAAATATTTTTGGATGTCAATAAATATGAATCAAACCTTTCCATATAAAAGGATTTAATTACTTTTATAATAAATAAATGGTGAATAATTCAAAATAAGTTACGTTCAGATATTAATTTTGAGAAAGTTTTAGTAGAAAAGGTTCAAACTGTTACTTTTCAGCAGAAGAAATGAAAGATGTGACAGATTTATTCAGTTTTGTTTGCAGAGTGAAATTGCTGTAATAAACACCTTGTTCAAACTCGTTAATAGACTACTAAAGGGTGTTTTTTATAGAGGTATAAAACTTTAAGTTGGCAACACTTTTTTTAACTGGCGGCCATTTTGTCACCTGTCAAGTGATTTATGTTTAGTTTGGTTTGGCATTTCAATACGAATAGACTGACGCCTGAACAACGCTTCTAAATTGTGCAAATTTATTTTGAAAATCATGGTTCTGTTCGAAATACGTATCGCGCACTATGTCCATTTTATGGTCAATATAATCGTCCATCAGAGCAATTAATTCGATTAACTATGGAACGTTTTCGCACCACGTTTACTCTAAATGATAATACGCATACACAGAGACGTCGTACAGTGCGTATAGAAGAAGTTATTGCTGCTGTAGAGCGTAGCGTAGAGGAAGACCCGAATCAGTCTATCCGCCATCGTGCACAAGAATTGAATATGTGTCCATTCACTTTATGGAAGATTTTGTGTAAAGATCTTGGTTTGCGTGCTTACAAAATCCAACTCGTGCAAGAATTGAAGCCACACGATCACCTAACATGGCGTAGATTCGATGAATGGGCCCAAAACAAGATTGCCGTTGATCCCGATTTTCATAAGCGAATTTTGTTTAGCGATGAAGCTCACTTTTGTTTGAATGGATACGTCAATAAACAAAACTGCCGTATTTGGAGTGATGATAATCCTCAAGTGTATGTTGAGACACCATTACATCCAGAAAAACTGACTGTTTCGTGTGCTTTATGGGCTGATGGAATCATTGGTCCGTACTTCTTTAAAAACGATGCTAGTCAGAACGTTACTGTCAGTGGTGACCGCTATAGAGCCATGATTACTGACTTTTTCGTTCATCAATTGAACAACCATGATGTGCAGGAGCTGTGGTTTCAACAAGACGGCGCAACATGTCACACAGCTCGTGCCACAATTGATTTATTGAAGGAACGCCTGGTAACCGCATAGTATCACGTTTCGGACCCGTGAATTGACCTCCAAGATCGTGCGACTTAACGCCGCTAGACTATTTCCTGTGGGGATATGTGAAGTCGCTAGTCTACGCCGATAAGCCCGAAACGATTGATCACTTGGAAGACAACATTGCCGATATACGGCCACAATGTTGTAAAAAGTCATCGAAAATTAGACCTTCAGATTAGACTACGTCCGAGTCAGCCATCATATTTAAATTATAATGCCAGTCATATTTAAATTATGCCAGAAGGTTATCTTTTGAATAAAGTAAATTTCATGTCAATTTAAAAAATTTATCTTTGTTTTATTCCATTTAAAATTCTATACCTCTATAAAAAAACACCCTTCATATACTTGGAAGTCACCCGCCGTTAAGCATACCTTGGGTGTCCCTTCAGACCATAACCTCCTGGTTCTTAAAATTGAAGAAAGTGATAAATAGAACGCACCATATGAAGTTAGATTTAGGGCAATTAAAAAATCGTAATATAAAAAAAAAGGATTCTCAGCAAATGAAACAAGAGATGAATAACATAATAAATAACCAGAAAAGTCAAGGAAATGAAATCATTGAAGAGCTATGACAAAGTTTCTAGAATTCTTTAAAAAAGGTGCCAACTCAATAATACCAAAAATAAAGTTTGAAAAAAATGGTGGATATCAGATGATATCTATAATCCAATGGAAGTAAAACGCAGTTATAACAACAAGCACGAACTAAAATATAGGGAGATGCAGAAACAATCGAAAAAGAGATAACAAAGGTGAAAGTAATCTAATATGCACAAGAAATTTCATACAAACAACACGATATTATTAATGCAATAATACAGAATTTGAAAAATACCCTCAATGGGATAGTTGTCCCTGTTTGGTGGAATAAAGAAATTCAAAATTTGGTTCGATGTCTGAATGTTTGAGTCCTAGATCAGGTTCTGCATTTAATTTGTTGCTGTAATTATCTTTTATACAAGAATATGTTGAAAATCCTTTCTTACATAGATATGTTGTACAAAAAAAGGGAAATAAAATTTTAGTGGCGTTTTTACATCAAAACAGGATACCCATTTCTTACTCTGAGCAAAAATCGATTAAAGAGTGATCATTAAAAACAGTTTTTAGGAAATTATTAGAGGATAAGTCAATGAGCTTTTCTTTTCCAGTAAAGTTAAAGAAGTATCGAAAGTTAAATCTGCTTGAAAAATATTACGTGTCCAGTGGCTTTATCTAGATATAATAGATTTATTAGGAAAATAGTCCTTAAACGTTAATTAAAGTTGATTGAGATGTTCATTGATATTCCTTTTAATATTTTCATTAAGATAAATTTTATTCTCTGGTAAAATAGCGCTGAAGGAACCAAAATATTCCTTCTCATTCACCTGCGGACATTAAATCCAGAAGTTAATATTCTTTAGCTTGGCTGCCATTCCATTAGGCTCATTGTAAATGGTGATCTCCGGCCTTGTAAGGACAGATTTAAATCATTGATTTAGAAAAATGTCTGATACAAAAGACGACTAAACAAATGGATGATCAAGAAGAAGTGCTTGAACTTCAGAATTCAGTTCAAACAAGGGGATCAAAACCTTGCCACTACAAAGCCATCTAACTTCGCTATCAAGTAGTAAAGAAACGTGTAGGCTTTAAAAGTCCTCACAAAGCGCACGGAATAGACGAGAGTTTGGAGCAAGCAAATCTGCAGGAATGCGCGTCTATGAATACAGCAATGAGTCCATTCAACATTCTCACTGATGTCATTTACCGCACCACAAGATCAGAAAATGTTCCGGTCATTGATTTTGCACCATCAGTGTTCACAGCCAAACAAAAAGACATTATATCAAAAATTGTTCCACCTATCGTATGGGTTTTCAGTGGTTTTGCAATTAATATATCCACAATTATATAAGAGAAATTTAGTTTTCAACCAACTGAAAAAAACCTTATACTATAAAGACAACCGTACACTGTTGTAAAACAGTTAGAGACCAAGCACTATCTCAGATTGCAAGAAAAGGGTGGTGGCCTTTTCCATGGTGGTGCAACGCATTCTATAACAGATTTCGAACTTGTTGGTTCTGGTCAGTATGGAATAGTCAAACGCACCTCAGCATCGGAAAAATAAATCCTTTAAGTAACTTATATTAGACAAAATATGAAATCTAATACAAGCAGCGCCATCTCCCAACATGCCATGCAATCTGAATATATAATTTCGTAGAGATCTGTATATGTGAAAGGCTTTCACGCTTTCCCGGTATTCTTGCAATCTGAGATAGTATTTAGTCTCTTACTGTGTTAGAACAGAGTATGTTTGTCATTATAGTATAACGTTTTTTCAGTTGGTTGAGAACAAAGTTTCTCTCATATAATTGTATTTTATACACCCAAATGCAAATATATTGTATCCACTATTGGTATATATACAGATCCAAACGAGATTATATATTCAGATTGCGTGGAATGTTGAGAGATGACGCTGGTTGTATTAGATTTCATATTTTGTCTAATATAAGTTATTTAATGGATTTATTTCTCCGATGCTGAGGTGCACTGGCCCATTCTGTACTGACGAAAAGCAACGAGTTCAAAACGGGTCTACAGATGGCGGTATACCACCATGGGAAAGACTTCCATCCTTTCCTGCTACACTTGCAATTTGAGATAGTGTTTTGTTTCTAACTGTGTTAGAACAGAGTACGTTTGTCCTTATAGTATAAGGTTTTTTTTTCAGTTGGATGAGAACTAAGTTTCTCTTATATATTTATATTTTATACACCCAACTGCAAGTATATTGCATCCGCCATTGATAATAATATATCTTCTTCAATGAAATTCTAAAAAAAATTATCTATCATAGACAGGCAACACTGCAGCGTTTGCTACAATGGTCGACTCGTCAAGCTGAATAGTAAAATAATTCAGTTATATCCTTTTAAATGTTCACTTCTTATATCATTTGTCAAATCATTAATTCTCTGTGACAATGTGTTGTTTGATAAGAGAACAAAGTTATTTTTCTTTGCCGCTTTTTCTTCAAGCATACATTTTGTGATGTCTTTAGCACACAGTCCAATCACATTTTCTGCTACTGTATGGGCTTGTCCAGATCTTGCAATTCTGTAACTAACCCGAAATGACGCCTTAAGAGTCATTTTACTTTCTTGTAGAATACTCAATAGGTTTGTCCTTGTGATCCGGATGTCTTGTTTTAAGGTGTCTACGAAGTAGAGAGGGTTTTAAATTTCTGTTATCCAGAATTTCATTACAGGTTCCACATAACCGTTTAGGTTCTTACTCTTCCCCGGTAAAATAAAAACCCATTTGAAAATAGCTAACGTCATATTTTCGTTTCTTCCTATTTTTCTCGGCTATTTTTTCTTTGCTTCCAATTTGGCAAGATGATAGCTCAAACTGCCACCCTGTGTTTGTTCCAAATCAGGAACTGAAGTAGAAGAAGTAATTGACTGCTCATCCAGCTTTTCGCCAGATTTGATAAAGCTACCCGTTTTAACTAACGATCCATCATACATTTAAAGAGCAATATTTATTTACTGTCACGTTCGACTTGCCCATGTGCCATTTGTAAAACTTTGGTATTTGTTGTAATTTATTTACACTGGTTTACATTATTAATGTTTACGTACACACTATGCCAAAGTCTTGGTTCGCAAAAGTAGAAGTTACCGGCTCGTTCAAGAATGTACTTGAATCGCCAGTGACGTAACGACTCGTCGCGTTACAGATTGTTGACTGTTGGAATGTATAATTTAAAATTCCACCGTCGAAATATTTTTTTCGCGAACCCCCGCTAGGGATACGCTAATCTAGACTAAACAGAAAAGGACTTTGGAATTTTTATTTTCATTTCTATATAATTTTCTTATTGTTAACATTATGATACCCTGTATAAAAACTTTATGAAGTAATTTAACTTGCTTTAATAATGATATTAAAATTTATTTAAGATTTTTATTCGGGAAAATTACCCTTATTACAATAAAGTAGAACATAAGAATTAATGATTATTAGATAGTAAAATCTTAAATTTGAGAGGACATTTTGCATCAGTTATTATATTTAACGATCTTCACCAGAAACTCAATAAAATTATATATAGCGTCAATTATCTATAATAAAAATTTAGGTTGTTTCAGTTTAGAATTAAATAATATTATCTCCCTTCGTTATTTAATTGTAAATATTTAATAGGAAACAATTACATATAATTGTTCAGATCTTGAAGCAAACTTGATTATGCCATTTGCTGATGAATACTGAATTATTTAAAAACCCTAAATATTTAACTCAACAAACACTGTTGCCTATGATGGTGAGATTTAGAATAATTTATAAAAATTAGGTTTTGCATACGTTTGCTGTGGCTTCTACCATTTACTTAGAGTACAACACGTTAGCGCTTATTGTATAAGTTTTTTTTTCAGTTAGTTCAGAACTAAAATAGTTTCTCTAATACAAAGGTATTTATATACCCAACTGCAAGTATATTGGATCTACTGTTGGTATATAGAGATCTCTGCAAGATTAAATATTAACATTACGAGAAATACTGGGAGATGGCGCTGACTGTATTAGACTTCATATTTAATCTGATATGAGATGCTTAAAGAATTAGCTTTTTTATATATAGTTGCGTCGGTCTATCTTGTACCGATGAGAATTAATGTGTTCGAGACAGTCTGCAGGTGGCAGTGCACTGTCGTGAGAGAGGCTTCTAACTTTTCTCGATATTTCTTTGCAATCTGAGATAATACTTTGTCTCTAACTATGTTAGAATAAAGTACGTCTGTTCTTGTTGTAAAAGATTTTTTTGTTGATTGAAGATTAAAATAATTTCTCTAATATAAATATTTTTATATTTTTTAGAAAGATAAATAACTATATTAGAGACTTCAGTGCAACTCAAAAATACGTTACGGTATTAATAACTATTATAATAGATGGTTATTCTTTAATTTACAATGAAGGGAATATTAATCAGAATGAATGTTTGGTTATTTATGTTGAGAATCCTATAACTCACGGATTTAGTATTACAAATATTGATCTTGAAATGCACCTAAAATTATTATAATAAAAACATTTTAATTACAGGTGTATATAGACCACCTTCAACTTGTAAAAATTTTTAAATGACTTTAAACATTACTTTAGAAATTGTCGAAAGAATAATTACATAGATATATCTGCGTGGAATATTAACATCAACATTATATTTCAGATGAATACCTAAACATATTGTATATAAAGATATTTATTTCCACAATTAATAAAGAAACTAGAATAAGAAATGAATCTGGCAGTTGCATTAATTATTTATTTGTGCAGAGAAGGAATGTCGGTAATGTAATAAATCTAATTTCACTACAAAGCACTATTAGCGACTATTCCTCGCTTGTACTACAAACGATATTTCTAAATGATTTACACAATAATAATAATATATTTTATAAAACAAAAACTTACCTTAACAAACACCGAATAACTCGTAACATTGAATAAGAAAATTGGAAATATTTATGATTTTAATTATCTAGATAAAGTTACGGTTTTATTTATAGATGAAGTCTTCAAAATTTGAAAAACTCGATGTATAACAAATTGGCTAATAAATATATACAAATAAAATATCAATTTCATCGTGAAATGAAAATTATTTAAAATAATAGAAATTTATTAAATAAACTCATTAAAAAGACTAAAGCTTAAAACTATCAGAATAAATTAGAAGTTAGTATGGGTGACTGAAAAAAATTCTAGAGCTCTAGAAAGGATATGTCCTCGATAACTAAAAGTAACCAAATTAAGAAGATAAGAAATAATATTAACGGACGATACATGAATATCCAATATTTTTGTAAATTTTTTGCTCGTATTGATAAAAACTTTGTTAAAAATATTAAAACTTCTTGCAAACTATGACCATTATAAGAATAGCATTCAAAGCAACATATATTTGTTCAATTAATGAGGATAATGTTAAAAATTTGAAAAAAAAGTCTCCCTATTGTGATGCATCGATGATAGAAACATTTAAAGATATTACTCATAATATAAACAAATCATTAAAAACGCATCTAGAACTATACTACCCATATAAAAAATGGAAATAAACATGAAATAACTAACTATAAGCCAATCTACATTTTCACAAATTTTGCCAAGGAATACGGGAAAATACTAAATAATCGGATTACTAGTCATTTAAATTTGTTTAGTAGGTGAGCGAGGGTCTTGTTGTAACAGAAGTAAGTAGTAACACGGCTTTTTTTCCGAGACCCAAAATATTATTCACCTATAATTTAACTCATTTTTACCTTTATATTGCGCCACAACACGTAATCACAGTCAGTGCGCCGCCATCCATCCCGGGGAGTAGCTCTGCGCACGTGCTTAATTTTCGCCAGGTAACGTAAAATTTTACTCTAGTACAAATTTTCTTGTTCTTGTTGTCATGAATAGATTTAAGACTTTCTGTATGTTATTCACTTGGAAATTTACTTATGTTTGATGATGTGTAACAGTTTTGACGCTTAATAAGTAAATTTAATATTTATTATAATTAATGTGGAAAATTATATTGTGATGTTAGTTGTACCAAAATATCGGGGCTAGTTGTAACATGTTACAACTTGCTCCGGAGTACTACAATTATTGAGATGTCATAATATTTAATTTTGTTTTCTTTTTCTAGAATGAGGGTGTAAAATAGAAAGTCAGAGCGTGCAACACAAAGTCAGGAGGTGTATAAGGTGGCTACAGCTGAAGTTTTACAAAAAGAAATGCAGTATACAGAAAGTTAGTATAAATTTCAGCCTCTGCCATGTATCTCTCTATAGATATATTAAGAAAATAATGAGATTCCACAAGCTGGCTATGTTAAGCTTAGACTAGTATTCACTCCAGAAGTAAAAGGTAAAATGGCTTCATATATTATTAAGTGCGCAGAAATATATTTTGGATTGCTACCTATGGACACAAGGAAACTAGCTTATCAATTCGCTGAGAATTTTGGTGTTAAAAATGTTGCTCCATTTTGGCATCAAAATAAAAGTGCTTGTCCAGACTGGTTCCAAAACTTCATAACTCACCTTTGTGGACACCAGAAGCGTTGTCACCAAGTCGAGCTACTACTTTTAATAAAACCAATGGGAGTGCTTTCTTTGAAAAATACTAAGGACTGCTTCAAAAATTATGATATACCGCTTCTCGGATATTGAACATTGACGAAATAGGGATCAGAACAGTTCAGAAACCAAAGAGATAGTAGCTGCTCATGGTCAAAAGCTTTAGTTGAAAGAGAGACCCTTGTAACATTTGCTTGTGCCGGTAATGCGGCTAATAATTTTATTCCACTGATGCATGTTTGTTTTTCCTCGACTTATTTATTCTAAGATGTTTATTCGCGGTGGGTCTCCAGATTGCATTGGAGCTGGTAATTCTCTGGGATGGATGACAGAAAAGGAATTTATGGTTTTCATGGTTCACTTTATAAAACATGTTAAACCCATCAAATAAGAAGTGCTGCTTGACAATTACAATTACACGTGATCATTGGAGCTGTGGAAAAAGCCAAAAAAAAAACAATATTGTAATGGTATCGTTTTCACCTCACAAAATATCAAAGGAATCATTAAGAATGGAACATAAAGAAAAAATGAAAAAGAAATAGAAAAGATACGAAGGGAAAAGGAGACGTTAGAGAAAGAGGGAAAGGAAAGGAGAAAGAAAAAGGAAAAGTGGCAGAAAAGGGAAGGGCAAATTAGCTAAAAACAAAGAAGCAAAAAAAGTCTGAGGAGATACTATTCCTTTGTTTGTTTTAACTGTGAGTTAGACGATGACTAAATTTATTTTTAATGAAACACAAAGGCTAATTATTGCCTAATATATATATATATATATATATATATATATATATATATATATATATATATATATATATATATATATATAATAAACTTCTTCAAAATCTACATTTTGTGTATAATATAATTAATGGTGTCCAGACAGTATACAAAAGATGACGTAGATAACTAGGTGCTATTCAGTTTTATAAATCTTTTTATATAAAATATATCATCTTCCAGGCGAACAACACAATACCCAAGAAAAGGAAATGCAATTCGGATGCAATGTTCGATATGTTTTCTAAAAAGACTGGCTGTTATTTACCGGTTGAAAACTCGGTCTCTGCAGTGCAGTATTAAAATTACCTTTATTTGAATCTCCAGCAGGAAAAATTTAACACTCCATAGGGTAATAAATGACTAAAAATGAAGGTAATACGAGGTTAAGAACCTTTAGTATTTCATATTTTTGTTTAAAGTTTGGATGGTGAACCTACAGTTAAGGTTAAACAAAATTATTATCTAGTAAGGGTTTATTAAAGATTACAAAAATATTTATTAATTGTACACATTTTTGGTAATTACAGTAATGGCCAGTAATATATCGGAAGACAAAAATAAATATTTATAATTTAAAATGATTTTATTGTTTTTAGTATCTTCTTCACTATGATCAATTCACTTTCACATGAATTTTAACTAATATGGTAAGCATTTTGACCACTGTGAGGATGGCATCTTCAAAGCATGGTTTTCGAATTTGGAGTAGAAAATCCTTGACCAAGCAGTTTGTTCTTCGAGTACGGAAACATTGGTTGTTAAATCATAACTGTACGGATGAGTGCTCAAAAGTAATTTGTGTGAGTTGATGTGTGGGAACTGGCATTGCCAAAGTGGAGAATGATTCATCGTCTGCGGTTTATTTTCCTAAATTCACCCACAAACAAATAATTGTGTACCATTCAAAATTAACAATCGTACGAATCTTTAACAACGTAGTTGTGACCTGGCCAGTTTTTTTTCTAAGAAACCGACAAACCTTTTTTTTTAAGTCCACCGTGGCGGGCAAATTTTCTTTGTTTTATCTCATCGTGGAAGATGTATATGGTTGACTGTTATTTACTTTCAGGCTCATACACATATGTTACCTATCACGATCTTATAAATATTTTTTAGTGCACCGCGACCTTATTTTTTGTACATTTTTTTGTACCGGTCAACACCACCCTTTCATCGAGCGATTTTCAAATTATGCTGGAACCAGTGCGATCATAGCTTCTTTACGGCCATATGTTCATACCATATTTTATATACGCTGGTGTTAGGAATGTCCAGGGGTGCCTCAATATTACGGTATGTCACATGACGTTCTCGCACTACAACCGATTTTGTACGACCTTCACACTACTCGTCCATGTATTAACAATGCCCATAATTGAACTCAATAAATCAACAATATACAGTGGTTCTTGCAAGTGTCCCTGTTTACTATTGGTCATTTCCTGCTATATACAATATAGATTATGACATGTTAATTATATACAGTAAACTCTTAAAAATAAAACAATGTACCAGTCCCACAAAACAATAAATTATATATATATATATATATATATATATATATATATATATATATATATATATATATATATATATATATATATATATATATTATTTTTGTATCTTAAACCTTTTGTTTATATTTTTCTTTAATTTTTTGTTGGGTTTAGGTTGTCTTCTTTTTTAAATTGAAAGAAGACAAAAATTTTCAATTTTTCCTGACGTTTCGCTCCACATAGTGGGTTTTTTTAAGTTTTTTTTTATTTATCATATATACGTCATTGTATCTACGAAAGTTACAATTTTTTAAAGTAAATTACAGGTAATTGTTTTATACATATAAATTCATATTTTTAATTTAATATTTAAAATTAATAAAAACAAAAGAAATTTTATAACAGTTTAAAATTAAAACAAGCTGTACAACAGATTAAAAACAGTAAAGACCTTAATCTAATTAAAAACTATAAATAGTACATACCTTGAAAGTGCGTTTAAATAAAATATTAAATTAAAATTCAGCTAGAAAGTTTATAATCACCATCCCTTGGGACTAATCAAAAGTTATTCTTGTTAAATATACGAGGTTTGTCCCAAAAGTATCGAGCCTGTATTCAAATCTCCACGTCAAAAACTTCCGAGCGACCTCTGTGGGGCATGGGCGTGACCAGTAAGTTTTCACGAACTCGTTGATGTGAGCAGTTACCGACTGGATGTGTTAGTTCGTGAACGATGTACCTTTGTTTAAAATGTCTTTTTTTACTTCGTGTTATTGTAAAAATTGACGGAAAAATTAGATCAACGAATTTGCATCAAGTTTTGCTTTAATCTCGGAAAAACTTGCTCGGAAACAATTAATATGATGAATTAGAGATTTAGAGAAACAAAGCGACAGTCTTCACAGTGGAAACATTCTGAATCGCCAAGACCAAAAAAAGCACGTCAACGTGGAACACAGTGGACACACAGCTGGTAACGTGTTATTCAATTAAATGGTGACTACTTCGAAGGTCACTCACCGGATGATGAAGAATAATACCAATGCCGAAGATGAAAAGGTAGGCTCGATACTTTTGGGACAAACCTCGT
Organism: Diaprepes abbreviatus; assembly: GCA_034092305.1. Taxonomy (NCBI): domain Eukaryota; kingdom Metazoa; phylum Arthropoda; class Insecta; order Coleoptera; family Curculionidae; genus Diaprepes; species Diaprepes abbreviatus. The sequence goes on from JASJET010000122.1 coordinate 13,018,284, forward strand.
ATACCGAAGGACGCTACAATAATAGCACCTACCTATTGCTAAGTATTAGTAAAATTACTTAGGCTATTGATCAAAATCGTCCTGGTTTGTATCACACATTTAATATCCTTCTTCATGAAAACGCATGAATTCACAAAACAAAGTTTATCCTATGTAACTTCTTTGGACTAAAATATCCTTTGTATATTTCAGATTTGATGCTATTTGATTTTTGATTTTAACGAAACATTTTAAGAATTAAATATTATTGCCTATCTTGGAGGTCAACAATAGAGATGGCGTTGAAGTTAAGGGAGTTTATGTTGAAAAATATTATTATTAAAAAAGTCTTAAGTCTTTCATTATATCGTATCTGTAACTGAGGATATCATACTTCTGACTCCAAAAAAATGTTAACTAAATTTTTATTTATAAGAATAAATATATATACATTTTCTTATTATTTTAAATATAAAATAAGCAATAAAAAAATTATTCACCCTGCATAGTTCAGAAAATTTGGCAGGAGTTTTATTTTTACTGGAGGAGTTGGTAGACGACCATAGAATGGAAATTAATGTTCTTATTTCTCTCCCTGCTAGTCTCATTTTTTTTTTTGATTTTATGAGAAATATTTTTACGTTTATCCAAATATCTGATTTAGTCGAAACCAACTGAAGTTTTTATAAGATCGTTGAAGAAAACAATTAGATATAACATCTACACGATCGCAAAGTAAATTAAAAATTTAAATATTTTTGTTGTTAAAACATTAATTTGAATTATAAATTTTTATTTTGTGATATGTTAAGCATATCTTGTTCTAGTTTTTTTTGATATCTTTTGAATTGTCATATATAGGTGACATCGATTCCTGACCATTTCTTTTTGAAAACAAATCACATGTTACAAATATATGCCAGCTTATTTAATGAAACATTTGAACACAAGATGTTGTTCCATTTCCACACCCCATATTTTTAAGCATCCAAAAATTCTTGCAAAACGTCGACTTGAAATTCGATACAATACTGAAAAAAGCTCTCCTCTTTCCCGAGCTGACCAGTGTTTCCAATTAAGAAATTATCCCAAAATTCCCCTAACATATTTGTTATATCTCGTTTACTTCTTTGGGGACTTCAATAAGTTTTTCTCGATGTTAAGATGAAATTAGCAGCTAATTTATTGTAATTAAACATGTCAAATATTACATAATACATTTTTGATAAAATAGTCTTAAAAATATATTTTGATGTAAATAGAATATGACCATTATTACAGATCCTGAAAAAAAAATTAAATTAGGAGATACTATCTTTTTGGAAGTAAGCCTTTTTCAATTTGCATTTTAAGAATTGTCATTGAAACGAATGGGATATTAGAACCCAGTAAAAGAAATTGCAAATACTTTTTAAACTTGGAAGCAGTCTTTTAGAAGCTTTTAATTATATGAAATTTTCATTTACGTCGGTGATATAGAGCCTTTTTAATAAAATCTAAGCGAGTTTAAGATAATAATACTATGTAAGTTTTACTGTGAAACGTTGTATAAATTAGCTTAGAGTTTCGGAGTTTATTGGCGATCGAAATTGAAAGAAGCATATGAAAAATGATCCAGAAGTCAAAATATCAAAGTAGTTGGTAATTTTTTATTAAAATCTTATGACATATAATATTAAAAACATTTTTTTAAGGAAATGTTCTTAATATGTTTTTATTATAAATTACAATAACTATCAACAAAGGTTTTGTATATAGGTAATTAGTAACATTTATTAAAAGTACAATGTAAGTTCTAAGTGTTAATGTTATGTTAGTCATAGATGGTCTAACTTTTCTCAACATAAATTCAACGACTTATCGAGATACCTAAATTTAGCAAAGACGTAAGAAAAATTTTTCTGCCCTCGTTATCATCAAGGGTACCCTTTAGACAAAAGTACCAAGATCAGTGTTTTCGAAACCTCCATTATGAACTCATAGAATTTTGATTGAACGCTAATTTGAATGAACACTGTAATGAGATAAATAAGATTCTTAGAAGTTTCTACATTATACAGGACCCCAAATTAAGAAAGTTATTTACGGATTCTTCAACAATTAGTTTAAAAGCCGTACTTTTATACAAGGATACTCCTGTGTTCCTATAGGTTACACTATTTTTATAAAAGAAACAAGACACGAAGATCTCCAAAGTTTGCTTGAAAAGTAAAATAAAAATAATAATTATGGAAAATGAACTCAGACTCTGAAGCTACTGGAATTATTTAGGAATTAAGCATGGTTTCATCAAATCAAGTATTTCTTTTTATATGTTTACTATAGCCATGACAGAAATAAGCTCTTTGGTTGCCAAAGGAAAATTTTTCGTCAACAATAAGATAATATAAAAAGTGAAATATTCGACAAAGCTATATAAATCCTGATGGTCTGTATGGACTACGTGAGAAAAAATTGAAGCCTTTACTTAACAGTCTGCAGTGAATATGTACTGCAAAGTGAGACCAATTATCACAAATGGAGCTGTAATCTAGGTAGAAAAAGATATCTAGCCAACTTTAGTGAAAATCCTTCAAAATTCCAAAGATTAGTCTGAATATGCAAAACTGGAACAATCAGAATATATTCAATGGCTGACATGGAAGCAATTCTAAATTTCAAATCTCGACTAATCTCTTTTTCTATCTCTTAGTGATTATGATAAACAATATAAAAGCCATAGCGTGAATGCATCATTTAGAAATCAGCAAAACTGGGACATGCCTCAAGATGAAACAAAAAAAAAAGTTCAACTTTGTGCAAGACTTCAATACCAGGTTGAGGAGTAAAAGAGACTGGAAGATAAACTTAACAGAAACTCCATTATACTCTATATACCATAGAGACGGTTTTAAAACAACAAAGGAAATTGGATAGGAGTGTATGGAATAGAAATCAGATACAAAGAAAGCTTGGGCAAATCACCAGGTATTTTCTAAGTAGAAATTTATACTATTAAGAAGAACATTCAGTTCAATAAGAAAAAAAATATCGCAGACAAGAGATCACCATGTCAGTTAGTCAAGCAATCATCAATATGCTGGGTTCTCATCAGTTTTTATATAATAAGCTCCAAGATGGCCTGAAGAGAAGTAAGCGAACTAGGCAAGGACAATACGGTTATCCTCCTGTAAATGTTGGGACATATTGGAGGAGAAGAAAATGAAATAGTAGACATACTAGCCAAAAGGGAAGCAGAAACTCCATTGTTGGGGCCTGAAATTTTTTGTAGATTCGGAAACAGCGTAATACTAAATAAACTAAATAGGAAATCTAATTATTGAATAAATCTATCTAGACTGAGGTAAGCGAAGATACTTCTGGGGAATTACAACCAGGAAAAAAAATCAAAGAACCTACTGGCTTAAGTCAATACCAACTTAGAAGTTTAACAATGCCCTGAAAGGACACCTTAAACAACTTGGGTTGAAAAATGCAGATTTTCCAAAAAAGAGGACGAAACCTCTACCCATATTCTTTCGCAACCCTAGCATGAGATACTTGAGAGAGTATCAAATAGAAGAAGGAGTCCTATCCAATCTGGAGCTGTCTAACATTATGAGTTTTCTAAGAGAAATAGGATTGGAGGACCTGCTTTAATCGCCAGAGCATAACCAATGACTTAGCAGCGAAAGGGGAATAATAGATGTTTCAGGCCTCAGTAGACATATTTTCGTCTCTACATACAAACGGACAAATTATATAATTTAGGCCTACTATGCTTTTGTGTGTCAATTGTTCCTCAAGGTACACAATCTGGATATTTACGGCCAGATTCACTAAAAATATTTAAGATTTACCCGATCTGGTTGCCATGAAATTTAAATTTTATAGTCGGCCAGTTTTGTTTTGTTTATGATATTGTCATAATTTATATTACATATGTCAACAAATAAACACTTATATAGGGATATTAAGGATAAAAACTTTAGGATAAAGCTCTGCAATATATAGAATAAATAGTTGTATCTCAAAAATAAATAAAGATCTCCATTTTTGCCGGTTCAGTAGTAAAACAAAACGATTTTTTTATTCTTGTATTTTTAGGTTTTAAAATTTGCTGACTTATTGTTGCTCTTGTCAGTTTAAGCCCCCTACTGCCAATTTAGGGCAGTTTTAAATTTAAACCACTTTAATGAGTCAGCCTGTTAGGTTTTAGGCTCCAAAATAAGGGGAATGTTAGCGGAGAGAGATATTTGGCATGGACAGGTATTGAGGTTGATACTAGATATTATCGGATCTTGAGGAGAGATGTACATATCAGTTACGAAATAGAAGATAATTCATCCGTTCATGATAAAGTGCAGACATTTTTTCTTAATTTATTTTAAATTAATCATGAAAAAAATTCATTATGCAAACCACAATAAACTTGATCCGGCATGACCGCGAGATATGTTGAACAGGGTGCTGCATTTTATTTAAAACAACGGAATATCTCGGTGGAATCATATTTTCTTTGAAAAATATTTTATACGAAAACTATAGGGTAATCGAGGAGTTAACTAGAAGTGACCTTGAAAATGATCTTGGCAGGGTTCTTCAAGGTCATTTGACGGTCAACTTCAGAATTTTAAATAGAATCGCCAATCTTGACCAGGGAAATGAATAGGGCAGAAAATTTTCCCATCAAATATAACTTTGACTCCAAGATGAAGGTCAAATATCAAAGCCACTTCAAGGTCAAAACAAAAAAACGTAGTATTTCGTAAAATGTTTCGTACGAAAGTTATTGCGGGACACGGAGGCTAAATGGCAATTACCTTGAAAATATCCTGGAGCTTAACTGTCAAGGTCATATGAAGGCAAATTTCAAAATTTGAAAGGGAAACTTCGAATTTGACCCCCGGAAATGGAAGGACTGATTAATTTCACAGTAATTTCATCATCAGATATGACCTTGACTTCAAGGTTAAGGTCTAATATTAAGGTCATCTTAAGGTCAGACGAAGATTTTCAACGTCATTATTTCACAAAATATTTCATACTAAATGTGTAAAATTACAAAGTTGCTATAATATTACTTGGATCTCGATCTTCAGAGCTTTTTGAAGAAATTCAATTGTTAGCAAAAATTGTACCTAATACCTTTTATTTTGACCTTAAATTGACCTTGGTATTTAACCTTCGTCTTGAGGTCAAGATCATGGCCGATGATAGAATCTCCCGCCCTTTTCATTTCATTTAATTTCATTCTGATGTTGACCTTTAAATGACCTTGAAGGATCAGGTCCTTTTCAAGGTGACTGCTAGTTAGTCCCCCTGCCACTCTATAATTTCTGTAGACAACATTTTTCGAAAAAAATGTGATCCCACCGAGATATTCCGTTATCTCAAGATAAATGCAGCACTCTATATTTCCAAATAAACACTTATTTTAATTTAAATTTTTAAAAATGATAGTTTGTTGATGGTCAGTGTAATCAAAGAAGAAAAGATTAATTTTATACAAATATTTTAATTTAGTGAAGCAGCATTCACAACGTTATAGCGTTACTGTGAACAAACGGAATAAAATATGAGAGCGGAATACTTATCTATTTTACGTTCCTATGTAGTGATATTACGTTCAAATTAGGGATGAACTACCGTTAATTCAATAATTTATATATATTGGTCAATTATCTTTGTAAGAGAAAAATTATAACTCCTCCAAATATTCATAAGCAAAAATATATTCTATAGTTTATTGGTGCCAAATATGAAGAAATATCATAGTTCTGTATTCTTTAATTCCTGAGTTATTAAAAAGTAATCATGGACAACTTTAAAATTTAACACATGAGCACATTTAACTGATAGTTTTCAAAACATAACAAGCTCACGGTTTAAAAGCAACACTGACCTATTTAAACTCGAGATCATAAAATATATTTTGTACTGGTCTAAAAGTGGCAACAAGTTACAAAGGCTACTATAATTCACAAAAGTTATCGTCATATTACTAATAAATTGTAACAATGGCATCGAAAGCAAGAGGAAAGCCATTCGGGTAAATTGTTGAACGGATACGAAAAAGTTGTTTTAATACGTTCCACCGAGTAAGGATCCGTGTTGGTCAGCTAACCGTTGGGAGATCACGTACGAGAAATATTGGACGTTAAAGACGAGTGGACAAGCACGGAAGAGTAATGCCGGCTGACGCCACCGAAAGAAAATTTCAAACGTGACGAAAGCAGTGATAAAAGGGGAGGTAATAGCAAAAGAAAATAGCAATCCTTTTCTAGAATATAATTTATGTAAGTGATTTATCGCGGCGAGACGAGATTTTCTTTTAAACTAACAAATAAATTTTGTCCTGTTGCTTTAAAACTTGAATATGTTGATACTATTTCTTGTTTTTAAGGAAATATTTCTCTAGCTATCTTTGCGCTTCCATCATCACAAAATATAGAGTGTCGCAAAATTCTATTGGTATGCTTTGAAAAAAAGTTCTACATATAAAAATATGAAAAAAAATTTCATATGAATATAGGTCTGTAAATGCGTCATAAGGAAGTTATGGTTATTTAAAGGTGGCCCTCGAACACGTTTTTTTTTTATTATTATCTTTACTATACTGGCTTTTAAAAATCGCGGGAGGCGCAAAACATCACAATGAGGTGAAAGATAGATTTAATTTAACTGAATAAAAGAAAAGTAAAATAGATAGAGTAGCAGCATCAGCGAGCAAAAATATGAAGCTAACCCCTGTGCCGGAGAGTGGGGATGGAAAATTAAGGGCACCACTGCATCAGACCCAGGTTCCACGATGTTGTTTAAAACTAGCTTTTAACTTTACTCTTTAAAATTTACTATCAATAAAACAAAAGAAATGTCAAACGCAAGTAGCATGTGGGTCAAATAGAACTCGAAGTAGAGAATTATAATAAAAATCTTTACTTAAAATTCAAATAATTAAAATAAAAGTCTTCAATCAAACGATCCAACTGTAGCGTAAGCTAGATTTTACAAAATATTAAAGAATATCAAATTATATTAAATGTATAGAGAAAAAGGAAATAAATACAACTGGTTTGCCTATGTCTGCCAGTTGTTTATTTCTCGCTGACTGATAGTTGTGAAGTTCAAACTCGTAGTCTGGTGGCCTGTAGGTTGGAGAACAGCAATATTCGAACCCGTACGGTGAACCCTTCAATCAAGCAGTAATGCCTAATATAGTGCTTACAGGTAAGCTAGAACAAGTGAATTTATTAATTACCGCCAATGTGTCAAGAAATATTTAAATTCAAAATTATAAACTCACTGTATATTCCAAAAAAAAAAAGAAAAATTATCAAATGGGATCTTAAAGTTAATAGAAAAGGAAATTTCAAACAAATTAGCAAAATTATACAAAACATTACTATATAGTAGCAGGCGCGGATCCAGGGGGGGCGGTGAGGGTGGTCGCCCCCCCCCCCCCAAGAGCTTTGAGTTCAGGAAAATAGACACGATTATTACGGCTAAATGGAATTAAATATACATAAAATTTAAGAGTGGACACACTAAAATAAAAATTTATAAAAAAAATATATATATAAACAATATTTAAAAATAAAATACAACAAAAACAAAAATTTAAATAATAAATTGTGTTTACACTGGTAAACATTATGTATCTAATTCCTAATCAAAGTCAGTGAAGCTATCTTCGCTCAAATTAATTATAACTGGTTCCTCTATCTCACCGATCATGAGATCGAATTTCCATATTTTGTTTTATTCTTTTATCATATGGATTTTTCCCAATTTTCCACAGTAACTTTATTCAAAAAAAAATCTTCCCAAAGTTCAGTTAAATTACTAATTTTGTAAGTTGTGATATTTCTAGCAACTCTACCTTTTACTTGAGAGATATATTACCTTCTCCAACCGACAGTTTCCGGACGATCTATAAGAACAGATATTCTATCTGATTTTTCCCAGTAAAAATTAAGGTCTCTGAGCTTTTTCCAGAGTTCAATTTTTTAAATTTCATGTAAATCCCGATCTTCATTGATTTTAGTTAGAGTTTTGTCGACGGTTGGGATCTGCTTTTCGTATTAAAATGAATATACAACTCCTTTTATTGCAGTTTTATTCTCTTTTTCCAATGAGGTTTTTCATCTGTCTGTGATCGAATGTGGCTTGAGACTACTAATAATTCCAGTCGTTTTTTCTCCTTCAGTCTTCGATACTTAGTAGATTTTACAACTCCTGTCATGTTGGAACACATCTTAACAGAGCTTTTAACATTATTATCTAGATATTGATATCTTAAGGTATCATAAACACTCATCAAGTTTTTCGTTAAGAAAAAAAATGCCCTGGTTTAACGATTTTGGAATACATATAGAAGTGGAAGCCATATCTTTTGGGTATCTCACTAATCTCAAATAATAAATAAAAACAAGCGCAAATAAGATAAATCACTAAGGACACACTGTAAGTTGTACTTTGCTCACTGACAGAAATTAAATTGAACTAAATTTCATTGTTACAGTAAATTTATAAAAGCTTATAATATTTAAATATAATTAGATTTACGGCAGTCCTCAGGTACCTGCGGTACTGGAACAGGTACGTTGGATGTTTCCGTAAGTTTTATTACTCTCTCTAGTTCTTGAATAGAGTATAGGAATGTGTACGCTTGCGATCGCCCTTCTCTCTCCCAAGAGCTTTGAGTTCAGGAAAATAGAACCGATTTTGTCTTTTATATTAGGAATGTGTATGCTGCTGGCATCCCCCCTTCTCGGCAAAGTTTTATTTTCTGTGATCGCCTACCCTCTCCAAGAGCTTCAAAGAAAAAGAGACCCGATCCTGCCTTTTACACTAAAAATGGGAATGTTGCTGGTGTCTCCCCTCCTCCGTCGACAACTTGTTTTTGCTTGCTACCTGTACTTTTATGATATCACCCCCCCCCCCAAGAGAGAGGCTAGATCCTCCCCTGTATAGTAGTTACTTGCTCTAACTATTGAATTCGAGTTACATAAGAGTAAATAATATGATAAAATGCACAAGTAAAATTACTAGTATTACTCCAGGTATCCACCAAAAATAATCAGATAAAAGTATAGCAAAAGGTTCATTAAACAAAAAAATAGTTACACAAAAAATTCAATCAACCCATAATTAAAGATAGCGATAATATAAAAGACAATGAAGCACCTACATGTTTTCTAATATTCGAACTAACATCACTAAATGCTATTTTTTGATGTTAAAAGTGAGCGGCAAACTTAGTCAGGTGCATTCCGACAGGGGACGGTCTGGTTTGCTTATCCCATTTTTTTACACAACACTTTTCTAAAATGCTATGTAAAAATTATGATTCCTGAAAAGTGTTGACATACAAAACATGTTCTAGTAAAAAGTCACTACACACATGGTTTAGGAGAAGATCTGCTTTAATCAAATCAATGCATTTATTAATGTTTAAACTAAACATCAAAGTAGGCTTATGACGATTATAAATTTGAAGCAAAAAATAACATAAGAAGGCTTGTAGTTAATGTCAAAATAATAAAGAATCAGAATTATCTGGCTTATTTGAGAGTTCTAATTACAATAAATTTTTGGAAATTTTTGTTTTAAAGTGCAAATTGAAATAAAATGTCCAATTATTCATATGCAGAATTAGGTGATACGCATTTTATGTATCGCAAAGCTATTGTCGGGAAGCTTGCAGGTTGTATCGAAAATATTTTCCAAATCGGCAAATGTTTTGCGAGAAATTATTTATGAAATTGCACTGAAACTTAAGAGAAAATACTATTTTAATGTCAAATAGAAACGACTTTGAAATATGTACTATTCGAATCCTACTAGCAGAAAAAAAAACTTCTAGAAGTTGTTATAGCCAAACCAGGTATGAGCAGGCGCAAATTCAAGGGGGGGCGGTGGAGGGTTGGATAACAATAGATGTTTGGATGTGTGAAGTGTTAAAAAGGATTTGAATCCTTGTCATAGGCATCGAAAAGAGGTTTATTTTATCACTAAGTATTTATGGCATAGAATATTATTTCGGTAATAAACTTAAAATAAAAAGTTTTTATAATATTATTTTATTTCTTATGATTTTTTAATAATTCACATACATTAGAAAATATACATAATTTTGACATATTTAACACAAATCACAACTGTATTTTTATTATTTTTAATTTTGTCATAGAAACCGTTTTAGGCACATTCAGAATAAAACGTAGCCATTTTTTCTCAAAAAATTCTAAGTTATAATTTAAATACTTACAAAATACCCATTGTCAAAAATACAAGAAGTTAAACATATATAAAAAAATAAATTCGTCCATATAATGTGAAAATTTCATCATCAGTCATTTTATTATTAATTAAAAACATTTTTAGGACATTTGAAGTTTCAGTTTATTTATTTCTTAAACCATCTGCAGAATTACAATTAAACACTAAAAAGGGATTCAAATGAAACTAATTTATATGTTAAAAATATTTAAATAATAAATTGTGTTTACGCTGGTAAACATTACGTATCTAATTCGTAATCCAAGCAGTGAAGCTATCTGCGCCCAAATTAATTATATTGGTTCCTTTATCTCACGGATCATGAGATCGAATTTCCACATTTTCCTATATTTTTTTATTATATGAATTTTTCCAAATTTTCTGCAGTAACTTTATTCCAAAGAATCTTTCAAAAGTTCTGTTAAATTACTAATTTTGTAAGTTGTGCTATTTCTAGAAACTCTACCTTTTACTTGAGAGAAATATTTCCTATTTGGTTTTTCCCAGCAAAAATTAAGTTCTCTGAGCAATTTCCAGAGCGCAGTTCTTTTATTTCAGGTAAATCCCGATCTTCATTGATTTTAGTTAGGATTTTGTCGACGGTTGGGATCTGCTTTTCATAATAAGATGTATATACAACTCCTTTTATTGCAGTTTACGAGGTTTTTCGTGTGCCTGTGATCGAATGTGACTTGGAAGTACTAACAATTCCAGTCGTTTTTTTCTCCTTCAGTATTCGATACATAGTAAATTTTCCAACTCCTGTCATGTTGGAACACATCTCAACTGAACTTTTAACATTATTATCTAGATATTGATATTTTAAGGCATCATAAACATTCATAGTAATAAGTATTTCGTTGAGGAAAAAATGCCCTGGTTTAACGATTTTAGAATAATTATAGATGTTGAAGCCATATCTTTTGAATATATAAAAACAAGCACAAATAAGATAAATCACTAAGGACACCCTGTAAGGTGTACTTTGCTCACTGACAGAAATCAGAAACTCTACTGTTGCAGTAAATTTATAAAACCTTATAATGTTTAAATATAATTAAATATAATTAGATTCACGGCAGTTCTCAGTTACCTGCGGCACTGGAGCAGGTAAGTTGGTGGTTTCGGTAACAGTTTTATTAGTCTCTCTAGTTCTTGAATAGAGTATAGGAATGTGTATTTTTGCGATTGCCCCTCCTTTTCCCAAGAGCTTTGAGTTCAGGAAAATAGAACCGATTCTGAATTTTATATTAGGAATATTTATGCTGCTAGCACTCCCCTCCCGTTGACAACTTGTTTTTCTTGCGATAGCCACTCCCCCTAAGAGCTCTGAGTTCAGGAAAATAGACACGATTCTGCCTCTTATACTAGGAATGTGTATGCTGCCCGCATCCTCCCCCCTGTCGACAACTTTTTTTTTGTGATCGCCCCCCCTCTCGAAGAACTTCAAATTCATAAAAATAGACCCGACCCTGCCTTTTACACTAGAAATGGGAATGTTGCTGATGTCCCCCTCCCCCCCCGTTGACAACTTGCTTTCGCTTGCCATACTATACTTTTGTGATATCACCGCCCTCCGCAAAGAGAGAGGCTGGATCCGCCCCTGAGTATGAGCACATCAAAAAGTCTATACTGATTGACGTATCCATAATTCTTATATATCAATTAATCAATCTAAGAGTACTATATAGGAAATTGAAGTGCTTTAACCGCAAGATCTACTTCCCAAAGTCCAGTTTTGTGAATGGATGTAGTGGAAATGCCGCCAAGACCAACTTTTTCTTAATGAAAAATTCTTTATTGACGAAGCAATTTTCATAATAATCATGTGTAGGGAGAAGAAAATCCCTGTGTAATTTTCGAAGCTCGATTTCAAAACAAATTTTCAATCAGTGTTTGGGCAGATGGAGTAATACGGCCACAAATTGTACTTCGACTTTTAGACGGGCCCGCATATACAGACTTTTTGGAAAATTTTTTGCTTTTCTTGTTTAAATATATGCGGTACAGCCAAAGACTGGAAATATCCTTTATATACGATGAAGCTCCTCCTCGTTTCAGTGTTTTTGTTCGAGAGCATTTAAATCGACCATATCCAGAGCGATGGTGAGCCCATCCCATTCACCAGATCTAAATCCCTAGGCTACTTTTTTTTGGTTATTTGTCCTTAGTTAATTCAGTACCACTTGACAATGTACAACAAATAGAATGACGTGTCATGTGGTATTGCCAAGAAATTCGTAATACACAAGGAATTTTGAAAGAACAAGAATTTAAATGGGGAAGTATCTAACTGCCTCAGTTGAGATGAACGGAAATCATTTTCAGCATTTGTTGCAATTTTTATACAAATGCAAAATATTTGTGTTATGTTTAAAGCTAATAAAAAACAAAAAAAAATTGTTGTAATAAGTAAATCGAACATCTATGATGTTTTTTATTAGACTTTAAAAGCACAAATTTTCAACGAATTCTTTTCACCAGAACTCTCAAATAAGACATATAATTGTGATTATTTATGATTTGACTAAACCACAAGCCACTTGATATTTTTTTGCTTCAAAATTTATAGTCGTATAAGCCTACTTTGATATTTAGTTTAAAAACAAATGACTATGCATTGGTATAATTGGGATGTTGACTATTTTTGGAAAAGTGTTTAAAACCATTCATAAGTAACTAATGTAGCCCAAAGTATTAATTTTTTTTAATACAACTAATTCATTAAAAATAATAAATTTTAGATTCCGTTTTAAATTTCCCGCCAGAACGCCAGTAATTGTTACTTGACCAATATAACTTTTGTGATATAAGGTGAGTTCTAAGTTATTTTAAGTGTTGCACTATGCCTCAGTGTATCAGTGCTACAATTAAAATACCTGAAATGTTATTTATCCACGTTCTACGTTCGGAAAATAATAGAAAAATGTGGCTTCAGCTAGCCCGGCACTACTCGTTTTATTTTAGTTTTGAGCTTATAAAGATCGATTATTATTCTTATGTATTCATTATCGGTTGTGGAAATAACAATTCTTGATAAATTACTTACATAAAGGTTTTCATATTTTTCAATTCAGCAGAGCAAAAGTTACTGTTTGTTGCGAACAAATTAGCCACCATAAAACAATCCATTCTCGGCAAATTCGAACTATTTGCATTAATAAATCCACCTTCCTTCATGAAAAAATTTCTTAGAATCGTTTTCCAAGCGGAAAAGTAAGCAAATTTCAAAGAAGTTTCATGAAAATTACTACAAATATGAACTAGGCAATGTAGTTTTTTGACAGCGATCACGAATATGACATAAAACCAAAAAATTTATGTCAAGTTCGTGACAGCGATGACGTAGGCAGCATTCTTTACAGTAATTATTAAATGATCAAAGTGAAAAAAGTGAAACTGATAATTTCATGTTCTTTTAAATATGCATTCAATTGTCATTAGGTCGAAGTGATCATGATTACTTCAAGTGATAGAACTGAAAATAATAATGATTCAAAGGAATAACCGTATTTTTAGAGAAGCATGCAATGGTAAAATTCAGTTTAATTTTGAGAGTAACCTTGAAGACTGTTTCAAGGACAAGTGCTTGTGAATCCAGCCATGTAAATAACTTTCGTATTATTTAGAAGTCATTTGAAGGTCAGATATGTGAAATTTGAACTCTATTCAAGTAAGCAGGCTTAAATAGCAAAATTATCCAATTAAAAGTTGATGATTATCAAGTGTCTGACCCAACTGTAATTTTCATCTAGACCTTACATTTTTCAAGATAAATTTGATACCCAGATTGTTCCAAAAGATTATTACTAAGCTGGCAACCTTAACCTTCATATTTGTTCTTATTTATTGCATTTTTAGATATATATTTATATCGTAAGTGAAAATTACCTAGACGTATTATTCTTTACATATAAATTTCTCTTGATATAACTCAAAGAGTCCGAAATTCATCGTTTTCATTATAAAATCTTTCAGAACTCATGTATGTTAAAAACACTATACTCGCCAGTACATGCATTTAATCATCGACATAATAAAATGATACCAAGAACTCACGCAGTGGACATAGCGGGACGAATTTTCAGGCCCCAAGACTAAACCTTTAATTACTCGGCTGATAGGGGCAAGATTCTAATAAAAATTACTTCTTGGAGGTAATATTTAATTACGAAATTAATGCATTTCAAAAAATATAATTTCGCGAACTATAAGACTATGGATTTAAAAATAGAGGGTCTCATATAATTAACACAGTGTGACCTTCAAATGACTGTGAATGTGAACGTCAAGCCAATTAGCTCTTTAACCATTCTTTAAGGTCAATCTCTGTTGCCACTGCCAAGGTTCTATTCGTAAAACAACCTGGACGTCAAAATGACCTTGAAGCTTCAAGGTGAAAGCAAAGATCAGAGTTGAGTCAGACACTCGAAAATTATTAACCTTTACCTGGATAATTTTGGTATTCAAGCCAAGTGATTTGAATAGAGATTCGGATTTAACTTATTTGGCCTTCAAATGACATAAACAAAATAGGTGATTTAAATAGTTAGATTGATAAATTTTTCCATTTTTTTAATTCGATGATAAAAAATTTGTGTTCCGATTAACAAAAAAGAGATTTCCTTTGAAATAAATTTTAAGATCACATACCTTCAAAGAAAATTTTTATTCGGTAATTTTTTTATGGAAACGCTTTAGTAGAAAAATAGTCAGTGGCTACTTTAAAGTAAAACACCCTGTAGAATGTACTTGCAAATAGTAAAGTTTAAAATATATCGAATATATTGATCATCATAAGATAGTTTTTAGTGAACCAAAACTTCAACGATTATTACTGGTAATCTTAAATGAAGCCTATGGTTATGTGCCAATTTTATATGTACCTGAAAAGCTGGAGTTAGGATGCTGCGAATATGTGTTCATATAATATATATGCTAGACATGCAAAAATTGTATGTTTTCCTTCATTCGGAATTTTAAGAAACTTGAATGTCTACGGACTTCGTGCTTATTAATATTTTTAGTTTACTACAAAAGATTATGAGTCTCCATATCTGACTATTTCTAAATTTTCAGTTGATTAGTTAGGAGGTTTTTCTTCGTTGGTTCTGTACAAGGGTTCTTTGTTTGGGTTACTGGAGCGTTTTGAAAATATGGTTCATTCACCTTTACTTGGTCCCCCAAAAAAGCTTCGCTTCATTTTGAGTTAGTTAATCACAATAAAATCCTTTTCTAACATTGGTTAATTTTACCATAAAGAGCCCATTATGTCTTCCTATGTTTTCATGGTGACAGATATATTGCACCCTTGATTTTTTTTACACTAAGATTATATAATTTTGGTTATGATTTGACAAACTGTATTATTTTCATATGTCGACTGAAATTAAAAAAAAAAAATAACCAAACCGTAATATTTCAATTTAAACAAAATCTACCATGTTATTAAACTTTAAAAAGCATTGATATTTTGGACTTACAGTAATTATAATCATTCAGCTGATTCGTCTTTTTACGAAATTTTCAAAGCATAAATATATTTTTTAAATACTTCTTTTTCAGAATTTTTAATTTTCCCTTCTTTCATATTTTCCACTTTTCCTAGATTTTTTTATACTATATTATTTCCAAATTGTTAAAGAACAAGATCTCGAAATATTAAAAAATGAAAATTATAAAAACCATTTTATATAACAAATTGCCTAAATTATTCAGTAACCCGAGCGAGTATGGTCGAATGGTTAGCATGCTAGCCTTGTTTTCAGACGACTTTGGCTATATATTAGAGGGAAAGTGGAAACTTATTTAAATTTTTAGGCTTCTTCGCCTCACAAAAGACAATAGTGAACCACTATAAAGTGGCTACTTAATAATATCCTTTAGTTGTGTGCCCCGGAAGGCACATAAAGCTTGTGGTCCCGCATATCAGTGAAGAATATAGTCGACATGTACTATAAATATGTGCGAGAAGTTTCCCAAACTCTTTAAAAGGCATTCCACTTAAAGAAGAAGATTCAATTACCAATTAGCAAAGGCAAAAAATAATATAAAACAGTTATAAATTGGCAGATTTATGTTTAGCTTATAGTTTCCAAAAACTAAAAACGATTCATTAAATAAATTTTAATAACCTGTCAACATACATTTTAATCATTATTACAAAAAAATAGTAACATTTATCTTACCTTTAAGGCTTATATAAAGCCTTTTTTATGTATTTTAGGTTTACCAAAAATTCTTTTTCTTCCGGGAGACTATATTTTTTGCATGCCGTCGAAATTCTTTGTTCTTCCATATTCATCATTTTTCTTATTAGAGATAGATAAACGTCTTCTGGCATTTTTATGACTCCCATCCGTTTACCTTAAGATTATATCTTGGAGCATAAGCCAAGAATGTAGGCCCTTTTCTCCTAAAACAAAACGCAGCGCCCGCCGGTGTCGGACTTTTACAAATGGCATTTTTTGCGGTGCCATTTATTTCGCCGAAATCCTTATCATTTGAGCAGACAATATAAATTTTCAAATGAACCAATATTGTATGCTAGCTATGTATGTTCCTAAAGTATATCGATGTTAAACAAATGTTACTTTATCAGTGTTTTATGTAAGTAGTTTAAATTATAATACAGGATAAAACGATACAGTAAATGTCAAGTATTTCCATTGCCATTAAGAAGAGAAATGTTACCATGTAAATTTTATCTACAATTTTTTGATATAAATAAAGCATTGTATGCCTACAAAATTTTCTCTTATGCGTAGCGCCAAGAGAATATAGGGTCTCATACTTGGCCACGACTAGAAATTTAAGGGAAAATTTATATAAAATGTATTTAAAAAAAAGCACCAATGCTGGTTGGCAAATTTATCATCTTAAAAACGAATATCTGGGAAAGTTACTATGAACATGGGTCAAAGATGCCCTCCTTATTAAAATAAGTTTTATAAGAACTGCAAAAAATATTCTGCTTCTTATTAATGTAAGAACTGCTCACAAGTATTTTGTTGAAGCGTAGGATAATTTATTTCATCCAAGCAAGTAATTTTTTACATTAATTTTACTTAATAAAGATGGAAGTTTTCAAAAAAAAAAACGCAAGTCGGACACTGGCTTTTATATGGGATTTTATTGCCTATTACCAACTGTTGATTGTCTATATACTGGAGTCCAATTTTGTCAATTTTCCTTAATATGATTTTAATTACACTCTTCTGCATTTTGAAAGTTTTTGTCTCTCCCTGATATTTTTACAGGTTCTTTGTATCTACTGTAATGCGTTGAAATATAAGCTCGTTTTTTACCTATAAACAATAAGTTTTTAGATAAAGAAAAAAGAAAATAAAATATGAGGAATCCAAACCATAAGCAATCTGGTAAATTTTCAAAGACTAAATGAAACAAGATCACTTTTTTTACAAAATATATATTATTTTTTATTGAGAACAGAATTATTATAATCAAATTAATTAATTTGTTGTCTATTTCGCTTGTATTCGCTGAGATCGGTTTCATGTTTGAGGGTCCAACAGTAGTCCGTTAACTTGTTTGAGGTTCTTTTTCCACTAATTTGAACACTTGCTGGTAACATCTTTCGCCGTATTCATCTGAAACTGCAACTAAATTGTTAGCGAAGAATGCCAAATGGGAGTGACCTAGCGTCTTGTAAGATTGAAGCAGTTCTTCAACATACATTTTTGAAGACCATCCATACCCTATTTTATTTTTACAACTCTATTTATACGCCGTCTCGAATACTGCTGCTAGGTTCCTATTTATAGAACACACGTAAATAAATTTGGGACAGTACTAATAAAGATTGCTAATATTTGATTTACTCAACTTCTAATTATTTTAAGTATATAATAAAATTAAAAAATTAAATAAATTAAAGAAAAATAGCCAATTCGCAGATATAGCGAAACAATATATAATCTAGCTCCGTTCATCGATGCGATAGGCAAGTGTTGTAGAATATAGACGTTGAATTGACTGATCGGTTTCGATTTAGTTTAGATGAACACATGGGAATTCTTTCCCTTGAACAACTGTATGATCCTTTATTAAAGAATGCAGGAAAATTATTAACCAGGATTGTGAAAAATCATTAAGAGTATGAGAGAAGTGCTTCCAGTTGAAATTTAGAAGCCGTTTAGATAACATTTTTACAGTGAATGATTTTTAAAACTTCTGACCAAATTTTCCTACTACTAACTTAATTAGCCCATTAAATTTATTTAACAGGCTCGCTAATAAATCATTGTGCAGACACAGAAAACAAGAACTTTCATTCTTAAAGTAGATATATCAATAAAAGCATATTCAAAGTGTTTGTTAATTAATCCTTTTTGGCTAGGAATAAATTATTGTTGATATGCAATGTATGTGAATTATATTTTGAAAATGGCAGAACAAGAATTCAAATAAGAAGAAAACTTCGATGCTTACATCATCTTATTATTAGCATCATAGTGAAAAATGTGTTTAGGACAAGGAAGAAATTATCTTGATTAGAAAAAAAGTGGAAAAAGATACCCTCTTTCGGGGAGACCAATCTATATTTACTCCCAAGATAATTAACAAATTTTTAAATGATTCGATTAAAAATTTTCTATAAGGGAATGCTCAGATATACCCAGCTAGCGAAAAGTTTCATCTCTGAGGAACCATTTTCATGTTGTTCAGCCCTAAGTGATGTTATAGTCTGCTGTTTCCCATAAACTTCCGGGGAGTTCGAGCGGTCGCAAGTAGTCCTGCCTAGTGCATATTCTTATACAGAAGCTCGGTAAGGTCTACTCTCTTGATATTATAGATAGAATCCTTTGTTAATTCCAGTGGTTGATATGAATTACTTTATTTCACACCTTTCTCTATTTGACAAACTCCTGACAATAATTGTCACAGTATACATAGTCATGCAAGAGTCGATCTACATACATAAGGCTTTTTAGTTTAATTGTGAAAGTTTCATGTTCTGAAAGATTTTTAATATTTTCATATTGCTGCAACTAATGCTACAAGTGTTACAATTACTTGATGCTGATCTTTATTTTGAATATACCCTTATGGGAGTGCAATCGAGTATCAATGGATATTTGGCCATAAATGAACATAAAATTTCCGGTGAGGTTTTCGAAAAAATTAATAAAGCTTTTGGGAAGTCAACGCCATTTTAGATGTGAGTTTTAATTTAACAAGGTGATACATTTTCTGTGTGCAATTTTTTAATGTATATTAGTGTGGCCATATTTTGGTTTCGGATTATTTATTCTTCCCTGGGTTAGGCTGGTTCATTTAGCACTAATTTTGATTTTGATAATCTGGCCTTAGGATGACCTCTCTGCTTTTAGTTCCCGTTCCCGTTTTTACAGGGCGATCAGTGCATATCTGAGTAGATAGGCTTTAAGTGATGGACCTAGGTAAAGTTCGGGTAGCAGCAGCTTTGAGAAATACAGGGGCCCAGAATCGAACCCTTCTGCCGGACAGGCCTGTATAACCATACTGGACCTTGTTAAATTAAAACTCACATCTAAAATGGCATTGACTTCCCAAAAGCTTTATTAATTTTTTCGAAGACCTCACCGGAAATTTTATGTTCATTTATGGCCAAATATCCATTGATACTTGATTGCACTCCCATAAGGGTATATTCAAAATAAAGATCAGCATCAAGTAACTGTAACACTTGCAGCATTAGTTGCAGCAATATGAAAATATCAAAAATCTTTCAGAACATGAAACTTTCACAATTAAACTAAAAAGCCTTATGTATGTAGATCGACTCTTGCATGACTATGTATACTGTGGTAATCATTATCAGGAGTTTGTCAAATAGAGGAAAGTGTGAAATAAATAGCATAAAGTGATTCATATCAACAACTGGCATTAACAAAGCATTCTATCTATAATATCAATTATCTCTTAACATCAAAAAATAACAAAAATATAAATATTTTATCTTTTGATAAATATATTAACATAAATTAATCTATTAACATATCTGAGGGTATCTCGACATATGATATATGATCATTCGGTCTAAAATACTTGATTAGTCTTTTACTTTCAATTTTCGAATATTTCATATCATAAATGTAATTCAAATCAAGTTTCTCTTAGTTATGTAGCAGTATGTTATGTATTGTATTGTAAATAACTTTATCAGATAGCTCATGAGACTTTTTATATGATGGTTCAGATTATATTATCCTAACCTGGCTTGATGGATAACGGGCTACATAGATTCTTTTAAACCTACATGTGTCACTCTCATTTTAGATATGTTGTAATCTTAATAGTTTAAGAGGAATTGCTGTTGTTCCATATATTCACCCTCATTGAGTTTTGAGCCTGGAAAGTGCACTCCTAATAGTTGATTTCCTCAGATAGAGCCAGTGTTCTAATCCTGCCGCCAGGATTTCTTACTAGTATCTTAAAGGAGGTAGATGCAGTGGTATGCTGACTATGCCACCGCATTATTTTCTATATCTGTTCTTATTTCTATTATTTTTACGTCTTGTTTATTGCCAATTTACATTTTTTAATTTATCATGAAAAACTTTGTTACATTAAAAAGTGTATTTAGACAAAATTTTACATTTCGTAGGATCTGAGTGATACAGGGCATTATAATTTGTTTAATTCATTATCAAAAAATTTGAACCGACTTCTAAAAAAGCGCTCAAAAAAGAGAAAAAATAACAACATAAATTTTTATTTAAAAATTCTCTGTTTCGCGCCCTTTTGGAAGTCAGTTCAACTTTTTAACATTTTATTTTTCGATTTTTAGTTTAGATTTACAAAGAATACCCACTTTACCAAAAGTTGTAGATCACGCTAAACTGAACACAATAGATTCTTTGATTCCGGGTATTCTCCAAATATCAAATCTGCAATCTTGAGTTTTAGAAATTTAATTTACTAGGCCCCCTAAACCTTCAACACCGATATTGGAAGAACTTGAGACATGTAAATCTTATGGTACTATATGTATTGTATCATATTTACTAAGTTTGAAGAAATAATTCTCATCATTCTCCCTCCATATTAATTTCAACTAAATCGGAAAAATGCCCAATTTTTAGTCCCCCATATTGGATCTACCATATTAAATTGTAAAAAATTTACTTCAAATTTATAGCTTGAACTATATAATACCAATTTTGACAAAATGTGAATAACGTAAAATTTTTAACCATATTAAATCCTCCATATCGAATTTCAAAAAAAAAAAAAAATTTTAAACTGTTAATCTGCATCCTCGAAAACCACCCAAAACTAATTTTGGACATAGTTCGAATATAATGTTTTTCGACCACTATGTTGCATCTGGTATATTGAATTTTTAAAACAATTTTAAATTAGTTTTTTACACTCAAATTCTCCAGTGCCAATTTTGAACAAAATCGAGAGATGTTAAATTAGTCCGCCATATTTAGCTTTTAAAAATAATTTACTTCCTTAAGGGAACTCTATAAGTTTAGGAAAAAATCGAGAGATGTTTAATTTTTAGTCCTCAATATTAAATCCGTCATATTGATTTTTTTTCAAAGAATTTTAAATTCGTATTTTTTATTTTCAAAAACCCCCTATACCAATTTTATTCAACATCGTGAAAACTAAAATTTTTAGCAGTCCCTATTGAATCGAACATATTACATTTTTTTAAAAATGATTTTAGATTCGATATGTCCAACCCCAAAAAAATTCTCCTATATCAATTTGAGGAAAGTGGTACAAAATTTTTTTCAGCGCCATATTATCAGCTGCATCTAAGATTTTACTCAACCAATCTCGTTCAAAATAATATGGGACCACCGCAGCAACATCCTGACCATACTGTGTGTATGTGAACCTCTTTCCTTTATAAATCGGTTAAAAATATAACATAATTGTGTTACCTGAGACAACCGTATTTCTAATAATCGCAAGTCACGTAAAACCCTCAGTCGAATTTGAAAAAGGTAGTATACATTTACTCGGTTCAAAACAGTAAAACATCATTTTTGTTACGTGCTTTGTTTCTCTTCGTTTTCTTTTATTGGCCAAACCCCGTACATACTTTAAATATGCATGTGAATATTTTTATTAAATGACACGTTTTTATTCGGTCAACAGCTCCTATAAATCCTTATTCGAAATTTATTCAGGTACGTGAATCGGCTTTTTATTGAGTGGATACAGATTTACAGAACAAAAGCAAACAGCATTTGTTTTTATGTTTTTATGCAAAGCACTATTTCCATGATACACATGACCATTTGGTAACAATTTTGTTAAAACATTTTTGCATGCATAAACACACATGAATATCGACAAAATTAAACGTCTGTGATGCATTTCATTTAAACTAATATAAAGGTAAAAGGATGGAGTAAAATTTATTTTTATGTTACAATTAAAATATCCTTTTTCAACAATTTTTAGTCTATAAAACCATTCAATAAAAAAAGAATTAAGATCAACGGAATAAAAATATTATTTTTAAACCTTTGGTTTATGGGGTAATGAATGCAAAACAATTTTATTTTTAATGTAACAATAATGATTTTAAGAGTCACTACTAATTAATAGCTGTATAAATTAATTTTCTTAGTTTATCATATTGCCTGTTAAGGGTATTTTATGTAGGATAAAATTAAATTTCAGGTAGATTTCCCATTAAGAAATATGAAAAAGCTCATATATACAGGGTGTCTCAAAAGAAAGTTCACATTAAAAAATCAATTAAAAAAAAAGTCAGGACTTTATTGAAAAAATGTTTATTACATTTTAAAATACATTGTTTGGGAATTTATTTTTTAAAAATGATATCGTCCAAATGTAATTCGTTGCGCTCACGGCATTCATTTAATCGAGCACTAAAATTGCCCGTGACGGCTCGGCAGGTATTCTCCGTGATGTCTGCCATTTCGTTGCGGATATTTTCTTTTAATTGTGCCAGGGAAGTCGGTTTGTTGGCGTAAACTTTTGATTTGACATAACCCCATAGGAAAAAGTCCATAGGTGATAAATCAGGACTGCGTGGAGGCCAACTTATATCACCTTTCTTTGAGATCAATTTGCCAGGAAAAATTTCACGCACTCGTGGCAGAGACATGTTGGACGTGTGTGAAGTTGCTCCGTCTTGCTGGAAGCATGTTCTTTGATTATAGCTAGGAAAATTTTGCAGTTCAGGCACGAAGAAGTCGTCTCCACATACCGCTCTGAAGTCACTGTTACTGTGCGTTCCCTTTCATCTTCAAAAAAGTACGGGCCGATAATTCCGCAGCCCATACAGTCACTTTCGGCGAATGTAGAGGTTTCTGATGTTTGTGTTTTGGATTGTTTGCACCCCAATAGTGGCAATTTTGCTTGTTTACATGACCATTAAGATGAAAATGGGCTTTATCCGAAAAGAAGATGTTGGTAAACGTTGAAAAGCGTTCAGTCATCTGGTTTACGAAGTCAAGCCTCTGACCAGAATCCTGAGGCTTCAATTCTTGCACCAACTGAATTTTATAGGGGTTCGGCTTTAAATCTTTGTGTAAAATGCGAAATAATGATGACCTATGCACATTTAAAGCAACAGCACGCTTACGAATCGAAACGTTTGGGTCGTCACGAACAGACTGAGTAACACTCTCTACGTGTTCGACCGTTCTCGAAGACCTCGGATGCCCGGATTTTGGTTTATCTAGTGTTGAACCGATCTCTTCAAACTTCTGGACCCATTTTCCAATAAGTCGAGCGCTTGGCGCATCATTTAAGTGACGAAAATTGCAGAATTTTCTACGCGCTACAGTCGCCGAATTACCGTTTTTGTAAAACTCACGTACGCACAAAGCACGGTCCGCTCCCGAGAAACACTCCATAGCGACTAAATTCCCAAGAGCCAGGCTACCAATTGACATACCCCCCGCGCCGCTCGGAATAGTTGCGTTCACGCAATAAGCAAAACAAATGTGTACTTTCTTTTGAGACACCCTGTATATAGCTGGGTCCAAACGACGCTTACGAATTGTTCAGGGAAAATAAATAAATTTATCAATGGCGGCATTAGGCCAAATGTGGACGTCGTCGACATCAGCTTTGCGATGCCTTTCATTTCCCAATCAGAAAGAAATCATTAAAGGAGCTAAATTATACACTAGTGTATGAGTATAAGAATATTATTTATTGCTAATTAAATGGCGACAAAAATTACGCAAACAAATTAAAATAGATGAACTTTTCGGCTTTTACCATCATTGAATTTTTTTGAAAATTATGTCATAGTTAACACCAGCCGCCATTTTAACTTCATTTGATAGAACTGTTAACACAAATAGTTTCTTTTGGCTGATCGTGCTTCTCAAATAGATGTTGATCAGTTTTAAATTTGAGAAGCTTCTCTTATTAGAATCTGTACTGAACAGAACTGTGAGCATGATTCTGATTGTTTTATAGACATTTGAATATACTTTTTCCAAATTATTTTCTAAAATGTGCTGAATAAATTGGTTTGCTTCGCTAATAGTCTCGTGAATTGGATTTTAAGACCTGACGTTCTTCATATAGTTCAAAAGGCTTTATGTTGCTGCTTTCATCTTCTGGAAGTATTGTACACAAAAAATTACAATGCAGGAGGTCCTCCTTTGGTAAAGATGATAATTAATATCATAAATAACACCAAATCTTTCAAAATATTCATTAGGCGCCTTGAATCGAGATTTGGTGTCGACTATGACAGCATTTATCATTGTGTTAAAAAAGTTAATTCTGTATTGCATTTCAACAGATTGTATAGGTTCATCAATATGTTCATATCCGAACAGTCGTTTTTTTTCTTTATATTGCGACCCAATTTTGTAACTACTTTTTTCTACGAAGTTTCTGCAACACTCTTTTCAAATCCTATATTAAGGAATTCTTGAATCTAGCTACAAAATGAACTTATAGTTTCAATAGCGACTTTCAAGTTCACTGGAACCGATTGCCATAGTTTGTTTATATTGTTCACTCATAGTAAAATGTCATACCACACGTGTATTGCAAAAATAGACTGAAAAGTTAATATTTCGTTCAAGACTTCTTCACGGTAGCTAATTTCGGAATCACTAGTTTTATTTATCAGAGCATTCACGCATTCCATAACATCATAAAAATTGCAAAATTATCGCTTTTACTGTTCCGATCCTACTCTCCCATCATATTTCAGACAGATATTTTAATGTCAATTTAAATTTACTTTTCACTAGAGTCCAATGCTTCCTTGACTTTGACAAGAGCATAGATTTTATTGACAAAGTCCGAAAGTTTTTGGGCTGTAGCACAAGAGGTAGCTGCATTTATCAAAAGCAATAACATAACCATTTCGTCTATTTTTAATTTTTGATGCACCGTATTTCCATTTTCTCAATATATCAATGTCTCTAGTGGCTCTTCCAGGCATGATGACTTGAAAAGTATTGTTTATTAAGTAGGTTGATAAGTACAGTACTTAAACTAAACTTAAGTTACTCAATGTTAGATTATAGGGTGTAGGAGGTGTGATGATCGTACATGTCAGAATATTTTATTTTATTCAGTCAGCCAGAGTTAGCATAATGAGTCGATAATAATAAAATAATATTTAGGTTTTAGGCATAGCATAATTTTTATCAGGGTTATAAAGTCTCCTTATTAAATTTAAGTAAATACGACTCATCTGTGAAGTAAAAAGATAACACATATATACAGATGGCTCACTGTAGCGATTATAGCATCTGGGTTAGCAGTGATTGACAGTATGACTGTCAACCCAACGGGGGACCAAGTTTTTGTTTTTTGACGCGAGGCCATCGGCGGTCACTCAAGTCGCCGATGCCTAACGTTGTCACTGAACTTTATTCAGATGATATTGTTATGGTAAAAACATCCCACCGTTGTTCTCCCAGAAATTTAGCTTTAGTAGGAGTTCCAAGTTGTGGAAAGCATAACAAGGATGCCTGGGAAAGGCATCGGTGGATCCCACTGGTGAGTCCACCGTCGATGCTGGGACCAAACATGTCAACATTTTGACGGTGGTCGAAATAGTTCGTTAGTTATATGCCCTTAACATCAGGGGCATTACTACGACATGGCGCTCGAGCAGGGACAGTCGAAGACAAGGCTCTAAACCATCGTTGGCTTTGATTAAGCCTGATCCGATACTTGGAAGACCACCTAGGATGTCCGTTCCACGTTTTTCTTATCAGGCCTGTGCTTGTACAGCTTAAACTTTCTACGACATTCAAAGTCGGACAAGCAAATGCCTTAGGGGGGCATGCTGTGGTAAGAACATCTCACCGTTGTTCTCCCAAAAATTTGGCTTAAGTTGGAGTTGCAAATTGTGGAAAGCATAACAAGGATGTCTGGGAGAGGCATCGGTGGATCCCACTGATAAGTCTACCATCGATATCGGGACGAAACATCCTAACATTTTGACGGTGGTCGAAATAGTTAGTTAGTTGTTATATGCCCTTAACACCAGGGACATTACTACAATATAATGTTACAATATGTTATAATTAGTCTTCTAAAATAATAACCATAAAATAAGCTTATGGTGCTATAATTAACAATGATATCAAAAATCAATGCATAATATAGATAACATCAGAACAGGTGTGGAATTGTCTTCAAAATCTTATCGCTTTAACAAAACAGAATGAGGTGATTGTTACGTGGGTACCAGAATATAAGAGGCAATGAAAAGGCCGACCAACTTGCGAGACCAGAGTTTGTTTCATATTTATTGGACCGGAACGAATATTAGGCATCATTCGTGGGGGATATCTTGGTGGATAAACCTTCAATAGTATTTTCACTATAATCGCGTTGCGGACCATAGGTACAATAAATTATTGCTGAACAAATCATCCAGCAAACTATAACGGTTTAGTTAATGCAGGTCACAGGTTCTGTTGGTAAAAGTACTAATAATTGGCCACTGTAGCTTAAGGACTCATCTACACACAATATGCATCTATAATGAAGAAGCGACATGTAGAATATTTGATGAATAGGACGAAACAGCCTCATACGTCATCTTTAGATATGAAGCTCTAACCTAGGGGAGACACACCAGGGATGGACCAATCCCGATATTTAGAGGACTCACTAGAGAAGAGGCTGCTAAACCTGATTAACGCAACCAACGTATTCACATAGAATAGATATAACTAGCAATATCAAAATGTTTATTATGTATTAAGTTAATCATAAACTCTGTTTTGCGAAAACGGATGTTTAAACTGACAATAGAGTGGACAGTTTGGAGTTCCAGCAACATTGTCCTTATTTTTCGAAAATCATCTGATATAGATACATATCCATAATTCTGAAATAAGTTTATCATCCACGATTATGCTCCTTTTTCTCAGTCAAGTGTTATGAATGCATACTCTAAAATTATGACAAAGAATTTGAGTGCCTATCGAACACCTCGTTTAATTGAAAAGCAGTTGGTGCTTTCGTGTATTTGGATAGTCATTGTGCATTATTATAGATGTTATATAATAATTTAAACTATTTATAATCGACCCACCACTCTTGTAAACCATATAATGCAGCTTTTAATTCCACAGTATCAAATGCTTTACTAAAGTCAACAGTAGCGAAAGTTAATAGTCTACTATATTCTAAGGACTTTTCAATTAGCGTTTTGGCAGTTTGCTGATGATCTTTCGTACTGTGACTAGAGCGGAAACCACTTTATTCGTCCAGTTAGGACTAATATACCTTCCTCTCGAATCTTGAGGTACCTAATTTGTAAAGATGAATTAGCAAAATTGTTGGTTCGTAATTTTCTTGGTCGATTTTGTCCACCGTCTTCAATTATAAAATGGCAAATGCATTGGTCCATTTCCTTGGTGTACTGATTAGAACTGTTGTATAGAGAAAAATACAACAAAGTCTGTATCTTCTGTAGTAGAAATGGGCTTTCCAGTTGTATTGCATCAGAAACAATTTTGTCTTTTTCTGGTGTTTTGTTGTTCTTTCAGTTTTTCTTTGCTAATGCTATCTGGTAGGTGGTGATTTCTGGTAGTAGAAGAAGAAAGGTAGCAATGTAAGATGGTGTTTAGATAAGTTTTGTTAACTGTGTCAATTTTGGATCCATTCTTCATGTCGTAGTGAAAATATTTATTTATTTCCTACAAAACTTGCAGTCTGAAAATTTGTTCCACTAAATAGTTTTTCTCATAGTTTATAAAGTATTAAATTAATTATAAAATTTTAGATGTCAATCGGTCAGTTATTTTGGAAAAATTATTTATATGCTTGAAATAAAAGACAAAATGGTGTTTTGTGGTATATTGCGACCAAAATTGTAATTTAATGATTTTAAAGTTGTAGGTTTCCGATTTATAAAACTTATATTTAAGGACTAAATAACGGTGGATCCAACAGAGAGGGTTAAAAATATTCCAGCAAGTTTTTTTCAATTGAAAAAGAAATAATTAATTAATTAACTAATTTTACCGATGCGTTCAAACACCAAAAAAGATTTATTATTTTACATATTGCTTACGACAAAATAATTCCAAGACTGTGTGTCATTTTGAATAATGACAGATAACCCCATTATTGCTCCTAGAGAATTCTGTAACATTTGCAACAGGTGCTTTAATTTAATTTGTAAACATTTACTCAACCATAACAATCAAGTTAGCAATATTTCTTTCCCTCATGTTTGCTCCTTTTGATAATAAAACGCATTTGGTGAGAGAATGAACGTCTGCGATCTTTAAAAATACACTTAAGAGAGAGGAATTACTATAGTACATCAAATATTTAAAACCATGTCTAAAATTTTTAGCTATTAGTATTTTAGAACAATTAAAATATTTATTTTTTAAGCTATTCTATTGTTTAAATGAAAATTATCGCTTTAAAAAAATATTTTAAAGAAATGTATTAAAGAACGGTGACTTTAATTGCATAGCTGTCTAATTTAATTATTCGTTAAATAATATAGGCTCTTAGAACAAATGAAAAAAGTTTTAAGGAATAAATAATTTGATTTTAAGAGTCCATTTTTAGTTAACGAATGATAAGCTAATGAAGATATAAATTTTATCTGTTAAAAAATTACTAATGGTTAGGAATATAATGTTTCCTAATCAATCTTGAAAAAACTTGCAGTTATTATGAAATAACTGAAGGAAAGTATGTATTTTTTTTATTAAAGGGTTACAAATTACGTTTTGTAAAGCTTCAACTTAATGTCGTTTAATCTTAGAACTGTAACTATGGTTGTAAATGAGTTATTTAAAGATGGCGAATGAAGCTAATAGGCATACAAATTTTACTTGCATAAGCATCACTTAAGCTACAAAATCAATGCCGACTTCCGACCACTACATTTGGTGATTCAGAATGAAACAAAAATGGAGCTATATTGGTCACACCATCCATTATCAAAGAAACAAATTCTTAATAAAAGAACCTGCAACATTATGCATCAAAATTAGGGATACTGTATTGGAAAGGGAAACAGACCATTTGATCTCTAGGCCATTATAAAGAACAAGAGGGTATGTAAACAAGATAGACCAGCAACTTCGCCTGGTGCACTTACCTGGTACGCAGATAGATAAAAGATCAAAGAAAGTAGCTAAGTTTGGAAAATATGAGTGACAACCAAAAAGAGATTTGATTCCTAGCAGTGTTTCAGGCAGAAATATATGCAAGTTTACAATGGGCAAAAAGGTTCTGCTAAAAAGCAGATCAATATATTTTCTGATAGTCAAGCAGTAGTGGAAGCTTCCAAGAGAATAGTTCAGGAAAGTCGGAGTAAACTCATAACTCTGGCAAAAAAACAGCAACGTTATACTATAGTGGGTTCTAGAACACAAAGGCGTACTTGAAAAATGAAAGCTGTTGAGCTAGCAACAAAAGGCTAATCAGTTCAATATAATGATCATGAACCAACCTTTCGAGTACTCAGAACGAGAACCCGTTAAGCAATGGATCAGGAAAGGGCATAAAAATTACTGGAATATCAGACCACGATTGAAACAAATTGAGATTTTTTTTATCCTAACTTGAATTAGCCAGAGTAAAATATTTTCGGAGTACAGATTTAGAAAAAGGAGAAAGACCACACATCCGTATCGTACCCCGCGTCCAATACTCGTCGTTTGCAATTCTTACAGATGCAGTTTGATGTTCCTATGGCTCCGTAATAAAGCATATATCATTTTTATTTACTCCCATGTCCTGTGGGAACGTTATTAATTCTGTGTGATTGACACAATCAAATGCCTTATTATAATCAATGAAGCAGATGTATATGTGTTTTCTTTGGTCTCTGCATTTTTGTAGTAGTATAGTGAAGCTGAAAAGTACTTCTCTTATTCCAGATCCCTCCCGAAATCCCAACTGATAGCAGCTTATCTTTCTCTCACACTTTTGTATATTCTTTTGTGAATGATCTTCAGACAGAGTTGGAAGACATGGCTCATTAAACTTATCATCCGGAATTGATCGCACTTAGTTGGCATTCTGTTTTTTCAATATCGGAATGAACGTTGAGTGGAGCTAGTCTTTTGATATTTGTGCCGATGTGTATATTACGTTGAAGATTCTTACAAGTATTTCAATGCTCTCTTTATCAAACAGTTTTATGATCTCAATATATAGTTCATCGAGGCGTGGTGCTCTGCCCGTTTTACATGATTTTATTGCTTTTAAAACTTGTTCCTCATACTGTTTCTAAAATATTCTTGGACCATTATTTCAAGAATTTTTCAGTATATTTCTTCCACTGTTTGAGTATTTCCTGTGGGTCTATGATTGTTTCCTCGTTATTCGTCGTAAACCTAAAGAGATTTAGTATTTTTCTCGACCCGTGGTGTCGTTTATGACTTTGTGGACGTTAAAATGATCATGCTTCTTTTTGAGTTCTTCTGTCTCTTTACATTTGTTTTTCATCCACTCCTGTTTACCTT
The DNA here is from genome assembly GCA_034092305.1 of Diaprepes abbreviatus. Classification (NCBI taxonomy): domain Eukaryota; kingdom Metazoa; phylum Arthropoda; class Insecta; order Coleoptera; family Curculionidae; genus Diaprepes; species Diaprepes abbreviatus. The sequence continues at coordinate 13,049,462 of JASJET010000122.1, forward strand.
TTCGGATTTTTCTTCTTATTCGTCTTTGCAATTGCTTGTACTCCGTTTCATTTCAGTTTTTGTGTGTTCTTCTTTCTTCCATCACTATCTCGTTTGTGATCCATTTTTCTTTTTTTTTTTTAGTTTTCCTGGCCGATCAAATCATTTCCACTGCTGAGAATAGAATCTCTAAATTGATTCCAACAAGTTTCCATGTTGTTTGATTCAATTGTATTTCGTAGCCTTGGTATTTCGCTATTTAGTCTTATTCTAATTCTTTTTCTTATTTCAGCATTCCTCAGATTTGCTATGTCAACTCTTTTTTTCATGGGTTGTCGGATTTTCTGTAATCTTACTTTCCATTTTACCACGAAGGGGTTATGATCCTCGCCAATATCTGCTGCGGGATAAATTTTTATGTCCTGAATTCCTTTTCTATACCTTTTGTCGTAGTCAGTCTGGTTCCTTACAATCTGATTTTTGGTGTGTTGAGGCGACTGCCATCTATATAGTCTCCTTGGCGGAAACTTCAACCACATGGCGATATTTTCCTCCTGGAAGAACTGCACCAGGGTCTCTCTCCTCTCGGGTTTCGCTCTCCTAGCCCAAATTCTCCCACCATGTATGTAACACCTCTCTTTCAGACTTTTATGTTAAAATCTCCCAGTATAATTAAGACTTCATTTTTCTTTACCATTTTCATCAGTTTTTTAATTTCCTGATTAAGTTGTGTTACTTTGGTATCTAGTTTGTCTGCTATCGGAGCGTAAACTTGTATAATGTTTATATTAGCTGGTTGGCTCTTTAACTGCAGAAGGGCAGTTCTATCAGAGTATGGTACAAAGTTTTTTACTGATTTGTTGGCATGTCCCCCTACGATGGCTCCAACTTCGTTATAATGGTTCGGGAGGCTATTGCCAGAATAGTATAGAGTTATTTCATCTCACATACATTTTCCGCTATTAGACCATCTTACCTCGCTAATACCAAGAATATCTAGATGTAGTTTTTCCATCTCGCTAATGACATTATCGAGTTTGCCATTCATGTATAGACTCTTGACATTCCATGTACCAATTTTGAGGTCCATTGTTTGTGTTATTGGTTCGTCTGGGATTCTTACGACTCCTTGGCTATTTAAAGCCTGTCGCGGACTATGGGCCATTGCTCTATTGCTCGCCATGATTTTCTTCTTGGAAATGCTCTAAAAACCAATTATGCAGTGGTTTTCCGTTGCCTTCTGCATCCTTATGCCGTTGACCTGTTTGGTTCGTCCACTCTTTGCGTCTATTTCTAAATCCAAGGGCAAAATAGTGCCCTGTCTTCATATTGCTCTTCTACCCTCTCTTGCAGAGTCTGTTGCCAACACTGAGGGAGTCTACTTATACCGGCAGACATTCGGTCATCAGAGCCTCATCAGTTATCTAGCAGGGTGCACCATGTGCAGGAGAGGTTGACATTTGAGCTGGTTTATACACAAAACCTTCTCCCCTTACACCCCGTTCTAAGATTAGCATGGTTAATTTTTTTTATTAGTAATTATTTTTTGGCAAAACACAAATAAAATCTAAGCGGTTACGTTCATCCAATTTAGATTTTCTATTCCAGAGAAAGGTATATCCATTTCTATCGCATGGAATAAAGAAGCAAAATATTTAGAACTAATCTTTGATAGAAGATAGAAGGTTAGTAACACTAAATATCTGCTCAAAAAGGCAAGAAATACATTTTGTACACTGTATCTTCTTATGAACAAAAAATAGGAGGCTTAATCCAACAGTCAAAGTTTTATTATATTAAGCATTCCTCAGTTCTGTTATCACTAATGGTACTCAAACATAGATTTCACTTTCGAATTCCAGAATAGAAAGGATTAGCAGTTTCCAAAAAACAGTATAGGATCAATATTCAATTCTCTATGGTATGTTAGGAATACAATAATTCATTGTAACCTAAACTGTAAAGCCTTCCAATCCTTCACAAGAAAAATCGTCACGACATTATGACAAAGCCGACAATTTTACAACTTTATATGTACGTGCATATTTGGAATTGTCAAAGTCATTTTTGTTAAAAGGGGTATAGTTTAGGGCCGAGTGTATCTTTATGTATTGATAGGTACAGAATAAAAACCCACCTAGTATGAAAGATTTCAGTAGACTTACAGCAAACTTTCGAGAGAATTTTAAAACCTTATATAAAGCTTTCGTGGAAGCTTGTGGTAATTACCTAATGTCTGCAACGGATACTAACGGAAAATTAAGTCTAATGCATCTTAGATGTTACCTTCCAAAAGGTTTTCAGTAACGTAAATATATAATAGACTTACACGTTGCTTTCAAAAATTTGTAATAGAAAATTACATTCGAGTCTGCAGCAAATTAAACGTCAAGGTACTAAAAAGATTACTGGACAATTACAGAAAGCTTAAGTGAAAATATCTGCTTAGAATAACCAAAAATTTTCTTGAAATCTTACTGCATAGTTACACAGAGCTTCGTAGTTTGCTTACTTAGTGGAATATAACTTTTTCTTGGAAGATTGCATCTTACCTTTCAGAATATTGAAAGCAGATTTCACGAAATTTTCCAAAATATGAATCTATATCTTAGTTTTCATGAAGTTTATAGTAAGGTTTAAAGAAAAATATATATAAGAGGCTAACACTGTGATTTTACGAATTTTAAATCGAAGCTTTCATTCAAAATTTCAGAAAATTACCCGGCAAAGTTCTAAAAAGGTAATAGGTCTATTACAGAAAGCTTATTTGAAAGCAATAATTGGGAATTACAGAAAATTTCCTTGAAATTCCACTGCCAGGCTACACTAAACTTGCTAGTTTGTTTACTTGGTAGATTACAATTTTCTTTCTTGAAAGTTTGCATGAAATCTTCTATTCAAGTGTGCAGCATATTACCATTTAAAGTTCTAAGATGGTTGCTAGATGATTACGAAAAGCTTTCTTGAAAATATCAATATGGAATAACTGAATCTTTTACTAAAATCTTACTAAAAAGTTACGCTAAAGTACCCAGTTTGCTTACTTGGTGGATTACAATTTCCTTTCTTGAAAAACTGCACGTTATTTTCCAGAAACTTGCAGGAAGATTTCACAAAACTTTCGCAGTTAGTTTCACGTTAATCTCCCATGTAACTTTCTTTTATGTTTCTAAGATTCTGTTATGAAAGACTACGTGAAATCCTTTAAAAAATTATTTATAGGCTCTATAGAAAGTCCTTGGAAGGTTATTTAGGAAGTAAATATGAAATTTTTATCGGAAAGCTTTCATGCTATGTGGGAATATATTGATACGCCAATATATTGCCATGAATGTATCGATATTTTAACTATCGATTCATTCAGTATCGTTTATATTTTAATTCTTGTTTTATAACGTCGCCGCCGGATATGTAATAATAAATTGTTGTACCAGCCAAATTTACCTGTTGTTGTGAAACCTAACATTTCACCATTATTTGCCGACAAAACTTGGCTAAATAGGAATCCAAGTTTTGTAGAAAGCATGACAAACAGGATGTCTGGGAAAGATACCGGTGGATCCCACTGATGAGTCTACCACCGGTATCGGGACGAAACATCCATTCATTTTTGGTGGTCAAAAATTAGATCGCTAGTCATATGTCTTTTCCATCAGGGGCATTACTATTTGCGACATGGCGATCGTGACAGGACGGCGGATATACGACATACGTCCAACACCGCTCATGATGCGGATTTAGTACAAACGTCGAAAACCGTTCAAGGGCTTTGATTAAGCCCGGCCTGACCTTTGGAAGACCACCAAGGATATTCATTTCACATTCTTTCTCAGGCATATGCTTTCCTACAGCTTGGACTTTCTATCGTAGTCAAAGTCGGATAAGCAGATGCCTTGCGGGGGGCATGTTGTGAAACCTAACATCTCACCATTATTTGCCGACAAAACTGGGCTAAATAGGAATCCAAGTTTTGTAGAAAACATGACAAACAGGATGTCTGGGAAAGATACCGGTGGATCCCATTGATGAGTCCACCACCGGCACCGGGAAGAAACATCCATACATTTTCGTGGTTGAAAATTAGATCGCTAGTCATATGTCTTTTCCATCAGCTACATGACTAGTTGCGACACTGTGAACAACACAATTTACCTATGTCTTCGATTTACACCTTAATAAATATTTTTAAATAATACTTTAAGTGGAAGACATGGTATATTGTTCGGATATTTTAGTGAATTTCGTATGATATTTGTCTGTCAGAAAATGTTTGTTTTTATCTAAGCTCCTTTCTCCCAAACATGAAGAACATTTAATGACACCTGTATAAAAATAACATTCATTGTCAACGTCTAAAAGTGGAAATGTTATTTGTCATTCATTTCACTTTCATTCAAAATCTTTTTGTTCTTAAGTTTTCCAAATTTTCAATATGGGTGATGGTAACAAAAAGGATAAGTGTTTGAAAAAGTCAAATATTTTGGTTTATCAGCAACCAACAGGTCAGCGTACAGAAAGAAAGGAGTGCAAGCAAAGGGTGAAAATTCGTAAGTTAAATTAATAAATATCTGTGATATGATCATAAAATATAGCATGAATCCAAATTAAATTTTAACATAAAAGTTCAATATATTTTATATATAATTAAAAATAGTTTAGAGTACACATGATTAGATACAAATAGATCAACAAGATAGATTTTTCTTACGAAACATAATAAATATTTAATTTTATACTTTGATAGTGTAAATAAAACTTTTTGATGACTGGCTCCACTATCTAGGAAAAATTATTAAAAAACAATTTTATAACAAAATTTCCTATGATTTTCACATAAATATATTTCTCGTATATCTAAGATATAAACAATGCTGGTATTCGGTAAAATTTGAAATCCGTAAGTTGCTTTTTCAATTTCTCAATAAAAAAGAAATTCTAGACTTTAATTTAAATTATATTTTAACTTGTAAAAATCATAAAAAGTTTGTTTAACATTTTTTTTAATTGTTAAAAATAGAGTAGTTCGGCTGTTACCCCGAGGATTCCTTTCCTTTCGTCATTATTATCTACAAAAAGATATTAGATTACATACTTCAACTTAAAGATGATTATGGCTAGAGTAAAATTTAGTGTTCTGATAATAAAAATTTATTATATGAAAAAGTATAAGACCTATAATCGAACTTTTACTTTTATTGTAACGTTTAATTGTTCCTTCTTTATCTAATGCTTTAACGAAATTTTTAGTCAATCTCAGTTAATTGTGTAATGGAGGTAACAGTACTTTTTGAGATCAAAAACAGGTATAGTCTTTACGTTAGCTTGACCTGGAATATATTGATCTCTCGGAAGCCATTCTTTTACTTGGTAATGTTCTGTGTTGCTCTACAGTTCCAAAGACAAAGAAAACAGAAATACTTCGTAAATCCATTCTGAAGCCCTAGTAATAGTCCTATGACTTTTAGGTCACCACTTATTTGCCACTTATACGTATCATAGCTTATAGCAATAAGAATAAGTGACATACTTTCGTATACTTCAACTGCATGTGCAAGAGGAATAGGGGTCTATTGTTACCATTATGGAGCAGAACTGCTATTAAACCTATTTTAGAATAATCTATAAATAAGCGTCATTCGTACAGATTATGTGCAAATCCTAATTTTTTCATAACACCATTTAGATTAACACAAACACACGTTTTATCCTGAAGAGTAAAAAAGGAGGATATCTCCTAGTTACGGTTTCTAAATATTGTAACTTTGGTTTCAGTGGCTGGTAAATTCTATTGCTTTAATCTAGACCCTAAAATTTCAGCATTCTCTTTGGACAAATGGAGGTCCCGAACTAGATCATTTAATTTAGGTTGTTTGAATAAACAGGGTGCTTTTCCTTCACTTTCAGGAAAATAAGAATCGTCTTTTTCTGGTACATTCTCGAGTTCTGCCCTATCATCATACAAATCTTCCTACCATTTTGTCGAGGGCGCTAGAACTGGCAAACCTTCTCCATGAAGAATAGGTTTTGTTGCTGAGGGAATATCCGGATATTCAATATTATGTGTGCTCTTTCTTGAAAAACCAGACAATTTTGTCTTCCAAGAGTAACAGTCGTTAAAATGATTTGTTAGTTTTCGCCAAATCATTGGAACTGCAAAAGGGATAGAATAGCGTTTGCTATTTAACAAGTTACTAAGATTTGCTACACAGGTTTGGCAACCTATGTGAGGAGCCCAGTCCCGATCTTGATCGCCAACAAGACATCCAAAATTCTTATGATAAGCTACTTTGAACATTTTGTTAATTGTCCTTTTCTGCGATTTAGGGGTAAACTGGTCACATATATAACAAAAACTATTCACGAGGTTAACACAGCCACGTTTCTATACTTTAGACATTTTTGTACTATCACGTAAGTGGATTCAGAGATGTGATAGAGGCATCAACTAACTTTATTCAACACAAAGACAACACTAATACTAGGCTGTTATTGTTGGTTTGTCCGCGCACTTCCCCTCTCTATCTAATACTGATCACTACTCGTCCCAAACTAATACTGATCATATAACTGCCAGCCAGCTTCTTTTATAGCTATCTCGTACTTCTGGTATTTTCTAGAAACATCGGGTATCAAAAGGTTGAAAACTGAAGTATATTCGGCTACAGGCCTGAGTGAAATTTGATATTGTATGGGTTTAAATGGGTACTTTCGTTATTTGTACCCCTGGGAACTTAAGACTTCGTGGTTGACTGGTCATCCCTAGACATCCCCACGTTATGTTACAAGACTGTACACAATTTCCTTAACTTATGAAACACGTAAATTTGGCAACGTCACGCTTCGGTATATTACGAATTTCTTTTTAAAATAATGTGATTAAAATACGCATTAATTTTTGCCGAAAAAATCATAATGCAAAAATCTTACATGTTAGAAAGTTTATACCAAAATTTTTGCATTAAGAGAAATTAACCAAAACATTACAGTCGCAAATTGGCTGTAAAGTAGGGTTATGTTAATTTGTTAAAATTTTGGAACAGTAATTTTTTCTAAAACATTATTATATTTTTTAGCAATATGTACACCTAAACCAAAACATATTAGAATATGTACCGGCAAAGAACTGAGAAAAATGTGTCCACCAAATGTTTGTCCTTGTGAGCCAGTTAAACATAGGTCGTTTGGATTCCTAAAACTTTTAGGTAAAATTAAAATGAATATTAATTTAATATTAATAAGAATTAAAAATAATTAATAAAAAAATAATTGGATTCAACTTGAAGTCAGATTCACTAAACAATGTTCAGCCATATTTACTAAGACGGTTTAAGACTTAAACCCGATCTAGTTACAATAGAAGTTAAATTTTCCACATGGAAGTTTTGTTTTGCCTATAATATTGTAATAATTTATGTTACATATGTCAGCAATTAAATACTAATACTAGAATATTAAGAATAAAAAAGTATAATAAATAGATGTCTGTCCAAAATAAATACAATTTTTCATTTTTGTTAGATTGAGTTTAAAATATTTTTTTTATCCTTGTATTGGTAGGTTTAAAACTTGTTTGACTTATTATTATAATTGTCAATTAAAAATCTCTCTGATTAATTTAGATTGGTTTTAAAGTTGGACCATGTTAGTGAATTACGAATTTCAAGTTTTTAACTCGATTTGGATGGAAGCTATACCTTCTGGTTGATCTGTCAAAATAAATTAAAAATTACAATTGCTCCAATAATTGTAGATGGGCTTATACTTGTCACTTTTTTGGAGTCGGCTCCGTAGTTATCTTAAGACTAACTTAATATGAAATGGCATTTTTAACAGTCTTCGTTTTTATATCATACTGTATTGTTACGTAGCTTTGAATTCGTGTTTCATTTCTCTTTCCATTTACTAACAGTGTCTTTGTGTAGTTTGGTGGTAGTTTCTCTAAAAATTAAACTTGGCGCTCTTTTAAAAAAGTTCTAAGTAAATAAGTAATTTAAATTTAAATCAGTTCATAATTTTTTTTTCAGTGAACTTTTTTGTATTTGATTTAATTCTCTCCTGTAAAAATAAATTATTTAATTTTTTTACTTTCAATTGGTTTTTAAAATAAGTAATCTTAATAATTTTAAGGAACCAAAATTTCAGAAAGAAGTAAATATTTAGTTATTTCTGGCAGATTTCTGCCGGGTTTAAATAATTACTTACATATTACTCTCCTTTCAGGCAAAGGAAAAGGAAAAAATATATAGAAACAGTATATTTTCTGCAAATACAACTCTGGTCCACTTTTCATATGCGTTTCGACCAGTTCATGATCGCGTTAGTGAAGCTGTATCGAACCGAGAGCACAATTCGAAGGAAACAACTGATATATAAAATATAAATTCCGATACATGTCGGTAGAATATTAAAAATTTCGATGTCAAACTGAAAAATATCGCTAGTCGAAACGACATTTGTAGTATGTTTACCGGAGTAGTGCTAATATCCTATCGACATGCATCGGAATTTATATTTGGTATAGCAGTTGTTTCCTACGAATATTGCTACATATACATACTTCTTTGTAGTATTTTTTAGCACATAAATCGCAAATTATTTTAGAGAAATAAGATTTTCCCTAATATTATAAATAAATATCTAGAGCTCTAAAGGATAATAGAAAATGTGTTGAAAAAATTATAAAAAAAAACTTTCCAACGAAGAATCGAATGATTCAAAAATTCTGTCGCCGAGGCAATCCATCATATCAATAAATTATAAGTTATTAACAGTTTGAACACCGAAAAAATGAAAAAAAAGGGAGATATATTGTTGTGTAATTCAGTGTATATTAATTTTATCCATCATATCGGTTGAGAGTATATTGTATTTCTGTTGCATACATTTTCCCGTGGGAAGATGAGTCTGAATAGTTATATATGTGTTTGGAGACCACATGATCTATGTTTCGCCTATTAGAACGAAAAGAAGATTACTATTTTCAAGCTTCTTCCTCTCTCCCACTGCATTGGAAATCCTCAATATTTACTAAATATTTGAATAAAACAAGTAAAGAAAAATTATTTTTTTTTTAGGATTTGGATTTAAATCAGTAGTAGCTGCTACTATTGTCTACATAACATATGATATGGGAATATGGGGAACAACTGATGATACTCAACAGTTATATGGCACAGCTTGTCGTATTTTTGGGTCCCCTAAGCCGAAGAAAAATGATAAGTGGGATCCACCTTCATGTGAAGCTGAGAGTGAATTATTTTCGGTACCAGAAAATTTTAATTATATGATGCAGTTACTAAAGACGTTATGTTACTTTTTTAGAGTATTTTTAACCTAGGCGCAATTTCATTGGTGCGACCGTCTAATATATACAAACAGCTTATTTTCTATAGATATTATAAATAATAGTATTATTACTTTAAGGTAAAAAAAAGTTACCTACCCATCTTTATCCATACAAAACAAAATACATAATTGCTTTGGAAATAAAACGCGACTCTACAGTATCCTGCCTAATGAGAGGTACAGCTGAAGCCTACATAAATTAAATTAAACAATTTTCAATGAATTGTGACTGTATCTAATAAAAAAATATATATATTTTATATAATGTTGCAGAAAAATGTAAGAAAATCTAGATTAGAGGAAAATAGAATTAAAAATAAAAAAGGCAAAAATAAAATCATCTGTTTGGTGCTTATTAGTCATACAAATTCTAATCAGGAATTTAAATTTCTTTTAGGTAATTTTATCTCCATTTTATTTTATTATTTTAGAAATAATTGGCTGATAAGAAAAAATTAGTCACTAAGTTTATTTATACGGGACTCAATATTATCTGAAACTAACTTTTCGTAAAATTCTTTAATATGTGCTGTATTGGAAGTAGGATTTTTTTACGTATATTATGAAAGTACGGCGGTATCATAGATTTAACTATTTTGTAAAATGTGACTAACTTGTTAGCTATGAGGGTGACGCAGTATTTTTTTTTGGATGTGGCAACACTGTTCAAGCTAAGTCAACGCCGCTTCATTTGTACGCCATCAATAACAAAATGTCAGATCAAATTTCAAGTGCTTAGTATTACCACGTGTCCATTGTTTTTGGTCTTCCCAATCCCCCGGAAGTAAGTTTCTTTCGGACATGGCTCGGTTATTGCCCTTCATCCAGGTAACTTTTGGTCTTCCTCTTTTTATTTTTTCATTTGGTGTCCATTTTAGGATTTGCTTTGGTAGACGTTCGTCCGTCATTCTCTCCACATGTCCATACCATACCACCTGACGTTGTTCAATTTCATCGAGAATAGTTTTCTTTACGTCCCTAATCTCTCTAATTCCATTTCAGAAGCAAGCAGTTTACGTTCTAAAGTTTTATTTATCTGCCATGTTTCACATCCATACAATACAATGCTTTTAAATATTGCATTGTATAAAAGATGTTTTCTTTCCTTGGAGATATTTGTTGACCATAATAGTGAGTTTAGGCATCCGATAGCTTTTTTCTCTTTAGTTATTCGTTCCAATATTTGTTCTTCAGTTCGTCCATTTTGATTGATCTTTGTTCCAAGGTAGATATAATCAGAACAAGATTTTACTATGATATTGTCATCCACTTCCAAAACTGTTTCTTCTCCACCGATACACGTATATTTAGTTTTACTGCAGTTGACGGTTAATCTCCATTCTACGTATTCTTTAAATAGTTTCCTCGTCATAAATTCGGGGCCTTCTTTATCTTGGGTCACTACCACTTGGTCACCTGCAAAATGAAGCGTATATAAATGGGTGTCATTATTTAATTCTATTCCCATTCTACTGCATGATCTTCTCCAATTTTTTAAAGCTTCATTGAGGTAGATTTTAAAGAAAGTTGGTGATAGACAACATCCCTGGCGAAGGATTTTGGTCACATAAAAGCTTTCTGATCAGTTATTGCCGATCTTAATTCTGGAAAATGCTTGGTCGTATAGCTGTTTGATGGCTTGGATCGCTGTATTGTTAATTGAAGACTTCTCCATCACGTGCCATAATTTTTGGATTTCCACCGTATCATATGCTTTTGTGAGGTCAACAAAAAGCAGATGAACCTCTCTATTTTTTGCCACCTTCTTTTTATTAAGTTGGGTTAAGCTAAATATATGATCTACGCACGATCGACCAGCTCTAAAACCTGTTTGTTCTTCAATTTCTTGGGGGCCATATTCTGTTTCTACGATGTTTCTAAGCAGTTTTCCGTATACTCTACTCATTGTGCTGGCTACAGTTATACATCTATAGTTTGAACATTCGTCGCGTTTTTCTTTTTTGTGGATTGATGTTATCCAGCCTTCTTTCCATATAGTTGGGAGAGGATCATCATTATTTAGCAGTCTGTTAAATAGTTCTTGAAGAAAGGACGTTAGTTTTTCAGTACCGTTCTTTAACAGTTCAGCAGGTATTCCTTCCAGTCCAGCTGCTCTCCTATTTTTCAATGAATCCACAGCCCTACATACCATCTCCTTTGTTACCTCTATATAGTGGCCTTATACGTTGTACCGTCTTGGGGAGTTAACGAGGTACTCTTGTCGGTCTTCGCTAAACTGCGTTTGATAATGGGTTATCCACTTTTTGATTGGGATTGGTTGTAAGTTAATTTTGTTTGTGGTGTCTGATCTTAGTGTCTTTATTAATTTCCATGCTTCTGATGATCTTGTACCTCCTACATGTGTATTAGTTCAGTGCATTTCCTATCCCATGTGTCGTTTTTGTTTTTGTTAATCATGTTTTTAAATTTGGATTGTTCATTTTTGTATATGTTTTTATCTTGTGGATCTTTTGAATTTAGCCAATTCTTGAAAGCATTTTGTTTTATCTGTTTTTGTTTTTCCAGTGTCTTGTCCCATGTAATATTGTTGTTTCGTCTGTTCATGTCTTTCGTCTTAATTCCTAGAGCTTCTTGTGCAGCAGAGTGTAGAGAAGATACAATGTATTCATATAGTTCATAAGTGCGCCCTGACAGCAATTCAGTTTGAAGTTTGTTATCTAATCGAGTCTTAAATAGATATTTTGTACTAGGTTCATGAAGTCCCTTCACATTGTAAGATATTCGTTCTATTGTTGAGGTGTTTGTATTGTCTGTTCCGTTGTCTTTTGTCTTGAAGGGAATTTGTATCTTTGTACCCAAGAAAAAGTGGTCAGATCCGCATTCTATTCCTCTGTATACCCTAGTGTCTTGAACTTTCAGAAAGCATTCCTGTTTAACAATTATGTAATCTATAATCGATTTCAGTTGTTTAGTTTCTTGGAGCCAAGTATATTTGTGGATATCTTTATGTCGTATGATTTTTTACGACTTTAAAAGTGATTTAAATCAACAGCAGTGCCTGGAAAGACTGTTAGTACCATTTCCCGATTCTTCTCAATCACGCTCAACAATTTTTGGTTGGTATGTTGAATTTAAACTTGATAGAATATCGTTGAAAGATGAAAAGCGCAGCGGTCGATTCTCAACTGCGGTTACCCAGGAAAACATAATCATGGTGAGAAATCTTGTACATCAAGACAGACGAATTAGTTATTGTTCGATTCAGGCGAGTTTGGATATTGGGTCGGCAGCAGTAAATAAAATCTTACACGAACACAGGCGTTCGGAAACTTGTTTCGCATTGGGTACCCAAACTATTCTCGGCCACACAAAGAGACACAAGAGTGGAATGATGCCAAAAAATGATCAAATATTATCAAAATGGATCATCCAAGAGAATTTTTGATATCATTACTGGGTACACATAATCATGGTGAGAAATCTTGTACATCAAGACAGACGAATTAGTTATTGTTCGATTCAAGCGAGTTTGGATATTGGGTCGGCAGCAGTAAATAAAATCTTACACGAACACTTAGGCGTTCGGAAACTTGTTTCGCGTTGGGTACCCAAACTATTCTCGGCCACACAAAGAGACACAAGAGTGGAATGATGCCAAAAAATGATCAAAGATTATCAAAATGGATCATCCAAGAGAATTTTTGATATCATTACTGGGTACACATAATCATGGTGAGAAATCTTGTACATCAAGACAGACGAATTAGTTATTGTTCGATTCAGGCGAGTTTGGATATTGGGTCGGCAGCAGTAAATAAAATCTTACACGAACACTTAGGCGTTCGGAAACTTGTTTCGCGTTTGGTACCCAAACTATTCTCGGCCGCACAAGAGTGGAATGATACCAAAAAATGGATCATCCAAGAGAATTTTTGATATCATTACTGGGTATGAGTCCTGGATTTACCAAACTGACCCAGAATTAAAGATACTATCAACAGTTTGGGTGTTTCCGAATGAAGACCCACCAACAAAAATTAAACGAGCACAAAGTGTAGGGAAAAAAAATGGTCCCTTCTTTTTTTTCTGTAAGTGGTCATATGGCCACAATCACTTTAGAAAATCATAGAACGGTTACTAGTGAGTGGTACATAACCCAATATTTATCAAGAGTGTTTCAAAAAATTCAAGAAATTCGACCGAAAGCCCGGTTGCGTGGAATATGTTTACACCACGATAGTGCCACAGCCCATTCTGCTGCAATTTTTGGATAGATCAGGGGTTAAATTACTAGGACGTCCACCGTACAGTCCAGATTTAGTCCCCAGTGACTTTTTCGTGTCCCCAGAGGTAAAAAAGAAACTTCGAGGATGCACATTTTCTATTCTAAAAGAAGCAGTAACAGAATTTCGTAAGGAAGTGGATGCAATTTCCAAAAATGTGTATCGTGAGGCTCTTCCTAAATGATTTTGCCGCACGAACAAATGTATTGAGCATAATGGAGAATATTTTGAAAAATTATAAATATATTTTTGTTTTATCCCTAGTACTTTTCTTTTATCTAAGAATTTTCAGTATTTCCCCTTTGCTTGTACATCTGTGTTTTCAAAAATATTTTTTTTGCTTTAATTTCTGAACAAACATAAGATTTGTTATCGTTTTTCAATTATAACTTCAAGATATCATGTCTTAGTTAAAAATAATTTCATTTTCATGTATATTTTATACTGGAATGCCTTCGGGTAAAAAATACAAATTTGAAACAGAGTTTTTTTAAGACCTACTTTTCTACGTCGAATTATTTGAAATGTATTATATGTAATAAGTTTACTTAGAGTTTTAGTATTTATTTTTCCGAGATTCTATTCTGAATAAAAAGGAAAACACTTTTAATATATTATTGGTTTTGTCGGTCGTTTATAATAATTATTTTCAACTTTCAATTTACATTTCCATAAAATATTAAAACTGAGACTCATTTTATGAAAAAAGTAGATTAGCTAATGACGTTTTCATTAATTACGCTGAGACAATTAGAAGATATTAAAGCCAGTCACATAAATGATACTTTTTACTAGTTAACCAGACTTTAATCTTTTCAAATTTAGTTTTACGACTAGAGAACAAATTATGGCTGTTTTATTATTTTATTAATGGCCTTATACAAATTTATTGTAGTATAGTGTTGGCAATACAATTCTTTTAGAGGCTTGCATTTATAACAATTTTTTATTTCACTTCAGTTGTTCGTCTGCCTGTTTGCTGTCCACTAAACAATTTCCAGCCAGATTCACCAAGACGGTTTAAGACTTAGACCCGATCTAGTTACTATTTTACGAAATTTTCTAATACATGTTTAACCCACTAACAATATAATATTCTGGTACTTTTTATGTGCGTCTTTCTTTTTGCTATAAGGAGCATAGTGCGAACGGCAGGTCAATCTTGCAAATCATAATTGATCGAGTTACTAATCTTACCTATTCAAACTCCTTTCTTTCAATAAGTGCGCCACTGTGCTTTTTAAAATTAAAATAGAGAAAATTCTACAGTATAATTTCAGGTTTGAAACCTTAATAAAATACAGAAATGTCTGCTATATAACTTTAACTATATTGAGGTGGGGCGATTCTTGTTTAAACATCAATATAATAAAGCTAATTAGTGCTACGGTGTTAAGTTTTGAGTAAGGACACCTTACCGACTAGAGCAGGTGTTACAGTCCTATTACTTATAAAAACGTTAGACTGTTGGACAACTTTAGAATGAGTGGCTTCTTCTCTTCTATTTGGTGTGCTCCTAAGAATTGGATTCTAGGGTTTTCTAAAGCGCTGCACTCTGAAAGGATGTGGATAAAGGTTTCATCCTCCTTACAAAATCTGTTCTCTCCTGTCTCTGCCAATTCGAGTTTCTTGAGGTGTCCCTTCAGATGGCAATATCCCGTCACGACTCCTGTCTAGACTCTAAGTTAGTTTTTACTTAGGCGGGCGCATTCCCTGAATTTCTTCTGGTTGTATTCTCCAAAAATTATCTTCGCTTATCTCATTCCTTACAGGTTCGTCCAGTAATTGGATCTGCTGCTCCCTTCTTCTCTTTTTAGTTCTTCCAGCCTTACCCGGTTACCGCCCCAAAAATCGTATCTTAGCACCTTTTCTTGCAGACTTATCCACCATTACATTTCCTTCTACTCCGACGTGTCCCAGTACCCACAGGAAGGTGACCAAATAAGGTCACCCATCTTGCTTACTTCGTTTAGTCCCTCTAGGCATTCCCAGATCATCTTGGACCTGATTATGTGGAAAATCAGAGCGCATTGATATCTACTTGACTATCCGACATGAAAATCCCCGATAGCTTTTCTCTTTGTTAAATTCAATGCATTTCGTGATGGCGTGTATTTCCTCTTGGAATATGCTTGATGACTAACCCAAACTTTAATGGTGTCTAGTATTGAGTCAATGTACTCCTATTCCAGTTCCCTCTATTATTTTGGAGCTATCTGTATACCACTTAGTGGAATTTATGTTAAGCTTTTCAGTGGTATTTCTATTTCATTCACTTTTGCGACTCAACGTTGTGTCGGTTTTTAATAAAGTTAAACTTCTTTTTCATTTTATCTTGGGGCATGTTCCACATTTGTTGATTTCTGGATAAGAGATTGGGCATTCGTTTCGTAACTTTATCCTTCATCGCCCTATATATTGTCTTCTTCGCCATTCTTGACACCGGTATATATAGAGCTATCTTTAACCTTTCGAGAGATAAGCTATTGTATTGACTAGACTGATTCTTGTACTTCTGATCACTGCTCCATATGTGATGCCCTGTACAGAATGCAGGATTTTTGGCTTTGAAATTCCCTCTTTTCTAGCGAAGTTTCTACAAACCGATAAGGCTTTTGTAGCCTTATTGATTACTTCTTTTTCATGTTTATTTTTGGCATTGTGTCCCATCATCTGGCACCATTCTTTGGTGTGTTCAAGTCCTCTCTGGATCACATCGCAAAGGGTCACTCTGGGATCGGAGGAGACATGTAAATTAATAAAAGGTCTTTAGGTTACTAGATCTCTTAACTTTACACTGTAAATCTATAACTAATAAAAATATCCATATGAGATAAAACGTATATAAAGTAAATGCTGTGGTACAGATGTTTTGATATGAATTTGTTCCCTTTTCTAAAAAGTTTTAAATAAAATAATTTAATCAAATAATACATGTCTTAACCTTGATTTTTTTGGTGTTGATGGAATGGCTCAGGTGGCTAGTAAGTCCCGAAATGGTGGTCTCACGCTAACATATGGTTGGATGTGTTCTTTAAGAAAAAAGGTGGTGTCAATGAAGTACTAAATTTTTGGGGCATGAGTATGTTTGTCGGGGTTTATTTTATTTACTATACTGTCGGGCCACGCTTTCGTGATCCAGCAATGTATCTTATGTGTATATGGTATTATCATCATTCGTTTTTTTCTCCATATATTTTACCGCTGACCATTTTACCTCTTCTTACCGCTATTGCTCGACATTGTCGAGGACCCTTATAAGTACGGGCAATATCATTCCATCCTACCGACAGTTTAATCGATAAGAATTAGTCAAACACTTACATGAAATATTTATTACCACAAACAAAATACTATTATAAACTTCTTTTAATACATCAGAATTATCAAAAATACGAGGAAATTTTAAATATGAAATATATAGTAATTAACGCTATTTTTTCACGCAGAGCAGGATACAATATTTTTTAGTTTGAAATGTTACCTACTTCCTTATGACTAGATGGTATTAAGCTCTAAAAAAGTGTTATATTTTAGAGTCAGTTTTCCTTTCAAAAATCTTACTTGTTGTTCAGTCTAAATCTAATCGAAAATTCTTTACTTTAGAAACCCAAGTATGATGCATATGGTGAATGCGACGAACCTCCTTTAAGAGCTGAAGACTCATATCAAAAATTTAAAAAGTTATGGAATGGTACGATCACAACGGTATTTCAAGGAATCGCAAATTTTCCCAGTAACGTAATGGGAGGAACCAAAGAGTCTGAGGAATCGAAACATAAGTCAGCTTGTGTACCTTACTCGCACTTATCCGAAGAAGAACAAGAAAAGATTACCAATCAATATAAATAGGCTAATAAGGTCTTAAGTCAATAATAAATATTTGGTATTAAGAAAACTTTAATAAAATATGGTGTATCAATATGAGAACCAACCCAATTTTTTTTTCGGTAGAACATAAATAATAATGATCCCTTCACTTCAACTCCATTTCGAGAGGAGGGTCATTCTTCAAAAATCACATACTTTTTTATATTTCGAAAAATATTTTTTTAGAATGTTTAGGAATATTTTTTTGTTCTAGTTTTGACATTTATGGTCATTTGCTTAAAAAGAAAACAAAAATACGCAACCTATCGATCTTGTTAGTAGGAACAATTAAACAGCAAAATGGAGAGACAAGATATTTTCATAAAAAAACAGATTTAATATCATTTAAAATCACCTGTTTTCCATTGATCGTTGTGAAAATTATGTATTCTAGAAGTTTCCAACAAAACTAGTGGCGAAAAGACCGAAAACATTAAAATATCAATAAAAAAACAAATAACTTTCGCATATAATTTCAGAATATCTCTTCTCTTAAAGAAGTAATTTTACTCTTGATTAATTTTTACAAATTAAATGTTAGCGTATTTTTGGTGTGCTCACTTGCCGGTAACTTATTCTTTTTCTTAGATTTTCCCATCTGGTATGGTTGCAAGTGACCCTGGATTTCTAATAAAAGAAAGATTTTTCAGTTTGAATGCGGAACCCATTTTACATTATTTGTATTTGGTACTACCGGCGGCATATTTTGCAGCAATTTTCGTCATCACTTGTACTTATTTCACCATTGAATCAGTTATTGTATAAAGTAATTAAGTCCACACTTTCCTTAAATCAAAAAGGCATATACAAAAAGTCATGTGATAATCAATGAATCGAAAAGCGTATAAAGGAAACATCTGATGTTCAATGTATTTACATTACCAGAGCTAGAAAATCTTGTTGAATTTATACACTTATTTTACTACCGCGGACAGCGGCATACATGGAAATGAAAAAGCTGACGAGCTAGCTAGAACAGGGTCAGCATCTCAATACATTGGTCCAGAACCGGCCTTTGGGGTGCCGCGGTGCGCGGCCCGAGAAGCAGTCAAAAAATGGATCAAAAGAGAACATAAAAACCACTGGATGACCAGACAGGATTTAAACCACAGCAAGCTATTTATTGGGAATCCGGACCCGAAAATGGCGAGGAAATTACTACAAATGAGTAGAAACCAATTAGGGACTATTAAGGGTATAATAACGGGACACATGGCCGTCAAAGTACATCTGAATAGAATGAATCTATACAACGGAAACCTCGGCTGCAGACTATATCGACAAGCCGAGAAAACGGTGAAGCATATCATATGTGACTGTGAGTCACTGGTGAAATTTAGACAACAAACTTTCGAGTCAGTAAGATTGGAACCGAGAGAAATACTCACTCACTCCTTAGCAGGACTGTACAGATTGAGCCAGGGGGCTAGGTTGACAGAGTGGCTGTAATGTCTAGGGTGAGCACGATAGGCCTACTCTGATCGCAGTGCATCCGGCTTCAGGACGGACCCAGGAATATAATTAAAAAAAAACCGCGGACAACAGCGATGCTGTGGTCGTGTTGATATCATTAATACTTGGACTGATTTGGCAGAACTGGAATCGGGGTATTGTTTGAAATGCATATTAGGTTATTGCTCTACTTTACATAAATGAAATATTTATTTTAAAAACTAGTTACGTTGAGTTCAAATAATGAGAGTGATGAACCACCGAGAAGAAAAATAGGTATCCGAAACTCAATCCAAAAAACAATATGAGGATAAAGTCGAGAATGTTCGGATAGAGTTACACAAGTGTTGTAAAACCCAGAAAATAAACAGGTCCTGACTGCAGGTAAATATCTCAATGTTTTTCTGCTCTTTCTCTAAATAATTCTATTAAACTCCAAAAATTATTTTTATCTAAAGAAGAATTCTTGAGTATGAAATATTTTTTCCCTTTCAAGGTGTAAATTCAAGTGCACAAAGAAATTTACGAGAGAAAATAATCAATCTATTTTTCAATTCCTATATTTTGGTAAATTCAAGAATAAGCAGGACACTTTTCTAATGGGTCTTTTGAAATGTAAGGAAATAAAGAAACGACGATCAAGAAATGTGGAACTCAAACAAGAACGACGAAGTAACTTCACATTTTACATTTTGCATGGGAAAAATAGAATCAAGGTATCCAAGAAAGCTTTCCTTAATTTGTAAGCTTTGTCAACGAAACCTCTATTTCGCCTTACATCCTCCTTTTAAGTGGAAATAAACCTGGTGATAGACGTGGTCATCATGTTAAATGTGAATATATTCTACCTGACTCTCTTATACTAAATATAAATGCCCGTATTAGATATTTTCCTACAAAGAAAATTCATTATAGCAGCAAACAAGTTATTTACCTTGATTCCCAGTTAAATGTGAAAAAAATGCCTGCACGTTTTTGTCAAGATAATTCTAAAGAATCTCGTATGGTAATATATGAATATAACTTGAAATATTTCAATGAAAATTTTGGATATAGATTTGGCAGACCACAAGTTGATGTTTGCACAAAGTGTGAAGAATTGGGCATTAAGCTGAAATCTCCCACATTGCATGATAACGTCAGATATGTTGTCATGATTTGAAAACTAATACTGCTTAATTTCATACATATTATGAAGAAATAGCTAAGCCAGGTGCCGATGAGGTGGCTAGCTTCTTGTTAGATTATATTAGCAAAATGCCCGATAACATATCAGAGCTCTACATGTTTAGAGACGCCTGTGGTGGAATAGAAATCAAACTCTTATCAGAGTTTTATTGAATCTGACCATGAATGGGAGATTTAGAATAATTCATCAGTATTTTCCTGTTTGCGGACACTCTTTCCTGCCCTGCGACAGGGATTTTGGCCTAATAAAGAGAGCTTAAAGACGCTTTCATCATATTTATACGCCAATGGAATATGTTGCCATCATGGTTAATTCAAAAAAATTTAATCATGCTGGCCCCAATATTTCAAAAAAAAAAACAGCTAAAGAGATTAACACCCATCCTAACAATATAAAAGAAAATTATGGCTTATAAGTAGTTAGAGTATAACTGAATTTCCGGGTTACGTTACAAGGAAGAGGTTTATGGATGGACTAGATTCATCCAACTCCTTATTATCAAAAAACGTCATTAGACCACTACTGCCAAACAAACAGGCATATAATTACAAGATTTCAATAAAAGCCGAAAAGCTTAAAGATGTTACAAAAGTTATTAACTACATCTCACACGAGCAGCAGAAGTTTCTTGAAAGATCTCAATAGTGGCCAATCACAAATCAGGAATATGACTCAGAGTAGGTTGTCTGAAAATGGCATTTTAGAGACAGGGTAAAGGAAAAGTAAAAAATTTTGAGCTTTATCACAAAATTTAAAAACATTTAATTTCCCCAAAGGTATAAACCTAATGATGTTAGGCCTGGAGACCTTTGTGGCTAATTTCACTTTCCTAGACGCCTAATCCATCTTTCCTCGAACATATCATACAACTTTTGGTTTATCACATTTCTTCAACGTGGCGGGGCACCGTCCAGTTAAGAATAACAATCTCGTCTATCCAACGTCAGATTATCAACAAAATCTGTCACAACTATTAGTAAACTGGCCAGATATTTTTCGGTATTCAACACTCCCTCATAAATATTATAGCGTATTTGATCTTGCATAATTAGAGCATATAAATCACGTTATATTTTTTGCCAACAAACACGATAGTAAACTATCGATAAATAATTAATTGCAACTGACAATGAAAGACTTCACCATAGAAACAGATTAGTTTGTTTATCATGGCTTTTTTGCCAAAAATCATTGAAAAGTAGATATTTGGAGGATTTTAAGAAAAATAGTAAATAAGTTGAAAACTATTCTAGCTAGGTATGGGGACACCCTATATGGATTGATAGGGAATGTTCTTGTCTATCTGCTGAATGAATCCACAACGTAGCATCGTATTGAAAAAATAATGTTTTTTTTAAATATATTTGATAGAGCCTAAAATGTGTTACTTCTCCACTTCCGTGGTTCTAAAATATTATTATCCGACAATTTATTATCAAGCCCAATAATATCTAAAGCCACAACTGGAATTCCGAGTTTCACTATTTTATGTTTGAAATTGAAAAATATTCAATTTTAGGCGACACCTTGTTAAGTTCAAAATTTGGAAAAAATATTTTTTTCCTCAAAAACAATCAGAGTAGGGCAAAAAAAACTTTGAGTAAGAATTATCGGAAATAAAGAAAGGAATACAAAACAAATATTGAATACAGGGTGATCCATTTAAACAACTTTGAATATAACCGAAAGTCGCAAAAGATCGCTATTATTTCCTCTAAAGAGAAGCGTCACTGAAAACCCTATTATACAAATATGCAGGATTTAAATCTCATTACTTTCCAAGAGAGTGAGACACTCTGTATATTGTGCAAATTTAATTCAGTTCATTAAAGTTTGTGTGGATGCATGATATACCCCTCCCCGATTGACTGAGGCAATCAACCTAAATGAGGATCATCAGGAAGTTACTCATTCTCCACTGGGTGCCTATTTGTAACCTACAAATCTCTGAATTTCGCTATATTTTCACTATGCTTCAGCGCTCTTTAAGATTTTAGTGTTCATGGGCAGAGTTAATTTGCATCCTCATTTTAACAGTTTTAGAAATTTATTTTATTCTTTCTTTTTTATCTCAATACACCAACAAAAGTTTAATATCTGCCAAAAAGTAGTAAAATTAATTTCTTCCATTTTATTACCCGGCGCCTACTTAAGCGAAAAGTGCTCTATAAGTTAAAAATCACTACTTTAATTTGTTATTGATAAAGACAGTGACTTCTATTAGCGTTGAGGTCAGATAAGTCATTAGTAACTATATGGTCTGTAAATACAGTTTGTTCCCAGTATGTTTTAACACATTGTTTCTCAGCAAACTATAATTTAATCATACTATTATTATTTCGTAATGTTAAAAATGGCCGGATTTGCATCATATTAAGGAAAAAATTAATATCGTACCTCTTACTAACAGTTACTTCAGCGGGGCCATGGAGGTGAGCTCGCTCCCAGTGGAACTGAGTCCGCTTTCATGGCTACGGGGTGGACGATCCCTCCGAAAAGGTATCTCCATTCCTAATTCACACTAAGTAATGAGCTAGGTGAACTGAAGAGTATCAGAAAAATAAGAAGTGGAGACCTGTTAGTAGAATTCAATAATAGTAACCAATCAGATAAAATTTTAAAGTTGACTAAAATACATGAAATACAATTTACAGTTAAAGCACACCACAATCTTAACATGAAAAAAGAAGTTATCACAAGCAGGGACTTAATATACTGCAACGCAGACCATATTGTTGAAGGGCTTAGAAGCCAAGGTGTCATAGAAGCAAAAAGAACCAATACAAGAATAAATGGTGATCTAGTCCCCTCAGCAACAACTATTCTAACTTTCAAATCACACAATCTGCCTGAATTTGTTAAAACTGGTTATCTATGTATCCATGTAAGACCGTTCATTCCCAACCCTTGACGTTACTTCAAAATTTGGACACATGGCTGAAAAATGTAAAGATAATCCCTCCTGTCCCCGGTGTGGCAAACTATTTCACGAGGAGTAGCCTTTTGACCTCCTTGCTCGTAGCCTCATTCTCCGCAATACAAGGACTGCAAAGCTTTCAAGTTTGAGCTCGGCATTCAAAACATTCAAATCACTGAACGATTATCCCATACGGAAGCTAAAATAAAGTACTTTACTGAAAATCCAACTTTTTCTATATCTCTCCTTCAAATCCTATTCAGTTCGCCTCAAAGCCCTCTTCACCTAATAAACTTAGGGAGACTCTTTCCCCCCATTCTCTTACCCAAAAAAACAATTCCTTCACAATCCATCTTTCCCCCTCCTCCTCCCGCTACATCCCTCCATATAACCTCCACCATAACCCTATGTCCTCCAATCCCCCACTAAAATCCAGAGTATCTAGATATTAACAAATTCACTGACAGGACTATCAGGAACACGATACAACTGGAGTAGGACTTACACGATGAGGATGTTAAACTTCATGAAAACAAAGACATTGTTTTCAGTAAAGAAAACATTTCACAGTTAAATAGTAAATCTCTAATATTAATGGCTAGACTGAGAATTGAACATTCGAGACTGACATAAATATCTCATAGAAAGGACAAATCTGCCTATATGCAAACATTGTAATACGTGTCTTTTCATCAAACATATCTTCCGCTCCTGTTCACAATATGGCCCTCTTAATCATCCTTGAACATGTACGTACGGGAGTACGAAGCCAGTAATTCACAAATACGATTGGTAGTTTTGCAGAGAAAATATTTTCTGTTAATTTTTTATGAATACACATATTTACTGAGTAAATATTAAGGTTATTTTGAGAGAAATCAGTTAAGATGGAGATGTATTCTGCTATGCTTACATATAATTACTCATTATAGACAAATACAACTGTACAATTGAAATATATATATATATATATATATATATATATATATATATATATATATATATATATATATATGAAGAAACTACTAATACAGTTTTTATATATGTAATTCTCCTTTCAATTAGAGAGTATGAAAAATATATATACAAACAGTTTATTTCCTGCAAATATCGCTCTGGTC
Source organism: Diaprepes abbreviatus (assembly GCA_034092305.1). Lineage (NCBI taxonomy): Eukaryota > Metazoa > Arthropoda > Insecta > Coleoptera > Curculionidae > Diaprepes > Diaprepes abbreviatus. Next base: position 13,073,579 of record JASJET010000122.1, read on the forward strand.
CTCTCTCCATACGCGTTTCGATCACCTCATGATCTGGTCAGTGGAGCTGTATCGGACCGAGAGCAACATTAGCAGGAAATAACTGATATATGAACCATAAATTTCAAAGTATGTCGGCAGGATATGGCACCTGCCATCTACCGGCTTCGATGTCAGACTGAAAAATATCGCCAGTCGAACGATATTTATGAATCATTGGAGTAACGTGAAATTTAAAAAAATCAAAATTTCAGTAGTAGTAATTAGAAATAAGGAATTCTTTCTGCCGTATTTAAATAGTTTGTTATATATGTAATTCTCCTTTCAGGCAGAGAGTATAATATATATATATATATATATATATATATATATATATATATATATATATATATATATATATATATATATATACATATATATATATATATATATATATATATATATATATATATATATATATATATATATATATTGTCACATTCACAATTGCTTTCCGTCCCTTTTCTTACACAGCAATAAACAAAATACATTGTAATCAATAGGAATTGACATGTGAGCTTGTTGAGACGAAGCTTCGGTAGGACTTTAATAATAACATATCTGCAAAAATTGTAAATTTATGAATATATACTAAAAAATAAATAATTCTTTATATATTTTTCATATAATGTCATAAAATAATTATTTTCCTGGCTGTAAATGTTGGGAAACCCACGTTACTTGTTTTTCGAGAACTCACCCTCAAGTGATTTTAATTTTACTCTTAATTTTTCCTATAGAAACTAAATTTATGCTTATAATTTTTATAACAATTGATGTTCTGCATTTAAAAGATAAAGTTCAAACGGAATAATATATTACGAGAGGCCTTCCCAGGCTTTAATAACAGAACAAAATTGTGGAACGCGAATCCATTTTATTATGTTACTTATCAACGATGCTTAAACTAATTACTTTAAATTCACAATAAGAGCAGTCTTTTGATTTATATTCTTTGACATAACATGGACATAATAACAGTATTTGCGGAAATTGCGGTTTGGGCAAGAGATACATTTATTTTTGTGAAATTCTACTAAATTTTAAATATACTAGTTAAACTAAAGAAATACTTTATTTAAAAAAAAATTACGATATAATAAATAGCGTTGGTATAAGTTTTCAATCCTTTTATTTTTAAATTTGAAGAACAGAAAAATCAACCTTCCATTTTGAACCTTTATGGTACGTAGCAAACATTTTAACTCTACAATTAATTTGGTTGCTTTTAAAGATATTACTAAATTTATTTTTATGATAAAAATTCTTTTCTTACCCGTCAAATACTCTCTTCTTTACCTGTATTAAATTTTTGCTATCATAATGACACCGATAAGAGGGCTAATTATTAAACTGTTTAAATTCAACTTGAATAGCTAGCCGCCCTATTTTTATGTCAGCACAACGTTTTTCAACAGTAATCTATTATATGAAATTGTCCTAGCGAAAATAATTGACCAAAATTTAAGTTCTACAGGAGCCAACTCATCAGATTGAAGACTCAAAATTTCATCAAATTAATTTTTATTTTTTTTTTAAATTATACCGCCTTTGGGGACTTTTTCCAACCGTAAGTTAAAATTTAATCTGATACTATAAAATTTATGATGATATCATCCGTGGAGCTGTAATACACCGATAGCAAAATTCACAGAAAACGACTATAACAATTTATTACTTAATTACTAACTTATTGGATGGTTTGTAAGTGATGATGTTAATTTCTCTAACTCAGCTAGCTCTTATTGACATTTCAATTATATATAAGTCAAGTTTTAATGATTCACTTTCTATAAAAGTGAAAAGCAGCACTGAAGTTACCCTTACTGAATGTTCAAATTTAAGGTGCCACCTGTAGCTTGAAACTGATGAAATGGTAACTCCGGGAAGACTTAGTCTCCACAGATAGAGTCCTCGGGTTATCCAAATAAAACTCAAGATACTTGTACTAAATTATAAAATTTACTTTAATAAAAATACTACTGCAGCTAAAAATGATAAAGCCAAAATGTCGCAGAATGGTAGCTGTAGCTACAAATAATAAAGCAAAAATGACATTTTGTGGCAACGAAAATTGCAATTTTCTTTACCATATCAGTAATGTGTACTTATTTACAAATTTAAACAACACATATCCTTATCTGTATGTAAATACTCGTTCTCGGGCTGCAGTCATCAGTAGATGATTTCGAGCAAATGGAAAATTTGACACCACCACCGCTCTTGGACGATTTATTATTTCTAAGGACCCATCGTAGGATCATGTAGTCTCTCTATTAAGGACAGCAAAGCATCATGGAATAAGCCTTGCATAAAAACAAGGAACAATAAATTCTCATAAAGCTTTAAAACTAGAATAATAGCTAGCAGAAACTGAAGTAAAGCCTATTTATTTTAATGCTTTAAATACTCAACGAAATTCGAAATTATTTAAATGCTGGCCCCTGAAACAAAACGAAAATATCGGAGTCAGTATTTTGTGAATTTTTTATGAAGTTATGGCGTGCATAAAACGGAAATAATTTAATTTACTAAACTCGACGACTATAGCAAAAAATATAGAATATAGTTGCCTGATTTTGGTGTATATTGATCAAATCAAATAATAAAATACACAGATGATCACTGATTTTGTTATTGAACAAATCTACATGACTATTAGAACGATTAATTAAAAAGAAAATGGCTGAATGCCAAAATTTCAAAACTAGACTTGTAAAAGTGCATGTTTGAAGAGATTTTGAAAAGCATGTTCTAATTTTTGGAAAAATACTCAACGCGACGTATTCCAAAAATTCAAGATTAGATACGCAAAACTGCAAAAGAAACAGACAGGCTATTCTCCGACAAGAAGATCGACAAGGAATACCGATATGGACTTTGGCATAATCGCCCATCCAATTTAAACTGATACCGATAGATGGCGAGAGGCATACGATTTCTTGTGAAACTCCAAATTTTTATTAAAAACGGACGTAAAGGTAACAAAAGGCTTTTACACGACTATCCATGTAAAAACGAAATTCAGAGACTCGTCGACAGGATATTAAACATGGGAATATTTTCGATTTCAGATTCTTAAATATCACTAGTCAAACGACATCTATACACATAAGAGAGTAGTAAGAAACTTAAAAAAGAGAAAACGGTAAATTTTTTATATCTGAAATTTTAATTTTCCCATACTTTTTTTCCCCAAACATTTCCAAAAACTCTACAGTTCCTAAACTATACATGTGGTCTTCAAATGATGTCGCGATATCCTCCGGTACCTTTTCAGCAACTTTTTTCAATTTTCTGGTCTCTTTAGTCTCTTGTTGGATCCTCATGTTGGCTATAGATATTCGCTGGGAATCCAAATTCTTGGATAATGGCTACGCACATAGGACAACTGTAAGGTTTAATAATTACGTCGAGTTTCTCTGATGCATTTTTGGAGCTATAGACCAAATGATAGCATTTGGATTTTCGTTGTTGTTCTGAGTATTTTAACAAATCGGAATCAGTTAATATATCGTATACCAGTTCCGTTATTTCTCGCACTTCTGCAGGAACAGCACTCTTATGCTTATAAGGATACAAACTTCCAGAGTTCTTCACTTTCTAATATGAACACCAATGTTGTGACTTTTCATAAGTAAATATTTTATGGTAATAAATTGCCAATACTGCCTTTTTCATTGTTTCAATTGAGGTATTTATTTTCCTTCTAATTGCCAGACCGCAGTAAGCATTTACATATCCAATAAGCTTGGATGCGAACTACCCTCTATTACCTATAGTGGGATTATTAATTTTTGATTTGGATTATTGTGCACTCATTCGCGTTTGCATATGACGTATAAATTTCTTTGTCTTCACAACTAAATTTTCATATGACTTTGAGTCAACAATTCCGTGACAAGTCTTACTGTTTCCATTGCCTACCTAGTTTATATCACACGTTATAAAATGTTTCAGATCCTTCGCAATTTCTACAATGTTACCCACTTTCATCTTTCCTGCTGACACCTTGTGATTAAATGAATCTGAGTATTCATATCTTGACTCATCATACTCCGCAGTACCTACAAATTTTTGTCAAAATTCACAAGCTTTGCATTATAAATATTTTACAAAAAGATCAAGAACTTTTCGTTAGTAAAATATGATTAGAAACGCTATAAAGGGATGAAAAGTCACGTTTCATTAAATTTTCACCCCTAAACCGGTGAGTTCTTTTGTGTTAGTAGATTCTTTTGCTTGTTGAATAGCGTTGAAAATGACATTTCAACTTTATCGTAGGACGATTGGAAAATTGCTTTAAGTATACATACATGATTTTTCAGAATTTATCTATTTCTGCTAAACCGGCACAAAGAAGCCTGAACACAGACACTAATCATCTATTAACATAATATGCTCTACCATTATTAAGAAACGATGAGCTTATTAGAATGGATTTATGTTTAGAATAATTTATTTTTGTTTAAAAACAATACCACGAAAAGAAGTTTAGGTAAAGGTTAATCAGCATGTTCTTGAAATATTCATTCACATCAAAATCAATCCTTTCACTGCTCTTTAATTTTTTAGCTGATGTACTGGTGATAATTTCATCTTCTTCCATTAAATAACGATTTACCGGAGAGTGTCTTTTCTCCTTGCTAAGAACGTCCAATGGCTCATTGGCCTTTTTTAAATAAAAAACTAGTCGTTTCGATATTCTATTAATTGTTTCCTATTAAAAAATATAAAAATATAGATATATATTAAGAAGGCATATATAATTTTTATCAGAAACGGAGCTATCTGTACACTAATGTTTCACAAAACAAATTAGGTCCAACTTTTTGCCTTCTCAGATTTCTCAAGGTATTTTTTATTAATAAAAACTGATGCAAAATACTTAATATAAAAGAATATTCAACAATAATCTTTCTCAGGGCTCTAGCCGGTCCACTCGTTATGTGAGGTTCCGGCCAACACCCTATTAGGTTTACTTCTAATGGCTATTACGTTGGAAATAATTTGAGTTTATGAATAGTTAAATGCTCCAAATATTCCTAAATGTATAAAATATTTATCTAGGCAAAAACTACATTTTTATTTGAAAATTTCCAGGTGGAGTAACTCTAAAATTTCATTCATTTTAAATCAGGGAATTGATGTTGATTTTTAAATTTTGTTACCTTATATCAAAAATACAAGACAAAATCATGAGCCTTACATGTTTATTTTTATCATAAAACCTATCATCTTAAGTGCTTCAAGTTATTAGGTTAAATCCTAACTTTAACACTCCATTATACTTTTGTCACGAAAAAAATGTAACCTGTGATTTTATCTTCTAACATAGCCCTGTAGAACTAGCATAACGTCAGAACTGGGACCCGGTTGTTTGAACGCTGAATAACGTAATAATATTTTTATTTATATTTGAAAAAGTGTTGATAAATAGTAGATATTTCATTTCTTGGTACACACATACCGATTTTATGCTATTCTTTTCTAATTGCATTATTTACATTAGTATCATACGATAATCGGTACGTCACGCAGAATATGAATTTATGGTTGCCTAATTTATTATTATTGTTATTTTCAATATGTGAACAATCTAACAAGGTTGCCAACAAAAATAAGTTTTTAAATCCTCTTTTTGTTAATATTAATTGCAAATTTCGTATTTATAGTAATTTCTAACACTTAAAAATACTGAAAAGGATCACGAGAAGCAATTAAGTTGAAAGAAAAGATAAGTAAACATGTTTATGTCTGTCAAAAATCAAAAAAGCCTCTACCCCACCAACCATAAACAGACTTCAAATAAATATATTGTTGTTTAAATCTATAGGATATGATCGAAGGATTTTCTCATTGGAAATGTATATTTCGGCATGCGAAATAAAATATCTCGATGTTAGCATTGGCAATCCTGTACTAACGAGATGGCGGACCAAAAAGGACACCATTTCTGATTGTTTTTTTAGTTAATCTCGATAACTGAAGGTTTTTGTCACAACAAAAGTTTTAGATAAATGAATTGCCTATCGATTCGTAAATATAAAGTTACAGGTGGCGATACTAGCTATTGAGATATATTTTTTCCCAAAAATGACATTTTTCCTTGTTTAAAATAAAACCATATTTATTTACAAAGTATTGTCTCAAACTTCACGGTGTATATAGATATTATCTATGTAAAAAGGTATGCTAAATCTAGAATCTGTGAGATAAATATTTTTTGAGAAATTTAATTTTAAAATTGAAAGTTTGACCTTAATTATCCTCTCTCCTAATTAAGATACAGCGCAACCTCTCTTATAGCAAATTGATAAAAATGACATATTTTTAAGATCTATTTAAAAAATAAATAATTTTATATTCTGTGCGAAGAAATTTTGATAAAAACAATTTTTGGACCATAAAAATTGCATAAGCTTTTTCCCTAGTGCACCTAAAAATTTTTTAATGTTCTCATTAGATTTAGATGCATCATTTTCAATCTTCAAAAAAAAATTTTGTCGTACAATAACAAACGATCATTTCTCAAATTCGAAACATCGTGGCTAACGAATATTAAGGGACGATATTTTTGAATACTTGTACTTTACCTGCGAAATTTTTTGTTGCGCCCAGACTATGGTATCTGAGATCATGCCTACAAGTAATGAAAGTATTGTCGCTCAAAAGATGCAGGGGCTGCATTCACTTATCACTTTGCACTGCAGCGGCGTCATTTCGGGATAAATCTGATTTATTTAAAAATTAAAAAGAGTTTAAGTGCACTAGAGAAAAAGTTATTGCAATTTTTGTGGTCCAAAAATTGATTTTAACAAAATTTCTGGTCCAAAATTAAAAATATAATTTTAAAAAATAAATCTTAAAAATATCCGTCATTTTTAAAAATTTGCTTTAAGAATAGTTGCCCATCTTAGTTGGAAGAGCAAAAAATCTAAATCGAACAAATTTGAAGTCGATTTTCTTAGAAAATATTAATCACACAGATTGCGGGTGTAGCACATTTTTTTAAATAAATAATATCTATATATATATGGTGAATTTTGAGACAATAATTTGTAAGTAAATATGGTTATATTTTAAATAAAGAAATAAATTTTTGTTAAAAAAATATAAATCTCGATAACTAGTGACACCACTTATCGATAGGTAATTCAATTATCTACAACTTTTGTTTGGAAATTTCTTTCAAACAACTTTTAGTTTTCCAGGTAAACTGAAAAAACCGAAAAAAGTAACAATTTTTGGTAGGCCAATTTGTTAGCACAAAGTTTCCAATGTTTACATCGAGACATGTTTTTTAGGATGCGAAAATAAATACTGTTCAATAATAAAATCGCAGATTACATTTTTTTCTAAAAGATTTTTGTGTCTTCATGGACTCAAAAACATATGTTATGTATTTCTCAAAATCTGATCTCAAACTAACCCAATCTTATTAGTAGTACTATTTGCGTATTGTTTTAACCTCGTCAATGCGCCCACAGTAATTGACTAAAAAATTTATCCTCTTAAAATTCCAGTATAAAGACATCTCTAAGTTCTGAATTGTATTGCATTTTTTCTACTATTATACAGCCAACGTCATGATCCAATAATTTATACATACGCGATAATATCTGTGAACAAATAAATCTTATAGTACTCATTGTGTAACATGGAGGGGTATATTCCTTATTGCTTACCTTCATTAAATCCGATTTGTATTTTGAACAATAGGCTCAAACAGCATTCCCTGTTTAGGTCTATCATTTGTCTTTTGATGACCCACTATAAAACAGTAAATTCCGAAAAGGGGTTATATACCCCATAAAGTTATTGTGTGCAAAATATCTAGTTTATTCTTGTGGAAAAAATGCAGTGGTTGCTGTAAAAGCTTATCTTTTTAAAGGGGACTTTCAAACGAGAAACATATAAAAGTTTCCACAATAATGTTCCTATAAAGTTTAAATTGGGTTTGAAGTTATATATTTGCCCATGTATTTTAGACTTTCGGGTAAGACATAATAATAATAATAAGGTATAAATCAAAATTTTATTAATCATAATGGGTCCTCTATCTTACATTTGGCAATAATTCTAGATTCATAAATTGTGGTTTGATAAACATTTAGATATACTAATAAATTTTTACTTAAAATTAGTACTCAAGATTTTATTTATATTTGTAACGTATATCTCCTAAATGTATAACAGTTAATTTAATTTTCCTTTTGTTACTCAGTATTTCTTCTTGCTTCTTTAAATTTTATTACTAATATTTTTTCATCCCTTAGTGCGTATTAGTTCCAGTTATATGTTTCTTGGCACACCTCATTCCAGGGGCATTCTCAATTATTAATTAATTTGTTTCCCAGCAGCAATTTTCATTCTTACCAGCAGTAATTGGAACAAGTAGAATTGGTTGCCTGTTTCCCTGATTACATGTTCCCTCTACTAGAATGTACAGCCGTTCTTTGTCAGAATTCAGTGTATTATTGCACACAGATATTAGTCATGAAGCTGCGATATTAGACTTAAGCGCAACATTACAGCCTTATAGTCAGAGCATATGGCTTCGTATATGAATGGAGCTGTATATAGTTGTACATATGCTGAATGTGATTTCAGCACTACAACAGCATAATGTGGATATATCCACTGCTATTGCATCTCACACGGAGGAATCTGTGAAGGCCGCATAAACATGTATACGCCATCCAGCGGGAGGTCGTTCAGTATTTGCATGCTTCATTCCGATCTGTCCTTTGCACAGCCAGGTGCATGTCGGTACCCTGATGAGTTTAGTAGATACGAAACATGTAACTCTGCCGTATCACTGTAGCGGGGAGGGTAAATTTTTACTTTTTTCTCGGCATGGTGGTACAGGTAGGCCATCATCTCAATGGTGGTAGAATAGGATAAATTGTGTTCCTTAGCAATTTGGTCCAACTGTGCAACTTCTAACACGGAAAGGATATGGTTGGAACGAAGTTTGCATTTACTGTTCGCATTTTACTTCATTCATATACAAAGCTGCATATAGTTGTACATTTGCTGAATGTGATTTCAGCAGTACAACGGCATAATGTGGATATATTCACTGCTATTGCATCTCACACGGAGGAATCCATGAAAGACGCATATATATATATATATATATATATATATATATATATATATATATATATATATTATATTTCTGTTAAAGGACAAATGTACTAATTAAGTCTGCTCTTACTTCTTCATTTCTAGATTGCACTAGTAGTAACTAGTAGATGTTATATTATTTTTACTTGTATTACATAACGCCCTCATATTGTAGCCCTGAAGAAGACAACAAACAATTATCGAAAGATTGGCGTAGCTTAAAAGCATATTCTTTATTTAAAGCCGAAAACTAGGACCGGTACTCCAAGATTTAATGACCTGTATATACATGTAGTGACTCGCACTGGAAGTCTTTTCGGTTGCCGGGTCGGTGAGCCTTAACAACCCTCTGGTCTTTACAGCACAGGTACTTTCGCCCCAGGTGGCGGGCGGTACACCCATTGTTTCAAACTCTCTTACATTTCGCATGAAATGTAAGATTAGTTTCTTAAGTATTCATTATTTAAAATAAGAAATATTCTCTTATGCATGTTTGTAGTAGTGTGATTCTCATTCGGGATCCTGCGCGTCCTTTTTGTGCTTCGATCATTGAGAAAGGTTTTGTCTGGGACTTGAATAGCTTCTCTTGACATCTGTTTTCTTTCTACTTTCTTGGCAAACTGATTGCTGCTTCTTGTTCCAGGTTGCTCATTGAGTCCTCTTATCTAGAGCTGGTATCTAGGCCTTTCATTTTTCCTACCTTACATTGCAGGGTCGTAATCTACTGTTGGCCTAATGAGCGCGTTGTCATGTGTCTCTGCTTTTTAGAAGACTTGTCAGCTTGTTTTTTTAGCTAATTTTGCTCACTCTGTTGAGCAGGGAGCAGAGCTGCCCTTTGATAAATTTGAATTTGGTGACGGTAGCTGAGATGTCCTTGTCCCATCTCAGTCTTTTGTAGGTTGTCACATCTTGATATTTTGCTTGATTGGTTCATCTGATTTATTCTCTATCTATATCTATCGTTTAGCTCGGGTATTTTCCAGGAGACGAACCAGTCATGGACTAGGTCTTCCTAAAGATATCTGGTGGTCATCCTTGTTTGAGTTGATCTTGCCATTATGGCAGTGTTGTCCGCGAATAGGACCATTATCGTGTTCACAAAGTTATTAAAAAAAACTGATTGCGCCACTGAACTCTACATAAAAAGATCAGTTTCACCTTTTTAATAAATTAACGCATAACAAAAATACGAGTTATGTCTAAAACGCGAAGATTTGCAAAATTACCCTGTAGATTAAAAACTAAGAGAGCCATGACAATTTTGACACCGCAATGTTTCGTTTCGTTAAAAAGTGGGAAACCAAAGTGAAATCGCAACATTCTATCTCTGATAATATCTCCAATATCTCCTAAAGGTGTCGAAAAAGGAGACACCCCGTACACTTAGAAGGTTTTTTATATTTGACACCATAACTAGAGGCTTTATCATATTCATCTTTTAAAATATCTTTTAGCTTGTCCTATATAACATTTGTCACAAGAACCACAATTCAACAGAGATTCATCAGTCTGAAAGTTTTTATCTACTCTATCTTTATTGTTTTTTACATTACTACCTAATTTGTTTGCTATTGTATAGGCGATATTTGTGTTTTCCAATCTGATATATTTTAAGACAATTTCCGTGGGTTTACCAAAGGAATGTGATACACTTGAATCTCATATTGTTATCCTTATTTTATAGAGAGTAAATCTCATCATTTGTTAATTTTGTGAGTTTATTATTTGGTATTTTATCTATCATTTGTTGCTAGAAACTACTGTTAACTGCTATTTGTTTAATGAGGTTTTAATTTTTTGTTAAAATTTGTTTTACAAAATTGAACCTTAACCGGTCTGTCTATCATATTGTGGTACGCTGCATTTTTTAGCTGTTAGAGTATAACAAAAGTGAATGTATGGTCATGGCCAAAAAAGTATATTTATGGTATTTCGTAAAATCATGTTTATTTTATTTCTAGTTAAGGGGGGCTTTAAACAATTTTACACAATTAGTATCTTTTGTTTTTTGGTGTACATACATTCGATTTTTTGCTGTAAACTGTTTAGATAGTTATGTGAAGTTGTAAGTTATCTAGTAGTGCCTGTGAAATAAACTATATGAATGCATAGTCAATTCTTTTTCCAATTCATTGACATACATTTCGGCTAATAGAGAACTTCAGAGCTTTCTAGGTCATGTCGAGAGGGGTAGATGTTGTCGTTGAATTAGAAGTAGTTTTGATCTAACCAAACTCTTAATACTTCTAAGATTTACGAGATTACTACTTACAGTTACACAAGTTACAATTATTTCTGAAAAGGAGTTTTTTAAACATGTCAATTATTTCTTTAGGTGGTTTACTAGAACATATGTTTTTAACGTCGAATGAGATTTGTTTAAAATTCTCAGGTAATTTCAAGTCATGAATTTTGTCTATTAATTCATATGAACTTTTAATGCTAAACAAGTGCTTGAAATTCGTCTGGTTGGATATCATTTCTACTAATTTTTTACTAATATTTTACTAATAAAATATGGAAAAGCTATCTGAATTGTATTTGAATAAAATGTGGTTATCGGACTTGCATTGTCTTTATTTTGTTTGTTTTTACGACGTTTCGATTAGGTTGTATTTCTAATCGTTATCAAGGATAAACTAAATGTTTTCTCTTAAGTCTACGAGCTTATGTCGGGGCTATGTCGATAGACGCGCAAAGTTTCGCTTCACTGTTCACACCTCAATGATTTGATGTTAATAAGTAATGGTTGCCAAAGATTAAGTATCTCAGCACTGGGCTTACTGAAGATTCCATTATTATTTTTAATGTAAGCTGCTTCTATAAATTTTCTTTTTTTTCATGTTGGGTTCCATATATATTTCCGCAGCTTCAGACCATTTTATATAGTGTTTTTTTATCCCAGGTGTGTTCTGGAATAGTTGATCCCGAAGTTTCCCCTATTTGTGTATGAGTTTTATGTTTTTTAATTCTAACTTCTAGTGGTCATTTGGTTCCTCCAATATACATTTCACTACACTCACATGGAACTTTGTAAACACATTCTTTCTTATCGGTAGTTTTTGGTGTCGTATTTGTTAAATGAGCTGTAAGTGTATTTTATGATTTTAGGGCTGTTTTTATATTATAGTGTCTGGCAATTCGTCTTATTTTCTCCGAAGTTCTTTTAATGCACGAAATTGTAAAGAAGGAATGTGTTTCATGCTGTTTGGTGGTCGTTGTTCTAAAGTTATTTATATCATCGTCAATTAATTTTAAAGGAAAACCATGCTGTTGTAAATCGGATTTAATGCTTGCTACATTTTTTCCAATGAATCGGCATAAATTAAACATAAATCTCATACATAAAAAACGTCGAGGTACCGAAGATCGGCTATATTTGCTTCAAAAATCATTGTTTTTTGGCTGCGTATAATCCCTTATAAAACGTCATAGAAGTATATTTTTAAATTACATTAATGAGTATTTTATTTCGATTTTCAAAACCACATATCTAAGATGCAACTATATTGCATGCAGAAAGAGTGTTTCAATTCTTTTCAGTTCATCTAACACTGTTATAGCTTAAATTATAAAACCACATTTTGACAAAATTTAACATAACAAAGATTAGTACAAATTATGCTTCAAATCCCTTTATGTAATGTAGCGTTTCCCTTTTTACAGGGTACGGTAACGGATGCGTACGGCAGCTCAATATGTCGGAGGCTAGGTTCGTATCTTAGAGATAGTTGTGCTCTGCTTTGATTACCCAATAGGCGCCACCTGCTTTACATTATCTGTGTTACTTACCTAGTGATTAAACAGGAAAACACATAGATGTGAGGAATGATTTTAATTTATTGACTGCTGATGTATAGCTCCATAATGAAACGACTTAATTAAACAAAATAACAATTCCATTTTATTCCAAAAAAAAATTGTTATGCACATAAATCAGAATGGTACAATTTTTTATATACTTTTTCTTGATAACTATTGGTGTTACATCGTTTTAAAAGGTTATATAAAATTTGGCCGCAAACGTTCTAGAACCTTCAATTGCCAAGAAAGTAATTTTCATAAAGAAAGCTATCAAAAAGGTTCTTATATTTTATTATGTCAAATGAAAATATATTTATATTGTTTTATTTGCATGTAAAAAAATTGACGTAGAGTTCCAATTCTCTAAATTAACGTTTTCTCCTACCTGGTCTATGCTATGGTACCTCTCACTTCTATTTATTTGATCCAGCGCTGTTGTTAGGATTCTTGTTGTTTGTGGATGACTGGGGGTTTCACAAGTTTATCCCAACTCACCAACCAAACGCAGGGTGAGGGTTAAAATCGTTATGGTAACATGGACAGGAAAAATAGGGCCAGGACCATCAGAAAGCCTTAACAGCCGGGAAAATCAAAATAGAAATCACAGTAAAAGGAATGAGACGAAGCCAAAAATGAAAAGACTTGCTTCAGATAGCCCTGAAATAAAATGTTATTTTTACCACATGTTCGTAAAGATAAGAGGCAAAATCTTACCTCATTGATTAGTGGACTTTAACAAAAAAATACTTGACCGTCTGCCCTTTCAAATCTAATGGCAGGATTGGTCTACTGCCTTCGACGGTTCAACAGCAAAGGGAACGAAAATGAAAATCTCTCTTGCAACCAGACGTGACAAATCTTAGGGAGTTACTTTGCCAACCTTATTCTCAACCTGGAGCACTCTAATCTAGTTCCGAACTTACACTGATTACCAGGTAATACATCAAATATTGGCAAGCCATGGAAAATTATCAAAAAGAAAATTATGATCAAACAGTCCAAAGTTACTAATCATGATTAAAACAAAGTAAAAAAAAACTTCGACAAATTTCATACTGTATACTCAACCTTAAATGATCGGTCTCGACATGCCGTGCTCGTGTCAACGAATCGGGTATACATCCACAACAAATGCTAACTGAACTATATTACCGACTATAACCTTATATTTTTAATACTGAAATGGAATGTAAACAAATGAGAATTTATTAAAAATAAAATATTTTACGACTTTTAAATTCAAACCAAATAATGTGATATATAAACTACAGCAATTTACAAACTATGTTAAGAAGAAAGAGTGATAAGTTACAAGACCAAAAGAGTTGTGAACCAAAAAAACAAATTCCATGTTTACTATTTTAAATTACAGGATAAATAATTAAATTTAATCAGGTAAAAATATACAAATTATGTCATATTACTAAAAACATGTAGCATTGATGCAAACTGGTAAATTTAAATGCTACAGTAAAGCTAGTAATGTTGAAAAATCTACGTTATGTTATGTTTTGGTCGTTCTATAGTAATGCTAGCTCTCCGATATAATTACAATGAAACAAAATATGCGAAAAGCAAATAGGTCGCCCGTATCTGACGCAATCTCCGTAAATTCTGTAATTACGTTCTCGTTATTTCAAAGAACATAATTTAAAAGATTGCTTCTATGTTGCATTTAAAGTAACGAGTTTTAATATCGTTCATAAGTAACATAATGCAATGGATTTGTACTGCATGGTATTGTTGTCTGTTATTAAAGCTTTTGTATTATTTCTACTGAAATATACATTTCACAATAAAAAATACAGATTTTAATTTCTAGAGAGATTGTTTGGGTTTAGTCATTAAAATAGAATTATACGAAAACAGCAAAATAAAATACAGACAAACTTGGATATTAGCATTCATTTTTTTTTGACAATTTTTTTTCTGGGACATATGTCCATTGTTCTAAGAGAAATAAATAAATCTAGTATTCTAGGAGCAAATTTAAATTTTTTTTTGTGGCCCTGATCTGGAATCGACTTGGTTATTTTGCATGACTTTAATATTCGAATTATATAAAGAAGGACGCTATCATGATATAATTAAAAATATCCAATATCTATTATGAACATCACTATTTGTTAATATTCTCATTTACCTTTTAACATTAACACAACCCTAATGATGACAGGCGCGGATCCAAGGGGGGGGCGGTGGGGGCGATCGCCCCCCCCCCCCCCCAAGAGCTTTGAGTTTAGGAAAATAGACCCGATTTTTCCTCTTATATTATAGTTTATTCAAGAACTAGAGAGAGTAATAAATCATTTTTTACCCTTTTTCTCTTCGCAAACTACATGTGTTCTTTAGTCCGGTGTTTTTAGCAAAATTTGTTAGACACATATATTTTTCATAGGAATGGGTTAGAAATTTTATAATCAAAAATACCAGTCTATAATAATAAACTAAAACGTAGAATTATTTTCTCAAAAAATTCTAAGTTATAATTTAAATACTTACAAAATATCCATGGTCAAAAATACAAAAAGTTAAACATATATAAAAAAATAAATTCATCCATATAATAATAAAATATTTTTGGGGCTATCGGTCATTTTATTATTAATTAAAAACATTTTTAGGGTATTTGACGTTTCCGTTTATTTATTTATGAAACCATCTGCAGAATTACAATTAAACACTAAAAACCGATTCAAATGTAATTACTTTTTTTTAGGTGGTAATTAAAATTAGACCTACTTATTATTATTTCTATTGTACTGATATCTTAATTTAATTTACTTTTATATATGGAAATACGATAGCCCCAAAAACATAAGATAAACATGTTAATTCTACACGCTTAAGAAAAAGACACAAACACAATATTAAAATAATAAAAAACTTACGGCTAATTAGAATTAAATATATATAAAATTAAAGAGTGGGACACGCTAAAATAAAAATATATAAAAAAATAAAAAAAACATATAAACAACATTAAACAATAAAATACAACAAAAACAAAAATTTAAATAATAAATTGTGTTTACACTAGTAAACATTACGTATCTAATTCCTAATCAAAGTCAGTGAAACTATCTTCGCTTAAATTAATTATAATTGGTTCCTCTATCTCACCGATTATGAGCTCGAGTTCTCACATTTTGTTTTATTCTTTTATTATATGGATTTTTCCCAATTTTCCGCAGTAACTTTATTCAAAAAAATCTTTCAAAAGTTTGTTTTTCTTGCCATACTGTACTTTTGTGATATCACCGTCCCCTCCCAAAGAGAGAGGCTGGATCCGCCCCTGAATGATGAAGATATTTGATGCTTGATTACATACTATCACATTTAAATATCCAAATTATGCAAAAAAATGCGCTATCATGATATAATTAAAAATTATCCAATATCGAATATGAGCAGGAAACAACACCACATGTTAATACTATCATGTACCTTTTAACACTAACAAAACCCTTGTGATGAAGAAGTTTGGTGCTTGATTGCATAGAAATTTTCTAGCATTATATTAAAAATTTTCCATTATCTCACTATAAGTGGAAAAAACACAACCGGTTAAGACTCTCATATACTTTTTAACGTTAACGGAACCCTTGTGACGAAGAGATTTGGTGCTTGATTGCACAGAAATTTTTTCGCACATCTGAACATCCGAATTGTATAAAGAATTTCGCAATCATGCAATAATTAAAAATTATCCAATAATTTTTATGAGTGGGAAACAATACTATCTGTTAATACTCTCATCTATCTTTTAACATTAACAAAACCTTTTTGATGAAGAAATTTGGTGTTTGATGCACAGAAATTTTCCAGCACATTATGTCTTCTTGGGCTAAAGCTACATTGTGTCACCATAATCAGGTATTTTTAAACTATACTCATGCCAGCTTCTGCGTCCTTAAAAACATGTTTTCATGTATCAGCATAAGATAAAATAGCGGTATGCTCTGCATACGTAACGGTAAACCTTCAAGATTTCAATCTTTTATATCATTTATGTACATCATAAACAGAACCGGACCAAGTACAGTAACATAATGTATGTCAGCACGACGCGCACTAAAGTGGTCAGCAGGTGACGTGGCAGCGACGTTGTAATCAAATAGCAATTGAAATAACTGTCACATACATATCACTTCACTGCCACACTTCTTTAATAAAAGGAGCAGCACCTGATTACATGTGTTTTAGTGTTTCCACCTGTCACATGATTACCGCGTCGCTGCTACATCACTAGTTAACCACATTATTGGTCACCATGGATATGCTGGTGATAGTTATATCCCCTACTTTTCTCCTGACCTAATAGACGGTACATACTCCATGCTGCTGAAGTTTCGGAAAAGTATTTTCCATGTATTTTACCTAAAACGTTTGTGGCTATTTTGAGCTTACCAAATAACATACGTATTCTACATTTCTTTCTTTACTTTTTAACTGTCATTCTTCAAAGGAGTAAATAAAGTCAGCCTTCAGTTCGAGATTTTTTTAAATTTCATGTACATTATGATAATCAACAACCATCACTATAAAATATATATATATATATATATATATATATATATATATATATATATATATATATATATATATATGTTTATGTGGCTTTCACGGATTCCCCCGTGTGAGATGCAATGGCAGTGGATACATCCACATTATGCCGTTGTAGTGCTGAAATCACATTCAGCAAACGTACAACTATATGCAGCTCCGTAAATGAATGAAGTAAAATGCGAAACAGTAAATGCAAACTTCCCTCCATCATTTCCTTTCTGTGTTAGAGGTTGCACAGTTAGAATAAATTGTTACAAAACGCAATTTATCCTATTCCACCACCATCGAGATGATGGCCTACCTGTACCACCACACCGAGAAGAAAGTCAAAACTTACCCTCCCCGCCACAGTGATACGGCAGAGGTACATGTTTCGTCTCTACTAGACTCATCAGGGTACCGACATGCACCTGGCTGTACAAAGGACAGATCGGAAGGAAGCATGCAAATACTGAAACGCGGCTTCGCCGACCTCCCGCCGGATGGCGTATATATGTTTATGTGGCTTTCACGGATTCCCCCGTGTGAGATGCAATGGCAGTGGATACATCCACATTATGCCGTTGTAGTGCTGAAATCACATTCAGCAAACGTACAACTATATGCAGCTCCGTAAATGAATGAAGTTAAATGCGAAACAGTAAATGCAAACTTCCCTCCATCATTTCCTTTCTGTGTTAGAGGTTGCACAGTTAGAATAAATTGTTACAAAACGCAATTTATCCTATTCCACCACCATCGAGATGATGGCCTACCTGTACCACCACACCGAGAAGAAAGTCAAAACTTACCCTCCCCGCCACAGTGATACGGCAGAGGTACATGTTTCGTCTCTACTAGACTCATCAGGGTACCGACATGCATCTGGCTGTACAAAGGACAGATCGGAAGGAAGCATGGGCGGGGAGGGTAAGTTTTGACTTTCTTCTCGGTGTGGTGGTACAGGTAGGCCATCATCTCGATGGTGGTGGAATAGGATAAATTGCGTTTTGTAACAATTTATTCTAACTGTGCAACCTCTAACACAGAAAGGAAATGATGGAGGGAAGTTTGCATTTACTGTTTCGCATTTTACTTCATTCATTTACGGAGCTGCATATAGTTGTACGTTTGCTGAATGTGATTTCAGCACTACAACGGCATAATGTGGATGTATCCACTGCCATTGCATCTCACACGGGGGAATCCGTGAAAGCCACATAAACATATATACGCCATCCGGCGGGAGGTCGGCGAAGCCGCGTTTCAGTATTTGCATGCTTCCTTCCGATCTGTCCTTTGTACAGCCAGGTGCATGTCGGTACCCTGATGAGTCTAGTAGAGACGAAACATGTACCTCTGCCGTATCACTGTGGCGGGGAGGGTAAGTTTTGACTTTCTTCTCGGTGTGGTGGTACAGGTAGGCCATCATCTCGATGGTGGTGGAATAGGATAAATTGCGTTTTGTAACAATTTATTCTAACTGTGCAACCTCTAACACAGAAAGGAAATGATGGAGGGAAGTTTGCATTTACTGTTTCGCATTTTACTTCATATATATATATATATATATATATATATATATATATATATATATATATATATATATTCTTCTTCCCTCGTATATTTCCTTTTCTTCGGGTGCACTGTATAATCTTCTTCTAAAATACTGTTTATATGTCATGTCTTTTTTCCGTTTAACTACATATACATTTATCTCGTTAAAATAATTGTAAAAGTATATAGGTGAAAATGGCTCTCATTTCCCTAATGACATCAGTCCTTGCTATAGAGTTCATATAGTACTTGTTTTAACTTCTATTTCAGTCTAAAGTGTAAATTTGGAGATATTGATCAACAATAATCAGAATCCAAAAAAATTTTTCATCATCAGTCTCAGTTTTTTCATTTTTATCTTTTTATTAGCAGTGATATGTAAGCCATTATCAGAATTTTTTAATTTCTTTTCAATTTTCCAAGAACCGCCTCTTCCTGATATATTGAGAAATATTTTTTTTTGCTTATCTCAATCCAATTTTTGTTATAGAGTTACAAGGTCTGCGTTGTTATAGAACATTATGAAGTTAAGAGGTATTCTGATAAAACTTTTCGTTGTTTTAGAGTGTCTATTAGTTTTATTTCTACTTCAGCTCATCGAGAGAATACGCAGCAGTCGGAGTTTCCACAATTAAAAAGGTTAGAGCCGATTTTGCATCCTAGCTTCAAGTAGCGAAGTTACAACGAACATCATCTAGTACAATAAGCCATAGGTAACATTGAACTATACGTATTCGGGTGTGTAGAGGCATATTTCTATAAAAAGTAGATTGATTTCTTCTTTGAGTTGATATTGACTGGAAATCCTCAAGGGTTTTAGACAGGACTGCATTTTCATCAGCTTAGCGAATATTGTTTATTGGAATGCTATTGAATTTGATACCTAGAATTTAATTTTTTAATGGCAACTAAAATATTTTCTCAACGAAAATAATATGCAGGATAGGAAACAGTACATTCTTTTTAGAATACTGAAAGTATTTGCAGACAAATCGCTATCAATGAGGATACCAGCCAACTGCTGCTAATATAGTCTTAACTCTTTATCGTCTATACCAATCCCTCTAATCTTCCCAACAATCGCTTGTACTTTGCGTTAGCAAAAGTTTTCTGGTGGTCAACAGAGCGAATAAAAACACCTTGTCTTTGGTCATAGTATTCGTGCCCAAACAATTTCATAGAGAAGGGAGCTTCTCCAGTGTCAAGACCCTTGATATAGCCGACCTGTGTACCACCATTCATATCTTTAAATTTCTATATATTCTTAAACTTTTTGTATATTCTTAAATGGAACCGAAGGAAAGTTTTAACCTCGTTGTTCATCAAGCTTATGTATGTAATCTTTGCGCTGTTTTTGTAGTGTGTTTTTTATGAAATAGCAACAAACATTGACTTTAACTAATCCACTGATATTTGCCAAGAATAATATATCACTTTATTCAAACGTACTAAAGTGTTGCCAACTTATAAAGATTGGACAAAGGGAAAATTTTATGATGTCGTAGTAAATTGCTCAAATAACTTTCTTTTGGTAAAATGGAAGTAACGAGATTTTCTAATTAGGGCCACGATTTGTCGTCACACTCTCCTCTTCATTGTTATATATTTCGCAGGGATTCCAAGAAAAATCCTGATTTATCTGTATATAATTTAGTCTATGTCAGAATACTGTCAGAGGTCATAGGATTTTGTTTGAGAATTCTACTTATCCATATTAGGCATTTTCCGAATGATAAAATTAATATCGTTCGGTAATATATGTATTTGAACAATTTGTCTATCATATCCCAAAAGATGGTTTAAGATGCTTCGATCAACCCATGAATGACATAGTTTAAAACCTCAAAGCGAAGTGCTCCGCATATCTTTTAGAGCATGATGAACAATAAAAATATACAATTCTTTTTAAAGTTCTAAAAACTGATATCAGTGAAAAATAAAAAGTGACTACAATATAAAAAATCCTCAAAATGTGTACTTTTATTCATCAGTTATTTTTTTAAGGAATTGACAACAACACTTTAAAAATTCACTGTCCCTAAGCTAATTTGCAATGAATTAAATCATTTAGGTACTTTTCGTCCAATCTTTTGTTTATTTGAAAATACTAATATTTCGTTAGATTTTTCCAATGGTAGTAAAAAATAAAATAATATATTTGCAGCTGATGTATATAAATAAATAAAAGTATACATAGGAGGAACTAATTAAAAAAAAACTTATATTGTTAAAACAGGCGTGCTTTGTTCAAGTTAGGAATTGATAGCACTACTTCTGATTACGAGAAAATATCAGAATAGCTGAAATATTGGCAGTGTACTTCCACCTGCAGACCAGTTTCGAGTTCATTGATTTTCTACGGTACAGAGTGGGCAAGTATATCTCACCATAAGAAAAGTAAATGATTTAAGCAACTTATATTAAACTCCTAAAATCTGAAGAGATAAATTTCTTTGCGAGATCTATATTAATGTGAATGATAAAAGCACGTCTGTCGTTACAATGTAAGGATATTTCATTTGGTTTTTCCTATATACAGGGTATCCGGTAAGTACCTCCTAATCACTCGGGAGCATACAGGGGAAGTCAAAATAACCCTACATTTTCGTAAAAAAAAATTCAAAAGTGCCCGTTAACGGAGATACAGAACCCTAAGAGGGTACCCAGCGATTTACCATATTGGCTCTATGTTTTGAACCGACTTGTATAATTTAATGGAATCTTAATATTTTATAGAGGCCGTAAAGGCACATTAAACCATACTACAGTAGATATTTCAGATCATCAGAGAAGTCAGGAACGGACTCGTAACCACACTCGTTCGACATATTTTTTGATAGGTATCATTTTTTAAATCTTTGGTCATTCCTCTTCCAAAAAGGTACTCTTAAATTATTTCGATAAAACTGACAGTTTTCGAGATAAATCGGTTTTTATGCGAAATACTTAAAATGCTAAACAGAAAAAAAGCAAAAATCAGGTTGTTATTGTTAATACCTATCAATCATCAATTACTATTAATGAAACTTGTCAAAACCACCTTCAAGTAAAATAATTTAAAAAAAATGGAAGAATATTCTTACGCAGAGTGTGTTGACACGCATTTAATTTATGGTGAAGCGTTGTCAAATTCTTCGAAGAAAAGAAGACTTTATGTTGAAAGTATTCCAGCTCGAACATTGCCAAGTCCAAAAACCTTTCAAAGGGTTAATCGAAGTCTAAGGAAAGCGGGTAAAAAATGATTAGAAAATAATTATTAGGGTCAATGAATTAATTTTCTAAATGTTTTATTCGGAATCATTTATGCCGTGACGTGGCGGTGAGGACCCTCCCAGGAGAGCACGAGACTCTCATGTAGAGGAACAAATCCTTCAAACAGCATAAAAAACTCGCGACACAAAACAATGTTACAAAATGGATGTACATGAAACTCCAACAGAACAGTTACTTCATCTATATTACGTTTAAAAAGTACATGCTATATCTCCAGACTATAATCCCGCAAGGTTTCAATACGCCGACTGGTTTATAGAGCAACATAACCTAAATCTAAAATTTTATGACCTTATTTTTTTTTACGAATGAGGCCGGTTTTACAAGAGATCGCAAAATAAATTACACATTTTATTTTTTGGGCTGATGAAAACCCGCAAGCTATAATTCAAAACACACACCAACAAAAATTTATTGTAAATGTGGACTGGCATCATCGGAAATAACCTTATAGGTCCATTTATTTTGGAAGGAAGATTCAATGGTGAGATTTATTTACAATTTTTGCAACAAAATTTAAATAATTTATTGAAAGACGTGCCACTTTATAGAATAAGGCAAATGTGGTCATGCATGACGGTGCTTCACTTCATTTTAACCTATAGTACATCAACACTTAACTAACGTTTTTAGCCCCCGATGAATGTGGGCCTGTTTTTTTGCCACCAACGTCTCCACATCTTAATCCTTTAGATTTTTACTTTTGGGGACATCCCAAGAGCTAGTTTATTCAACATCAGTAAATACTAGAGAAGAACTACTAGCGAGATTAGCACAGCATTCTAACGAAGTCCGTAATAATGCTAGAATATTATCTGCAGTGCAGCGGCTAAATATTCGAAGAATAACAAAATATATTGAATTACATGAAGCCCATTTTGAACATGTACCAAAATAACATTTAAACGTTTTCACTATTTTTCCATTTTAATAATATTGTACATTAATTGAGCCCAGATTAACCATTCGAAAGTTTTCTGGACTTGATTATGATCGAGCTGCAAATCTTTCAACATAACATCTTCTTGTTTTAAAAGAGTGAGACAGTGCTTTCCCACAAATTAAGGCATACCAGCACACCGTGCGTATTTTATTTTTAACCGAGTTCTAAAACAAGGACGTTCTCAATTCGTCGACTATGTATGTTTTTTTTATGTATGTACAGGGTGAGTCAACGATTGGATGAAGTAAGTTGTGCCTTTTCGGTGAAATTTACAAAGAAACTATATTTATTGTTTGATACAGTTTATTTTTACGCAGATTTTAAAAATATTTAGGACTCTACAGGGTGAGCCAAAAAACTAGGACAGCATAAAGTTGTATTTTTTTAAATAGAACACCCTATATACGAATCGTATTTTCGATTTAGCTTATAATTCTAAATCTTTTTTATTAAGGGTTTACTATAACAAAACTTTATAGTTTCTGAGATAATTAAGTTTAAAGAAAAAAAGTCACATTTTCAAGCATCAATTCAATCCTAAATAACGTTTTCAATTTTGTGACAAATATATTCAAATTTGGAATTTAGCAAGGCCAAGGACAAGTTAACATAATTTTTACCTAATATTTGCAATAAAAGCTATAGGGTGTTGAACACATCGGCTCAAATTTGAACAAGTTTAAATGACTAAATATCTTTTTTTTTAAATGGTACACCCTGTATATTTTCATGTTATTTAATAGGGTAATAAAAACCCTAAAAGTTTTGTTCAATATATCCTATACCTATTTATAACAGTTTTTGAGATATTTCAGTTTTTCTTATTTTCCATACTTTTTTACAGAAATAGTCTTCATTATCATAGTAGCCATGGCAAAAACAATGTAAAAGAACATTTTTCTGTGTGTCAAATTTATAACCGCAATCGCTTCTTTTGGTTTTTAAGTAGTGTAGTTTGGTTTTTTTGCATTCATCTTATATTGTAAAATGAATTTTCCAAAGAATGAGTTAATAGATATGATTTATACAATAGGAGAGGCTCAAAAAAATTGCCTTCTTGCTCAAAGAATTTACAAAATGAAGTATCCTGATCGACGCCAGCCTAATACCCATACTTTTCAAAACTTAATGCAAAGATTTGATTCTTCTGGTACTGTTGATTATCCAAAACGTAAAGTAGTCAACAAACCAGTCACTAATGAAAAAAAAGAACTACAAGTATTGTTAAATGTTCAGGAAAATCCTTATATTGGTAGCCGTCAGTTAGCAGCATTATATGAAACATCACAATCCACCGCTAATCGTACTACCAAGAAATATAGGTATCATCCATATCACATGGAATTACACCAAGAATTGCATGGACAGGATTTTGAAAGTAGTGTAAACTTTTGTCGTACAATAAATGCGGAGATTCAGTTAAATCCAAATTTATTATGCAAGGTAATGTTTAGTGATGAAGCTACTTTTAGAAGTAACGGTGCCGTAAATAGACGCAACATGCATTATTATGCCACAGAAAACCCATTTTGGATTAGAGAGGTGCAACATCAAAACCACTGGTCATTAAATGTTTGGTGTGGTACTCATCAAACAGAAAAATGTTCTTTTACATTGTTTTTGCCATGGCTACTATGATAATGAAGACTATTTCTGTAAAAAAGTATGGAAAATAAGAAAAGCTGAAATATCTCAAAAACTATTATAAATAGGTATAAGATATATTGAACAAAACTTTTGGGGTTTTTATTACTCTATTAAATAACATGAAAATATACATGGTGTACCATTTAAAAAAAAAGATATTAATTCATTTAAACTTGTTCAAATTTGAGCCGATGTGTTCAACACCCTGTATCTTTTATTGCAAATATTAGGTAAAAATTATGTTAACTTGTCCTTGGCCTTGCTAAATTCCAAATTTGAATATATTTGTCACAAAATTGAAAACGTTATTTAGGATTGAATTGATGCTTGAAAATGTGACTTTTTTTCTTTAAACTTAATTATCTCAGAAACTATAAAGTTTTGTTATAGTAAACCCTTAATAAAAAAGATTTAGAATTATAAGCTAAATCGAAAATACGATTCGTATATAGGGTGTTCTATTTAAAAAAATACAACTTTATGCTGTCCTAGTTTTTTGGCTCACCCTGTAGAGTCCTAAATATTTTTAAAATCTGCGTAAAAATAAACTGTATCAAACAGTAAATATAGTTTCTTTGTTAATTTCACCGAAAAGGCACAAACCTACTTCATCCAATCGTTGACTCACCCTGTACACTGATTACTCCGGAACGGCGATACCGATTTGAATGAAATTTTTTACGTTATGTCCAGGAGGTTGCTGCGGTGGTCTCATAGTTTTTGGACGAAATTGGTACAGTAATATCCAAGATGGCGTTGACAATGAAAAATTAATTTTGTTTGATTTTCTCCAAAATTGGTAAGGGGGAATCCTTGGGGTCGTACACAACGAATCTGAAATTATTTTTAAAAATTCAATATGGCGGATCCAACATGGCGGACGAAAAAATCAATTTTGTCCGATTTTCTCCAAAATTGGTACGAGGAATTTTTCAGGGTAGTACATAACTAATCTAGAATTTAAAAAAAAATTCAATATGACAAATCCAATATAGCGGACGAAAAAATCAATTTTGTCGGATTTTCTTCAAAATTGATATGGGGGAGTTTTTGGGATGGCACATAACGAATCTGGAATTATTTAAAAAAAATATTGCGGATCCAAGATGGCGGATTAAAGATTCTACATCTCCCGATTTTGTCTAAAATCAGTATTGAGGTATTTTTGTTAGTGTTAATTATGAATTTAAAATATTTTCTGAAAAGCTCAATCTGGCAAATTCAATATGGTGTCCTACAAATTTCACATTTTTCGATTTTTTCCCAAACTAATATAAATATAGGGGGTTCTTGAGGGTGTAAATGAATTTAAACATATTTTTTCAGGATTCAATATGGCAAATCCAAGATAGCTGACTAAAAATTTTACATTTTTTGATTTTGTTCAAAGGTGGGACTGAATCGTTTTCGAGGATGTAAATAGCGAATATAAGTCTAGAAATTTTAAATTTCCGGATCTCATCCAAAATTGGTACTAGGGAGCTTTGCAGGGTTTAGATTTAGATTAGATTAAGACTTAAAATAATTTTTTTGAAATTCAATATAGCGGATGCAATATGAAAATTTTACCTTATTCGTATTTAGTCAGATTTGGTATTAAAGGGTTTTCGGGGTCGTGTATTACGAATATGAGGTAAATTTTTCACAACTATTAGATTGATAAGATACAATATGAGGGACAGAAAATTTTATATATTCCGATTTTGTCTAAAATTGGAATTTTGGGGTTCTTGAGGCGTATACAAAATCGATATGTAGTATTAAATATATCGAGCTAAGAAATCTACATCTCAGGTTCTTAAAACATCGATATTTGAAGGTCTTGGGGCCTATATTACCAATCTAAAATTAATTTGAAATTTAAGATAATTGATTTACTATGACAGACTAAATATTTGTTTGACATAATTTTACTGGTATTTACAAAACTCTAAAAACCAAAGAATTTTTAGTGATTCCTTTTAGTGTGATTTACAACTTCGAATAAAATGAGTAATTTTTTCCACCTTCGAGTCATTGCGAGATACACTAATCTTGATTAGTATTTAATTTATGGATATCATAATGAATTCTAAAACTAAAAATATAAAAATAAAATTTTTATAAAAAAATTGAATAGACTTCTAAAATTGCGCTAAAAATGAAAAATAACTATAAATTTTTATATGAGAGTGAACTTTTTGAAGTCGGCGCCAAATTATTTATAAATGAAATAAATAACTACTAATATATACAAATTATGGTAAGAAAGCAATTACAAATAAAGCATTTTTAATCTGTTTATGCAAATCACATTTTGTCAGGTATTAGTTTGGAGCAGACTTCAAAAAGTTCACTTTAATTTAAAAATTTATAGTTATCTTTCACTCTTTAGCGCCCTTTTAGAAGTCGGCTCAATTTTTTTATAAAAACTTTTTTACCTGTTAGTCTTTAGAATTATTAACTTTTCAGTTTCCCCCTTTAGGGGGCCGTTAAGGAGCACTTCAGGAATTTTTTTCTATGATAAAGTAGGGTTATTTTGACCACCCCTGTATGTACAAAAAAAAAATTAGGAGGTATTTACTTGACACCCTGTATATCAACTAAAGATTCTGAAAGTGATCAAATATTACCATCTTGCCTAGTTCAAAATTTGACATGGTGGGTTGTTGAATAAAGCACAGCACGTACATATAACAAATGTTTCTCCAAAATAAATATCCGTGATAAAAGCCAAGTAATTTAAATCAACGTTTAAAAGATAAAAGCAAATAATATCCCTCCGTTCTTTGAAAACTCCAGGAATTTACTAATTAGATACACACAAGTAAACAATGAAAAAGGCAGCCCAAAATTCAAAGAAAAATCTTTAAAAATATTCACGATAATTAATTTCGACGTAGTTTCTAAATAACATGATATACTGCATTTAAACCACACCGTATTGTAATAATGCCTTTTTAAGAAATTTACTATATGTACTATGTCTAAAAGCATAATGTTACTAGCAATTAGGAAAATATTACTATAATATTGTTTTCTGAAGAATATTTTTCTAGAAACTTTCGGCTATTTTCACACAATTTTCAACTGTTCCATTTGAGGATGTATCATAACATTACAAATGAGTTGATTTTGTGAAAGAGCCAAATATGCCATCAAAAAATATATCGCTTTTATATATAAAGTTATGTTTAATTAATTATATTTAAAACAAGTTGAAATAAGACGAAATTTCATTGAGATAAGGTGAAAAAAGTAATGGCTGAAAAAGAAACAGAGGAAAAGAGATAGAGTTTTGTGCCTTTTTAAAATTTGGTCTCTTTACAATAATTTTACCGTGAAAGTATTTTATCCAGATCTCTCTATATGTTTCCTTTAAAATATGGTGGAAACACAGTAAGCTCGCGGAAAAGTGTTCACTACATAAAAAAAATTTACTTTACTTAAGTTTTAGTTTTTTGCATAATTAGAAATGAAAAAAAAAATAATATAAAATGTTTTATTTATCGCATTTGCTTCATTTCGCAAATATGATATATTAACGAATATCCTAAGAAAAAGAAATTTTGAGTAAAATGCAGTTGTTGGACTTTCTTTCATTGTCTTTATTCATATTTTCTTTCTAAGATATTTCAATTAGCTTGTATCTTCAATCGTTACTAATTATGAAATAAATATTTTATCTTAAGAGGTTTTCGCTTTACTGTTTACACCTCAACGATTTGATGTAACAAAGTAGTAGTTGAAAAAAATTAAACACACATACCGGATTTATGGAAGATTCTGTTATTCATTTTAATTTAAAATGTTTCCTTTTCCTCATGTTGGGTTCCATATATTTGGCTGCAGCTTCAAATCATTTTGTCTCGTATTAGTTATCCCAGGCGTGTTCCGCAATACCAGATCTCGACGTTTCCCCTATTTGTGCATGATTTTTATTTTCCTTAGTTCCAACTTCTCATGTTTTCCCTTTGTACTTTTCACCATACTCACTAGGAACGTTGTGAAATATATAAAGGGCATTTTTTTATAGAGGTATAGAACTTTAAGTTGGCAACACTTTTTTAACTGGCGGCCATTTTGTCAGCTGTCAAGTGATTTATGTTTAGTTTGGTTTGGCATTTCAACATGAATAGACTGACGCCTGAACAATGCTTCCAAATTGTGCAAATTTATTTTAAAAATCAGGGTTCTGTTCGAAATACGTATCGCGCACTACGTCCATTTTACGGTCAACATAATCGTCCATCAGAGCAATTAATTCGATTAACTATGGAACGTTTTTGCGCCACATTTACTCTAAATGATAATATGTATCCACAGAAACGTCGTACAGTGCGTTCAGAAGAAGTCATTGCTGCTGTAGAGCGTAGCGTAGAGGAAGACTTGAATCAGTCAATCCGGCATCGTGCACAGGAATTGGATATGTGTCCATTCACTTTATGGAAGATTTTGCGGAAAGATCTTGATTTGCGTGCTTACAAAATCCAACTCGTGCAAGAATTGAAGCCACACGATCACCTAGCAAGGCGTAGATTCGGTGAATGGGCCCAAAACAAGATTGCCGTTGATCCCGATTTTCATAAGCGAATTTTGTTTAGCGATGAAGCTCACTTTTGTTTGAATGGATACGTCAATAAACAAAACTGCGGTATTTGGAGTGATGATAATCCTCAAGTGTATGTTGAGACACCGTTACATCCAGAAAAACTAACTATTTGGTGTGCTTTATGGGCTGGTGGAATCATTGGTCCGAACTTCTTTAAAAACGATGCTGATCAGAACGTTACAGTCAATGGTGACCGCTATAGAGCCATGATTACTGACTTTTTCGTTCATCAATTGAACAAACATGATGTGCAGGAGCTGTGGTTTCAACAAAACGGCGCAACATGTCACACAGCTCGTGCCACAATTGATTTATTGAGGGAACGTAAATTGGCCTGCAAGATTGTGCGACTTAACGCCGCTAGATTATTTTCTGTGGGGATATGTGAATTCGCTAGTCTACGCCGATAAGCCCGAAACGATTGATCACTTGGAGGACCACATTCGCCGCGTTATTGCGGATATACGGCCACAAATGTTGGAAAAAGTCATCGAAAATTGGACCTTCAGATTAGACTACGTCCGAGCCAGCCGTGGCGGTCATATGCCAGAAGTCATATTTAAATTATAATGCCAGAAGGTTATCTTTCGAATAAAGTAAATTTCATGTCAATTTAAAAAATTCATCTTTGTTTTATTCCATTTAAAAGTTCTATACCTCTATAAAAAACACCCTTTATTTGAGAAACCAAGCTTCCAATACGTTAGAATTAAAGAACATAAAAAGAGAAAACTTCGAAATCTAATATTGCAAAATACGACTGGTATAAACTACACCATATGAAATGGTCTGAAACTGCAGCAGCAAGAATGCAACATGAGAAGGAGCTTACATGAACAATAATACTGAAATTTTTAATAAGCCCAGTGTCGCGATATGTAATCTTTAGCAACAACTACTTTGTAATATCAAATCATTAGGATGTTGCTGTAAAGTGAAACAAAACTTTGCTCTTCAAACGGACACAGTCCTTATATCGAGGGTCGTTACGAAGAATCACTCAACGGAAGTGTGGCGAAAGAAATCCCTTTTTCCCTTTCTCAGTACCGTATAAATATTCACACCACAGTAAAATGTGTCGCTCATTGCCTGGGATAGATTGTTTTCGCATATTTAGGGATATTCTTCGCGGCACAATTTTTCAGGGGAATTTTTACACCGACGCTTGCTATGTCGGCGTAAAAAATTCCTCTAAAAAATTGTGCGGCTTGGAAAATCATCCTTAAAGAGGTGCCGTGAAAATAATCACTCCCAGATAATGAGGACAATGATCGACGAATCTTACTGAAGTGTGATTATTCGCACGGGACTGAGAAGAAGGAATTTTTTTCGCCGCAATTTTAACTAAGGGATTTTCTTCGCCGCATATATCGTTGACTGATTTTCTTCGTAGCCACCACCGATATATGTTTGTAGGCTTAAGACAAAACATTCAGTTCATACTTAATAATGATTAGTAATATAAACTAATCGGAACGTTTTAGAAACAAAACAAAAATAAGGACAATGCAAGTCCGACAACTACATTTTAATTTATCTTCGACATTGTGAAAATTCTAAATTCTATTCAAGTATAAACTTGTATTTCTCCTATTTTTTGCCCAAAAATTTATTGTTCATTGTAAATTTCTCCCGTAACAAAGTATGTATGTATGTGCTTAGAGTTGGAGGTTTGTACACTGCGACCTGGTAGATCTGTTGTGCCCCCTACTGCTGTCCAATCGGCTAGAACAGGTCCTCCAGTTCTGTTTCCCTCAGGAATTTCAGGATATTGGACGGCTTCAAGGTGGATAGCTCCCCTTCTTCGATTTGGTGTGCTTCCAGGAACTGCATCCTAGGGTTTTCTGGAGTGCTACACTCTGCAAGGATATGAATAGAGGTTTCGTCCTATTCGTTACAGAACCTGCATTCTTCTCTTCCTACCAGTCCGAGCTTCTTGAGGTATCCCTTCAGGTGGCAATGCCCTGTCAGGACCTATGTCAAAACTCTGAGCTGGTTTGTACTCAAGTTTATGCATTCTTTGAATCTCTCCTGATCGTAGTTCCCCAGAAGTATATTCGCTTGTCTCAAACCTTTCAGCTCCGTCCAATAATTGGGTCTTTTGCTTTCTTCTTCTGTCTTTAGTTCTTCCAACATTATGCTGCTACTGATTCCATAGAAAGGCTCTGCCTTCAGAAAAGTATCTTAGCCCCTTTCCTCGCAAGCTTGTATACTATTTCATCACCTCTATCCCGGTATGTCTCTGTACCCACATGAGGGTGACTTTATTATTCTAATTCAAATCATTCAGTTTCTCTAGGCAATCCCAGACCATCTTGGTTTTTCTCCTTGTTAAATTTAATACACATCCGAATGGTATCTCTGGCTGAAAAATGCTTGGTGACTTACACAAGCTTTCGCAGTGTCTGGTACCGGGTCCGTATACTCTTACTCAAGGTTCCTTCGTTGTTTTGTAGCCCTCGGTTTTTCAATGGTGTTTCGGTCCCATTCGCTCTGGCAACTGAACTTTGTGCTGAAGTTTTTCACAAAGTCGAATTTCTTTTTCATTTTATTTTGGAGCATGTCCCAGATTTGTTGTTTTCTGGATGAGAGAATGGGCCGTCATTTTATGACCTCTCATCATCCTATAAATCGTCCTCTTCGCCACATTCTCTGGAAATATATGCAGAGGTATGAGGTTTAGGATTACTTCCATGGAGGCCGTTGAACAGGTTTTCATTGCTTGGGTTATACATGCACAGGCCAGTCTTTAAACTTTCGAGAGGTTAGCTCCCGTATTATCCAGATTGTTTCTTTTGCTCCAGATCACTGCTCCATATGTGAATATTGGTTTCACTATTGCAGTGTACATCCACTGCAGGATTTTTGGGTTTGTACCCCATCTTTTTCCCGCCAAGTTCCTACAGACCATAAGGGCTTTTATAGCCTTGTTGATAACTTTTTTTTTTCATTTTTATTCCGGAGGAGTTTTTTTTATCTAGGATCAGTTGCAGATATTTGACCTCTAACTTCAACTCAATAACATTCCCACTTGTTTTGATGGTCTTCAGATTGAGGTTTCCTTTTCTTGGGAACGCTACTAGGGTGGCTTTGGTAGGGTCGATGTTTAGTCCCATCATCTGACAACATTCTCTAGTATATTCAAGCCATCTTTGAACTATGTGACAGAGGGTATTCTCCAATTTGCCTCTTGCGATCACGATCACCTCATCGGCATAGCCCTGACAAGATATGCAGATGTGAGTCGGATCGCAGAGGAGCTGGTCTATAATTCAGTTCCACATAAGTAGAGAGGCTACTCCTTCCCTGAGGGCATCCTCTGCTGGTACAGAGGTCGATAGTGGTCTATCTCTGTCTCTGCTATTCTAGTGGAGAGAAGTCGTGCTATCCATTTGGATGTCATTCCGTCCATTCCCCAGGCGTCGAGTACTCTTTTGACTGCCTCATATGGAGTGTTGTCAAAAGTCTCATATTACAGTTTTCTTCCTGTTCAGTGCTCCTTGAATCTCATCTGTTCCGGTACCAATACACGAAACTGATGTTTATTCAGTTATTTATGTCGTAGAAAATCTAAAATTTGTTTTTTTCCAAGTCTATTTGTCAGTTTATTGAAGTTTCAAAAATTTTAAGAAAATTTTGTTAAAAAGAAATTTGGTTTTTACCTTGTACTAAAAATATAAAGCCAATGGTTTTCCCTACCTTTTTTTTTACACTACGACTGAAAAATAATCATTTTCCGTGTAAGAATATATAAAAGTAGTCCAAGAATGTCTTCCAGATTTCTTAACGGTTTCTTTTATTTTAAAAAAGTGTACTTTGTTACAGAAAAACAAATAAAATGTCGTTTTTCTACATGGTAGTAAAGGTTTTTATCTGAAATTCAAAAAAAAAAAATATACATTGCAGGTTAATGTTTCTTTTACAAAATAAGGGAAAAATATAAATTAGAATTTTATATCAAATTTTGGATTTAGAATATCCGTCCAGATATAAATAACTCTTTCTTGTGATATTTGTTTATATAATAATAATGACATTTTCGGAAGTTTGAAGTTTTTACATAAAATTTATGAATTGAAGTAATGCGAAATATCAAATATTTTAATTTTGCTATTTTTCTTTAATAAAGGAATAAAAAAAATCCTAAAAGGCAAACTTATTGGTTCCTTTCTTTCTTTGCCGTGTAAGACACGCGGAACATGCGGCTGCCTCTACTTCTATATACTGTATAACAAAGGGCAGAATATTAATTGGGTTACAAGGGGCATAGTTTAAAAGTAGTTAAGGTTATACAGGGTGTCCCAAAAGAAAGTGGTGGACGAAAATTTGTTTTTTAAATCTAACGTGCTACATATTTTTTATCGAAGCTGGAGTCTCTTCAACTGTAATTTTTTTTCATTAAAATTTGACGTTTTCAAATTATGAAAAATGTTTTGTGACTGAAAACATTATTTTACTTACATTTTAATAGGCAAATCACGATACTTTAAATTTTTGTAAAAAATTGTGATATGTTTTAGTTGGGATTATTTCATCTAACAAATATCATTATATATAGGGTGTTCAAAATTGCTGTTTAGAAATTGGTGTTTTCCATTCCGTTTTAGGCCATTTCTGTAAATAAAACATCCTGATTCTAAGAGCATGTATCGATGTAGTATGTATTTTCAAATTGAAACCGATATATTTTCCTTGATCTAAAACATTTTGAATCAAAATATCTAAATAACATAGTTTCTTATCCGATGTTTTTAAATAGTACTTGCATTTCAATAATTTTAGTGTCATGTGATTTACCTATATTATTGTTACATATCATCTACTAAGAAAAATAGATTGATACGAGGGTAGTTACTTAAAAGTCGGGAATAACGAGATTAAACACATATTTATCATCGAAAATATGTTTTCTCAAAATATTCATCACCATAGACAATACACAGTAATTTTTTGATTAAGTAAAATCTAGATAAACGGCATTTTCCTAAAAAATTTCGACACACCCCAGATTTGAAAGTTGTAGAATACCATTCTGCCCTTGGTTTTCAACTATTTTTCTCAATTTAACGGAAAACTCAAAAGCGCCACTTTCTCAAGAAAACACCGTTTATTTTGAATGTAACTGCACTGTAAAAAAGCTTCACATTAATTTTAACGTAATGTGCTGAAAGTAAATTTCATAAACTGTTTATGAAATGCATTTAATGTTAATGCATTAAATTTAATAATTTTTACATTACATCTATTGTAATTATACATTAAATTTGGTAAGTTTTCAGTTCCTTTATTGAAATTTAAGGTAATATTCAATTGCATTTAATGTACAAAGATTTAATTTCATTGTAACTTATTGACGATTTAAGGTACACTGTCAAAAATAATCTTCAATTTAATATACGTTCCTTTACCAAATATAATGATTTTGCACCATAAATCGTAAATAGGTTACATGTACTCTGAAATTAAAGCTTTTTACATTAAATCTAATTGAATGTTACCTTAAATTTCAATAAAGTAAATGAATACCAAATTTAGTGCACAATTACATTAAATTTAATGTAACAATTACTAAATTTAATGCATTAACATTAAATGCATTTAATA
This sequence comes from Diaprepes abbreviatus, assembly GCA_034092305.1. Taxonomy (NCBI): domain Eukaryota; kingdom Metazoa; phylum Arthropoda; class Insecta; order Coleoptera; family Curculionidae; genus Diaprepes; species Diaprepes abbreviatus. Next base: position 13,108,696 of record JASJET010000122.1, read on the forward strand.
AACGGTTTACAAAATTTCCAACACATTACCTTAAAATTAATGTGAAGTTTTTTTACAGTGTACAAAATCATTAAACTAGATTAAGGTTATTTTTACAATATACCCTGTAAAAAAGAAATGCATTAAATTTAAGGCACATATGCTGGAAGCCAATTTCATAAATGCTTATTAAATACATTTAAAGGAATTCATAAAATTTAATAATTTACACTAATCTAAATTAATTTATTCCATTAAATCTAATGTAATCATACATTAAATTTAAAGTTTTGGTCATTACTTTTTAAAGTGGCTATGCACATTAAATATACAGCCAGTGTTTATTGAATTTAAGGTCACATATTTAATGCATTTACGTTAAAATTGTGCCACCGGGATAAGATGGAACTTTTTCCCATATATAGTGTACCGTCATCTGTAGACCGGTTTCGAACTCATTAGTTTCCGTCAGTACTGGCAGACTTATACGCTTCATCATAAGAAAATTGAATCCTTGAAGCAAGTTTTATCATACTAAACAAAAAGTTCAATACTAGTTGTGCCATCTCCCGGAATCTTATGCAGTGTACTATGAATATTAATGTAAATTACTTTAATGTCAAGGTACATTAATTTCATTGCAGAGGAAGTTGAAATATCTTTTCAGTTACTTTATTGAAATTTAAGATACCTTTTAATCAAATTTAATGTACATCGAACTGGTATTTGAATGAACTATTTTAGATTGAATGTAAATGTGAATTATTTACGATTTTAGGTGCAAAATTATTAAATTTAATGTATAATTGATATTAAATTTAAATTAAATTTAAGGTTATTTTTAGTAGTGTAGTTAAAATACATTGTACACAACTATTTTTGCACACATTTTCGTAAACGTCATTATTTTTTGTAATACTGAAAACACGAAATATATATATATTTGCCCATCTCAATCGACAACATAGTTGAATATTCGTAAAGTAAAAACAAGGGTAAAATTAATTTGAACTTATCTTTTTTATTAGTGTTGGTTGATTCAGGTTTAGCTTGGTTTTATTTAGATTGGAAAACTAAAACCTATTTAAAATATCCTAAACTCATCTAGATATAGGAACTAAAAATTATCATTGTTCAGCAGAGAACACGTGGAAGCGGGAAAATCTCTACTAAGGGAGGAAAGATCCGAGTTAGTAGGGAAGCGGTTGGTTTAGTAGCTGCAGCTAAAAAAGATAGTTAATAAAATTATAAGGCCCGGATTTATAAAAATGAATTAGAATTATAAATTCGATGGAAGAATGGTAATTTTTGGCACCAGAACAACAAAGGTAATAAAAGCATGAAGAAATATCCAATATAAGCAAATTGTTTATATCCTTTCTCGTTTTCATTAATAGAGGGTGACAAACCTGTCCTGTGTATTTAAATAATAAATGGTAAATGTTTGTGTTGCCGGAATATTCTTATTCTCGCCCTTTCTTCTAGCATTTTATTTTAATCCAACACTTTCTGCTAACAGAGAAAAAAGCAATACTATCCCTTTAATACCTTTAATTTTTGAAGGGAAAATCATGCCTAATGTAAAACTCAAGGAGGTGATCAGAAAAGAGCTAATATGATCCTTAAAACCATTAATATTTGAAGACGATATTCATAATACAAAAATCAAAGAAAACAAAACTATTTTTCTGGTCCTTTCCTGAAATAATATTTGTACTCTGGCAAAAGGACCTTTTCCAAACAAGTGAATCCACTCTTATATATGAGAGGCTTTGATTTATGCAGATTTATTTATTTGTATTATGTAAAATATTCTGAGCAGATTATGTAACTAACTGAAATCTGCTAAACGTAAAACAGCGAAAGATATTTAAACCATATCCTCCTCGTTAGAGGTCCGAAATATTATTTCGTAAATCTGATAGTAACTTGTCAAAATCAAGGAAAGAGAAGACCAAGAAGCAAACAAACAGAATTGTTCCTATAATACCAACAGATGCAGCCACTGTTTTCAAAATCACGGAAATAGAGACCCACAATATAATTAATTGAAGTGAGTAACTGAAAGCCTATACTCTGCAAAACATAGGGCAACAGAAGAAAATTGCTGAAAACTATAAGAGATAGAGATAAATTTAATAGGAAAACTTTCAGACAAAATTCGTTAGTAATTTAATTATACTAGCGTAGGATACAAATCTAGACTGTAACAAATTAGGAAAACCTTCTACATATATCCAATTTCATCATATTTTAAAATCGCTAAATTAAGTTAACATTACGGTATTTATAGCTTTAGGAATAGTGTTATTTTACAATATTTTATTTCACCTCATTTCAATCATTCTTAGGATATTCCAATGAATTTGTAGAAAATCTGAGAGAGAGTAATTCTGTTGCTAATAACCTAAATTTCAGAATCCGTTTAGTAAATTCAAATTAGACCTATCAGTTTGATATGGTGGCATTGACAAAAAATTATTTAAATTGTTTAAATTGCCATTTGGCAAAAGTTATTAATACGGCAAATTTTATCTCACGCATATTTAAAGGACACATAATAAACTATTATTTCCTAAAAATCTTCGCTTAATATTGTAAACTACCAAAAATATGAGTTTAGGAAAAGGCATTTTTGAACCTTTCTCCGACTTTTGTCGATGAAAAATCGCCCAAGTCAATAACTTTTATGAAATAATCTAAAAATCAAAGGAGTCACCTTTTTTGGGAAATGTTTAAAAAGGAACTACTATGTTTTATACCACTAAGTTTATTAAGAAAACAGTGACTGCAGTTTCAACTCACAGAGTCATTTTCAAACTGAATTACAAAGGTAGACTAAGTATTCAAGACAGAAACATGAGAAAATTTAACAATAAATTAAAACTACCTGAGAAATTACATTATTACAAAGGGGAGGTACTAAATTTTGGGAACTAATTATTATTTGGCGACAACAAATAACGGGGAAAACCCAAGTTCTGTCTGGTTATTAAGCAAATTTACATTTTTATTTTTACGATGTTTATATATTTCTAAAGATTCAAGAATATTTAACTTTTGGCCCTTTTTTGAATAATGTAATATGTCAGTGTTGCTTAAATTAGGAAAACAGTGGCTGTGTTCTAAGCAATGGTTGGCAAAGCGTTTTTTGTATTCTATATGATCGGTGGTGTTCTGAAAAGCGAGTTTTAAAGCTTCTACCACTTTGTCCAATATACAAGCTATCACACTCTGAATATTTTAACTTATAAACTCCTGATTTATCAAATTTATTAATTTTATCTTTAGCATTGTAAAGGATAGTGGACAGATTGTGTTGAGATTTAAAGGCTACCTTTATGTTATGTTTGGAAAGAGTATTAGCTATGTTTTCTGATAGGGTACCACAGTATGACAAAGACATATAACATGAACTATCTTTATCATTTTTTATTTTGGGATATATTGAATTAGAAGCTAGTTGTTTTTGTTTTTTAGTTATTAATTTCTTTATGGTTTGTTGGGAGAAATTGTTTGATATTGCAATCCTTTCTATGATATTTAGTTCCTCTTGAAGATCTTCTTCAGAGAGAATGCTCTATGTATCATTGAACTGTATGCAGCCATTTTGTGTTGTAAGAGGTGAAAAGAGTCATTAGATGTAGTATTACCTGTAAACGTTGGTTTTCTAAAAATTTTAAAATTACACTGATTATTTAGGTGAGATATGGTGAGATCAAGAAAATTTATTTTATGGTTATTTTCAGTTTCCAGAGTAAATTGAATTTTTGCATGGCAATTATTAATGTATTGTAATAATTTTTGAAGCTGTTTAGTTGTGCCTTTAAAACATGCTAGAACATCATCCACATATCTGTACCAAAATTGAACATGGTTTTTACTTAAAGGGGAATTTAGAATTTTGTTTTCTATGTTTGAAGAATGAATTTAGTTTCATACTGAGTTTTTTCGTGGGACTATTTATGTATGAAACGACTGGGCGAATGGAATTTCCTGGTTTGTGATTTTTTATAAGGCCATAGAGTTTTGGTGCTTGTGAGTTCATATTGATTATTTTTTTTTTAATAAACAACTTTAAACCAAGTCACAGTTTAAATAATTCAGTAGATCTCATCCAAAAACTAAAAAACATACTAGTTTCTTTTGACATAAAAAGCATATTTTCTAATATTCCAACAGATGAATGTTTTATACATATCCAAGAAATCTTACAGGAACGAAATATAAATTAAATAGTTACTATTAAAATCTTGTCCTCTTTTGAACTTTGCCTATCACAAGCCTATTTCCAGTTTAATAACAAATTTTATTTATAAAATTCAGGCCTACCAATGGGTTCTCCTCTTATCCCTCTCCTAGCAGACATTTTCATGTCAAACATAGAAAACAAAATTCTTAATTCCCCTTTAAGCAAAAACCATGTTCAATTTTGGTACAGATATGTAGATGATGTTCTAGCATGTTGTAAAGGTACTACTAGACAGCTTCAAAAATTCTTACAATACATTAATAATTGCCATGCAAAAATTCAATTTACTCTGGAAACTGAAAATAACCATAAAATAAATTTTCTTGATCTCACCATATCTCACCTCAATAATGAGTGTAATTTTAAAATTTTTAGAAAACCAACGTTTACAGGTAATACTATATCTAATGACTCTTTTCACCTCTTACAACACAAAACGGTTGTATACAATTTAATAATACATAGAGCATTCTCTTTGCCTCTCTCAAGAAGATCTTCAAGAGGAACTAAATATCATTGAAAGGATTGTAATATCAAACAATTTCTCCCAACAAACCATAAAGAAATTAATAACTAAAAAACGAAAACAACTAGCTTCTAATTCAATATATCCCAAAATAAAAAATGATAAAGATAGTTCATCTTATATATCTTTGTCATACTGTGGTACCCTATCAGAAAACATAGCTAATACTCTTTCCAAACATAACATAAAGGTAGCCTTTAAATCTCAACAAAATATGTCCACTATTCTTTACAATGCTAAAGATAAAATTAATAAATTTGATAAATCAGGAGTTTATAAGTTAAAATGTTCAGAATGTGATCGCTTGTATATTGGACAAAGTGGTAGAAGCTTTAAAACTCGATTTTCAGAACACCACCGATCATATAGACTACAAAAAGCAGACTCGAGTTTTGCCAACCATTGCTTAGAACACAGCCACAGTTTTCCTAATTTAAGCAACACTGACATATTACATTATTCAACAAAGGGCCAAAAGTTAAATATTCTTGAATCTTTAGAAATATATAAAAATAGTAAAAATAAAAATTTAAATTTGCTTAATGACCCGACAGAACTTGGGTTTTCCCCGTTATTTGTTGTCGCCAAATGATATTTAGTTCCCAAAATTTAGTACCTCCCCTTTGTAATAATGTAATTTCTCAGATAGTTTTTATTTATTGTTAAATTTTCTCATGTTTCTGTATTGAATACTTAGTCCACCTTTGTAATTCCGTTTGAAAATGACTCTGTGAGTTGAAACTGCAGTCACTGTTTTCTTAATAAACTTAGTGGTATAAAACATAGTAGTTCCTTTTTAAACATTTTCCGAAGATGATTAACTACCACATAGTAACGGCTACCAGCATCAGCTTTTTTAGTCACCTTTTTTATAGTTTCTAGTGTTTAAAAAAATTTGAATGCTCATTTGAAATTTGCATTTCTTTTTGCTCGATTGATTCGGCTAATATGGTATGTGTTTGGCTCTCCTCTAGAAATCAAAATTCTAGTTATCATTAAATTTAATATGCTGTCAAAATAACTAGAATTATATTCTTGTATTTATCAACAGATAAAAAACTTGTTTTGTTTGTTATGTTTTTTTATTAACTTTTTAATACTTTGACCTTTATGATACGCCTATTCATATAATTTACACAATAGAATAAGATACGCTTTTCCTTTTTTAACATAAGACATTGATTTAATTTTTGATACAAAATACATAAGTAACACATATAGGGCTATTTTTTTGTTAGAAAGATGAATTGTAAAAGAAAGCACACCCACTGAGAGGATATACGCACGTTTTATCTTTCCCTGCGGAAAATCGTGTCAATTCTAACTTGACGAGATAATTTAGCTTCCTTTAGTGGACTATTATATATGGGATGTTTATAGTCCACATGACGGTTTGAAAGGAAAGAGGCTGATAAAAGGTGGCTAAAAAAATTATGTTAGCTGGTAAAAACAGTTTATTTTGGAAAGAAAAAGTGTCATATGTAAGAATAACACCGGACTAGACATCTGATAACTAACATGGAGTTGATGAATCCATGAAGCCACATAACCTTATATGAAAAAACAAAAATATAGATACACAAATAAAATCTAATGGTTAACGATATAAGGTATTTCCAAAGTCCATTTGAGACAAAATTTACTTTTACCGACTGTGTAAATTATTATGACATCACCATAGAAAATTATTTTTTAAAAGCTTTCTCTTTAAACGACATTTCGGGATTAAAAATTTATACAATTCAATAAAGTGTCTCGTACTGATTACCTTATTTAATTAAAACCTGGAAGAAAACACCTGAACCCACAACTTTTTGATTAACAAATGCGAATCTTCGTAATTCAATTGTCTAATCCAAATAAATTACTTTTATCACTGTCTTTTTTGTTTGTCTTTAGACTTCAAAGTGATTTATTAAAATTTTAGGAAAAATTATTTTTTAATGTCGGAAATTTTACTTAGGAAATCTAAGTAAAGATCATTAAGTAGTTTTTTCGATTAAGTATTTTGGTGATTAACTAGGAAGTGTCCCTATTTAATACACAAAATTTGTCACGAGCTTGGTTTTAACATTTTGAGATAAATCATTTGACATCCAAATTCATCTATTGATATATAAAATAGTGCATCTAAGATGAGATGAAAAATACTGTATTAGTGGTAAGAAAATTTGATTCACAGTAGTGAACGATTTTCAAAATAATGAATAACATCAGAATAATTAGCTTACATCAAGAGACATATGTATTTTTGTTTTAATCTAAACTTCAAAAGTCTCCATGAATGTAATTTTGTAAAATTTTTATAGAAAGAGGGGTATAAGCGGTAAATTAAGGATGAATAGCAAATGAAATTTTTCCAGTGAAGATGACTATGATAAGGCAGAAAAACAAGCGTGCTCCAATAAAATAGCATATTTAAATACTGCGAAGGAAAAACTTCGGCCACAAAAGGTTTTCACAAATTTCCAAAAAATGTTTATAGTTCATTATGGTATAGCCTAAGATAATTTTTTAAGTATTTTGTATGTAAATTTTTACAGATAACAACTTAAATTTTTCAAGCAATAAAAATAAACATTAAAAATGCATAAAGTCTTGAACTTGCCTTAATTAAAAGCTGTATTTGACCTTCTACAATGATTTTCTTTAAATCGGTCTTAATATATAATAGATAAAAACTTTAGATATCCAACAGGAAAATTTACATTTAATTAATAATAACTGTAATCAATAAAGTTGCCTCAAGATTTACTTTTTAAATTGTAATAATTTTAACCAAAATAAAAAGAAAAATATATCTCTCATGAGGAAAAACATCTCGCTGCTGAGTTTAAATGAATATTTATTAGGCATGTGTGATCATAAGAATAGCAGGTTTTGGAAGTGTATTTCTTAACCATTTCACAAACCTCTGATGAAACCTTTTATAATTAAGACTTTATAATTAAATTAAACAGTTTCAAGATGCTCCTCAAGAAAATTGCTTTTAAGAAAAAGCTTTAATACAACATTGTTAAATACGGCCTAAGGGCAAAATTTCTAGAAGATTAAACTGCTCTATATTGTGGTTCTGAAAACTAGCCAATAAAATAAAGAATATTAAAGAATAATGAGACTGTATAAAAATATTGGCAACAGTTCAGCCCTTATTTTTACCACTATAAACTAAAAATAAAATATAACTTAGTATGTGTAGTATATAATACCTTTCCTGAGGTATGAAAAATTGGCAATTTTTATACTTCGTGTAGAAAATACACTCCTCTCATTAAAACAATGGGGGTTGAGTATTAGCTACGCCAAAACGGCTTTGCACTCCCTCCAAGGAATATTGACTCATACCAGGTACACAAAGGTAACAAAAGTATGAAGCTCTGTGAGAACCCTTTCGATGTTATCGGGTCCTAGGTGACGTGGTCTGTTGTATTTCCTATGAACTTTCGGACGTTTCGCACGGTTGCAAGGATAATTGCTTTCTGCATTGATTTATACAGATGCTCACTAAGATCCAGTCTCTTGATATTCTGCAGGAGGTTCTTTGGTATCACTCCAGGTGTTAATAGTATTATGGGAATCATTTGGACGCTGTCAATTACTGATTCTCTTCGGATTTGCACCTCTAAATCTCTGTATTTGGTCATCTTCTCGTTGTATTTTAGCCTTCGGTTGTTGTTGTTAGGTACAGCAATGTCGATTAGTGTAGTTCGCCTAGAAATTTTATCTGTTAGTATAATGTCTGGTCTATTATGGGCAACTGTCTGAGCCGTCAGAATCGTTCGGTCCCAATATAACTTGAACTGGTTGTGCTGAAAAATAGGCTCTGGCTTGTATTTGTAATAAGGAACTTTTCATACCTGTAATAGGTTTAACTTCTCTGCTAACTCTTGGTGGAATATCTTAGCGGCTAACTCGTGTCTTTCCTTATACACGGTTACGGCAAACGCTTGGCATCCAGTTATGTGCTAGATTGTCTCTGATGTTCGACAGCCATATCTGCATTGGTCATTTTCTATTGGGGGACTTTTAATGATGAACTTTCGATAGTTTTTCATCGGAATAAGCTAGTCTTGGTTAGCTAACAAGAAGCCCTCCGTTTCCGGAAATATCTATCCTGAAATCAACCAGTAGTTCGACGCTGAGTTGTCGACATTGTCCTGATTGACCTCATTTGGATACCGTCCATGAAGTGGCTTCTGTAGCCAGGTTTGTGACTTCTCTTGGTCTGTTTGGTGGTTGTTCCCTCAGCTGTAGTGGCGTTGAATCGTCTGCCTCGCATATTGCTCGATGTTGTGTGGAAGAGTCCGCTAACCTGTGGAAATATGAATTTAAGTTTATTATTTGTTGGTCGAGCTGCTTACCAATATCCACCAATCCTCTTCCTCCTTGATGTCTTGGAACCATTGTACATTCAATAGCACTCTGAGGGTGATGTTTTTGTGCTTTTGTTGGGAGTGTTGTTATTTTTCTTTGCAGGTTTTGGATGTTCGTCCTGCTCCATTTTACAATTCCAAAAGAGTAGCTAAGTGCAAAGTAAGCATACGTGTTGAGCTTCTTAAACAAATTTCTACTATTTAAGTTAGTTTGTAATATCCATCTTATCCTCCTGACAAATTCGGCTGTCAATTCGGCTTTCATAGTGCGATAGTCAATTTTTTTGCCTGTTTCATACCTAGATATTTGCATGTTTGGTCTCCTTCCATTGCAGCTATAGTTTCACCGTCCTGCATTTCAAATGCTCCTGGTTGTATTTTCCCTTGGACGATATTCAAAATAAGACACTTGTCAAGTCCAAATTGCATTCCAACATCCCCGGAAAACTCCTTTACAATTTAAAGCATTTGTTCCAGCTGGTTTCTGGTAACAGCATATTGTTATTATTTATGATTATTTATATTCTTTTTGAACTTCGGATGTTTCCTCCACTTCTTCTGCAGTTATATTCTATATATATATATATATATATATATATATATATATATATATATATATATATATATATATCCTTACACTTACAAAAATGGTATGTAGTGATAAAACACAAGTAGATGTCATAATTGTTTGAATAGACCCAGATTGTTGTTGATAATCATATACCCCATTTTTCTCGATTGAAGTCATTACTTAACTATTTTTGGAGTTGTAAACTTTTAATAAGGTCTGTCCTACATATATTAGAAATGAATAGTAGATGTAAGGGCAAGTTTTTTAAATATAGCGTTGTAGGTGACCAGAAAGCAGTGAATCCCATGTCCGATAATTGTATCTTCTGAACTTTTTGGTACTTTAAAAACCTCCGCATAGTCTAGTAGATTCAGTAGCAATTTAACTACTTATAGGACTGATATTATACCACACCTATTAAAAGCCTGAAGAAATATAATATACCTTTTTTGTGTTCAGAATTGTCTAAAATTTTGGATGACTATATTTAAGTTTCACGCTTTTCTCGTCCTAGTTTGAGAAAAATAAATTTTCTGATCAGTTAGAGTTTCTGCACTTAAAAGTATCAATAAAACGACTACTGTTTTGGCCTTTATATGACAGTGCTACAAAAGAGCGTTTTTAGTTAATTTTAAAATTCCTTTCCTGACTTAAGTAGAAATGTTTAGAAACAGAGAACTTCAGAAGTTGGGAAAAGCGATCTAGTTTTTGTAATATTGTTTTCCATATTGAAACAGTAATAATAAATAACATCAATATTAACAATAATAGCATGAAAATAGATTATGCCTGGTGAAGAAATATAAGCACTCTTAGCGGTGGTTCATTTTTTCTCCAAACTACAAACATTATTTATTTGTCATTGGTTTTAAAAACTTACAAATAAAGATAAATGTGGGGAGATTACCTATAATTATGCTTTCGAGAAGGATTTTTCAATACAAAGAAGCTGTTAAATATCTGGAAGAATTTCTGAATAAACAGCTGAGCTTGAATAATGATATTGAAGATTAAGACAAAAACGCCATATGTGCTTTCTAGGCATGTAAGCTAACCATTGAAACTTGGAAGTTGACACTGAAAGTAATATGATGGATTTACACCATGATAATGCATCCTATGATTACGTACGCTGCAGTTGTATGATGGCCTAGTACAGACAAGCACTTGTATAGAAAGGATTAGTACGATACCTACAAGGGTTTTGAAGGCTCCATTAAAGCTCATTTATATCCACTTATTCATAGAAAATGAGACTCTGAAGCTGTTACCTGTGCATCCTAGAACAGAAACGGACAGCTACCCGTGTAATTCGGGAGCGTTGTGGAAAGAAGTCCATCACTTCCTACAGACTACATGACGCTGGATTATAAACCAAACCCCTCCCTAGATATACTTCAAGTAGATCTGATTGGGAGAAAGAGAAAACTCTTCTCCAAAATGAGTTATCGAAAAATTCGTTAGTTACGTACAATGAAAACCTGTAGAAAGAATCTTATTTTGTTAATAAGAAGAAAACTTTTACTCTAGATAAGAAAAATAAAGTTATTGTCCGTAGTTAGTTCAAAACAGTAGCATGAATGTGATTTCCAATTTAGTAGGGCCGAAATTAAAGAACCCATCCCTCGTATCCTTTACGTAGATGGCACCATAAGTTCGTTTAAGTATTTTTAATTAACCTCCAGTGTTCTAGAGCTAAAGTGGCCTAACTGACTATGCTGTGGATTAGACCAATCTGGCATTAACTTGGACAAGCTATTCATGGTTCTCCTGTATTGTTAATTTCTGCAATATTTTAAGAAACTTAGCTCATTTTTAAAACAAAAACATCCAAATACATGGATTGTAGTGGTGGTATGTTTAAGTAATATTTAAAACTAATATTTATGCCTTATATGTCTTTATTTCTTTTGTAGGTTGTATTTAAGGTTATGTTTTTATTTACTTAATACTAGTGTTTATTTGTAAAATGTGAAATGTACTCTTTTAAGTTCCAGATTAAAGTACTTTTCTTCTGAAACTTAGAGTTTCTCTTCTGAAAATAAAACTTATAACTTTACCACAGATACAAGAGATCAAGTAGAAATTCTGTATATAATCATGAAAAAAGTTTTTAAAAGGAAATAAAGGAAGGAAAAAAATGTCCGAAACATAAACCAGAAGAAAAAGATGGAAAAATTCAAGAAGAGCAAGGGAATTAAGAGGTTTCTTGTAAAAAACGTTTCTCAAGTGTACTAATCGCTGCAATCTAATAATTGATTTTCGGGGTCAGAAGGAAATTTTTAACAATTCGTATAATCTTTAAAGCTATGATTTACAGTCTGCTTATTTATTCTCGCAAGTGAATATTGTTAACAAAAGAAGAACTTACACAGATATTGCAGAGAACAAGAGTCGAAAACATGATTGATAAGTGCGGAAAGCACTTTCTGTACGATAAAACAAGCCTGAAAATAGTAAACTATATATTATATATCACAAAATTCCATGCAGAAAGTCTCTTTAGTCGAATTTGTTATTCGGTAAAATTTATGAACTTTATACAGAAAAAATTCATTCGTATCCGTACACCTGTATCGGATACCTGTAAAAATGCAGTATGATAGAAATGAACATAAAGTCACTTTAAAACCCGAAGGATAAGGTAAAACAGAAAAATACAAGGAAAGCTGAGACTGCAAGACAAGGGTTAAAAAATGATGAATCAGTTAGCTAGGAGTGATGAATCTGTGACAACAATTACTTTCGATTTCATGCAAAATCCAGTTCTAAAGACTAGAATATTTTACTATAGCTGTAGACATGCTGTTTTGAGATTCCCAAAGTTTCCTCTTTTATGAGGAATGAGTCCATAGTTTCAAGAAGACAAGAAAAAATTTGTTCCTGAATCATCTATTATATAAAGTTCTTTGTCAAGACAAAAAACTACTTATATATTTAGATCAACCTGACGACACAATCACAATATAAGAGCAGCTTTATTGTGCAATCTTATTGTTTTTGATTCATCTACTCGAACTGGAAAATAGATCGTAAATTTTTGGTAAATGGATACCCGTATTTATCGTGCGATATGGAATTATTCCTCTTGTCGATATCCGAAATACCTTGATTAGTATGAAGTATGGTATCAGTAGGCAGTTTTGCCAATTGCAGACTATATTCGGAGTCATAGTTGGGTTGGCAGTTGTGGTTTAATTTTTTTTTTTGGGCCTTTTGTCCTTTATAAGGGATTAGCCGATAGGTATCTCCCCCTTTTTTCGAGATCATCTCTTGTTCAAGGTGTACGTGGGTTGCTCAAACGCCTGTTTGTCGGTTTAATTCCAAAGCAAGCTTTTCCCGTAGGCAGTTATAGTTTGATAATTATATTGAGTAGTTATGGTTTAAAGTGGTGACAGAATTTTTCCTGCTTAGCAGTCAGATATGAGGTCATATGATAAGTGGGGAAATAGTACCGTAGGTACGGAAAGCACCCACTAGAATAATTTTTGTGAAAAGTAAAATACAGGCCTATTTTCTCCTAGTTCCAGTTTTTTTTCGTGTTTTTCCCTATATTTAACTTACTCAATTTTTTGAGGATGGTAAAAAGAAAATTTTGGTTAAAAATCAAATGGTTGAAAAACTGCAAAATAGAGCAATTTTTTACAAATATTCAAAAAAGTAGTTTGTTTCTCCCATACCCAAAAATTTCAATTGAAGCAACGGATATCTTGCATATTTCTGACAATGTGGAAGAAGTCCTCGTCAAAGCTGTTTGCTTTATATCAGTAGTAAGCTATACAAGAATTAAATAATTTTTATGTTGTTCTTTAAAAAATAGGAAAAACTGTTAGCTTCCTTATTTAATAGGATTAAAAATGTTAAGAGAAAGATTTTCTACTTCAATAATCAAAGGCTTTTTAGATACCTCTTCAATAAGAAACAAGTTTTCTTATAAATTTGAATCTCCTTTAGTAAGATTGAAAATAAAAAGCTTACGTTTATTTTTTAAAATGGCCAGATTTTGTTAGAAGGAAAAGTGGCCTAGCTCATATTTATTTTTTAACGTTAAGTAAAACCACGACATTTTGCTCCATATATATTATTCTACAATATTAAAATCAGAAAACATAAAATACCATTTTTTGGTTCATGCTTCAAATCATCAAATAATTGCTCCTTTTGCATTGCCTGCTGACAGCATATTAAGTTTCACTGGATAGATCTATTCTGGTTTTGAGCACCTCAAATGATTTAAAGTAAAATCCAAACGTCCATACCTATATTATTCAATAAAGTATCTTTGTCTAATTACAATATTTAATTAAAAGGTAAAAGGAAACACCTGCACCTAAAACTTTTTGATTAACAAATGCGTATCTTCGTAATTCAATCGTCTAATCTGAATAAATGACTTGTCTTGATCTGTCTTTTTGTTTTGTCCCCAGGACACAAAGTGATTTATTAAAATTTTAGGCAGAATAAATGTTTCATGTTGGAAGTTTTAATTACAAAAATAATTATAGAATCTCTGAAATATTTGTTTCAGTCACCTTTTTTGAGTGATTAATTGTTGTGTTTAGATTATGTATTTATGAATTTCGCGTTATTAAAATTGATTTACTGTGTTGCTTGGAACTTTATATCAGTACATCAAGTTTTTTAGCTAAATACTCGCAAGTTCATTTCGAGTAGTATAATACCGTTGCTTTTTTTTTTGGAAGGAAAGTTAATAAGGCGGAATTTCTTTCATGAAAAGTGGAAGTAAAATGAAAGTTATACTAGAGTGGGCGTTTAAATTTTGAGAATGACAAACAAAATACATATTTATCATTGAAAATACTTTTGTTGTTCTATTAATATTATCTTCGATGAACAATACACGTTTGTATGCTTTTAAACAAATATGAAAAAGAATTTTTGCCAGTGTGGAGGTGGTATGTCCAAAATATGGGTTTTGAACGCATCATCCGCCTTTTCTGGAGTAGAAAATTCATTTAGTGCCAAATTAGGGTTGTACAACAGATGATCCATCAATTCTACATTTTGAGTGCTCAAAAGGTCACTTGTTTCAGTCCATATGTGAAAGTTCACATTGTCAAGGTGGAGAATGATCCGTGATATGTGGACTGATTTCCTCAATTTACCGAAGATATTCAGCATGCAAATAGCTGCGTACTATTGAAAATTGTCCATTTTATGATTTCTCAAGAAACGGTGGTGACATGGCCAGTTTCTGCGAGAAAAACAGGCGACTTTTATTGGTTTTGCACGAATGCCTATTCGGTTGACTACGGTTAAATTCACGGCTTATATGCATATATCCAAAACTTGTCGCTCTTCACCAGCTTACAAATGTATTTTATTTTTTGAGTATTTCCTCACACCAATCGCCAACAGCCTTTTTTGAGCTAAGATCAAATTATAAGAGAGCCCGTACGAAAATGGTTTCTTTACGACCAGATGTTCATGCAGTATATTATCTATGTGTGTGTGTGTGTGTCAGTATTATGGTGTCATCTTAAATTATTAGTTCATATGCAACATTCATATTTTCTTGCATTTCGCCAGACTTGTTAGTGAACGAACGACAGCCACTAATGAATTCACTAAATCAGACAAATATAAGTACAGTGATTTTTGTAGGTGACTCATAGCCATATAAAGAACTAAAGAGGCCGAAGCGCTGCTTGTGTTAATTACAAATATTACATCATAATAAATATCAATTTTTTATATTAGTTTAATTCTTAATTTGTACTATAGCGGAATTTTTGGGAATTCAATTTTCAAAAACATAAAAATTTGTACATAATCTTATGAAAAATCAGAATCATGGCACTATACTTTGAATTATACCAAAATTTGTCGATTGGATCAGATTGAAAAAAAAATTAGTGTTTTCAAACATACAGATTTTCTTTTAAGTCAAATATTTCGCTTAACATGGGATTTACAAGATATAAATAAGAAAATTTACATCATATTTCAGATTAGCCAGCATTAAAATGCAGTCGAATTATTTGGCAACGCTACATGAATGTACTTTGAATAAATTCAATATAAAATGAATTTTCCAATATTACAAATTTATTTCATATAATATACATATATATATATATATATATATATATATATATATATATATATATATATATATATATATATATATATATATATGTATATATATGTAATCGAAGGTTTTCGGGCATCCCGTGTGTGTGCTGAGTCCCTCTCAGGACTGTAAGGCAGCTGACGTTTCGGTGAAATCTCATTCACCATTTTCAAAGCTCAGTGCATGGCGTCTACGAGCGAACTGACGCCTGCGACTTCGATGTTGTCGGTACCGTGTGCTGATATAAAGGGTGTTTTTATAAAGATATGGTTTTTAAATTGTCAACCCTTTTTCTAATATCTGTAAATTTGACAGTTAACAGTAGATTGATAGTCAGTATGCCAGAACAATGCTTGCAAATTGTGCAAATTTATTTTGAGAATCATGGTTCAGTACACCACACTTACCGTGCGCTACGTCCATTTTACGGTCGACATAATCGTCCATCCGAGTAAGTTATTGGGCAAACCATGGATCGTTTTTGTACTACGTATACTGTGGTTGAAAATACGCATCCACAAAGACGCCGTCTAGTACGCACAGAAGAAGTTATTGGTGCTGTGGAACTTAGTATTGAGGAGAACTCGAATGAGTCGATCCGCCATCGTACACAACAATTGGAGTTGTGCCCATTCATTTTGTGGAAAATTTTTTGCGGTAAGATCTTGGATTACGAGCTTACAAGATCCAGCTTGTGTAAGAGTTAAAACCAGGTAACCATCGTGCGCGCCATACATTCGGTGAAAGAACCGAAAACAATATTCAGCTTGACCTTCTTTCTCAAACTAAACTTTTATTCAGCGGTGAAGCTCATTTTTGGTTCAATGGCTACGTTGATAAACCGAATTGCCGAATTCGGAGCGGAAAAAACTCAGAAGTCTTTATTGAGACCCCCTTTCATCCAGCAAAAGAGGCTGGGCAGGTGGAATTATTGACCCATATTTCTTTAAAAGTTATGCTAGCCAGAATGTTACCATCAATGGGGAGCGCTATAGCGGACTTCTCAGTTGCTCAGTTTGAATAGTATTGATGTGACAGAGCTTTGATTACAAAAAAATGGCGCAATGTGCCACATAGCACGCGACTCCATCAATGTATTGCGGGAAACATTTAATGAGCAAATAATTAGTTCTCGTAGTGGACTTGTGAACTGGTCACCACGATCATGTGATTTCACACCTATGGATTACTTTCTTTGGGTATATGTAAAGTCACTAGTCTATGCCGATAAAACACAAACGTTGGATCACTTAGAAGTCAACCTTCGTCGCGTAATTGATTATATACAGCCCCAGTTGCTCGATAAAGTGATCGAAAAATGGACTTCCGGATTGCGCTTTATTCAAGCCACCCGTGGAGCTCAAGTGTCCGAAATCATTTAAACACTAATGGCATACAATTGTTTTTTAAATAAATCCTATGATATTGGATTTATTTAAAAGACATTATTTACATGTGTTATATTTCATTCTAAAATTGTATGCCTCTAAAAGAACACCCTTTACATTTATTTTTTGATATCTTCAAGATATTGTTTCCATTTTCTTATTTTCTTCTCTTATTTTCTATTTCGTTCTAAAAATGTGAAAAACTGAAAAAATTAGTTAACTAAAAGGAAAAAAGGAAAAAATATTAGTAGAAAGTCTCAGTTCAAAGCTTGCTTGAGGCATTTGTAATCAAGTAGAACTTAAGGCCCGGAAACACCGATAAACACTTTTTCCTAAAATATTTTTACTGAAAGTCTACGTGTAGTCAAACCTTTCATTAGATTCGTAAATTAATTAGTCATTTACTTTGGAAGTTATGAATTTCCTGAAATAAAGTAAATTTACAAATTACGGTAACAGTACTAAATTTTCTCAAGTACAATATTATATTAAGCTTTGGTCACAGCTATGTGTTTTCTCATTTTGTGTTTAAAAAGTGATCCATCAAATTTGTATTCTTTCTAACCACACATTGGTTTATAATGTTACGATTTTCAACTGTACCTACAGCAAAAACAGATTCGTTGAGACGTTGGCGATTTCAATACTTAGTATAGTGAATTATCAATTAAATATTAACTAAAATAAAATAAGGAGATAATAAATGAATAAACCAGATAAATCGGTTACTCTAAAAACATATTTTTAAAAAATTTCTGGTCTCTGCGGAATGAAGTTTCACTCTAACGATTCCTTTTATAAGGATTTATTGTATTCAATAAATCCTTTTTTGCCTGTTTTGGCGAAAGGTAAAACAATTTTATTTTTTCCTCGCATGTATCTTCTGCCTTTATTGTTTTGTAGAGGTAAGCTTCAGTTATATTTTGAGTGATAGTTATATTTTAAAGCATATTTTTTAAAATCACTTAACTTCCACAATAAACTTTAGTGTCTGATAGTCAGTTTTTACGACAATTATCTGTAAGAGTCTTATAATTTTATTACATTTATCTATTGAATAATTTAGTAGACTAGGATTGAGAAGCCCCTACATTGCAGCCTAATAATTTATTGTGTAGCCTGTTAATTTTTTTCTTTGTGAATATTACTAGTTATCTTAATCAGATTTAGCAGCGTGTTTTCTAATTTGTTCTCTAGATAGAAGCTTTCAGTAATGGTCGATCCTTGAATGTATTTCAAGTAGGTTAAAGATTCTCATTCAACGATGATTTGTAAGGTTGTTTCGTCTTCTTCGTCACATAGTCTACATGTTGGTACTTCTTCATTATAGATGCCGATTTGTGTGTAGATGTTTCTGTAAGCTTTAGTGGTCAGTTATTAGTTGTGTTACCAACCTATTATTGTGCCACCTAAAATAAAAGGATTTCTCGATATAGTTTGCCAAATAGATTGTTTATCAATGAATGGTTGTGTCTGTTGTCGGTAGTTTATCCATAAGAATATTCAGCTACGAATAGCAACTATAATAATGTCAAATCCTGGTTCGGGTCTAATAAATTTGGTTGCAGACTCTTGCCTTGCAAATTGTTCTACTTCTTCATTTCCTAAGATACAATTGTTTTCTGGTACTCACGCAAGAATAACCTAGTTGTGTTTTGCCAAAACGTTAAGATTTTGAAGACAATTACAGACTTATTTGTGACGTTATATGATATGTGGGCGCTTTTAAGGCTGCCTGTCTGTTAAAAAAGAGAAAAACAATACTATCCTGTAACTCCTCGTCAATTTTCCGGAAGATAAATATCAATTGCATATATCGCTACCTGAAATAAAGTAGTATGTTGCCTCAGTATCTGAGATTGGCTGTGTATATCCTGACTCTTATACCATGTAGAGTTTTGGATCCATCAGTCAACTAGACGAGGTCTTTTTGCTGACTTAGTGCTTGATCAGATTCTGCAAAGTTATAGGTGCCTCTGATGCTGGTATGTCCGAGCACAGATCCAGTTCATCAGATCGTGTTCTATTCTAAGTCCCTTCCCTTGCTTCAACCTTGATCATTATATCAAGAGAAGAGACTTAAAAGGGTTCTTATGGCTACTGTGTAGGTGGCGCACCGGCAGGTCAGTTTTTGAAGTTAAGGGAGCTCCAGAGTGTTCAATGTGTGGTTTTTCCCTGTCTAATAGGAAGGTGTTAAAGTATACCAGTTGTGACACTAGAATTAAAACATGCTTATGATATTGACCAAATCGGGTAATACTCTACTTAGGAAAGGAATACGGCAAAAAAGTCTACAATAGGACACACACTTTATAAATTTGATCGGTCTCTAACGAATGTAATCTATTTTCTTCTTTGAACTGCATAGAAAGTATCTGCTATTGGCGAACTGAAATAGTCAACAACAAAAGTAATGACCAACCACCAAAACAGAGCAAGATGGGCCAAGAATAATTCAAACAAGGTAGATATTGTAAAATTGCAAGAAATCCTTGACCTGTTTACGTTTGATCACAAATAAAGAGGTCAATCAGACAGTTTGTTAAAAGTAATGGAGAATATTAAAAAGACAAGGCGTAAGTATTGCAATATTAATACATGCATTTTAAAGATAAATAATTAAAGCTGCTACACTGGTTTTAAGAAAAAAGGAGCGATACATCATAATGAGGCTAAAAGCAAAATAATGAAATTTAAAATTAAAAAAACTAGAGGACATTTGAAGGCTAGTAGCAGCATGAGCGAGCAAAAAAATGCCGAGTTAACCCCTATGCCGGACAATAGGATAGGTTATTCAGGGCGCCACTGCATCGGAGCCAGGTTGAATGCAGAAACCTTCCACGATGTTGTTAGCGACTTTACTCTATAAAATTAGCCATCAACTACAAATAACAGATTCAAAAGCAACTAGCATGTGGATCAGAAAAAACTCGGTAGTAGTTCGTTATATTAAAAATCTTTAATTAAAATTAAAATGTGGAGTTATAGCCTTACATGAACATCAAAATGAGAGAAGATGAATTTCAACAGTACAAACCAGGTTAAAGAAATACTAGTGAATGTACACTATCCAATTCATTATATAAAAAAAAGGAACAACGTCTTTCTTTAAACCAAGCACTTAAGTGTGGCAGCCTATGGCTTACTGGCGTTAGAACATAAAGTAATTTTGTTTATACTATGATCATAGTTTCTTTTCTCTCATAACTCCTTTTAAAAAAAAAAAAACATCAAATTAAAGGGGTTAAATTATAATTTAAAAATATTAGAAAAAAAAAATAATGAGCAACCTGTTTAAATCCTGGTAAGATAATCTTTAATAATAACTACTCTCGAAGGTCTCTAATCACAATGGCATCAGTGCTAACTAGCTGGTAAGGTGAACTAACTAGTATAATACAATCTGAAGGGTGGATGCCTATAGGGTAGATATTAGTTATAAGTTCATCTCCGTAGGGTGAACAACAGTTACGATTCAGACCTGTAGGGAAAAAAATTATCAAAAGTGATCTTTAAGTTACTAGAAAAGAAAATTTCTAATTAGCAAATGCACATGATAAATCATCAACACGGCTCCAGGTATTCCCAAAAAAATAAAGTAGACAAAGGTTCATTCAACAAAATAATTATTAACAAAGGTAGAGGTAATATAAAAAGACAATATTCAGGATCTGAAATCAATGAATGTTTAGTTCTTTAACATTAATTAAATTAGCTTAAATCTGGCTGAATCAAAACTCAATTTAATCAATTACAAAGCAAAATAATAGGAACAAAAATATACCCAAAATATAGTCGTAATAATATCTAACTATTATGTGAAAAATGAAGATATGCAGTCTGGCATTCACCTTTTAATTAAATAAAACTACATGAGCAGAAAGAATTTCCAGTTTTCACTTAATTTGCCAGACTCTACCTCCTACATATTTTATTCGAACACACAAAAAAGTATTTTTGGAGTCAGCTGAAAGTTAACGAGTTCATGAACATATCACGATGCTAAATAACTCCAAATTCGCCAATAACAAACCCAAAATGGGACTCAGAGATTGCATACAATACAAAATACTACATAAGACATATAATAATTTAATTTACCTAAAAAATTGTGGATATCGTGATACGTCTAAGAGGCAAACACATTACAAAATAAAGTGCATATTACCATTTGTAAAAAAAGTACTCTCAAAATGAACTCTTACTGATAACAAAAGGGAAAAGTTTAGCACTGTAAGGTAAAAGATATAGAAAACTAAAAAAATTGCAAAAATCATTAATCAGTAATCATAAAAAAAGCAACAATCGGCTCTAAAATCTCAAAATATATCTTAATAATATTCAAATGTTGTCAATTTTAGGTCTAAATGAGTCTTTGAATAGCTAACTATGGTTGGTCTTGAGCTCAAATAGTTCAAAAATTAGAAATCTACGCAGCATTGTTTAAATAAATGGCAATTTAATATTTCTTACCCGATTTCCTGGGACCTAGACGAATTCCTTGTTAAAAAGTGCTCAAGAATGACAAAATCCCTGTTCTCAGGTGATATCTCGGTGAAACAGCCAAAAAAAAAAAACAAATTGGCAAAAAAAATACTTAATCAAACAATACTAAAGTGATACCGGAACAATCTAACACTTCAATCCCAAATCCAGCGAGATGGAAGTCTTCAGTTGTCTTTTGTCGATTCTAACAGAAAAAGTGGAAGTGAAGGAAATTTGGCCTCCATTTATATGTTAGCTTGTACGACACGCTACTTCTTTTGAAGTGTTCGAGGAAATTCTAAGGGGTACCAACTTGACAGCAATAATAGTACAAAACTGACCTGGAGCGACCCAGAACAACAATAATGGGCTGAAACGAATTTGCTAATTAATTAATCGGTAGCATTTTCGGCTCTAAATGAAAAAGACAAGGCTTTATTTTTATTTTTAAATTAAGAAATATGCATTGCCTGCAGGCCATTTGCAACACGGTTTTAGTTGCCCGTCCAAACTTCTTCCAAAAATTACAAAACAGAAACCATAACCCAACACGCTATTGCCTAAAAGAATGAGAATTTGCCTATACGTCAACTCGAAACGACACACTAGACAGTGCCGAATAACCTAACTTCAACAGAACGTCAACAAAATCTACGAAATTATTTAAAATAAATATCAGGGTAAACTGCTACAAGAATCGATAAACGTAAGAATTTCACTTTAATAACGAGCAAGAAAACGACAGCTAACAAAAAAAAAGTTAAATACAAATTCCTTATCTAAGTATAAGCAGCCTCGTAGTATAGAATTAACGACCTATGAATCAAGCTAGAAACCAAAATCCATTCTAGCATGTATTTTTTAGTGTAAGAGCATAGACAAATTACAAAGTGATAAAGAAAACAATAGAGTTGGGAAGAAAATCTGCAAGGAAGAACTTATTTATGATGCTCAAACATGAATATTTATAAAAATAAGATAAAATTTAACCAAATTAGCCATCATAGACTCAAGATGAAATTTGAACGGTGATAAATCATATAACAATAATGCTAATCATAGCATACCGATTATTCGGCACCACACATTAAAACCAAATTATACTGGCAATCTTCGTAGTTGGCATAATTGGTTTTCAAGAACCCAAGAACAGTGATGCTTTTCATTAAAAACTCCACAGTTACTGAAATATGTTTCATCTATCCATAAAACTTTATCGGAAAAGGCAAAATTTTCTATACATTAACCAACATACCTGTTTAAAAAAAAGACCCTCGTATCAAAATAACCTTTTTGAGGTCCTTGTACAATTTTTGGTTTATAAGGATGGTATTTAATAACCTTTAAAACATCATGAACGTTTGAATTGTTAATGTTAGACTGGGTGCCAGTAATTATGGTAGACGATGTCGGATTGTCACTAAAATATTTAAAAGTATTTCTGTTACGATTCTCGTTATTTTTCATATAATTTTTGGGACCAAATTTTTCGAAATTATCAAACTCAAGTATATTTTTAATCAGTTTGGGAAATTAAGTTCTTCTGGATTATCGTCGTTTGAAGTATATGTCACAAGAATTATCCATAGCTCTGACTGCATGTCGTTAATTTTTGTTACCACTCTCTAGCAACCTAATCGAAACGTCGTAAAAATAAAAATAAGGACAATGCAAGTCCGACCACATTTTAGTCACTCTCTAGCATATCAACCAAATTTAATGTCATTGTAAAGATGTTTATTAAAACATCAAAAAGTGCACTTAAAACATTCATAAAAGCTGAATTTATGACGGAGTAAAGAATTTTCTTTGTTTCGCGTTCTAAACCTACTAAACAAAAATTTATTCTTAAGTAAAAGAATTATTTAAAATTTTGGTGTTGTTAAATATATAAATTTTCATTAAAAATGTGTTTTTAGTTATTTTTTGGTTATATTGTTGTCTATTTTGCATTAGTGTTTAACATAGTAAGTTTAAAATCAATTGCAAAATCTGTGCCGGACACACAAACAAACAGACAAGAAAATGAGTTAATAAAATACGGTAACATGACAACATAATTATATATTTTGGGCTTAAATATAACAACAATGGTCCCCAATAGAGGAGCTACTAAGAGTGCACTATCCAGGCTCAAATCGATATGAGGAAAATCACCTTAGCACATCATGACTACCATTTAGTTAAAACAATAGTGACATGAAAGGGTGAAATGGTCGATGGAAACGTTTGCCTCTTTCAAGCCACCTGGTAAGGATGGTATATTTCCAGTTTTACTACAAAATTCCTCCGATATTATAATAAGCCACCTGATTAAACTATTCCGCTCATGTTTGAGTTTGGGATACATACCGATGGCGTGGAGGGAAACAAAAGTAGTTTTTATTCCCAAGGTAGGAAGAACAGACTACACAAATCCTAAGTCTTTCCGCCCTATCAGCCTGACCAGTTTCTTATTAAAAACACTGGAAAGGTTGATGGATCGACACATTAAGGAGGGAAAAATGGTGCAATATCCCTTACATCCTTTGCAATTTACTTATCAGGCAGGAAATTCCACAGATGCGGCGCTACACCGACTCGTCAGAGTCGAAAATGCGCTGTTGAGGGACGATCTGCCTTAGGTACCTTTATTGATATCGAGGGGGTATTCGACAACACGTCTCATGATTTGATATGCAATGCTGTACAACGACGAGGCTCTGACCCGACAGTGGTTCCATGGATCAAAGCAATGTTAACTAAGAGAATAATATATGCTGAGCTTAACAATGTAACTGTTAAGTAGGCGCTGCCCACAGGGACGAGTACTATCGCCTTTGCTGTGGGGCTTTGTGGTGAATAGCCTGTTAAGTGAACTGAATGATGCCGATTTGTATATACAGGCCTATGCTGATGACCTTGTCATTTTGTTCCCTGGCCGCCATGTCTGGGACCTAGTGGAGCCAATGATGCGGGCCCTCCGGATCGCGGAACGATGATGTCGCAAGGAGGGGCTTGGAATAAATCCGGACAAGGCCGAGATGGTACTCTTTACAAAAAAAAAAAGAAGAAGAAAATGTGGAGACTTTCCACAATTACATTGGTAGAAATGACTCTTCAACTTAAGGGGACAGTTAAATATGCGGGAGTAATTCAGGACTCACGACTGAGCTGGAATGTTCATATTGAGGCTCGAACCAAGGAAGCCATCTGCGCTTTCTGGGCTTGTAAACGAGCCTTTGGGTGTACATGGAGACTGACACCTAAAGTGCTATCTTAGATATACACTATTGTGATCCGCCCCATGATAACGTACGCCGCTATTGTATGGTGGCGTAGTACTATAAAGCGCAAACATATTCTTCAACTTGATAAAGTTCAGAGAATGGCTTGTGTGGGAATATTGCGTGCGATGAGAACTGCTCCCACCAAGGCTCTTGAAGTCCTGGTGAACCTGCCTCCTCTTCACTTATACATAGAGAACGAGACCCTGAAGACTGTTTATCGTCTCAGTTGCTTATGACATCTTGGAATTAGAGGTGTCCATCACCCCCATACGGACAGATTACATGACACCGCTTTTAAAACTCAACCTCTAACTGGAGATATTTCTGCCAAGTAGAGAGGATTGGGAGGGAGAACAAAAATTTCCGAAAAACGGATCCTGGTGGTATATTGATGGATCTCGACAAGATGAAAGAGCTGAAGCCGGAGTATTGGGCAGGAGCACGGGAGTCAGAGAGTACTATCCTCTCAGACAATGTGCGACAATTTTCAAAGCGGAAATTTATGCTATTCTGCAGTGTGCCCATCTCTGTGACAGGGACATAAATAGGAATAGAGTAATAAATATATGCTCAGACAGTAAGGCTGCGATATTGGTACTGAAGTCCAGTGTCGTAACTTCGCAACTGGTGTCTGTGTGCAAAGATGTACTAAATGGTATGGGAAGGAACGGCTGGACAGTCAGACTCGTATGGGTCCCGGGTCACTAGGGTATACGCGGGATTGAGGAAGCAGACCGTCTGGCAAAGTTGGGGTCGGCGACTGAACCGTACGGAAATCAACCAATATTACCTGTCCCATTGCTATTGGTAAAAGGGAATTCAAATCGTTGCTGGAAAGCAAATTTATTGAATCATGGAGGGGAGCTCCTGTAATGTGTTATACTAAGAAACATATAACCGGGCCAAGTATACGGCGTACTAAGGAGCTTCTCTCCTAGGGAAGGAAAGAGCTGCGAATTGTTGTGGGATTGTTGATAGGCCACCTCGGGGGCCATCTTTATAGAATCGGTATCGCAGACGACCCGGCGTGCAGATGGTGTTTAGAGGAGGATGAAAATATTGACCATGTCCTCAGAGAGTGCTTAGCACTCAACGGACTGAGACAGAGATATTCCGGAGATATAATTTTGTTACCAGAAGCCGTTACGCAAGTTCGACTAACGAGGCTGCTATGGTGGGATGTAAAGGGCCCAACGGAGGCCTAGGCATCGATAACCTTGGATCATCGCCCCTTTTCATTCATTCATTCATTCAATAACAATGCTCATGTTAAAAGTAAAATGATGATTATCCCATTTAATTTGAATTTTAAAAGACTAATAGTATTTAGTATTGCGGCTCCCTCAATAAACAATTTGTAGGCTGGGTCATTTGTCATGGTAATCACATATATCCTAAGCAAACAATCCAAACTAAAACAATCCTGAAATCATCTTTTGTAGGCCCATCGCCTTTGACGTTATTCTAACTCTTCTTCTAATTCAGTGATCCATCGTATTATGTTGCACCATGTTTTCGAGAGCAACCAAATTCCTATGAAGGCATAACACATATGTCGGGTTCAACATATCACAACTTACGGTTTGGTCGAAATAACATATATCTGGTCGAAGTCCAGGTTCAGTATTTTATTTAACCGGAACTTTCCTACTGTAAACTGATCCAGATAAAAAGAACACGTCTTTCAAGTCCGATTCACCCCTATTTTAGAACATAATAAGTATATATTGCATAACAAAATATCAACATACCTGTTGTTTTAAATAAAAATATAAAACAAAATATGTGGGCTTTGAATACGGGCAATATTAATAAAGATTTGATTGGTATATAAATATTTTATTATCTTTAAATAAATAAATGGCATTTCCGGTCACAAAAATATGTATTATGTTGATAAAATAATAGCATTAAATATTTAAAAATTGTACAGTTATATGGTAAAGGATTGATGGGAAAAATCTGACGAAAATATCTATAACGTTAATTTATAAAAATAAAAAATGTAGAGGACATGCTGGTAACGATAGTACAGAATTTATCACCAAAAATGATCACAAGTTTCATTTAAATGATAGGTCTGCTGAATGAAATGTAAATAGGTAAATCATTTTCATATTTTCCCATAACAGTGCTACAGATTTTGATATCTTAATATACAAAAATCGTGTCACGATGTTGGTCCACAATGAAATCCGAAACTACTTGAGAGACAGATGAAATTTAGCACAATGTGTGTAATTTGGTTCAACTTAAAAGATAGGATAGTTTTTATCTTAATTAATTATCTGAATATTTTTTTATTGAAAATTTATTATTCTTTTAGGACAAGGGGTTATAATTATCAAATTTCCATGATTTTCTAAAAGATGGCGGCGTAAGTTATTTATTTTATACAACCCATCAACAAATTTTGCTATCTAGGTTGGCTAGATATACAATACATAGCGCCGTCTTTTGATTTTAAATTTTCCGTTGATGCTACGATTTATTTCACGTCCAGGTGTATTCCTGATTTATAAACTACATAACCTTACTTTTTTAATTTTCGGAGCATCATTGTTTCAATTCATTCTTATTGTACTGTGCATCATTTCATGTGTTATTATTTTTAATTACTAAATAATATTAATACTTATTAATTTCGTGAATATATATATATATATATATATATATATATATATATATATATATATATATATATATATATATATATATATATATATATATATATATATTGAATAGGAATCGACACAAGATGACCTAATGACCATATTATAAATACTCGACGAGTCTAAACAATTTCAATTAAAATATCTAAGATACAACATAAATTTATTATTTAGATAGTAATAAGTAGTTAATAGATATATTAATTAATTAGAGTCATTAATATTTACAAATAATATGGACCAAAGCATAATTAAAAGCTTACATGATTAAAAAATCATATATAATGCTAAATTCATAATGAATTTTTAGACATAATTGTAAAATAAACAATATATAAATATTAATACAATAAGATCATATTATAAATTGATCATAAGAATAATAAGGTACAAACATTAGATGTGATAGTGAAGGTGAAGTGATAATGAAGAGTGAAAATCTTCAAGTGAAATAAAAAAAAAAACATAACGATCGGTTTTTGCAACAATAATGTTTTGAAAAGGAACAAAAGGTGAACATAGTGTGAAACCAGTTACGAAAAGTACTTTTAAATAATAAATAGGGTTCATTAAATTGTTTTTAATATAAATTAGACAGTTAACAGTAGTATTAAGAAAATAATTTTAATTAAAACACATAAGAACATAGAATAAATTTAAGAAAATTTTTGATTTTGACATTAAAATTAGATATTATAAATTAATTTTAAGTAATGGAGTAAAATAAGTTATATTAGAATGTAAGGAAAATTCTAATATTTAATATTTTAATATTAAGAAAACATAATTTAGCATCTTCAAACAATAATTTTCAATAATTAGTTAATTATATATTTCAATATTTTCATGTCAAGCCATTTTGTTTTATAATTTTTAATATTAAAAATTGTTTTAGGAAGACTAAAATATGTATAATTAGATAGGTAAAATCATAGAGTTTAATTTTATAATATTTATTGTCATGCATATTATTGGATAAATCCAGGAAATGGTAAAATTGGAAAAATTTTATCAATTTTAAAATTCTTGACAGCCATTTTTGTTTGACAAGAATGCCAAGAAAAGGGTGATTTTTCATCAAGTAACCCGATGCCTTCAACTGCTGAGCCAATCAGAATGATTAATTAAGTCAGCTGGAGGCATACGATAGAAAGAAAAATCACAAAAATTCGAGACAGTTGCAAAAAAGTATTGTTACAGAGAGGTGTAAAAGAAAAGTTTCTCCTCAAAACATAACCTTAAAATTTTCACGACAAGATCATAAAGCCACGTGCGAGATCTTTTGTTTTTGATAAGTAAATATTTTTTAAAAAGGTTATAAAAGTGAATAAATATTAAATAAAGTTTGATTAATCAATATTTAAAAAAAAAAAAATAATTTAAATTAAATTGAATGTCATTAAGAAATAGCAACTCCAACTAACATCAAGAAAATTTAGTAAAACCCGATTGTGTCAAATAAAAGTTCAAGAAATTATACCTGGCTGGTGTAAATACCAACATTTCCTAGAAGTAGACAATTCCTGGACATTTCCAAAATAACCAAGACAGTGTTTAATAAAGAATATCTACTTACTTGATAGTAGGTATTTTTAAACAATTATCCCAATCCAATTTGATGGTAAAAGAAGACAAGGAAACACAAATATACCTTTTTAATTGTTTATAAATAAACAAACACTTAAGGATCAAGGTATTTTAAAATATAATATTACCACATTTATATTAGACATTATAAAACCATTAGAACTAATTTATAATCACTTGTTAAAATTAATAATCCGCACTTTGCACATTTTTTTTTAATTTTTAAAATAAATAAAAGTAATACATTTCAACTGAACACGAGACCTTCATATTTGTCAAACAACTCTTGACAGTTAAGTGGAGTGACATTATAATTAACAGTAGAGATAAGGTGCAATTGATTTTTAATTTTAATAAAGTTGATCTAAATAATAGGTATTTCAAAATAATTTTATAATCAGTAATAATATCATTTTGTTTTATAATAAATTTATGTTGATTGTTAATACAATTCAGTGGTTTTAATTGGCAGTAGATAAAAGGTAATTTTAACTTATGAGAATCTGAACTCACTTGGGATAGTTTCAGGGGAAGCGAGCTAGTTATATTAAGGGGAGATTAAAAAGAGAAAATAGATTTATTAAAATTTTGTTAACAATAATATATGTATTTTTAAGTTAATCCAAAGAATAAATACAGTGCTGTTATCTTATCTTAGATAGGATACAGTAACTGGGCGCTCAAGGAAAAATTAAAAATACATATCGTGGTTTAGAATATTTTTATTAGAGCAAGAAAACTTATTTCATTCACATTCACCAATTTTCAAATTTTTAAAAAAAAAAACAAAATATTCAAAATTTGAGTATTCTAATTCCTCTTCGGGCAGTTGCTTGAAGCGTGTGTGGGCGACGAATATAGACCTCTGACGATATACGTTAGGTCCCGCATCACGTATTTCAACGCAATTGGCGCCCAACGTGGGGCATAAATATTTTCAGGGATTATTAAAATATTATCAGGGCATAAATATTTTCAGGGATTATTAAAATATTATCAGGGCATAAATATTTTCAGGGATTATTAAAATATTATCAGGGCATAAATATTTTCAGGGATTATTAAAATATTTTCAGGGATCATAAATATTTTCAGGGATCACTAAATATTTTCAGGGTATATAAGTCTACTGTCAATAAAAATAATTAATAGGAACTTGTAACATATAAAAAAACGAGTATTATTGCACATCAGTTATTTAAAATTAATTACAACAAAATTGATAACAATAGTATTAAACAAAAGTTTAGTACATAAATTTTATAAAATTTTTGAATTGCATAAAACTTGAATAAATAAAATACCATGGCTGAACAAAATATAACCTTAAGATCAGGAAAACAAATTAATCAAGAAATTGGAGTACGGAAAACAAAAGAAGATACAGCTAGTACATCCACTTCTTCTACCGATCGAGAGAGTGAAGTATTTCAGCAGAGTAAGCTAGAAGAGGTAGGGGAAATAACAACCCCTGAGCAAAAAGAACCAGAAAAGACAGAACAGAGTAGTAATCAAGATATAATAAAATTTTTGCAGAGTATGCAAAAAAATCTGGAAAATAAAATAGAAATGGGCCAAAAAGATCTGGAAAAAGGCCAAAAAGATCTGGAAAAAGGGCTTAACGATCTGGATACGAAAGTTACAAAAGGTCAGAAGGAGCTAGAAAAAAGACAGCAAGACCTAGAACATAAGATTGA
This sequence comes from Diaprepes abbreviatus, assembly GCA_034092305.1. Classification (NCBI taxonomy): domain Eukaryota; kingdom Metazoa; phylum Arthropoda; class Insecta; order Coleoptera; family Curculionidae; genus Diaprepes; species Diaprepes abbreviatus. The sequence goes on from JASJET010000122.1 coordinate 13,139,589, forward strand.
ACAGGGTCAAAAAGAATTAAAAAAGGAAATAACTAAAGGCCAAAAAGAATTAAATGATATTAAACAGGGGCAAATAAGATTAGAAAAACAAGTGGATGAGAAAATATTAGAAATAGAAAACAGAATGTCAAAAGAGCTGTTAACATGCATTGAAGAAATGCATGAAAAGGTAACTAAAAATAACCAAGAAATATTAAATATGCTAGAAATAGAGAAAGGTGACAGGAATACAGAAATAGAGCGTCTTAATGACAAACTAGATACGACCATGCATGACATTACCTCAGAACTAGATAAGCATGGTAATGAAATAGATAAAATTGATAGGAAATGTCACAGAACTTTCCAGGAATACGATCAGATTATAGAAGAAAAACTAAAATCCACAACTGAACTAGTTACTTGTACCGTGGATAAGAAATTGGAGACTGTAACTAGAAATAATATGGGCAATGGAAATTTTTGTGCCAGTACTAATGACATGGGTCTAAAGTTTAATGGCAACATTCGTATGTTACACCCGGTAGCTTTTATTAACAGTATCAAGAATAGGTTAAATAATGTAAATAATCTACAAGTAATAAAAGACTTTATTCGAGTTAATTTGATAGATCATGCAAGTATTTGGTATGGTAATATAGAATCAACGATAAATAATTTTTGTGAGTTTGAAAGGGAATTTTTGGAATATTTTTGGGGAGAAATTAAACAAGCAGAGTTTAGGGAACAATTATACTTTGGGAAATTTAATTATAATAAAAATGGGGATCTAGTTAATTATGCTTTAAAGCTAAGTACAGTAGCAAAGTATTTAAATCCACCAATGAGAGAAGACGAAATTATTCTGAACATTGCTCGTCATTATCAAGATAATATAGTACAAACAATTACAATTCAAAATATAAAAACAATGTGTCAATTTATTAATTTCTTAACAAGAGTACAAAGAGGTAATTTTAATGGGCACAATCAAAATAATAGAAAAAATAGTTATGATCAAAACTTTAAAAACCTAAATAACAATATACGTCCACAGCCGAATCAATTTAGACAGAATCAAACTAATTATACAAATAATATTCCTAACAATTTTAATAGAAATAATAATAACTATAATCGTAATAATGACTTTTACCAGAAAACAAATAGAAATTTTAATAACAATAATTTTAATAATAATACACGATACAGACAAACAGACAATGGTACAAATAATTATAATTTAAATAATAATAATTCACAATATAGACAACAATATAACGCGAGACAAAATAATATAAACTTAAATAGAGGCGCAAATAACAATGATCGACAAATTGATAGGAACGTTCAGAACAATGAAAGACAAAATTTTAGGAATCGAACTTTTTACAATGGAAATGACAGGGAATATAGACAAACTAATAATATTAGACGAAATAGAAGTGATACAGACTTACGAGTAGACAATGAACAGACAAATAACCACATGACAGGGAGACGGAGCAACAGCCTGGAGAGAAATCGAAGGGAGGTATCTTCGGATCCTAGAAACAGACGAACAAATTTTTAAATAACAGCCTTGGATCTGAAATTAAGACGAATTTTATACATTACGAACATCCACGAGAATTAATAGACTTAAATGACAATTTATACAATGAAAAATATGAAAATAATTTAGATTTAATTTATGTAAAAGGTAAAATTGATAATACAGAAGTAAAAATATTAATAGATAGTGGTTCTGAAGCATCATTAATTGATGAAAATAAATTAGAAAATATATTGTTATTTAATAATAAAGTAATCATAAATAAAATACCAAAATTAAAATTAGTGGGGGCAAATAATAAAAAAATTTGTGAAGTAAATCGGCAATGTATGTTAAAAATAGTGCTTGGTAATAAAATTATAGAAGCATCATTAATAGTAGTGAATAATATGAATATCGATATAATTATGGGGAATGATATTTTAAGTAAATATGGGGCTAAAATAAATTACGAAGATATGATCTTGATAATTGATGAACATAGAATAAAGTTCATAAATAATTTGGTTTTTAATCATTCGAGTGAGGATTTATCATGTATAGAAATGTTAAGTGAAGAAGTTATAAGTAAAGAAAGCGCAAATAATATAATAGAAATACATAATCTTGAAAGTATTATAGATAATTGTAAGAAGGAGAATAATGCGGTAAATAATAAGGTTTTGTTAGATAAAAGGAGCACAAAACCAAAATTTTTAGGAGATATTAGTATTGACAAAGTCAATGATAATTTTAGTAGGAGAAGTTTTTGTGATTATAATAAGTATAATAATGATGTGATTATGAATGAAAAGGAAATTATGCGATTCAAATTTTAAAAAAGATATAGTATACATGTTAAATTCTTTTAAAAACTTAATTTCAAACGAAAACAGAGTAGCACGAGACTATATTCATTATATTAAAGTACAAAACATTGAAAATTTTAAAGCCAAAACTTACCCCATACCATATAAGTATCAAGCACAAATAAAAGATGAAATTGAAGAAATGGTCAAAAATAATATAATAGAAAGAGCCGATACTACATATATAAATCCAATAGTTGTGGTGAAGAAAAGATATGTATAAATATAATATTAGCTGATCAAATAACGTACAAAAGTTTATGATTAAAAGGGATATTTTGTGAAACAATAAATTTCTAATAAGCTATAAAATATATAAGGATATAAATTTTATTATCAACTAAAAGTTGTAATTAATATAAATAATAAGTACAAATAAGAATTAAAATATTCATATTTAATATTTTATTTATAATAAAATATTAAATATTCAATTTGGGGCAATTGAATAGGAATCGACACAAGATGACCTAATGACCATATTATAAATACTCGACGAGTCTAAACAATTTCAATTAAAATATCTAAGATACAACATAAATTTATTATTTAGATAGTAATAAGTAGTTAATAGATATATTAATTAATTAGAGTCATTAATATTTACAAATAATATGGACCAAAGCATAATTAAAAGCTTACATGATTAAAAAATCACATATAATGCTAAATTCATAATGAATTTTTAGACATAATTGTAAAATAAACAATATATAAATATTAATACAATAAGATCATATTATAAATTGATCATAAGAATAATAAGGTACAAACATTAGATGTGATAGTGAAGGTGAAGTGATAATGAAGAGTGAAAATCTTCAAGTGAAATAAAAAAAAAACATAACGATCGGTTTTTGCAACAATAATGTTTTGAAAAGGAACAAAAGGTGAACATAGTGTGAAACCAGTTACGAAAAGTACTTTTAAATAATAAATAGGGTTCATTAAATTGTTTTTAATATAAATTAGACAGTTAACAGTAGTATTAAGAAAATAATTTTAATTAAAACACATAAGAACATAGAATAAATTTAAGAAAATTTTTGATTTTGACATTAAAATTAGATATTATAAATTAATTTTAAGTAATGGAGTAAAATAAGTTATATTAGAATGTAAGGAAAATTCTAATATTTAATATTTTAATATTAAGAAAACATAATTTAGCATCTTCAAACAATAATTTTCAATAATTAGTTAATTATATATTTCAATATTTTCATGTCAAGCCATTTTGTTTTATAATTTTTAATATTAAAAATTGTTTTAGGAAGACTAAAATATGTATAATTAGATAGGTAAAATCATAGAGTTTAATTTTATAATATTTATTGTCATGCATATTATTGGATAAATCCAGGAAATGGTAAAATTGGAAAAATTTTATCAATTTTAAAATTCTTGACAGCCATTTTTGTTTGACAAGAATGCCAAGAAAAGGGTGATTTTTCATCAAGTAACCCGATGCCTTCAACTGCTGAGCCAATCAGAATGATTAATTAAGTCAGCTGGAGGCATACGATAGAAAGAAAAATCACAAAAATTCGAGACAGTTGCAAAAAAGTATTGTTACAGAGAGGTGTAAAAGAAAAGTTTCTCCTCAAAACATAACCTTAAAATTTTCACGACAAGATCATAAAGCCACGTGCGAGATCTTTTGTTTTTGATAAGTAAATATTTTTTAAAAAGGTTATAAAAGTGAATAAATATTAAATAAAGTTTGATTAATCAATATTTAAAAAAAAAAAAAAATAATTTAAATTAAATTGAATGTCATTAAGAAATAGCAACTCCAACTAACATCAAGAAAATTTAGTAAAACCCGATTGTGTCAAATAAAAGTTCAAGAAATTATACCTGGCTGGTGTAAATACCAACATTTCCTAGAAGTAGACAATTCCTGGACATTTCCAAAATAACCAAGACAGTGTTTAATAAAGAATATCTACTTACTTGATAGTAGGTATTTTTAAACAATTATCCCAATCCAATTTGATGGTAAAAGAAGACAAGGAAACACAAATATACCTTTTTAATTGTTTATAAATAAACAAACACTTAAGGATCAAGGTATTTTAAAATATAATATTACCACATTTATATTAGACATTATAAAACCATTAGAACTAATTTATAATCACTTGTTAAAATTAATAATCCGCACTTTGCACATTTTTTTTTAATTTTTAAAATAAATAAAAGTAATACATTTCAACTGAACACGAGACCTTCATATTTGTCAAACAACTCTTGACAGTTAAGTGGAGTGACATTATAATTAACAGTAGAGATAAGGTGCAATTGATTTTTAATTTTAATAAAGTTGATCTAAATAATAGGTATTTCAAAATAATTTTATAATCAGTAATAATATCATTTTGTTTTATAATAAATTTATGTTGATTGTTAATACAATTCAGTGGTTTTAATTGGCAGTAGATAAAAGGTAATTTTAACTTATGAGAATCTGAACTCACTTGGGATAGTTTCAGGGGAAGCGAGCTAGTTATATTAAGGGGAGATTAAAAAGAGAAAATAGATTTATTAAAATTTTGTTAACAATAATATATGTATTTTTAAGTTAATCCAAAGAATAAATACAGTGCTGTTATCTTATCTTAGATAGGATACAGTAACTGGGCGCTCAAGGAAAAATTAAAAATACATATCGTGGTTTAGAATATTTTTATTAGAGCAAGAAAACTTATTTCATTCACATTCACCAATTTTCAAATTTTTAAAAAAAAAAACAAAATATTCAAAATTTGAGTATTCTAATTCCTCTTCGGGCAGTTGCTTGAAGCGTGTGTGGGCGACGAATATAGACCTCTGACGATATACGTTAGGTCCCGCATCACGTATTTCAACGCAATATATATATATATATATATATATATATATATATATATATATATATATATATATATATATATATATATATATATATATATATATATATTGTGACGAATATGGGTGGTATTGCGCACCCGCACAAAATATTAACCCCGTCTAAAATAACATTTGGGAAACTTTGTTATTATTTATCTTTGAATTTATTTCTTTAAATTTTCAAAATATTGCCAAAATTTATTTAAAAATTAGTATTTATTTGTTGAGCGCCAAGTAAAAAATAATTATAATAAATTATAACTATTCTTTACCAATTTTTAAATATTTTCAATTTTCAAATTATCTATATAGATATAGATGGGTTCCTACCTGTTAATTGACTCCCTCTCAGGTGAGTTCAGTTATTTATCGGATATCAATCAGACAATCAATACACAGAATGATTAAACCACAAAAATATAAATTTTATTTAACAATATAAAAATAAGGCACAATATTATTAATAAATATTAGATGAAATTAAATGGCCAATACTTTTATCTTTCAATCAATACTATTTCTAATCAATATTACTTATTATTTATTTTTGTTTACCCTGCATTGTCTTTTAACAACCTGTATCACAAATTTTGAAACGTTTAATTTCGTAATCGTCTACTAGATGCAGTTTTAAATAGAACGCGTCGTTATTTTTTAAAAATGATATTACTTTAAACAAACTATCGTGTGCTGTGTTGTGATTCAAGTAGTTAATATAGTTTCACACCTAATATTGATGATGATAAATATTATTATTGTTCTAACAGGTTAGTATAGCAAAATATTATTTACTAATTTAATAATTTTTATTTTAAGATAAGTGATGTTATTGGATGCTGGTTTTTAATGTCTGCGAAAAATTTAAAGCTTTGTATTGCCTTATCTAATATAAATACCTTGTTATGTTTCCTTTTACTTCATTCCAATACATTATAAAACACAATTCCAGTTTTTTTTATTTATTTCCTTCTTTGAAAAACTTCCAAATCTCCAAAAATATTTTTTTGTCGTTTCGTATAAAGTAAGGAAATGACAAAATATAATCCTAAGTCTCGTTCCACTATTTTCTTCTTAGTTCAATTCCAATTGATTTTTCTTATAGTTTTTCTTATCACAATATATCGTATTTGTTTTTGTCTGAGAATTGAACAATTACTTTACAAGACAAAATTTGGAACCTTTTACGAATTACTTTAATTAAATTATGAAATTCTTTTTAATTGACAACAACAACACACATACCCTCTTAAAAAAAACAAAATATTTTACTTTTGTTTTCTTGTGACGTAGGTAAACGTCCGTTTCCATTTTTTTAAACAATTGAAAGTTTAAGGTTATGTAAATTTTCGGGAGCTTGAAAAACGCAGTGCTTTCAGCAAACTGATAAATTCAACTCTCTCGACTCTTTAGAAATTCTTACGTCTTGGCTTTTTATATTCGACCAAAATATAAGAAATTTCTGCAATATGTTTGGTCGGGTTTTTGACACCTGACAACTTGATAAATCTTAATACCTTAATAATAAAAATTGAATTTTTTGATGGCTTTTTAATGTTACCAATTTTGACTGGAATTATAATAATGAATTATATTCATAATTATAATTCAAATAAACATGAAAAGTTTCGTAGCGCTGCTACTTGACCAGAATGGTAATGACAAACAAAAATAAGAATTGAATATTATTGGAGGTGTTAAGGTACTATTTAAAAATTCCAAACAGCTTACATATTTATTACTAACTAAAAGTATTTTCTATTCAACGAAAATATCTGGTCATCAAAAATACTGATTAGAGGCAGCCTTTTAAGCGGAAATTTTTATGAACTAAATGTTTTTTATAGAGGTATAGAATAAGTTGGCAACACTTTTTTAACTGGTCGCCATTTTGTCAGCTGTTAAGTGATTTATGTTTAGTTTGGTTTGGCATTTCAACATGAATAAACTGACGTCTGAACAACGCTTCCAAATTGTGCAAATTTATTTTGAAAGTCATGGTTCTGTTCGAAATACGTATCGCGCACTAAGTCCATTTTACTGTCAACATAATCGTCCATCAGACAATTAATTCGAATAACTATTCAACGTTTTCGCACCACGTTTACTCTAAATGATAATACGCATCCACAGAGACGTCGTACAGTGCGTAAAGAAGAAGTCATTGCTGCTGTAGAGCGTAGCGTAGAGGAAGACCAGAATCAGTCTATCCGCAATCGTGCACAGGAATTGGATATGTGTCCATTCACTTTATGGAAGATTTTGAGGAAAGATCTTGGTTTGCGTGCTTACAAAATCCAACTCGTGCAAGAATTGTAGCCACACGATCATCTAGCAAGGTGTAGATTTGGTGAATGGGCCCAAAACAAGAATGCCGTTGATCCCGATTTTCATAAGCGAATTTTGTTTAGCGATGAAGCTCACTTTTGTTTGAATGGATACGTGAATAAACAAAACTGCCATATTTGGAGTGATGATAATCCTCAAGTGTATGTTGAGACACCGTTACATCCAGAAAAACTGACTGTTTGGTGTGCTTTATGAGCTGGTGGAATCATTGGTCCGTACTTCTTTAAAAACGATGCTGGTCAGAGCGTTACAGTCAATGGTGACCGCTATGGAGCCATGATTACTGACTTTTTCGTTCATCAATTGAACAACCATGATGTGCAGGAGCTGTGGTTTCAACAAGACGTCGCAACATGTCACACAGCTCGTGCCACAATTGATTTATTGAAGGAAATGTTTGGTAACCGCATAGTTTCACGTTTCGGGCCCTTAAATTGGCCTCCAAGATCGTGCGACTTAACGCCGCTAGACTATTTTCTGTGGGGATATGTGAAGTCGCTAGTCTACGCCGATAAGCCCGAAACGATTGATCACTTGGAGGACAACATTCGCCGGGTTATTGCCGATATACGGCCACAAATGTTGGAAAAAGTCATAGAAAATTGGACCTCCAGATTAGACTACGTCCGAGCCAGCCGTGGCGATCATATGCCAGAAGTCATATTTAAATTATAATGCCAGAAGGTTATCTTTCGAATAAAGTAAATTTCATGTCAATTTAAAAAATTCATCTTTGATTTATTCCATTTAAAAGTTCTATACCTCTATAAAAAAACACCCTTTATTTAGAAAATAAAATAATAAAATATCCACTTTCTGTAAAATGTCTGTACTAGTATAAATACCGGGACGATATTTTAGTTTGTTTTATAGGAATATAAAGATTAAATTCGTATTGGTAATATATAAATAGTTTAAAAAAAATATATAGAGTGCACATCGGAAACTCTCATAATCTTGGAGCATAACATAGCATGATACATACTTAAAAATTCATTCAAGAAAAAAACTGTTTTTAAATTATGCCACGATAAAAGAAACTAATAAAAAATCTACCACAATAATTTATATGGGCGATATTTTCAATAAAGTTAAAAATATATTAAAAAGACAAGATTATAATACATGTAGCCCTTAAAACGAATAAAAACGTTGGCATATACATCAAATATAACAAAGATAAGACCTACAATGGAAGAAAATGCGGGGTTTATAAATTAGACTGTGGTTCTTGCCAAAAAAAGTTACATAACACCGCACCTTAATATTAGAATTAAGGAATATAAAAGAGCATATTTACACAAAAAAGATAAACATCATTCAGCCTACGCAATAAATCTTTTGTCCCAAAAGTACATCTTTAATGAAAACTTCAAAATATTACATACCGAAAATAAAAGCCAAAAGTTGACTTTATTGAAATCTTTAGAAATTATCAAACTTAAAAAACGAATAATGTATTAAACAACCAACTAGATGCTAACAGTTTGCTCATATTATATTTATTTTAACAATACTATTATTTTGGGTTTTCTTAATTACGATACATCCATAAAAAATATTCCATCCTCAACCTTTTTGTCATTACTAATCCGACATTGGCAAAAATAGCAGCATTACGAAATATGTTATATTTATTGAATTATATTATATTTTTTAATAAAAATAGTGAAGGCTTTTTTCATCACGTTAGACGCTAAAAAACTATATTGTCGATGCGTCGAAATCTCTTTTTTCAAGTTGAAAATCATGGTTCCTTGGTTTAGACCGTGTCAAATTGGAAATATTATCCGACGTTTCGCCTACAATTGCATAAGGAATCTTCAGGGATCTTACTTTACAAGATTAGAACACTGAATGACTATCGAGAAGCAACAGCTCAGTGTTTATACACGACTGGTGCTCAGCGAACCATGATCCAACGTTACAATCGATTTTCACGTGTGGTGTAGACTGTAACCTGCATCGCTATTAATATTATTTGGATATTTACAAATTCCGATTGATTTTCTAATTTTACGTTTAAAGAAACCGGACACTGATGCAAGCGCCTTAGTTCTTTACATTAAAAGTGTGACCTGAGCAATGCTGGTGTTCAGCTACTGCAGATTGTACAATTTGTTTCTTTTAAGATTATCATCTCTAATGGAACAGTACAAATTTGCAACGCTGGATAAAATCACCCACGCCCAAGCCGAAAGAATCCGTCAACAAGTCTGTATGAAGAAAAAATAAAATTCGAAGGACTTTTGAGGAACAATAATCCAGCAAGCACACCAATGAACACAGTCGTCAATTTGTGAAGTATACAACTTACCGAAGCAGATAAAACTATCTTATCCGAAAGACAGAACTTCGCAATCACCCCAAGGTGCATGCCAGTGGAAGAAATAATTTCTAGTGTCGAAGCTTCCATTAGAAAATTACCAGTAGACCAAGCAGTTAATTTTTGGAAAATATAATTTTGACCAATGCAGCAAAATTTACGAAAAACGGCCTTCCTAACAGACACGATACTCATTTTTGTAGTGATTCAAATGCTCCTGCAGCAATATGGCGGAATTGTTAAGAAAACTTGGCATTTTAACGTATTTTGTGCAGTAAAAAATGATGGAATAATAAAACTTCTAGAAGTTCAGGGTGGAAATTTTGAACATTTATTAAATTAAGTTGTTTCTCTGTGTAGGTAAGCCGTTTAGCATTTTTACAATTAAATATGTTAAATTTCCTATATTTTAAAAACTGAAAATTTTTGGAATAAACAACCTTATACAAAGTCACCCTTATTTTTAATGCTGAATAAGATAAAATTATTAAAATAGGGGGGTTTACATTTAAAAATAATTGACTTTTAACGATTTTTTCAACTTAATATTTAATGTTAGTTTTAGATTACCCTGTATCTATTTATTATCAAAACATCAACACAGTCCACTAAAGTAGACCTTCTTCTGGAAAAGAACCAACACAAATTAAATATAAAGAGAGGAATTGATAAATATGTTTAGGTTTGAGATAAAATTTAAAATATGACAAAAACGGTTGGACCTAAGTAAAGGACTTTATTCATGAAATATGTCTATAATTTTACGAAGAATCCAAAAATGAAATAACATATAGGGCATTCCATTTAAAATAAGCAAGAAGGTGTTAATCTCCTGTATAACCGGAAGTGCCACCATCTTGAATATATTCTAGCCGAAGTGCTACCAGCGACTTTTAAAAATTTTCCAAAGTCTATTTTCCAAGAAATAAATTGCGGCAGTTTGTCGTAGGACACCCTATGTATATTAAAATGGAGAGGGTCATACCTCATATATCATTACATTTTCTACATTATATTGGGGAAAAATAATCTAGCAAACATTTTTCGATTAATATTTTAGGATTGCATCCATTAATCATATATGAATTTGTGGGCCATATTTTCTCATTAATTATTTGGTTTCTGCAACTTCGCAGAATTTTAAAAATCGATAATGACATATACGTCGCTCCAGTTTTCGACATGTATAATTTTTAGCCACCCTAAAGTTCATTTTTAATATATAATTTATGTTTATGTGCAGGTTTATTTGAAGTGCTAAAAATTCGATTAAGAAGTATTAATAAATTAATACATGTTAATTTTGTGTAAGTATTTTGCATGCATAGCTCGCACAGTTTAATATTATGTAAAACTTAAAGAACTAAATATGGTAAGTACTCATTTATTTTATATATCACATTTTCACATTGTTATTTATATATTTTATTCGCTTATTTCAACAAATGGCTAAGTATTTCATTTTGATAGAGCATGAGATTCATAATTGTACACGTAGCGGTGTTTCACATAACCCAAGAATGCTCCAGTCGATATAGGATAGTTCTTCTTCAAAATCTTCCATTTGGTTTTCAAAGTTCTAATACTCTATGCTGCAATTGAGACTTCTGGTTTTTGAGGCAAGTATTCATTGAATTTTTGCCTCTCCCAGATCCGTGGAGCAGAATTTGTGGAATTTTTATTTACCTAAATGTGGAGATGTTCCGTTCGTTTTAAAATTTGCCGTTGGGGGTTAGTTAAGCCTTAAGTCTTCCGAATAAGATATCGGTAAGGGAATATTGGGCAGATAGGATTAGGGTTTCAGGACAGGACTCTTCCTGGTGGGAAGACGTTATAAAGTCAGTAGCCTGCGTAAGCTCGTCGATTCTTGCAGCAGTCCATGTCTCTCTCTATATATAGAAAACCAGGAAGTAGAAAAAGTCGATGAATATATTTACTTGAGATAGACAATAATATTAGGTAAAGAAAATCATACAGAAATATTCAGGCGAGGTTGCCATAGGAAAATTGGACCCAATAATATAAAATCCAAGCATCCCAATCAATTTAAAAAAGAAAGTTTTTAATGCATGTATACTACCAGTTATAACGTACGGAATGGAAATTGTAACCTTTACAGTCAGAAGTTTGAGTAGATTACGAACAACACAAAGGAATATTGATAGGATTATATTAAAAGTAAGCATATAAACAAATGTGGAGAGAAGCAAAGATCGACGATGTAATAGAACGCTTAACGCCACAAAAATGGAATTAGATGATGTATGTGGCATGACAGGAAAATGGAAAGTGAGCAAAACGCATAATACAGTGGCGTCCAAGACAGCATAAGAAGAGTGTGGGACTCCACAGAAACGGTGGTTAGATAACGCCAAACATGAAGCGTGAGGAAACTAGCACCAATAGGCACAACAGAACTAATTCGAGTAGAAATAACAAGGGAAGATTTATATTCAGGAGTGGATGCGGAAAAGCTTCAAAAATAGAGAAGAAAACATTTGATTCAACAATTTGATAAAGGGAAATATGCTGAAATTTCACGTATGATATTCCATTAAATAACAATTTTAGATATTAAAAATTTCTTTATTATTTTTATTAGATTTATTATGGCTATAAATATTTGCTGGTACATTGATAAACCCTTTTCATAACCCATAGTTACATCATTTCATTATTCCACTCTAACCGTAACTAGCGTTTGCTCAAAATCCAACGCAATATACAACGACGTGTAATAACTTAAAATATTAATTGTATCATATAGTTTCAGAAACCATAGAATATGTTGAAGAAAAAATCAAAATAACAGTCCCAATATGACATCTGAAAGTTATAGAAGTCGCACGAATCACCAGATAAACCTTCCCCATTAGCTCTCCAATGATCATCAGGCGGATTTTCGGGGTTGCCTAATTACGAGTCTAAAATAAGATTCTCGAAATGTTAAATAGTGGATCCGATATATATTTAAACCTGCCTGAAATCACCAATATTATCTTCCAATAAGCTTATAAGTTGTGGACTGGTTTCCAAAATAATCAAATAGGAATTTTTGGTGTTATAATCTTAAAGTCAAAATCTCGATTTAAAAAAAAATTGTATAAAAAAATTGAACCGACTTCTAAAAATGCACTAAAAAGTGAAAAATAACTATAAATTTTGATATCAAATTGAAATTTTTGAAGCCGGCGCCAAACTAATACCTGACAAAAAATGATTCGCATAAACAGATTAAAAATACTTTATTTGTAATCGCCTTCTTATCATTATCTATATATATATCTATATATATATATATATATATATATATATATATATATATATATATATATATATATATATATATATATTAGAAATAATTTGGCGCCGACAGCAAAAACTTCAATTTTATATAAAAATTTACAGTTGTTTGACACTTTTTAGCGCACATTTAGAAGTCGGTTCAATTTTATTTAAAAAGAAATTATTTTATCTATAAATTATTTAAACTAAGTACTAATCGAGATTAGTGCATCTCCCAATGACTCCAGGGTGGCAAAAGAGTACCCATTTTATCCAAAGTTGTAAATCACCCTAAAATGAACCATTAAAAATTCTTTGATTTTTAGAGTTCTCCAAATACCAGTGAAATTGTGCCAAACAAATATTTAGTCTGTCATAGTAAATCCACTATCTTAAATTTAAAATTAATTTTAGATTAGTAATATAGGCCCCAAAATCTTCCAATCTTGATATATTTTATACTGCATATGGAGTATATGCCCCAAGAACCCCGCAATATCCATTTTAGACAAAATCAGAAAATGTAAAATTTTCAGTCCCTCATATTGTATCTTATCAACCTAAAAGTTGCAAAAAATTAAATTTATATTCGTAATATACGACCCCGAAAGCCTCCTAATACCAAATCTGAAAAAATGCGAATAAAGTAAAATTTTTAACCCACCATATTAGATCCGCCATATTGAATATCAAAAAAATAATTTTAACATCTTAATCTAATCTAAATCTAAACCCTTCAAAGCCTCCTGGTACCAATTTTGGATGAAATCCGGAAATTTAAAATTTCTAGACCGTCGTATTGCATCTGATATATCAGATTTTCTCAAAATAATTTTATATTCGCTATTTATATCCTGTAGAACGATCCAGTTCCACCTTTGAACAAAATCGAAAAATGTAAAATTTTTAGTCTGCTATTTTGGATTTGCCATATTGAATCCTAAAAAAATACTTTTAAATTCATAATTCATAACCCTCAAGAACCTCCTATATCATTTTTGGAGAAAATCGAAAATTGTAAATTTTTTAGGACGTCATATTGAATCCGTCAGATTGAGTTTTTCAAAAAGTATTTTAAATTCGTAGTTAACACTAACAAAAATTTCCCCATACTGATTTTAGACAAAATCGTCTGCCATATTGTATCCACCATATTGAATTTAAAAAAAAAATTCAAATTCGGTGCGTACCGCCTCGAAAATTCCCCATACTAATTTTGGAAAAAATCCGACAAAATTGATTCTTTTGTCCCCAATATTAAATACGCCATATTGAATTTTTTAATGATATTTTGGAATCGTTATGTGTGACCTCGAAAACTCTCCCACACCAGTTCAGAAGAAAATCGGACAAAACTAAATTTTTTTGTTCGCCATATTGGATCCGACATATTGAATTTCATAAAAATAATTTCAGATTCGTTGTTTGTGACTCCGAAAATTCCTCGATACCAATTTTGGAGAAAATCGGATAAAATTAATTTTTTTTGTCGCCATATTGTCAGCGCCATCGTGGATTTTACTGCACCAATTTCGTCCAAAAAAATATAAGACCACCGCAGCAACTGCCTGAACATAACGTAAAAGATTTCATTCAAATCGGTGCCGCTGTTACGGGGTAATCGGTGTACAGGGTGAGTCAACGATTGGATGAAGTAGGTTTGTGCCTTTTCGGTGAAATTAACAAAGAAACTATATTTACTGTTTGATACAGTTTATTTTTACGCAGATTTTAAAAATATTTAGGACTCTACAGGGTGAGCCAAAAAACTAGGACAGCATAAAGTTGTATTTTTTTAAATAGAACACCCTATATACGAATCGTATTTTCGATTTAGCTTATAATTTTAAATCTTTTTTATTAAGGGTTTACTATAACAAAACTTTATAGTTTCTGAGATAATTAAGTTTAAAGAAAAAAAGTCACATTTTCAAGCATCAATTCAATCCTAAATAACGTTTTCAATTTTGTGACAAATATATTTAAATTTGGAATTTGGCAAGGCCAAGGACAAGTTAACATAATTTTTACCTAATATTTGCAATAAAAGCTACAGGGTGTTGAACACATCGGCTCAAATTTGAACAATTTTAAGTGAATAAATATCTTTTTTTTTTAAATGGTACACCCTGTATATTTTCATGTTATTTAATAGAGTAATAAAAACCCTAAAAGTTTTGTTCAATATATCCTATACCTATTTATAATAGTTTTTGAGATATTTCAGTTTTTCTTATTTTCCATACTTTTTTACAGATCTTTTGTTTTATAATCTCGACTTACGGAAGTTCATCAGACATATATATATATATATATATATATATATATATATATATATATATATATATATATATATATATATATATATATATGTAATATAACGAATAATGTATTTCATCATATTTAACCACATTCTGTAGTTTCTTTTTATTATTTTACATGGCTACTATGATAATGAAGACTCTGTAAAAAAGTATGGAAAATAAGAAAAACTGAAATATCTGAAAAACTATTATAAATAGGTATGGGATATATTGAACAAAACTTTTAGGGTTTTTATTACTCTATTAAATAACATGAAAATATACAGGGTGTACCATTTAAAAAAAAAATATTTATTCACTTAAAATTGTTCAAATTTGAGCCGATGTGTTCAACACCCTGTAGCTTTTATTGCAAATATTAGATAAAAATTATGTTAACTTGTCCTTGGCCTTGCCAAATTCCAAATTTAAATATATTTGTCACAAAGTTGAAAACGTTATTTAGGATTGAATTGATGCTTGAAAATGTAACTTTTTTTCTTTAAACTTAATTATCTCAGAAACTATAAAGTTTTGTTATAGTAAACCCTCGATAAAAAAGATTTAAAATTATAAGCTAAATCGAAAATACGATTCGTATATAGGGTGTTCTATTTAAAAAAATACAACTTTATGCTGTCTTAGTTTTTTGGCTCACCCTGTAGAGTCCTAAATATTTTTAAAATCTGCGTAAAAATAGACTGTATCAAACAATAAATATAGTTTCTTTGTTAATTTCACCGAAAAGGCACAAACCTACTTCATCCAATCGTTGACTCACCCTGTACATACATAAAAAAATTACATTGTCGACGAATTGAGAATCTCATTCTTTTAAAAGTCGGTTAATTACCGAAATTAACCTAAAATGGTTATTTTCCAATATTATTTTTACTTTGTCACATTCATGCAATTTTATGTTTTAGAGACACCGGATTTTATAGGATGAAAGTTTAAAATTCCAGATATCTCCGAAATGCAATCTTTGTTTAAAATCAGTATATCTCTGTCCTTTAAAAATAAATAATTCTAACACCAGTTACTGGTTCGCTCATTGCTGACTAGTCCCTATAAATTTATCATTTTGATTTGATTATAAGCTAATATTTTTTATTACAGTGTATAATAGTGGT
Organism: Diaprepes abbreviatus; assembly: GCA_034092305.1. Taxonomy (NCBI): domain Eukaryota; kingdom Metazoa; phylum Arthropoda; class Insecta; order Coleoptera; family Curculionidae; genus Diaprepes; species Diaprepes abbreviatus. The sequence goes on from JASJET010000122.1 coordinate 13,156,256, forward strand.
TCACTTTATATATCAAATTGAAACCTTTAATAACAAAAAACATCAAAGACAAATGCTTTTTACAAACATGAAATATGCTCATACTTCAAATAAAATATGAAACAGGAAATGCCGCCTGCTTCGTATTACTTTTATAATTTATTACCTGATGCAGAGTTCAAATTTTTCTTGTGAGAGGCTCAAATAAAGGCAATTTTAATATTGCAGGCGGAGAGCGAATTTTCCTCCGGTAAATAAGTGCTAGTATTTTCAGAAAGCGTATCAAACATTACATCCGAATCGCATTTCTCTTCGAGTGATATTTTATACCGAATTTTTGATAAACAATACATTTGAATCGTTCGGCTGAAAAATGATTTTTACGATAATACAATCGTCTTGTCGCGTAAATAACGTAAAACAATAGCATATTTTATATTCTACTGATTCTGTTTGTAAGTTGCTGAGCGAATTTTGTGTATAAAGCAGGAATTTAAAACAAAACGACTTTTATTTCATTCAAATCGCAGTTTTCTTTGAATACTATTTTATAAAATCTTTCTGCGCTTTTGTCGAAACAGTATTGCGTAGATTTTAATAATTAGTTATTTCTTGAGGTAGTATGAACTCTTCGTGGTGCTCACCAAGCAAAAATGTATACGAACTAAATAAAGGCACTAGTAATTACCATATTCATTTGTCCACGTGCAATTTTACCTATTTTATTTCGTTGAAAAAATTCTCAAAAAAGTTACACATATTCTGATATTTATAACGTATAGAATATAGCAAAACATGCGAGAATACAAATTTAGAAATTACAAGAAAGTAAGATGTCTCATCCGTATTAAATCGTAATCAAAATCCACAAAGCAAAATAACAATGAGGAAGTTATAAATTCAAAACACTCGGTATAACACTAGTAAATTATAAAGTCGCTGCCCAGTCAAATTATAAATCATGTCAAAATAAGCAAATGAACTTGACTCATATAAAATTAATCATTAACTGCAAAATCTGATCAAAAAAAAAAATAACAATAAATTGAAATAAATTGTCAAAAATACAGTAATTAGCCCCAAAATTCAGTCTATCCATAAAAATTAGTAAATTTATTTAACAAAATAACAAAATACTCATTATAATACACAATTCATGAAGCTCCCGATCAAAAATCACTTAATAAATTACAAATCAACGTATACAATTAAATTTTTCAGATTACGAAAGCACACAATTCAGGCTTCAAGTGAAATTTGACAAATATATTACAAAAAAAAAATCACATGTCCTTAATTAAAATTGGCTCGGTTACCCTGTGCTATTTTTAGTCGCATATTCTAGTATCACCCAAGTAAGAGAAAAATACCAAATCTATAAATTACCCCATTTAAATTTAAAAAAAAAAACAATAAGTAATAATGATAAAAACGTAAGTAAGATGAATATAACTGAATTAAGTAAATAAGCAGTTAGCTGCAAAGTAACTATTAAATAAAAAAAAATGATAAGTTACCTTAAGGTTTACAGATGGCCGGTAACCTTAAGAGTTCGTGAGGATCCTAAATCCTCGCAAGTTGTCTTAACAGTCCCTAAAAAGGTACAATGGGGAAAATAAGTCTCTGAAATAATAGAGAAAGCAAAAAAAGTCTGCGCCACGTGTGTACTTACTTGTAGATAAATCCTTACAAGAAGAACTTGTTCATTAAAGGCAAAAGATAATGCAAACAAACAAAATAATAAAAACTAACGAACAAAGGGCAACCTTGGCCGAATATCCCAAAATATTAGATTAAAAATCTCGGACACTCCTTGCTTCCACACTTCGGCTATTTAAGATTAAAATGAACGAGGGAAACGACATTTTCTTCCCAAGTAAAATATTCACTTCCAGAAAAAAAAACAGAAAAAAACAGAACAGCAAAAATCACCCTTGATGAAGTTGACCAGTCTGATAACAATTGTACGTAGTACCATATTTAAGTGCGATTGAAACCGTCAAAGTAGCTTTTCAAACCCACCAAAAAAATTAATAAAATCAAGTTGTCGGCATATCTCCCAAAACCAATGTGAGCTCTAGATGAACAGAACACAATTAATATCATCCTATTGCAGATCAAAGTCAGAACAATTATTATACTATTAAATTTCGGTACAAATAAATAAAATTCCGTACATTAACCCATAAAGAAAGAAACCCTAATCGATAAAACAAATCACTGTACTTTAGGCCATTTCGAGCAAAGCATAAGCTACTTGCCCAAATTTCCTTCCACAAGTACGGACCATACAGAGCAGAACTTGCACATAGCGTCACTATGACCCAAGATAATACTCTTGAGGCGGTGTAGAATGCAAAAAGAAATGAATAATCAAATAAACTAATAAGACAAGAATGTAAATAGAATTAGCGAGATTAATTAAAATAATTCCCAGAAAGAAGTTAAACCGAAATCTAGGAAAAATAGGAAGGTACGATAAATAGACTTCTATAAAGAAAAGAGCCAGGTACGATGTAACAGGCTATTAACGTAATTAAAACTGTATTTGTAGTGTAAGAAAGTAGGATAGAAATCAGTGCTGTAAAAGAAATCAACCAGGAAATGGAGCTAACAGGGTTTAAAATATAATAAAGCTGAAAGTACAATAAATGGATTATTTTTATATAAGGGGTTAATGAGAAATTCTAAAGAAAAACGTCACTGTGGTTGCCCATGCCATGAGTATTTGTATAAACAAAGTAAAATTAACATAATTAATTATAATGAACCTAAAAGGAATTTTGAACTGTAATATACTGATCATCCCGATCAGCTTCGATAATTCCGCGGTATGGCTTCAACCTGTAGAGATGTATTACTTCGGTTTTGGCCTTGGGACTATATTATTGATTCTTTTAAGAACAGCATATAGCTCTTCCCATGATGGCATCAGCTTAGGTAATTTGCTCTCCTTTCTTTGTGGATTCCATAACCAAACTCATCTTGTTGGAACTCTGCCGAGTTTACCTTGATGTTTGATGTTTTCATTCTTAGCATGGCCAGATCCATGCGTTCTCTAACTTATTCATAAACTTCTCGCAACTTCTCTTGTAAGGTATCAATTTCCACCTTTCATCAATTGAGAAGCCGAATACTATTTGACAAATCAATCGAAATTTCCATCCAAATAAGACCCTGACTGATGTAGCTTCGGTAGTTTCATGTACTGTGAATCGATAGACCATTAAAAAGATTGTTAAATATTTATTCCAATCTTTGTGATTTCTGTTCACAACCTTTGAGAGATGCTCTTTAGTGGTCTTATTAAATTTTTTAACCATGTCATCTCTCTGAGGAGTAAAATATTTCTGGAAGTTTGTCTAGAATCTTGTTAGCTTTTAAATGATCACCAGACTTCCTACTGTGAACTCCTTCTAATACTACTGTACTTTGTTTCTTGATACGACCAAATGGATTTTGATTTACTTGCTATCGGAACTTTCCTAAGATGTTTTTAATAACCGGTCATTAATCAATAAAGATTCCCCCTGAATCTAAAGAGCCTTGATTATGAGTTCTTTTTCCGAGATACTTTCTCAACTAGGACGCCTTTCATGACTTTTTTTAAGTTAAAAAATGTCGCTAAATCATCATTTTCAAGTTAACTTTTTCTCATCAGAGCTGTATTCTAATCTGACTCAACATTAAAATAAACTCTCTGAATAGAAAACCTTTCACTTTGTTCTACTTTGCTACGGTAATCTTTCTCTGCCTTATATGGTTTTCTTGACAAATCATCTGCGTTTTTGTGCAGATTTTCTGATTTATATTTGATGTTAAAATGGCATTGTTGCAGTTTTTCCTTTTTTTCTTCTATGCGGTCTCTAGACCTTAATTGCTCCTGACAATCCCGTATCCTGTGTCCAGTTCGCCAACATCTGTAACAGTTTATTTGGTTTCTTAATTGAACTCGAAAGTTCTTTCTCATGTGTTTGTTTCATCTACATCTGTAGCACTTTATCTGGTTTCTTAGTTCCACCCAACAGTCCTTTTCATGTGTCCAATTCATCCATATTTCTAGCACTCGATCTGGTTTCTACTATAACGTGAAGTATGACATTCTACGTTTGATTTGAGAATTACATTGTTTACTTTTTTCTGATTCTGATTTTGTACGATCTCTGGATGATGAATAAGACCTCAATTACACCCGGCAGTCACTTCTCATGTGTCTAGTTTATCCACATCTGTAGCGCTCGATTTTGTTTCTTCCATAATATGAGGTATGACATATTGTGTCTAGTTCTTTAAGGTCTCGGACTACATTGTCGTTCGGTAAATAAAAGAGCATATATATAATATTGCAAACAAGGGAATGAAATTAGTGAGGTTTGTACACGAAATCTTCCCACGATTCAACTGAAGCTAGATGGCAGAAACGCTTTTTGAGATTTGTAGCCTATAAATTAGATATTCCTAAAGAAAATATCATCTACCCTCTTTTACTAGTCTAATTAAATTTGAAGCCTTTTGAACATCATAGACTTACTTTATCTATATAAAATCGTTAATAGATTTTCTAGAATTACTAGAGCATACTGGCTTCAATGTACCTCTGTGGAAATTCATAGAATCAACTACTACGTATGCCCCACTAAATAGAGTGGACATTTTAGCTAACAATTTGTTCCGTGATCTTGTTGATCTGGACATCTTTGACTTGTCTTTAAATAGCTTCAAAACTTTTTAAATCGATAACTGTGGTGTAAATTTTAACTTTTCATTGTTCTTGGTGTGGTCTTAAATTGTCAGCGTACTGTAGTTAAATGAATACTTTGGATTTGTTTATTCTTTATTAGTTCTGATCTGTATGGAGACTTGTGTATTTATGAGTTACGAAGTGCGGTAAATTTTTAAATTGGTTTAATCTTAATAAAGCATTAATTTATTTATTTATTAAATCCTTGCTTTCCTCTATGGTACAGCTCGTATTTTTGGTCTTGGCACAGAGTGGGCTGCCTCAACTTTCAAACCCACTACAATAACTATACTTGCTGATACGCAACATAAACTGTATTTTCTGATCTCTGACTCCATGAGTAAAATACTGGATCATAAGCTCTTCTCGGAATTATTCCGGAGCTCGTGAGTAAGCTCAATGAACAAGACGTCGGACATCTGTTTCATATTCTTGTAAACTTTCTCCATTTTTCTGTCGTCTTGACTTTAGCTGTAACTAATATAACTGGCGCCGATGCTGATCTGTAAGTCCTAAGGATTTCATAGTCTCTTTGTTAAGTTTTTGTTTGTCTTTAAGGCGACGTTGTTTTATAAATCCCTTAAAATCAGCCAATGTTTTTTTTTTGTTTTATTTCGATTATTTGTGGTCTAGAATTTACCACAGAGACTCGTAGAATGTTCTTGAAAACTCCTAAATTGCTTTCTTGATGACAGGTCCAATGCCGAAATCAGTTTTTGTGATCTCTTCTAATTTCCAAGTAGAATGTTCTAGAACGTTGTCGGAAATTAACCTTATCTTCTTACTTGATAATAAGTATAAGAGTTAAGTCCATTTTTCTCAACCTCTTCTGGTTTACACACAGAATTTTATGGAAATCCGATGGTAATCCTCACTTCTGACACCAATTGTTACGATTTTCTCTCCTTATATTATTACTGGGTCCAAGTAAGACACAACACGTTTCACTAATATGTAACGACTCTTTAATAACTACTTAACTTTTTCAGTTTCAAATAGAAAGTAACGAATGCTTATTCTTTTCTATATAATCACAGAATATTCTAAAATATATGAGAATTTAAATCTAGAAATAACGAGAAACAATGATGACTCATCGGTAAAATATTTGTTTCCTTGCATTATAATGACGATAATATTGAGAAATAATGCATTACTGATACTTTACACCTTTATCATGTTTTTACGTTACATACCCCTTCCACTTTTTTCCAAAAAATAAAGATATTTTAAGCTTCAATACAACCTGGCCTAGGTTAGACGTAAAATGGCGAATGTAATATTTATATATAATATTTAGTTGGTACCATATCATATGAGTTGAGTAACAATTTTATAATAAATGGAAATTTTATCAAACGAATTTTAGATGAATATACCATCGCATGTAATTTAAGAAAATGGTAGATATTGTTTTCAGGTCATAATTAAAACCCTTAATTAAAGAAGAGAACCTAACAATGTACATAATGATAATGAGTATATAAAGAATCAAAATATATTTTATTTTATTATTTATTTTTTACACCCTATATAAACTAACCCAAATAAAAACTTCTGTAACATTCCCAATAAAATGAAATAATATTCTCTAGAGTAAGAACGGGCCTTCTACTACAAGCTATAGTCATAGTTTCTTAACATTTTCTAAAATATTTTACTGTTATTGTTCCAGTAAATTTTCTTTCATTTATACTCAATGGGGAATAGCCAATCCCAATAGAAACCTCAGCAGATTACAGGCAGTTTTTTAGAGTGATTCACCGGTTGAAAAACGTCCCGGGGGATCGGATGGTGGTGACAAGGGAACGAAAAAGGGAGATTCCGAATCGAATAATGCTGACTGGCTGCGATATGAAGTTTTCGAGTTGTTGCCTTAAACTACTTGTAGCCTTTAGGCTAAATAAATTATTCCTAAAATGTTATAAAGCAAATACTTGATTTGTAACCCGAAGCGTGAACTGATAAATGGACTTGTTTATGGGAAAGTACTAAAATAAAATTTTAGATCTCTTTTTATGTCATTGCAACTTCATTGGCTAAAGCAGTTTTAATAAGTATCGGATGTCAAAAATAAATGGGTTGTAGCATGATTGTGGAGGGGATTACTCTCTAATGATATAATGAGTGTTAAAATATAAATTCTTTTGTCAGCTTTCTCCCATGCATAAAAAACCTCTACTTTATGAACTTAAACATAAGTTCTTGGTATGAGAAATGGTTATCTGGTAAGAAGAATAACTCATCCTGTTATATCCTGTTTTATTATTTGTTACATCATATGCTATATATGGTAAGTTTTTTAAAAACAATATAATCTAATTCAGTATTTTTTTATGTTCCGTTTTTATATTATAATGTAGTATAATATATAATGTTGCACCGGACGACTCCTGATTCATTGTGTAAAATTTTAGTACTTTTGCTTTTAAATAATTTTGGGACAAATTAACATATTCAAAAAAAATGGTTATTGCGGATATCTTGAGGTGAGAAGTCTAATTCAATTCATAATTTTGTATAGGTTGCTTATATCGTTTTGTTCCGAGCGGCCGGTCTTTATACACACTGAATTGTTTTTATAACATTTTATTCAACTTCAATTCTGACAACTTGTCAAACAGTTCAACTTACTTTAACGACGTCTCAAAATAAACCGTCCACGAAAGCCGATCGAGAAGGCAGAAGCAAGAATGGGACTCCACCGACTAAATCACTCAACAGTAAAATCGCAAAGGACATTGTCAGGACACAAAAACATATGTAAAAAAATCAGGAGCTCTGAGTTGGAAAGGGACACAGACCATATGAACTCGAGCTACTGTTATAATATGCCGTTTGAAGTCACAATAGAGGATCGAATGGCAAGTAAAAGAGAAAAATCAGAAACATTCTCGGGTGCAAGTATCTGGTACACTGACGGTTCAAAAACTAGTGAGGGTACTGGAGCTGGGATATATGGGCTACAACCGAGGAAGGAATTAACCCTTCCCCTTGGAAAATGCCCAACAGTATTCCAGGCAGAAATATACGCAATCTTACGGTGCGCAGACAAGATAAACAGGAGAGCTTACAAAGGAAAGCAAATCCTCATTTACTCTGACAGCCAGGCAGCCCTAAAAGCTCTCAAGGGCCAAAAGGTATCATCAGGACTAGTTTGGGAATGTCAGAGAGAGCTGGAAATTCTGACAAAAGACAACAGAGTTATGTTAAAGTGGGTACCAGGACACGAAGGCATACATGAAAATGAAAAAGCTGACGAGCTGGTTAGAGCAGGGTCGGCATCTCAATACATAGGTCCAGAACCGGCCTTTGGGCTGCCGCGGTGCGGGAAGCAATCAAAAAATGGATCGAAAAAGAACATAAAAACCACTGGATGACCGGACAGGGTTTAAACTACAGCAAGCTATTTATTGGTAATCCTGGCAAGAAAATTACTCCAAATGAGTAGGAACCAATTAAGCACTATTACGGGTATAATGATGGAACACATGGCCGTCAAAGTACATCTGAATAGAATGAATCTATACAACGGAAACTTCGGCTGCAGACTATGTGGACAAGACGAGGAAACGGTGAAACATATCATATATGACTGTGAGTCACTGGAGAGATTTAGACAACAAACATTCGGGTCAGTAAGTCTAGAGCCGGGAGAAATACTTACTCACTCCTTAGCAGGACTGTACAGATTAAGCCAGGGGGCTAGGTTGACAGAGTGGCTTTAATGTCTAGGATAAGCATAATAGGCCTACTCTGGTCGCAGTGCATCCGGCTTTAGGACGGACCCGGGAATATAATAAAAAAAAGCCGATCGGGATACTTTATATACCCTTTTTGCCGATACCAGGAGATTCCAGAATCTTTTGGAAGGATTTTCATACTACGTGGTATAATAAAAACAATAATAAGGAATAACCTGATAGTTTATAGACCTTTCGTCATGGGCCTTCCATGTTAAAAATAAGGAAATAGTATTTTCTGAAAAGTTCCAGACATTCTTTCATATTCGTCTCGTGAGAATATTAACAAAGGTAAATTTTATTAAATAAATTATGAACTCGTAGAATATAAACCTAAAACCCTACGAACTATAAACCCAAACTAATACTATGAAATGAATAACGCTATAAAGTCCATTACAATATCAAAATATGTTGTAATTTACTAAATTTTTTTGTTGAATAAAAAAGTTGTTATTATCAATGCAAAAATTCCTTTGTAATTTCTGCTACTAATAGTGTTACACATAATTTTAAATAAATAAGAAACACATAACAACAAAGCTTGATTTACACAATAATTTAAAGGAAACCGAATAAAAAATTTATTTAGTTTTTCTCGATATTTATAATTTAGCAAATTCTGACATAGTATAAAGATATGAAAAACAATGGTTTGTAAATTAATAAACTGTGATTTATTTGAAGAAAAATTCCAATAAAAAAAAAATACAATAATAATGGTCGGTTCATACTACCAAAAGTTATTACTTATCACTAAGAACTTCCACTAACAACTTTGATTTACAAGTTAAATTATACACTTTATTTTCATCTATTCATAGTCCTAACTGAAAATTAACAACTATCAATTATGAACTAATTGTAAGAAGTTGGTCAACTTTTAACTTTAAAAAAATCGGCATAATTCATGCCCGCTCTTGGATATTACCGGAGGAAAAGTACATAAAACTATAAAAAATAATATTATAAACAAATAAAACTTAGCAAAAATGCGTCTTAAAGTAGTCGAAACACTTTAGAATAAAATTGATTAAATCATCACATTTGGAAAGCAAAACACTTTTAAAAAAATTTTAAATTCTGGAGTACGAACCACGCATTTTTATTTCCTAGTATAGATGTTAGTTTAGTGAAGATTCTTAGTATTAGTTGATAATTTTAGAAGTATGAACCAAACAAAATTAAAAGAGCCATCTATTTTAAATAAATGTTTGTAGTAATTTTAATTTGCTTCTATTTATTTGGTGACATATTAAATGACTACATGATTTTAAAGAAAAAGTGTTCATTTCGATTTTTCTTTTCTGGACCCTATTAAGACTTTAAATTTATCAACAAGGCTTGACTTTATCAGATATGCTGCTCCACCAGTTATGGTAATAGGTGTAGCATTAAAACAGTCGGCGGTCCCTCCTATGCTACGAATAGAAATAATTCTGGGGGCCTTCTTGATATTGGTCAATACTCGCTCGTTAATATTGACTAATTGTAATTTTTCTGGTTCTCTTCTGTGCGGTCTCTGGATAGTGAACGAGACCTTAATCACACTTGACAGTCCCTTCTCATATGTGCAATTCGTCCACATCTAACAATTTTATCTAGTTACCAGTTCACGTCAGATGGACGACCAATCAGAAAAAAATTAAAACAAAAATTTATATCACGTGACCACTTTCTATAAAATACAAAATTCATTTTTTTTTACGGGGTACAGGTCCATCATTCGTACAGTAAACATCATTAGTCTGGTTCGTAAAAAGTAACATAACCTCATTATTTTCCAGTTGTTATTTTGAAAAGTAAAAGGAGTGGTTATTAATCGATTATAGTGTAAAATCCGTTAGTCTTTTTTATTAACGGAACCATAACTTAAAAGTTTTTCACATGTTATTTCATAAATAAATTAAAAGGAAGACAGTGCAGATTAATCTGTGGTAAAGAAAATATTGCTGGTCTCATTCATTAAAATTTTTCCAAAAAAGTAAAAGGAAGAAACATAGAGCTTGGATATAAAATTATCTGATGATTGAAAGTCAATTTTAAAGCAAGAAAAAGAAGTTTAATAAATTAATAAATAAATATAATAAACAAGCAGCTGTGAATAATATTTAAATAATTGGCAAAGGAGGAAGGATTTCTAAATTTTTCTTTATTAAAAAAAAAGTAAGGAGGAAATATAAAACGTGGATATAAAAAAATTTCTGGAGATTTAGAAGGTATTTATTTCTTTTGTAAGATATAAAAATTTTTGACTTGCCTGAAGATAAATTGATAAAATAGATTTATACTAACCTTGTTATGAATAGTTAAAGTTAATAATAAAAATAAATTGTTTAATTTGCACTGTATCCAGATGACTTTTTAATAATAACGGCACAAACTAAATTATTTTTAGATTGTTTAAAATAAAATCACATTTTAAGACGACACTCATTTGTGACCGTTTAGACAATTTATACAATATTGCCAGATTTAATAATTTTAATATATGCTGTCCATAATTTTTATTTCGCTAATAACAAATAAACAATTTAATAATTTGTTTTGCAGACACGTTGCGCAGTCGTAACAAAACACGAACGACTGAAATATCATCGCAATATATATATATATATATATATATATATATATATATATATATATATATATATATATATATATATATATATATATATATCTGTCTTTTCTCCGTTTTGGCAAAAATTTGATCGTTCTACATCTCTAATGCCCTGGGTTGTTTCTTTCCGCTAGACATGTTTAAAGTGTATATTCTTATATCCCCGAGGAACTCCTGTACAATTATGAGCATTTGTTCCAGCTGATTTGAAATTCATCTATATACATAATATGACTCTCACTACCCCTTCATGATTGTTCATAATACTGAAGCTGCACCTGGTGGGATTTGAACAGTGTGTTGATAATGGGGCACTGCCAGGTGGAACCATAAAGAGCGTAATGAATTGCTTCGAAACATTCAGATTTGTATTAGGATTGTATGTGGTGTTGTTGCTGAAAAGTATTTAATTTGGATCCTAATTTTTTAGCTTGTCATGAGGTACACTAAAAAGGACACATGAGGATCTTGTGCATTCTCATTATAGCTGTTAACCAGTAATGTGGTACTGACTTTAAGGCCTTCGGTTTGGTCAACAAGATGGTTCCTTCAGTAGATATAGGCCTAACGGCAGATGATATAATCAATAATAGCTTACTCTTTGCAATCTATTGCGCTTCTGGTATATCTTTTTTGCTGAATTTCAATGATGTTACTTTTCACAATGTGCATGGCTGTGTTAACATTTAGATGGATTTTTTGATATTTTTGAGAAATAATGTAACTTCTTGTGCAATAAACAATGGTATTTTCTGTAGATAAATTAAAACATTATTCATAAGAACAGTTAATGATGTATAATTCAGAACTTGTTGAACCAGTCATTCGGGAGCCCGCAAGTCCCATTATTGTTGTTATTCATTTATTAAAAAAATAAAAATTGTGGTCCGAAAATAATTACCTAGTATAATTAATGAACAAAATAAATACAAAAAAATTAATGGCAATTTTTGAAATTCAGTAAAGCATAAAAATAAAAATGTAATCAAAAAAATAACTTGTTAATAAGAAAAACCTTAATTTTACTGGCGATTTAGCTATCGCAGTTATATTTTCAAATCCAACAGTATCATGACATAAACCGTAAATTTATTAAATAAAATGAAATGTAAAAAATTTTTTAAAGAATGTATTTTTCCCCGAGGAATGTCAAACTCCTAAACCAAAAACCGCTCCCCCAACTGTTCAAAATTAATTTTAATCGTTTGTCATTTTAAAGCAATCCCTTCCATTAAAACTGTAAAGACCTAAACCGAACTAAAATTAGATTTAAAAGAGACACAAGACATTAAGATAACAAATCATTGTTCGGGATTAATCAACCCAGCCTTGAAATAAATAAAAGACAAATCTGCCTTCCAATAACAATAAAGGCTCAAGATACCAACCGACTGATGGTCTAATTAAGTGTATCAAAGGGTGCTGCGAAGTGAAACAGAGAGTGACCGTTTGTCCGTGTCGATTTTACGAGAGGGACTTACGCGTGACTGACACCCGCTCTGATGCTTTTAACGAGTAAAGCTGCTGTGCTCAATACACGCTTCATTAGCTTTGACACACTGAATACATGTATAGTACGGCAAGCACAAGACGGATCAATGTGTGGCCGTTAACTTTTGTCCATTAAATTAAATGTATCCGAATGGGTTTTGGTGCAGGATAATTTTTTTTAATTTAAAATAAATAAAAGTCATTAACCAAAATACTGAAAAAGTATTTGCTAAAATAATATTTTGTATTTTTTTTACTGAAAATCAAAATAATTGAAAATATTCTAATATTAATTCATACAAATAGTATTAAGTTAAATACGAATTCATATCTAATTTAATAATAAAACAATATTTGAATCATGAGAAGACCTTCTAATGCAATAATCTAAGAAACTTTCTTTCATAAGGTCACTCAAGCCTCTTTCAATCTGTAACAGCCTTTTTTTGCAGACCGTTTAACATAGAGGGTTGAAATTTGGTAGAGTATTGATGATGCTATTATTGCTAGTTTCGAAACGATGAAACTACAGGTTATTTCATCTTACAGATCCAGCAGAAGACGTTTCCTCTAAAACCAAATCCCGTGATCTTGCTCGCCTCGAATTCCGCTCTATTACACAGCAAGCAATTGAAAATTGGAAAGAAAACAGTCACAGATTATTTCATCTTAACGAGATGCGTAAAAAAGTGTTCCCGCCAAAACCAAATTTCTATGCGGATTTCTACTGGATGGGACCCCGCTTTATTGTGTATATTTGGTCTTGTTCTTTTCTTTATTTTATGCAAAATTAATTTTATTTAAAAATATTATGATTAAATTCATGTGCTTGCCGCCCTTAAGATAAGTATTTAATGACACTACTTTACAGCCAGTTTGCGACTGTAACGTAAGATACAGTCTTTGGTTAATTTTTGTCTCTAAATGCAAAAATGATGGTTAAACCTCCCTAACACGTAAAATTTTTGAGTTATGATTTTTTCAGTAATAATGAATAAGTATGTTAATCACATAATTTTAAAAAGTAATTTGTAATATCTGGCAATATCACGTGGATGTGTCTAGAGATGACAAATCAACCACGAAGTCTCAACCGCCTGGACTTAAAATAACGGAAGTACCCATTTAAACCTATACAATTCCAAATTTCACTCTGTTCTGTAACTGAATCTACTTATAGATGACCCATGTATACAAGAATTACGGCGTCGATTTTCGAACCTTCGATACCCGATGTTTCTAGAAAATACCAGAAGTACGAAACGGCTATAAAATCAGCTGGGCGACAGTCGTATCATCAGTTTTGATTTAGCACGAGTAGTGGTCTGTATTAAATAGAGAAGCGAGTGCGCGAACAAGCCAATAGTAAGAGCCCTGTATTAATGTTATCTTTGTGTTAAATACAAAAACGTGGCTGTGTTGACCCCGTGGATAGTTCTTGCTGCATATGTGGTCAGTTTACCCCTAAATCGCAGAAAAGGACAATAAATAAAACGGTCAAAGTAGATTTTCATAAATATTTTGAATGTCTTGTTGGTGATCAAGATCAGGACTGGGCTCCTCACATATGTTGCCAAACCTGTGCCGCAAATCTAAGTAACTGGTTAAATCCCAAACGTTCTTATACGTCTTTTGCAGTTCCAATAATATGAGAGGATCCAACAAATCACGACTATTACTTTTACGTGACAAAAGAAAGCAAGAAAGAGCAAATGTATTATTGAATATCCGAATATTCCCTCAACAATGAAACCAGTTCTACGGTTCCAGCACCCAAGGCAAATTGAGAGAAAGATTTAAAAATGTATGATGATAAGGCAGAACCCGATAATATGTCAGAAAAGGGCGATCCTTATTTTCTCGAAAGTGAAGGAAAGACACCCCATTTAGTCAAATAACTTGAGTTAAATGATCTAGTTCGGGACCTCTACTTGTTCAAAGAGAATGCTGAAATATTAGGGTCTAGATTACAACAATGCAATTTACTAATCGCTGAAACCAGACTTATAATATTTAAGAAACGTCACCAGGAGCTGTCTTCGTCTTTTACTCTGGAGTATAAAATGTGTGTTTGTGTTAATCCAAATAGTGTTATGGAAAAATTGTGATTTGCACATAACCCGGATGAATGGCGCTTATTTATAGATTTGCACATAATCATGAGGAATAGCGCTTATTTATAGATTGTTCTAAAATAACTTTCATAATGGCAACAAAGGATCCTCTATTTCTATTGCACATACAGTTGACATGAAGGAAACATATGAAATTATCTCACTTAAAAGTCATATTATTTTTATTGGAGACTCAGGGTGCATTTACGAAGTATTGCTGTTTTTTTTTAGTCTTTGGGATAGTATAGTCATTACGAAGTAAAAGAATGGTTTCCGAGAGATCAATATATTAAAGGTCAAGCTAACTTAAACAATATACCTCTTATTAATCCCAAAAGAGTACTTTTACCCCCATTACACATTAAACTGGGATTGATTAAAAATTTCGTCAAAATAATAGATAAAGAAGGAGATGCGTTTAAATACCTTAAACAAGTGTTTTCTAAACTAAATAATGCTAAGCTTAAGGAAGGAATATTTGTTGGACCACAAATTAGAAAAAATACCAAGAGATCAACAGTTTGATCAAAAATTAACTGATGTTGAACTAGCTGCGGGTAGTTTTCTTTTAATAATTGTTTCGAAGTTTTTAGGAAACCAAAAATGTAGAAAACTATGAAAAACTTGTAGAAGAACTATTTGAAAGCTACTGCAAAATGGGATTAGTGACGAGCAAGGATAAAGGTTCCTCCAAGACATATTAACAATGAAGCAATGCTTTATATAGACGGCAGATATTTGACCGCAGATTTTGTTTTTTTCAGGAAATGAGTCGTCCTACTGACCCAGTTGATTTGTCTGTCGAAAATTAATCTTAGATATTTTGACTGAAAGTTCCATTGGATCGCTCTCTTAGAGATGGTGGGATTAGAAGAATGTGACTTAGCAAACCTAACTGCTTAGGTCTTATTTGAGTTTATTTACATTTTCTGATCGGACACCCACCTCTCAATTTTATCTATATATCATGGTACTTGTAACCTTAAAATGCAGAAATCAGTAACGGAAGCAATATTGCAGTATCATCGACGAACTCTTAGAACTGTGTAAATCTAATCTTTGGGTTGTTACTAAAAAACAAATTTAGAAAAATCTGCTACAAAGGTACTTTAAGCTTTACTGCTCTAACTTCTAATGTATATTCCACTGGTGCCGCGAAACTCCCGTTAGACAAAAAAATCTAGCATTAATTTTACTAAGCAGTTTGGAACGCCAACCTTATTAATTTAACCACTAAACCTTATGTCAAACTTTCTTAAAGATTTTACTTATGTTTAAGAATATCATTACCTTTCTATATTTGCAGTTGAAGCCTTTGATTATATCAATGGCAAGCCTAGTCGTCCGATGGAGGCAGCTATGGCTTACGGCACGATATCTTTGTCGACTATAAACTCGTTTATATGGTTCGGTATAATACGCTCGATCAGCTTCTCCGGACGGGAAAGTAGATTAATTGGTATCATACGTTCATATATTTCTTTTTTTTTTTGAAAAATGTCCAAATGCGGGATATTAGCTCTCAAACATTAGATGTGGTATGTAGTTTTCCCAAAATAACCTTTGTTTCGATTGATCAAATATAATAAAATTTTGCTCGAAGTTCTAATAAATGAACATTCTTAGAGTGATTTGATACATTGTTTTATTAAATGTCAGAAAAGCCTGGGGGTCCTGTAACCTTGGATATTTTTTGAAATATAACATACGTTACAAGAGATGTACCACTCAATGGTATTTCTGGATGCGTTATTACTCTCTATTACGAACCTATTTTGACTTGTAGTTAAAAAAACGCCCTCAATTCATATCATATTTTTTCTACTAATGTCAACAAAAGACGAGGAAAATAATTTTTTTGAAAAGAAAAGAAAAAAAGAGAATAATTAGACATGTCCTTTAAAATTCTTACTAACTAACCTGAACTAAAATAAAATTTTATATCGTAGATATCAAAATAATAATTATAAAAATTTTAATAAGATCAAAATGTCTAAAGTTGTTCTGTCACTGTTCGCACTACTTGGCTTCACTTCAGCAATTTTCTAATAAAGCACGAAAAATTAGGGAGATGTTCTTTTATACCCTCAATTTCCTCACAAATTAGAAACTTATTAAGAAGGATATTAACATCACGAAAAATAATTTTCGTGGTTAAAAGCCATGTCAGTCAAAAATCAATCATTTTCCCTCCTTCTTTGTTCTGGGAGAACATGTAAATTTTAAAACAACCGCTTTCTCCTTTTTCACCGCAGAAGGGCTACTAGGACGAAAAAGTTTATGAATGATTAAAATCTACTTTAAATTTATAATTTTATTTATTTTGCTTTGTTCCGTAACCAAAGAGAAAAAGAGAAATCATTGTTGGATCACTCTCCGTCCATCTGTTCATCATAATTGAATTTATCTCCAGTGAATAAAAATACTGAGTTCAAATTAAGTATGGTAAAAGTGCTTAACAACCTCGACATATTGCAATAGTTAAAACTAAAACAAAGCTAGAAAAAATTTGTTTGTAGTCACACGGATTATCATTTGAAAGGGCTGGTTATAGGTAAGAATCCCAAAACTATTGTTTTTAGAACTCTAAATTAGATACTTTCAGAGATATTTATTAAATATATCTGGTAAATAAGTTACAACAAAAACCCACGCTTTACAAATCGCATATTCGCTCGTCGAACATGAAAGTGAATAATTATTCTTTCGTAAATGTACGATGGAGTGTTGATTAAAAACGAGTCTGATTAAAAGCTGGACGAGCAATTAATTGCTTCTTCTACGTCAATCTCGGATTTGCAATCAACACAAGGTGATAGTTACAGTAAGTTAACGTCTGGCCAGACTGGAAGCGATGAAAAAATAGAGTTAGAAGAAAGGAAAATAACGAAAATATGACAGTGAGTATACAAATGGGTTTTGTGTAATCTAAAATGAACTTAAATCGCTTTGTGTAATCTGTAATGAAATCCTAACAAACAGAAGTATAAAATCATCTCTTCTTCGTAGACAACTTGAAACAGCAGACATAGATCACCAGAAAAAAACTGATAGGTATTTTAAAAGAAAATCGCCAGGTAATAAAAAAATCTAGGGTTTCTTCCTTTCTAACAAATTTAATCGAAGATAGTAAAACGGCTCTCGAGGTATCATTCCGAGTTTTTTTACAGAATTGCAATATACTGTGGCAGAAAATTTGATTGAAGCGTGTGATAAAGACATAACGAAATGTATGCTTGGGAGAAAAGCGGCAAAGAAAATCGGACTGATTCCCTTACTAAACAACACAGTGTCGCAGAGAATTAATAATTAAGCAAATGATGTGGACAGTAAACTTTTAAATAGAATAAGATTGAATTATTTCGCTATTCAGCTTGACGAGTTGACCGATGCAGCAAACGCTACAGTGTTACTTGTCTATGTTAAATACATTTTTAAGAATTCTATTCAAGAGAATACATTATATGCAAAACCACTGTAAACCTATACTACAGCTTCATCAATTTTCGATATGATCAATAATTATTTTAAAAATTAATTGGTCTTTTGGTTTGACTGTCTGCACTGAAGGTGCAAAATCAATGACCGGTACATTTTCTAGTCTTGCGCAGCTGGTAAAGAAGATCAACGAGCATATTAAATGGACTCGTTGCTGTCTTCATAGAGAAACACTGGCACGTAGGCGCACTCCTGCAGAGCGACGCTGGTAAAATTTTTAATTTAATAAAAATCACGTGTTATAAACGCTCGTCTATTCCGTACACTTTTTGAAGACATCGAGAACCTCCACATTTCTTTACAACTTCACGCATAAGTTAGGTAGCTTCTTCTTGGCAAGGTTTTGACCCGCTTATTTAAATTGAAGTGTGAAGTTCAAGAATTTCCTCTTGACCATCCATTTCTATTATCCACTGATGAATCTGATATTCTTTGCTGCAAGAACCTGCTTGTTTAGTCGATATTTTTCTAAACTAAATGATTTAAATCTGTCTTTACAAGGCCCAGGTATCACCATTTTCAATATCCATGCTAGACTAGTAGTCATGCTAAACAAGTTATTTTGGATTCAATGTCCACAGGTGAATGAGCACGATTTTGTTAAAGTTTATGTAGTATCTTCTGACCAAAAATTTCCCGTATTTTTCCATTCAAAAAACCGCACTTAATATATTGTCAAAATCTTTGTGTTTTTGCTGGGTTGGTACATCTAACATCTGGTGCTCAAATATCTGCTTGAGCGCCATCTGTCAGGAGTTTGTGCATGATAGCTTTGTAAACAAGTTATTGTTTGTTGTCTTCTGCAAATTTCCTCATGTCAAATTTAGTTGTCTGAAATTTTTGTTTCTAACAAAATATCACGTGCAGAAGCATTGAAAATATTAACGGTAGCCTATATAGACTCGTCGATCTCGAAAAGATAAACATCCTAGTGGTACAAAGAGTTAAGTGCTGTGGTTGATGATTTGTCTGGTTTCGGTCGTCCATCTATCAGTGTGACTGACGAAAACATCGAAAAAGAAAAGTTAAGAAAATTGTCCTCGCAAATTGTCGTGTGAGTATCAGAAAGATAGCAGCTGAGGTTGGTGTCTCGTTCGGATCGGTGCAGAACATTATGCACGATGTTTTGAGCATGAAACGAGCTGAACTGCGACTTGTGCTGAATTTGTTGCATAAACATAATCGGACTGATGTGGCTAAAGAAATGCTTTCTTTGGGCCAAAGTGTTATCGACTGCATCATTATTGGTGAAAAAACATGGGTCTATGAATATGACATCGAAACTAATCAATAATCATCAGAATAGCGCTTCTCAGACCAGCCAAAACAAAAAAAAACCACGACAGTTTCGATCCAAAATTTAGGTTTTGTTGACCGTTTTTTTTTGCCGTGATGTACACTCTCAATTTTCTCCGTCAGGCCAGGAGTATTAAAGCAAGAGGCCAGAATTGTAGAGAAACAACTCGTGGTTTCTTCACCACCACAACGCACCGGGCACACACTTTATCTTGTACGCGACTATTTGACAAAAAAACAACATTCTTACCGCTCTGCAAGCTCCGTATTCACCCGACATGGCTCCTTGTGACTTTTTTCTATCCCTTGCACTCAAGTTATCACTTCACGGAAAGCGTTTTGAAATGATTTAGGCGATAAAGAAGAATTCGCAGAAGGAGCTGAAGGCGATTCCAAATTCGATCAATAAAAAGAGTTTTCAAGATTGGAGGAAGCGTTTGAATATGTGTATTGTTTGTAATAGAGATTACTTTGAAGGAAAGAAAATAAATATTGATGAATAACTGAACCATTTTCATTTTATTGAAGAATTCAGGTTTTTTTTTATCTGAAGGTATAATTATTTTTCATGTATAAATATCTTGAAATTTATTGAAAGTATATAGAACTACGGATGGTTTACTTAACTTTCTCAAAAAATTCAGAAAATTTAAAGACAAAAACTAGTTTATACAGATGATTGTTCATTTAAAATAAATCAATATATTATAATGTAAATATAATGAAAGTAAAAGCTTAGACCATCAAAACATATAGTTAAGTTTGGGCAATAAACACCATTTAAATTTTAAGAATAAAATATGACTTTCTGGGTAAAACTTAAATTAATATTTTGTGTCAAACTACATAATATCTGGTAGATTCAGTTCTGATACATGCTATACTTGTTTTAGAGGTTACTTTAATCAAAAACATGGGATTTATCTATACTGGCAAATACTTCACTGTAAAAAGGAAATACATAAAATTTAATGTCAATGTGCGGGAAGCAACTTTTACAAACGTGTATTAAATGCGTTTAATGTAATGCATTAAATTAAATAATTTGCATTAATCTAAATTTATTTATTCCATCAAATTTAATGTAATCATACATTAAATTCAAAATAATCATTACTTTCTAAGGTGACTATCTACATTAAATATACAGCCAGTGTTCATTAAATCTGAGATATGTTATCATCTATTTAATGCACAAACATTAATATGAGTTTAAAAATTCTGAAACTACCAGGAAAACGTGGATACTTTTCCTATAGGTAGTGTCCGCCATCTAGACCGGTTTCGAACTCATTGGTTTCCACCAGTACAGGGCAAACATGTACACCTCACCAGAGGTGATCGACTGGTTTTTTTTACCCGGATCAATTTACAGTTCGAAAGATCCAAACCCCTAAAGTTTAAATTATCGGACTCACACAGTACGAAAGTTCACCCTCCGACTAGTCACACGTTACATCGGACCTACAATGAGCCGTGATCCATTGAACCGCTCTAATCGAACGGTGTCCGTTGTGTCCTCTACGGGTGTTTGTTGCTTTGGAACATTCAGTTAAACATAGCACGATAGATCACTGATGTTTCGGGTCCGCTGGCGAACCGCAGTTCGTTGTATTAATAATTAGAGGAACAGTAAAAGTAAAAATTACGTTGGTATAGAATATATACCTAGGAATATAGTATTTTGATACTTAAAAAATAAATATATAAAAAATAAATATAATATTCAGTTTCTCATAATTGGGTATGATAGGGACATTTAATTGCAATGCTAGGAAAAGTGAGTGTAATTTTAAATATAAAAATAATAAATGTTTCGTATTATCATTGCACTATACCGAACCATATTATGTTTATTAAAATAGATTTTACTATATTTACAGGGTGTTAAAACAACCATTAGAATTATGTTCTTACAATTTTTCACGTACATATATTTTTAGCTGGAAATGATAATTTAGTAGTATTATGTAGACATATAGAGAAGCCTGTTTTAACGTATATTTTTTTTTTGTTGTCTTGAAACAATGATAGAAATTATAAAGGCGCAAAAATGACAGTCCATTCTAATTTTGGGTATTTAATTAAAAATTATTATCAAAAAGTACATTTTTAGGAATGAAAATTCGTTACTAAACAAAAAATTACAGTTATGGCTGCTTTATAATTTTCCAATAGTTATCGACGATTCTTCTGATTGGTTCGTACAGACAAATTAATTTCTTTTGAATTTAATTGATTTTTTGGTACTGCATTACTGTACTATAACGGACTTTGTAGCAGTATACACTTCACAGTGTTAGTTTGTATTTCTAGTTTTTACGGTTTTTGGTTTATTTTCTACGAGTTTATAATTTATTTAATTAATTTTACCTTTTGTTAATTTCCTCATGAGACGTCGATGAAAGAAGGTATGGAACATTTTAGAGAATTCTATTTCCTTATTTTTAATATTGAACGCCCATGATAGAAGGTCTAGAGATTGCCGAATTACTCCTTTATATTATTTTTATAACACCATGTAGTATGGAAATCCTTCTAGAAAATTAGGGAATCTTCGGGTGTCGACCAAAAGGGTATATAAATATAAAGGATCCAGATCTGCTTTCGGGGACAGTATAGTTTGAAAGTTCGTCGATGCCACTTGAATTATTTTGACAAGTGGTCAAAATTGTGACTCTAAAGAAATTTTGATATAAGAAAGTGTGTTCAAAAATCGGCCGTCCGGAACAAATTGGTATCGGAAGTGTATTCAATCCAGACGAGGTTAGTTCAGGTTAGAAAATTAGAAAAAGAAGAAAAAAAAGTAAATTGAAATTGTATGCCAGTGGACACTAGAAAACAGAAAGCAAAAATGGAAGAACAACTTCAAGGTAGTTTAAATCAGATAATGATCATGATATAAGACATGAAACAAGAACTGAAAGAAGACATGATAAAAAATCAAGATGATATAAAACAAGAACTAATGACACTGAAGACGAGCCAAGAAGAGATGAAAGGAGAAATAAAGACAAGCCAAGAGGATATGAAACAAGAGGTGATGGAAATCCAGAAACAGATGCAACAATTACAGTTGCAATTCGAGAAGGTAGCCAGTACAGGTAAAATAAAGGTAGATGGTGTTTCCGTAACAAGTGTGATGAAGCCACCTACCTTCGATGGCAAAGTACCTTGGCTTACCTATGTCCGTCAATTCGAGGCCGCCGCCACCGGCAATATTTGGAGTTCACCTGAGAAGGCACCTGCTACTATTCGAGCTACGAGGTGAAGCCATGGAGTTTCTACGTAATATTCCCGAAGAAGAATAGGCTGATTACGAGTTTATGGTTACATTTATGGAGATGCATTATTGGGAAGCCAACCTTTAAGGAGTGTATACAGCCAAGGAAGAAGACAAAAATACAACGAAAGTCTGCAAGAATATGAAGCGGATATAATGAGGTTAATAAATCTGACTTACCCAATATATCTGGAAGAAATAAAGCAAGAGTTGGCAGTAAATAGTTTTATCTAAGGGTTACGCGATCCAGAAACAAGTGAAACTCTAAAAATGGCCCGACTAAAGAAAATTTCCGAGGCTTTTGCTTATGCCCTGTAGTTTGAGATGCCCAAGCAGACTTCAAGGAACAAAGAAAGAATCATAAGAAGAATCAAGGTTTCCCGGGATTATCGCAAGATTAACGAGGAAATTTTCATAAGGCTAATCAAAGGGTTGCAAGAATTTTGGAATAAACGAAAAACACATGACAACAAAGTCACAACCTTTTGTAACAGAAATAGAATTCATTGTTGTAAGCGTGGCCAAGAGGGGCATGTACAGAGCCACTATACTTGCAGTACTGTTCCTGATAGAGAACTTGATGGCTGTCGGCTTCATATTGCTAATAAAGGTGATGAAGTTGGAAGAAGTGACTTGGCGAAAGTCTTTGCTCCATATGGTGAACCTAAACAAGTCTGGTTAAGTAATAGTATCCCCTGTTTTGGATATACTGTTTACAAAGATAAAAAAATATGCTGCAGTCGCCGTCAAGGCTTGTGATGGAATTAAAATATATGGTTGTTGTATTAGGGTCACTTATGCCAGACCGAGAAAAAGAGATTAGAGTCGTCGGTACCATTTGAATAACATGCGTTGACACCAGTGCGGATACAAGGTCACTTGTACAGAGATTGCCAAGAAATTACTGCTGGTGGAGGCGATAGAAAAAAGGACAATTACAGAAGAGATATAAGGAGTACTCGCGGCAACTGTGGAGAACGAGACGAGAGGGACCGTGATCGTGCCCGTAAAGGGGCTACAGAAGAAAAACGTTCTACAGGTCATCCTCGAGAGAAACCGCGACAGCGAAAGCTACTATGGAAGAAAATCATCCTGCAGGTCATCCTCGGAAAGGTACAGATACAACTGTAAATAAAAAGTGACGGAATAAAGATCTTCTATGACCTCAAAGCCAATACTGCTGGATTCATATTTGGTGAAAAAGTTTAGTTGTACAATCCGAAAAGAACCAAAGGCCTTCACCAAAGCTTCAGAAGTTCAGAAGTTATGGAAACGTTCATACAACGTAGTGACCTGTTTAAACGATCTGGTGTTCCGAATTCAGAAAAGTCCTCATGCTAAGATTAAAGTTGTGGATCCTGACATATTGGCCCAATATCAAGATTAAGAAGGTTGATCGGGACGATCAATACTTGAAAGGGAGCAATGTAACGAACTTTATAGCAGTATGTATTTCACAGTGTTAGTTTGTATTTTTAGTTTGTAGGTTTTAGGTTTATTTTCTACGAGTTTATAATTTTGTTCATTTAATTTTACGTTTTGTTAATTAACTCATGAGACGTCGATGAAAGTAGATCTGTAACTTTTTAGAGAATTCTATTTCCTTATTTTTGATATGGAACGCCTATGATAGAAAGTCTAGAAATTGCCGTATTACGCCTTTATGTTATTATTATTATACCGTGAAGTATGGAAATCCTTCGAGAAAATTAAGGAATCTTCTGGTATAGACAAAAAGGGTTTCTAAATGGTCCAGATAGAGTTTCGGGGACAGTTTAGTTTAAGAGCTCATCGATGCCACTTGAATTATTTTGACAAGTTTGTTCAAAAATCGGCCGTCCGGAAGAGTACGTTATTACTTGTAGCTCAGGTAGAGTCAATAATGCATGCTTACTTGTAAGATCTCCAGTCAAATTTCCATGAGTGCCACCTATATTGCTTACAACATAATAGACACTTGACCAAATTTTTTTCAATAGCCGTAAAATTTTACCAAACATTGTTTTTTGCGAGAATTTATACCAGACGGTCCGGATCACCAAAAAGTCTGTTTTTCCCATTTCTACACCTCACCATAGGAAAATTGAAGCCTTTAAGCAACTTATATCATACTAAACAAAATATTCAATACAAGTTGCGCCATCTCCCGGAATCTCATGCAATGCATATTGAATAATAATGTAAATTTATTTATTATTAGAGTACATATGTATTAATTTTAATGTACAGAAGTTGAAATATCTTTTCAGTTTCATTATTGAAATTTAAGATCCCATTTAATCAAGCCTAATGTACAACAAACTGATATTTGAATAAATTGCTTTGAAATGAAAATAAATGTGAACTAGTCACGATTTTTGATAAAGAATCATTATATTTAATGTAGAATGGACATGAAATTTGTGTTAAATTTGAAGTTATTTTTATCAGTGCAGTTGGTAATAATATATCTATTTAACAAAACCTCAAAAAAAACATTCCATTGAGACCAAATAATTTCTTTTTTATTCAAATGTTTTATAAACTTTATTTGCAAATGTTTCCCATGCCATATTATATTACTTCTCTAGTTTCGACACCTGTACTGTTAAAATGAATTTTTCGAAGGCAAAAGCGCATTGCATATTCAAAACACGTTAGCAATCCCAGCGCTGTAATCTACGTCGAAAGCCTTTCAAGTTAGGTGTTTCATTTCTCCCGGATGTTTCTTACTTCTAGATTGTCTAGATTTTTGTATTGCCTCTTACACTAATTGGTTTTTTTCTTATTTTGTTTATAACTACTAGTTCAAACTGTACATTTATATATAAAAAATGGTATAATATGTAATTTAGACAAATAATAGAAATTCTAATAAAGAAATTAATTAAATTTTTTATAACAGAAACGTAATTTTGAAGGTAATATAAACGCATAGAGTCTATATTGCAAATCTGTTTTTTTTTTTGATTGGCAGAAAGTGCGCAGCATATGGGAAAATGTTTGTCTTTAAATTAATGAATTTATTTTATTTCGAAAAAGTTCTGTATGTCCCCAAATCAAAACAGGATTCACCAAATCCGATGAAAGTCCTATAGTATCCGAGGGAGGGTCAAAAATTTGAAATTGCGCTAGAAATTGAATAGAAATATTGTTTATGTTTAAAAGTTATATGCAATTATGAAATTTCATTCACCATATAGTACGTAAATCCTATTTTCTGTGAACCTTGTTAGACAACAGTGTAAATATTACGTTAGATTATGTTATTTTCAACATAGTTCGCTTTTGAAAGTAAATACAGAAAAGTTTTAAATATTTTTGCTGCACATTCTGTTTTATTTTTTGGGGAATGAAAAAATTTAATCTAACTATAATTTTATAATACACTTTAACTAAAATCTGCAGTCAAATAGAATACTTCTTCTAAAACCTAATTTTTTTTACAAGGTTTTGATCGTGATCGAAAAAAAAATTTAAAATATTTTTTGTATGTAATTTATTTGTCACTAAAATAAAGCTCAATATAATTTTGGACTCAAATAAAAAAATTGCATATTTTTTATCTAAAGTATATACGAATTTAAATTTATGTCATCTCATAAACAATATAACTATAATAACTTTTATTTGTCAAATTAATTTTGAGAATAATATAACTGATAACTATAAATGGACAGCGGGCAAAACTATTAAATAAAACTATTCACACTAACAATGACTACATTTCAACATGTACTTCTCCATTTTCTATGCATTTTATAGTAACTGTTGTATTAAATTCTCTTGTTATATTCCTTTAAAAACAGGATTGATTCGAGCGATACCGTATCTAAGAACATTTTCTAAACGGACCAGATCTCTAAAAGGCCGATATTGATATACTTGATTTTTTAAATAATCTCAGAAAAAAAGTGCATTGATGTCAAGTCCGTCGATCTTGAAGGCCAAGTAATTTCTGAAAATCATCCGAACTACTTGTTGGATTACTGATTTAGTCATTTATGCATTTATAGACGTACTATCTTGTTGAAGATGAAGATTTTCTCTTAAATTTAAGGGCAAATCATCTGGAAAAGCGCTAAATTCATTGCACAAGAATTATAAATATCTAGCTTCATTTAGATTTTCTTGGTAGAAATATGGTACCACTATTTGAGTAATTGTTATACCACACCAAACGTTATTTTTAAATGAATACTGATATTTATATAACATTATAAAGTTAGGATTTTGGTCATCCCACCACTAGCAATTCTGGTAACTTAAAGTACCGTTGATGGTAAAGGTTGCTTCGTGCGTAGAAAAAATTATTATAATAATCTATTTGCCACGTTTCTTTTCCACTAAAAAAATTAATGTATATGTCTCGTATAAAGTCAGAAAATAGTTTATTAATTAAAATTCATTATAAATCCATATAGGTCTAGGATTTCTAATTAATTAAAATGAAATATTATCCCTAAAATCTTAATAATGTTTCGCCCTCTTTTGGTTATGTTGACAAAAGTTTAAAATTATAAATATGGATGAAAATAGGTGCGGTAAAAATAAAGCAGCAAAATATTAAACATAGTGCTTGGAACTACCACATTAAAAGTTAATAGAATCATCTTTATCATTTATATAATATATATGAACGACTGAACGATCGAACTATTGAACGATTCAATGACTGAACAATTGAACGATTAAGCGATTGAACAATTAAACTATTTTACCATTAAACGATTGAATGATTGAATGATTGAATGATTGAATGATTGAATGATTGAATGATTGAATGATTGAATGATTGAATGATTGAATGATTGAATGATTGAATGATTGAATGATTGAATGATTGAATGATTGAATGATTGAATGATTGAATGATTGAATGATTGAATGATTGAATGATTGAATGATTGAATGATTGAATGATTGAATGATTGAATGATTGAATGATTGAATGATTGAATGATTGAATGATTGAATGATTGAATGATTGAATGATTGAATGATTGAATGATTGAATGATTGAATGATTGAATGATTGAATGATTGAATGATTGAATGATTGAATGATTGAATGATTGAATGATTGACTGATTGACTGATTGAATGATTGAATGATTGAATGATTGAATGATTGAATGATTGAATGATTGAATGATTGAATGATTGAATGATTGAATGATTGAATGATTGAATGATTGAATGATTGAATGATTGAATGATTGAATGATTGAATGATTGAATGATTGAATGATTGAATGTTTGAGTGATTGAATGATTGAATGATTGAATGATTGAATGATTGAATGTTTGAGTGATTGAATGATTGAATGATTGAATGATTGAATGATTGAATGATTGAATGATTGAATGATTGAATGATTGAATGATTGAATGATTGAATGATTGAATGATTGAATGATTGAATGATTGAATGATTGAATGATTGAATGATTGAATGATTGAATGATTGAATGATTGAATGATTGAATGATTGAATGATTGAATGATTGAATGATTGAATGATTGAATGATTGAATGATTGAATGATTGAATGATTGAATGATTGAATGATTGAATGATTGAATGATTGAATGATTGAATGATTGAATGATTGAATGATTGAATGATTGAATGATTGAATGATTGAATGATTGAATGATTGAATGATTGAATGATTGAATGATTGAATGATTGAATGATTGAATGATTGAATGATTGAATGATTGAATGATTGAATGATTGAATGATTGAATGATTGAATGATTGAATGATTGAATGATTGAATGATTGAATGATTGAATGATTGAATGATTGAATGATTGATGGAATGATGGAATGATAGAATTATTTTGAACGATGGAATGATGGAACGATGAACGATGGAACGATGAAACGATGGTACGATTGAACGATGGAACAATAGAACGATTGAACGATTGAACGATTGAACGATTGAACGATTGGACAATTGGGCGATGGGGCAATTGGGCAATTGGACGATTCGACGATTGGGCGATTGGACATATGGGCGTTTGGGTGATTGGGCCATTGGACGATTGGACAATTGGACAATTGGACAATTGGACGATTAAACGATTAAACGATTGAACGACTGAATGATTGAACGATTGAACGATTGAACGATTAATTGATCAAACGATTGAATGATTAATTGATTGAACGATTGAATGAACTTTATAGCAAGCTTAGATTGAGAAGTTCTTGTGAAGTCACTTATAGTGTCGCATGTTTTATCACGTCTATCTGAATATGATGGATACCAATTATAAGTTTTCTCTTTACAATATGAACATTGCAATATTAAAAATTGAATTATAACATATATATATATATATATATATATATATATATATATATATATCTATATATATATATATATATATATACATATATATATATATATATATATATATATATATATATATATATATGTATATATATATATATATATATATATATATATATATATATATATATATATATATATATATATATAGTTTGTTCACATAATGTTTCAGGAAACTTAAAGAGGTGATTTTATATGGTAAAATATTGGTATTAAGTCATAATAAAAAGTCGAAAACTCAATATTTCTCAAGTTGCAGCCTGTCAAAATTTATCTCTTTTTAATTTTTAAGATCTGGCGGATGGTTTTTAATTTATCTAGTTGATATTTGACACAGGGATTAAACTTAATAGCTTCTATCGTACTTTATAGAATTGTCATTATACCTGAAATAAAAATGTTATTTTTTACATATCTTCTTTGTTTTAACAATTATTAGAAAAAGGACATGTCTAGTTAAAGCTATAAGAATATTTTATAAAAAAGGTACACCTAATACGAGTCAATAAACCACGCCGTTTAGGAGTAAATTGTAATTAAAGTTTTTATTACCAGTAAAATCTGTTTCTCAAATGGATTCCAGGTTATACAAAATACGCAGCAGGAAGTTCACGAGGCCTCGTAATAAAATTGGCGACGCTATTTACGGCATCTCGTACTATGCGATCCGCGATGGTACGTATTATCTTGGCGGTAATCCGGCCTCGATCGGCGGTAGGTGACATCGTTGTTAGCGGTTTTTCGCTACGCGGCGATGGCAACACTAGGTCCGTGACGGGTTGCGAGAGTTATTATGCGACCCTAATAAAGACACCGATGAGCATCTGATGGTAAACACGTTCCAGCTCATTAAGATACTAAATTAAACAACGGTCTTTAATACGTGTGTGTATAGGTGGAGGCAGGATGGAAAGAAAGGAATTGACACTGCCCATTCTTATTACAGTCGTCGACGGGATCGGTAGGATGAAACGACTTTGTGCATTTTTATAAAGGTTCTTGACTATGTCGATCAGTCATGTGGGTTATTAGGAAAGGAATCGATACTGCTCGTACTTACAAAGGTCCTCGACAGTGTCGGTAGGACCGAAAAACATTGTCCGTTCTTATAAGGGTCCTCGATAGTGTTGGCCACTTGCGGTAGGATGTAAGGAAAGCAGTAGATTGTCTAGATCATATACACACGCTACGACTCTGCATCCGGGTGCAGAACGTCCAGTTCTCAGTAAGCTAATAACGTGAGACGCCTTAAGTAGTTTCCGATTATCCCTCGGCCGGTCTCGCGGGGAATGCACGGATGTTCCGAAAAACATCATTAAACCCTATTTTTCGGTATGACGCGGTAAAAATAATTAGAGAATGGTAATACCAAAACTACAAATATTATCTTCCGCAAGAAATACATATTTTTGATGTGAAATAAATAAAATATACTTCGGTAAACATATTCATGCCCAAAAATTTAGAAACTTTGTTACAAAATGAATGAGGTTTATTTTGGAAATATATTATGATTCTTGTACTTTTTTGAAATATTGATTTTATGTTAAAAATTTCATTCATTTAAGTACAATAAGAGAAATAACTATTAATCTCATATCGTTGTTTTTATTGTCAGATCACCTATCATATCTATTATTGTAGGATTTAACTTAATTTTGAAGCATGGTATCTTGATTTTTTGCGCCTAAATAGTGTGATTGATCGACTTGAATAAATAGTACCTTTTTTATTATGTTCGAATTTTAGGAAAAGATACCTCTGGCAACAGAGTAGAGAAACGTTATTATAACAGAATGATAGAGGTCATTAAATTTAATCAGTGTGACAAATATTAACTTGATATATTAAATTAAAAAAAAAATAAATATTGACAGATTTTAATTCGAGAAGTATTGAGTTTCCGACTTGTTATATGATTTATCACCTTTATTTAACCATGTAGGATCACCTCTCCTAGAATCCTGATACGAACGGTCTGTATATTGTTAAAAATGAAAAATCCATTTGAACGAATTACGTACACAATCAAATATGTCTCATGATACACATCGCTTTTCTTATTTCAAAAGTTGCATTGCTAAAATGGATTTTTCTGAAGGAAATGCATATTTTACATTCACAACACGTTGACAAGCTCAGCAGTGTAATCTGCGTCGAAAGTAATTTAAGTCAACTTTTTTATTTCCCTTCGGTGTTTCTCATTTTAAGATAGTGTTGGTTTTACAGCTTTCCTTGAACTAATTACTTTTGCCATTTCTTATTATCTAGTTAAAAGAGAATAATATTTTTTAACTAGTTATAAGTCAGTGACTTATTAGAAGGTGTTAATTAAATGCGTATCTTTTTTAATATTTAATATGCGACTTAATAAAAATTAAAAGTTTTAATAAAGGGTCTTAGGCTCCTGAAAAGCAATTCGAAAAAGATGAAATGCAAATAACTGAAATCTACCATTTTTAAAGCCTTATTTACAGGGTGTAACACAAAGGTTGAGAATAAATTAAACAGTTGATTCCTTGGTAATTTTTTTACATGTGGTTTTGCTCTACAAATATTCGTTTCTAAGTTTCTATTTGTTGACCGTGTAATTATTAATTAGTTTTTACTTTTTTGGGTTTCGGTCATACTATTATGGACAAAGACGACTATAACACAAAAATGCATAACCTGCTAAATGACACCTCCACCTATAAACAAGAAAACCACAATCCAACTAGTAGGGTACAATCTAAGGTCAATAGACTCGTAAATGTTTGGTTTAAACAAAACCTAATAACAAAAAAATTAAAGACTAAACTTAATTGTAATAATGGTCATGCTCCCTACATACAGGGTGAGTCAACGATTGGATGAAGTAGGTTTGTGCCTTTTCGGTGAAATTAACAAAGAAACTATATTTATGGTTTGATACAGTTTATTTTTACGCAGATTTTAAAAATATTTAGGACTCTACAGGGTGAGCCAAAAAACTAGGACAGCATAAAGTTGTATTTTTTTAAATAGAATACCCTATATACGAATCGTATTTTCGATTTAGCTTATAATTTTAAATCTTTTTTATTAAGGGTTTACTATAACAAAACTTTATAGTTTCTGAGATAATTAAGTTTAAAGAAAAAAAGTCACATTTTCAAGCATCAATTCAATCCTAAATAACGTTTTCAATTGGTGACAAATATATTCAAATTTGGAATTTAGCAAGGCCAAGGACAAGCTAACATAATTTTTACCTAATATTTGCAATAAAAGCTACAGGGTGTTGAACACATCGGCTAAAAGTTTTGTTCAATATATCCTATACCTATTTATAATAGTTTTTGAGATATATCAGTTTTTCTTATTTTCCATACTTTTTTACAGAAATAGTCTTCATTATCATAGTAGCCATGGCAAAAACAATGTAAAAGAACATTTTTCTGTGTGTCAAATTTATAACCGCAATCGCTTCTTTTGGTTTTTATGTAGTGTAGTTTGTTTTTTTTTTGCATTCATCTTATATTTTAAAATGAATTTTCCAAAGAATGAGTTAATAGATATGATTTATACAATAGGAGAGGCTCAAAAAAATTGCCTTCTTGCTCAAAGAATTTACAAAATGAAGTATCCTGATCGACGCCAGCCTAATACCCATACTTTTCAAAACTTAATGCAAAGATTTGATTCTTCTGGTACTGTTGATTATCCAAAACGTAAAGTGGTCAACAAACCAGTAACTAATGAAGAAAAAGAACTACAAGTATTGTTAAATGTTCAGGAAAATCCTTATATTGGTAGCCGTCAGTTAGCAGCATTATGTGAAACATCACAATCCACCTCTAATCGTACTACCAAGAAATATAAGTATCATCCATATCACATGGAATTACACCAAGAATTGCATGGACAGGATTTTGAAAGTCGTGTAAACTTTTGTCGTACAATAAATGCGGAGATTCAATTAAATCCAAATTTATTATGCAAGGTAATGTTTAGTTATGAAGCTACTTCTAGAAGTAACGGTGCCGTAAATAGACGCAACATGCATTATTATGCCACAGTAAACCCATTTTGGATTAGAGAGGTGCAACATCAAAACCACTGGTCATTAAATGTTTGGTGTGGTATTCATCATAATCGAATTATTGGACCCCACTTTTTTAATGAACCACTAAATGGCCATAGTTACCTGAACTTTCTACAAGAAGAACTACCCCAACTGCTTCAAAGTCTCGATAGGGATGAGCTCGACAGTATGTGGTTCCAGCACGATGGTGGGCCTCCGCATTACCATTGTGAAGTTCGTGCGTTTTTGGACCAACGATATCCGCAAAAATGGATTGGACGTGGGGGTTTCATTGAGTGGCCACCAAGGTCTTGCGACATCAACCCATTAGATTTCTTCCTATGGAGTTATATTAAAAATAAGGTGTATGTTAATCCACCAACAACAGTGGAAGATATGCGAAACAGGATTAGGGATACCTGTAGAACAATAACGCCACTAATTTTGTCCAGGGTCCGAGAAAATCTGCAAAAAAACTAAATTTGTGCACTGCACAAGAGGGTCGTTTATTCGAACACTTATTAAAAAGAAATAATAAATAATAGGTAATTTTTTTGTTTCAATTTAGTATAAAAGTAAATATGTATTTGCCTTGTCGTTATTGTTGTGTTAATTTTTTCACATTATGTTTAATTAAACTATTGCCGTTGTAATATAACGAATACTGTATTTCATCATATTTAACCACATTCTGTTTGTTTCTGTAGTTTCTTTTTATTATTTTACATGGCTACTATGATAATGAAAACTATTTCTGTAAAAAAGTATGGAAAATAAGAAAAACTGAAATATCTCAAAAACTATTATAAATAGGTATAGAATATATTGAACAAAACTTTTAGGGTTTTTATTACTCTATTAAATAACATGGAAATATACAGGGTGTAATATTTAAAAAAAAAAAGATATATATTCATTTAAACTTGTTCAAATTTGAGCCGATGTGTTCAACACCCTGTAGCTTTTATTGCAAATATTAGGTAAAAATTATGTTAACTTGTCCTTGGCCTTGCTAAATTCCAAATTTGAATATATTGGTCACAAAATGGAAAACGTTATTTAGGATTGAATTGATGCTTGAAAATGTGACTTTTTTTCTTTAAACTTAATTATCTCAGAAACTATAAAGTTTTGTTATAGTAAACCCTTAATAAAAAAGATTTAAAATTATAAGCTAAATCGAAAATACGATTCGTATATAGGGTGTTCTATTTAAAAAAATACAACTTTATGCTGTCCTAGTTTTTTGGCTCACCCTGTAGAGTCCTAAATATTTTTAAAATCTGCGTAAAAATAAACTGTATCAAACAATAAATATAGTTTCTTTGTTAATTTCACCGAAAAGGCACAAACCTACTTCATCCAATCGTTGACTCACTCTGTACAATTTATCAAAATACTTATCTGATATCATCAGTAAACTTCTAGGTAAAAATGATTATTATGTCAAAAACTTATGGGACTATTGCGACTATATTAAAAATAAAACTATCCCTCAAGGTCACATATTAGTATCATTTGATGTGGTTTCCCTATACACTAATATCTCCATTAACATAGCTATTCAAAGTATAGAAAATTATTGGGAAAAAATAAAAACTTCACACCATTAACAAAAAATGATTTTATTGAAGCTACCAAATTATATTTAACGCAAACCGTTTTTCGCTTTAAAGATTTCTTCTTTTCACAAATTTACGGTGTTGCCATGGGTTCACCAATATCTGCAACAATAGCACACCTCGTCATGGAACTTCTAGAAGAAAATGTAATTAAACAACTAAATTACAAACCTTTTTTCTTCAAAAGATATGTCGACGACTGTATATTATGCATACCGGAAGACAAAGTTCAGTACGCCCTCAATAAATTCAATAGTTATTATAATAAAGTACAATTTACATTAGAAAAAGAAAATAATAAAGCCATTAATTTGCTCGACATTACTATTCATTATAATCACAATGGTAAAATAAAACCAAACTGGTACACAAAACCGGTATGGTCAGGGAGATACCTAAATTACAATTCTGCAGCACCTAGAAAATACAAAAAGGGTGCACTAACCAACAGAGCGATGAAATTTTCCCATCCACAATTTAGACCGCAAAATTTAAAAAAAGTTAGTCACTTTAGCAAAAAACAATTACTCAAAGAAATTTGTTGAACCCATAATAAAAAGCCGAGTAGAAAAACTCTATAACAACAATCAACCAACAAAATGCGATGTTCCACCAACCCAAAAATACGTATCTTTGCCGTATATACCAGAAATTACTAATACTATTAAAAAAATGCTAAAATCATATGATATCCAAATAACTGAAAATCCTTTATATTTAATTATAATTTCGAAAACCTTTATACAGAACTTAAACCCTTTATCCCTAAAGATGAACAAATGTCATTTACAATATCAATTGTTTAGATTACAACCGAACATATATCGGTCAAACCAAACAGTATTTAAAAAATAGAATACAAAATCACAAATACAGCATTAGACATCACAATAACGATAATAAAACCGCCTTAGCCAAACATGCACCATGCAACATACAGAAAATCGATTTTAACAACGTGGAGATTTTAGACAAAGAAATTAATTACAAAAAAAGAACAATTAAAGAAATGAATCATATTAAAAGAACACCCTGCACAATGAATTTCAGAACGGATATAAATGACCTGAGTAATGTGTATACCAATCTAATAGGGCAATAAAATTGGAGATGGTCCAGAAACTTTCAAACTCTTTAGTAGTACTCTGTCAAAAGCAAAACGAACCAGATGTGTAAAAAATGCATTCAAAAAATAATAATACTTTTTTATATTTATATTTATATTAAAAAAGAAGTTTTTGATTATATTTGTATTAAAATAATAAAATAGTTAAATATAAGTTAATCAAGTGAACCACCTGTTAACATTAGGTAAGAAATTAAAATTTTCAGTTTATATAACAACAATTTACATATTCCTTTTCATATTTACAGTAATTCTCTGAAGATGGTTTGATCAATAAAATAATAAGGTAGTTTTTAAATACCTATCGAATGTTATAGGTTTTTCTATAGCTAAGTCTTCGCGTTTTCACAGAATACGCCAAATAATCCTTTGCTGCATCATTTTGTGTTTTTTGAATAGATGTTCTAATGTATCTAGTTGCCTATGGCATTTGGAAATGACAAGTAATTTAAAATTATAAGAATAATAATCGGGAATATCTTTACAAATGTTCAGGAACTCGAAAACCGATTTATAGTCGTCCAACAGGCTATAACACCAATAACGCTAATAACATATACATAAAACAGAAGCAAAATATTTATAGTAGATGTTCGAAATGTTGAACATCCATTTTCAAACACTTACATATTTTTTTTCGAAACCACTGCTAACTCTGGACAACATTTGCGGGGTTACAGTTTGAAAAGCGTCTCTTATGCGTATTTGCGTATCTTGTGGTGTTGTCGGGGACGCATTGTAAACGATTCCTTTTATGTATCCCCATAAAAAGAAATCTGGTGGAGTTAAGTCCGGAGATCTCGGGGGCCAATTTTGAAATCCATCTTTCCCAATCCACCTGTTTCGACATTTAAAAATTGCCGAATCTCGCGATGATAATGAGGCGGAGCTCCATCCAGTTGAGGCCACATAGTTATTCTAATAATTTAAAGGACATCTTCTAATAACACTGGAAGTTAGTATAAGAGAAAATCGCAAAACATCAAACCATTTAAAGGCCCTACAAGAAAGTAGGGTCCAATTAAGTATGGACCCAGTATTTCTCCTCATACATTAACCGACCACCTATTCTGGTTTCTCTAACTCTGCATTTGAATCAGAACCATTATTATGTACGTTCACACATATTAAACAACACATTATCAAAAAAGTGTTAATTTTCTGCCACTTTATCTAACACCCACAAGCAGAATTCGGTTCGGTTGTCAAAATCATTTCCGTGAAGCTCTTGACACAGCTGGATTTTATAAGGATAAATTATATTTTTGTTAAGAATCCTTAAAACTCTTGCTTGGCAATGTCAGTATTTTCAAATATATAATTCTGACTAATATTGGGATTTTCGATCTCTGAATCAAGTACAGTAAAAACATGTTCTTCATTCTCGTTGACAGGTTTTTTTATATCAGGTTTTTTATAACTGACACTTCCACTTTCCCGAAACTGGTTTAATAGTCTCACAAAAACGGCTGGTTTCGGATGCTTTGAGCATAGATTCGAGAAGTCTACAAACAGTTTTGATGACATTCTCCAAGGATAAAAATCATATAAATACGCTCTCTCTTTGGATCAATCTTCATTTTCACAAAGTAATGACACAACAATGTTCAAATAATTCAGTTCAATAAATGAAGTTCTACAGTTGCAAAATATAATACCGATATTAAAGCAACAGGCTTTGCAGACTAAATTGATAGATTAAATGAATAATCTGACGTTCCTAAATGCCATAGGCAATTGGATACATTAGAACATCTATTGAAAAAACACAAAATGGTGCAGAAAACGATTATTTAGCGTATTCTATGAAAACGCAAAGACTTAGCTGTAGAACACTCTTATACCCTTCGATAGGTATTTAAAAGGTACATTTTCTGGTAAGTTAAAAAGTCTAGCATCCTGTTTAAATTAACCAAGTTATAGCCACTAAAGTTCTTATTTGATTAGTTTTAAATTTTTGACACTCTGTATAATATAGCCAATTTGTTATAATTGGGATATAAAATGTGATTTATTGTTATATTTCGAGTACACAACTGAAATACTTCTTAAGTATTTGAACTGAGTAACGAGACGAACCGCATTTGAAAATGCCAAATGAGATTTTGGCGAAACGTCGTGAAAACGATTTTTTGAACGAACGGATTGAAACCTGGAATAACCAAACTATTCATTCTACCATCCGTGAAAATCTACGATATAACATATATATATATATATATATATATATATATATATATATATATATATATATATATATATATAAAATTAAATTTAAAAAAATCCTTTAGTATGAAATGTACTCTTTGAAAAAGCCTTGACAAGGCCAAACATAGATAGAGTTTAATTCTATTAAACTAATGAAGTCTTAAAAAAAAGGTATTTTATTTATAAATATTGCTTTACAAGGAACCCGCTCTAAAATCAACACAGTGTGCCATAAAATATTTTGTCAATTACAATAAATCTGATGCTAATCTCATGTCTTTCATAAAGCTTTGTCCAATTTAAGCTGTTTGCATCTCTGAACTTAAATATCTGCAATCAAACCGCTTCAGTATCGTGCGTTGGACAGATTCAGGAATTAGAAACGGAACTATTTTCCAAGCTGCAACAGATATATCCAGCTGCCGGCGATCACGGTCACGTTATATAGCGCAGACTTTACGACAAATACAAATGACTCTGTTTGTGAACCCTCGGAGATGTTTTAATTTATTGTAGCAGATAACCATTTGCATTCAAATAGACTGCAAGGTCGGTAAAATTTCCTGCACATAGTATATGATATAAGGTATGGAAGTTAACTGTAATAACTTTTATGCAGGTAGTATTTTTAAATAGACTATAATTAAACAATTAATTAAATTTAAACCTAAAACAAAAATGTTATATTTTTGTAAAAAATGCATTTTTCATTTTATATTTCTATAAATTCAAAACTTACTGGACAATATAAAGGGGGAAATACATGTAAACTGCAAAAACAGAAAAATTTTCATGATTTTGTTTCATATAAAGATTATATTTAGTTAAAATCCCTTTCAATTTCATGAGTTTATTAATTTTAAATATATTTCAGAATTTTTTTTGAAGCTGAAGCTGTGTACGCTCGAGACTTTTACAACCGGATTCACTAACATGGTTTAATTTTAAACCGGTTTTAAATTTACAGAGGGCTTAAAAATACAAGAGGAATAATAAGTCAAGCAAATTTGTAAGCCTAAAAATACAAGCATAAAAATCTTTTTTTTATTACTGAACTGGTAAAAATGGAGAAATTTATTTGTTTTCGGTATACATATTTCAAGTAGTTATCCCAAGGTTTTTATCCTTAGTATTCCTACATAAGTGTTTATTTGTTGACATACAGTGTAAAAAATAACCTTAAATTTAATGCAAATTTAATGTTAAACCTATATTAAGTTTAATGATTTTGTACCCAAAAATCGTGAATAATTTGCATTTACTTTGAATTTAAAGCAATTCATTCAAATATCAATTCTTTGTACATTAAATTTGATTAAATGGTATTTTAAATTGCAAAGAACTAACTGAAAAAATATTTCAACTTCTGTACATTAAAATTAATTCACATATACCCTAATACTAAAAAAATTTTCCCCATTCTTCTCAACATCTCGGCGTTCGTAACTCGATCCACCCACGAAATCCTCTGATTCTTCTATAGGTCCACATTTCAAAAGAGTTAAGTCTTTTCATTGCTTCTCGATTCAGTGTCCATGCTTCCATTCCATAATATAGAGCACTGCATACGTAACATTTAGTCAGTCGTATTTTCAGGGCTAACGATTGATCTTTGCTGCAGATAACCTTTTTCATTCTAATAAAGTTGGCACGTGCTTTCTCGATTGTTTTTTTTTTCGACGTCGAAATAAAAGTTTCTACACCGTATATTGTCGCCAACTTACTGCCAAATTCACCATTTTCTATACTCTCAATTATCTTCACTTTGTCTTTAAGAGAAAATACTACTCTTTTTCGCTTGGACATTTTAGACTATCGCGCAAACAAATGAGAGTGGAAATACACGGTCGGAGACGGGAATAAACTCGTCGTAACATGTCTCGTTGCGCGGTCAAAACATTTTTAAATCGGCAATTAGAGCCGTGACTAATGAGTCTGGATAATCGGATGTTCGGATAATCGGGACTCTACTGTAAATGTAAATTTTTCCGGCTCACAAAATTTCAAACATATTATCACTTGTAATATAAATAATAAATAAGTTACATCATATGAAAATATTCGCAATATTAAAAATTAAAACCTTTTTTTTCAATTGTCATTAGTATTAAGGTATTTTATAAAAATTTAAATATATACATTTGCTTATTTAATAATAGGTTTTAATATTAAATTTAATTTAATAATAACGTAAATAAAATAGGCGAGGATACATAAATTAGAAATTATGAAAACACATTCATTGGTTAGCGGATGTAACCGAGATACAGGTCCGAACAGAACCACCAAAAAGGGAAGTGACATAAACGAGGGGCGCGATCTGACCGGAAAGTCGCTAAAATATTATAGACGAAACAATAGGGATGTTTCCGGTCCACAATGAAACACAATGTTACAATAAAACAAATTAAAAATATTGCTGTCGCAACTCTATGCATGTGAGAGGAAGAGAAAATTTACGCGAGGACATAAAAATGCCGCGTCAGGTTTTGCGAATGTTATTAAATGGTTTGTGTGATGGAAAACGAGGAAGACTGTCTAGAATGGCTTTTGTTAAACGATTTAAAGCTATGAAAAATGCACACATAGTTGCAACACAGATAAAAGCATTCTTATCTGGAATCCTATCCGTGAAATACCTAAAATATATTTTTATGTTTTTGGGTTGCTTTCCACGCCATTAAAGGATTATAGCAAAACATAAGTTATCTTTACTTTAGCTTGACGGCTTACTAGGTCCTGTATCAATAGTTTTAAAATATTAAGAATGGTTTAGAGTTAACCAATCAAAAGTTTGTATTTTTATTAATATTTATAATGCTGTTTATTAAGTCTCCAAGAAATATTTTTTAACAAATGAATATAATTTATGATGAGGTTCAAAAAAAATTACTGAAGGTAAACTAAATATTTATTATAGTAAAATGTATGTAAATTTGTAGACATCATGTTATCAAAACTTCGAAAATTGGAATGTTGACTATTTTAGGGAAAGTGTTTAAACCATAAGTACCTAGTGTAAGCGAAAATATTTAATATAACTAGTCGCTTAAAAATCATAAATTTTAAACTGCGTTTCATATTTCCCGCCAAAACGCCAATACTTGTCTCTTGACCGATGTGACGTCACACTGGTAAACTGACAAGGATATATAAATTTTTTTCGTAATTTTTGTGATATAAGATGAGTTCTTAGTTATTTTAAGTGTCATACAGTGCCTCAATGTACTATATTTAAAACACCTAAAATTTATTTATTCACGCTCCACCTTCAAAAAATAATAGAAAAATGTGGGCTCAGCTATCCAGGCACTCCTCGGTTTATTTTAGTTTTGAGCTTATATATACCGATTATTACTATTATGTATTCATTATCAGTTGCGGAAATAACAATTCTTGAAAAATTACTAGAGAGGTATTCATATTTTTAAATTTAGTAGAACAGAAGTTATTGTGTGTTGCAAAGAAATTGGCCACCACAAGACAATCAATTCTCGGCAAATTCGAACTATTTGCCTTAATAAATCCACTTTCCTTCACGAGAAAATTTCTTAGGATCGTTCTTAAAAGGAAAAGTAGGCGAATTTCGAAGAAGTTACATGAAAATGACTATAAAATATGAACTAGGCAACGTAGGCCTTGACAGCGATCACGAATGTGATAAAACCAAAAAATTTATATGTCAAGCTCGTGACAGCGATGACGTTGGCTGTATTTTTTAGAATAATTATCAAATGATCAAAGTGCACAAAGTAAAACTGATAACAATGTTGTTTTGAATATGAATTTACTTGTCATTAGGTTGAAGTGATCATGATTACTTCAAGTGATAGAACTGAAAGTAATAATGACTCAAGAGAATAACCATATCAGTACAGAGTGCCAGCGATGACGTTAGTATGGAATGACATCATTCATTTTGATTGGTGTTCGTTGTCGCGTGATTCGAAGGAGATTTAATTACATATTTATTATTAAATAAAAATACAATTTCTTAAAAATAGAGAAAAATATTGTGTTTTTGATTGTGGAAACTACCATTTTACTGCAAATGTATATTTTTATTTTCTGTATTTTAGATACCTTTTGAGGCAATTTGCTCCTCCCCAGAAAATTACACTTTATTGTATAACAGAATAAAAATTTGCATAATACTCTGCCCTTGAGGCAGTAAGGTCAAGATTCCTAGATACCACCCTCAAAAGTAATAAACACTCGATAGCTTACTGCACAAAAGGTCTGGGGTTTATTGTTGTGTGTGTGTGTGTGTGTGTGTGTGTGTGTGTGTGTGTGTGTGTGTATGTGTGTGTGTGTGTGTGTGAGAGAGAGAGAGAGAGAGAGCGTGGAATTTTTTTGAGTCCACTGAAAGTCCGGATGAATTAACAATGTAACCAAGGTATTCCAACTTGGATTTGCAGAAATTATATTTTTTCGGTTCAGTTGTAAACCAGCATGCAATATGCGCTGAATAATTTCACTTAACACTCAAATATGTTCGTCAAATGTTGACGTGCATATAACAATGTCATCTAAAAAGACAAAAACATATTGCTCTAGATCCACACCAATGACGCGATCAACACGTCTTCGCTATACCACGGGGGCATTGGTAAGTCCGAAAGGCATACGCTTAAATTGAAAAAGATCTTGTGACGGTACGGTAAGACAGTTAATGGTCTAGACTTTTTGTGAATAGGAATCTGCCAGTAAGCTGATTTAATATCTAATGTAATAAGAAATCGTGAGTTTCGCAGTTTATCTAACGTTATAGATACGTAAGGAATATGATAAGCCCCTGGAACGGTTACTTTATTAACCGCTCGCTAATTCACACAAAAGCGCGAGCCGTTACTCTTCTTTTTGATCATTACTACTGTGAAAGATGACCATGGAGAGTCAGATGGTTCAATAATATCGTCTACCAACACCTGCGCTAATTTGTTGTGGATTTCATTTTGAAGTGTTCGCAATAGGGGGTAACATTGTTGTTTTAAAGACGACTAGTTCCACTACATTCGTACAACCAAGACTATTGCTCAAGGCGGAAAATGTTTCGTCTATCAGTGCATCTAATATCTACTTTTATGCAGGCGAAAGCACTCCTATTTACTGCATTGAAAAAAGTTGTGGTGTTTAGTTTTCATCGGTTCTAAACGACTATTCGCCTGCATAAAGATCCAGTACATCCGTGCCCATAATCAATTTCCAATATAAGCGTGTGGGGTAATGCGGGTAAAGTCTCAAGCAACTGAAGAGGCAGATATACTGTACCTAAAATAGGACAGAACTGACCATTAGCCACAACACACTCGGAAGTGGGCGAAGTCCGCTTAATAGTTGTAATAACTCCCATCTGGTAGAGCCGAGGATAGTTCGAGAGGCTCCACTATCAAGAAGACTTAATAGTGATTTATCATAAATTTTGATCACCCTTAGCATGCTCCAAGATATAATTTAATACAGCATTTTGCGATACAATGGCCGTAGAGTTCTTAGTACGGCCTATGACTTTGCCAAGACTGCTGTAGACTTTTTTAAGAAAATTTTTTTTTTTCCGAATTCCGACCTTTCACAGGGTGCGCCTAAAATTAAATATCTTTTCAAAAATAAAATAATGAGACTCGGAATTTCAGTTGTGGCATTAGACGTTATTGGGCTCGATAATAAATTTTCGGAAGATGGCATTTTAGATACGAGAAAGTAGAAAAGTAACAAATGAGTTCTATTAAGAAATTTAAAAAACTTAATATTTTAAATACGATGCTACGTTATTGATTCATTCAGTAGATAGGCAACAAGATTCCCTATCTGTCCATATAGGGTGTACCCTTATCTAGCTAGCTCAAAATTTGTTACTTTTTCACTTCCTTGCATCTGAAATGTTATTTTCAGATAATTCATTATCGAGCATAATTAAAACCTCAATCTGAACTTCGAGTTTTACTATTTTCTTTTGAAAATGATATTCATTTTAGACGACGCCCTGCTACAGGTGAAAATTTGTAAAGAAAATATTTTTTTCCTCCAAAAGGGCAAAAAAAACTTTAAGTAAAAATTCTCGAAAATGAAAAAAGGAATACAAAGAAAATATAACATACTGGACAATCCATTTAAAATAAGTAAGTTTCGGATAATTTTCGGTATAACCGGAAGTCACACAAGATCGCTGTTACTTCACCTGAAGAGAACGTTACCGAAAATCCCATTAAATAGATTTTCAGAATTCAAATCGTAATACTTCCTGAGATATTTTAATGAACGGTTACTATAAGACAC
Source organism: Diaprepes abbreviatus (assembly GCA_034092305.1). Lineage (NCBI taxonomy): Eukaryota > Metazoa > Arthropoda > Insecta > Coleoptera > Curculionidae > Diaprepes > Diaprepes abbreviatus. Next base: position 13,200,644 of record JASJET010000122.1, read on the forward strand.
CCTGTATACATCTGGTATAATACATGCAGCAAATAAATCTTTCAGTCCATTTTACAGTTTGAGTTTACCCTCAATTTTATTTATCTGAATGTAATTCTTACTAAATTTAACTGAATGACACCATTTTAAACAGTCCTTTTATTCTTTCTTTATTTGAAATATGTATATTAAATGGTAATTTTCTTCGCAATAATTGTCGTTAGAAGAGAAATAGATTTTGATTGACAACTGTGGTATTATAAGACTCTGTAGGTCAAATATGCACAGTAAAGTTACATAGAAAAGCAGGTGCACAACACGACCTAACAAAGTAGATTACTGCTTTGCAAAAGCCGGATTTATTAATATCCAAAGACGAAGTCCTAGTTGCGTTCTCTTAAAGCTTCCTGCAATAGCACGCTATAACCTTCCTGCCTCTATTGTGCCAAATTTATGTTTATGCTCATTGCCGTGTATTGTCCTGTTTATCTATCTATCCATCCGCTGGGTCCATACACAATAGCTACAATGCAGTCGCAGCCGAGGTGGCAGCTGACCCTCTTAATCTATTATTCAAGGACACAAGTGATATTTTTGTACTTCATTTTCTATTTTAGATTTATTTAAAAGTAAAAGTGGGAGTAAGTTTACTGATATTAACAATGGTTAATAAATGGAATTTTAAAATTATGAAATGAATAAATGGCTAAAAAAATAGTACACACCTGCCCTGAACTATTCTTGAAATATTTTTCCCTGTAAAATTAAATTTCATAATTTCGAAACACAATAAATTCATTTTTTTAAATTTGGGTCCAATTTTTTCGTAATTTTTGGATGTAATATGAAATCATAACTCAAAAAAGTAATATTTAAGATATACTTCTATATATGTTTTTTTAAAGAAAAATAGAGTACTAACATTTAACGTAGACAATAATTCTAGAAATGTACTTATTAAAAATGATAGAAATGAATATTCTATTTAAGTCGAGAGATGGCTTTTCCTGAGAGTCATTTCCCGTCTCGCTGATTTATGAGCCCCTTGGATGTACAGCAAAAATCCGAAACCGTAAATATTTACGGCAATGACTTAGATTACATTTTATGTATTTAGGAATATATGACTGCAGAAGACAACATCACTCAACATTTGAACATAGATTTTTTCGTAATAATGTTACTAATCCCAAACTTTAAAAAAAATATTTGAATATTACTTAATTTCTTCCCTCCAGAAATAAATTTCAATGTTATCTCTATATTTTCTCAAGCAGTAGAACTTTTATCAGAAATCAAAAGGTTTTACTGACATATTTGCCCTAATTTAAATCAATCATTTGAATAGTAACGCAAAATGGTTTTTTTCTTTATTTACTCCTTCTCTTTGGACAATTTTTTTGGTTAATTTATAATAAAATACGTTTTGTATTTGTCATGATTATGACTTTCCGTTACGATAAAAGATATTTTTAAATTTGTATAAAAACTGTTTCTGGTCCGCAGGATGTTAAAGTTGTAACATTCAATTCATGAATACTTTATATGTTCCTTGGTACACCTCATTCCAGAAGCTCCCCTTCACGATTCAATAAATTTGCTTTCCACTAACGAATTTAATTTCCTTCTGCCAATAGCAACTGGGGTAGGTAATATTGGTTGAGATCCATACGGTTCAGTCCCCAAACCCAACTTTGCCAGACGGTCTGCTTCCTTATTCCCACGTATGCCCGAGTGACCCGGGACTGACTGTGCAGCCTTTCCTTGTCAAACCATTGAGTACATCCATGCGCACAGACATCAGTTGTGAAGTCACGACACTGGACTTCAGTGCCAATATCGCAGCCTTACAGTCTGCGCATATATTTATTACTCTATTCCTGTCTATGTCCCTTTCACAGAGATGGGCACAACACTGCAGAATAGCATAAATTTCCGCTGTGAAAATTGTCGCACATTATCCGAGAGAGTAGTACTCTCCGACTCCTGTGCTCCTGCTGAATACTCCGGCTCCAACTTGTCGAGATCCATCAGTGTACCACCAGGATCTATTTTTCGGAAAATTTTGTTCTCCCTCCCAATCCTCTCTACTTGGCTTAAATATCTCCAGGAAAAGTTGGGTCTTAAAAGCGGCGTCATGTAGTCTGTCCGCATGGGTAGTGATGGATACCTCTCCACCGCGCTTTCCCAGACATCTGAGTCACCGCCCGTTCCAATTCAAGGATGTACCAAGCAACTGAGACAATAAACAGTCTTCAGGGCCTCGTTCTTTATGTATAAGTGAAGAGTCGACATCGCACTCAATATTCCCACGCAAGCCATTCTCTGAACTTTGTCAAGTTGAAGAATGTGTTTGCGCTTTGTTGTACTACGCCGCCATACAATATACCCATATTCCATAGTTATATTTGTTATTTAATAAACGTCATGATTTAGAAACTGAGATCTGAAACTGGAAAAAAGCAAGGTGGACTAGGCCCTACACACATAGGCTTTATTAAACCCTAAGGGTCTACCAGGCTCAGCACATCGCTCAGGATACAGAATTAAATTAGGCGATGATGTTGCTTAGCAACATTGCCTTTATGTCGGTCAGAATGGGCCAATACTCGCCTAACATGGATTCTCTTTTTACTGAAAGAGCGAAACAGTCACATAAATCTGTTTAGCAATTCCGACATACGGGACTGTAGCATCTCCTAATACTATATAAATGTTATATTAACTGCAGTGCCCTGTGAGAATCCCCTTGACTAATCGCTAGTTTCGTCTGTAAATTGCCAGATGTTATTTGCTTGTTTTCACCTCTAGGTAGCTAAATAATTGCCTGGAGAGGTCGCATTTTATCGTTTCTAAAACAGATGATGATAGTTATCTTTAGCTCGTTCAGTTAATCATTGCTGATTTGTTCAAAGCTGCTTGTAGGTGTGACTCAATAGTCTTTATGTCAGCTGCCTGTTTGGCTAGCGAATCATCAAAATAGTTTTCATCGGATGAGTTGTCTTCTTTGATCCAGCCCAAAGTGACCACATTTTCAGCTTCAACAATGGCAAACACTTCGCAGCATTTCAAGATTATGCCCGTAAGTTCTGTTTGAGTTATATTGGCATATTTGCTCACTGCCGAGCTAATAGTTACATTATGGGATTTAGAATAACGTTTATATTCTGCTCTCTCCTTCTCTTTTGATCGACCTGTGTAGATGCTAAATTCATCTACCATAACTGAGCCTGATACTTGTATGGTGTAAGATTTGTTGAAGACAATCTTGGTATAGTAGAATCAATCTTTCTCCAGAGGAGTGTAATCGTACCAGCGTCTCTCTCCATACGCAACAGCATAATACCGCACCAGATTCAACACATGGTTCAATTCCTACAGTGCGAAGGCGCATCATATTCATCAAGGCTATCTCTTAAACAAAAATGTCAAGATTTGTGAAACAATTTTTAGATGTTTGTTGTCTAATTCGATGTTTATCTCCACACAACAGCTTTTTATGTTAGCACTGGTTTTATGATAGCTGTAAAGATCCGTGTGGAACTGATAAAATCTATCTGCTATTATTTTCGCAAAATTTAAGCATATATTTTGTGAATCTAATTAAACGAAATAAAACACACAAGACAAAAATAAATAAGTTATTTAAAACACTATAAATACTTATAATTGGCATAGAATTCACAAGGCAAAAACCACAAAATATCAAAATGTGGGTGAACCAGTACTGTATGCTAGAAAGCTAATAAATCGACATCAGGAAATAGCAAGTAATAATATTCAAAATTCTGACTGGCGCTCCATGTGAACAAATGGATTTTTTGGTTTTTTCTCTTCGACTGCCTAAAAAATAAGGGGTCTATTATGGAGCTCAGTGATCGCAACTAGCAATATTGTGTCAAAAATTTCAATATATGTTTAACAAACGAGAAACAAAAGCAAGATTATATTTTACCAGGTGTGCAGTGGAACATTACAAAAACGTTCGATTGGCATTTTTGTTATTACTTAAACGACACTTTATGGAACACCCCTTTGTATAGTTTCATGAATTTCATCTGTTTAAGCTAAAATTTACATTACATCTGGCTTAATATACTATTAAATGGACGGCAGATGCATTATAGAATCATATTATTAATAAATGAACATGATATAATAAATAATTTAATTATATTCAGTTGCATTTTACAACTAGCAATACGTCGTCTAAAGTTTCGAGATATTTTCAGCAAACCGAGACGGAAAGACAACTACACAACACGAGCTGACAGTCTGCAACTGCTTGGCAGAAGCCGGATTTGTATTCGACGACGAAGTCCTAGCTGCGTTCTCTTGAAGTTTCCTGTAATGGCACACTATAACCTTCCGGCTTCTATTGTGCTAAATTTATGTTTTCGCCCGTTGCCGTGCATTGTCCCGTTTGTCTATCCTTCTATCCGCTTGGTCCATATACAATGGCCGCATTGCAGTTCGCGACGACTAGTGGCTGACCTTTTGATCTATTATTCAAGGGTACAAATGATGCTTTTTTGATTCGGTACTATAGATTGAATAACTGTTAATTATTAAAATTAAACATGTTTATTGAATAATAACGAAATAGAATTTTGAGAAAACAGAAAAAAGAAATGAATATATATATATATATATATATATATATATATATATATATATATATATATATATATATATCATTTTTCTTTATTTTGTCTTTTCTTGGGTTTAGGTTCTATATTTAATAAATACACAAAACGATTGACATTTCGCCCTTTATTCAAGGCATTTTCAAAATTCCTTCCTCCTAAAAATATATAATTAAAATACATCACAAAGAAAATATATTTACAATTTTGAAAAACAAACAAGACACTTAAAAACAGTAGTCAAAACTTTAAAATTTTTTAAAAATATTTAATTTTACCGCTACACACCTTGACATTTTGCTGTTCTGTTACTAAATAAAATTTAAATTTTACATCGTTTACTGAGGATACGTGGAATGCGAATGTGTTTTATTTTTTTAATATTTTTTATATTTTACAATGCATAAAAAAACAAATAAGGTATATGTTTGGTTTTATGTTTAAGAGGATATTCAATTTTTGATTCTTATTTGACCGGATCGAATACTTAATGTTTTTGTTTAAATTAGGCTTGCGTAAATGTATCTCGAATTTCCCATATCTGTTCTGTCGTTAACAGTGTTTTTAACTTTTTTAATTTCAATCATTTCCTTTATCTGTAATTTTTTACCGTACACTAGTGAGCTATCAGAAAAAATAAAATACATTTTAAAAAAACATGATATTATCGTATGTCACAGGTCACATAATAAATTAAATATATTGTTCACAAATTTAAAAAGTAAAACTCCTCTAATGAATAAATCAAATATAATATATTCGATCCCTTGCACAAATTGTCCCAAAAAATATATAGGCATGACGAGCCAATTACTGAAGAACAGATTAAATGGCCATAAATATATGAAAAACGCCTCAACAGCGTTAAGCAAACACACATAGGACGAAAAACACACTTTTGATTATAACAGTACCATTATAAAAAACAAAGATATGAATTACCAAAAATTACAGATAAAGGAAATGATTGAAATTAAAAAAGATAAAAACACTGTTAACGACAGAACAGATATGAGAAATTTGAGCCACATTTATGCAAGCCTAATTTAAACAACAATATTAAGTATTCGATCCGGTCAAATAAGAATCAAGAATTGAATATCCTCTTAAACATAAAACCAAACATATACCTTATTTGTTTTTTTATGCAATGTAAAATATAAAACATATTAAAAAAATAAAACACATTCGCATTCCACGTATCCTCAGTAAACGATGTAAAATTTAAATTTTATTTAGTAACAGAACAGCAAAATGTCAAGGTGTGTACCGGTAAAATTAAATATTTTTAAAAAATTTTAGTTTTGACTACTGTTTTTTGGTGTCTTGTTTGTTTTTTCGAAATTGTAAATATGTTTTTTACGTGATGTATTTTAATTATATATTTTTAGGAGGAAGGAATTTTGAAAATGCCTTGAATAAAGGGCGAAATGTCAATCGTTTTGTGTATTTATTAAGAAAAGACAAAATGAAGAAAAATTATATATATATATATATATATATATATATATATATATATATATATATATATATATATATATATATATATATATATATATATAATTGAAGGTTTTCGGGCATCTCGTGTATGTGCTGAGTTCCTCTCAGGACTGTAAGGCAGCTGACGTTTCGGTGAAATCTCATTCACCATTTTCAAAGCTCACTGTATGGCGTCTACGAGCGAACTATATATATATATATATATGTATATAATATATATATATATATATATATATATATATATATATATATATATATGTATATATATATATATATATATATATATATATATGTATATATATATATATATATGTATATATGTATATATATATATATATATATATATATATATATATATATATATATATATATATATATATATTTCTAACCTACTACCAATTCCTTTTACCTAAAAGTCCTTGAATTCTTCCTATAATGTTGGTTGAATGAATAGCTACAATTCATAATTATTTACCTTCTCCAGATTAATTGCACAACCAAACAATCTTGCTTATCATAAGTCAATCTGCTAGAATTTGTGACAACTGGTACTTCGTCTTTTGCTACTTTGTATATCTTTGTGAAACAAAGCAATAGCAAACAAAAGTGTAATTTGTGAGAATAAATATATGTATGGAATACACGCATCTTCAAAGAAAAAGGTGGGGTGCACCAGTGGTGCAGTACCAGACTTTGTTGCAGAAATAGCATACATTTTCATAGCAATTTTAGCCATAAAAAAATTGTATGATTTGAAATAAGCTTGACGGGCTCTATTAACCTAAAATCTTTTTGTTCGCTCTTAAAAGTTTATTCCCTCCTGAGTGTCTCTTACATAAAAGTGCGATTTTCACCTATTTGTGGCACTTGCATTTTTAGAATTTTGGCTGTATTTGGGGTTTTTAGAAAAACGATTTAACGAAGGATCCCGATTTCTTCTCGAAATTTGAAATCTAATATTCTTTACCATTTTTCTCCATTTTCAGCCATTTAAAAGTGCGTTAAAAAAAAATGATATTTTTAAAGAATAATATGAATTATACATCAAAAACTACTCTAAAATATGCGGCGAAAAAAATAGCGCCTAAAGATTTGCGATGAAAAAATTTACGTTTATAAAACAACGGCGAAAATCATCACTTCTTCATACATGCTGCAGCGAAAACTACAATATCAAACGGTATAACAGCGAAAAAAATTACGTCTTTAACAAATGCGGCGAAAAAATTACATTATTAATAAATACGGCAAAGAAAATTAAATCTTTAAAATATGTGACAAAGAAAATCACATCTTTGAAAGAGGCGACGAATTATCTACACCGTATTTTAAGAATTATAATAGTTTTTGATGCACTTTTAAAAGTGTTATTTTTTCGCCGTATTTTCAAAATTATGATAGTTTTTATCGTACTTCTGGATGTATAATATTTCTCACCGCATTTTTGTAATCATAATGAATTTCAGCCCACTTTTGAAAGCGTAATTATTTTCTTCGAAATTACAAAAATGTAATTTTTTACACCGAAAATTTTATAAAATCATAGGGTATGCTGCACATTTTGAGATGTAATTTTTTCACCGGATACTGCTTAGTTGTCACTGTTTTCGTAGACACCGTCGACGTGTAGTCCTCCTGACGAAATGGGTTGGAATTCGAGTAACCTTTTATATTTGTCTTTAGTTCCAACTGGCTTCGCAGAGTGTTTGTCAGACAAGTTCCCTCAGATTAGCACTCTATCAGCTTAGGAATTTTGTAGATTACCTAATGGCAGATACATTTTTGATACGTTTTACCCTGATGATGAATTTTAAAAAACCATAAAAGTTTGCAGTACAACTCTAAATACGTTACTAGGTTGCGAAAACGTATTAGTAACAGGTAGTTTAGATAAAAAAAAATAGGTAATTTAGACCAACAACAGATGTTTAAGTTAGTTTTCATGGATTCGGGCAGAGTAAAGAAATGCATACAGGTTTTTTCACAGTCATTAATACAAGACCATAAGTTTCTATTTCTGGTCTCCCACCACAGAAATCGTTCAAACAAAAAATGTTTGACAGATTTTTAAATTTCGCGGAACATCCCAATGTAAAAAGGGGACTTAAACTACTAAAATATTTCAATACTCTTTTAAATTAAATAAGTCAAGTTATAAGAAAATAATAATATCTATTATTATACAAGAAATCCAGTTGTAATGGACTTTATACTCAAAAGATTTCTACAAGTTGAGAAAGGAAAAGCAGCAAGAAAGATTGATGTTGCGTAACTGAAAAACCTTACCAGAAAGTAAAAAAAGTATCAAGATCGAAGAAGAAATTGAAATGATAGCAGAATTGGTGCAGAGAGAAGACATTGAAGAAACATGGAAAGCTTTAAAAACTAAAATAACAGAAATTCAAGAAGAAGACATCGGATTCACAAAAAACAACAAAAAAACTAGAATGGATGACACAATAAATCCTGCACATCATGAATAAAAGGCGAAAGCATAAAACAAACCTAACAGAACAAGCAATTCAATAAAACCACCAGGAAAAAGTGCAGAGAGGATAAAGACAATTGGCAGTAAGCAAGAAATTGAACCACTTCAGGAAAAATATGACACCTTTAACGACCACAAGACGATAAAAGAGATGACAGGCAGACACAGAAAGCGACAGGAAACCATCTTAAGAGATATTAATAATAAAGTAATTCTGGGGACAGAAGATAAACTTATGAGATGGAAAGAATACATCCAAATACTTTTCGACGATGACAGACTCTGTGATCCACCACCCACAAAAATAACTGAACGAGAAGTTATTCACGCAATAAAAACACAGAAAAATGGAAAAGCTGAAAAAATCAACGTCGAAATATTTAAATTGATGGCAGAAAATTAAAACAAAAGCAAAACATGCTAACATCACTATTCAATAAGATATATGACTCCGGAAAAATACCATCAGATAGGCTAAAGTCAACATTCATAATAATACCAAAAAAAAACATAATCTCTCATAAATGTACTGACACAACGATGCAGAGACATGAATGTGGATGTATACGCATGTTTTATAGACTATCGAAAGGCGTTCGACTGCGTTAGTCATCAAAAGATAATGAAAATTCTGAGAATAACCGGAGTTGACGAACAAGATCTACACATTCTTTCAGAGCTTTATTGGCACCAAACGGCCGAGATGGAGCAAACAACAATGGAAGATATTCTGACTAGACGAGGAGTCTGACAGGAATGCGTCTTGTCTCCGCTCCTATTTAATCTGTATTCGGAGTCTGTATTTAGAGAAGCATTAGACAATGTCCAAGATGGAATTAAGATCAACGGAACTATGATAAAACACATTAGGTACGCCGATGATACCGTGCTAATAGCATACAACATACAAGAGCTACAAAATATAATAAATTCTGTGGTTCGTCATAACAAAATATTCGGCTTACATTTAAATGTCTCCAAGAACAAAACACTAATCTTCTCAAAGACGCCAGTAAACGTACATCTACATGTCAAAAGACAAACAATAGAACAGGTAACATAAATAAAATACCTGGGAGCTGATGTTAATTGCCTCTCTAACCCGAAAAAAGAGATATTGTCAAGGATTGAACAAGCAAGGAAAACACTCATGTGTATGAAAACATTTTTTACACGATCAGATCTTAGTCTAGAGCTCGGAACCCGGATGATCAGATGTTACGTTTTCTCTGTCTAATTATATGGGTGCGAAAGTTAGACAATGGACCCACAAACAGAAAAAGGAATGGAGGCCTTGGAGATGTACATATATAGACGGATGCTGCAAGTTTCATGGGTGCAGATGATCACTAACGACGAAGCGCATGGGTAAACAAAAAGAACTGCTGAACACCAACAAAGAGATAAAGATACAATATCTGGGTCATGTGTTGAGAGGTAAGAGATACGAGTGCCTCCGACTAATAATATAGGGTACAGTGTAGGGTAAAAGATCAGCACGAAGACGCCAAAACCCATGGCTAAAGAATCTGAGGAGATGGTTTGATCTCTCATCTACAGAAATATTTCGTGCTGCAGTTTCCAAAACTACAATTGCCATTTGGATCACCAACTTTCGGGAAAAGGAGACGGCGCAATATGAAGAAGAAGAATCTTTTTTACCAGAACACTCTTTTAAACACAAAATCCTGACAAATATAAAAAAATGGTTCAATGAACTAACTTTTACTCGATAGATAATTATTCACGTCTACTGTGAAAAGCTGGAAGTGGTTATAAACCCTTGTACTGATTTATAACTGACGTTAAAAAAATACAGTGACGAAATTGTAAACAATTCCGTTCCAAAATAGGGTAACAATTGTAAGCAGCTTTAAAAGTTTATCTTTGTTGAATCAGATTACTAAATAAGAAATACTTAATGATATTTCTAACGGCATTTCGAAGACCTATTCAACGGTATCTCACTCAATGGGATAAATGAAAAAGACAAAATTTTATTATATTCATAATTTAGGCGGGGGATATTTTAAAAGCAAGTTTGAAAGATCATATTTTGCGAATAAAGGGATTAGATAATAATTTTTTCTCCCTACTTTTCAGATAGTGAGGGTACACTAAATTTGTATGCAATTTTCCCTCGGATTTGTTTTCAAATGAAACTTGCGCCTGTAAAATTTCATTACAAAAGATGTAATACTGATAAATTTATATTGCGGTCAGAAGGATGGACATGACGAAAACATAACGGTGCCTAGATGGTCTCAAAATCCTAAAAAATATCTTATAATTCTCTTAAAGTGAGCCAGTGAAATATCAACAGAACTTATTTGTATTTCTTGAGAACTCTACAGAAACAAAAAAATTGTTAAAGTAATTTTTAATCGGAATTATACGTTTCTGAAAAAAAAAGGCGAGAGTTTCCAAAACAGCTTTTAATACATATATTTTATCCACATTACAAGATGTTTTAAAAGGCAAAAGGCTTTTGAAACCAGATTTGTTTGGTATTTTGTATTTAAATATGTATAGGCTAATATAGAAAATCCGAGAGAAAGCCTTGCTGGACGTTCTTGAATAATAGATGAAGGTGTTAGCCACTGCTCGTTTCTGACTAGAAAGCGACGCAGTGGTTTTATGAGGACGAAGCAACTATATCGACGAACTGGTTAAGCAGTTTAACCAAAAGGTACTGGAATCATAAAAATCAGATAGGAATTATTACAGGAAGCATATCTTATTTTGCAAAGATATACTTAATAATTTGTAATAGAGAAGTACTAGCCGAATTCAGAAAAGAATATCCAAAAGAATGAAAAAAGTCTTTGGAGAGTTTTATAATAATATTGAGAGCAGCGATTCCCAACCTTTTTTCTTCTTGTGAACCCCTTCTAAAAACCGGAATAAATCTGCGAACTCCCTGTGTGGTCATTAAGAACAGTAAGCGAAGCACTAAAATTGGGTTAATAAATTTAGTTTTCCAAATTGAATAACAGTTCTTAACGAAAAACTAAAACATAATTGTGTAACATTGACAGAAAAACGTTATTAAAAAGTGATAACTACAAAAATGATTTAATATCAAATAAAAACAATAATATAGAACTTGAAAAATACGTTCAGTGGGATATTTGTGCTTGTTTGCTGAAATAAGTTTTAGTCCTAGATCAGATTCAGTATTTAACCTGTTTGTGTACTTATCTTTCAGGTAAGTGTATGTTGAAAATCCCTTCTCACATAGATTGTAGCAATAAAATGGCTTTTTTCACTTTAATGTTTACATATTTCAGTTTCCTTCCTTTTCGTGGATTTTCACTAACCTCCAGTTATCACTTTATGAGCACCGATGATTTATTAGTACCTACATACTTCTACCCAGTTTAGCAGTGTTACAGCCAGATTTGTACAAGATAAGAGGCAAAATTATTATTGTGTTTATTTTCAATTTTAAATGAAATAATTTCAAATCATTTTGTATATTAAAGATTATCGTTTCTTTTTTTTTTTGTAAGACGTTGCTCAATTTTCAGGTTCTCTATCCCATGATCATGGAATATATATGGTTTGCGTTATGTTTTGAAATCAGTAGATTCTGTAGTAATGTAATATAATAAATATTATTCGATCTTTTCGTGTAATATAACATATTTTCAATAATATTCTTCTTCAAGTGGCATATCAGGTCCCTCTGACGTTGGCAATTACATTGGCAAGTCTTTCACGGTTCTGCGCCAGCTGGAATAGTTCCTCCGCGCTACGTATACCTGTCCATTCACGAATATTCCTCAACCAGGAAGCCTGTCTCCTTCCTACCCCTCTACGTCCCTCTACTTTACCCATCATAATTAGCTGAAGAATTCTATATCGCTCTCCTCTGAATATATGTCCAAAATATAAGATTTTTCTACACTTCACAGTGTTTACTAGTAGACAAGTTGTGTCGGTCCTATTGAGTACCATTTCGTTGGTCTGCCTAGCTGTCCAGGATATTCTCAGCATTCGCCGGTGTAACCACATATCGAGAGCCGCCAACCGATTAATCGATAACAATAAAAGCAGCCTTAAATGTCCAGATCTCTGCCCCATATAGTAACACTGGCCAGACATATGATCTTATCATTCTTTGTCGTAGTTTTAGGTTGAGGTTATCATTGCAGAAAAGTGGTTTCATTTTTTGAAAAGTTGCTCTAGCAGTCTCTATTCTACACCTTATCTCTTTATCTGGGTTTAGATTTTCGGTGATATAACATCCAAGATATTTAAAATGAGTCACCCTGTCTATAGTTTTTCCTTCTATTTGTATTGAAGCGTTAAGATGAGGTTGTCTACATAAGACCATATTAAATACAATTATTTTACCTTGGTATATTTAAAGTTATTTTCTTTTTTTTTTTTTTGCTTTAAGTTATCACGCAGTTTAATTATTATGTTACACAACTCTAAATTTAATGGTAAATGTATGAAGTTGAAAATATAAAATTCAGCTTTATGCAAGTAACACAGCAAGAGGTTTGATTATTCGATTAAAGATTTTATTATTTGACCAAAACGCTTTCTTGCATACCTATACTTAATTCAAATTTCATTTATTCAAATATCTATAGGAGTGTAGTTGAAAGCTATAAAACATCTATTTTTATGCTATCGACACAGCACCACCGTTCGATATTTAATTAAAGATTTTTATTTTTATTTTTTATTTACGAGTATTATTTTACCCACATGTTCACTTGCGTTTGTATTTTTTGTATTTTCATATAAATAGGAATGAAGGTGAAAGCTGGTTTCTAACGACATAGTGGAATGTTTCTACATTCAACCCAGCTACAGATGCAGTGGCGCCCTGAATAATTCTCCCCTACATTCTGGTATAAGAGTTAGTTTGCCTTATTTACTCGCTGGCGAGGTAGTGTAGTCATCCTAGTTCTGAAATTAGCAAAAAAAAAATTCGTTGCAGCATTCTGATAACAAAAAATTCAAAAATATTACGAAAAATTAAGGAAAAATAATCCAAACCACTATCGAGTTATCAGCTAAAAGCCATATGCAAAATTTTGAATGACTTAGAAACAGATTTCAGTTCATTATTACACTAAACCTAAAAACCAGTTTTAATCATTAACATTTAATTAAAGATACCAGAAAATTCTAAGGCTACACAAAGTCCGATAGGTATTATTTTGAGAGAATTCATTGGCAAATAAATGAAATCCATTTAGTAGAGAATATAAAATTAAATAATATTTTCTCATTCTAAAGAAATATATAAAACCACTCAGGATTTTATTAAACTTTTGATGTTCCTTCGGAACCGAAGATTTCTCTTTTAGAAGCCAGCGCTAGCACAGATAATCAAACTTATTTAAACATAGCCAATATCAAATATTGGCCAATGAAGTAATTTGCCAAAAAATAGGTTACATTTTTAAATATTTTAAACTAGTAGAATTTGCTGGCAAAATATGTTTTAAAATGCAGTTAAAAAGATTGATATACGCAATTGGGATGCTGACTGTATTCAAATTAAAGTATAATTTTGCTGCGAAACGGTAAGTTCCACAATAGAAATCCTAAAAAACAGAACAATTTTCTTTATTTTTAATGAATTTTATTTTTATTTAATAATAAAAATGTAACTAAATCTCCTTCGAGTCACGTGACCACAAACACCAATCAAAGTTAATAATGTCACTCCATATTAACGTCATTGCTGGCACTCCATCCTGATACGGTTATTCTTTTTAGTCATTATTACTTTCAGTTCTATCACTTCGACCTAATGACGACTAAATGCATATTCAAAAGAACATGGTTATCAGTTTCACTTTTTTCACCTTGATCATTTGATAATTACTCTAAAGAATACAACCACCGCCATCGCTATCACGAACTAGACATAAATGTTTTTGGTTTTATGTCACATTCGTGATCGCTTTCAAGGACTACGTTCTTCTTCTTCTTCTGCTAATGCCTATCCGTTACCGGATGTTGGTGAGCATAATGGCTATACGGACTTTATCCACTGCTGCACGAAATAAGCCCACAGTTGATGTATTAAACCATATTCGGAGATTCTTCAGCCATGAGATTCTTCGTCTTCCTACACTCCTTTTGCCTTGCATTTTGCCTTGTAGTATAAGCTGCAAAAGCCGGTACCTTTCAGGATTTCTCATGATGTGGCCCAGGTACTCAAGTTTACGCTTCTTTACTTGATACAAGATTTATTTTTCTTTATTCATTCTATGAAGCACCTCTTCGTTGGTAATATGATCTACCCACGAAATCCTCAGAATGCGACGGTATAGCCAAAATTCAAAAGCTTCTAATTTTTTGCATGATGCTTTAGATAGCGTCCATGATTCAACGCCGTATAGGAGGGTCGAAAATACGTAGCATCTTAATGTTCGCATTTTGGTGTTTAAGGATAGGTCTGTACTTTTGAATATTTTTGCCATTTTAAGGAATGTAGTGCGGGCCTTTTCAATACAGCATCTTATCTCAACCGAGTGGTCCCCTGCTTCATTGATATTTGTTCCCAAGTAGATATATTTGTTAACTCTTTGGATGGGTCTGTTATGTATCAGTAGTTGGCCGTGTATGCGTTTATTTTTAGAAATAATCATGAATTTGGTCTTTTTTGTATTCATCTGCAGTTCGTATCTTTCACTTACTTCTACCACTCTGTCCATCAATCTTTGGAGTCCTCGTAAATCATTTGAGATAATTACCCTATCGTCTGCGTATCTTATGTTATTAATACATTCGCCATTGACAGTCACCCCGTCGGAGGTATTTTCCAGGGCTTCTCGAAATATGTATTCTGAATATATGTTGAATATCAATGGCGAAAGTACACATCCCTGTCGAACTCCTCTCTTTATCATAACTTCCTCGGACTCCTCACTTTCTATTCTGACTGAAGAGGTCTGGTTCCAATAAAGATTTGCTATAATTCTTAGGTCTTGTTTTTCTAATCCAGCTGATTCAAGAACTTCCATCATCTTATTATGCTGAACCTTATCAAATGCTTTTTGATAATCAATAAAGCACGCGAAAATATCGTGATTAACATCCCGCGCTCTTTGGAACAAGACTTGGATACTAAAAAGTGCCTCCCTAGTACCTAGGACATTTCTAAACCCAAACTGGGTACAGCTTATCTGTTTTTCGCAAATCCTGTATATCCTTTGATGAATTAATTTCAAGAAAAGTTTAAGAGAGTGACTCATAAGGCTAATCGTATGAAAGTCTTCACAGTTTTTTGCACTTGATTTTTTAGGTAGCGTTATAAATGTACTTTTGAGTCATATTTCAGGTATAATTCCAGTGGAGTATATTTCATTAAATATATCTGTAAGCCATCTGATATCTTCTTCATTCAATAGTTTTAAGAATTCATTCCGGATATTATCTGGCCCTGGTGCTTTCTCATTCTTCAACCCCTCTATGGTTCGAGTAACCTCATCAACGGTAATCGGCAAGAAATTTGGTACCCGGTAAGTGGGAGGATTTTCCTATCTACTTGGGTCTTCGAACAACTGGTTTATGTATTCTTTCCAAATTTTTATTTTCCCTAAGCGATCTACAATGATGTTACTTTTGTTATCCTGAACTTTTCCGCTTACATTGAATTTATACAGATCCGATGTCTCTTTTATTTTCTTGTGCATGTTGAAAGTATCGTGTTTCTTCTCAAGTTCTTCTATTTCTGCACACTGTCTTTCTATCCAATCTTGTTTTGCACACCTTATCTTACGTTGGATTAGTCTTTGCCTATTTCGGTACTCCATTTTACCTCTTTCCAATAATCTCCTCGCATTCATCAACTCTAATATTTCATCTGTTATCCATAGTTGTTTTTTATCTCTTTGTGCTACCAGAAATTCATTACCAATACTTTGAAATTTTTCAGCCATTTTGGGAAGAGTCGATTCTACGCTGTGTGGGATTTCTTTGAGTTTTCGACATTCTTCAGTTATTCTTTCAGTTACAACTTGGCGTGTTTGTTCATTCTCTCTGAGTTCTTATATTCCATTTTTTCCTGTCTAACCTTTTCTTTACCTTTTTAAGCTTGATTTTAAATTTGCCGCAGAGAAGAGCATGATCTGAATGCACGTCAGCTCCTGAGTATGTTTTAGCCACTATGCAACTGTTACGGTACCTTTTATTTATTAGTAAATAGTCTATCTGGTTTCTTACAATATTACCTTCTTCATCCTGAGGTGAAGTCCATGTATATAATCTTCGAGGTGGTTGTTTGAAAAGGGTGTTCAGGATAACAAATTGTTCTTCTGTCACAAAATCCTTCAGCCTCTCACCTCGTTCGTTTCTAGTACCTAGTCCAAATCCGCCAATCAGTTCCGAGTTGTCGCCTTTGCCAATTTTAGCATTGAAATCTCCCATAATGATAGTTAGGTCTTCTTTCTTAACTTGTTTTAATATGTTAGATACTGCTGAATATACAATTTCCACTTCTTCATCGGGTTTTTCGGAAGTGGGTGAATATATTTCTATTAAGTTCAATACTACGTTGGCTAGTTCTTATTTTACAGTAATTTTTATGTAATTTCTTCGAAATTTGCTTACTTTTCCTTTTGAAACCGATTCTAAGAAATTTTCTCATGAAGGAAAGTGGATTTATTAAGGCAAATAGTTCGAATTTGCCGAGAATTGATGGAATTTAGAAACATGGAGACATCCATGTAAGTAATTTATCAATAGTCGTTATTTCCGCAACCGATAATGAATATATAATAGTAATTATCGGTATTTATAAGCTCAAAACTAAAATAAAACAATGAATGCCGGGTTAGTCGATACCACATTTTTCTATTTTTTTTCAGGTGTTTTAATTGTATTACTTGTATACCGAGGCACCGCACAACACTGTATATATCCTTTTCAATTTACCAGTGTGACGTAACATCGGTCAAGTGACACGTATTGGCGTTTTGGAGGGAAATTTGAAACGTAATTTAAAATTTATGTTGTTTAATGCACTAGTTGTATTTACAGTACATTAGGTACTTATGCATAGTTTTAAACACTTTTCCAAAAATATTCAACATCCAGTTTTATAACAATTAAACGATAATTTTTGTTAGAAATAATGTATAAATAAAAGTAATATATGCCAAAAAACGATAAGTTTTCTTATTTTTCACATTAAAAGTTAAGCTTTGCTCATTTTCTTGAAGAGTAAGATGATCTCGATCGAAATAGTGGGCATTAAAGAAATATCTTTCATCAAATTACCACCTTTTGTATGAATTACACAACTCACTAACTTTACTTCCATAAATATAAACATTAAGCAAAATAAAATTAAAACATGCATACCTTCATCTTTAACCAGTGTATTAAGAATTGTTACGGCAAGAATTTAAAACAAAATGATTTTAAAGGAAAAATAAAACACCTAATGAACGTTTTTAGCAACCAGTTAGGGGTTTTAGAAGCGTATTTATTTTTTTGGTATTACTTCTTAAAATCCCTTACTAGGGTAAAACTTTGCCATTTATTCCCCTAAAAGAATTTTTCTTTTATTTTTTCGTCGAAGGACCACCCTACTTTTTAAGGAAATGAAACAAACTTGAACCGAAAAGAATGACAAAATATTAGTTTTCATTCTCGTTTTTTATTAGTAAGAATTTTTAAAAGGTTTAATCTAGTATATTTATTTACATTACATTTACATATTTTTTAAAGTTGAGCTGAAGATTTGCATATCTTTATTCTTTTTAGATTTGTTAAAATGACATCACTGCTTGTATATTGAATTAATTGAATTGATTTAAATAAAAATACAATACTGTTGGAAAAACTGTCTAAATAATAATCTTCTTGCGATTAAAAAAATTTTGTCGGCTAAAAATATGTTTTAACAAAACAAAAATTTTCATTTTTCCCTAGTAACAGTTTCTGAGTTGTTGAACAAGTTTTATTTAATTAAACTTTTTCTGGAATTTCAAGTAAATCTTTTATAAGAATTAAATGCCGGTTAAATTTAAAACGTCAATGTTCAGCATTGCCAATTTTAATAGTTTCTATTTATATCTATCTATAATATTATATGTATAGATTCATTGAGAAGTTCCATATAAAATTTTCAGAATTTTCTAAAATACATAAAATAAAATTTATCCAGTTTCTACATGCATCCACTCACTGTCAACTACAGAGTAAACTAATTTTCAAATCAGCGAACAAGTCGTAACCTAATCTTATGGTATAACAATGCTGTACTTGTTAACCGTAATAATGAGAGATGTTACCACACCTAGTATGAATCAATCAAAGCAGCCTGAAACTGGGCTATATGCCAGAAATATGGAGATGGCCAGAGTCACCTTCATTCCGAAAGCGGGGAAAAAAGACACTACACACATGCATATTAAGCGGGTAGGTCTACGGAAACTACACTGAAACAATTAACAGATAAGATTCAAAAACCACCGAACAGGAAAGAAACTGTAATATGTGCCTTCCTTGATATAGAAGAGGCTTTTGACAACACTGCACATGAGGAAATCAAAAGAGAACTCGACGACCGGGAAGTGGATGGAACGACATCCAAATGGATAGCACGACTTCCCTCCACTATAATAGCAGAGACAGAGACTACTACTATCGCCCTCTGTACCACATGAGGATGACCTCACGGGGAGCAGCCTTTCCACTTATGTGGAGCTTAATTGTAGACTAATTCCTCTGTAAATTGACTGAATTCGGCATATTTTGTCAGGGCTATGCCGCTGACGTGATCGTAATCGCAAGAAACAAATTCGAGAATACCCTCTGTGACATAATACAAAGAGGACTTGAATACATTAGAGAATGATGGGACTAAACATCGATATTACCAAAACCACCCTAGTAGCCTTTACGAGGAAAAGAAACCTCAATCTGAAGACCATCAAAATGGATGGGAATGATTTTGAGCGGAAGTCCGAGGTGAAATATCTGGGACTGACCCTAGATAATAAGCTCCTCTGGAATAAGCATGAAAAAGAGGTAATCAACAAGGTTACACAGGCCTTGACCATCTGTAGAAACTTTGCAAGAAAAATATGGGGTACAAACCCAAAAATCCTGCAGTATATGTATACTGCTATAGTGAGACCAATCGTCATATATGGGGCAGTGATCTGGATCAAAAGATCAAGACCAAAAGTCTGGCTAATACGAGAGCTAACCTGTCACAAGTTCAAAGACTGGCCTGTAGATGTATAACCGAGGCAGTGAAAACCTGTCCAATGGCTGCAATGGAAGTAATCTTAAACCTCAAACCTCTACATATATTTCTAGAAAACATGCAACGAGGACTATTTATAGGATGACGAGAGATGAGGTCATAAAATGAAGACCCAATCTCTCATTCATAAATAAACAAATCTGGGATATGCCCCAATATGAAATGAAAAAGAAATTAAACTTTGTGAAAAACTTCAGCACAAAGTTGAGTCGCAAGAACGAATGGAACAGAAACTCCATTAAAAAGTTAAAAAAATCCACTATATGGTATACAGATGGCTCCAAAACAATGAAGGGAACTGGAGTAGGAGTATATGGACCCGGCACCAGACACTACGAATGCTTGGATAAGTCATCAAGCATTTTCCAGGCAGAAATACATGGCGTAAGCATGTGTATTCAATTTAACAAGAAGAAGAACTCTCACAGCCAAGAGGTTATTATCATGATGGATAGTGAAGCAGCCATCAGTGCGCTGATCTTCCAAGTTATCAGTTCCAAAATGGTCTGGGAATGCTTAGAGAAACTGAATGATTTGAGTAAGAATAATAAAGTTGCCCTCATGTGGGTGCCGGGACATACCGCGATAGAGGAGAATGAAATACTAGACAGGGTCGCGAGGAAAGAGGCTGAGATACCATTTCTGGGGACCGAGCCTTTCTGTGGAATTAGTAGCAACGTAATGCTGGAAGAACTAAAAATAGAAGAAGAAAGCCGGGGATCCAATTATTGGACGGAGCTGCAAGGATTGAGACAAGCTAAGATACTTCTGGGGAACTACGACCAGAAGAGATTCAAAGAATGCATAAGTTTGAGTAAAAACCAACTCAGAGTTCTAACAGGGGTCCTGACGGGACATTGCCACCTGAAGGGACACCTCAAAAAACGCGGACTGGTAGAGAGAGAAGAGTGCAGGTTCTGTGAGGAAGAGGACGAAACATTTATTCATATCCTTGCAGAGTGCAACGCTCTAGAAAACCTTAAGATGCGGTTTTTGGGAGCACACCAAATCGAAGAAGGGCAGCGACCCACCTTGAAGCCGTCCAACATCCTGAGGTTTTTAAGGAAAATTGGCCTGGAGGACCTGTTCTAGCCGATAGGGTAATTCTTACGACTACGCAGCAGTAGGGGAGGGCACAAAGATGTACCAGGTCGCAGTGTACAGACGCCCACTCTACGCACATATATACACAAGTAATAATTATTTATGTATAGATTATGGGGAACAATAATGCTAAATAAAGTACTTAATCGAGACCACATAGAAACATATTTAAAAGCAATTCAACAAATGCGGAAAATGTAAAGGATTGTAACCTACGGCCTCTGATCACAAATACGATGAGGTAATTAACGATGTGCATAAGTGAAGTTTAATTTTTTGAAACCTAATATATTCTCATGGAAACAATTGCTGTATTTTTTTTTATTAATATTGCTTGAAAATACGTTACACAGTGTATCCGACGACGAAATTCCGCGATCAATTTCTCGAAAAATAGACTGAAAAATTTTTAAAATTTGGCAGTTTACTAAAGCGAATGGGGGCAATTCGGCTAAAGTATTTTCAAGATGGTAGCACTTCCAGTTATGCCGAATGTTGATGCCTTCTTGCTTATTTTAAATAGAATACCCTGTATGTTATTTCTTTTATTAGATTTTACGCAAAATTATAAATATATTTCATGTAAGGGATTTTTCAATAAGGGCTGGCCGATGTTGACAGCGTGTGGCTGCCATGTTGTTTCGGTGGCGTCTGTCTAATCTATTATTTAATATTCTGTTATAGATGCCAAATCACCATGACAAGTTACAGGATTGTACAGCATGTCCAGCAACAAATAAACCGCAGTTTGAAAATATGACTTATTTTAGATAGAAGCAGAGACGTACGATTTTTTAAATGTGTTTTATCAGTTTAGCAAAATATCTCAAGTAGTCTTAATTATATCGAGAAAATCCGATTTATAAAAAAATAAACCGGTTGCCAATTATATTGATATGATTTTTTCTTTCTAATGATACAATGATATACAGCCTTAAAGTACTAGCATGAGACTATGAAATAACTGTGTTCAGTGATCACTTATAGCTCACAAGCAGCAATATTTTAAAATATGTACATGTTATGACTTAACGAAAAAAATTATATTAAAAAATGTGACCAAAAATGTACGGTTAAAGACATTTTTAAATTCTCAATTCCATCCTATTTGCTATCTCGTGACAATCTAAAATATTTAAAATACAATATAAAGTCGGTTTGATTAACCAAATGTATCCAAACGTGACACATTTTAAAAAGGCTTTTATTTCAATCATATTTTGTTATAAACTATTATTCAGTTGGTTTGCATAGTAAAAGAAATGGGACGTTTTCCAAAAAATTGATTTAGTAGTCTCTGTTTTAAAAAAATATAACCATAGAGCTCTTTCAAAGTAAAAAAAAAGATCAGGTTTTTTGATAACGCCCCCAATTTGTGAAATAAATTTTTGACAAAAATGGATATCGGCTTCCAGCGATTTTCATTTCCTAGATCTACCATAGCATTTAAATATTTCAAGAAATCTTTACTAGTAGGTAATTTTTATGAATAGTGCCTTCTTTTGTTTATAGTGCGAACTAGTTTTAAAATTATATGCATGAAAACGAACCTTGATCAAAAGGTCGAAAAGAATATATATAAATAGGTTACCGCCACGAACTTGAGATATAAAACTGGACTGCTCGTGTTCCATATCTCCCTTATAAAAAAAATGACCCCACCGTGCTCCGTGCCATTTGGTGCAAATAATTGCTTTGGCAACAATGAATTCCCTAAGTTTTTATGATATTGGTGAAAGTGTTATTTTTGACGTTGACTGAATACTTTTCATTTTGACAAAAATTTATTTTTGATTTTGCTGTTTTATGGATTTTATCACATTTTATGTAACGTTTTCCTGAAAATTTCAAACAGGAATGTGAATTTTAAGTTTTTTTTTTGTATTTTAAAAAATGTGATTCTTCATTGTAAAACGTGCAAGTACCTCATCTGGTAAATTGGAATTTATTTAATTGGTAAGTTATAAAGCATTCAATAATAATTATATAAAATTTTACCTTAGAATCAAATTGTAAATCTAAAGGTAACAAGTTTAATCCTATGGATATGATATATGATAATTATTAAATGCTATCAATATTTTAGTTTTCTAAGAGAAAAGAATCTTCAAATTCAAGAGCTGAAGCAAATTGGTCATGATCATAATTCTTTTATACATCAGATAAGTAACTCTGTTCAGAGCATTTTTCTGGAAATTGTTTTATACAAGAAGATGAGCAAAAAGTTTGTGTTGTGCTTCTTACAAATAAACTGCCTGAAAAAAACTACGAAGCACTGTTTGATGTAAACATCTTGAAGCAACTAAACTTGGACTTAATAACATACATTGGCTCTACAAAAAAAAATCCTGAATTAGGTGTGCATTAACCAACAACAATATCGTTTTACCATAAAGTTAATGTTCCACTGACATAAAGCTGAATATCGAAACTGGTATGGTGTTAAAATTTAAAATGATTAGACGTTTAAAAACCAATATGCCATATTAAAATAGAAATAAATGATTGCATATAATATCAAATTTTTTAATATTATTAAGGATGTTTGGAAATTACATAAATTTTACTTTTATGTATTTGTTTAGTCTAAAAACTACTATTTGTACTATTTGGATTTAGATCTGTAATGTACTGTACTGTAAATAAATTTAAAAAAAAAATAAAAAATAAAATAACCTTTTGTTTGAATATGTTATTAATTAATAAAACAAAAATTCTTGATTTTAGCTCAGATAGGAAATTTGTGTCATGAAAATCCTTTGTCAAAGTAGTGAGAAGCTGCGATTGATTACCATTTCAAAAATTCAACTCTAGGAAAGGTCAATTCCAGATCCTTAAACAGTTAAGTAAATTGAAAGTTTGACTTAGTGTAAAAATTAAAAGTTGCTAGTAAATCTTTATGTATATATTTAGATTAAAAATGATTGTATTAATGTAAGAATTCTCTTGTATTTACAATCCTCTTTATATCTAAAGTGTCTTAATAAATATTGTTTTGTTTACAATTGAATATAAACTGCTTTAACACTATCCCCTTTAGAATTTAATATTTTTTTTTGTAAAAATGGTTTAGTACATAATGTTACTTTACTTCATTTAAATTATAGCTCCGTTTTTATGAAGGAAATGTCAACATTATTATGAATGTTGTTAACCCTATATAAATATCTAACATATCAGTTCCCTAAAAGCATCGAGGAGAAAATAATTTTAACAAAGACCTAATCGAAGCTATTTTTAAATGATGAAACTATCTTATTTTGCAATAGATTATGTGGACATTTCGATACCTTACATTAAACAATATACTATATTAATTTGATATAAAATTTTTAAAAATAAATGCCTTAATACTTTTTTTTGTTAACTTCTTATACTTTACGTCCAAATAAGGATGTTTCTAAAACAGATATTTCAAAAAAAAAATTAGTCTCGATTTGTTTTTGGCGCATATTTCACATTTTAGCTATTTTGCTAAATAACAGTTTTATTGTAAAAAATAAAATGTGTAAACAGTCATAGAAAAAGCATTTTCATTTATTTATAAGAACTGACATTTCATGCTTGTTACCTAAAAATAATAAAATTGTTACATATTTACGCTGTTCCAAAGAAGTTAAAAAAAATTGCTTTATTGGAGTTGCTTTAAACAGAAAAATTATAATTTTGAGGAAACTAAAAGTAGAAATTCAAGTTAAATATTATTATACAGAAACAATTATCCTGGGCTGCGATTCTATAAGAGTAAAGGGAAAGAGAATGTCATAATTAGGATCTTCTATCTTTGTTCAGTCTGTATTAACACATAAGTATATCACTGTCCTAAAAGAGATAAGGAAAGAGAATGTCAAAAAATATGCTTACAGAATCGGAGCTCTGGTCTTTTTTATTGAATATACTCGATTAACGTGTCAAGTAAAACAAGGAAGAGCAATTTATTGTTTAAGATATGGTATAGAAAGAGATAGTTATTGTCTAAACCTGTTAGTTAGAATAATAGAATTGACATTCATACACGACACATTCACGCCAATGTAAGAAACTAGCAGGGAATTCAGTGTTGCCATACAAATCATTGCACCGAATGGCGACCAATAAGGGGGGGTCAAAAATTATTTTCATGAGCAGTCTAGTTTTATATCTCAAGTTCGTGGTTACCGCTTACCAATTCGTTTAGTGGGCTTATTACACATAAATAAAACTGTAAAGTTTTACCCACGGAATAATGTAAGACCGACCAGATCATTATGTAAACGGGACATGAAGGAAGGGAGTATTTCGGAGGAGAATAGTAAAAAAGGTCAGAAAAATTTCGAAGGCAGAGAATAAAGTGCTGGTAAAGAAAATAAACAGCATCAAGGAACGCAATGCTGAATTGAGTAACAGAATAAAAAATGTAGATAAAGAAGCTCGAAGAAATAAACATGTAGTGCTGGGACTTTCTAACTGACCTGAATTGTCATGAAATTACAAACGATGATAACTACCGATTTTCTCACAATAACTCTAAAGATGCAATCTAACATAATAAAAACATGATCATAATACAGATAGAAAATTTTCAGGACAAACTAGGTTTAACTATGATCTGACCAAAAAATAAAAAAAAATACAAAGCATTGTTAGAAAAAATGTCGGGAGAAGAGAAAAATGGGAGTAATTTTGTAAAAATGGTTTCTTCTTCTTCTTCCTCTTGTTATAGGCTTACAGCCTGTTTTTTCCAACTCAATCATTCATCTCATTTGATGTTGAAATCCAGGACTCTCCCCATCTTTTAGGTGGTCTACCTATTGGTCTTCTGGTTTCCGGTGTTCCATTTCGGGCGATTCTCGCTATCCTATTTTGCGCCATTCTTCCTACGTGCTCATTTCAGGCTCTTCTGCGCTTCCGTCCCCATCTTACTAGATCCTGCATTCCATGTTCCTCGCGTATTATTGAATTGCATATGTAATCTCTTAATGTGTATCCCGATATTCTTCTTAGTTCTTTCATTTCGGCAGTTCTTAGAATTGATTTTGTTTTTGTGTTGTCAGCTCTCGTCTCTATTGCGTACGTCATTATCGGTCGAATACAGGTCTTGTAGATTTTTGTTTTTGCGTCCTTGCTCATGTATGTGTTGTGCCATATTATATCCGCCAGGCTTCCTGAGATTCTATTTGTCTTGTTTACTTGGTTTCTTACTTCTCTTGTTCTGTCTCGGTTGAATTGCTTGCCTGTGGTGTGGAATGCAAATAGAAGTCTTTGGAGGTCATCTTCATTTTCCGAGACCATGACGGCGTCATCAGCGTAACATATTATTGTTATTTCCCCGGTATTCATTCTGTACCCTGGTGCCGCTCTTTTGACGTTCTATTTATTATTTGGTCCATGACTATGTTAAACAGTAATGGACTCAGAGAGTCCCCCGACGCTATCGGTACATCCTTACTTAGGTTGCCGCTTACTGAAATTTGTGTTGTGGTGTTGGAGTTTAGCTGTTCAACTATGTTAATTAAATCGTTTGGGATGCCTTTAATTCGAATTATTTGCAGAATTTTATCCAGTCTCACCCTATCAATTAATCTATAAAGCACATAAAAGCCGGCTTAGTAAATTCAATAGATTTCTTTGCTATCTGTCTTACGATGAATATGGCATCTACTGTAGATCTGTTTTTGCAGAAACCTTGCTGTTCTTCTGATATTTTGCAATAGTCAGTTATTATACCTTCAAGGATTTTGGTGAATAATTTCATTATTGAATTTAATAAAGTTATTCCTCTATAGTTTTCCGTGATTTTCTTATCAGCCTTCTTGAAAATAGGTACTGTTATACTTTTCTTCCAATCTCGGGGTATCTCTTGGTCTTTAATTATTTTGTTAAAGAGTTTTGTTAGTTCTTTGTGTAATGCATTTCCACCTTATTTAATTAGTTCGTTGGGAATATTGTCGTGTCCTGGGGCTTTTCTCGTTTTTAATTTGGCTATCGTGTCTTTCGTCGTTTGGAAGCTTACTTCCTTGGTGTATTCGTCATATTCAGATGCATTTTCGGGTGGGTAGTTGTTCTGTTGTGATTGATCTATATTTCTATATAGTGTTTTAAAGTGTTCTTCCCGTTCGCGCTCAGAAATTTTTTGGGATTGTGTATATTCGTTTATATCCTGTTTCCTTCTTCTGATCATGTTCCATATCTTCTTTTGTGCCCCGTACAAGTCATGTTCCATATCTACTGTGAATCTTCGCCAATATTCGTTTTTGATTTGTCTTATGTCGGCGTTTACTCTGTTTCTTATTTCTTTGTATCGATTGGGTTCTGTTTCTGACTTGTTATTTCTGTATTGGAGGTAAGCCTGTCGTTTCTCTGCTGCCAATGATTTCACCTCAGGAGTATGCCAGTGCTTAGCTGACGGCTTAGAATTTGTGTTGACTTCTCTGTATCCCAATGCTTCATCGGCCGATTTATCTACATTTCCTCTGATTTTTCCCCAGCTTTCTTCAACATCATCTGAATCTTTAATAGAGTTGTCTTTGATCTTTTCTGCAAGTCTTTTTTATACAAGTCTTTGGTTTATTCATCACTCACCGATTCAATGTTTAATTTATTTTTAACATTCGGTGGCTTTTTCTTTTTGTGTTATATTTTAAATCTGCATAGTACCAATCTATGATCGGATCCTATTTCTGCAGATGTTAAGCTACGGACGTCTAATACTTGTGTTGGATGTAAAACTTTATTTGATATCACATAATCTATTATTGAATTTTGTCCTCTGGTATTTTGCCAGGTTATTTTGTGTTGAGGCTTATGAGGGAAGAATGTATTATTTATTCTCATGTTGTTGTTTGTGCAGAAATCAATCCAGATTTCGCCGTTTTCGTTAATATGGT
Organism: Diaprepes abbreviatus; assembly: GCA_034092305.1. Taxonomy (NCBI): domain Eukaryota; kingdom Metazoa; phylum Arthropoda; class Insecta; order Coleoptera; family Curculionidae; genus Diaprepes; species Diaprepes abbreviatus. Next base: position 13,228,481 of record JASJET010000122.1, read on the forward strand.
CTTCGTTGTACTTGTTTTTGATCCCATCTATCACTTCATTGCCTATTCTTGCATTCGGGTCACCCAATATTTGAGTCTTTTCATCCGATGGTATTTTGTGGATTTCCGTTTGCATTGTGTCATAAAAGATGTCTGTTTCTTCTTTTTTCCTGCTGCTGTCTGGGGCATATACACTGAGTAAAAATAGCAATGGTAATTATTGGAAATGGAATACTCGGGACCAAGAGTTAACTCGAAAAAGTGCTCAGGATCTTGAAATACGAACTGAAGAAAAAACTAATAATGTTAGACTAAATATGGAGACTAGAACTCTGGCAATAGAAATTGTTACAATCACACATTTACTTACTCTAGACAATAAGAAAAGCGAAAATTAAAGATAATTTCTTGTATCAAAAGAATTTCGATTTGGAATTTTCAGGACATAAGTTCTTCTTGATATCGAAAATTACGCTGAAATCTTCAAATGTGTTTTTGCTTACTTTCTTCATGCTCATGGAAGGGAATCCGAATTTCTACACGACTCACAGTGTTCACTTAATACTGCTACTGTGCAGATGCTCCAAACTTAGTATCCCTTGTCTTTTCTAATGACACGGAAAATACAATCTGGGGTTGAACAAATTAGAATATAAACTTCGATGAAGATTTATCGTAATACGGATAATATTCATCTTGTGTTCACCTCCTCCAGGCATTGTCTGTCGAAGTATAATAAGATTCATCAACTATAAGACATCATAAAACTTCACGTCAGTATAGATAATGGGGACTTCATCAGTATTAGAGAAAGTCAACACGTATTCCCATTTATTGCTAACTTTTCTCCTACAAATTCTGCATAATCAGATTCTTTTGGAAATTAAATAATTATTGTTATAATTATTAAGGGTAAAATCTTGTAAACAAGCAAGCTTTAAAATAATACCAAAAAAAAAAACAAAATGATTCTGTTTGAAATTTCCCCTTTAAATTAAACTAAAGTTAAAATTATCTTCTAAATCAAAGTGATTTTAAAGAAATCCACTTTCTTTTATGAAAGCTGCTAGTACTCTTGCAAACATTTAAAAACCAATTTCTAAAACAACCTTAATCCCATCAGCAATAAAAGAAATAACAGAATAAAACATACTTGAAAAGATAAATCTCCGATAGAGACTGAGATTGATTCATAAAAGTGAGATACAAAAACGCTGGAAAGTGTAAAAGAAACACCTCAAGTTCAATTTGCACTTAAAAGTCCGCAGAAAAAGCGACGTCGATCTTTATCCGAGATGACGAGTGATCAATCAAAAGGACAGAATTGGGCTTAAAGGGCGAAATAGGAGAGGTTTGTCGTCGGCCTTTTATACGCTGCAGAATCGCGCTTTATTATTGTGGAAGATGTCGGACCGTTTGTGATTTAAGCGACCGAGTAAATGAGATTTTTGTTACAAATATTTAGGCCAAACATTTTTTTAATTAAAAAGCCCTGGGAAAATATTTTGATAGGAAGAACTTTGAGCTTAAGTCACAAACAGCTTTTTTTGTGGGTAAAATATGAGGTTATTTTTGAGGTTTTTATTCATTTGAATGATATCAAACTTAACAGCGCTACCATAGGATGTAAAAATATATATATTTTTTTTGTTTTTTTTTTTTCATTTGTTTTTCGAAGTACTTGTTTTATGTCACCCGGTCGTCCGCTAAACCAAATATGCTTTCTAAGGCCACGCGACACATCAGTTGGGTCTCATTTAAAGTCGCGTACACATTAGTAAAAATTTACGGTACTTTCGCATAAATTGTATATAAACGGACAAATTTTTGCCGCATTCCACAAACAACGTAAATTTTTACTAATGTGGACACGGTTTAACACGTACAGGGTGAGTCAACGATTGGATGAAGTAGGTTTGTGCCTTTTCGGTGAAATTAACAAAGAAACTATATTTATTGTTTGATACAGTTTATTTTTACGCAGATTTTAAAAATATTTAGGACTCTACAGGGTGAGCCAAAAAACTAGGACAGCATAAAGTTGTATTTTTTTAAAGAGAATACCCTATATACGAATCATATTTTCGATTTAGCTTATAATTTTAAATCTTTTTTATTAAGGGTTTACTATAACAAAACTTTATAGTTTCTGAGATAATTAAGTTTAAAGAAAAAAAGTCACATTTTCAAGCATCAATTCAATCCTAAATAACGTTTTCAATTTTGTGACAAATATATTCAAATTTAAAATTTAGCAAGGCCAAGGACATGTTAACATAATTTTTACCTAATATTTGCAATAAAAGCTACAGGGTGTTGAACACATCGGCTCAAATTTGAACAAGTTTAAATGAATAAATATCTTTTATTTTTTAAATGGTACACCCTGTATATTTTCATGTTATTTAATAGAGTAATAAAAACCCTAAAAGTTTTGTTCAATATATCCTATACATATTTATAATAGTTTTTGAGATATTTCAGTTTTTCTTATTTTCCATACTTTGTTACAGAAATAGTCTTCATTATCATAGTAGCCATGTAAAATAATAAAAAGAAACTACAGAAACAAACAGAATGTGGTTAAATATGATGAAATACATTATTCGTTATATTACAACGGCAATAGTTTAATTAAACATAATGTGAAAAAATTAACACAACAATAACGACAAGGCAAATACATGTTTACTTTTATACTAAATTGAAACAAAAAAATTACCTATTAAATACTGAGATTAATTATTTATTTTTAATAAGTGTTCGAATAAACGACCCTCTTGTGCAATGCACAAATTTAGTTTTTTTGCAGATTTTCTCGGACCCTGGACAAAATTAGTGGCGTTATTTTTCTACAGGTATCCCTAATCCTGTTTCGCATATCTTCCACTGTTGTTGGTGGATAAACATACACCTTATTTTTAATATAACCCCATAGGAAGAAATCTAATGGGGTGATGTCGCAAGACCTTGGTGGCCACTCAATGAAACCCCCACGTCCAATCCATTTTTGCGGATATGGTCCAAGAACGCACGAACTTCACGATGGTAATGCGGAGGCGCACCATCGTGCTGGAACCACATACTGTCGAGCTCATCCCTATCGAGACCTTGAAGCAGTTGGGGTAGTTCTTCTTGTAGAAAGTTCAGGTAACTATGGCCATTTAGTGGTTCATTAAAAAAGTGGGGTCCAATAATTCGATTATGATGAATACCACACCAAACATTTAATGACCAGTGGTTTTGATGTTGCACCTCTCTATTCCAAAATGGGTTTTCTGTGGCATAATAATGCATGTTGCGTCTATTTACGGCACAGTTACTTCTAAAAGTAGCTTCATCACTAAACATTACCTTGGATTTAATTGAATCTCCGCATTTATTGTACGACAAAAGTTTACACGACTTTCAAAATCCTGTCCATGCAACTCTTGGTGTAATTCCATGTGATATGGATGATACCTATATTTCTTGGTAGTATGATTAGCGGTGGATTGTGATGTTTCACATAATGCTGCTAACTGACGGCTACCAATATAAGGATTTTCCTGAACATTTAACAATACTTGTAGTTCTTTTTCTTCATTAGTTACTGGTTTGTTGACCACTTTACGTTTTGGATAATCAACAGTACCAGAAGAATCAAATCTTTGCATTAAGTTTTGAAAAGTATGGGTATTAGGCTGGCGTCGATCAGGATACTTCATTTTGGAAATTCTTTGAGCAAGAAGGCAATTTTTTTGAGCCTCTCCTATTGTATAAATCATATCTATTAACTCATTCTTTGGAAAATTCATTTTACAATATAAGATGAATGCAAAAAAAAACCAAACTACACTACATAAAAACCAAAAGAAGCGATTGCGGTTATAAATTTGACACACAAAAAAATGTTCTTTTACATTGTTTGTGCCATGGCTACTATGATAATAAAGACTATTTCTGTAAAAAAGTATGGAAAATAAGAAAAACTGAAATATCTCAAAAACTATTATAAATAGGTATAGGATATATTGAACAAAACTTTTAGGGTTTTTATTACTCTATTAAATAACATGAAAATATACAGGGTGTACCATTTAAAAAAAAAAGATATTTATTCATTTAAACTTGTTCAAATTTGAGCCGATGTGTTTAACACCCTGTAGCTTTTATTGCAAATATTAGGTAAAAATTATGTTAACTTGTCCTTGGCCTTGCTAAATTCCAAATTTGAATATATTTGTCGCAAAATTGAAAACGTTATTTAGGATTGAATTGATGCTTGAAAATGTGACTTTTTTTCTTTAAACTTAATTATCTCAGAAACTATAAAGTTTTGTTATAGTAAACCCTTAATAAAAAAGATTTAAAATTATAAGCTAAATCGAAAATACGATTCGTATATTTAAAAAAATACAACTTTATGCTGTCCTAGTTTTTGGCTCACCCTGTAGAGTCCTAAATATTTTTAAACTCTGCGTAAAAATAAACTGCATCAAACTATAAATATAGTTTCTTTGTTAATTTCACCGAAAAGGCACAAACCTACTTCATCCAATCGTTGACTCACCCTGTACAGACTTGCTTGTCAAATCTTTTTGCGTCGTGTTTTTCGTATCTACTGCAACGTACAGTATGTACTGTACCATTGTAGATGTTAGTGCTTCTATTTTTTTATAATCTCGCGCTACGAAGTGGAGCAATAAGACCTCCAACAATTGTGAATTGAAATATTATCTCATGAAGAAGAAAACAACAGTAATGAATTTGACGATGTGAACTTATCTGATGGCTACTTCCCAAGTGACAGCAAGTCAAGTAGTATTGATACTTGTTCTAAGAGTGATTTCGCCAAGCCAAAAAAAAAACGTTTTAAAGTTGATACTTCAAAGAGAAAATTGTCTGTTCAAGATTATGGTACTTCAACTAGCGAGCAGAATATTGTGATAGCTAACAATTAAGCCGACAACACTATTGATCGAGTGATAGAAGAGGTTATTTCACAGTATACTGTGCAAAATAATAAAAGTGATTGTGAAAATATGATCGAAGACGATAATATCAATATCCTTTTCAACATGACATGGCGATCCGTCGATGGTTCGTCATTAAACCAATTTGTTGAAAGAGACTGTTGGTATTAACGCCCAAATATACGGAGAATTCTATAACAAAATCCAATTGATATTTCCTCACTATTTTTGATCAATGAAATAGTGACCTATATGGTAGTGCATACTAATCGGCTACGCAGAACAATGTCTAGCCAATAAAAACAGGCCAAAACCTCATGTGAAAAAATGGACTCTTACCATTAATTTAGAAACGGAGAAATTTTTGGGTACTATTTTGTCGATGAGATTGTGCAGATATTCGAGACTGAGGTCATATTGTAAAAAAATTCCTTTATATTCAAATCAGATTTCCAAGATATTATCCCGGAATATATTTGAATTGATGTGGCACTTTAGCGATAATTAAGATATTTCGCTTAAAAATGTCAGACTTCGGAAGCTAACTCCATTGATCACAAAACTAGTGGAGAGTTTCTAAATTATTTCTACTCATGGTGTATTGATGAGACTACGGTCCCATTTCGTAGTTGCCTCCGGTTCAAGCAATATATACAGAATAAGCGACACAAATTTGGCTTAAAAGTATATAAGTTGTGTTATGAAGGTGGCATATAATAATAAATATAATTAAAAGTTTATTGTGGTACTAATTATGCCCAAGGAGTGCAGGCCTCTATGAATATAGTATATTCTCTTATTGAAGGACTTTTACACTGTGGTTAGTAATTATACACAGATAATTACTCCTTCTTTGACTACTGAATTGTTGACCAAAAAAAATGGGTACACTGCGCAGTAATCGCAAGTATAATCCAATAAAGGTAGTGCAAAAAAACTTCAACCCCAAGACGTATTGGCACAAGAAAGTGATACAGGAATAGTGATCCTAAAATGGCGTTACAGAAAGGCTGCTCTTATGTTAAGTACTATCCCCATAGAGGCAGTAAACAAGAAATACAGAAAAAAGGTGGTGAAACTGAAAAACCTGAAGCTATTCTTGTTGATAATCGGGCAAAATCTTTCATCGATATCTCAGACCAAATCAAATCATATCCGCATTGTTACGTGGAGGAACCAAATGGTACAGGAAACTTTCCATCGAGATTTATTTTATTCGGCAATTATAAACGCTCCTTTATTGTGTGTTATCGCAATCTAAAAGAAATTAACGGACGTAAAATTACTCTACATAAGGCATCGCTTTCGAAACGGCAATGTTCTAGCCGTAGTAAATTTTATTTTGTTCCATTTTTCTTTGTAGATCAAGGCAAAAAAAATCTGCAAAATTGGTTTTCATTATTGTTTGTTTATTTTTATAAAAATTTGTATATAGGTTTAGGTTATGTAAAAGTTATTGCATAAGTCTTTCGTTCGTTCTATTTCTTCTTAGTGGTAAAATCTGTATTTTGTTTGCAAATTTGTATGTCAAATATATTTTGTATATTCTAACGTTAATAATTTTATAATATACGTTATGATACAATATTACAGTTTCTCTTTTCTAGTCATACTACTCGTAATATGTGATCCTAAATAAAATGTTTATGAAAAAAATTCAACCGTCTTCAAAAAATGCACTAAAATGTGAAAAATAACTATAAATTTTTATATGAAATTGAAATTTTAGAAGTCAGTGCCAAACTAATACCTGACAAAATGTGATTCGCATAAACAGGTTAAAAATACTTTATTTGCAATTGCTTTCTCACCATAATTTGTACATATTAGTAGTTATTTATTTCATTTAGAAATAATTTGGCGCCGACTTCAAAAATTTCAATTTCATATAATAATTTATAGTTATTTTTCACTTTTTAGCGCATTTTTAGAAGTCGGTTAAATCTTTTTTTATAAAAATTTTATTTTTCGATTTTTAGTTTTGAATTCATTACGGTGTCCACAAATTATTTGAACTAAATACTAATCGAGATTAGTGTACCTCACAATGATTCCAAGGTAGCAAAAAGTTCCCATTCTATTCAAAGTTGTAAATCACTCGAAAATGAACCACTAAATGTTCTTTGATTCTTAGAGTTCTCCAAATACCAATGAAATTGTGTCAAAAAAATATTTAGTCTGTTATAGCAAATCCACCATTTTAAATTTCAAATTAATTTTGGATTGGTAATATAGGCCCGAAAATCTTCCAATAGCGATATTTAAAGAATTTGAGACGTGATTTCTTAGCCCGATATATATGTTATATTGCATATTGCAAATTTAGACAAAATCTGAAAATATAAAATTTTCAGTCCCTCATATTGTATCTTATCAACCTAATAGTTGTAAAAAATTAATTTAATTTTTGAAAACTCCCTAAAATCAAATCTGAAAAAATGCGAATAAGGTAAAATTTTCAACCAACCATATTGAGTTTCCAGAAAAACAATTTTTACATCTCAATATAATCTAAATTTAAACCCTTCAAAGCTCCCTAGTACCAATTTTGGATGAAATCCGAAAACCTAAAATTTCTAGATCGTCGTATTGCATCTGAGATATCAGATGTTCTTAAAATAATTTTATATTCGCTATATACATCCTCAAAAACGATTCAGTCCCACCTTAGAACAAAATCGAAAAATGCAAAATTTTTTCCGCTATGTTGGATTCGCCATATGGAATCCTGAAAAATACTTTTAAATTCATAATTTACACCCTTAAGAATTGCCTATATCAGTTTTAGAGAAAATCGAAAAAAGTAAAATTTTTAGGACTTTATATTGAATTCGCCAGATTGAGTTTCTCAAAAAATATTTTAAATTCCTAATTAACACTAACAAAAATCCCCCAATACTGATTTTAGATAAAAATCGAGAGATGTAGAATCTTCAATCCGCCATCTTGGATCCGCCACATTTAATTTTTAAAGATTCGTAATGTGCGGATCTTCCCCATGTCAATTTCGAAAAAAATCGGACAAAATTATTTCTTTTGTCCGCCATGTAGAATTTTTTAAAAATAATTTGAGATTCGTTATGTGCGATGCTTTAAAACTCCCCTGTACCAATTCTGGAAAAAATTAAATTTTTTTGTCCGGATATTGGATCCGCCATATTAAATTTTTTAAAAAGAATTTTAGATTCGTTGTGTACGATCCCGAAAATTTCCCCATACCAATTTTGAAGAAAATTGGACAATATTAATTTTTGTGGCCGCCATCTTGGATTTTGCCGCACCAATTTCATCTAAAAAAATATGGGACCACCGCAGCAACTTCTTGAACATAATGTAAAAAATTTCATTGAAATCGGTGCCGTCGTTCCGGAGTAATCGGCGTACATACAAAAAAAAATACATAGTCAGCGAATTGGGAACCTCCTTCTTTTATAATGTGCCAACAAAATTTTAAAAATCAAAATTTAATGGACCAATATTAAGATTCGTAGGTAGTCGTAGCTTATAGATTATTCCATGACAAAACATGTTCATTAGCAAAGCAGTAGTAGATAGACAGTGCTAGGTATGATGGCCAAAATCACATGTAATTTTATAATTAATGATTAGCGGTCAATTAGGAAGGTGTTACCATCAATATTATCTCTATTTTGAATCGAGATTGTTGCGAAATATTATTGTTGCATAGGTCATCTTATCAGTGCTACTTTTAGGTTAGATTAAAGCTTCATAGTATTTTTTTAATTGGATAAATTTAGACAAGAAAGTTAATTTCTTGTTTTTTATTTCATTCATACTGGAAACAATTTTGTTCCTTAAATTGCACAAAAAGACTGGATAAATGTATTCCTAAACATTTGCATATTCTCCTTTAGATTAATTAATGAAATCACTTCAATTCTGACTCTTTCCATACACTTATTGACTATCTTATTGTCTTATTAGTAAAGCCGTATTGAGTCAAGAACATTTTCAGATACACTCAAAGACTTTTTATGCCTGTTGTTTGATTCCGGATATTTTATATCCTGACATCACACCACCAGGTGTAATATCCTACCAGTATATTACAAGACGATGATTTTAAATGGCAGTTGAAACAATACTAGAATGAAGATATGTAAAATTTTATTGAAATTGAAATTCGTGTGAAGATTGATATTTTAGAAAAATTTCGAGTAAAAGAAAAATTTTCTGATAACCCGCAGGTTTAATATGTCGAGCCCACTTTTACTGTTAGCAGCCCCCGTTATATGTACAAATATTTATTTTTAAACTAAATAATTTTTTCTGTCCCTAAAGCCTAAATTATGCCACTACTGTTATCAAACATATAAACATATCTGGAGAATCATACTACAGCATTTAACTAAATTTCTTATATATTCCACTTAGTCATTCTCTTTAGAATATTTCAGGTGATTAAGCATTGAATGTTAGGGACAACTGAAAAGGAAAATATTTAACTTAAAATCCTGCTTTATTTTTAAGAACTATTTTGCAGTTGATGTAACATGATCAACCACGTCATATATTATCTACAGTAGGCTCAAAATTAATCTGTATTTCAAATGCTATCTGCCAGATTAGAATTGTAGAAAATTATTTGTGAAGAGGAGTTTTTCAACTATATCAATTGTTTCTTAAAGTGGTATAACAGGAAATAGGTTTTTTCGCATCATATAGTTTAGAGTTCTTAAAACAGTGCCTAAAAAAGCTCTAGTATATTAATATTTATGTAGTACAGTGTACTAATAAAAAGTGGAAAAACTATTTAAGAATTTTATTTAGCAAATATTATGTAAGGTAAATTTTTTTTAAATGTACTGTTATAAACTGAGTGACTGTTTCCATAGAACTTATCATTTTATTTTTTGGTCCAAATTCCTAAAATACAAAGCTTGGAATACGTAAAAAAACATTATAAAGCATTTCGTAAAAAAAATTAACCTCGATCAACATAATTTAAAATAACATTTTTTTGGCTAAGCGTTTTTCCCAAATTTTATGACTTTACATTTCTTTTTGTGGAGAATATTTAAAAACGGCGAAGGCATGCATAGTTGCTTTTGAGGGAAAAAATAATAGTTAGGAAATTATAATATTTTAGATTATAAAAAATATGATTTATTGAGGCATTCATTTGTAACCAACAAAAGTGTTAGTTTTATATGTATTAGTTTTGTATATAATATAATAAAAAATCACATTGTGTAATGACCTCAGTAATTAAAAGATTTAATTCCATCATTCAAAAATTAAGGATAGGTAGAGAAACTTTTAATAACAACGTGCAAAATATGCAATGCCGCAATAATAGGCATATTAGATAATCTAATCTTTTATAATGTAAAATTAAATGATTTAGATTTATGTGAATCCCTTATGGAAAGCTACTCTTTCATTGAACATTATCTTAACGACTTCTTAAACGCCATAACGTTCGCTCGCTTAAAAATTCTCCGCAGCTTTATTTTTACTCCCAATAGGTCTGATCGAATGACTCAAACAAATGTCTCAAGCTCTACATAAAAACAATTTACAATACCCGTTTATTCTTCTAGTCTCGCTAACTATATTGATATTATTGAGTTAGAAGCATCTCAGTCAGCATCTAAATTATTGCTCATCCTGAAACCTATGCTAAGTCTCGAAATATATATATATATATATATATATATATATATATATATATATATATATATATATATATATATATATATATATTGTGTCGCCTCTACTCAATCCTAATATCGGATAATCATACAGTGCTTCATCATATCATTTCTATCAGCCAAAAATATATTACGGGAGATAACGACTCGATACTCTACGTTTCAGTTTAAAGCCTTGAGATAAAGTATTTAGCTCTCGCCACAAAATCTGCTCCGAAGTGCTCCCAAATCGGCGAGCACAACTTTTAAAGCAACCAATGCACCTGTTACCAAAAACCTGCTAATCAAATTTGTTGTTAGCTAAGGAATATAAGATCCAGCAAAACGACAAAGACCTTTGGTTGACCTCCGTGTCTGATCCACTACACATCACTATAAAATGCGATGGAAAGTAACTTACAAAAAAAAATCATCCAGATTAATACCCTTCTACGTCTTGAATCAGACTGTGAGGTGTTCATTGGAGCCACCAGAGGCCATAAAAAGCGTCTGATTGATGTGTACCAAAACGTCACCTACAAAAATTTGCCAATCGAGATTCCATAAAAGTACTTCGAACACCTTCCAAGCATTTATCCTGATTTACTGTATTAACAATAGTTGTAATGGTTGTCCTGATTATAACTACACCATAGTCAAATGTTGACGCAAAAGGTTATTGATGATAAGTTCCTCCCCTACCGACAACGATGTGCATTCGAGAACAAAATCAACTTTTATTTAAAAAGCAATTCTACGCATGTGTTTTGTAATTAATTCTCTGTTTATAGACCACTTATCAGATATCGCAATGGCAACTTGACCAGTTTTTCAACTAAGCAGAGTCAGCAATATTACAATACTTGAGTACATGACTTTTGATCGTGCAGACTTGCTGACGCTGCTAATAAGGACATATAAATAAATATAAATAAATTAGTAATAGTTGAACAAAAGTAATATACTATTACTCATTTTGAGAATCAGTTTATATTTAATTTTAAAAATAATAAAGTTATCTTTAAATAAATTAATAATTTTTAAAAAGTGTTATATATATATATATATATATATATATATATATATATATATATATATATATATATATATATATATATATATATGAAGTAAAGTGCGAAGCAGTAAATGCAAACTTCTCTCCATCGTATCCTTTCTGTGTTAGAGGTTGCACAGTTAGAATAAATTGTTACAAAACGCAATTTATCCTATTCCACCACCATCGAGATGATGGCCTACCTGTACCACCATACCGAGAAGAAAGTCAAAACTTACCTTCCCCGCCACAGTGATACGGCAGAGGTACATGTTTCGTCTCTACTAGACTCATCAGGGTACCGACATGCACCTGGCTGTACAAAGGACAGATCGGAAGGAAGCATGCAAATACTGAACGAGGCTTCGCCGACCTCCCGCCGGATGGCGTATATATGTTTATGTGGCTTTCACGGATTCCCCCGTGTGAGATGCAATAGCAGTGGATATATCCACATTATGCCGTTGTAGTGCTGAAATCACATTCAGCAAACGTACAACTATATGCAGCTCCGTAAATGAATGAAGTAAAGTGCGAAGCTGTAAATGCAAACTTCTCTCCATCATATCCTTTCTGTGTTAGAGGTTGCACAGTTAGAATAAATTGTTACAAAACGCAATTTATCCTATTTCACCACCATCGAGATGATGGCCTACCTGTACCACCATACCGAGAAGAAAGTCAAAACTTACCCTCCCCGCCACAGTGATACGGCAGAGGTATATGTCTCGTCTCTACTAGACTCATCAGGGTACCGACATGCACCTGGCTGTACAAAGGACAGATCGGAAGGAAGCATGCAAATACTGAACGCGGCTTCGCCGACCTCCCTCCGGATGCATCTCACACGGGGGAATCCGTGAAAGCCACATAAACATATATACGCCATCCGGCGGGAGGTCGGCGAAGCCGCGTTCAGTATTTGCATGCTTCCTTCCGATCTGTCCTTTGTACAGCCAGGTGCATGTCGGTACCCTGATGAGTCTAGTAGAGACGAAACATGTACCTCTGCCGTATCACTGTGGCGGGGAGGGTAAGTTTTGACTTTCTTCTCGGTATGGTGGTAAAGGTAGGCCATCATCTCGATGGTGGTGGAATAGGATAAATTGCGTTTTGTAACAATTTATTCTAACTGTGCAACCTCTAACACAGAAAGGATATGATGGAGAGAAGTTTGCATTTACTGCTTCGCACTTTACTTCATTCATTTACGGAGCTGCATATAGTTGTACGTTTGCTGAATGTGATTTCAGCACTACAACGGCATAATGTGGATATATCCACTGCTATTGCATCTCACACGGACGAATCCGTGAAAGCCACATAAACATATATACGCCATCCGGCGGGAGGTCGGCGAAGCCGCGTTCAGTATTTGCATACTTCCTTCCGATCTGTCCTTTGTACAGCCAGGTGCATGTCGGCACCCTGATGAGTCTAGTAGAGACGAAACATGTACCTCTGCCGTATCACTGTGGCGGGAAGGGTAAGTTTTGACTTTCTTCTCGGTATGGTGGTACAGGTAGGCCATCATCTCGATGGTGATGGAATAGGATAAATTGCGTTTTGTAACAATTTATTCTAACTGTGCAACCTCTAACACAGAAAGAATATGATGGAGAGAAGTTTGTATTTACTGCTTCGCACTTTACTTCATTCATTTACGGAGCTGCATATAGTTGTACGTTTGCTGAATGTGATTTCAGCACTACAACGGCATAATGTGGATATATCCACTGCTATTGCATCTCACACGGGGGAATCCGTGAAAGCCACATAAACATATATATATATATATATATATATATATATATATATATATATATATATATAAAGAATAAAAATATATATGTATATAAAGAATAAAAATCAAAGGACCTCTTATCGATCCCCGCGGGACACCTAAATCAACGCTATATTCCTCATAGGTGCAATTGTGTAAGTCAATATTTTTCGATCTGCAAGAAAAGTTACAATTAAGTTTAGTCCAATGCTGCATATATCTATATTAAAAAGCTTATTTCTAATAAAACTAACATTGATGGACTGAAAGGCTCTTGAGAAAAAAAAACAGTTCCGGCAATAAACCTACCATCATCCAGTTTTATTAGAAATAAAGTTCATTCATATCGTCACGTATCTGCCGATATATCACTGAGACCGGCTTTTAGATATTGTATTTGATGTTGACGATATCTAAAGATATTTAGACAGTTATTAGAAAAGTCACAATACAAAATTGATATGTACAAGATCAGATAACTGAATATTTTTATCAACATCTTGAAATGAAATATGAGTAATGATATCTGGCTTACTCGTGGTCATATAATAAATTACTGATGTGAAAATTAAATTATTTTCACTGTTGCCCACTTGTAACATATTTTATATAGTTGATAATTGCAAAAACATTTAATAAGTCGCACATAGCAAAATGTCATGATTCTTTTCATTCAGGTCATCACAAAAATAATGTTAAATTAAGGCTATTTCGGATAAAAGCAGAGAATGATTGATCAGGAAGACCTCCAAAGCCTCCATCGGAGAACCGTAAATACTTAGAGTACAAGCCGTTTTTGATCTTTTGATAGTCAAAATTATGCCACTTAATTGAAATGAATGAATGTTAAATTTGTTATTGGTTAATTCACAAAAATAACGAACCAGGCTTTCCGAAGATAGATTGTGGTTCCACAGTGAATTTTCATATTCCACAGTGATTCGAAACAAGTTCATCATCATTAACGTGAACAAATGTTATTTGATCTTTTCGAACCCAGTGTTAGCAGAGATACATAATACTCAAATTGATAATCTCAGCACTGATTACCTCGAAAACAGTTTTAGAACTTAAATACTATATATTATAATGATATATACAAGGTGGCCAACGAAAACGTAGCAGAGTTCGTCTATGCAAGAAAAATACAAAAAAGGCGACGATTTTCTTTGGAAGGGGGACGTCTTTTGGCGTGCATTAATTAGTTCTATCTGCAGCCCCCTACGTAAGAGATACATACAACTTTTTACAAATATATATCGGGCAGTTTATAAAAATACAAATTTTCATACCAAAATTATCTAACTAAAAATAGTTATGAATTTAATAACGTAAAGTTGCTTTCGTAAATTTCAGGCAATACTGACTAACAATTTCCATACAATAATAATGGTTTTATTCCAACTGTCCTCACAGTAGTGTACTCGAACGTGTAGTTTTTATTCATCTGTTTTTAAACATCCTAAAAATTATTAGTCGACGAGTTTACTCCCAGCACATATGATACTAGAGCATACTGTTGAAAATAATTTGAAATTTAATGCAAATTTAATGCCAATTCTACATTAAATTTAATGATTTTGTACCAAAAATCGTTAATAATTTACAATTACTTTGAATTTAAAGTAATTCATTCAACTGTCAGTTCGTTGTAAGTTAAACCTTATTAAACGGTATCTTAAATTTAAATGGAGTAACTGAAAAGATATTTCAACTTCCCTGCATTAAAATTAAGGCGCATATACCCTAATACTAAAGGAATATACATTATTATTCAATATACACTGCATGAGATTCCGAGAGATGGCGCAAGTTGTATTGACCTTTTCGTTTGGTAAAATATAAGTTGAATAAAGGACTGAGTTTTGTTATGATGAGGTATATATATTTGCCCCATACTGACGCTAATTAATGAGTTCGAAGCTGATCTAGATGACGAACACTACCAATGGGAAAAATACCGACCTTTGCCTGGTAATTTTGCATTGGTGCATTAAATAGTCACCTTAAAGAGTAATGATCAAACTTTAAATTTAATGTATCTTCTTCTTCTAAGTAGAACCAAGTTCTGTTATTTACACAATGCCTCATCGATCCTCGTTTGAGGTCGAAATCCAGCTGTCTCTCCATCTTTTGGGGGCCGTCCAGGCGGCCGTTAGGTGTTTAGTTTCTGTCTCATCACGGTTTTTGCTAGTCTATCATCGTCCATTCTTTCCACGTGATCTCTCCACTGCCTACGACGGTTTCGAACCCACTTCACAACATCCCCCACTCCGCTGTCCTCGCGTATTTTTGCGTTTCTTATTCTATCTCTTAAACATATTCCCGTGACCATTCTCAGCGTTTTTATTTCTGTGGTTCTCATAATTTGTTTTGTCTTTGTTGTTTCATTTCTTGTTTCTGCACCGTAGGTCAGTATCGGTCTTACACAAACCTTGTAAATTCTTGCTTTGCTCTCAACCGTCATATGTTTATTGTTCCAGATTATGTCTCTTAGTTGGCCTAATATCATGGCCACTTTGTTGGCTTGTGTGCGTACTTCTTCCGTTACTGCCCTGTTACTTGTTATATGTGCTCCCAGGTATATAAACTTCCCAACCTGTTCGATATGTTTGTCATCAACCATTAGTTTGCATCTTACCGGTTCTTTTGCTATTACCATTGCTTTGGTTTTCTCCACAGATATCTTCATATTATACTGTTTGGCTGTTCGATTGAGATGGAAAAGCATTCTTTGTAACTTGTTCTCGCTATCTGCTGTCAAGACAGCATAGTCCGCAAAGCATATAATCTGAACGGTGTTGTGTCCCATTGGGTACCCAATATTTGTGCTCGTCGATAGTAGAGCGGTTATTCCGGAAGCCCTGCTGTTCTTCGCATACCCCTAACTTGTCTACGATCCGTTGTGACAGTATTTTGGTTAACAATTTGGCTGAACTGTTCAGTAGGCTGATTCCCTTGTAGTTTTAGGGTTGTTTCTTTGATCCTTTTTTGTGGATCGGAATTGTGATGCTTTTCCGCCATTCGTTGGGTACTGACGTTATGCGGAGTATTTTTTGAAATAGAACAGTGAGCTCTGTGACAAGGCTGGGGCCTCCGTAATTTAGCATCATATTCGTAATTTGGTCGGTACCAGGTGATTTTCTGTTTTTTAATTTCTTAATTGTCAGGTTCATCTCTACTTCACTGATGTTAACATCTGTTAGTTCTGTGGTTTCTTGTTGGTTTTCGTCTACGTTATTTTCTGTAGCTGGTGCCTGGAGTAAGTCCTTAAAATGGCTGACCCATTGTTGGCTGTCGATTGGACTTAGTTGAACGTATTCATTGATTGTTTTTTTTTCTGTTCTTAAGCATGTTCCATATTTTCTTTTATCCTCCATATAGGTCGTGTTCCATGTCTTTTGAATACTTTTCCCGGTATTCTTCTTTAGTTGAGCTATTTGATTGTTGATTCTGTTTCTCGCCTCTCAATTTAATGTATGATTACATTAAATTTAATGGAATAAATTAATTCAGATTAATGTAGATTATTGAATTTAATGCAATATATTAAATACATTTAACATAAACTTTTGAGAAATTTGCTTCCAGAACATTTACATTAAATTTAAAGCATCTTTTTTTTAAGTGCATTTTTTCAAGGTACTCTCGATACCTTGGGCTTACTTTATGTTTTCTGGGTTGTTTTTCAAAAATTTTGATGGTGCTAGGCCGAATTCCTAGTCAGTTTTCTGGAAAATTAATTTTTTTCGTGCTTTTAGTACGAAAACTTTAGTGAAGCTCAGATTTGACCTCAAAAGTTGATTCTACGGGAAAAATACGTTAAAAATATCTTTACATGTTTTTTCATTAAACGGATATTTCTCTTAATACACAAAGCGCAAGATGGACAAGGCCAGACCATGCGGCAGCTCGCCTTGGCTCCACTTCAATAATTTGTCACTTTATTTGTGCTATCTTATGAAGTTTATTTCAGTATATATCAACTAATTATTTTGATATGTTTCTTATTCTTTTATTGTTATTGTTTACAATGGAAGGGTACAATGTTGAAATACTTTGAATACGAAAAAGAAAATATTTTTATTTCTGTCTATCTATATTTGTTAATAACGTAAAAATTATAAAAAGGATTATATTTTAAAAGGTAAATTTCCTCATAAAACAAAAATTAATACAAAAGAATCAGATAAAAAAATATTTAGAAGTGCAAGATCAACACCACAAATTCAATTTACTCTTAAAATTCCTTTGAAAAAGACCACGGTTTTTATTTAAGACGGTTAGTGATCAATCAAAAAACAGAATACTGCTTAAAAAGCGAAATGGAAGAGGTTTGTTGTGAGTCTTTTATCCGCCACAGAAACGCGCTTTTAATATTGCAGAAGATGTTGAGTCGTCATTGTACGTTTGGGATATAAGCCAGGAAGTGTTTGAATCAGTTTACGGCTGCAAGTATCTGGGTCAAATTTCTTTTGATTTAACGGTTTGCTTGATAAAAGAAAGGCAACCTTTTATAGCCTGTAATTATTTCAGTAGCGTGGATCAATTACTTTTCATTTAATGAAACCTCAGTAGAGGTTTTCATTGAGGACATATTCCTGACTATTCTATTCGTATATATACAGGCTGATATGATATTTATTAAATAGTATAATAAAATTTTTATAAAAAAATTGAACCGACCCCTCAAAGTGCTCTAAAAAGTGAAAAATAACTATAAATTTTTATATTAAATTGAAATTTTTGAAGGACACTTCAAACTAATACCTGACAAAATGAGATTTGCAAAATCAGATTAAAAATTCTTTATTTGTAATTGCTTTCTTAACATAATTTGTATATATTAGTAGTAGTCATTTCATTTAGAAATAATTTGGCGCCGACTTCAAAAATTTCAATTTCATATAAAAATTTATAGTTATTTTTCACTTTTTAGCGCACTTTTAGAAGTCGGTTCAGTTTTTTTATAAAAATTTTATTTTTTGATTTTTTGTTTTGAATTCATTATGATATTAACAAATTATTTGAACTAAGTACTATTCGAGATTAGTGTACCTCGCAATGACTTCAAGGTGGCAAAAAAGTACCCATTTTATCCAGAATTGTAAATCACCCTAAAATGAACCACTAAAAATTCTTTGATTCTTAGAGTTCTCCAAATACCAATGAAATTGTGTCAAACAAATATTTAGTCTGTCATAGTAAATCCACTAAATTTCAAATTAATTTTAGATTGGTAATATAGGCCCCAAAACCTTCCAATGTCGATATTTAAAAAATTTGAGACGTAAATTTCTAAGCCCGATATATTTTATATTGTATATTGCGTTTGTATACGTCCCAAGAATCCCGCAATATCAACTTTATATAAAACCACCTCACAACCCCCTAATACCAAATTTGCAAAAATGGAAATAAGGTAAAATTTTCTTCCTACCATATTAGATCCACCATATTGAATTACAAAAAATAATTTTAATATCTTAATCTAATTTAAATCTAAACACTCTAAAAACCCCTAGTACCAATTTTAGATGAAATCCAGGAATTTAAAATTTCTAAACGGCCATATTGCATCGGATGTATTAGATTTTCTTAAAATAATTTTATATTCGCTATTTACATCTTCAAAAACAATTCAGTTCCACATTTGAACAAAATTGAAAAATGTAAAATCTTTAGTCAGCTATATTGAATTCGCCATATTGAATCCTGAAAAATACTATTAAATTCATAATTTACATCCTCAAAAACCCTCAATATCAGTTTAGGAGAAATTCGAAAAAAGTAAAATTTTTAGGACACCATATTGATTCCGCCAGATTAAGTTTTTCAAAAATTATTTTAATTTCGTAATTAACACTAACAAAAATCCCCCAAAACTGATCTTAGACAAAATCGTGAGATGTAGAATATTTAATCCGCCATCTTAGATCCGCCATATTTATTTTTTTTTAAATAATATCAGATTCGTGACGTGCTATCCCAAAAACTCCCCCATATCGATTTAAAAAAAAAAGCGGACAAAATTAATTTTTTATCCGCCATATTAGATACGCCATATTGAGTTTTTAAAAATAATTTTAGATTTACCATTTGCAGCCCCGAAAACACTCCCATACCAATTTTGGGAGAAAATCGAACAAAATTAATTGGTTTGTCCGCCATATTGGATCCGCCATATTGAATTTTTAAAAATAATTTAAGATTTGTTATGTGAGACTTCGAAAACTCCCTCATACGAATTTTGGAGAGAATTGGACAAAATTTCGTTCGCCATATTGGATCCGTCATACTAAATTTTTTAAATATAATTTTGGATTTGTCAAGTGTGACTCCGAAAATTTTTCCTTAGTAATTTTGGAGAAAATTGGACAAAATTTAATTTTTTTGGCAGCCATATTGTAAGCGTCATCTTGGATTTTACTGCACCAATTTCATCTAAAAAATAAGGAACCACCGCAGCAACTTCTTGAACGTAACGTAAAAAATTTCATTCAAATCGGTGCAGCCGTTCCGGAGTAATCGGTGCACATACATAAAAAAAATACATACGCGACGATTTGAGAACCTCCTTCTTTTAGAAGTTGGTTAAAAATATTTTAAGGAATTCTACACATGATCTAATCCAGAGGTTTAAAAAATAAAAAATTTAGTAAATCAATGGTGTTTAAAATTTTATGTATTAATAAATTATAAAATTTAATAGCTGTGTTTGTCCTCCACAAATATTTGTTAAATAGTAATTTAATGGGTGAAAGAGCGGGAGTTAAAAAAAAAGAATAAAAAATTTAATTTAGAAAGTATTTACTCATGGAGAAACATCCCATCCAAATAAAGGAAAAAACGGCCTTTTTAACGTAATTATTTATTATTTTGTTTGGATTAACACTGAAATAATATTATAAAAATTATATACAAAACCAATAATTTTATATAGATAGGTTCGCGTCTACATTTTAAATTATTTATAGATTTAGGAGACAAGAACAATTTTATTTAACTAATGTTATATAATTCACAAATAGCTTTAAGACAATCTTATTTAGTTTAAAGTATTTATCATACGGAGTGTCCATTTAGTACGCGTACATCAAATGCGGCTATATCGATATTTCGATGAAAAATTCAATTGGCTGAATGTAAATGGAATTAAAGGGGGTACTATAGCTTATACTGGGTTTCTTAAAAAGGCAAGGCTCATAATTTCTTTAAAATATTTTAAACTTACATTTCTTTTATCGATTGAACCCATTAAACTCTTTCTTAAACCTAAAATATTTTTGCATTAAAATGCGACGTTGTTAAATTGTTAAATCAATATACCAATATACCAATAATAAAAGAGGATTGGCCGATATTGGTAAGCAGCTCGATCAACAAGTAACAAATTTACGTTGTTATTTCCACATGTTAGCGGACTCTTCCATACTACATCGAGCAATATGCGAGGCAGACGATTCAACGCCGCGACAGCTGAGAGAACGGGATATTGCTTCTCACCACCGAACAGACCAAGAGCAGTTTCAAGCCTGGCTACAGAAACCACTTCATGGACGGCATTCAAATAAGGTCAATCAGGAAAATATCGACAACTCAGAGTCGAACTACTGGTTGATTTCAGAACGGACGTTTCCGGAAATGAAGGGCTTCTTCTTAGCTATCCAAGACCAGGTTATTCCGACGAAAAACAATCGGAAGTTCATCATCAGAGATCTCTCAATAGCAAACGGCCAATGTAGATATGGCTGTCGAATATCAGAGACTATCGAGAACATAGATGGAGGATGCTAAGCGTTTGCCACAACCAAATATAAGGTAAGACACGATTCAGCCGCGAAGACACTCCACCAAGAGTTAGCAGATAAGTTAAATATATTCCAGGTAGAAAAAGTGCCTTACTACAAATACAACCCGGAGCCTATTCTTGAAAACAACGAATTCAAGTTACATTGGGACCAAACGATCTGTACAGATCAGACAGTTGCTCATAATAGACCAGACATTATACTAACAAATTTCTATTCGAACTCTACTGATTGACGTTGATCTACCTAACAACAACAATCTATGGACAAAAAACGAAAAGATAACCAAATATAGAGATCTGGAGGTGCAAACCAAAGTGTGATTGATGCCAAAGAACTTCTTGTAGAACATCAAGGGAATCAGTATCTCTATAAACTGATTCAAAAAGCAGTTCCCCTTGGAACAGCGCAGACCGTCAGGAAATTTGTGGGAAATATAGCAGAGATATTGTCTGAATGGAGTGGAGTGGAGTGCGAAGCCGTTTGGCTTGAAATATTGATAATAATAATCATACCTTTATTTCTGAATCTAAAATATTTAATAAAACAGTATACTTAATATACATGTTAATATATAGCTTTAGAGACAAAAAGGGCGAAGTCCAAATGTATATAACACCAAAGTGACATCCATCCTGATCAACTCAACCCAAACTTAAAGATAAAAGACTTAAAAATAAAAATTAAACACGGAGAAAAAATATAAACAACACATTTGCACTTAAATTATATATAATGATACAAATTTTGCATCTTTTTCATAGACGCAATTGAATGAAAAGAAGAAACTGCAATTTTCTGTTTGTATCAAAGATGTATTGAAAAACAACATATCTAAATTTTATAGGTATGAGGATTATGAAGCAAACCTGAAGATAATTATATAATCCGAGGGTTTAAATAGGAAAGATTTATGCAGAGGCGGAATTACTGCTCTTCGAAAACGAATGTTAACGTTATGCATGTGGGATCGAGAAATGATTCGTCTAAATAGATATTATGAGTTTTTATAACGTAAAATTTTATGGTAAAAACAATCTTCATGTAAAACCCTAATGCTCTCCATATTCAGCCAATTTATATCCAGCAACTTATAAGATATTCTTTCATATTTACAAATTCCATAAATCATTTTTGAACGGCTGTCAAGAAGTTTCCGTATATTACATCTCATTGGCTAAAAATGGGGAATACAACGAGTTACAGCGAAAAATCTTAAGTTTTGTGGACAAATCATGGGGATAACTGTAAAGAAGTTTTAATCTAAATGAACACAACTGGAGATCTGCTTATCGACTCGCAATACACTGTCAAAGAAAACACCCAGATTTACACTATCCTCAATGGGCAAAGTGAATCGCCAATCTTTATGTTTATACAATTTTCAACACTCTCTATATTAGTTCTTTTTCGAAATATCGTTATACATTTTTCGGATTAAGGTACATGGAATGCTGCAATGAAACCGAATTTATTCCTTTAATGTCTTGATTGATAGCACTGTAAATT
This sequence comes from Diaprepes abbreviatus, assembly GCA_034092305.1. Taxonomy (NCBI): domain Eukaryota; kingdom Metazoa; phylum Arthropoda; class Insecta; order Coleoptera; family Curculionidae; genus Diaprepes; species Diaprepes abbreviatus. The sequence goes on from JASJET010000122.1 coordinate 13,251,226, forward strand.
TCAAAAACATCCTCTCTCTTAAAAGACGGGCATACCTGGATGTCATTCGCGTAGTAATGCAGGTTAAACTTTCTTAAGGTCCTTTTGATAAACATGAAGTATACATTGCATATAACAAAAGACATACAATAGAGTCCAGCGATACACTAGATTTTATGGGTAGCCCTTCTGATATCTCACTACCCAGTTAACGCACTACTTTCGACCCCCCAGAAAATACCTAAAAATGCAATAGTATAATCACTAAGACCTATATAGTAAAATATTGCTAATAGCAATTGGTGGTTTAAACTGTCAAACGATTTCGAGAAGGCGGGCAAAGTCATGACTGTTATTTCCCCAGAATCAGTCGCCCGAAATATGTCATCAGTGACATTGGCTAGAGAAGGAGATTCTTTCTAAATCCAGCAATATTTGTTTAACATTTGTGTGGTCTGTAAATTGTTTGATAATTATGTTTTGAATTATTTTTGATAAAACGCTGCAAAATATTTACAGGACGAAGATTCTGAAGTCCACGGGGACCTATAACTTTTAGTAACGGCACTACCAGAACCTTCTTTCAGCATTATGGATGACCAGAATTTAATAAACGTGCATTACATACGTGCATCAGAGAGAGTAGGCCGAAAAGACAGCAGAGTTCTAGTAGATCAGTACTCAGTCTATCATGATCTTTGGCTTTAGACTATATTTTAGAAACTATCTTTCCTACTATTTTTAGTCTATCTTTCCTACCTTTAACTCTGACACTACTTTAAATTAGAAATTATGAATTACATTTTCTTTCACACCACTTCTATTAAAATTAAAAAGTTCCATATTATCTCTTTTTGAATCGGGTATAGAAGATCTAAATCTTCTTATTAAATTAGGGTCTTTACAATTTGCGGGAACTTTATTATTACCAACCGCAAACTCTATTTTTTCAGTTTCTCCCATATGTCTTATGATAATTGTACACTCATAACCAAATATGCTTTTTTTTTTTCGTTGTGAATAGTATGAGTTGTTAGGTTGCGAAGAGATTTATAATATTCCCAGGGTCCATTTTTTTTTTTGATTTTTTAAATATATTTAAAGCATTATATATGTTTCATCAAATTTTAAATATTTTGAGTTATCCAGAGATAACTATTCTTGGTGAAACTAGCTTTTCTTATAGGAGCATCAAATCTAGTAATGTTGAAGCTAATAGATTCTATTTTATCATTTTTATTTGTAATATCAAATCTATTTGTCAGGAAAATTGATTCTAAGTCAGCAGTAAATTATATATGTATATTTTTTACATCTCTGTATTCTATAAAAAGAATTCTTTTTTATTATTTTGTATTGCAAACTCACAAAATAAAAAGTTATGGTTAGATATTAATAGCGTAAGTAAAGTATCAAGATGTGTTACTAAATCTGGATTAAAAATCAAAAATCAAAGTCAATAAGTGGGACAAAATCGCATGATATTTGGGTAGGATTATTAATTAACTAGGTAAATTCTACAGACTGTATCAGAGAACTGAGTTGTGCCACACCGCTTGTAAATACATTTTTACAAATATACATAAAAATCTCCGTGCATAATATATCATTACTTAATGAAACAAGTAATATTATGGTATTTTCAAAGTCAGACAAAAAATCAGAGATTTGATTTGTGGGCGGTCTATATATACATCCAAAAAGGACCTATGGTTAATTAAAATTTGTGTCCATAATTGTTAGAAATTTTCTTTGGTAAAATTATTATTTGAGAGAGAAAACTTTAAACTGTTTACCCTGCCCTAGCTAACAAATTTATATCCATTAATTTCAATACCTTTAGATTTGATTGTTTTGGTAACTCCCACGTTTCTGTAACTCCCACTATATTAAAACTCTCACCAGGGACAAACTCTTTAAACACTGCAAAGTTTGAAGTTAGAGAACTAGTATTAATATGAGCAGCCTTGAAACGTCTGTTATTCATAATTATGGTAAATTATAATATATATAAATATTTACCCATTATTAAAGAGCAAAAATGTAGCAATATAATTAATGTATATATACACATACAAAAATATTTATTTTCCCAAAGTAATACACTGTTTCTCGTTTCTTCCCTAACTTTGAAAAAATAAAGTTATAATGAAAGCAGATTTAAAAAAATGTAATTTAAAGTAGGAAGATATATTATTGATAGCGAGAAAATAAAGAAAGGAAATGGGCTATGCAAGCATATCCTAATACCAAAAATTAGACTTTGCAAAAAATATATTTATTACCTCATCCTGTCCAGACATTATTTTTATGTATACCTAAACTTTTAAAATCAAATTATATTCTACAGCCGTTAACACTTCGCAAACCAGAATCGTGCAATTTTTAAGTGCCTTTTTGATGCGCTTATATCACTTAAATTTTAATATCCACACCATGATTTTTAATTTCTTTTAAAAATTTATGGAAAGTTTAGGCTATGAGATAAAATAAATATCTCATAACAGTCCAATATTTAGTTGTTTTTTTTTATACTGGGTGTCCAAAACTGTTCTTTAAGTATTCCGTTTAACATTATTTATTTAATTAGAATACCGTATACTTAGTGGCATATGGCGACAGAGCAAATTGATACCAACAGGTTTACCTTATGTCCAATAGTTTTTTGAAAAACTGGCATTAAACAAAACAATTGAAGAACTAATTATGTTTTTTTATGTGAGGTATAAACCTAATAGGTGCTTTATCGCTTTAGTCAGTTCTGTTTTGTAGATGTTCTAGTAACAAAAAAAAAACAATGTCATATCATGAAAATTTATTAAGATGGAGAAACAAAGAGATAAGAATTATTTAGCCTAGGTCGGTACTGGTGACGCCGGAGATTCCGCATCTGTACTGAGGGCTACTCAAGGATACAGGGAGAGACAATCTTTCATTTTTAAGAAGAAATATATTGAATTGGTAGATCCCTGTGATACAAGAAGCTACAACCCAGCAACAACAGCAACAGAAATTACATCTGCACGACAGCCAAATAACATCAAGACTTCCATTCGACGAATATGTGTCGAGACCTTAACCAACGGATAAAATGGACTCTTTCTATAAATGAGTAATAACGAGCATTTTTTATCTCACCTAGGAAGAGAGATGATGGTCTACAGACAACAACTACATTCCGAATTCTGCAGGGAGTCTCACACACTCACGCACACAGTACAAATGTCGCCACAAAGAAGAGTAAAATAATATAGAGGGTGCTTGTTACTTAACAGACTGTGACAAATATACTTCGGGGATAAAAAATATCACCAAAAGCAGTCAGGGAGGTCAGGTAACGAAGCTGTTTGGATTCGCAAAGGCGATCGGCCTTAAATGACTTGTGGTGGTGGGATTAAATGTACCCAACGCGAGACTGAAGATCGAGTATCACCGCTCTGATTTACTCAATCATTAACTAATTCAAGAGGTTGATGTTAGAAAATAATATTTTTTTCAGAAAAAGTCATTTTAATTTTATTTTGTCTATTACTAAACTGCATTCAAATGGAATGCAATAAAATATTCAATTGCCTTTATCCGTAAAATGTTTAATTTTTTTGAAATCAAACGAATGTACCATTTTTCTGAGAAAAGAATAAGTAATTAAAAAATGGATGTAACAATCTGAATGGCTCCAAAATATAGTGAAACGCTTCCGGCATGCAATAGAAAAAATTTAGTGTTCATTTATTATATTTTTAAATAAAAATTGAGTATACTTTATCAAGGAAAACGAAAGTTATTTGGAAAAGCTACATTTCATACCTCATATTTGACGACAAATATCTCAACATGGGGATGGAAAATGAACAGATGATGTTATTTTCATGTAAACTACAGCTAGCCGAGAGATTGTCCGCCTTTTCTGAATCACTTTAAAAACACTTTTTTTATACAAATAAGACATAAGCGTATACCATGATTTATTATTTTTAGATATCTAACCCTGAATATTTTCGAAGTATTTTAATTTCCTTATAATTAACCGACTTCTAAAAGAAGGAGGTTCTCAATTCGTCGAGTATGTATGTTTCTTTTTATGTATGTACACCGATTACTCTGGAACGGTGGCACCGATTTTAATGAAATTTATATTCAGGAAGTTGCTGCGGTGGTCCCATATTTTTTTCAACTAAATTGGTGCAGTAAACTCCAAGATGGCGCTGACAATAAGGCGGCCAAAAAAATTAATTTTGCCCGATTTTCTCCAAAATTAGTACGGGAGTATTATTGGGGTCGTACACAACGGATCTGAAATTATTTTTAAAGAATTAAATATGGCGAATCCAACATGGCGGACAAGAAAATTTAATTTTGTCAGATTTTCTTCAAAATTGGTGTGGGGGAGTTTATGCGGTTGCACATAACGAATCTAAAATACTTTTTAAAAATTCAATATGGCGGTCAAAAAAAGCAATTTTGTCCGATTTTCCCCAAAATTGGTACAGTGGAGTTTTTGGGGTCGCACATGACGAATCTAAAATTATTTTTAAGAAATTCAATATGGTGGATACAACATGGCGGACGAAAAAATCAATTTTGTCCGATTTGCTCCAAAATTGGCACGGGGGAGTTTTCGGGGTCACACATAACGAATCTGAAATTATTTTTAAAAAATTCAGTATGGCGTATCCAATATGGTAAATAAAAAATTAATTTTGTCCGATTTTTTTCAAAATTGATATGGAGGAGTTTTTTGGATCGCACATTACGAATCTGAAATTATTTTTAAAAAAATTAAATATGGCGGATCCAAGACGGCGGATTAAAAATTCCAAACCTCTTGATTTTACCTAAAATCAGTATTGGGGGATTTTTTTAGTGCTAATTACGAGTTTAAAATATTTTTTGAAAAACTCAATCTGGCGTCCCGAAAATTTTACATTTTTCGATTTTCTCCAAAATTAATATAGAGGTTCTTGAGGGGGTAGATTATGAATTTAAAAGTATTTTTTCAGGATTCAATATGACAAATCCAATATAGCGGACTAAAGATTTTACATTTTCCGATTTTGTTCAAAGGTGGATCGTTTTAAGGGATTTTTGGGGTATTATATTACAAATATAAAGTTAACTTTTTACAACTATTAAGTTGATAAGATACAATATGAAGGACTGAAAATTTTACATTTTCCGATTTTGTCTAAAATTGATATTGCGGTGTTCTTGCAGCATATACAAACTCTACATGCAATATAAAATATATCGGGCTAAGAAATTTAAGTTTTAAGTTCTTTAAATATCGATATTGGAAGGTTTTGGGGTCTATATTACCAATCTAAAATTAATTTGAAATATAAGATAGTGGATTTACTATGACAGACTAATTGTTTGACACAATTTCACTGATATTTCGAGAACTCTAAGAATCAAAGAATTTTTAGTGTTTCATTTTAGGGTGATTTACAACTTTGGATAAATTGGGTAATTTTTTGCCACCTTAAAGTCATTGCGAGGTAAACTAATCTCGATTAGTACTTAGTTCAAATAATTTATGGATATCATAATGAATTCAAAACTAAAAATCGAAAAATAAAATTTTTATAAAAAAAAATTTAACCGACTTCTAAAAGTGCGCTAGAAAGTGAAAAATATCTATAAATTTTTATATGAAACTGAAATTTTTGAAGTCGGCGCCAAATTATTTGTAAATGAAATAAATACTAATATATACGAATTATGGTAAGAAAGTTCACATTTTATCAGATATTACTTTGGCGCCGACTTCAAAAATTTAAATTTCAGATAAAAATTTATAGTTATTTTTCATTTTTTAGCGCACTTTTAGAAGTTAGTTCAATTTTTTTAACAAAAATATTATTTAGAATGAAATTACGAAACAATTTATTTAGTCCTTTGTTACGTAAAGCTAAAAGTCTGAGTTTGAATACCTGATGTAAATGTAAATTTTTAATTTTTGTAACTTTCGAAATCTACCTTAGAATTTGACAACGAGATTAACTAAATATGATACCGTTATTTAACAATCGAAAAAGTGAACATTACCTTCAGAAACAAAAATAAATAATCCAATATAAAGAATAAACCCTTAAGCAAAGACGTGCATGATTCTGTTGACGAGAAGCAATCATCATACGTCTGACTCAAACTTTTTATTGAAGCCCTTCGGAGTCATTCACATGGCTGAAAGCGCTGATCCGGAGTTCGTAAATAATTCTCACGTGTGTCGTAAAGCCGTAACATTGCAAAGTTGCAGCTGTCAATGTTCAATATTATTTGACTGATTGATGAGCTTTAAGCTCGTCTGTCTCATAAATTTAATTTTCCTATAAGGAAATATTTCTTTATTTAGAGAACGTAGGATTTACGGAAGTCGAACTCACCTGGATTTAAAAGTAATAGTAAGGTATATATCAGATACTTATAGTTACATTTTATTGATAAAAGAAAATTGAAATAATAATCAATACTGCCAAAGGGGTTAATCGGGATGGTTTTTCGGTATTTTAAAAAGTTTGAACAAATTTTAAAAACATGATACCAGAGCTGCTACTCAATATATTAATGATATTTTGGTTTAAAATGGTTGACCAAAAAAAAATTGATTGGGCATAACTACAACAATATATATATATATATATATATATATATATATATATATATATATATATATATATATATATATATATATATATATATATATAATACAGGGTGCGACATTTATCTTGAGACAACCGAATATCTCGGTGGGATCACATTTTTTCGAAAAATATTTTGTACATAAATTATATGGTGGTGGGGGGGTTAACTAGTAGTGACCTGGAAAATGACATTGGCTCATTTTTCAAGGTCATTTGAAGGTCAACTTCAGAATTTTAAATGGGACCCCTCAATTTCGACCAGGGGAACGAAAAGGTCGAGAAATTCTTCCTTCGGATATGACCCTGTTCTCAAATTGAGAATCAACTATCAGGGCCATTTCAAGATCAAGACAAAAAAGATCACATTATTTTGTGAAATGATTCGTACAAGAGTTGTTGGGTGGCACAGTGACCTTGAAAATAACCCTTACATTAACCTTCAAAGTCATTTGAAGCTCAATTTCAAAATCTGAAAAGTAATTTTAGTGGCGCAAACTATCGTGATATTTTAGAAAATTAGCTTTTATTTTTCTTGAAGACGTACGCTTAGATGTAAGGTAACATATGTGATTTCAACACGATTGATGTCCAGCACATTATTCACAACTAGCTGGTCAAGTGTTGGATCACAAATTCAACGAAAAGTGGATTGGTAGAGAAGGTCCAGTAAATTGGCTCGCGAGGGCACCAAAACTTGCGTCACCAGATTTTTCTTTATGGGGTTATTTGAAAAGCGAAGTTTATAAAGACTTTCGAAAAAATGTGATACCACCGAGATATTCCGTTGTCTCAAGATAAATGCCACACCCTGTATTTCTGGGTACATGTACACAATATTAAAATAGTACAAAACTGAACCAGGGAAATTTATGAAAATATTAATTACTTTAAAATAATAAACTTGCCAAGGTACAAGTTTTACAATATTCTATTGCAAATTACTAAAAAAAATAAAATATAAACTACAAGTTATTCGTATGATTTCGGTTGAATATTCACAGGATATCTTCCTCTATGAGATTTATTTGATGTCGGATTCGTTTTTATAACTTAGTTTAAATTAATAGTGGATGTATCGTTCATAACAGGAAAACTAAAGCAACTTTTCATTCTTTTGTTACGGTGAAAAAATGAGACCTCAATGCCCCCATCAAGTTTTATAATTTATCCTATAAAATATTTTTTAATTTTGTTGGTTTTAATAAATTGAACCTTAACAAATTCATCAATAAAGAGATTTTCCATAGATGTCTTCCTAATAACCTTGCTCAGATTTTGAGATTGAACTAATATTGGTATTATCTAAATTATCGGTTTATAGTCCAGTTATACTTTTTGAAGGTCAAGCTTGTGGTTTTTGTAAAAAATCCTAATTGGAAATGCTTTTACTGGGTTACACCGAAACTTTCTTCTTTTTGACAAATATTGGTTTACAAGCATTTCTGCTTGCATTTAGCAAGTCGCTTTCCATGCACTAAGTGGAATAATTCTAGTTCCAAATAATTCGCTTCTAATGTTTTAGCCATGTTTCTTAGTTTGCTTATAGCTGTGTTTAATACCGAAGGAAAATATTACTTCGGTGAAGGTCTCTTGTATTTTTCATCCAATCCTGCAAGACTAACGTTCAACTCCTTTTAGCAGACAAAATACTGCCTCATTAAGTATTGTGGAACTAACATCTTACAACCACTTTCCGGCAAAACTTGACTTAAATAAGAGTCGAAGTTTGTGGAAAGTGCAATAAGGATGTCTGGGAAAGATATCGGTAGATCCTACTGATGAGTACACTACTGATATCGGGACGAAACATCCTATAATTTTGATGGTGGTCAAAACTTAGATCGCTTAGTTATATGTCCTTAACACCAGGGGCATTGCTAAATGCGACATGGTGTCCGAGCAGAGACGGAGGCAGATAAGGGTCTAAACCGCCGTTGGCTTTGATTAAACCTGACCCGATACTTGGAAGATAACCTATGATGTCCGTTCCATATTTCCCTTATCAGGCTTGTCTTTTCTTACGGCTTGGACTTTCTATGATAGTCAAAGTCGGAAACCAAATGCCTTAAGGCGGGCATATTGTTGAACTAACATCTTACCACCAGTTTCCGGCAAAACTTGACTTAAATAGAAGTCCAAGTTTATGGAAAGTGCAATAAGAATTTCTGGGAAAGATATAGGTGTATCTCACTGATGAGTCCACCACCGATATCGAGACCAAACATCCATCATTTTGATGGTGGTCGAAAATTAGATTACTTAGTTATATGTCCTTAATACAAGGGAAATTGCTAAATGTGACATGGCGCCCGAGCAGGGACGGCGGCAGCCAAGGGTCTAAACCGCCGTTGGCTTTGATTAAACCTGACCCGATACATCGAAGTCCACCGAGGATGTCCGTTTCACATTTCCCTTATCAGGCCTGTGCTTTCTTACGGCTTGGACTTTCTATAACAGTCAGAGTCGGAAAGTAAATGCCTTGGGGGGGGGGGGGAATATTATGGAATAATCACTTTCCGGCAAAACTTGACTTAAATAGGAGTCCAAGTTTGTGGAAAGTGCAATAAGGATGTCTGGGAAAGATATCGATGGATCCCACTGATGAGTTCACCACCGATATCGGAATAAAACTTTCTATAATTTTGACGGTGGTAGAAAATTAGATCGCTTAGTTTTATGTCCTTAACACCAGGGCATCGCTAAATGTGACACAAGTGACAGAATCAAATGTTCAGAATTAGAGAGCAAAAAACAAAACCTTATGTTGTTTCCTTCACAAATTTCGATCACTCTATGTGATAATTGACTACATAAGTTATCGCCAATAATTACTCTTGGCGCAGGTTGTCTCTTTAAAAATGGGGGAGCGATTAACATAAACCAAATTGAAAATTGGCTGATCAAACTAACCATTTGCCAGCCAAGTGTTATAGATATGCTCACTATCCACACCACTTTCTGCAAATATCACTGAGATTAAGATTTTTGTTAAATCGATTATATGTTTCGGGTGACGTGTCATTATTCTTTCTATACCTTTTTTTGACGAGAAGCATGTATCGTGTTAATGGTGAACTCAATCTCAACATTTATAACCTTTTGGAAATGATTAACAATATATTTATTATATCTGGCGATACTGTCGCTATAATATTTTCATAAAGGGAGGTCGTAATCTTATCGAACTTTAATCAGGCCTAAGAATTGTGTCAACTAAGGTTATCTAAAGAAATCCTCATGTTCACGCCATCGTTCATTCGTAACATCGAATGCGTTATACGCTGACAAGTACGATACTGTGTTAGAATTTATCTCGCATCAGCCACCGTGATGCAACTGACTAAGCACTCTACCAGTGCTCCGAGAGCTGAGGGTAATTTTTTTTAATTTCAAAAAATAATTATCATCGGTTTCTCCGATTAATAATTATTCCATGTAGTTTTAACATACGAACATTGAAATAAATTCTTAATGTCCTTTTTTTTATATAGTTCCCTCATTACCTTTTCAGTATTACAGTTGTATTAAAATTTTTTAAAACAGATTGTGTTAATTTTTTAGAAACAAACAATGAACAATGAAACTTATTAAAAAAGTAGTAATCGAAAAATCTCAAAATCAACTATTTTTAATTCAATTCAAAAGTGTAGAGAAATATTTTTTCACCAGTTATTATTATAGACCGATGATAATTATTTTGTGAAATGATAAAAAAAAATGCATCGAGCGGCGATCGAACCCTCAGCCGTCGAAGCACTCGTAAAGTGCTTACCCAGTTGAGCCACGACGGCTGATGTGAGAGAGCTTCTAAAAAAGTATCGCACTTGTCAACTTACAACACGTTCGACTTAAAAATTTTTTTACAACAATCAAATGATCGATGGCACGAATGCATCATGTTACAACAAGCATGTAAGTAATGCCCACAGAAATACATTAGTCTACAAGTAAAAAAATTCTATTGCAAAAACGATTTTAAATAAGTTTTTCTGCACAAAAAATAACGATATAATCACAGATAGTTGTTAGCGTTACACCACACTATAATTTAAAATATAACAACGGTTCCATAGATGATTCTGGTTGCAGTTCTGTCGCTTTTAGATTTCTTGTATTTGGTCCTAAAAGCACTAGCGATCAAAAAGAAAACCGCTAATTTTTAACTAAATATAAATCTGTCCCAATTGACCCCTTTGTCCTGATTCACCCCGTTTGACAATACTTAATCAAATAATGTCAAATATCAAGACAATGAAAAAACCAAATGGTCTGATTTTGCAAAGTACCATTTACATTTACTTTTTTCTTACTAATAATGAATGTGATTTTTATGATGGTATGAATCTCTTGTTCAAAAATTTGAAAAGCGAAATTTTTGAAAATTTTAATTGCCAAGTGATGTAATTAAATATATATTCTTTAGAGCTTCGCGAGGAAGAAAAAGTGGCTTTCATATTATTCATTCAGTTACGAAGAGGAGTTTTATAAAAATGTTTTTGTTTCAAAACTCTCACTAAACATTTTTAATATGGCGTATGTAGGAAATCAAACTGTTATTTTCCAGCTACGCTACTAATCATAAGTTATATCATCCTATCTTATTCTTATCAAACAAGCCATTAAATCATAAGAAATTTGACCTAAATACTTGCAGCCGCAATCTCATTCAACCACCGCGTGGCCCAAATCCCAAACGTACGATGATGACCCAAAATCTTCCACAATATTAAAAGCGCGTTTCTGTAGCGGATAAAAGACCGACGACAAACCTCTTCTCTTTCCCCGTTTAAGGTTTTATTCCATTCTTTTGATTGATCACTCGTCATCTCAAATAACAAGGCCGACCATCTTATATTTTTTAGTGTAAATTAAACTTGAGGTATGTTGTGTTCTTCTTGAAGAAGAAACGGATTGACATCCACTTTTGTGGTGCGGAGTTTTTATTTGTGAACACAACTTCCAACTTTTTCGACGACGACCAACTGCTGCCTGTATATCTCTACTCTCAGTTTTAAAGAAGTTTAAGTTTACCGAACAAACTGGTTTATCTTAATTTAAGAAATATTTCTTTTTTTATTCTTTTTTTTTTGTGACTATTTGCTTTTTATGGATAATTTGGTAATTAGACATTAGCTAGACAATTACACTTAAACATAATGCTAAACATTGGTCATCATTCATGTAATAAACAAATACAAATGTAATAAATTACTAATTAGTTCCAAATAAAATATACGGAGTATAATTTTTATATAGGTATGCACCAGGTGATACTATTCCATTTTCCACATAATGCCATTTTATAAATTAATTTCGTGTTTATGTTTATTCTTCGAGCAAATTCTGTGCCATAAAAATCTGCATTTCTCTCAGCCCCTCATATTCAGAATTCTTCCAGTTGAACTGGTCCAACATTTTTAATTCTTGTTGTGCCGGAAGTTGTACTAAAAATTTGGATGAATATGCATAAACTATGCACCTATCGATTTCTGCTTTTTTGTCGTTATATAAGATATGCAAGGTGGAAAATAATGTGGTTAAGTCTAATAGCTTGGTTATGTTAACAGTAAGAAAAAAGAATATTTAAAGTTGTAGAAGATTAAAAAAGGATTTGGACGCCCTCAGGAATTGTTTAAAGACATTGTTGATATTTTTGCTTATAAACAAATAGATTATCTCGGCGGATTTCCACTGGATTTTTTCTGAAATACATGGTTTGAAAGTACTTGGAGAGACGCTTCTTTTCGTGAAAAAAATTTCAAATACATCAATTGGTTTTCTAGATACAAACTGTCAAATTTGACAGCCTGTTACGGTGAATCTATAAACAATACAGACCTGATTCTTGAACCAAAACTTTGTCTTGCCGAGTTCTTTTTTGATACAAATATTTAAATGTTTATGTTATCGGAGACTTTAATAAAAAAATGAAAAAAAAAGGCTGGGGAGCTCTCATTTTAAAATTGAGTTCCAAGATTCAAAATACATATTTGAAAAAAATTTTCATTTTCTCGGCTTGTAATGGAGCCATTGTGATCATTTTTTTTAAATCGATTTACCGCAAACAATGGAGCTCAAATATCATAATGCCATGTGCCCATCGTGCATTCATTTTGTTATTAACAAATGACGTTATTTATGCATCATACTTAAAGCATACTGCATCCTTTCCAAGCGAATCTTTGTTTATTAATATAATTAAGCATACTGTAACGATATATATTTACTTTAATTATCAAAATTGTTTAAAGAATCATTGTTTAAATAAATTGAAAAAAAATGAGTTTTAAACTATTTTTTTCGTAAAATACAGAAAAAAATAAAATAATTATTTTGTATAAATCATATATGAAAACTTAATAGTTTTTAAGTTATAAGTAATACAAAAGACTGGAATTTGAAAGTGCAGAAATTATGTTTGGAAAAAGTTGAAACCACAGATATACTGTTGCCAGATAATCTATTAAAAAAAATAAGCTGTAAATGTATAAAAGAATGTTCCAAATTATGTGGCTGTATTAAGCATGGATTAAAATGAACTGATTACTGCTGAAACTTCAACGGACAAACTTGCAAAAATGCACAAAACCGATATATTGACGTAGAAGAAAGTTCTTAAAATGTAATTGATTTTGAAGAAGTTGACAGATAAATAGAAAATGACTGTTTCGATATCGATATACGATTAGATGACGAAGATTTCAATAAAAATGATGATCTAGACATTCAACAGCCTAAGAGAGTCCGATCCGAATGAAAAAAAAATTAATATAAAAAAACGTTTATCCGAACTCTGTAAAATTAGTAATATAATATTTAGTGTTAAGTTGAACTTTTTGAACATCATTTATAAAGAATAGCCATTTTATTTTTATCTATATTTTATGAATACAATAATTTAAAACCAAATTTTTTTACAATTTGTTTAAACAATGATTGTTTAAACAATTTTGATAATTAAAGTAAATATATATCGTCATTGTATGCTTAATGATATTAGTAAACAAAGATTCGCTTGGAAAGTCCAATACTATAGGGTGCAGTATGCTGTAAGTATGATGCATAAATAATGTCATTTGTTTATAACAAAATGAATCCATGATGGGCACATGGCATTATGACACTTGAGTTCCATTATTCGCGGTACATCGGTTTAAAAAAGGATCAAAATCGCTCCATTAGAGGCCAAGAAAATGAAATTTTTTTTCAGATATGTATTTCGAATTTTCGAATTCAATTTTAAAATGAAAATTCCCCACCCTTTTTTTAATTTTTTATTAGTTTCCGATAATATAAACATTTAAATATTTGTATAAAAAAAGAACTGGGCAAGACAGTTTTTGGTTCAAGAATCAGGTCTGTATTGTTTATAGATTCACCGTAACAGGCTGTCAAATTTGACAGTTTGTATCTCGGAAAGCAATTGACGGATTTGAAATTTTATTCACAAAAAGAAGCGTCTCTTCAAGTACTTTCAATCCGCCGAGATAATCTATTTGTTTGTAAGCAAAAATACTAACAATGTCTTTAAACAATTCCTGAGGGAGTCCAAATTATCCGATTTTGATTCTGAAAAAAGCGTTGGAAAACTTGAGTTCCCTACTACATGTCGAAAATAAATTTAAATACATTAACGTGATATTTTGGACTCAGACAAACTTGAAAAATGGTCAATTTTTGTAAACGAAATCGGATTGCAAAATTATTGTGCAAAAACTATTTATTAGATCCTAAGGAATTTTAGCGTGTTATTTTATCATGGCATAAAGTTTTCTTTGCTCTAATATGAAGTTCCTCAGAGAAATTTAAATGATGGAAAAAAATTGCTTTTTTTTAACTTTTTTTTTTTTATTATTACTATTTTGCAATAAAGGAAATATATTTTGATATTTCAAACCAACTCTATCTTATGGCAATTTTTTTTTCCTCTTCAACTTTTCCTCTAAAATGAATACCTTCAAAGTTACACGAGAGAATGTTTTAAAAAAATGTTTTTTTTTTTCGTTAATTTTATATTTTTATTAATAAAAACAATGTTGCCCAACCTTTTGAATTAACGCATATCAAATTTATCGTTACTCAGGTTATTCTGAAGGCTCTCATGCAAAAATCTCCATATTCCATTTCACATACACCTAAAAACAGATAAGCCCTGGTCTAATAGGAAAACTGAAAATATTAGTTTTTTTTTGTAAAAAACCCTAATTAAAATTTAAAATACGCCAACACGTCAAAATAGACGTAGGGTGGCTTTAATAAAAGTAAAAGATTATTAAAATATCTTTATAATAAGATGCTCCATTTGAAAGAAACGTGATAAATGAATTTGTGTGCAAAAGGAAATGTGTACGAAATATTAATTATTTTACAATTATATAAGAGAAACTTACCTCTCAACCAACTGAAAAACCCATATACTATAAAGACAAACGTGCTCTGTTCTAACACAGTTATCTTAGATTGCAAAAATACCAGGAAATGGTGGAAGCCTTTCCTATGGTAGTGCACTGCCATCTGTAGACCGGTTTCGAACTTGTTAGTTCTCGTCAGTACAGAATAGGCCAGCGCACTTCAGCATCGGAAAAGTAAATCCTTCAAGCAACTTAAATTAGAAAAAATATGAAATCTAATACAAGCGGCGCCATCTCCCAGCATTCCACGCAATCTGAATATAAAATCTCGTAGAGATCTGTATATATAAACCAAAAGTGGATAATATACTTGCTGTTGGGTGTATACCATTATATAAGAGAAACTTAGCTCTCAACTAACTGAAAAAACCTTATACTAAAGGATGTTTTTTATAGAGGTATAGAACTTTAAGTTGGCAACACTTTTTTAACTGGCGGCCATTTTGTCAGCTGTCAAGTGATTTATGTTTAGTTTGGTTTGGCATTTTAATATGAATAGACTGACGCCTGAACAACGTTTCCAAATTGTGCAAATTTATTTTGAAAATCATGGTTCTGTTCGAAATACGTATCGCGCACTACGTCCATTTTACGGTCAACATAATCGTCCATCAGAGCAATTAATTCGATTAACTATGGAACGTTTTCGCACCACGTTTACTCTAAATGATAATATGCATTCACAGAGACGTCGTACAGTGCGTACAGAAGAAGTCATTGCTGCTGTAGAGCGTAGCGTAGAGGAAGACCCGAAACACTCTATCCGCCATCGTACACAGGAATTAGATATGTGTCCATTCACTTGATGGAAGATTTTGCGGTAAAATCTTGGTTTGCGCGCTTATAAAATCCAACTCGTGCAAGAATTGAAGCCACACGATCACCTAGCAAGGCGTAGATTCGGTGAATGGGCCCAAAACAAGATTGCTGTTGATCCCGATTTTCATAAGCGAATTTTGTTTAGCGATGAAGCTCACTTTTGTTTGAATGAATACGTCAATAAACAAAACTGCCGTATTTGGAGTGATGATAATCCTCAAGTGTATGTTGAGACACCGTTACATCCAGAAAAACTGACTATTTGATATGTTTTATGGGCTAGTGGAATCATTGGTCCGTATTTCTTTAAAAACGATGCTGGTCAGAACGTTACAGTTAATGGTGACCGCTATAGAGCCATGATTACTGACTTTTTCGTTCATCAATTGAACAACCATGATGTGCAGGAGCTGTGGTTTCAACAAGACGGCGCCACATGTCGTGCCACAATTGATTTATTGAAGGAAACGTTTGATAACCGCAAAGTTTCACGTTTCGGATCCGTGAATTAGCCTCCACGATCGTGCGACTTAACGCCTCTAGACTATTTTCTGTGGGGATAAGTGAAGTCGCTAGTCTACGCCGATAAGCCCGAAACGATTGATCACTTGGAGGACAACATTCGCCGCGTTATTGCCGATATACGGCCACAAATGTTGGAAAAAGTCATCGAAAATTGGACCTCCAGATTAGACTACGTCCGAGCCAGCCGTGGCGGTCTTAAGCCAGAAGTCATATTTAAATTATAATGCCAGAAGGTTCTCTTTCGAATAAAGTAAATTTCATGTCAATTTAAAAAATTCATCTTTGTTTTGTACCATTTAAAAGTTCTATACCTTTATAAAAAACACCCTTTATAAGGACCAACGTGCTCTGTTCTAACAAAGTTAGAGACAAAGCACTATCTCAGCTTGCAAGAATATCAGGAAAGGGTGGAAGCCGCTTGTATTTGATTTCATATTTTGTCTAACATAAGTTGCTTAAAAGATTTACTTTTCCGATGCTGAAGTGCGTGGGCCTATTCTGTACTGACGAGAACTAACAAGTTCGAAACCGGTTTACAGATGGCAGTGCACTACCATAGGAAAAGCTTCCACCCTTTCCTGGTATTCTTGCAATCTGAGATAGTGCTTTGTCTCTAACTATGTTAGAACAGAGCACGTTTGTCCTTATAGTATAAGGTTTTTTTCAGTTAGTTGAGAGCTAAGTTTCTCTTATATAATTGTATTTTTATATAACCAATTGCAAGTATATTATCCACTTTTGGTTTATTAATTATTTTTCTGGTGTAGATAATTACTTAAAGCTTTTTCTAAAACAATTACAATTATTTTTGTCCTCCTGATATCACTTGAAAATATTCCATATTCTACAAAGCCATGTTTTTTCAAAATTTATAGATTTTTCTTATCAATTTGGTAACGTTGCTAAAAAACGTAAAACTAATTTCATGGTTGTGTAAAGAATTTTGTGCGGAACCCAAAGATGTTCCATTTTAAAAATTATATTATTTGCTTTCATATTTTTCCATATCACCCTGTATAACCAAAAATAATTTTGGAATATAAACATATTTATTTTCTACAACTTTTAGGTGAAAATTTTTTTTCCTATTTTTATAAAGGAGCTATTAGACTTTGCCGCACTCTGGCACCACACTGTATGTAAAATAGTTCATTAAATATTTTCAAACATATCATACTCTGTAATAATAATCTATATAATTTTACATTTATTAAATCTTCAGGGTCTCGGACCTGAAAATGGATATATGTGTATTATAGAAAAATTGCAAGTCATTTTTTTAATAATTCATAAGTAGTTTGTGAAGGAGAAGCAGGCTTATAAATGGATAATAAATAAAAATCCCATAATTTAAAATTTATATCCTCGGTGGTCTTTTATATAAGAGGAAGTTCTGTACCCGTAATTATATCACACGAGATTTTAAAGTCATTCAATAGGCGATTTAGGAAGTCTCCTGAAATATCGTCTTATAGAAATACGGTCGTAAATTAAAGTTCTTCATATCTCCACAGACTGATTCATAGTGTGAAAAATTAAATTTATACCTGAAAATTACTACTTGCTTAACATGACGGAAAAATATGTTTTCTCCCTAGGATGGAATTTAAAGTCCTGCTCTTTTCGTTGGAGATAAATCATCTAGTCAAAGAAATGTTGCTTTCTTTCCAATAGCCAGAAAAAATTTTTATTGAAAATATTAGAATTTTATGAAGCAAGTTACATGGACTATTAAATAGCTTTATATATTTAAACTCATAATACTTGTTTCGATTAGTAATGTTGATGTTTTTCGCAAAATTTGAGCATTTTTTTTTCCAGAACAATATGAATTACCTCAACAATCATAGTATTGGTCATCGTTAGCTATGACTTTTTCTCAACTTTCTGTCACAGAAAGAATTCCGCGCCAAAAAAACTGTTTTTTGAGGCCAACCATTCATTATTTTTCATTCCAAATTTTCACTTCTTCGTAAGAATGTAAGTGTTATTCTGATAGTTCGCGCAGCACTGATCGAAATAAATCTTAATCCGAAGGAGGCCTGTGAATATGCCGGATGGGGTAAGACGTCCCATTTACCGCATTCCAAATAGTTTTTTTAACACATTTTGCAATGTGGTGCGAGAATTGTCATGTCGAAAAATGACTTTATTGTATCTTTTGACGTATATTGGTCTTCTTTCTTCAATACGTAGTTTAATTTTATCAGCTGTTTTTCATGTCGATCGCCAGAAATTGTTTCTTCAGGTTTTAGCAGTTCGTAATTCCTCGGTTCTGATCATCTCACCAAATACATAACAAACCTTTTTTTCCATGTATGTTGCCCATTGGTTATGATATTAAAGGTATACATAGATCTAGCTATGACCTCTTGTAATTCGGGTTGCCAAAATCGATCCATCTTTCATCATTTGTCAGAACTCGATGCAAAAATCCATTTCTTTTCTGCCTAGCAAGAAAAATTTGACAAGTGGTTTTTCGCCTTTCAATGTCTCTTTCCTTTATTTCATACGGAACCCATTTTCCTTCTATCTGGATCTTATCCAGTCCATGTAGACGTTCAGGTTAGTCAGCAGTTGTTTCTCTAAATGAATAAAATTATTAAACTTCCCTGTAAAATGTCGTTCGTACAAAGTTTGATATTTTTAAACCTATAAAGGAAAATATTTTCTACATAATGACAATTGATAACAAACTGGCTTTTAATAGCTTTTGTTTATCTTTATAAAAGCCATAGATATCATCAGTAAAGAGGAGAAGATCTAAGAGGGGGGGGGGTGATTATCCCCCCCCCCCAAGAGCTTGGAGTTTACAAAATACACCCGATTCTACCTCTTATACTAGGAATGTGTATGCTACTGGTATCTCCCCACGTCGAAAACTTGTTTTTTCTTGCAATCGCCCCCCCCCCTCAAAATCTTCGAATTAAGAAAATAAATCCAACCCTGCATTTTACACTACAAATGGGAATGTTGCTGGCTCTCCCCCCCCCCCCTCACCCCGTCGACTACTTGCTCTTTGGCTTGTCCTACTGTATTTTTGTGATATCATCCCCCCAAAGAGTAAAACCAACGAAAATATTAGTGACGTCATCTTTTAATAAAATCAACATTATTAACCGAAATATCTATTAAATTTCCTAATTAAAGGATTATTGCATAATAATAACATTAGAACTTTGTCTAAAAAACTTTTTTTTCAAAACAGGCCCTTTATTCGAAGATAGAGCTGCCTGCCCAAAGTTGACAATAATTCGGTTTGAAAATTATAGTCTATATCTCAATAATTTGGGATTAAAAGTGTTCGTTCTCGATTATACTTCTTCGAAGGGAATATATCCTGATTTTTTCTAGGGCACTAACACACATAAAAGGGGAGTAAATTATCGCTCTTTGTCCACTAATCTCTAGGAATATTTATCACTATTTTATACTGAAAATTCATAATTTTCCGCAGAAAGTTACACTTTTCATGGCTAGAGGTTTTATTGACTCTGTTTTGAGAATTTGACTATATTCAAGCCCAAGAGTTAAATGGCATTGATCTGTTTGACTAACAAGCGATGAGTTGATTCATTATTTGAAAATTAGGTTATTCTGTAATGGTTTAAATATCTTCAATTTTGAAATTTAATCTAGATTTTTGCAGGTCTTTTTACGCTACTGTACGGTAGATTACATATTCATCTGACCACTCTGGGATTCCACATACAGAACCATTTTTTTTAAATGATTATTGCAATAAGTTAAATACCTTAGAATATAGTTTTTTCTCTGTCTTCTGCAAAGTAAGTACCATGGAGAAGAATATTAATTTCCGTTTGAATAGCCTTACCACGCATCAGTTGAGAATCTTTTAAGATTTCCATGTCGACAAACTTTATACAAATAGCCTTAAACTTGGTTTGTACCAAGGAATTTAGAGGGGATATGGAAAAGTTCAAAAATAGGCTAAACGCCAAAAATATTATCCTAATATGCAGAAAATAAATGTCATGAACTGATATCAAGTGGCTACATGGATCAAGCGCAGAAAGAAATCTGATAGTAAATTTGTTGTACGAGGTTGGCAATATGAGAATCAGAAGAGCAGAGCATATTCTTTGTGTTTAATGTGGTCTTTTGTCATCGTTCTCGACACTTAAAATTCTTTCGTTTTTTTTTGTTTTGCCGTACAAGAGACATTAGGTATATTTCGGAATTTATATTTGTGTATGTTATCAAGACATTTGTGCAGACTTTTCATTTATAACAATGCATCAATGTATGGTATTGTTTTGAAAATCCCGTTAATTCATTATTTTCAGTAAATACATCTTTATATTTTGATAATTATTTACATTATGGTAAATCTAATGACGTGTTTTGGGAAAAATTCAATACTCGCCCCTATTTTGAGGTCGTAGAATACGATTTTGGATTTGATTTTTTCCTATTTTTCCTCAGTTTCCCGGAAAAGACATAAACGGCCAAGCGTCACTACACCAAGCACTTTTAATTCTGAAGAAAACACCGAACTTACATAACTATTTTCAATGGTACTATTTCAAATATCATGTATATAATATGTTTCAACTATTTTTGCAAAAATTTTAGTGAATAAATTTAGAAAAACCTGAATTTTCAACGAAAAACCAAAAATACGTTCCGGAGAGGCCATAAACCATCAGACTCGCGAAAACGACTAATATTCGTTTGACACGTTACCAGATGTAAAATATTTTCGTGGTATAAACTATAAAATTTGTTAATCTCAGTCAACAATATAGTTTCATTTTTGTATTGTTTTATACAGTCTGAGGGAAAAATTAATATTAACCACACAAACTTTTTGGTTAGTTCTGGTTTAGTTTGGTTTTGGTTAATTTGTAAAACTGAAACTAACCTGAACTAACCTAAATTAATCTAGACGTATACTTTCGTAATATAAACTATAAAATTTATCCATTACAGTTAACAACATAGTTTAATGGTTGTAATGTATAAAAAACTGTAAAATTAAATTAACCACCCAAAATTTTTGGTCCGTTTTGGTTAGTTTAGGTTTAGCATAGTTTTGGTTAGTTTGAGAAACTAAAACCAACCTAAACTAACATAGATTTAATAATTAAAAATGCTACTGTCCAACAGAGACCACGTAAAGGCGGGACAATCAGTGAAAGAAAAGAATATATGTGAATATCACAGAAATAGTAGTAGCAATTTGGCAATATAATAAAGATGCTTCTATTAGTGTGGAATTTGTAGTTGTAACAAAATTTTTACGATTTAATACAAAAACTGAACCTAAAGTGAAAAGTATTTTTTCCTGTTTTCCGCAAAACCGAGGAAAATTTATGGAAAACAAAGATCAGGATCGTGCCCTACGACCTCAAAATAGGGGGAAGTGACGAAATTTTTTCAAAAAAATGTCGTTTTCATAGATTTCCCATAATGTAAATTTTTACCCAGAGAATTATGTTTGAATCTATTTTGTCAGTTTTTATTTTACTACCCATTTAATAATGAACTCTAATTTGTAATTTTTTCAATTTAATATTGTAATAAAAGGTGGCTCAAATCCAGTCCTATCCTCTGACCTACCGCGCAAGTACAATATATCCCCTTTAAGGGGAGTACAGCTTTACATGTCGAACCGAATTTATTATCTTCCCCCTTCCTTTTACCCCCTCCAACTTATTTTGTTTGTATCCACTGCGTTTTTTGTGCTATTTGGTTCCATTTGACATCAAATTTCTACAAAACTGTTTCATGATTTTTATATAAGAAAATATCGAAGACACAATATTCTTCAAGGAAGTCTGAAGCGAACGAATGGGCAAGCCCGAAATAATTAGTATAAAAGAACAAGACATCGGTCAGTTTACTTAAAAGCGTAGTTTTGTAGTGCGGGAGATTATGAGCATAACTGCATCAAAAGTACCAGCTGATTTTTGGTTTTTGATTTGTAAATAATTTTAAAATTCTTAAAATCAGTTTCTTGCGTATAGAACTTTTCGGTTATATTGTAGATGAAAATGTTAAATAAGAAATACGTAAATAATAAAATTTTCATTTAAGGTCTTGAACTTTAAAATAATTTTACTAATTACCAAAAAAACAGCAAAAAAAAAACATTTTCTTTTGTTTGCTTTTATAAAAAATAATTATTTTTGCAATAATAGTCATAAGTCAACAAATAATACCCTGTTTAAATCACTATAAAGGACTCTGAAATTTATGCAAATGTTAGTCCTAATTGGTCTAACAGTTTATGAGATGTAGTAATTTTTTTTATATAGGATCAAATTTTTAAAACAATTGTTCTACATAAAGTTTCACAGATTAAGACATTTTCAAAATAGTGTTTGTTTGAAGACTTCTGAACTTGCCAAAGTCCTTCTTCCAATCCTGAGACCATTACAAGGAAATTCATCGTCCTGAGTTAAGAACTCGCAACATTTCGTAGAAATTATACGTGAAATAGAAGTACAACTGGAAGACCATTTTATTAGCCTTGACGTGGAAAGCCTATACATCATCGTTTCAGTTAAGGAGTTACTAAAAATAATAAGAAAGAAACTTGAAGAAGACCAGACCTTAGCAGAAAGAACATCTACCACCGCACGCCATTATAGACTTGTTGGAAAGTTGTTTGACTAATTTCTATGTTCAAGAAAAGAAAAAAATTCTACATCCAGGATGATGGACTGCCGATGGGATCTTCACTCTCACCGGTGGTCGCAAATATTTTCATGGAATGGTTCGAGACGTTTCCAGTTGAATCCACAACTAAGAAACCAAAGTTATGGCTCAGATACGTAGACGATACTTTTATTATTTGGAGTGGAAATGACGAAGAACTTTGAAACTTCCTCTTTCATCTCAACAATATCAGCCCAACTATTAAACTCACCATGGAGAAAGAAGTAGAAAATAAATTACCATTCTTAGATGTCTTGGTTGAAAGAAATGGCAAACAAATTCGAACTTCGGTTCATAGAAAAGCTACGCACACAGGAATAACTTTATTATTCATCTAATCACTCCAACAACACCAAACAAGGAATTATAAGAAATCTCGTAGATAGAGCCTTAACTCTCTGCAACTCCAACGAGAACTTGATGAAAGAGATAGATTACATTAAAAATAATCTGACAGCCAACGAATACCCAGTATATCTAGTGGATAAATTTGTAAAACAACGCAGAAATAGGACGATATCGACAACGAATGAAGAACGAAAACCAGTATTGAACATCCCCTATGTCAAAGGCATTTCAGAAAAAGTTAGAAGGATAGGAAAGCGACATAAAATCAACGTTGTTTTCAATTTAAATAACTCTCTGAGAAGTCGGCCCATTTAGGGTCAAACCAACAACTCAAAGGGACATGAAGAACTGTATATATCAAATACCATGTAAATGTTGCAATTCCTACGTCGGCGAAACAAAGAGACCCCTTGACGTAAGGATCAAAGAACACCAAAAATTCACATCTCGAGGAAAAATCTGGTGTAGCTAACCATGCCTGGACTCATGGACACCACATAAAATGGTCTGAAGCTAAAATACTACACCGAGAACAACATTGTAGAAAACGGAAATTCAAAGAAGCCGCGGTCATACATCAGAACCCGAGTTGTTTTAGTAAACCATCTTTAGATATAAGAGAAGTGTGGAAACCACTTCTTAATAATTGTAAACTAAAACTAAATGCAGCATAAAAAATTAGATTTTGCCATAGCAGGCATGACTGCACCCATCTCAGTCACACTCCACTGCATTTACTTTTAGTATAAATAGACATGTAGCTGAGGGATTTATTTAGTTTCACTTGAAAACGGCCAGAGATAACTACTAGTCGAAACGTCGTGATATTCAACAAAAAAAAAGACAATGAAAGTCCAACAGATATCTACTACTTCTCAAAAGACTTTGTCAAAAATTATTTCAAAAACAGCTTTCTTAAAAAGAACCTGCTTTTGTTATAAACCAATAGATTTTCCGGATAGGTAGAAATGCGATTGAAGAATGTTTTTTATAAATTTACATACGATATTTTATTGCAAATTTTAGGCCCTGGGTCACTAGTACCCTAAAAGCCGAGATTCAAAATTTCGCTTTTGCTTTAGTTATTTTCATTTAGAATTGAAATTTAAAACATAGCAGAAAAATGCTTACATTTTATGAAAATTTGTAAAAAATATTACCCATGAAAGTGAGTGTTGTGCTGCAGCAGAGTCTGCGTTCCCGGAAAGGGGCGTTGAGTGGCGTATGCTCGCTACTGCACGGAACTTGTCTCTCGAGTCTCAAACTGAAAAATTTTTCATATCGCTGCTGTTATTGACTAAATAAACAGTGACACAGTTCCACTTGAAAACGGCTAGAGATAACTACTAGCCGAAACGTCGCGATGTTCAACAAAAAATAAAGATAATAGAAGTGTAATAGATATCTACTATTTCGCATAGGATTCTCAGTTCATTATGTAGACTTTAGCGAGGATGCTCAAAATTTATAATTTCTTTTCTAGCTGATCGAACTCAACAAATTATTTATACAAGCAATGTTCGAAGCATTTGCTCGTGAATGCTGGAGTGCCACAAGGCAGCATTTTGGTCCCCCTATTATATACCATATATACTTGTAACTTTCACAAGCCTCTTCACAATCGTAATTTTCAATTCCACGTGAACTTCACTCACCCATATTATTATTTTATAGAGAATCAAGCGAGGGAAGCAGAGACCTTAGTAAACTCTGACTTAAATCTATTTCATACAGTTGCTTCCGACCATCTAGTTAAAATTAACCTACTAAATCATCCGTCATTATTTTCGGAAACCAGATTCAAATAGAATTTATTAAAAATAATTAATAAGAAATCATCGGGATACTTTTCAGTTCTACCTTCAGCGTTATAGACTTCATTTCCTCAAATCCAAAAAATCTCTGTCGAAGGTTCAAGGATTGCTGTACGTTTTTAAAAATTACGATCCGTTTAGTAGTTTTCTAGAAAAAAAATTCCAAAAATGACTAAATTTGGGTCATTATTTTTACACAAAATCGCAAATATCTCGGAAAGAAAGCATTTTTTGACAATTTGTCAAGCGACAAAAGTGTTTATTTTAGTGTGTTTTATCTAAAAAAGTCTAATCTGTGCATTTTCTTTTTTGCAAGTTTTTTACTAATAACAATTGATGGCCTATCGGGCAAAAAAAATTTATTAAGAAAAATTAATCAGAAAAATATATCAAATTTAATAAAAAATTGACTAGAAATGTGAAAAAAAATTGGTTAGTGCATTGCGTTTCTAACAGTGGCGTAAATAACGAGGCCGCATGCTCCACGGTGCGGGGGGCGCAGCCATTCCAGAGATGCCCTCAAGTCCCTTGATGATAATGAATAAATACTAAAGGTGAAGACAGGTGCAAAATAGTCGGGAGCATTAAAAAATCAGCGGAGAGGCGCACACAATCTTAGTTACACCACTGATTTCTAAGCATCTTTTTAGGGGTGAAATTCTCGTCTATTAACATTTTCATCATCGATGCAAACGGAAAGTTACATACGCGGAAAATTAATAGTCAGAACTTTAAAAATTGTTTATAGATCGAGGACCAAAAATGAGCTGTTACTTGGTAATTGCAGTCTACTCTCAAAGTGCTGTTACACATTTTACGTGAAATATTTTCGGTTGTATGGCTCCAGTGGTTATATAATCCAATAGTAAAACGGATTGCCCATAAATTTTCTTTTAATAAGTTTGTACCATGTTAAATTTTAAAATTGATAGAAAATAAATTTTTAAAATAATATTACAGTAATTTTCAAACAATTTTGAACTAGTTTATAGCAGTGAAGCAGCTTGATAAATGGTATTAAATAAAAATCCCATATTTTTAAGTTAATATCCTGGCTGGTCTTCCACAGCCTTTATATAAGACGCAATCCCTGTACCAGTAATCATATCACATCGGGATATTAAAGTCGTTCAATAAGCGATTTATGGAGTCGCGCGAACGACTGTCGTCGCCTCATAGAAATACGCCCGTAAATTCTACTCCGTCGCCAACTTCAGAATTGTATATTCTCCGTTACACTTTTATTGCGATCGGCTTGGACGGACCCCGGGCATGAAATTGAAAAAGTTAACCGTTTTCCATAGGGGGCGATATCTTTTAAAGCAAAAGAGTCTTGGGAAGTGCAAGTTATCATGGATCTAATCTTTGCAAGGTCAAGATAGAGAGCATCTGGACTAAATGGAAATTTTCCAATTTTATTAAACATAAAAATACAAAGTTTTACAAATTGGTAGTAATTGATAAAGCAAATTAATTTTTTATATATGGTTAAGATATACTTTATATGAATAAAATAATATAAAATATTTCAATTTTATTAAACACAAAAATACAAAGTTTTATAAATTGGTAGTAATTGATAAAGTGAAATATTTTTTTTATATATGGTTATATGAACAAAATAATATAAAATATGAATGAATAGTGAATGAAATAATATAAAATATGAGTGAAAATTAAAACAGCGGAATACAGTGTACAGAAAATAAATAAAATACTCTAAATATGTTCGCATATCAAACGCATTTCGAAAAAAATGACAGGTTTAGAAATTATTAGCAATTCAAAAGTGTTGAAGTTGATTGTCCGTTGTCAGAAAAGGAAATATGTTCCTACCTATATGGAAATGTAGACGAACGCAATTTGCTGTCAAGAAAACAAATTATCGTAAGTATTTTTCAAGATGCAGAACTCTATACTCGTCAGCAATTCACGGCTTTGCGAAAAAATTATATTATTCAAAAAATGCCGAGAAACTATTGGTTACTGTTATTTTAGGAGATTTATCTCTTATCATTAGTCAAAATGAAATATAACTTAAATTTGTAAATGAATCTATTTTGTTATAGGAAACCATAATATACTTTAAGCTCTGGATAGTAATGTCGTACCTCTTGATTTTAGATTAGAATTACCCATAGCAGGTAACAGAGCACGGCATATTCTGGACAACACTAGCAAAGCACTAATTCGATCGCAAATAAATTATTATCGAATGAAAGAAGCGATTGGCCTAAATGAGAAAACGTAGGGCTACGAATAAATTAAAGGCGTCATTGAGGCTCGAACCAAGAAAGCCATATGTGCTTTCTGGGCTTGTAAACGAGCCTTTGGATGTACATGGGGACTGACACCTAAAGTGCTATTTTGGATATACACTATTGTGATCCACCCTATGATAACGTACGCCGCTATTGTATGGTGGCGTAGTACAACAAAGCGCAAATATATTCTTCAACTTGACAAAGTTCAGAGAATGGTTTGTGTGGGAATATCGAGTGCGAAGAGAACTGCTCCCACCAGGGCTCTGAAAGTCCTCGTGAACCTGCCTCCTCTTCACTTATACATAGAGAACGAGGCCCTGAAGACTATTTATCGTCTCAGTTGCCTGGGACATCTTGGAATTGAGACAGGCGGCGACTTCAGGTGTCTGGGAAACCGTGGTGGAAAGGAGTCCATCACTCCCCATGCGGACAGATTTCATGGCGCAGTTTCTAAAACCCAACCTCTCCCTGGAGATACTTATGCCAAGTAGAGAGGATTGGGAGGGAGAACAAAATCTTCCGAAAAATGGATGCAGGTGGTATACTGATGGATCTCGGCAAGATGAAAGAGCTGGAGCCGGAGTATTCGGCAAGACCACAGGAGTCAGAGAGTACTACGCTTTTGGACAATGTGCGACAATTTTCACAGCGGAAATTTATGCTATTCTGCAGTGTGCCCATCTCTGTGTGAGGGGCATAGACAGGAATAGAGTAATAAATATATGCTCAGAGAGTAAGGCTGCGATATTGGCACTGAAGTCAAGCGTCGTGAATTCGCAACTGGTATCTGAGTACAAGGATGTACTAAATGGTATTATAAGGAAAGGCTGCACAGTCAGACTCGTATAGGTCCCGGGTCACTCGGGCATACGCGGGAATGAGGAAGCAGACCGTCTGGCAAAGTTGGGTTCGGGGATTGAACCGTATGGACCCCAACCAATATTACCTGTTCCAATTGCTATTGGCAAAAGGGAATTGAAATCGTTGCTGGAAAGCAAATTTATTGAATCATGCCTAGCACACGGCGTACTAAGGAGCTTCTCTCCTGGGGAAGGGAAAAGCTGCGAATTGTGGTGGGATTGTTGACAGGACATTGTCACCTCCGGGGCCATCTTCATAGAATCGGTGTCGAGGGTGACCCGACGTGCAGATGGTGTTTGGAGGAGGATGAAACTGTTGACCATGTTCTCAGAGGGTGCCCAGCACTCAACGGACTGAGACAGAGATATTTCGGAGATATAGTTTTGTTACAGGAAGCGGTTAGGCAAGTTCAAATAACGAGGCTGCTTGGATTCGCAAAGGCGTTCGGCCTCGAATAACCTGCAGATATGGTGGGATGTAAGGGGCCCAATGGAGGCATAGGCATCGATGATCTAGTATCACCACCCCTTTTTCATTCATTCGTTCATTCAAATTAAAGGCGTGACTCCGTTAGGTGGCCATGAGTTAATTTTACATACAATGAACAATATGTAAAGCAAGGTGAAAGGAAATATGGCGAGGAAACACCAGTTAACTTAAAAAACTAGAATTGCAACCACAAATGACTCCACTTGAAGTAACTTCAAGAAATAACTTTAGAAATCTATCTTCAGGGATACCCACAACCAAGGGCGGATCCAGCCTCTCTCTTTGGGGGGGGGGCGATGATATCACAAAAGTATAGTATGGCGAGCGA
Source organism: Diaprepes abbreviatus (assembly GCA_034092305.1). Taxonomy (NCBI): domain Eukaryota; kingdom Metazoa; phylum Arthropoda; class Insecta; order Coleoptera; family Curculionidae; genus Diaprepes; species Diaprepes abbreviatus. Next base: position 13,280,392 of record JASJET010000122.1, read on the forward strand.
AAGCAAGCATACACATTCCTATATTCTATTCAAGAACTAGAGAGAGTAATAAAACTCTTACCGAAACCTTCAACTTACCTGCTCCAGTGTCGCAGCTAACTGAGAACTACCGTGAATCTAATTATATTTAAACATTATAAAGTTTTATAAATTTACTGCAACCATAGAGTTTCTGATTTCTGTCAGTGAGCAAAGTACACCTTACAGTGTGTACTTAGTGATTTATCTTGGTTGTGGTTGTTTTTATATATTATATGAGATTAGTGAGATATCCAATAGATATGGCTTCTGCAGCTATAATTATTCTAAAATCGTTATATCAGGGCATATTTTCCTCAGCGAAAAACTTATTACTATGAATGTTTATGATGCCTTAAAATATCAATATCTAGATAGTATTGTTAAAAGTTCTATTGAGATGTGTTCCAACATAACAGGAGTTGGAAAATCTACTATGTACCGAATACTGAAGGAGAAAAAAAAACGACAAGAATTGTTAGTGCTCCCAAGTCACATTCGATCACAGGCAGACGAAAAACCTCGTTGGAAGAAGAGATGTAAACTGCAATAAAAGGAGTTGTACATATATCTTATTATGAGAAGCAGACCCCAACCGTCGTCAAAGTTCTAACTAAAATCAATAAAGATCGGGATTTACCTGAAATTAAAAGAACTGAACTCTGTAAATTGCTCAGAAAACTTAATTTTTGCTGGGAAAAACCAAATAGGAAATCTGTTCTTATAGATCATCCGGAAAATGTCCCTTGGTGAAGGACATATCTCTCAAGTAAAAGGTAGAGTTGCTAGAAATAACACAACTTACAAAATTAGTAATTTAACAGAACTTTTGAAAGATTTTTTGGAATAAAGTTACTTCAGAAAATTTGGAAAAATCCATATAATAAAAGAATAAAAGCAAATGTGGAAACCATCTCATGATCCGTGAGACAGAGGAACCAATTATAATTAATTTTAGCGGAGATAGCTTTACTGACTTGGATTACGAATTAGATACGTAATGTTTACCATCGTAAACACAATTTATTATTTAAATATTTTTAACATATAAAAATTAATTGCATTTGAATCCCTTTTTAGTGTTTAATTGTAATTCTGCAGATGATTTAAGAAATAAATAAACTGAAACGTCAAATGTCCTAAATAGGTCCACTAAACTTATTTTCTTATTCACAATAAACCAATGTAACTGAAAAAGAAAAAAGAAAACAACAGTAAACTTCTTATATCTTATATGCTGTGATAATTCGTACTATAATTACAAGGGTATAAATATTATTAAACTTAAAATTTAAAATAGAAAATTCTTATTTAAAGTAGGAATGTTGTTGTTGGATGTAGGAATGTAGGAATTTTTGTTTGCGTATGGTAAATTTAATGAAATATACAACAGTGGAAAAATGTCCTGGAAATAAAAATCAGACTCCTTCCATCTTCTATAATCTCCATTTTATTGTATGTTTTGGATCTTAACTAAGGCAACAGCAAAGACACTGGAAGCTTTCGAGTTTTGGACTTATAGAGGATTTCTTAAAATACGATGGATGGAGAAAATATTAAACTTTAGAGTATTCCAAAAACTGCATAAGGAAACAGAATTTATGTACACAGTAAAGAGAAGAAAATTGGGGTATCTGGGATAGGTTTTAAGAAATGATGATAAGTACAGGTTGCTGAAATGCATTCTGCAAGGAAAAATGCAGGGTAAAAGAGGTATCGGGAGAAGACGAATATCCTAGCTAAAGAATTTCAGGACCTAGTTTACAACATCCATCACAGCACACTTTAAATCAGTAACAAAATTAAAGTCTCACTGGCAAAATGAGTGCCATCATTCGGTAAAGGATAGCTGAAGAAAAGAATTTTAGAGCAAATAAAACACGCTACAACATAAAAACAGCCTTCAAACTGGGAAATACGCTCGGAGATCATTTAATAAAAACAAAACTTGCAGCCACCGATAAGGAAGAATATGATTAAAATATTCCACGTGAGTGTGTTGAAATGCATATTTGGCAAACCAACCATTCAATAGAAGTTGGAATTAATCAACATAAAACTTGTATACAAAAAAGGGTAACGTTAAGATCTGGTATTGTAGAATATGCCTGGAATAAACAGCATCATATAGAAAGGTCTAAAGCTGTAAGAATACATGTAGAATCCAACAGGAAAAAAAAACAGTGAATTATTCAATTAACATTAGAAAAACTAATTGGCAGTTAAAAATCCGATCATGTTTGTTCAAAGTTGCAAATTTTTATAGCTCGATCCTTTGCATTTTTGGCTATTTTAATCAAACAGGTAAATATAGTTTTATTCAAAATATGCTAATATATTTTAGAAGAAGCGATAAAATTTAAAGCTGTAGGTCGGAAAATATGGTATAAAGGTGAAAAAATAAACCTAAGTCGCAAGAATATGGGCTTTACGAAAAAATAGAAGATATCGCGACTTTTCATAAGAAAAATTAAATGCTTTTTATCGCAACAACGCTTTTGCAAGGGCAAAGGAATTTTGAAAAACCCTGCAAAGCTAGATTTGTATTAAAACTAAGGCAAAGGATTCATGTTTACTATACTTCACAAAAAAAATATATCCGTTTTGCAACTTTTTGGATAAATATTCACCATTTTTTTATTTTCGCATGAAAATTCTTAATCTTACTATCGAAGATGACCACACCATATTGATTTTTAAACTATTTTGTTATTTTGTTTGACATAAATCAGCACAGGTAAACCCATAATTATATCTTTTTGGCATTCCATTTTTTTTTATAAAATTTATATAAAATCAATAAAAAAGATTTCTCATACTTGAACATTGATATCTATGATATGAGTCGCTAACGTAATCATATAGGTGGCATTTTTGTTAAATGTACATCACGAAAAACAACGATTCTACTATTTCGAATAACTACTTCTTCAGGAATAAATATTTTATTCGTGACAATACATAAGATGTTTTAGAGTATAGTTATTACAGTGGTAAATTTTGATAAGCGTTTATTTGGAAAAAATTACGTTTTGTAGGTACTAAGCCCTCTTCAAGCTATGTTTATGTTTTAGTGCTGCAATAATTACCAATTTAAACTTCAATTTAGGTTGAGGAAGATTGTTTTTGGCGTTTTTAGTTAGTATATTAACCCCTTCCATCGAAAATGTTCCAATATCAGAGCTGTAAACACTGTAAATTTCATTTTGAAAGGAAATTAACAACCAAACTTGATCAGCTGTAAAATTACTAACATTTCAAATGTGATCAAAATAGTCTATAGGTTAAATAGTTACTCATAATAAAACTTAGAAAAAAGTTAATTCAAATGACAACTAGTAACATATTTTTGATGGATTAGGATTATTATAGATCATTAACATACTGATGGTAAAAATTGTTAAATAATTTAAGTCTAAAATATCCGAAATCAATAATATGACAAAAAGTTAAAACAAATACAAACTATGTTAAGAAAATAAACCTCAATAAACTTCTGTTTTTAAGTTAGGCTAAAAAACAAATGGTTTATAAGTGCATCTATTTCAAGCAGAAATTAAAAAAATTAATTTGTAGCTGCACACAAAATTATTTATTAATTACTTTAAAGATTAAATTACTGGAATTGCAAATCATTTATTTGGCTAATATTCAAATGTCAAAGTAAATGAATTATCCTAATTAAAAGTTTACTTTAACACTGCTTTAGAATTGGCTTATAACTCGTAAGTTAAAACTTGAGCGGAGACTAACATTTTGCTCCATCCATTTCAATGTAAATTATTATCTTTTCTCATAAATTAAAACATCTCTGGGGTTTCACAGAGTCATTTGTATCTGTCGTAAGGTCTACGTAACACAATGTGGCTCTGATAACCGGCAGCTGGACATATATGCTGCAGGTCGCAAAATAAACGTATTCCTGTTTCGTGATTTTATGCGACATATGACACTTGGTAAAACCTTGTATTCCTATGGTATTTAGTTAAAAATATTTATTAAAAATAAATTCAAATAATACTATAGAATAGTGGAATAAAAAGGGGAAAGATGGTAATAAATTAAAAAATTAATGAATAAAAATAGGCAGTTAGAGTTTCTAAAAACCATTATAGTTTTAGTTGATATGGAATAATAAATCTTCTATTTCACCAGTTCTTATAGAATTTTTGTAATTTCGTCATTCTATATTTTCTAACACTGGCATAAAAATGCTCCATCTGTTCTGTCATAATCAGCTGAGGTGATTATCGATTGCAAATAGACGTCGTTCATTGAAAGTTTTTTCAGTTTTTTGATTCAGTTGGTTTTTTGCCAAATTAAAAAAAAATGTCAAACGTTTTTTCTTTGAAGGTTTTTCCTGTGGTAGGAGATTGAAATCATAAACTCAAGGGTCCATTACTTGCTGACTCTGAGAGACTTGTTTGTTTTTTCTTAGGTTTTCTTTTAAAATTTAGGAGATTATATTTTCTAAGATACAGTTTTTGCGTAGGTGTGTATCTGCGGAACATAAATTTATTTAGTAAACAGAGATAATATTCATTTTACAGCAAATTTTCTTAATTTGTAGTAGGTCACTTTAACACGAATCCATGAAATTATTTTAAAAGACTCCTTACTTATTTAAATTATCTATTTTCTTTACCTAAATGGCCTGTTGCTAAAGCGTTTTGGCACACTAATATTGTGGTAGGAGAGTTACTGCCTAAGTTTATATTTTTTAGAATTACAGGACAATTGCCATTGTGCGATCTAACACTCCTGAGCTAATAGAATGCTTATCTGAGCGAAATTGGTAAATAAACATTCCTAGAAGCACTCTGGGGTCAAAACATGAGAAGTATGCTCGATTTCCAATTTACTTTACAGAAAACAAATTCTCTTACAATACCATGCACAGAGTACCTTGAAATAACTGGCTTTATCTTATTATATCTTTTATCACCAGTCTATTATAAATGAACCATCGTAGTTTTGTCTAATGTTTGACCAGACTCTCTTTTCTTTTTGTAGTACTATTGCAACTCTCTTCTGTTGTTTTCTTACTATTGTAAACTTTAATTTCTAAATGTCTTATTAATTTTAAGAGATTATAGAAGGTCAACTGATTTACCTTCTTGATATACTACAAGATGGGTAAAATAATAATTTTTTGTTCTTTTAAACCCATTAAAAAAATCAAATTTTAATTTTCGAGAACAAGTATTGCGTTGTAGTTTTTAAGTCGAGGATACTAACCTTTTAATATGTCATTTAAACTTTTTTATAAATAATAATTTTCCATACTTACTGGTAATAAATCGTTTATTGTTCTTTCTGATTTTTATTTCTTCGAAATTCTACATTTTCTAAAGTTAGATTGGAACCCTTCCGTGCTTAACTATCAAAAATTTGTATAAAACTTAAATCTAAAAATAATGTTCTTCGCATCATTCTTAACTTTATTGTGTAGGAATAAAATTGTAATTAATATCCATGTCCCTTGTTTTAAATTATAAACTGTAAAATAAAAGTTTAACTCAGTTTTGTTTTATTTATAATTTTGTCATATTCTAAATTATACGTAACATCCAAATTATTTTATGGAACCATTAAGGATAGACACCAAGAGATACAGTTTTAGAATTGATAAGTAAAATATCCCATTTTTGTCCATTTGGTAATATAAAAAAATCAATATATCATTCTTACATATATTTGAAAACTTTCATAAATTAGTGTTACACTTGTCAATTTAAACTCTTTGTCTTCAATTTAGACTATATTAATGAATTAGAAGATAATAGTCTAGTATCTAGAAGTAGTTCATATATTTTTTAATGTAATACAGAAACTTATATTTAATTTTCGTGAATTTTGATTATTTTGTTTCTAAACCCTCCTGAATACATAAACTTTTGCGACTTATAACGTAAATTACTATATGAATTAAACCTAGCCTTAAAAATTTCACTCAATGCGAGGAGTGCTGTTTTAACGAAACCATTTTTTTTTACTATTCGAGTTTGTCTATCTATAACTATGGATATATTTTTGTAAAAGTAACTAAATTCCTTGCCAACCCAATTCTTCATAGATTATAATGAAACTCGTTTAAAAATTCTCATGAGCATTTTTAATTTTTAGAGTTATGAGAAAATAATTATTTGACGTTAAAATAATCTAGAAAAGGACTCTAATAAATTTAAAAATCTTTCAATGCTGGGGAGATTCGTTCAAAGTCTAACTTTCATATTTAATAAACTCTTTGGTAATATTCATTTTTACTTATTCCAGTGAAAATATCCATACTACTAAAAGTAATGGGAATAAATATATTCCATGTAGAAGCAAATTTTATGCAGTATGAAATTCTATAAAATGTCATTAGTTAATAAAAATTTATATCTCTTCTGGAGCTTTTTAAATCAAAAGTATTTTTGCCTTTGATGCTATTTTATGCATCTTCTTTTTCTTTGGTTCTCACTATTATAGTAAACTTTATTAAAATATTCAAAATACTTCTTCAATGCTTAGTCGAAAATGTAATAAAGCTCGAAACGAAATTAGTAAGTTGTTCAACAGTATTAATGTCAATAAACCAAATGTTGGATTTACATCTTGCACTGCAATATTTTGTATTACTAAATGTCTTTGTTAGGATATTCTAACCTCTTTTCCGTGTTTTTTTTTTGCCACAATTCTCAAAAGAAAATTGCTCAAGAGTAGTGATTATAGAATAAAATTTTTTCTAACAAAACTTTTGATGTTAAAAGATATATTTAAATTATGTTCGAGTAGGACGAATTACTCTTTATAGTGATATATGTCAAGTTATTTTTCTTAGTTTGTGGTTGTTTTATTATATTTTTAAAAATTACAAATAGCATTGTTTGTTTAAAAGTCATAGAGAACGATGTTTCTTGTGAAGTAATATATATATATATATATATATATATATATATATATATATATATATATATATAAGTTAAACTTCCATTGTCTTTATTTTTTGTCGAATATGACGGCGTGGCAGCTAGTAGTAATCTTTAGAAGTTTTCAAGTGAAACTGGACAAATTCTTGTGCTGACGAGATGTGATCTTCTGGTGTTCTTTGATTCTACCTTCAAGGGGTCTCTTTGTTTCGACAACGTAGAAGTTGCCATTTTCACATGGTATCTAATACACACAATTTTTCATGCTCCTTTGAGTGGTTGGTTTGACCTCAGTAAGCTGGCTTCTTAAAGAGTTATCTGAGTTGAGAACAACTTTGATGTTATATCGTTTCCATATTCTTCCAACTTCTTCCGTATTACCTCTAACATGGGAGATGTTAAACACTATTTTTCATTCGTCGCCCAATATTGTTCTTGTCTTGTTTCTGCGTTGTTCCAGAACCTTATCTTCCTGATTTATTAGGTATACGTTAGCTGTCAGGTCACTTTTAATGTAATCTATCTCTCCCATTAAGTTCTCATTGCAGTTGCAAAGAGTTAAAGCTTTATTTAGTAGGTAAGAGAAGTTTCATGAATAGTTTAGGTATTGTTTTGTGCGTGTGGATTTTCTGTAGACTGAAGTTGCAATTTGTCTACCATTTCTTTCAACTAAAACATCAAAAAATTATAACTTATTTTGTACTGGTTTGTCCATCGTAAGTTTAATGATAAGGCTGATATTATTGAGATGAGAAAGGAAGTTTTAAAGTTCTTCGCCGTTTTCATTCCAGATAATGAACGTCTCCTAATTTTGGTTCGGATTCAATTGCAAGGGTTCCGGACCATTCCATGAAAATATTTGGTCTTCCGGTTGTACATCTATTATCCGTAGAATTTTTACGAAATGTTGTGAGCTTCTGATCCAGGATGATGCATTTCCTCGTAATCGTTTGAGGATTGGAAAAAAATTCGCAACAGAACAATTGAAGTCCAATATATATGTACTAATTCGCAAAAAACACATAGCATTATTTTTACTGGGAAATCTATTTACATCAAGAATTTTCATTTGCAAGTTATATGATACACTTTACTTTCATTTGTCCTTAGCCTCAACTAAAAATTAACAACTAAAAAGTCAACCGACATTAAATTTATTGGTTGAGTTCTTAACTTTGGCCTAATTCGCATCCGCTTTAGGATATTATTAACTGGAGAGAAAATAAACAAGTACATCAAGATAGAAAAATAAGATTATATATAAACAAAGCTTAATGAAAATATGTCAAAAATGGTCGAAACATTTTAATATAAAATTAATTAGATAACCACAATTGGAAACTAAAAAATTCACGTTGAACTTTTCGGTTACAGTATTACCAACGCACTCTTATTCTATCGTGTAAATGTTAGTGTACGAAAATTCCTAGTGTTGGATCCTAATCAGCTAGCGTAAAAGACTCACCAACCTGAACTAACCTGTAAACATGAAGACGCTCATAAAAATAATAATCTAGGAAGTAATGGAAATTCTAAACGTAACGGAAGACTTACAATGGTAAATAATAAATTATTGGCAGTTCTAGAAGACAATATAAAACTATACGTTAGCAGTTTCTGCCTTAAACTGGCCACTAGGGATGCATTTGATACCGATACCGATACCAATATATTGGTGATATCGTTGATTTTTCGACATATTGGAATCGGAGATTTTAGTTTGCCGATAAACCGATACATTTGAATTCCGCGCTATAACCATCCTTCGTATAAACGCGCCATCCTCGCGCTTAGTTGGTTCATGTAAACGCTGCATAATATATCTACGCTCGGGGAATCCCCGCGTTTTATTATTTCATTCCGCTAGTTGCTTGTGGTCAATTGTTGCTTTTGACGCGTAATAAAATAAACAATTAATTTCTTTGTGGCAGTGACTTGTGATTGTGACCTTTTTTTTTACTAGATACCTATAGAGTAACTACGTAATCATAAGTATAATAAAAGCCAAAAGTATGTCAACCTCGAAATAAAAAGGAGTGATGACAGTGGCCTACTACTTAAGAGACAAGCAACTTTAACAGAAATGATCGATAAAAAATCATTTTAAATTTGAAAAAAATGGCACAAAAATATGTCAGTTTCCAAATGAGTCTTGTCGCATCTGGAAGGCTATTCTCAACGACAGGTCTCGTCCAAATAAACTTACGAAATTGGCTTTCACCTAATAATTTAGGGATGTTGTGTTTTCTGAATAACAATCTCATAAATTTAAATTTTAATTATTAATTTCTACTCTGAACTTTATTATTAAATTGCTATTTTGTTTAGCTAGTATCTTCAAAAAATAACTATTATTTTGTTAAATTAAAATTTTCAAAAGATAATTGATATTTTGTTAAATTATAATTTCCAAATTTCGTTAGCTAACATTCTAAATAAATATTATATATGTAAGCAATGTCGTCTGTTTCTATATTTCCTATCCTAAAGCAAGAGTTTTTTACTTTTTACACATTTACACCGCTATCGGTATCGGTAGCGTCCTAATTTTTTATAAATATCGGTATTGGTTTATGTATAATATTCGATCCGTCATATTGAATTTTTAAAAGTGATTTCAATTTCGTAGTTTACACTATCAAAGATCTATATATTGATTCTGTGCGTGACAGCAGCGCCAACTAATGGGGGATATTTTCGTATATTGACAGTATAATATAATGCAAATCTGCAATTCAAAATTTTATTTTTTAGTTTCCATTAAAGTGTAGGGGTTTATAAAACAAGTGAAATAATTAATATAATATTATTATATATTTTTATTACTTCAACTAAAGAGATTTTCAATATAATTCCTCCAGGTCGTTACCTTTTTTTTCGATATCGTCTATAAAAAGCCCAAGTTCATCGATAAGTTTACCCGAGGATTTGATTTTATAATTCAGGTAGCTTTTCTTAGTTTTTTATGCAGATTAAATGTCATGCTGCTTTTATAAACCTTCAATAATGGAGCATTTGCTTTTGCCTTCCATATTTCATTTATGATCGTTTTCTGCACATCTTTGTATTTCTACTCGTTTTTGTTGCTACGCTTTACCTCCATTCGAGGATTTTTTCTGTAAACCAACTCTTTTTCTTTTGATGAATACTTTTCAATATATGAGTTTAGTGTTCTCTTTTATAGACGTTTGGATGCCTCGCCATAGTTGTTCAACGTTTGTCGTTTCATTATATGACTGCTCTTGCACTATAGTTCCCATATTCAATTCTATTTATGCAGCAACTGTTTTCGTAAATTGGGGTTTTTAAGCTGAATAATATTAAGCTCTTGATCAAGTGTCCTGCTGATAATTTTCTTAAACAGCGTCTGTCTTTCAGCAGTGACAAGATTGTGGTCTAAAGATATGTCAGCACCGGGATCCCTTTTTGCAGATTTTATTGTGTTTCTGTACCTTTTGTTCACCGCGATGTAATCAATCTGATTGCGAGTTATATTGTCTTTTTTATCCGCAGGTAATTTCCAAGTATATAAACGTCTCTTAGGGAGCTTAAAATTGGTGTTCACGATTGTAATACTGTTTTCTAAACAGAATTCGACAAATCTGGTGCCTCTTTCATTTCTTTTTCCCCTATCAATGTTGCCAGCCACATCCTTTACCTTCTCCTGTCCCATTTTTCATTGAAATGTCTTGAGATATTTCAGTCTATAGTTATTCGATCTCCTTATCATCACTTGCTGTTGTTGGGGCATAGATTTGTATAAAGTTGATATTAATCGGGTGAGCTTGGATATGCCATAGCATTGTCCGTGCTGACGAAGAAACAAAATTTCGGACTACTTTGCTGACTTTTTCTGACATTATCACTGCTACTCCATTTCTGTGCTGCGGTCCGTCCTCACCTGAGTAATAAATAGTCTATCTATCAATCATATACTTATCCGAATTAGGCCATCGTATTTCGTTAACCACGCTGTATGATTTAATATATTGAAAAGTATCGTATCGTATCAAGAAGTCGGCGTATTTTAACAATTTTTCAAATTATAGACCGTTGTTTAAATAATGAATTTATTTCAGACTCTATGTATATATTTTTTACTCAATAACCTTCATCCAAATTGTAAATTTGAAATTATTGAATTGTGAACTGTCTTTTAAAGATCAAAACGGGTTTTTAGTTTTTTTTTTTTCAGGAATGAAAATACATATGTAATAAAAAACGTCATTTTCTTATTATTTGCATTATTGCATTTACAGTGTTGACAAGGTTTCCTGTAAAAGTCGACAGCTGTATCCACCTTTGTATGTCGACATGATATTAAATGCCAACAGACTTTAAAGCAAAAATATTGACAAACCCAAAATACTTTCAATAGAAATCCGTTTGAAGTAAAGCTCGTAAAGAGGACAAAGCTAAAAATATTTTATACATACATTGGTAAGCATACTCAGAAAAATCTATAGAAACAGGATCGTATTATTACAATTTTAGTGTAGTCAATTCTAATTTAGGTAAGGTAACTTAATGTCTGTTAACTTTGTAATCCAAAATAAGTTTAAAAGATGGTATCATAAAAATGTTCAAAAATATTTTATATACACATTGACACGAGCATATAGTGTTCTAGTACAATAAATTTTAGGAACGGACAACCCTAACAGGGGTTAAATTATTGAGTTAAATGTATTTATATAAAAACTACTTTCATTTGTGAAATGGCTGTGCCACAAATAGCTAAGGTGGAAGTAAGATGGTTAATTATTGCAAACTTGTTGTATTTTTTTCATTTAGAAAAAGTATATATCTAATTTCGGCTAATATATATAAAGATAAAGTCCATAATTTCTGTCAGTGACTTATTTAATACCGGCCACCAAAGCAACGAAGCGGCGGAATAAAAATCTCATGCAATTATTAAAGGTACAAAACTTTGCCGCTCTATTAACAGCGCAAGGACGAACAGCATAAAACGCATTGTTGTCATATTTCGTAAGCCTTAAATGGTAAACAACTGATCACATTTAAAATAGCACGGTGAAGCAGACCAACTTGTACTTATTCTCTTATCGCAAAGATAATGAGTGTGGCAACACACATACATGGAATGTTCATCTTGAATAAACTTGAAAATAAGCGTTCTGATTGGATATCGCGTTGTTTGAATATCTTATTGATCTATTATTGATGGCTAGAAAGATTCTGTGAGTTCACATTCGAATTACGATACTTTCGTTGTACATATATATTGTATTGGGTAAAAAAAGTTTATTATAGTGTGTTATAGTGTATATTTTGGTGTATATATTTGTGGTAAACTATGGATATTAGGAAATCTTCAATTAGCGGTGCGCCTACAAAAAAATAGTTAATTGACGGTAAATGACCGATTAATGATTAAAAATTTTTAACATGGTATTAGGGACCGAAACCCTGAAGTAATCACTTTGGATGCTTCAAAAATATGTAGCAGGTCAAAGAAAATTTCTTAGCGCATGGTGTTCAGGGTATTAAATGATCATTATCAAGAAAACGATAAAAAACAAGCATAGCAAACAAGAGAATGAAACAAAATAATCCTGGACGATGACACAAAATACACCATATGCCCCGTATCGTAGTCGACGCCAAGAAAAAATTCCTACTTTTGTGTCTAAAAAGGTGAAGATGTGCCAATGGCTCCTCTCAAAAAACATTGAACTTTACGAAACTATGCTTTAAGTGCAGTTACTAAATTTAGTTAAGTTAAATAAACAAAAGTATATCAAATATGCTAATGATGAAATGGCTCTGGACAAAAATGTAACAGGGTTGAGACTGCCATCGTACCATTGTGAACTTAACCCAATCGAGTTAGTATGGACGCAAATAAGGAGTGAAGTACTATGGAAAAAGGAAGCATTCAGATGCCAAAAAATTATTAGATAAGGCAATTACTAACATGACGGCCAGTGATTGGAAAAAGTGTATCCATATTGTTAGAAAAGAAGGAAAAAGAATGTGGGACTTGAACATTCACGTTGAGGCACTGGTTGCTCCATTAATAATCACTCCTGACGCTATTTCAAATATGTCACTCTACTTATGAATCAATCTGAGCTAAGTGACCTACAGTACTTATTTCATACTCCTGGGGATGACACTAGATGCACACTTGTTGAAGTTATTTGAACATTTTACGTTATTCAGTTGCCGAACAACGCGATGATAATGAGGCAAAGCTCCGTCTAGTTGAAGCCACATAATTGTTCTAATATTTGAAAGGACATCTTTTAATAACACTGGAAGTTGGTGTAAAAGAAAATTACGAAAAATCAAACCATTTAAAGGTCTTTCAAAAAAGTAGGGTCTAGTTAAGTACGGGCTCAGTATTCCTCCCAAAACATTAGCCGACCACCTATTCTGTTTTGTCATTATTCTGTATTCATGCGGATTAGAATCAGAATAGTAATCCTATTTTTCCAAATTTCGTATTAGAAGGTTTTTGGGGTAGTAGATTACAAATCTGAAGTTGATTTAATAGCTTAACTAGTCAAATGGAGGACTAAAAATTTTACATCTTTTCGATTTTATCCAAAATTGATATTGGAGTTTTTTTAGGGCATTTACGAACTCAATATGCAGGATGAAGTATGTCGGACGAAAAAATTTACGCCTCAAGTTCTTTAAATATCGATATTGGGAGGTTTTGTGGGCCTATAATGTTAATCCAAAATTAATCTAAAATTCAAGTTACTATAGCAAACTAAATATTTGTTTGATACAATTTCATTCAAAACTGGTAATTAGAGATTTCTAAGAATCAAAGAATTTTTAGTTGTTTATTTTAGTGTTGGAACAACTTTTGATAAAATGGATGTTTTTTTCTAACCCTAAAATCACTAACTTCACTTAATAAAAATAATTTATAAATTATATAACAAATTCAAAACTAAAAAGCGAAAAATAAGATTCTTATAAAAAAATTTAACCGACATCTAAAAAGCACTAAAAGCGAAAAATAACAATATAAAACCACATTTTGTCAGCTATTAGTTAGGCATCAACTTCAAAAATTTTAATTTCATGTAAAATTTATATTACTTTTCGTTTTTTAGCGCTTTTTTAGAAATCGGTTCAATTTTTTTTTATAGAAACTTTCGAGATTTAGTTTCAACTTTTTTTTTCTGAAATGCAACTAAAAGCTGCTTCTTGTATATTTAAAAGAAATACAACTAAAATAGATTAAGACATCAAGACTCTTTTACCTACAATGTCGCTAAACTATATAATTCTCTTCCGGATATGTTATCTTCCAACACGACTTTGATAAACCAATAAGAAAATTGTAGTTTCTTTTTTTTCTTTTGAATTTTAATGAAGAAAAATCCAGAATTTGTATCAGTGTATCTAACTTGGGTGTATAAGTATTGTTAATTTTCTCTTTTTATGTGTTTAATTATTATTTAGGTCCTATTTACTTTCAGTCTGGGTTGAGTTGATCAGAGTGGATGTCACTTAGGTGTTATCCACATCTGGACTCCGCCCTTTCTCTGTCTCTGTCTCTACATTATCCTGTATATTAATTAATTATAATATGTTGTTAATTCTATGGAGCCAGAAATAAAGACATAATTATATTATATTATATTATACATGTTGCAAATTGTAATAATGTAAATGTATTTCAAATTAGATCCGCTAAACTTTTAATAAGCTCTTACTATATTACAATATGTATGGATATGCTGTTGTTTGTGTAATGTCATCTTACTATGTGGCAGAAACAGATAGATTGAAAGACAAATAAAGTTAAATTTTAGAAGTTAACATTCAGAGTTAGTAAAAAGGTTTGACTTTTAAACTTATAAATATATATATATATATATATATATATATATATATATATATATATATATATATATATATATATATATATATATATATATAATCATTTTGCCTCCATTTTGTCTTTTCTTGGGTTTAGGTTCTATATTTAATGAAAACACAAAACAATTGACGTTCTACCTTTATTCAAGGCATTTTCAAAATTTTTTCCTCCCAAAAATATTTTCATATAATTAAAATACACCACATAAAAAACATATCTACAATTTCAAAAAACAAACAAGACACTTAAAAACAGTATTTAAATTTGTAAAATTTTTTTAAAAATATTTAATTTTACCGGTACACACCTTGACATTTTGCTACTCTGTTACTAAATAAAATTCAACTTTACATGGTCTACTGAGGATACATGGAATGCGAATGTGTTTTATTTTTTTAATATTTTTTATATTTTACAATGCATAAAAAAAAAAACAGATAAGGTATATGTTAAGTTTTATGTTTAAGAGGATATTCAATTTTTGATTCTTACTTGACAGGATCGAATACTTAATATTTTTGTTTAAATTAGGCTTGTGTAAATGTGGTTCAAATTTCCCATATCTGTTCTGTCGTTAACAGTGTTTTTATCTTTTTTAATTTCAATCATTTCCTTTATTTGTAATTTTTGGTCACTAGTAAGTTGTCAGAAACAATAAAATACATTTTAAAAAAGCATGATATTATCGTATGCCACAGGTCACATAATAAATTAAATACATTGTTTACAAATTTAAAAAGTAAAACTCGTCTCATGAATAAATCAAATGTAATATATTCGATCCCTTGCACAAATTGTCCCAAAAAATATATAGGCATGACGAGCCAATTGCTGAAGAACAGATTAAATGGCCATAAATACACGAAAAACGCCTCAACAGCATTAAACAAGCACACACAGAACGAAAAACATACTTTTGATTATAACAGTACCATAATAAAAAACAAAGATTTGAATTACCAAAAATTACAAATAAAGAAAATGATTGAAATTAAAAAAGATAAAAACACTGTTTACGACAGAACAGATATGGGAAATTTGAGCCACATTTACACAAGCCTAATTTAAACAAAAATATTAAGTATTCGATCCTGTCAAATAAGAATCAAAAATTGAATATCCTCTTAAACATAAAACTAAACATATACCTTATCTGGTTTTTTATGCATTGTAAAATATAAAAAATATTAAAAAAATAAAACACATTCGCATTCCATGTATCCTCTCAGTAGACGATGTAAAGTTGAATTTATTTAGTAACAGAGTAGCAAAATGTCAAGATGTGTACCAGTAAAATTAAATATTTTTTGAAAAAATTTACAAATTTAAATACTGTTTTTAAGTGTCTTGTTTGTTTTTTGAAATTGTAGATATGTTTTTTATGTGGTGTATTTTAATTATAAAAAAATATTTTTCGGATTTAGGAAATTTTGAAAATGCCTTGAATAAAGGGCGAAACGTCAATTGTTCTGTTTTTATTAAATATAGGACCTAAACCCAAGAAAAGACAAAATGAATGAAAAATGATACAATCTATGGTTCAAGAATCGAGAATATATATATATATATATATATATATATATATATATATATATATATATACATATATATATATATATATATATATATATGTACAGGGTTATTCACCCCATACGTCACAGAATATTGCAGCCAAAATATGTGACCTTCAAAAAGTTTTACTTTTGGGATATATGGGGGTCTAATATAATTACTTTTTAAAATTATTTTCATGTCATACAAGGTGTCCCAAAAGCTCTGAAAGTATCAGTTTGCGATTTTTTTTAAATAGTACCCCTGTATATTATTGTATTTTCGGATTCTCTTATTAAAATAAGTGCCTATTTTAATAAGGTTTATAGTACCCAAAACCTTAAAGGTTTTTAAATAACTTGAATTTTGACAAAATCTAAACTAATTTTCATATTTCGAATACTTAACAAGTGTTTCAGTTATGTACTAGAAATTTACGTTTTATATCTCAATTATATTAAACTTGCTATATCATATAGGGTGTCTAAAAATGAAAACTAATCAAATAAAAACTTTAAATAGCTATAACTTGATTAATTTAAATAGAACGCTAAAATTTTTAACTTAAGAGAAAGTGTATCTTTTAAATACCTACCGAATGATATAAAGGTGTTCTATAGCTAAGTCTTCGCGTTTTCACAGAATACGGCAAAAAATCGTTTTCTGCACAATTTGTTTTTTTTTTGAATAGATGTCCTAATGTATCTAGTTGCCTATGGCATTTGGAAATGACAGGTAATTTACAACTACAAGAATAATAATCAAATGTTCAGTAACTCGAAAAGCGATTTATATTAATCCAATAGGCTATAACAGCAATAATGGTAAAACATATCGACGATAGCACAAATCAAAAATTTATAGTAGATGTTCGAAATGTTGACCATCTATTTCTAAGCACAGTATTCTTTTTTCGAAACCACTGCTACCTCTGGACAAGATTTGCGGGTTACAGTTTGAAAAGCGTCTCTTATGCGTATTTTCATATCTCGTTAGTCTCCATATTTTTGGAACATATCCTAGAGCTATGATAGTCCTTAATATGTAACAGAGTTTGCTAATTACCAGGTTGGGACCTTGCTGTAGCATTGCCGAATAAATCCCGCCCGGTTCGGTTGATTTAAATTGTTTTAATGAGTTGATGGCCCATTTTATCTTTTTATAGGTAATAACCGTTTTGGAAATCTGCCAGTTCACCTGAGTAGCTTTGGATGCAGTATTCATCGCTTTGCCAAGTTTCCACACGTCCAGTGATTCCTCAATTATGGTTTGCTCCGGGAAACTGAGCCCCTGAGCCATAGTTTCCTTCCTGGTATGGGTATACTCTCCAGTATTTGTTACTATAGAGTTTATTAATGTTTGCGTGTCCTTCGAGAGCATCTTTCGGAGTCTAGCATATTCTGGAGTTTTTTCAATCTCCTAGTAAATCTTACTTCTAAAGTAACTAATTAAAGAAAGCGGTTTTGATATTAGATTGTACGCCATGATATTCATCCCTTGGTCTAACTCCTTAATATTTTCAATTATGGTAATCTTTTAATTCGAGAGTAATGCAAAGTGGTTCGGTAGTATTTTGATAGAAATAATCTATTTTAAATTTATAGGGAATGTAGCTAGAAAATAATGGATATTTTTAGCACTGATTGATTAAAAATTTAGTTGGTCCACATAATAGCTTACACTATCTTGATTAATTAAAAAACATATATAGTTGCTACTATTAGTTAATCAATAATATAAACCGTAGGGCCGTATTTGCATACTAGTACAAGCATTAATTCCGTTTCTAAGTAGCTAGCTATTCAAGTTTTCATCAATAAAAAATGGCTCAAACATTCGATTGTGGTAAGGTCCTGCCCAATGTGCTTCAAGGAACAACGAGGATTTTTATTACAGTAATATCGAAAATTGGCGGCTTGCTCTAACGATTTTGTACAAAAAATTATCTCCGGTGACATCTAATAACCTACAATGACTAACAATGACAAATATTTTCTTTAGATGAATACTAATAATTGACTATGACTAATGTCTTACCGACCACTAATAAGCCACAATGTCCAACGTTAATTGCTTTTAATAATTAAAATTTCGACAACTCAAGTTATTTCCTAGTTAGTTGGTAAAAGTTAACAGGGACGCAGTGGCTGTTTCAACAATCTTTTCCCAGATAATCGAAGAACAGCCGCGATTAATATTGGTTTCTGGCCCCATATGTTTTTTACATAAACCACTAGCGAGGAAGTTTTTAGCGCCATCTATTTCTGCAATAAAAAGAGGGTTTACATTAAAAAAATAACCCTGGAGATCAAGTCCAGGCCACTATGAAATATGCCATTCTATTTGTTAAGTTAACATTTCTTTCATATTAAATAGTGCGGGGAACTCCAAAACAATGGGGAACCTACTTCTATAAAAGTACAAACGTCAAATATTTGTAAAACTAATTTATGCTATTTCGATGTCTAAATCTTTCACCTATCGACTTTTTTTATAGATAACAAAAATATGGTGTCAGATATCTCATTGCAGACAGTGTAAAATTTAAAATTATAACTGACTTGACGTTTTTCCAGTTTAAATTTCAAACTAAGTTTTTGCTTCGCTCTAGAGAACGTTTTTAAATTAGAACTGGCAGGTGACCTGAGATGAATGAAACATGCTTTTAAACTATAAAATTGGAAAATTCTTAAATAAAAAAAGGTCTAAAATATTATTTTTCTACAAGTAGTCAGAATACATTTTTAAAATAGTTAATTCCAGTTTTTGAGGAATTCGACATAAGCTGCTCAGAAATTTCGCCAACATTTTAATTTATCTTCTGGTTTCAGAACTACATCTGAAATTTAATTTCTTAAGCGTGTTGAATATACTGCCCTAAATGGATCTAATGCATATCTTTTTGAATAAAAGTGATCTTAAATTATACAGTATCAAGATTTATAAGTTCTTCTGCTTCAACATTACCAACCCAAAAAAATTATAGCAATATATTGATGGTCGCTACGAAAAATATTTTAGTTGCGGCGAATACAATTCTTCGAGAATAAGTGCGGTGAAAAAAATTTTTCAAGACAAAAAGCGGCGTAGAAAATCACACCGCTTACTGTGTTGGTTTAGAAAATCCCTCTTAAAAACTGTACAGCGACGAAAATCCTCCTTCAATAGGTGCCGTGAAACAATCTCTCTCGGACAATGAGCGGAGAAGAAAATTCCTTGCCTTGTTGAGAAAATGAAAAAAATCCCCTCTGAGCAATTGGCGTGGAATTAAATAACTTGCATTCTAATATACTATTTTGATATTAATATGATGCTACATGCTAGGATAATTTTTAGTCAAGAAGTTGATATTTTACAATAATTATTTTATTCGCTACAAATAAGGATCATTTTTAATCAAGTAGTTGATTTTTTTTATAATAATTATTTTATCCATTGCAAATGCTTTACAGCAATTCTAAATAAAATGCGGGTTGTTGAAAATACTATTTTATACGAGACTTAAAACATTAATAAATGAATAGTAACTGTCAGTTCGAGTTGAAATAATACCACATCAGCATAAAAATTTTAAAAATAGCATAAACTTGTTTTTAATATACCGCCTAGTTACGGCCCGTTACAAAGAAACTTCCTTATACTTGAATATAACATGTAAATTCTTTTCACTTAACTTTATGTAGAGCCCGGTTAGACTTCCTACCTAATAATATAATACAGGTATAATGTACTATGTTGAACAGCAAGAACATTTAAATAACGATACCCAATAGGACAATGTTGTATTTCTGATGTTGGAGTATAATGGATCCAATCCGATATGAAGATCAGCACCGCAAAAAATTAATTTATCTAAAACACTGGGTAGCATGTTGGATATTATGAACAATCGAACTTTACTAGCTTAAGTTTCAGGGGCTTGTACTCTGGAGTCCTTAAATATGACAATCTATTGTGCTGCGACTGTCATAGCTAAAGTTTTAGAAATTAAAGTTACAATAGGGCTCTGATCAGCAAGAACGAAACCAAACACCCCACCGTGGGAGAGACTTCTAAATAACAAAATCGAATATCTTCGAAAATATATGGGACAGCTGACGAAGTATATTAGGGGCATGAGAACGGGTAGACTTTAAGGATTGAACGGGTAGACTTCAAGGACAGAGATAATGAATCGAACTCAGTACCATTCGCAACACGATCCAGCAAATGGTATGGCTCAGCAATTCTTGTACACACTGCAACAGAAGTTTAAGACAAGAAACAACCAAAAATGTGACAATGCGTTGCTTCAACGATCAGAAGAGACTTTCGACCGTAAGTTAAACTCTCCTCCTAACATGACAGATAAAGATATCCCAACAGAGAGCAGGTAGAATAGTTCTGGGAAACCAACTTTCCACGCTCGCCAATTGTAACATCGCAACCGGCTGGATCAATGAAGAACACTAAATCTGCCAAAACTAGAGCCTGATGCAGTTTGAGCCATTTACCATCGAGGAAATCTTAGGAATAATCAAGATATTCCATAACTGGAAACCTCCAGGTGTCGATCGGGTCCAGAACTACTGGCTGAAGAAGTTCTGGTGTATACACCATCAACTGGCTAACCTTAATAATGATGTTTTTCTAAACCCAACCATACCATTGTTTCTGACAGAAGGTATTACATATCTCTTACCAAAGGACCAACACCACACATAACCCAGCTAATTGACCCAACGCATCTATGCTAATTGTGAACATACTAATATCATCGCAACTCAACAAAGAGGATACACCAGAGAAGCAATGGGATGCAAGGAACAATTGATTGTTGACTCTGTCACATGTGACCAAGCCTGTACCAACAGAAGAAACCTCTTTGCTGCCTACGTCGATTATAAAAAGGTCTTCTGCTCAGTGCCACATGAGTGGCTCAGTACTATATTGAAAATGTATAGGGTCGATAATCATTTTGTTTCCTCTTTAGAATGCATCATGTCAACCTGGAGAACGAGGATTCAGTTGCAAGTGCCATCCAGTGATACCATCGAAACTACTCCCAATACGAAGGGGAATATTTCAGGGAGATTAACAAAGCCCATTGTGGTTCTGCCTTGCAATGAACCCACTGTCACGCCTTTTGAAATTCACCAGATGCGGCTTTAGTATAGCAACGAGGAGGTAGTAAGATGAAGCAATTGCAAAATTGTGGAGTTGTCCGGAAATATTGAAATGCAGTTTGGACTTGATAAGTGCCGTATTTTGAACATCGTTAAAGGAATGATATAACCGGGATCATTTGAGGTGCAGAACGGAGACCATATAGCGGCCATGGAAGCAGAGCAAATATATAAATAACTAATTATAGAACAGGCTAAACCATTTGACCATCGCATTATAAAGGCCGAATTGACACTAGTCTAAATAGTAGAAATTTGTTTTAGGTGCTCAACACGTAGGCATGTTATGCGCTTAGCTACTCTTTTGGAATTATAGAGTGGGGTAGGACGGACATCGAAAACCGAGAAAAGAAAATAAAAATACTCTTAAAGAAAGCACACAAACACCACCATCGGAGTGCTATTAAAGGTCCAATGCTTCCGAGACACCAATGAAGAAGAGAGTCTATATTGGTAAGCAGCTCGATCAACAAATAATAAACTTACGTTCTTATTTCCACATATTAGCAGACTCTTCCACACTACCTTGAGCAATATGCAAGGCAGATGATTCAACGCCGCTACAGTTGAGGGAATGGGATGTTGCTTTTCACCACCGAACAGACCAAGAGAAGTTACAAGTCTGGCTACAGAAACGACTTCATGGACAGCATCCAAATTAGGCCATCCAAGACAATGTCGACAACTTAGCTTCAAACTACTGGTTGATTTCAGGACAGATGTTTTCGGAAACGGATGGTTCCTTGTCAACTATTCAAGACCAGGTTATTCCAATGAAGAACTATCGGAAATTCATCATCAAAGATCCTTCAACAGAAAATAACCAATATAAATATGGCTGTCGAGATAATCCAGCACATAACTGGGGGATGCCAAGTGTTTGCCACAACCGAGTATAAAGAAAAACACGACTCAGCCGTATTCCACCAAGAGTTAGCAGATAAGTTAAAACTAATGCAGATAGGAAAAGTGTCTTACTACAAATTCAATCCGGAGGCTATTCTTCAGAACAACAAGTTGAAGTTATATTGGGACCAAACGGTTCAAACAGTTGCTCATAATAGCTTAGATATTATACTAACAGATAAAATTTCTAGGCAAACTGCACTGATTGACATTGCTATACCTAATAACAACAACTTAAGACCAAAATACAATAAGAAGATCGCCAAATACAGAGATATGGAGCTGTAAATACGCAGACAGTAGGTAATGAATAGCGTCTACACAATTCTCATAATAATATAAACAATTGGAATGAAACTAAAGAACCTCCAGCAGAACATGAAGGGACCAGGCCTTAGTAAGCATCTATATAAACCGATTCAGAAAGCAGTTCTACTTGCAACCGCGCAGACCATTCGAAAGTGTAGGAAATATAGAAGACCACGCCACCTATGACCCGATAACATGGAGAGGATCTTCATACTTTTGGTGTTTTTGTAAACCTGGTATGAGTCAATAATCCTTGGATGGAGTGAGAAACTGTTTGACTTATAAATCTGATAATGTACTATGTATAATTAATAAAGTTAAATAGTGTAACTAAAAAAAAACAGTACTTTTGCATGTATATATATATATATATATATATATATATATATATATATATATATATATATATATATATATATATATATACAGATTATAATTTATATACTATAATAGAGTTATCTCGTGGTGGGTTGCTAGTCTCCCATCACGCGCCTCCACAGGTGACGGATAGGGGAATGCGTTTCAGATATGGGTGGTGCCGGAGATATGAAATACCCAAGACGGATCAAAACTAGCAAAGAAGCGACTATACTTCAAGTTAGAAACGGCAGGAAAACTATAAATCCTTCAGACGGCAACGGGAAACTACTGAAGTATCCTCCCTAGAAAAGCACATGGTAACAGATAAAAAAATAGGGAAAATAAGACAATGGACTGGAATGAGAACAATAAGGGAATTAATAGGCACAGCGAGAGATAGAGAAAGATTCAAAGATGTGGTCGCCAACATCCAATAAAGGTAATAGGCAGCTGAAGAACAGTTATAGTATATAATATAATGGGAAATCGCCATGTGGATTATGGTAGGGAACCCCGCAAGCGTATAGGTTTTTAGGGCAGTATAAAAAGGATTTTTTACGCCGCTCTTACTGTTATGTGATTATTTATGCGATATTATGAAGAAATCTTTTCGCTGTAATTTTAACGAAGAGATTTTCTTCACCGCACTTATTTTTGAGTGATTTTCTTCCATGCATTTTTAATGAAGGAATATTTTTTCTCCACTCATACCTTTGTTGAGATTTTCTTCGTAGCCGCCATCCATATGACATCGACACTTCTTAATTCAAGGCTTTAAAATGCCGATTTTTTTCTAAATATTTTACTACTAAAATATTCATTTATGGAAACATTGTTAAGTATCTAATTTTTTCCATTCGATCTTTCTAGAAATATTTTTTATATTCTGGTTAAATAACCCCATCCAAATTTAAGTATTCACGTTATTTTTATTTACCATGTTTCTTTCTGTTATCCGCAAAAAATTATTATTAATAATTTTTATGTTATACAGGGTGAGTCAACGATTGGATGAAGTAGGTTTGTGCCTTTTCGGTGAAATTAACAAAGAAACTATATTTATTGTTTGATACAGTTTATTTTTACGCAGATTTTAAAAATATTTAGTACTCTACAGGGTGAGCCAAAAAACTGGGACAGCATAAAGTTGCATTTTTTTAAATATAACACCCTATATACGAATCATATTTTCGATTTAGCTTATAATTTTAAATCTTTTTTATTAAGGGTTTACTATAACAAAACTTTATAGTTTCTGAGATAATTAAGTTTAAAGAGAAAAAGTCACATTTTCAAGCATCAATTCAATCCTAAATAACGTTTTCAATTTTTTGACAAATATATTCAAATTTGGAATTTAGCAAGGCCAAGGACAAGTTAACATAATTTTTACCTAATATTTGCAATAAAAGCTACAGGGTGTTGAACACATCGGCTCAAATCTGAACAAGTTTAAATGAATAAATATCTTTTTTTTTAAAATGGTACACCCTGTATATTTTCATGTTATTTAATAGAGTAATAAAAACCCTAAAAGTTTTGTTCAATATATCCTATACCTATTTATAATAGTTTTTGAGATATTTCAGTTTTTCTTATTTTCCATACTTTTTTACAGAAATAGTCTTCATTATCATAGTAGCCATGGCAAAAACAATGTAAAAGAACATTTTTCTGTGTGTCAAATTTATAACCGCAATCACTTCTTTTGGTTTTTATGTAGTGTAGTTTGATTTTTTTTTTGCATTCATCTTATATTGTAAAATGAATTTTCCAAAGAATGAGTTAATAGATATGATTTATACAATAGGAGAGGCTCAAAAAAATTGCCTTCTTGCTCAAAGAATTTACAAAATGAAGTATCCTGATCGACGCCAGCCTAATACCCATACTTTTCAAAACTTAATGCAAAGATTTGATTCTTCTGGTACTGTTGATTATCCAAAACGTAAAGTGGTCAACAAACCAGTAACTAATGAAGAAAAAGAACTACAAGTATTGTAAATGTTCAGGAAAATCCTTATATTGGTAGCCGTCAGTTCGCAGCATTATGTGAAACATCACAATCCACCGCTAATCGTACTACCAAGAAATATAGGTATCATCCATATCACATGGAATTACACCAAGAATTGCATGGACAGGATTTTGAAAGTCGGGTAAACTTTTGTCGTACAATAAATACGGAGATTCAATTAAATCCAAATTTATTATGCAAGGTAATGTTTAGTGATGAAGCTACTTTTAGAAGTAACGGTGCCGTAAATAGACGCAACATGCATTATTATGCCACAGAAAACCCATTTTGGATTAGAGAGGTGCAACATCAAAACCACTGGTCATTAAATGTTTGGTGTGGTATTCATCATAATTGAATTATGGGACCCCACTTTTTTAATGAACCACTAAATGGCCATAGTTACCTGAACTTTCTACAAGAAGAACTACGCCAACTGCTTCAAGGTCTCGATAGGGATGAGCTCGACAGTATGTGATTCCAGCACGATGGTGCGCCTCCGCATTACCATCGTGAAGTTCGTGCGTTTTTGGACCAACGATATCCGCAAAAATGGATTGGACGTGGGGGTTTCATTGAGTGGCCACCAAGGTCTTGCGACATCACCCCATTAGATTTCTTCCTATGGGGTTATATTAAAAATAAGGTGTATGTTAATCCACCAACAACAGTGGAAGATATGCGAAACAGGATTAGGGATACCTGTAGAACAATAACGCCACTAATTTTGTCCAGGGTCCGAGAAAATCTGCAAAAAAGACTAAATTTGTGCATTGCACAAGAGGGTCGTTTATTCGAACACTTATTAAAAAGAAATAATTAATCTCAGTATTTAATAGGTAATTTTTTTGTTTCAATTTAGTATAAAAGTAAATATGTATTTGCCTTGTCGTTATTGTTGTGATAATTTTTTCACATTATGTTTAATTAAACTATTGCCGTTGTAATATAACGAATAATGTATTTCATCATATTTAACCACATTCTGTTTGTTTCTGTAGTTTCTTTTTATTATTTTACATGGCTATTTCTGTAAAAAAGTATGGAAAATAAGAAAAACTGAAATATCTCAAAAACTATTATAAATAGGTATAGGATATATTGAACAAAACTTTTAGGGTTTTTATTACTCTATTAAATAACATGAAAATATACAGGATGTACCATTTAAAAAAAAAAATATTTATTCATTTAAACTTGTTCAAATTTGAGCCGATGTGTTTAACACCCTGTAGCTTTTATTGCAAATATTAGGTAAAAATTATGTTAACTTGTCCTTGGCTTTGTTAAATTCCAAATTTGAATATATTTGTCACAAAATTGAAAACGTTATTTAGGATTGAATTGATGCTTGAAAATGTGACTTTTTTTCTTTAAACTTAATTATCTCAGAAACTATAAAGTTTTGTTATAGTAAACCCTTAATAAAAAAGATTTAAAATTATAAGCTAAATCGAAAATACGATTCGTATATAGGGTGTTCTATTAAAAAAAATACAACTTTATGCTGTCCCAGTTTTTTGGCTCACCCTGTAGAGTCCTAAATATTTTTAAAATCTGCGTAAGAATAAATTGTATTAAACAATAAATATATTTTCTTTGTTAATTTCACCGAAAAGGCACAAACCTACTTCATCCAATCGTTGACTCACCCTGTACATCATATCAGCATTTTATTTACCGAGATAAATCTGGATCAGTGTATTTCAAATAACTTGACAATATGTATTTTTAAATTCACTTTTTTGCTGCCCGGAGGCATAGTACTTAAGTGATTGGTCTCAATAAATTCGAAGAGTTTTTTTCTTTAATTCCTGCCTAAGAAATAAATAGTAATAAGTTACATATTCGGAACAAAATAAATAAAAAAATTTGTCAAACTTTCTTGCAATAGTTAACCACAGACAGTCAGATAAAGTCACGGACACGAGATCTTGCGAACAAATATTAGTCAAATATATTTTACATGTCCCTTACAGCAATACAACTGCTGGACGTTTTACTATTCTTGCTCCCTCTGTCTTGGGCCGTTAATACTGCTGACAGAGAAAGCTCCATCACCGAAACCCCGAGTTCGATTACCTAAATCTGCCGTGGGTATTTGTGCTTATGAATAAAAAAATGTTTGTGGAGGGTTTTGACTATCAATAATATATTTTAGTTATGGAAGTGGCTGTATACACTATATAGCAAAGACAGGGTTGTAGTTTCTATACTTTCTGAGTTATGTTAATTTGAATCGAAAAATACGTAAGAAGAATCTGTGAAATTATATATTAAAAGCCGGCCAAGAAGGTGCTAACGAAATCTCTTTTTTTACAATTTCATAACATATGTGTTTTGAATCAAATAAAAGCAAGTACCTATGCATGTCAAGTTCATTTGAAGATCAACTTCAGAATTTTAAATAGGACACTCTAATTTCGACCCCGGAAATGAAAAGGGCGGAATTTTTTGCCATTGCATGTGACCTTGTCCTCAAGGTGAAGATTAAATATCAAGTTCATTTCAAGGTCAAAACAAAAAGATCGCAGTTTCGTGAATTGTTTCATACAAAAGCTGTTGGGTAGCACGGGGGCTAAGTGGTACTGGACTTAAACATTACCTTGGTCTTGACCTTCAAGTTTTCTCTGTTCAAGGAGTAGTACAAAATAAGCAACCAATCACCGTGTTTCCGAAAGCGGCAATTGCTGCGATTTGTTCGCAAAATACCGGATTATTCCAGGACTTGCTGTTTGATCTCTTATGCGATAACATTAATTTTGAGATTTCACTATCACATTCTCGCAATTCTCTCTCGCGAAATATTTCGATTTTTCTCGCCTTTATTTTAGGTTTATCAAAACCTGCTATATTTTAATGAATTATAAATGAGTTGTTACTAAGTTTTGTAACGTTTGGAAGAAGAAGTTTATTGTATATTTTAGTTCTTAAAGCTTAATTATTTTAATAAAAGTTTATAAAAAAAATCTCTGCTGTTGTTTTTCTCTTTATAAGCAACAGGCGGTCCTTGGAAATAACTAAAGCAAATCTTGGATTTAATGCTACAAAGACTAAATTTGGGTTCATCAGTTTATGGGAAAGTATACTGGTAGAATAATACACGGTTATGTATGAGAATCAGGGCATTTCCTCACAGTATTACCAGTAAACAGCCCGACGAAGTTCTTTTCAAATTGAAATTAAATTAAATTTAATTAAATTAACAAAAAATTAAATTAAAATAATCATTTAACTAAAATGATAAATGATCCTATTTCTCCGTTTTACAGACATACACAGGAAACATAATTTCAAGTTACAATAACCACTGCTTTTGCTAAGGATCCGTAAGATAAATAAGAAAAGTTCAGATTAAAAACCAATGTTTGCTTTAACACGTACTGTACGTAATTGGTCATCTAATGTACATCATTTGCAAAAAGCAATGAATGCGCAACTAGTAATGTGAAGAATTAATAAAAAGATTAGCTTGTTGTTGATTGTAAATTATGTAAAAAGAAAGCCTTTATTAATTTTTTACGTTCAATTTGTAAACTGAATATTATAATTTGATCTTGTGTCTGTGGAATTGAACGGTTTTTCAATTTCTAGGGGTTAAATTAAGCTCCAAATTACCTTGAAGGTCAAGGTTATTTTCAAAGTCACTAACACTTAGCCCCCGTGCCACCCACCCTCTTAACTTTTGTACGAATTATTTTAAGAAATTCTACGATCATTTTGTTTTGACCTTGAAATGACCTTCAACCTTGAGGTCAAAGTGATATTCGATGGTAAAATTTCCCACTCTCAGAGCGGAAACACATATTAGTGGTTTTCTAAATTCCTGTTAGAGTACTGCTTGAACTAAACATCAGTACGGATGAGTCCTGAAGCCACATTTTTTGATCTGT
Organism: Diaprepes abbreviatus; assembly: GCA_034092305.1. Classification (NCBI taxonomy): domain Eukaryota; kingdom Metazoa; phylum Arthropoda; class Insecta; order Coleoptera; family Curculionidae; genus Diaprepes; species Diaprepes abbreviatus. Next base: position 13,309,395 of record JASJET010000122.1, read on the forward strand.
TTTCTTGCAGCAACATCTTGTTAGGTTACAGTATCGTAACACTGGCATAGCCATTCAACTTTTTCAATCGAACGAAAGCAACATTTGACCTAAACTGGATGGTACCTTCAGCATGTGTCGTCATCTTCTTCTTTAAGTGCCTACTCGTTCTAAATGTTGCCGATCATTGTTGTAATTAAAACCTTGTTGACTGTCGCAGAAAAAAGACTAGTAGTTGTCATAGAGAACCATGTTCGTAGATTCTCTAGTCACGAATCGTTGTCCTTCCTGGTCCTCTCTTTCCCAATATATTTCCTCGTAATAAATATTGAAGGAAGTAAAAATATTTGTTTTCCTTCTCCATTATAAGACCTAGATATTCTAATTTTCGTGTCTTCGTTGTATTCAGAAGCTCAACAAATTTTCCAGTCCTTTCCGGTTGAGTCCTATTTGCTATACACTCCATCTACAAAACTCCTAAAATTCGATGATACAATCACATCTTAAAAGCATATATCTTCTAATTAGTTGATTCAGTTAAGGTCCAAGACTCCACCCTGTAAAACAAAATAGAGATAAACTAACAGCATTCGATTTTTACTGGGTGACTTATTTCCTGATTTTTAAATCCATTTCTCCAACATCGATTTTCATTAAGATTTCCATCAATTATTATATCGAACTCTGTCGAAAGCTTTGTTATAATCCACAAAACAAATATATATATCACAGCTGACATATCCGCATCGAACTTGTAGATAAAACAAGTCTTCTCTTGTTCCAACGGCATCTTTGAAACCAAATTGTGTTGCGGATGTCTGTTCTTCCCATAGCATGTATACTTTCCTAATAATGTATGTAAAATGTCTGTTAGTTATATATGATGTTCTCACCCTTGATGGCTGAAGAATATTTTATTTTACATAATAATCTGCTTGAAATATAGACAGAAGAATGGTTTTTTTGAATTTATTTGTTTTTGCTTATATATTATACATATTATATACATATTCATATGTATAACTTAAAACAATAATAAAATCGAAATTACATTAAACATTTTTTTTGGGTTATTGTGTATCTTTGTTTGGTATTTTTCTTAATTGTGTTCCAGTAAAAGAATGATCAGTAACTTTTGTTTTGATCAAATTTAAAACATATTGACAATTTCAAAATATCGTTCTTTCCGTAAAATGTTTAAACAATTTAAAATAGTTATTAAATATAATTTTGACTTTCCTCGTTCTTAACGAAGTTATTAAAAAATGTCTAAGGGGCACTAAAGTCGTGTCTAACAGTAACCTGTCATCAATGGGCGATTGGCGGAGTCTCTATACGCGGCAGCGGCGATAAACGTCTGGAGGCATATTAAAAACATCGGAGGGCACCCAGCGGTAAAACGCGTTCCTGACCATTACGGAACAACCACAACAAAAGGCTTGATTGCACGTAATGCGTATGTGTATTGGTGACGGTAGTAAAGAAAGAAAGGGACCGACATTTATAGGAGTCCTCTTCAGTGTCGGTAAAATGGAACGACATTGCCCGTACTTACAAGGGTCCTCGACAATGTCGACCAATAGCGGTAGGAAATTAGGAGAGGAACCGACAATGTCCGTACTTATACGGGTGTCGGTAGGATGACACAATATTGCCCGTATTTCTAAAGGTCCTCGAAAATGCTGGCTACGAACGAGGTAGGACCTAAGGAAAGCAATGAAATGTGAAACATCATATACACGCAAGCCTAGCGTCACCTACATTGCTAGATCAAGAAAACGTGGTCCAATGGGCGACCCAGGCAGTCCGTTGGGACTGTGGATCCGGACAAAGAACGTGCAGATCTGAGCAAATTATTTTTTTTAGAGAAGGGAAAATCTTGCATAGACACCTTTACGAAGTGTGAAGGTAGTGTTTGATTCCTACCGGCTAACTCCCCCCCCCCCCGCTGAACTTAAGGTCCTAACGGTTCTTATTTCTTTTAACTGTAATGAAGCTACAATCAACGGTAATTCGCAGTGAGTGTCTTTTGGTTTCCGGGCCGTGGTCCATTGCTTCACACTCTCTTATATTTTACGTTCGATGTAAGGTTGGTTTCTTAACCTAAACTATTTCATGGTTCTTATCTTGAAATTTATTGTTATAGCCCTAGGTGCTTTACGCTCCCTAGTATTCCGTGATGTTATCCAACGGATCGCCCATCTGGTTCTGCGTCTCAATCTCTCTTTTCTTCTTTCTTCGTTTTTTGTCTCTCTTCTTGCTTCATTCCTTCAAAAAGCTGATGCCTAGAACTGATGTCTATGTCTTTTCTTTCCTTCTATCTATTTCTGGATTATAATGCACTTGTCTTATCAGGATTATCATGAGTCTCTGCTTTCAAGAAGACTTTTGTCTCAGGACCTCTCATAAAGGGGTCCATTTCATCTCCCGCGTATTTGTTCGTTCCTGACGAACCACAGGACATTTAATGCCATTCCCAGTACTTCATTTTCCTGAGCCTATACTCTCTTGACGTGCGATTTAGCAGCATAGTCCCGCGCTGCTGATCTGTAGGTCAGTATAGGCCTGAGTACTGTTTTTATAATCATCAATTTATTCTTCACTTTTATTTATATATTTCTGTTTAGCAACGGGAACAGTCGTCCTCTCACTGATTTAAATTTTTTGGCACTCGCTGAGATATGTTTTTCCCAACACAGTCCTTTGTCGATAATCACTCCTAGATACTTTGTTTTTTCAGTGCACCTGACAACTTCGTCATCAATGTCAATCGTTTCGCCCAGTGATCTTCTTCTCTTCATTAGGAAGAGCTCTTGACTTTTTTCGGCGCTTTTCCAGATAATGAACCAGTCATTGACTAAATCCATCTCTTCCTCTAGATAGTTGCTGATCATTCTCGGGTGAGTTGATCTTGCCATTATGGCAGTGTCATCTGAATCAGCAATTTTTTTAGAGGAGGAGAAATCTTGCATAGACACCAACACGAATTGTGAAGGTAATTTCTTTCCTATCAGCTAAAACCGCCCCTAGACTCTTAACGATTCTCTTTCCATTGTCTGTAGGGAAGCCATAATCAACAAAAATTTTCAGAGAGCGTCTTTCGGTTTCCGTAGCCTTTACAAACCTCCCGTCATCACAATATTAGTGTTTCAGCTCCAGGTGCCGGTGCACCTATTGCTTCGTACTGCCTTATATTTCACATACAATGTAAGGTTGGTCTCTATCCTACATTCATATTTCATCTCCCTCTAGTTCCAGACCTAGGATCTTGCTTTCTAGTCACCAATGATGCGACCCGGTGGAGAATCCCTCCGTCTGATGCTGCATCATAGTCTTATAACTTCTTTCTTCTACTATCTTCTCGCATTTCTAGCTTCTTAATGACCAGGAATTTGGAGCTTCAACAACCTTTTGGAATGCAATTGCAGAGTAATTTCGATATAGTTGGACACGAAAAGCCTTTTTTGATTCGTCTTCTCGTTTTTTCTTTTTCTTAGATAGTTATTTTTGAGGTTATATTCCCGACCTAGGTGCATTTGCGTCCAAGTAATCAACGCCGCCCAGTGGGAGATTGCCCCATCTGAATCTGCGTCACATTGCTATTTTCTTCTCTCTTCTGTGATGGTTTTCTTTCTTCGGGGCTATTTTCCGTCGCATAGACTAGAAGTTCACATGCGTCTTCTTCGGTTGCTGGCACGCAACTTTTTCAGCAAATATATATTTTTTTATTTTTATTTTCGAGGAGGGGAAATCTTGCATAGACACCAACACGAAGTGTGAAGGTAGTGCCGGATTCTTACCGGCTAAACCCCTCCCTGGACTGAAGGTCCCCACGAACTATTTCGGTTAACTATGGTAAAGCCATAGCCTATAGAAGTGCACCGTGAGTATCCCTTTGGTTTCCGGGCCGTAGCCTTATAAACCTCTGGTCATTACACATTGGTGTTTCCGCTCCAGGTGCCTTTGCACCTATTGCATCGCACCGCCTTACATGTCGCATTCAATGTAAGGTTGGTCCACGCTCTTATTCATTCATCTCATACTTTACCTAAAAGTTTGACCTGGGCTTCTTGTTTCCTTGTTTTTCGGCGCGGTCCTTGGAATTTCTCCACGGGATCTGCTTACCGGTCGGTCTTTTTCCTTCTTCGGAATTCTCCTTCGCTCATCTACTTCTCTCTTCCTCTTTTTTCTTCTCTCTTCTACCTGATATTTGATTCTTGCTTTCTTTTGCTTTGTTTGCCTAGAGTTGCAATCTAGGTCTTTTATGTTTTTTTACCTCTTCTGGATTGTAATCCTCTGCTTGTCTAATCAATGGACTATCATGCCCTTCTGCTTTCTGAAAAACTTTAATAGCCTTTTGGTTAGCAAAGTTAATAGCCAGCTCGAGCTTAAATAGCCTGCCCGAGCTCCCACTAAGCTGACGAATAACGACGTGGGGTGATCGCGCACACAGTACTGCGGTATACGGCGCGCGATCACTGTAGGCGTCGAAAAGTCGCATTTCCCGGCATGGCGCGGTAAAACTTTAAATACTGGTAATATAAAAGCGTCAATTATTCTTTTCGCGCAAGAATCGGATTTTTCAAATATATAATAAATAGAATAATCTCCGACAAACATACTCATGCCCAAAAATTCGGTAACTTCGTTAAAGTATGTCTGGTTAATTATTTTTAGGCAGCGTCGGCTAAAATTCAATTATTAATAAGCATTTATTTCTTCAAAAGGATTTGTTTTGAATCTAGATTGTCAAATGTAATTGTAATGCAGTTAAATATTTCAAGAAAAACGACACTTGAAAATCTATCCACTTTTCAAGTTGAAATACATTTTCTTTTATTATCTTGGGTTGTATAGTGTATCAAGTAAAATATATCGGAGAAAATTTACTATAAAAATCCCAATTGTATTTAAATTTTTACTATCAACACTCCGCCACGCTATAAACAAAAAGTTTTAAAATAAAACGAAACTGAGTTTTTATAGCTACAGCCCTGGATCCTTTTCACATTTTCGAGGAGAATTGTAAAATTCATGCACTCGCCGCAATTTATTTTCTCCACATACATTTCGTTTCGAGTTCGGTTTCGAAGCGAGCAAAATAGTTTTCATATTATTGCGTGGAGCGCCTTACTGGGGAGACGAAATATGTTTATGCTAAATACCAATAGGATTTATGAAATAAAAAGCTGCTTGCCCTTTAGATCGTATTTCCCTCTTTTTTTACTACTTGAATGGTATATCGATTTTACCTAAAATGTATTTCTTCGTTTTCTCTGGGTAGGTCAACTTTTCTTATGTTAGGAAAATTTTCACCAACAAAATAAGTTATTGTTAATATGTCACAAACAGAATTTTTACCTGATTTTAAATATTTACATGTATAGAATATAACCTTTAAAATATAATCTCTTGTCAAGAAAATAAAAGTAATAAGTTATGTTTGAATTTAAGGATATGAAGAAACGCTTCAAATTTCTGTTTCTATTTTACAAAAATGTATTACTTTACTACTAATAAATATTGATATCTGTTTTTCAATCATCTGTTGTTTAGATGGATCTTTTAAGCAAGCTACTGTAGAACCAATGTAGAGAGCAGCTAACCACCAACTATCCGATGCCATACAGTGTGTCTCACGACGAACTACCGCTATCGATTTCTCGGAAAATAGCCAGGAAAATTTTTAAAACTTATCGTTATACAAGTCGGTGGGGGCAACTCGGTTAAAATGTTTTCAGGTTGATGCCACTCCCGGTTATACCGGAAGTTAATACCCCATATGTCATTTACTTTTGAGATTTTATTCAAAATTTTAGACATTTTTGACGTATCAGGTCCTTTACCTAAGTCTAACTGTTTTTGACATATATGAAAGCCTTTATTATTTAATTGAAGCTAGTTTCCTTCTAAAATGGGATCTATTTTAGTGAATTGTATTGATATTTTGATAATAAATGAATATAGGGTGATCAGAAAATAAAATTGAATATTAACTTGAAAAAATCATTACAAGTCAATTTTTTAAATATAAGTCCCCCCTTTTTAATATTATTTCTTATTTAGTACATAGATAAAATATTTATTAGATCCGCAAAGTTTACTCCCAAACACGGCAAATTTACGACAATAAAATGTAAACAACGTAGATCAGATATCGGCATGCGTACTACAAAATGATCAGGTGACCATCGACAGGACCGAACTTCGAAAATCTATTTGTTGGTTTAATTAGTCATAAATGGTGTCTAAATCAAGCAAGTTATGAAAGTTGCAACCATGGTTGCAATCTTTAGTAAAGAAGTCGGTGTCATGTAGCTTTCTTGTTCTGGGAGTCACATCATATGGGCACAAATAAAATCTGAAGCAGAAGGGAATAATCGGGTCAGTGTCTACCGATTGGAGTTAGTTTAGTCATTTCCTATATTGTGGAAGTAAAATTGTGAAAAAAATGTATCTTGCTATTTCTTTAATCTATTGTTTCCGTCTGTGTGCGTTAACTATAAAAACAAGCTACTCCACCTACTATAAAAACATGTATTTAGTTCAAATATTGCCTTAATTTCACGCTGTGATATTTTCCTAAATAAAACATAAAATACATACCGAAAATATGAAATTCCTGGTATTTTACCCTTGTTTTGGCAACACGTTGTGGAGTCCATTATATTAAATAAAAACACAAAAAAAAATAAAATAAATCACTTAAAATGCTATAAATCCGTTTAAATCGCACGCAACTCACAAAGCAAAAATAAACACAAAATTGGCGTTGAGCCGATACTGTGCTCTTTACGGATGGCGCTACGAAACAACCGATCGATAATAGGAAGTCGCTTATACGCATGCCCTTATCTGACTGGCGCCCGATGTGCAGAAACGCATTTTTTCGCCCATGGTTTGCCATTTTTTGGCTTTAACAGCCGTCAAGAGTAGGGGTCCATAGTAGAGGTCAGTGATTTAGTATTAAAAATAAAGGTGATTTTAATAAGGTGACCTATCCGAAAAATTTTTAGTTTTTGAGATATTTAACATTTTTATATTGTAAAAACCCTATACAGTTTTTTTTTATTAGTTGGCCATAAAATAAGCTCGTTATATAAGTTTTCCGCATTGCATTAGATAGTACCTCGAAAATTTAATAACCGACCTCTAAAAGAAAGAGGTTCTCAGTTCGTCGGCTATGTATTTTTTCCTATATATACCGATTACTTCGGAATGAAGGCACCGATGTGAAAGAGATTTTTTTACGTATGTCCAGGAAGTTACTGCGGTGGTCCAATATTATTTTGTATGAAATTGGTGCAGTAAAATCCAAGAGGGCGCTGACAATGTAAAAGAACAAATGTTAATTATTTTTCATTGTTCAATGTCAACAATATTTTGTTAAAATAAATGATTAAATAATCACTCTGTGAATAGATATCCCATGGGAACAGGGTAGTTATATTTTTTATCACTATCCACGAAAGTCTAAAAGAAAAATAAATCAGTTATCGGGCTTAACTTTTATTATCTTTGTCGTTTAAATGTTTTCTTAAAAGTATATAAACTCGTAAATTTATGAAGACATAAAACTAAGAGACCCTTTCTAAGATTTGGCTATAAATCTGTCGAAATAATCCTACTCTGGTTATGGAAATAAAACCAGACGTGTTAAGAGTAGTTTTTAACATATCGTATATGAAATACCGTTAAAATGTATTAAAATATTGAACGATTTTCTCATTATTAGGAAACAAAAGAATAATCAAATAAACTCATTATACTGTAATATAACATTTGTGAAAGGAGGTATGTAGGGTCTGTTTTTTTCTGATTGCAAGAAAGAATGATTCAAATACCAGCATTATGAATAATGGGGCACTCAGGATTTTTCACAGACGTTATATTATCTTATTCCTTTAGTTATAGAAAGAAATAGAATAGTTTTATTAATTGTGTTTATATAAAAATTAAGATTAAGACGCTCACAGGCCAATTCTTGAATCAAGCATCCGGTATAGAATAGCTAATGCCCTCAGCACGTAACGATCGAAACCTTCGAACTTTAAGGGAAAGAAATTGACGTTTACCGGGTTCCATTGGGTAATATGGGTACAAACGGGAAACAGAGGGGTGTCGAGGAGTGTAAGATTCGAAAACACTCTTTTAAGAAATAGTAGAGGTCAGCCATAATTTGAATGTCGTTAGAACGGTACCGTGAGTACCAGTGCCGTAGAATAATTACGTCCCGGGTGTAATCGTCGGGGAAGAAGGTTATCTTTGTTTAATTTGGGAAATTAAGGGATTATCGTGTCTTATCTTAGTGGGGCATTTCGCGATTTTCATACGGTTTGATTAAGTAACATAAATAGCCTTTTATTTCTTTTTTTTTCGTTTAATATTTTATTAAGCTATTTATACGTTTTTTTTTCAAAATTGGGTTTACGTTTTTGGTTAAAATAACGGCCAAGAAGAGCAATTATGTTAGTTTTCGTAATTGTTATCAGTTGCTCATTGTAAATAGTATGTTTTTCTATTTATTCTTGTTAAATAGATTTAAGTGTTTAGAGAAACTTGTTTTATTCGATTTAATTAAAACCTTCACGCGAATTAACTTGCGGGCGCGTTGTTGCGAGACCTACAAAACAAGAGATGTCTTCTGACCAACTAATTAGCATCCTTTTCTGAGTCCTGAAGTTCTGAGTTGTGGTTGGTAAGCTTAAATAACCGTTGTTGTTTGGTACTAAAGCTGCAAGAGAGAAGATGAACGACCAGACTTCCAGAGTGTCTTTATTACTGTGAAATTTAATTGTAGGTTATTAAAATAGTCACTAATTAATATGAGGCAAAAAACGATTATAGATAAAATGATTAACGCTACCTCAATATGTCATTAGCAGGAGTCTAAAATCAAATTCTGTCACAACAATATGGCGGCCAAAAAAATTAGTATTGTCAGATTTTCTCCAAAATTGGTATGAGGGAATTTTCGGGGATATACCCAACGAATCTGAAATTATTTTTTAAAAATTCAAAATGGCGGATCCAATATGGCGGACAAAAAAATTAAATTTAACCAATTTTCTCCAAAATTGATACGGGAGAGTTTTGGGATTACACATAATGAATCTAATATTATTTTTAAAAAATTCAGTATGCGGACCAATATGGCGGATAAAAAAAAATTTGTCAGATTTTTTCCAAAATTGGTATGAGGAAGTTTTCGGGGGAGCACATAACGAATCTGAAATTATTTTTAAAAAATTCAATATGGTGGATAAAATATGGCGGGAAAAAATCAATTTTGTCCAGTTTTCTCCAAAATTAGTACGGGGAAGTTTTCGGGATCGCATATAACGAACCTGAAATTATTTTTAAAAAGTTCAATATGGAGGATCGGATATGGCGGACAAAAAATTAATTTACAAATCTGAAGTTATTTAAAAAAAATAAATATAGGGATCCAAGATGGCAAAGTAAAGATTTTACATTTCTTGATTTTGTCTAAAATCTCTATTGTGGGATTTTAGTTAGTGTCGATTACGAATTTAAAATATTTTTCGAAAAACTCAATTTGGCGAATCCATCCTAAAAATTTTACATTTTTCGATTTTCTCCAAAACTGATATAAGGGGTTTTTGAGGGTGTAAATTATGAATTTCAAATTATTTTTTCAGGATTCAATATGGCGAATCTAATATAGGGGACTAAAATTTTTACAGCTGCACTAGCGAGCAACAATGCCAGGTTAATTACTTGGCCGGAGAGAAGGGTTGGTTATTCAAGGTGTCACTGCATCGGTGGCTAAGTTGAATACGGAAACTTTTTGTGATGTCAAATAAAACTTGTACATAAATATTAATAAAAAAAAATCTTTATCTGGATATTAAACGGTGTTGCTGTGTTGATAGCATAAAGCATATATGTTAAAAATTAAATCTTTAGTTCATATAATCACACTATTTTGAATTTCAAAAGATTACAAAATTTCCTTCTGAAAAAAAAAAGAAATTACCAATTAGTTCAAAGTTAATACTTAATATTTTATGAACTAAGAAATGATTTAAAGCAAAAAAAAATTGAAATTAACCAAGGTAGAGTAATTTCAATATATATTAATGAATATTCATATGAAACAATAAGGGATCAAATAAGATTTAATATATAACACACTCTAGTATCTACTGTCGCTGAAACATGATGTAAAAACTATATTATTCCATGATCAGGGGATAGTATGCCGGAAAAATGAACAACGCTTATAAAAAAAAATAATAGAATAAATTTAATATTCAAAATGAATATAGTTGTTATCATTGAAATACAAAAATAAAATAATACTAAATTTGCCTGATAATCGGAAGGTGAGATGTAAGCTTTATTGTTTCGAATAAATCTAGCCGCAACTCTGCTCAACTTGGCAGTAATGTGTAGATACAACTGAAACATCAAAAGGTAGACGCAATAGATAAACCAAAAAAACACTAGGAAAAAACTGTATGAATAACCAGTGTATAGAAAACGAGTAAGTACAGAACTGTCACACGGCTTATCTCGGTAAAAATAACTCAAAAATACCAAACAAATTAAAGATAAAGTAATTATTTAACTAAACTCAATTACCGAGAAAATTTAAACGATTTTCCTACCCAAAATCCCCAAAAATAATTCAAGTAACTTAAGAAGGAAAAATCTACAGTTTCTTTCAACGCTACAAATAGGAAAAGTGACCGTTAAGGCAAAATGTCCTCGGTTTAATATCAAAGATCTATGCTTGCGCACAACGTTATCTCCTTCGGGCGTGTTCAAAATTTTGACACGTTTGAAGGAAATGATAGCTCAAAAATAACCCTGACCAAGAACAGTAGACTGAAATATATTTTTTAAAAAGCCTATTCATTGATAATTAATAATTTCCGCTCAAAGAAGATATGGATTTCAAGTAAAGAGATAAACTTCCTGAAAGTCTGTGGTCTTCGTAGACTAGATGTCACCCCGAATCAATTGCGACAAAGCAACTTACAAAACAGGTATTTGGTGTCACATTAAAAAAAACACTGTCAAATTCGACACTGATGGAATAGACGTAAAACCTAACCATAAAATAATATAAAAAAAAATCTACACAATTATTTAAAATAAACTTCCATAAAAGTGGATAAAGGGACGAATTTTACTCGAATAGTAAGCAAAAAAGCTGAAATTTTACCGAAAGAAGCTAATAGTAGTTTAAAATCAAAAAAATAAATAAATAAATAACCACCCACAGTCCAGCAAATACCCAGCCAAACAACACAATAGAGGTCAAACTCTTAATGCAAATTGAAAAGAATCAGTGAATGTATATTGCATTTAATATAAAAAGCTAAAATTTTAATAAAAAAAATTAGGAAAATTCTAAAATTGCAGCGCCTTTATTATATGTATCATTGACTTACAAACAAAGACAACCAAGTGAAATACTTTTAATTTGGCATAAAATGCAATTTCTTTATTTAGTTAGTTTATGTTTATATATTTTTAAATGTTCTAAAGCGAGATGAATACTTCCATGTAGAAAAGTTTTATAAAAATTTAAAATATTTTCAACGACACTAATATACTTTTATTCAACTTTATAAAAGTTTTAAAGTAAACATGACATGGAACTCGTATTTTTCGTAACAAAAAGGTTATTTCTTCGTATAAATTTGCTTAAATGTTGAAAAGTTTTCATTTTGACTCTTTCAATCACTCAGAGCCACCCAAACTTTAAGTACAAGATTTCAGAAAACATGTAGTATTTTAGTACACGATATTTTTATATTATATTTGTTTAATAATGAACTTTATTAAAAAATAAATAGAAAAGAATGAACCACAGAGCAGTAAAATAACTTTACACGGTAAGTAACTGTCCACTATAAATTAGACCGGCTACATATGAAATCAATTTAATGAAAAATAAGTAGTTCTAGGTTTCTAAAAATAAAATATTACTTATACCATATAACAATCTTCATTTAAAAATCATCTAAAATAACACAGAATTGTTTCTATATTTATAAAACTCGATACAGAAGAGAATTCAAAAAATTATTTGATCATATCTTTAAGCAATAAAATAACTTATTGTTAAGTATTTAATACTAAAGGTTGCTATCCTTAAGGGTGTCTACCCCAAAAATCATTAAAAATCCTCAAAAGAGAAGTGTAAACTTCATGAACTCATCGAAAAAGGTATGAATAATTTAGGTAGATCTTACAGAAATGCTATTTGTCAATAACACCCCACATATGAACTTGATGAAACAGTCAATTCTAGCCACATTAATCACTATGGCTTTACTAATGAAAAGCCAAAGCATGACAACTGTCCTATGGATGTAAAAACTTGGTCATGGTATTACAGGGCCACATTATTAAATCTTGACCAAACTTGTCAAAGTCAAACGGATAAGAAGTCGGGATAAATAATTAAGCGATCAAGCATCTTCTTCTTCTTCTTCTTCTTCTTCTTCTTCTTCTTCTTCTTCAAACGCATATCCACTAATGGATGTTTGCCATTACATTTTCCATTTCTTCCCTACTTCTCGCAGTTTGTATCAATGTCTGAATATCTTGCAACCCCGTCCACTGTCTGATATTACGGAGCCAGGCCATCTTCTTTCTTCCAATTGCATTTTTGCCCTCGATCTTGCCTTCAATCATCAACTTTAATTTGGCATGATGTACCCTAGGCGTCTTTCTTTTCTTGATTATGCTGAATAGTTCACGTTCTTTTTCGATACGTGAGAGAACTTTTTCATTGATCATTCTCGCTGTCGACGATATCTTAAGGATTTTTCTGTATATCCACATCTCGAAAGCCTCTAATTTATTGATTGCGCTTGTCTTTAATGTCCAGCCCTCCACACCATAAATAAGTATTGACCATACGTAACCTTTTATGAACATCAGTCTTAATTTCAAGTCAAAATCCGAACACGTAAGCACTCGCCTGAGTTTTACAAAATCATGTCGCGCCTGTTTAATGCGACATTTTACTTCGTTGTCAGAAGTCCATTTTTCGAATATCCATGTGCCCAGATAATTAAATTTGGTGACTCTTTCTATGGGTATTGCGTTGAATCTTACGTTGGTGTTTTGGAATAAATTGGGATTTCTTGAGATAATCATGAATTTTGTTTTTTTATTGGTGTTCAAGCCCATGGATTTGCTGCGCTCTCCTATTATGTTGATGAGTTCTTGGAGGTCGTTTATATTGTCTGCTATCAAGACTGCGTCATCCCCATAACGGATGTTATTAATCCATATTCCGTTAACTTTAATTCTCATTTCAATATCTTCCAAAGCGTCCTGGAATATTGTTTCCGAATAAAGGCTAAAAAGGAGAGAGGGCAGCACACACCCTTGTGGCACTCTTCTTCGGATTTCTATCGGTTTGAATAGATTATTATTTGATTTTATCTGCGCGGTTTGATCCCAATTTAAGCTTTCAATGAATCGGATGTCTTTATGATCTATGTCGAGTTTTTTAATAAGCAGCATTAGTTTATGATGTTATACACGATCGAATGCTTTTTCGTAATCTATGAAGCATAGGCACACATCTTTTCTCTGATCCTAACAGTTCTGAACAAGCACCTGTGCAGTGACTATCGCTTCTCTCATACCTAGGCCCTGCCTAAACCCAAACTGTGAGTCGCTTATGTCTCTTTCGCATTTATTATATATTCTTTGATGTATCATTTTTAGAAATATTTTTAGGTTATAACTCATTAAACTAATGAGTCTATGATCTTCACATTTTCTTGCGTTGGTTTTCTTAGGCAGGGAATGAAGTGAAGTGAAGCATAGTCATTGTTTGGGGTAGCAACCCGTTTCGTAAATGATATTAAATATTTTATGAAGTGTCGCGATGCCTCTTTCATCCAGAAGTTTCAATATCTCAGACGGATTCTCGTCTGAGCCAGTCGTCCTGTTGTTTTTTGAATTTTGTATAGCTTTTTCTATTTCTGCTTTGGTGATTGATGGGTCCGTTAAATAGTCGCTCCTATTACCCTCTTCCAGAAGTCTGTCATCATAGAAGAGTGCTTCTACATACTTTCTACTACAACATCAAGCATATCAAATTTATATATGAACGGTTTTCTGGTGATGAACTGTTGGAAAGATGTGTTCCTGATGTAATAGAAATTTCGGAATCCAACATAGGATGTGAAATAACGACAGATATAACCAGGCACGGAGGGGATGATCCCTTCCCACCCCCAAAAGCTTTGAGTTCAGGAAAATAGATCCGATTCTGCCACTTATACTAGGAATGTGTATACTAATGGCATCTCCCCTCCCCGTCAACAACTTGTTTTTTATTGCGATCGGCCCCTCCGAAGAGCTTCGACCCTGTCTTTTACACGTAGAAATGGGAATTTCACTAGTGTCTCCCCTCCCCTCAACAGCTTGCTTTCGCTCGCCATTGTGTACTTTTGTGATGTCCCCCCCAAGAGAGGGACTTGATCTTCCCCTGGATACGATAGTGAAAAAGACATGAAAAAAAAAAAAACGATAATTATAAGCCAAATTTGCAGAAGCTAAAAAACTAGAGTATGAAAGACCATGCTATGAATCAGGAGGATTTGTATGAATATAAGTTTTACTCAAATTAGGTAATTTTTATAAATCATTTATTTTACAAAATATTTAAAAATATTTTTTTTTTTTGCAATGTTCGACAACAGATTGATGACGAAGTTCTCAACGTCATAACCTGAGCTTCTGAAAATTTCAGTTTTGTAGCTTAAGTATCAAAGTAAGTAAACTTAAAAAGATGAAGAAGAAGAAGAAGAAGAAAATATATATGTATTTGGTGCCAAATAGTAACCAGGAGACACATGGATGTTCTTCGTAAACTCTTAAACACAGTGTTAGGAAGGGTAACATAAATCCTTAAGAAGCACATACCAAGAATTATGCAAGCAATGTCTATCTTATTATATCAATATGTGAAATTTAACGGTGTCAAAAGTATTTTTTGTCTTGTGAGTTTTTCTAAATAAGTGACTCGAGTTGGTTTGCAAGTAAATAAAAAAAAGGTAATATTTAGAACCGCTTTCCTGTGCATTTCATTATATTTCTAGACTTACAGTCGTCTATCTCTCACTGAATCTTTATAAAAATATTTTAGAGTTGCATTTTTTTAAAGTTTTGGTGCCTGTCGATCCAAATTTAATTTTACCGAGAAGTACTCAAAGTTTACCATCGGGCTTTGTGAGGTATCCCTTACAGCCACAACCCCAATTATTTAAATTGATAAATGAATAAATTTTAGGGTAAATCCTTTTTATTTCTAACGCGCACAAGAAACATAGAACATTAAAAAGACACAAACACACACATACACAGCTCTAGGTCCTGCCAAGCGGTTTCCCATCCAAGTACTAACCAAGACCACCGTGGATTCACCTCAATGATCATACGTAGAATGGCCTAACCACTATAGTGAACCCACACCAAAAAAAAATATACGTTTTAAACAATAAATAACAGCGAAAACTAGCTTACATTTTTCGTAAAGAGTAACTTAGTCCCAGAAAAAATATAAAACCTGAAAATATCTGATAATCTGAACTTTGCTAAAAAACGATAGAAGTTTTAATGAAATATAAAATATTAAAGGCAATCATACCTCTAATAAAGACTTTTCTCCAGTTTAACCGACCTTATAACTTGGAACTTTTACTCTTTCGGTGGTAGTAATACAGTGGCTCAAAATGATCACTCTGAGATAAGAATTGTTATAAAATGCTAAAAAAATACGTTTAAAAATAATGCCAATATAAAAGCAGCTTTTTTAATTCTAGGTAAAATAACGCAGATTTAGTGAAGGCAAAAAAATAATAATTATTTATTTAGAATATCTAGAAATATTACAGTAATCTTCGGACTTATGACCCTGATCAGTCATTTTATTGCGCTTCAAAATTTTTACACTCGCTTAACTATAAAAGTTTTAATTTTAATAGACTTCAAGACGGAAGAGGTTCTAAATTTGACCGCTATTTTTAGTATATGTACATGGTGGATCATTTAGGATGTTTTTATAGGGTATCTGGGAAACCGTTAATAATTTTAAAAATCTGATAAAGTAGTCTCGAGTTCTTTTTGACAAAATTATAATGGCGGAAACAAAATACGGCAATCGCGATTGGTTTCGGATTTACATAGTGATTTTTGAATTTTATTATATAATAAAATGTCACATATTTTATTTGTTAAAGCAACTGAGATAAAATTAGTAAACCACTGTTGAGGTATTTTTTCCTGTAGAATCCAGTGGCATAGTCAGCTTTTTAATTTTAGTTTTAACAACGGAGGAATAATACCAAGTTATCATTTTTTAAATGCATTTTCTTTAAAAATATATTATATTGCAAATACAAATTGACAGGAAATAGGCTGAAAACAGTTCGTTTTTTTTAATAGGGAGTGTCTATATTGATATAATTTAAAATCATTTATGTCATTTTGAACCGCTTCTAAAAGAAGGGGGGTTCTCAATTCGTCGACTACGTTTTTTTTTTATGTATGTACACTGATTACTCCGGAACGGAGGCACCATACCAAAATTGGTATTAGGGAATTCTTGGAATTGTACACAACGAATGTAAAATTATTTTTAAAAAATTCAACATGGCGAATCCAGTATGGCGGACAAAAAAAATCATTTTTGTCCGATTTTCTCCAAAATTGGTAGGGAGGAGTTTTCGAGGTCGCACATAACGAATCTGAAGTTATTTTAAAGAAATTTATTATGGCGTATCCAATATGGCGGATAAAAAATTAATTTGGTCCAATTTTTCCCGAAGTAATATTATTGAATTTTTGGGATCACACATTGCGAATTTCAAATTTAAAAAATATTAAATATGGCAGGTCCAAGATGGCAGATTAAAGATTCTACATCTCTCGATATTGTTTAAAATCAGTATTGGAAGATTTTTGTTAGGGTTGACTACGAATTTAAAATATTTTTTTAAAAACTCGATCTGACGGATTCCATATGACGCAGTAAAAAATTTTACATTTTTCGATTTTCTCCAAAACTAATATAGAAGGTTCTTGAGGGTGTAATTTATATTTATAATTAATTAAAAGTATTTTTTCAGGATTCAATATGGCGAATTCAATATAGGGGACTAAAAATTTTACATTTCTCGATTTTGTTCAAATGTGGGACTGGATCGTTTTTGAGGATGTAAATAACGAATATAAAATTATTTTAAGTCAATCGAATATGTCAGATGCAATATGAATCAAGAAATTTTAAATTTGCGGATTTCATCCAAAATTGGTACTAGGGGGCTTTAAAGAGTTCAGATTTAGATTACATTAAGACGTTAAAATTAGATTTTTGAAATTCAAGATGGCGGATCCAAGATGGTGTGTTTAAAATTTTTGACTTATTCGCATTTTTTCAAAATTTAATTTTTTACTATTAGATGGATAAGATACAATATGAGGAACTGAAAATTTTACATTTTCCGATTTTTACTAAAATTGATATTGCGATATACTCAATATGAAGTACAAAATATATCGAGATATGAAATTTACGTCTCAAGTTCTTTCCATATCGATATTGGAAGGTTTTGAGGCCTATATTATCAATCTAAAATTAATTTGAAATTTAAGATGGTGGATTTACTATGACAGAATAAATATTTGTTTCAGACAATTTCACTGGTATTTGGAGAACTCTAAGAATCAAAGAATTTTTAGTGAATCATTTTCGGGTTATTTACAACTTTGGAGAAAATGAATACTTTTTTGCCATCCTGGAGTGATTGCGACGTACACTAATTTCGATTAGTATTTACTTCAAATAATTTATGGATACCATAATTAATTTAAAACTAAAATTCGAATTTTAATCAAAAAAAAAATTGAACCGACTTCTAAAAGTGCGCTAAAAAGTGAAAAATAACTATAAATTTTTATATGAAATAGAAATTTTTGAAGTCGGCGCGAAATTATTTCTAAATGAAATAAATAACTACTAATATATACAAATTATGGTAGAAAGCAATTACAAATAGAGTATTTTTAATCTGTTTTTGCGAATCACAATTTGTCAAGTATTAGTTTCGTGCCGACTTTAAAAATTTCAATTTCATATGAAAATGTATAGTTATTTTTCATTTTTAACGCACTTTAGGGAGTCGGTTCAATTTTTTTTTATAAAAATTTATTTTAATCACAGTTTCTTAACCTATAGTACATAATATAATAAATATTCTAAATGATCTCGATAAAAAAGAATATCTAAATGCTCAAATCACTTCCACAGATCACTGCTAAGAACTGTTTTTAAGTACGATGAATATAACATAGTGTATATTATGTTTTAAAATAGTAGGCTGTGACTATGGATAAATAAAAGAACTTGCAATTTGTCTATTTAAAAATTCAAAATGAAATATTTTAAAATTTCGAAAAATATTATATGGTAGAATATAATATTGAGTGTAATAAACAAAAGCAAAAAGCCTCTGATTTATATTTTAAACGGTATCCGGAGCGCGAACAACCCATCCCGACAATTTTTAAGAGACTAGAGGAAAATTTAATCAATTTTGGATCCTTCAAAATGCCACGGCCAAGGATGTATAAAAAAGAAGAAAAAGAAAATGAAATTATAAATGTAATTTCATGTGTTAGGGCAGATGGATGTTGGGGTGTCTCATAAGAAATGGAGATTTACAAATCTTTAATCCAATCCAAGATGGATTATGGATGTATAATTTACTATTCAGCCCCTACCTCCTATATCAGGAAATTAAACCCTATCCATAATAAAGGCATACGCCAATCCATAGGTGCTTTTCATACCAGTCTAATCAATAGCCTATATTGTAAATCGAAAATCCCATCATTAGAACATAGAAGGATGCAACTTACTTTTAATTATGTGAGCTCTCTCCACTTCCATCCTTACATCCCGCATTTTAAATCCTTTATCAACCTCCCCAACAACAGCACTTCTTTGAATAAATATCCTCCTTTTATTTATACTAACTTTGCTGAAACCAGGGAACGTCTATCAATAACTATGTCCTCAGTAGCTAAAATAAACACCTACCTATTCCCACCCTGGGGTCATTTCCCCATCAGTTGTAACTTCGAACTTACACTACTAGATAAAAAATAAATTAACCCGATAATAATCCAATCAAGGTACTATCAAATAATTCAATTGAAATACAGCAATCACGAACTCATATTTACTGATGGCTCCAAAAAAGCTAATACAGTCGGAGCATCATACTATACAAAGAATGCAGAAAAAGTGTTCTCCCTTCATGAATCCTCTTCAATCCTTACTGCTGAGCTATTCACGATTCTTAAAGCCTTACAATATTGCATAAATACCTCTGAATCAAACTGGTTGGTAATTTCAGACTCTCTAAACTCCCTCAAATTAATCGAATCATACAATCCTAGTTATTTAATAGCTCATGAAATCAAAACCCTAATAAAATACTCCCATATCAGGAACAAATCCTTCATCTTCCTCTGGGTACCAAGTCATATTGGAATCCCAGGAAATACTAAAGCCGACACCCTCGCTTCCAATCATCAAAACTCTCCTAATAAAATAAACAAAATATTCCACCCTCAAGATCTTAAAAACTCTTTACATCATATGTCTCAAAACCTCATTCAACTAGAATGGGACCTTCTGGATTCAATCAACAAACTTCAATTAGTTAAAAAGACTTTCTTTACTGGCATCCCTTCCCCTAATCTACCAAGACAAGAATTAACCATAATGACTAGGCTCCGAATTGGCCAGACGAAGCTAACCCATGAATATCTCCTAAAGAAATCCTCTGCTCCTTACTGTGAAACCTGTTATACCTCCCAAACATATCATCAATGAATGCATAAAATATGAGCATCACCCATTCCGTCAATTACAGGAAAACAAGATTGATATTCTCCTCTCCTATCAAAATTCTAACAATGTTATCAAATTTATCAAATACATTGGATTATACAATCTAATGTAGAAACAATATATATCAAGGAAACCAAAAAATGGACGCTAAAAGACCTAGTAGTCGATGCGTCCCTAATCCATATCTCTCTCTCTCTCTCATAAGGAATCATTAAAAAATTTAAAGGAAAATAAGTTTAAATGTTACAAGACAAGGAAAACTCAGCTTCTTCTCCCTGGCGACCCTGAACGAAGACTGAACTTCTGTAATTTGTACATGGGTACGTTACGAAATAATGATGATATATTTAGTCACCATAATATTCGTCAATGGGTAGATCAGAACCATTACCAACAAATAAATAGGATTAAATAAAGATGATTCCATTTTAATGTGTTGGTTGCTTTGTTGGATAACATAATAATGGCCTATGAAATATATGAAGGGAATTTAAATGCCCAAGCCTACTTAGACATTTTAGTAAGACACATCGTTTTGTTTATCGATAATTTGCCTTTAGCGGAAAGTAACAGATTATATTTTCAACACGATGGATCTCCGTCTCATAACGCGCTAATTGTTGTCGACTGTCTTAAAGCTAATTTTGCACAGAAATGAATAGCAAACAAGCAGTCAGCTGATCTTACCACCTTAGATTGCTTTTTCTGGGGGTATATAAAAAACAAAATCTATCACAAGAGAAATACAACTCTAGAAGAATTATAAGAAAATTTTGTTCCGGCTATGTGAAGTATTACTAATATTCATATTCATAAGATTCTAAGCAAAAGACTGCAAAGATTATGTCTGGAAATAATGTACAACAGTTTGAATATTTATTGTAGTTAATTTAGATTTTTATTGATATTTTTGCCATTCTGAGTTTAGTTTAAGTTTGTTTTTCATTTATGTATTTGTGTAGTTTAACAATTTATTGTTCTTTTAAAATGTGTTATCATAGACATGCACTACTTGGTCCTCATGAGCCGCCAGCTGTCTGTGATCTTAATAATAAAAAAAATATGATTATTTCTTGTCAATTTATATTAAGAATAAAATATATTTTTAAAAAATTGCAAAATACAAAAAAAATTATGCAAAAAAGACAGGATGTTCCACTTATTAAATTTAAACTTGATATTATATATCCATAATTAAAAACTGAAATTAAACACCTGACTACGCAACTGAATTCAACAGAGAAAATTACCTTATGTATGTATATGTTTAGAATTGGTGTCTGCACACTGCGACCTGGTAGATTTATTATGCTCCTCTATTGTTGCCCAGTCGTAAGACTTGCGTTAGCGGCTAGCGCAGGTCCCCCAGTTTTATTTCCCTCAGAAACCTCAGGATTCTGAACGGCTTTAAGGTGGATAGCTCTCCTTTTTCGATTCGGTATGCTCCCAAGAACCGCATCCTAGGGTTTTCTAGAGCACTGCATTCTGAAAGGATATGAATAGAAGTTTCAACCTCCTCATCGCAGAATCTGCACTCTTCTCCTTCTACCATTCCGAGTTTCTTGGAGTGTCCCTTCAGGTGGCAATGCTCCGTCAGGCCCCTGTCAGAGTTGGTTTTTACTCAGGTTTATGCATTCTTTGACTCTGTTCTGACTGTAATGTCCAAGAAGTATTTTCGCTTGTCTGAATCCTTAGATTCGACCAATAATTGGATCTCCTGCATTCTTCTATTTAGAGTATTCCAACATTACGCTGCTGCTGATTCTACAGAAAGGCTCTGGTCACATAAATGGTATCTTAGCCTCTTTCCTCGCTAACCTATTATTTCATTCCCCTCTATCCCGATCCCGGTACCGGCGTGAGGGTGAATATTATTCTTACGCAAATCATTTAATTCTTCTAGGCAGTCCCAGATTATCTTGGAAAAAGTATCTTAAGAATGCCTTGTTGGTTTTGTCGTAGTTGCTTTGATAAATAAAATATAGGGCATTTTAGAAAATGGAAAAATTCTAAAATCGCCACGTAAATCTGAAACCAATCGCAATAGCTGTAATTTGTTTTTGCCATTATAATTTTCTTAAAAAAAAAGAGCTCGGGAGTACTCTATCAGATTTCAAAAATCATTTGCGGTTTCCCAGAAAGTCTACAAAAACATCTAAAACTATTTACCTGTACACCGATTACTCAGAAAAAGCAATAATATTGCGTGTGTTTTGGAAGTTTCTGCTGTGGTTCCCCCAAAATAGGTTCAGTAAAATTTAAGATGGTGCTTATAATTTGGTGGACAAAAATTAATTTTTTCTGATTTACTCCAAAATTGATATGGGGGTCACATATAAAACATTTAAAATTATTTTTAAAAATTCAATATCGCGGTTCTAATATGGTGAATTAAATTTTTACATCTCTGAATTGTTTAAAATTTGTATAGGTAATATTTTGAGCCTGTTAGTTATGAATTTAAAATTATTTTCCTAAAATTCAATATGGCAGATGCAATATGCTGGTCTTACATTTCCCGATTATGTTAAAAATTAATATTGGGGGTTTTTCGAAGATGATTGGATTAAAAAAAAAAAGAAATTTCAAGAAATCCAATATGGCGGATCCAAAATTATGTACATTTTTCCAGTTTTGCTCAAAATTAATATGTCGGGCTAAAATCTTTACACCTATTAAGTTATTTAAATATCTGTATTGGGAGATTTGAGAAGCTAGATTATGAATCTAAAATTGATTTCTTAAAATTCCAGATGCCGAGTTTATGGCAGACTAAATTAGTTTATTTGGTACAATTTTATTCAAAACTGGTATTTGGAGAATTTTCGAAATCAATGAATTTTTTGATATTCAAAAAGTGTGGTTCACAACTTTCGATAAAATGGTAATTTTTTGCGGCCTTAAAAACATTGCAAAGTTGGTACTTAGTTCAAATAATGAACGAATATCATGAGTTCAAAACTAAAAATTTAAAAATTATTTTTTTTAAAATTGCACTGACTTAAAAAAAAAAACAAAAAACGAAAAAAAAATATGAACTTTATTAGGATATTGATAATTTTGGAGTCAGTCCAAATTATTAATAAATGAACCAAATAAGTGGTAACACGAGAAATAAACGATCTACAGTAACACAGCAATTTAAAATTAAATATTTATCAAACCTTTTATGTCAATAACATTTTGTTAACTATTAAATTGGCACCGACTTCAAAATTTTTTATTCTATATAAAAATTTATATCTCCATTTTTCGTTTTCTGGCCCTTTTTTAGAATTAGATAAATTTTTTTATAAGAATTTTATATTTTATATAAATACTGGGTGTGATTTCATTATTATTTAAATTAAATATGGTAATGAACATCTCAGTAAAATTTTACATTATTCTACAACACCTGTAATTTTGTTATTTATACCCACTGTAAGCACTAAAATTATTAGACTACTCCTGAAAATTAAAAACAATAAATATAATACAAATAAACTTCTTGACCCCTTGGCTAAATACAACGTAAGCAAACAAAATTTGTAGTTCATTTACACACTATCTTGCTTGGCGCATTCACCAAACATCACACTCTTAAAATAGGGCGACAATGGTAAGCAACTTTAGTGGCTCGTATTTCGCGATAATATGGTATATTTAATTAAAGCCCTATTCAGTCATATCATTCTCAATTCGACAAAAAGAAAGGTTTTTAAACAATTATTTTACATCTCAACACTCGGTTTACTGAAGATTCTATTATTGTTTTTAATATAAACTGCGGCAACAGTAAAACCGAAAGTCTGATTGGGATATGTCGATGGTACCTTCATCGTGTGGAAGGGCAATGATCCAGAACGTAATGATTTCTTGAAACATCTAAATACCATTCAAATGGAACTATTAAAACTTCAGTATACAGAAAGCCAAGACATACTGGATAATATCTTAATCATAGTTCTAATCATTCTGTTGTAACAAAATGAGGAATTATATGCAACCTCTATAATCGCGCTGTATCTATATGTGATAATGCTGGTTCTTTGGAATAAGAGGAAGCAAATATTAAGTCCGATTTACAATGGAATGATTATCCTTTAAAACTAATTGACGATGTTATAAATAACTTTAGAACAACGAATACTGGACAGCAAGAAACAGATTCCTTCTTCACAATTCCGCACATTAAGGGAACTTCGGAGAAAATAAGACGAATTGCCAACAGTTATAATATAAAAACATCCTTTAAATCAGGAAATACACTTAGAGCTCATTTAATAAAAACAAAATCAAAAACTACCGATAAAAAAGAATGTGTTTACAAAGTTCCATGTGAATGGGGTGAAATGTATATTGGAGAAATCAAAGGACCGCTAAAAGTTAGAATTAAGGAACGTAAAACTCATACACAAAAAGGGGAAACGTCGAGATCAGGTATTGCAGAACACGCCTGGGATAAACAACACCATATAAAATGGTCTGAGACCGCGGAAATATATATGGAACCCAACATGAAAAAAAGACAATTTATAAAAGCAGCTTATATTAAAAACAATAATGGAATCTTCAGTAAACCGACTGCTGAGATACCTAATCTTTGGCAACCACTACCTTATAATTATTTTACATCTTATAAATTAGGGGACGTAGCTTATCTGTAATAATTTTTATTGCAAATATTTAGTAGGATCTATCATAACAAATACCTTTCTATATTTGTACTGTAAAAACAAATCAGATTATGTCTCTACTTCATCGCATAACTTACATGTCTAAATCAGAAAATCGGTGTTTAACTATTCTACCCTTTAACTTCCAGTAGCTTAACTTAATTTTAGTTTGGAGAATGTTAAATAAATTAGCCACAAAAGCTATGTGAGTTTTTCATCACTGAATACGATTTTTTGTTTCAATAGTAGGCAGGGGCGGATCCAGACTCTCTCTTTGGGGGGGGAGGGGGGCAGTGATATCACAAAGGTACAGTATGGCAAGCGAAAGCAAGTTGTCGACGGGGGGAGGGAGGGAGATACCGGAAACATTCCCATTTCTAGTGTAAAAGGTATAGTCGGGTCTATTTTTCTGAATTTGAAGCTCTTGGAGAGGTGGGAGGATGCCAGCAACATACACATTCCTAGTATAAGAGGCAGAATCGGGTCTATTTTCCTGAACTCAAAGCTTTTGGGGGGCGACTATCGCAAGAAAAACAAGGAGGGGAGTGGTGCCAGCAGCATACACATAATAATATAAAAGGTAGAATCGGTTCTATTTTCCTGGACGCAAAGCTCTTGAGAGAGGGGGGCGATCGCAAGCATACACATTCCTATACTCTATTCAAGAACTAGAGAGAATAATAAAACTGTTACCGAAACCTCCAACGTAACTGCTCCAGTGCGACAGGTAACTGACGACTGCCGTAAAACTAATTATATTTAAATATTATAAGCTTTTATAAATTTACTGCAATAATAAAATTTCTGATTGTTCAATTTAATTTCTGTCAGTGAGCAAAGTACACCTTACAGTGTTTCCTTAATGATTTATCTTGTTTGTGCATATTTTTATATATTATATTTTTATAAATTAGTGTGATACCCAAAAATTTATCCTCTATATTTTTTTCCTCAACAAAAAATTAATAACGACGAATGTTTATGATACCTTAAGATATCAATATCTAGATAATAATGTTAAAAGCTGTGAAATGTGTTCCAACATGACAGGAGTTGGAAAATCTACTATGTAGAGAATACTGAAGGAGAAAAAAACGACTGGAATTGTTAATACTCCCAAGCCACATTCGATCACAGGCAGATGAAAAACCTCGTTGGAAGAAGAGATGAAAACTGCATACATTTTATTATGAGAAGCAGATAACAACCGTCGACAAAATTCTAACTAAAATCAATGAAGATCTGGATTTGCCTGAAATTAAAAGAACTGAGCTCTGGAAATTGCTCAGGGAACTTAATTTTTGTTGGGAAAAACCAGATAGGAAATCTGTTCTTATAATCGTCCGGAAACTATCCATTGGAGAAAGAAATATCTCTCTCAAGTAAAAAGTAGAGTTGCTAGAAATAACACAACTTACAAAATTAGTAATTTAACTGAATTTTTGAAAGATTTTTTTGAATAAAGTTACTGCGGAAAGTTGGGAAAAATCCATATAATAAAAGAATAAAGCAAAATGTGGAAACTCGAACTCATGATCGGTGAGATAGAGGAACCAATTATAATTGATTTGAAAGAAGATAGCTTTACTGACTTTAATTACGAATTAGATACGTAATGTTTACCAGTGTAAACGCAACTTATTATTTAAATTTTGTTTTTGTTGTTTTTTATTGTTTAATGTTGTTTATATTTTTTTATATTTGTTTTTATTTTAGTGTGTCCCAGTCTTTAATTTTGTAAATATATAATTCCAATTAGCCGTAATTTTTTAATTATTTTATTATTGTATTTGTGTCTTTTTCTTAAGCGTGTAGAATTAACACGTTTATTTTATTTTTTTGTGGCTATCGGATTTCCATATAATAAAGTAAATTGAATTAAGATGTCAGTGCAATAGAAATAAAAATAAGTAGCTTTAATTTTAACTATAACATATAAAAATTAATTACATTGAATCTCTTTTTAGTGTTTAATTGTAATTCTGTAGATGGTTTAAGAAATAAATAAACTGAAACGTCAAATGTCCTAAAAATGTTTTTAATTAATAATAAACTGACCGATAGCCCCAAAAAAATTTAATATTATATGGACAAATTTATTTTTTATGTATGTTTAATTTCTTATATTTTTGGCAATGGGTATTTTGTAAGTATTTAAATTATAACTTAGAATTTTTTGAGCGAATAAGGCTACGTTTTAGTCTAAATGTACCTAAAAGGTTTTATATGTCAAAACTAAAAATAATAAAAATACACTCCTATGAAAAATATTGGTGTCTAACGGATTTGGTCAAAGTCGTCGGACTAAGGAACACAGGTACTTTACGAAGAAAAAAAAACATTACTCTCTCTAGTTCTTGAAGAAACTAAGTATAAGAGGGAAAATCGGGTCCATTTTCCTGAACTCAAAGCTCTTGGAGTAGATAGTGTAAATTACCGAAATTAGAATTAGAAAAATTATCACAAGTTATTGAATTTGTTAAACTTATAAAAACAAAAATTTTTATAATTATGAAAAAATATGTGAATGAGTTAAGTTATTAATTTATTTTATTGCTTGAACACATACTAAAATTTCCATAAAATTTATTGAGTAACATAAATCAACTTGCCTGTGCGGTATTGATTATCATACGTATAAACGGAATTAAAAATTTTACTGGCATTACTAATTGGCTAAATCATAGATAGTACCGTGAAAAATACAATATATTGACATAATTTTATTATTATTTATAAACTAAAAGTATTTAAACCATGCTTGTAATGGTGGCCATCTTAGCAGAGGCAAAGGCGTATACGGACACACTAAAAAAGGATATGGTTGAATTTACCAGCATTGCTTTTAATCCAACCGCTATTTCCTGTTAACTACAAGCAATAGTTTTTAGGTTTTCAATAAAAGAACAAAAAATGTTAAATTATATTACTTGAATGAAATAAAGAAAATATTGTTTTAACCAGAACGATCAATTGAAATCGAGCAACAAGGGTATTTAATTTAATATCGCTAAATGTAGTAAAATGTAAAATTGCTTGAATGAGCTCTCAAATATGTTACTTGAACCGCACAAGTAGAGTTAGACAGAGCCTAAATATTGGTTAACGTAACACCATGAAATATTTTTATGAGCAGTATCAGTGATTAGTAAAACTAATCTAATTTCTTAAACAAATATATGCAAAAATTGTGTGAAAGATATCTGAATGTTCAATCAACATTCTTTGTTGGTTAAAATAAGCGATATATGATTTAATTAAATCACCAATAGGATATTACTTCAAAAAAATACTATCTTAATACAATGAGTTATGATCTTGGAATGAAACGATTTTTAAATTTGAATCAGTGATAAACAATTCTTGACTCAATAACCGTTTTTTATATTTTAATAACCATAAGTGTTGACACAGTACTTAAGTGGGCTTTTTTTACATACTGTGTCTCTAAACAAGATTGATCATATAATATTTATTAAATACTTTTTCAAAATTAGAATTTTCTTCATAAAAAATTATTAAATTAAAAATGTTATTCTTTCATTATTTGTACAATTATTAATAAACAATAAAAATATTGGGTTCACATGTACAGGGTGAGTCAACGATTGGATGAAGTAGGTTTGTGCCTTTGCGGTGAAATTAACAAAGAATCTATATTTATTGTTTGATACAGTTTATTTTTACGCAGATTTTAAAAATATTTAGGACTCTACAGGATGAGCCAAAAAACTAGGACAGCATAAAGTTGTATTTTTTTAAATAGAACACCCTATATACGAATCGTATTTTCGATTTAGCTTATAATTTTAAATCTTTTTTATTGAGGATTTATTATAACAAAACTTTATAGTTTCTGAGATAATTAAGTTTAAAGAAAAAAAGTCACATTTTCAAGCATCAATTCAATCCTAAATAACGTTTTCAATTTTGTGACAAATATATTCAAATTTGGAATTTAGCAAGGCCAAGGACAAGTTAATATAATTTTTACCTAATATTTGCAATAAAAGCTACACATCGGCTCAAATTTGAACAAGTTTAAATATAATAAATATCTTCTTTTTTTTTTTTAAATGGTACACCCTGTATATTTTTATGTTGTTTAATAGAGTAATAAAAACCCTAAAAGTTTTGTTCAATATATCCTATACCTATTTATAATAGTTTTTGAGATATTTCAGTTTTTCTTATTTTCCATACTTTTTTACAGAAATAGTCTTCATTATCATAGTAGCCATGTAAAATAATAAAAAGAAACTACAGAAACAAACAGAATGTGGTTAAATATGATGAAATATATTATTCGTTATATTACAACGGCAATAGTTTAATTAAACATAATGTGAAAAAATTAACACAACAATAACGACAAGGCAAATACATATTTACTTTTATACTAAATTGAAACAAAAAAATTATCTATTAAATACTGAGATTAATTATTTCTTTTTAATAAGTGTTCGAATAAACGACCCTCTTGTGCAATGCACAAATTTATTCTTTCTAAATATTGCGTAAAAATAAACTGTATCAAACAATAAATATAGTTTCTTTCTTAATTTCACCGCAAAGGCACAAACCTACCTCATCCAATCGTTGACTCACCTGTACATGAAGACTGATAATGTAAATATTTTATATGAAAAAATCCTATTTTTTGTAAAACTATTTTAGTAAAAATTACACGTATTGTTATTCTTCCAATATTGTTATAGCCACCTGTGACGTGAACAAACTCATTTATCGAGAGACTGTATAAAAAAAAGCATGTAATTAATAATAATTAGGCAAACTTTTTGATTATTAAAATAATTTATAATAAACATATTGTAAACTATATTGGATAAGAACTATTACTGCTATTTTCGTAATATGTCATAGTTGTTTGTAACATATCACACATATTACAATTAAACACGTTCTTTTCCTTTTATGTAACTCTCAATCTAAGGGTCTTACTTAAAATGCAGCAACATTATTCAAACATTTGGATAACCTAAAGTCAAATTAGGATCAAATAGATCACTGAGTTAAACAAAAATGTTTACATAATTTTCGTTATTAACAAGTTAAGTTAAAGAAGGAATTGTATCCTATATTCTTCATTGTACAATGTGTGTCCTAAATTCAGACGTGGTTGCTCCTAGAATTTCATTAGCTCTTTTCTGAAATACGGGACTTAGGATCCAAATCATATTTGTGGAGTTTTTGCCGAGTCCACAAGTAAATTATAAATTGAAATTTTCGAAAACTAAAAAAAAAATGCAAAAATTTGGGCCTTACTTAAAAGTAGAAGAAGTTTTATAAATTGTCTTTAATATTTTCCTATATTTTGCAACTTTCTACAATAGCTCTACCCTTACCCATGCACGAAAGAAACTTAAAACTAAATTTGACAAACACATGCTTATATAACCTGTTAATAAGGTTCTAATCATTAAAAAATAAAATGTACTACTTATCTCAGTAATAGGAAAACCTGGAACAAGAAAGTTAGCTGGAAAAGTAAAGCCACGCCCACTTGAACAATCACAAGAAAATAATATGGCTACGTCTTGTTCTGTTTCACTTTCATACCCTATAGGGGGTGATATCAGTGCGGAACTTCAAAAGTTTAAAATCCAGGTCGTTAACTCAACATTTTAAAATGTTAAACTTAATTACAAATCATTTTATATAATGGAATCCTTATATCATTTTAATATACTTATATAGTTATGTTAACTAATAGAAAATGCTGAATTTAGAATTATGATATTTAACTTAACATACAAATTATTTGAATACTTTTTAAAAGTACTTATGGTAATATTTCATTATTTATTAAATATGCGCATTTAAAAGGATATATTTCAAACAAATGTAAGTTTTGAAACAATATTTTAAACGTTAAATGAATAAATTAAATTTACCATGAATAAAGTGTAACCACAAAAGGCGAAAATAAATTATTCCAAATAACTTTTGTTGGAATAAAACAATTAAAAACCATCATTTTGAAGACTGTTAAGCTAAACATTTTATTTTTATCAGTGTATGGAGGCGGAGGTATAGAGCTTGGCCTCGGTGGAAACGAAGGTTAATGGAGACAGAGGCGGAGGTGGTTAAAAAAGATTCGTTAAACATTTATTAAGGAAAGAAATCTACTTACTGGTAATCAAAATTAAGAAAAAATAAACTATAGTTGTCAAACAATAGTTTTGCGGCTCTAAGAAACCTGCCTGCTATCATTATTATTACTAATGAAAATTTGTAAGAGTTTAATAGAGAATCCCTTTGAAACTGACTTTTATATTGGCATATTAAAATAAAAATTGATAGTAGAAAATACAGTCATTAACACTATAATAAATTTAAAAATTAAAAAATGTTTTTATATGTTAACGTAACTCTCTGCGGCCTTCCAATAAATTCATTTGTAATTCCATATTTGTACATTACATTAGAACATGTGGGAGTGTAAGCTTAAAGATGCATAAACCAAATGTGTTGCGACTGAACATGTGGATAAAGAAGCTTTAAAAGCGAAGTTTATGTAGAAAATTACTACTTTGAATAAAAATAAGTGCTCATTTCATAGTGAGAATAAATGAAAATATGAGGATATTTTCTGTGAGGTAGACTCTGCTAAAGTAGATGTTAAGAAAACTTCTTTACAGTATCGCCGTTTCAAACGCAACGACGTTGTGTTGATTAGATCATTATATAATTATATATATATATATATATATATATATATATATATATATATATATATATATATATATATATATATATATAGGGGCGGATCCAGCCTCTCTCTTTGGGGGGGGGGGGCGGTGATATCACAAAAGTACAGTATGGCAAGGAAAAAAGTTGTCAACGGGGGGGGGGGGGGGGGGAGTGCAAGTAGCATACCCATTCTTAATATAAATGGCAAATTGGTTCTATTTTCCTGAACTCAAAGCTTTTGGGAGGGGGGAGGGGCGATCACAAGCATACAGACTCCTATACTCTATTCAAGAACTAGAGAGAGTAATAAAACTGTTACCGAAACCTCTAACGTACCTGCTCCAATGCCGCAGGTAACTGAAAACTGCCGTAAATCTAATTATAATTCATTATATTTAAATATATTTTATAAATTTACTGCAACATAGAATTTCTGATAGTTTAATTTACTTTCTGTCAGTGAGCAAAGTACAACTTACAGTTTTTTCTTAATGATTTATCTTGTTTGCGCTTGTTTTTATATATTATTTGAAATTAGTGAGATACCCAAAAGGCTTTCATCTCTATATTTATTCCAAAATCGTTAAACTAGATATATCAATATCTAGATAATAATGTTAAAAGCTCTGTTGAGATATGTTTCAACATGACAGGAGTTGGAAAATCTACTATGTATCGAATACTGAAGGAGAAAAAACGACTGGAATTGTTAGTACTCCCAAGCCACATTCGATCACAGGCAAACGAAAAACCTCGTTGGAAGAAGAGATGAAAACTGCAATTAAAGGGGTTGTATATACATTTTATTATGAGAAGCAAATCCCAATCATCTACAAAATTCTAACTAAAATCATTGAAGATCGCGATTTACCTGAAATTAAAAGGACTGATCTCTGGAAATTGCTCAGAGAACTTAATTTTTGGTGAAAAAACCAGATAGAAAATCTGTTCTTATAAATCGTCCGGAAACTGTCCGTTGTCAAGTAAAAGGTAGAGTTGCTAGAAATAACACAATTAATAAAATTAGTAATTTAACTAAACTTTTGAAAGATTTTTTGAATAAAGTTACTGTGGAAAATTGGGAAAAATCCATAAAATAAAAGAATAAAACAAGATGTGAGAATTCGATCTCATAATCGGTAAGATAGAGGAACCAATTATAATTAATTTTAGTGAAGATAGTTTCACTGATTTTGATTAGGAATTAGATACGTAATGTTTACTAGTGTAAAAACAATTTATTATTTAAATTTTTGTTTTTGTTGTATTTTATTGTTTAATGTTGTTTATGTTTTTTCTTATTTTTTTATATATTTTTATTTTAGTGTGTCCCACTCTTTAATTTTATAATATATTTAATTCTAATTAGCCGTAAGTTTTTTATTATTCTATTATTGTGTTTGTATCTTTTTCTTAAGTGTGTAGAATTAACATGTTTATCTTATTTTTTGGGGCTATCGTATTTCCATATATAAAAGTAAATTAAATGAAGATATCAGTACAATAGAAATAAAAATAAGTAGGTCTAATTTTAACTGTAACATATTAAAATTAATTACATTTTAATCAAGTGTTATATGTAATTCTGCAGATGGTTTAAGAAATAAATAAACTGAAACGTCAAATACCCTAAAAATGTTTTTAATCAATAATAAAATGACCGATAGCCCCAAAAATATTTTATTATTATATGGACGAATTTATTTTTTTATATATGTTTAACTTTTTGTATTTTTGACAATGGATATTTTGTAAGTATTTAAATTATAACTTAGAATTTTTTGAGAGAATAATCCTACGTTTTAGTCTATTATTATAGACCGCTATTTTTGATTATAAAATTTCTAACCCATTCCTATGAAAAATATGTGTCTAACAAATTTTGCTAAAAACACCAGACTAAAGAACACAGGTAGTTTGCGAAGAGAAAAAGGGTAAAAAATTATTTATTACTCTCTCTAGTTCTTGAATAAACTATAGTATAAGAGGAAAAATCGGGTCCATTTTTCTAAACTCAAAGCTCTTGGGGGGGGCGGTCGCCCCCACCGCCCCCCCCCCCCTTGGATCCGCGCCTGTATATATATATAATATATATATATATATATATATATATATATATATATATATATATATATATATATATATATATATATATATATTGTATTAATAAGTGATAAGACTCAATTTTATTTGAGATTAAAAGAAAAAATCAGACACAGAAGGGTTAAGATGAAACATTAATGGATAATAAACCAGTAAACATGGTTTAGATAAGGATAAAAATTAGAATTAAGCATAGTTTAGGATATATTATTTAATTTATAATATATATAATTAGATATAGTTTTAAGAAAAAGACAATATATTCCAAAATGCTTGATTAAGCAAATAATTTAGAACTGATATTTTCTGTAAATATATGACTTATTTTCTTTTATAAAGACTAAAGCTCAAAAAAAAAACTACGTAAAACATATTGAACTAGATAGAGAAAATGTTATTATAAACAAATATATATTTTTGATTGAAAAATAAGTATGTGAATTCGTTTAAAGAACTAATAATAATGTGTAACACATCATGTTTGGTCTCAATAAAAAAGTTGAATGCAAATATGCCAGATTCGATAAAAAGGGTTCTTTAGACGAGAAAGAGTTATAAAACGCAATACATTTGTCCGGCGAACGGGAAAATGACTGATATTAGTAGATGGCAACTTTTTTATTAACTGCTAGAATTTTCGATTAAATGAACAACTTTTTAACTAAATACAGGGTGTCTCAAAAGAAAGTACACATTTGTTTTGCTTATTGCGTGAACGCAACTATTCCGAGCGGCGCGGGGGGTATGTCAATCGGTAGCCTGGCTCTTGGAAATTTAGTCGCTATTGAGCGTTTCTCGGGAGCGGACCGTGCTTTGTGCGTACGTGAGTTTTACAAAAACGGTAATTCGGCGACAGTAGCGCGTAGAAAATTCTGCAATTTTCGACACATTCGTCACTTAAATGATGCGCCAAGCGCTCGGTTTATTGGAAAATGGGTCCAGAAGGTTGAAGAGACCGGTTCAACACTAGATAAACCAAAATCCGGGCGTCCGAGGTCTTCGAGAACGGTCGAAAACGTAGAGAGTGTTACTCAGTCTGTTCGTGACGACCCAAGCGTTTCGATTCGTAAGCGTGCTGTTGCTTTAAGTGTGCATAGGTCATCATTATTCCGCATTTTACACAAAGATTTAAAGCTGAACCCCTATAAAATTCAGTTGGTGTAAGAATTGAAGCCTCAGAATGCTGGTCAGAGGCTTGACTTCGTAAATCAGATTACTGAACGCTTTTCAACGTTTACCAACATCTTCTTTTCGGATGAAGCCCATTTTCATCTTAATGGTCATGTAAACAAGCAAAATTGCCGCTATTGGAGTGCAAACAATGCAAAACACAAACATCAGAAACCTCTACATTCGCCGAAAGTGACTGTATGGGCTGCGATGTCGGCGCCAGGAATTATCGGCCCGTACTTTTTTCAAGATGAAAGGGGAACGCACAGTAACAGTGACTTTAGAGCGGTATGTGGAGATGTTAGACGACTTCTTCGTGCCTGAACTGCAAAATTTTCCTGGCTATAACCAAAGAACATGGTTCCAGCAAGACGGAGCAACTTCACACACGTCCAACATGTCTCTGCCACGAGTGCGTGAAATTTTTCCTGGCAAATTGATCTCAAAGAAAGGTGACATAAGTTGGCCTCCACGCAGTCCTGATTTATCACCTATGGACTTTTTCCTATGGGGTTATGTCAAATCAAAAGTTTACGCCAACAAATCGACTTCCCTGGCACAATTAAAAGAAAATATCCGCAACGAAATGGCAGACATCACGGAGAATACCTGCCGAGCCGTCATGGGCAATTTTAGTGCTCGATTAAATGAATGCCGTGAGCGCAACGGATTACATTTGGACGATATCATTTTTAAAAAATAAATTCCCAAACAATGTATTTTAATATGTAATAAACATTTTTTCAATAAAGTCCTGACTTTTTTTTAAATCGATTTTTTAAATGTGAACTTTCTTTTGAGACACCCTGTATGTTAATTTCATTTTAACCACAAAAAAATACATAAATGGAAACGCTTAGACCGTCATCATCTCTGAAGAAAGAAAATACGTCAACTGAAGAAAAAATTAATGATCATTGTCACCAAAAGTCAAATGTGTTTTGTTGTATTTGCCAAAAATGAGCTTTGACGCACATACATACATAATTTGTGAACAGGTTGTGCACTGACAGCACACTTAGTACAGACGACGAAGATTTCGGATATGAAGTTACATGCGTTCGTTGTACACAGACAGGACCTATAAATATAAGCAAAAAAAAAAGCTATTGAAGTTCAGGCTAATGTTCTGAAACAATTATTTGAACCAAAATTTCCACCGATCGCTATTGGAAATACTGTAACCGTAGCTATACCCAGCTTCGATAGAGCCAAAGCAGATGCTCGAAACGTTTTGGTCATAATACAAAATACAACAGTTCATGGTTTATATAGAGTAGAAAAGAAACACGAAATAATAAAGACACTTTTTGTTAGGAAAGAGATACAAGAATGTAAAAAGAAATTACCTAAATTCAAAGATGTGGCTGACGCCCTACTGTCTCTAATGGAGATCAGTACAAAATAGTTTGGGTGCCAAGGTTTCATAAAATGCCACTGTAATAAAAGATGTTCCTCACAATTGTATAAATGTAAAAGATCAAACATATTGTGCAAATCAAAATGCCACAATGTATCACCTTGTCAAAATAAGTGGGGATTTTTTTATTAACTATTGTCATAATACTGGATGGCAATAAAAAAATTGAATTATTCTGATCATTTACTTATTAATCCGTTTTTATAATATTGGAAGAATAAACATTGAAATTTAAAAAATATGGTTTTATTATTGGGACCTGACTGATCAAACCCAATATCAATAAATTGAGTTTCGTCATTTAACCGGTGGCATCTGGTGCATTAAAAAAGTAGAGGTTGTAATTTCAATGATACATTAAAAACATAGATATGTTGTTGTGGAATATTACATCTCACCACCGCTTTTCGGCAAAACTGGACTTAAATAGAGGTCTAAGTTTGTGGAAAGTACAAGGATGTCTGGGAAAGATACCGGTGGATCCCATTGATGAGTCCACCACCGGTATCGGGACGAAACATCCATACATTTACTACGGTGGTCAAAAATAGATCACTAGCTACATGCCCTTACCACCAGGGGCATTGCTAATTGCGACATGGCGCCCGAGCAGGGACAGCGGTTAGATGACGACTCCAAAACCGCAAATGATGTGGTAAAACCATAGATGTGGATATAGGACAGAATGTCAGAAACCGCTGAGGGCTTTCATCAAGCCCGGCCCGACCATTGGAAGACCACCGAGGATGTTCGTTCCACTTCCTTTTCAGGCCTGTGCTTTTTTAACGGCTTGGGACTGTCCAACAGTTTAAGCCGGAAAGCAAATGCCTTAGGGGGGGCATGTTGTGGAACATTACATCTCACCACCGCTTTCCGGCAAAACTGGACTTAAATAGAGGACTAAGTTTGTGGAAAGTACAAGGATGTCTGGGAAAGATACCGGTGGATCCCACTGATGAGTCCACCACTGGTATCGGGACGAAACATCCATACATTTACTACGGTGGTCAAAAATAGATCGCTAGCTACATGCCCTTACCACCAGGGGCATTGCTAATTGCGACAATGTATAAAACCTGCTATAGTTACCGATGGATGAAAGAAAAGTAAGTTTTAAAAATTGAGTTACAGAGTATGAAACAAAGCAGTGTATTTTAAATAACTAAACATAAAGAAGGTAGTAAATTTAAAAAATATAGCAGTCAAAACAAAATGCACGTATAACTTCCTGTATGAATTATTTATAAAGAAAATCAATACGCCAATCTTTGGCATTAGCAAACTTATTAAGAATCCGCTGATTGAAATCAGGTATTTTTTCGTTAAGATTCCTTTCTTTAGAAAGCGTTGTCAAAGCAGAAAGTTTCGTTGGCTCATTGTATTCCATAAACATTTTTTTATCAGTTTGAGGGCAGGAAAGTCCCGTTCTGCTTCAAACGATGCCATCGGAATAGTAATTACAATTTTTAAAAGTTTTAGAACTTCACTAAATGTCTCACTTAGCTCGATGTTTTGCGAAAGAGAATCATAAAGCACAAGAAGTCCCGAAATTAATCTAAATTCTTTAGTTTCATGTATGACGGTGAGTTTTGTACAGAATTTTTGTTTGTACATGTACATCTACTACATTCAACATACTATTTCGAAAAAAAAGACTGGCTACCAAGTGACCGGTAAAGCTAAATCGTTCTTTTGATCGACACAAACTTTTCTTGCTTCCTGAAGAAACTTCACGGAATAATCGAGCTTATGCCATTTTGTAGATGGAGATGGCTTAAGGTCTTTTGAGATAATATTATTTCTAATTTCTGTTCATTTTGATTCAAATGATAATATATTTTTATTTGCGATAACACGTCAATTTTTCTTATTTGAAACGTAACCAAATAACAAATCAACTTGAGACATTATTTTGTAAAATAAGTTTAATCATGAAAAGAAACTCTTGCTTTTGAGAATTATGACATAACCTGATGACTAGTTCATGATACTAGCGTTTCTACTGTCATCTAGGATTTTTTTTATTGTCTCTAAAATATCTTTTTATTTGAATACGGTACAAACAACTCTAGAATTAAAATTCCAACTTGCAGGAGCCGAACGAGGTAAGCGTTTGTTAAAAATTTCATCTAGGATCGCGTTTCTTTGAGAACTATTTGAAAAAAAAGAACTAATTCCTTATAAATTGGAAAAAAAATATGCGGACATTTTTTTTGGCTAAAGCAGAGTTTAACATTATCAAATTTAATTGATGTGCATAATAATGCGCGTAAGCAACATGTTTATAGTCTTTTTTTATAATTGCTTGCAGCCCATTCGACGAGCCGCTCATGACTGATGCACCATGGTATGTTTGCGAAATAAGTTTCTTTTTATTTCCTTCGTCGTGCTTTTCAAGTTCTTCAGGTATAACAGAAGACAAAGTTTTCGCGTCATGTTCGAAAGGCCCTAAAAAATCCTAAAATATCTCAACCGGCTTGCCCCATACAATGTATCTAAAGACAATTGACATTTGAACAATATTTGATACATCACTAGTTTCGTCAGTTATTATAGACGAATAATCAGTTTCTTTTATTTCTTTAGAAATGTTCTATTGACACTGAATAAACATTGCTTGTAAACTTTCCTTCTGAATGGTTTTTAACGTAAATTTAAATAGCGATGCTTTTTCTAAATCTTATTTCAGAGCACCGTATAACTCAGCACTAAAATCAATTAAACCTCGAAAAGACCCGAGATTAGAGGAAGACCTAGACTCATCATGTCCTCGCAATGCGAGTTCAAAAGCTCCACAGAAACGCCCACAATTTTAATTAAAAAGCAACATTTTTTTGGTTGAAACTTCGAGCCTGTACCACTAGAAACTGCATTCATAATTTTGCGTGAGTTACATGGTAGAAAAAGACAATGCAAATAGCAGTACATGCTATCTCTTTCATGCTTAAAAGCTTGAAAAGATAGACCTATCACTCGATATTATTTTATATTAATTAGAAATCAAGACGTTTGATAAAATCATGCGAAAAAATAATCTTCAACCCCCTTTGTATTTATATAGGATATAGGCAACCACATAAATATTAGAAGTGATGCCACGTATACTAAACTAGACAAGCTCCTCACTGAATTACCGGCACCACTCTTACAGAATTTATTACGGTCGACTGTCTATTTATTGCTTTACTAACTAACCACATAACATAATTGTAATTTTTGTGTGGCAGCGACAAAAGTATTAAAATAAGCGAGATTTAATAAAGAGGAGCAAGAGAATGAACAAGGAAGAAAAAGACCGAGATCTCGCTTAATTGAGCGATGTATGGCAACGCTGCGGGAAAAGTAAACACACGTTTGCAAGGCGTCTTGCAAAATACATGAAACTTATAAGATTGAATTAATCTCCACGTCTTGGACAGGCAACTCCATACACTCCCCAATGAATTAGCTTTGATTACATTAAAATTGCAAACCAGCAAAACGATAACGCTTCCAGGCCTAATACTGTAATACAGAGAAATTACAAGTATTCCTAATATTTAGGCGAAGTGAGTTACAATGTTTCAATAATTGACCCCTGTTCGCGTATAACCTAAGTAAAAAATTGATTTCGATTTAATCATTGAATAAAAAAAATATTTGTACTTATATTTATTAGTACGTTTTATTTTAATTTACAATTTTTTTGGGGGGTTGGACAAACCTGCAATCCTAAGGAAAAGCCGCCCCTGGGTTTAACTGTCCGAGTTGGTCTCACCTAGGATTAGACATAACTTTGTTAGTCAAATTTTGAGACACAGTATTGGCATAGACTTTGACTAAGACTTCTTGTGAGATCTGAGGATTGACTAGCCAAATCTTGAACGACGGAGTTTCGATCTTTGACTATAACATTTTGTTTTGTTCGAAACCTGATCAAAAACGTTTTGCAAAAATCGTATCAGCTCTAACTTTACTGGATATGTCCGATTTTAGGAAACTTGGAGAAAATTTTCCTTATGAGACATAAAAGAGAAAAGATCATGAGACATAGGCATTCTAATAGTAAATAGCTATATTCAATTACGTTCTTCAAATGCTTTAACAATCAAGATACCCAAATGCATTTAGAGAAGATTGTAGAGTTACTATGTAACAAACTACTTCGCGCCTAAACATACCAATTGCTACATTTAAAAAATATGTTAATTTAATACGGTATCATAAAAAAATTTCTTCAAAGATCGAATAAAACAAGTGTTTCCTTACTGTACTACAATGGCTGTTCTTCTGTCCTGTTTTTTAAAATTTCACTTATTTTAACTAAAAGAAATTTGGCCTTAGTAAATTACACTATCTACAATTTTCCTAAAAGTGAGAATTTTATATATAAATATTAAAAATGTTATGATTTGCTCAGTTAAACTGGAATGTTTCTTACAGCTATTACTATTAACGAAATGATTTCAACATATCATCGAAAAACGATACACTGAATATAAGGATTATTTTTTATTGTTTAACAATAAAAATATTTTAAAAAATATAACAATTAGGATAATTTCCTATAAACCTTTTGAATTTAGTATTAAATTACAAATTTGAATCAATTTTTTCGATTTATGGTAAAAATTAAAATTTCATATTTAAAAAATCCAACCCTTTAGACGAGAATTTCAATGTCATTATAAAGTAAAGTTTGTGCGAAAATACATTTTTCATTTTAGAAATTTAGTCGGCCAATAAAACTCAAGATTGTCTGCATATTGCAGAGCACAAGCCGCCGATTAGCAATTTTATTAAATTTAAAATGAAAGCCATGCATTTCCTTTACTATGTTTCCCGCAATTTCTTTATCTAGTTGTGAACCGGCTGGTGTCGACTAAATCATCCCCCCTGGGTATATTAAAAGAAATATAAAATTGAGCAGTCTACTTTGACTTCAACGGCAACTCTAACTTGCTAAATAGAATTCAATATAAAAGTTTTTGAAAGCAATCTTTTTCTAAAAGGCAGGTTTATTAAAATACAACGTTGCCTTCAAAATGCAATTTTATTTAAAATTGAACTTGAACACTTTTATGCTGCATAACATTTCGAAAAGTATTTCAATTACTTATACGGTACATCCAAAAAGCCCTCTCCAAATTCGCTTAATATTATATATATATATATATATATATATATATATATATATATATATATATATATATATATATATATATACTGTTGGAGTATTATTTCAAATTATTTTTATTATATTTAATGCACATTACAAATATATTTTCCATAAAAATCAATTGAATAGTTGAAATGGTACAACAGCGAACTGAAATGCAATTTGAGTAACGGCGTTGGTCATGTGACACTCATGATTTCGCATCATGGTAAACACAGCCACCAACATGATATTAGTAGTGAACATAACCCGATCACCTCCATCCCCCCACTCCTCGACCTTGACCTTGACCTTGACCTTGCCCCACCCCTCTTTGGTCCCGCCCACGTGTCTTTGTCATTCACCTTGAAAGTGCACGTGTGCTTTGTCCTTGGCCTTGACCTTGTGCCCAAGGTTGCGTGTGCGGCCTTGACCTTGACCTTGATCGGGACGACCTTGGCTTTGTTGGAGGTCATCTTGGCTTTGTGACCTTGAAGTATGTTACGTGGTTTGGGGTGACCTTGAATGGTTTTATATAAGGTATGGGGCAGTTTCATTCATCAGTTGGCTCTAACTTGTATAGGTAGTACATGTGTTAATATTTGACAAATCATGGCATATGTTTGTGAAAATTGCGGTTCTAAGTTTACTAATAGTTATAATATGAGACGTCATAAAAGAGAATCGTGTGCGGCGAGATTTAATGAAGTGCCTGGAAGAAAACGGCTCCGAATTGAAGAGTATACATCGATGATTCCGGTAATTAATTGCGCTACATGTAATGTAGATATTCCAATAAATCATATGTCAGCGCATAAACGAACACAACAACATAAAAATAATTCATGTTTGCCGGTATGTCATGGTATGCAACTCGTTGAATGTGCCTTCAAAAGGAGAATTGCAATCTATCGGGTTAGCAGTGATATGGAGCATTCC
This sequence comes from Diaprepes abbreviatus, assembly GCA_034092305.1. Lineage (NCBI taxonomy): Eukaryota > Metazoa > Arthropoda > Insecta > Coleoptera > Curculionidae > Diaprepes > Diaprepes abbreviatus. The sequence goes on from JASJET010000122.1 coordinate 13,351,439, forward strand.
GATTACGTAATGTTCTTTGCAGACATTAAATCCAAGGTGGTGGAACTTGTTAATAATTTATTACGTGTGCATCATGCTTTAAAAGTTAACATGACAGCTGTTGGCGAGTACATGCTTCCATCACATGAAATATTCAGTGAAAAATCCTTCAACACTGCTAATCAAATAATTAGTGTAGAAAGTAATTTGGATGCCGTTTACCATTCTATCACCGAATTAATAAAAACGCAGGCGACAGAGTTCCAGGAGAAAGATTCAGGTATGGAAAAATCAAAACACGATATATTAAACTGATTTTTATATATTATTTTTCTTGTTATAGGATGGGCTCTTGTGCGAATTTTATACTTGGAAGTTAGTATCAACAAGTATATGCCTATGGGTGGCTCATCATACATCAAGTTGCCGTCTTCTATTGAAAAGAAAGGAGCTGTCGTCAATGTTATTAACCACGACGAATTTTGCTTTGCGTGGGCTGTAACATCAGCATTGTTTCCTCCAACAGCAGAGCCTTCACAGAAGACATCCTACCCCCATTTTTCTAGAGTGCTAAATTTAACAGGTATGGATTTTCCAGTAAAATTACGTGACATTAAAAAATTTGAGGAAATGAACAACATATCAATTAACGTATACGGTCTGGAATCTAAATACGAAAATAATGAAGTAATACATGAAGTTATTGGTCCACTGAGGTATGCGTCAAAAAAGTTGGATAGATATGTAAATTTATTGTTAATTACAAAAGACTGTAGTAGTAAAGATGGCGGTGAACATTTTTGTGATACGACTTGTTCACAGAGTCATTATTGTTGGATTCGGGATTTATCACGTTTAGTTTCAAGTCAAATTAGTTGTCAACAACATAAAATATATTTCTGTGATGGTTGCCTAATTTATTTTAGTACACCGTCAGCTTTAACTTTACATCAAAGCTACGATTGTAACCACATTTTCACGCAAACACCCTCAGTGGATTTAAAAATCGATAAATTTGGAAAGAGTGTGCCGGAAAATATTTTTAAATTCGAGGGTATAGAAAAACAAATGCGCGTTCCATTCGTGGTTTATGCAGATTTCGAATCTGTTTTAAAACCCGTTGAAACGGTACAACCAAACCCACAAAATTCTTACACTGTAAAAAGTTTTAAACATGAACCATATTCTTTTACTTATTTAATTAAATGCTCTTTTGACTACTCACTTTCGAAATTTGAGCTATTTCGGGGGAATAATGCAGCTCAAGTCTTTGTGGATCGTATCGAGTGTGATTTAAGGGCTCTATATAACACATATTTAAAAGACATTAAGCCTATGAAACCGTTAACGAAGAAAAAAGGGAGTTTAATGATGTTAAAATATGTGGTATATGTGAAGGCCCTTTTGAAGAGGGTGAGATTAAAGTACGAAACCACTGTCACATAACGGGTGCAAAAAGATTTGGTGCTGTACATTCCGTTTGTAATTTAAATTATAAATTACCCTCTTTTATCCCTATCATATTTCATAACTTAAGCGGCTACGACAGCCATTTATTTATAAAAGAGTTATGTAAATATGGGGATAAAATTGGTGTTTTGGCTCAAAGTAAGGAAAAGTACATATCATTTACCAAAAGCATTTATGTGCACGATTATTTTGATAGTAAATGTGGAAAAGTCAAGAGGAAATATTTAAAGTTGCGATTTATTGACAGTTTTAAATTTCTGTCAACGTCTTTGGAAAATTTATTCAGCGGTTTAAACGACGACGATTTTATTGAAACGCGGAAACATTTTTCAAATATCAACCAATTTAATTTGATGCGTCAAAAGGGTGTTTTTTCCTATAGCTTTATTGACTCTATAGAAAAAATGGAAAATACATGTCTTCCAAGTAAAGATGAATTTTATGATAATTTACGGGAAGAACATATTAGCGATGAAAGCTATAGAAGAGCAAAAGAAGTATGGCGCTTGTTTGGGTGTAAAACTTTGGGGGACTATTCGGACGTGTATTTAAAATCAGATGTGTTGCTATTGTGTGATGTTTTTGAGCAATTTCGGAATAATTGTTTAAAATTCGATAAACTTGATCCAGCACATTACTATACCCTTCCAAGTTTATCATTTGATTGTATGCTACGTATGACTAAGGTAGAGTTAGAGCTCTTAACTGATATAGACATGATACATTTTTTTAAGAAAGGTATACGCGGCGGCATAAGCCAGTGTACAGACAGGAAGCACATCGCTAATAATATTTTTTTACCAGACTATGACCCAACAAAACCTTCTTCATTTATAACATACCTTGATGCTACAAATCTATATGGTCATAGTATGTCACAAGTATTACCATATGGTGGTTTTCGATGGTTAAGCGAGCGCGAAATTCTGGATTTAAATATTATGGCTGTTGGTGATGATAGTTTACATGGCTACGTTTTGGAAGTGGATGTGCATTATCCGACTGAGTTGCATGATGCACATTCTGATCTTCCATTTCTAGTAGAAAATATCATACCGCCAACAGAACACGCTAAATTGCCGAAATTAATTCTTAATTTACAAGAAAAAAAAATACATTGTACACTATAGAACTTTAAAACAAGCCATCGCCAACGGCTTAGTGGTAATGCAAACCCATCGAGTATTACAGTTTAAGCAATCAAAATGGCTAAAATCGTATATTGATTTTAATATCAATTTACGTAACAAGGCCAGCACAAAATTTGCGAAGGACACTTTTAAATTAAAAAATAACGCGATATTTGGTAAAACTCTGGAAAATGTGGAAAATCGAAAGGATATAAAATTAGTAACACATTAGGATAACAGTGTAGGCAGAAATGGAGCTAGAGCACTAATATCCCGCCCCAATTTCAATAGTAGCTCGATATTTACCGAGAACTTTGTTGCTATACATATGAATAAAGTTAAAATATTGTACAATAAACCAATTTATATCGGATTTTCCATATTAGATATATCAAAGACTGTAATATACGATTTTAATTATAATTTTATTAAATCCAAGTTTGGCGATGATGCTTCGTTACTTTACACCGATACTGACTCGCTTATATTAAAAGTGTATACGGAAAACTTTTATCAAACTATATCAGAAAACCCCGAAAAATTTGATACATCAAATTACCCCGAAATTAATAATTTCAACATAATTAAAAGTAATTCTGTAGTTGGTAGAATGAAAGATGAGTTTCCTGGTGATCCGATAATAAGTTTTTATGGTACCGGCGCGAAGACTTATTATGTAAAGTCCATTAATAATGAATTAAAAAAAGCCAAAGGTATCAAAAAATGTGTTATCGAGAAAGACCTTCATCAGGAAGACTACCAAAGAATTGTTGAACGGGGTGGTTTGATATTAAGAAAGATGAAGACATTTAGAAGTGAATTACATAACATTTATACCAACATAATAAATAAAGTAGCATTGTCACATAGCGATGATAAACGTTATGTAATTCCCAATTCAACCAAAACTCTACCTTGGGGGCATGCAGACATAGATTTTTACAAAACAGACCCGGAAGAAAACTTAGCAAATTTAGTCACCGTGTTGGAATCATTTCTAAGTCAGGACAGCACGTAATCTGGAAAATCCATATTTCATTATTTGTATTGTTTTTATTATTTCTATTGATCATACAACATTAATATGTAACGATAGTATTGTAATTTTTTTTTTAATAAAAAACATGTATTCATTACTTGATTGCTTTTTATTGAACCTTTATTTTAAAATTATAAATATAATGAAGTGTCGACAAATAATAAACTGTAAAAGTTATTGTTGAAAAATTTGTCTAACTGTAAATTAAACGCACAGGTCTACGAGCAAATGTTTAATGTGAAACAGTTTTGTTGACAAGATCCTCCATAGTCTTTTCAATTTTCAACATTCTAGAGTTAAGTTCATCACGCAGTTCGTCTTGCCTAAGTTCATATATTGCAATAACAGTATCATCAATGTATCCTCTAAGTTCTTGACCGGTTTCAATTAATTTCTTGCGTACGTAACCTTCAAGTTGGTTTCTGAATATATCTTGAATAACAATTGTTGAGTCATGTAAAGCTTTCTGTGTATCTTGCACACACTGAGCAAGGTTATTATCAACATAATTTCGTGAGGTAGCATAGACTCCTTCAAGAGGTTCTGCTAAATAGCACAATCTTTTGCTTCCCATGTCGTAATCTCCATTAGGTGTAAGTTTAAAACCTATTCCTGAAGGATCTCGCATTAAGTTAAAATCCTTAAATTTTCTTTTGCGACCGAACGTATCAATAGTGTTTACTTCTGACATTGTTATGTGAGACTGATTTGAAACCATTAGATTTCACCCTAATATATGGTTCTATTTCATTAATAAACGGACTCTGCAGAAAAATATGTATTGCAAAACGTATTTTAGGTGATATTTAATAAATACACATACAGATTAATTTTACTATTGTTTTATTGGGAAAAAAAATTAAAATATAACAAAAGATTGACTTTACTTTTTATTATTAAAAAAATAAAAAAATATAACAAACAAAAAAATTAAAAAATAAAGAAATAAAGTACATGTTAATTTCTTCTGTACAGGTAAGCTTCTTCTATGACCCAATTTCTTCTCTGGATGGCACGTTCATTAATGTCCTTGAACTGGTAGTAAACTAGTCCACAAAAGCCGCATTGTACAAATTTAACCCTGAAAAGGTCAATGTAGTTGAAGTCGTACGTAAGATCATTCCGCCAGCAGATACCTAGTCTTTTACAATGATGAGTTAAATAAAAAGCTTTTGGTATATGACTGTATGTTTTGGCTGCTTCACTAGGTTGTTCATCAGTTGGCAACATGATGTTTGAATATGTTGTACTTTTCAATCGCTGTACTCTATTTATGTATTACTTTTTAAAATAACCTTGACAGGATCAAAAAAAATCCTTGAAAACTACAACCTCGAAAACGACCCTGACATTGACGGGTACTTTGACCTTGGCCTTGCATCTGACAAGTTTAGTACTATATTTATATGTTTCTTTAAAATAACCTTGACAGGGACAAAAAAAAATCCATGAAAATTACAACCTTGAAAACGACCCTGGTATTGCCGGTTACGTTGGCCTTGGTCTTGGCCTTGCATCTGACAAGTTTAAATATTGTACTTAATGCATCGAACAAAAGGAATAAAGGTGGTGTAGTGAGGGAAATGGGCATAAAAGCAGACTTGCTGGCTCGAGCTCTTCACAGTTCATCAGAACACCAAACAGTGCAGTAGTTAAGATAAAGTTATAGTGTGAGTTGTAGTATCGAAGATGTCATCGGGTGTAAGGTCTCTTTTGGATGCTCTTGATGTGAGCTGCGGTTCGCAACAAGGCATGTTGGAAAACATCAGTGTCTTGGAAGTGTTAAGTCCGGGGGTATTCGAAAATTGGAACAGCAGGGAGCAAGAAGATGCCGAAGACAGAGCCCTGAATGATGGTCGCGACGAAGAGTTGGTGCAGTCGGCTGCTCAATTCCTCGAATGTTGGACGGAGGAGAAGGAGCCGAAGATCAACGTAACAAGTGATGTGGTTATGCGAAAAGCATCGCGGCCTAACAGGGAATCTTCTCCGAAAGCTTCCAAATTAAAGAAGCTTTTGACTATGCGGAAGTCAGAAATCGCCGATAAAAAAACCTTTTATTCGGCGATTAAAGGTGTGGGGCAAGGAAAGAAGAAGTTTAACTTTAAGCATCCCTCCACCCCTGTTCCATTACCCGACTTCCTGAAAACAGCACCGCAAGAGCCGTTGTCCGTAGAAGTGAAAGTGATAGAAGGCCCCGATGGACCAACACCACCAACGCCACCAACACCGGCCAGCGTAGAGCAGGAAGTAGTGTCGGAGGTAAAGTCTTCCCCAGCGCCACTGTCGCCGGAAACCTATGAAGAAGCGGTTTTAGCGGTGTTTTGAAGGCGATGAAGAAACCGCTTCTTTTTCTTTAATATGTTCCGAGACATCACAACCGGAGTGGGTTGAAGACTTCACCAACTCGTAGAAGAGAAAACTATCGGACATTTATCGAATGAAAAAAAAACTTAGTGAAAAAAGTGAGTGCGTGTGAGAGTGACATTTTAGAACTGGAAAGACAATTAGAGTTAAAAAAGATGGAATGTGTGCGATATAAAAGACAATTAGAGGACTTTAATAAATTTTGTAGTAGGTGTTAGGTAATTGTAGGTATTAGCTTTTAACTTATAGTATATATATATATATATATATATATATATATATATATATATATATATATATATATATATATATATATATATATAGTAGTTAATAAAAAAAAAGTCTTTGATCAGATTTTTATATTTTATAAAGAGAATAAAAATGACTTGAAAATATATTTTTTGTGTGTTATTTTATATAGGCACTTTCCCACATAATATTAGGTAATAAAAAAGAGTGAATAATCCACTAAAACTACGCAATAGCAATAGTTGTAAATATTTTTTGATAATATTTACAAGTATGCTAAAACATGGTTCGGTTTAAGAAGTTAAGGTTCTGTCGCCAGAACTTCTAATACTTTGCATCTCAATATTGTATGTAAAAACCATAAAATATTGGTTACAAAGTATTATAACCAACTAAAACTACGATCAAAGAATTTTGTGGTCCTGAAAAGGACCGTTTGGTTGTAAAAACATGCGACCCTTTATTGTGTTGTGGAGTCGCACGGCCCGTCATCATCAACGGCGGTGGTGGCGGTGCTATCCTCAGCATATTCGATTATGAACCGCCAAAGTTCTTCCCATCTGGGATCGTCCAACTCCCACTCAAAACAATCGTCTGTGGTAGAATCTACTACAAGGCATTGGATAGGTTGCTGTTCACTCGCAGACATGTTGAACTGAAATGATTGTAATAAGTATTGGTGGTCGTATATATAGAGACAAATTAGTGATGGGGGGTGAAAACAAATGTCGTATTACGTATTGAGACCAAAAGTTGTTTGTGGTCTCAAATACGAACGAACGATTTTGCTGGGTTCCACCAGCACCTAAACTTTTAATACTTTGTATCTAATATTGTATATTTTATACATACAATATTAGTAACAAAGTACTAATATGTGCTAAAACCACGATCAAAGTATTTTATGGTCCTGAAAAGGACCGTTGTTGTGTGCCCTTAAAAAGGGCCAGGGAGAGTGTGGGCCTTATGGTGCCCCATCCTCGCTGGTCGACCTCCAGCTTGACGAATCGCAGGGGCCCTGCGGATCGTCGGGTGTCGGTGATGCTGGAATTTCCAGCACCGCATCTTCCGTCGAGTCCGCCTCTGGCTGCGGCGACGGAGTTTCGAGTCTTTGTAAGACCCAATCGCCCGCATCGTTTAATTCCACGAGATCCGGATCGTGGTCATACACTAGCTGAATCGGCTCATCCAAGTCGTCCCAACGTAGGACGTCAATTTCGAAATCCACCTCTTCGTCGTCGAAGTCCTGTAGGTCTCCAACGTTGCCGGCGACGGTGTCATCGCTAAAGATGGATGAGCCTCTGCTGGCGGGTCTTTCTTCCTCCATGTTCATCGTATGAGAGTTGATGTATATATGACTGTGTAATTGGCCCAGTCTCATATATATAGAACTACCCCCACCCCACCAACGGATTCTAAATGTTGTGTATTGGTGAGAGCTTATAGAATTATTGATTTTTTCAAAAACTTTAAATAAGGAATTAGATTTGTTTTTTTTTTGTTCAGAAAATAAGACTTATTCTTAACATTTTGTGAAGAATACATTACAAAAAAAATTAATAGAAACCTTGTTTGGACTGTTAACATTTTCATGGGTTCTCAAGCATATAACTTAGCACTTAAGCTACGAGACAAATCGTCGTTAAACCAATATCTCGCCCCATAAGTGACGATTATTAAACTACGATCAAAATATAATGTGGTCCTGAAAAGGACCGTTTTTGTGGCCCTAAAAGGGCCTGGGGGGAGGGTCGGGTGCCTACCGTGGAGTAATACCCAACGATATTAACACCGACTTAGGTGCAGCCCTTGGTCTTCTCATTGACGGCACCACGAGCTCGAGCTGCCAAAGCCGTACAGGCGGTGTCGCCGTCGCTGGTGGTGTTGGCGTTGCGGGTGGTGCCGAAGGTGCTGCTCCTGGTGCGGTACCCCCGCACTCCTCACACTTACATAGTTTGCCGGGCACGAATGGCCTGACAATGTCAATAATCTTCTTCGGTATATCTTCCATCTTGACGGTCGAATGTGTAATGATGAAATAATTCGAATACCGGCCTCTATATACATTCAAAAAGTTGGAGGGGGTAAGGTGGAGTGCATATATGCATTATATATAAGTTTGAGAATAATATGATAAATTTTTGGAAAAATACATATATTGTGGGTAATTTTCTCTAGGGGAGGTGGGGGCACTTAGAAAAAAAAAAACGGCCCCCTATAACTTCCCGTTAATCCCGTCCGGCGGTCAAACTTCCTTTCTATTGATTTTTGGAATTTTTTGGTTCATATTTTCTGTATTTTCAAATTTTTCAAAAAATTTTTTTCACCATTGTATTCTCCTCAAAATTATAGGTAATTAAAGTGCTTTTATTTTTTCTCTATATTGAACGGTTCCTGAGCTACAGCGCTTTAAAGAAATCAAATTACTAACTTTCTGTAACCCTCTTTTTCAAATTTAATTTTTTAGAATTTTCAAAAATACTACAATATGTAGAAAAAAATTCTCTCTTTAATTTTCCTATACCGTTTTTCTCTAATCTTCAACTTTAGCGCGTATTCAGCATTTTCGAAAAAAAAAATTTACATCATCGCAATCTCCTCAAAATTTTGGGCTATCAAAGTGTTTTTATTTTTTTTCTATCTTGAACGTTTCCCGAGCTACAGCGCTTTAAAAAATCCAAATACTAACTTACTATAACCCTTTTCTTGAAATTTCATGTTTCAGAATTTTGAAAAATACTATCATATGTAGAAAAAAATTCTCTTTCTAATTTCCTAATATTATTTTGCTCTAAAACTTCAACTTTGGCGCGCATTCACCATTTTTCAATTTTTTTTGAAATTTTTTTTTGTTTTTACTATCGAGAAAAATGCTTGCTTATAGCACTCGATTTCCTCTATAATTCTTTCCTATAACTTTTTTCCCTATTCCTAACCGTTACTTTCCTACAAATTTTCTATATCGTTGTTTTCATATTTGGCCTTAAAATTTTTTTTTTGTGTTATGTAAGCCCTTTTTTACAATTAATAAACCACCATTATCTAAACTCCCGTACTCCTTTCTTAAAGAGCGGGCTTTTCCGTCCGCTTTTTTTTTGTTGGGTTTCAAATAAATATAAAACTACTGCTTCACTCATAACAAATTTATTGATTCAAATACCTTATTTTAACATTATTTTGTGTTACATATAATAGATACATTAATATATAGATTTATTGGTCACCGAACCGTTTAATACAATATAACTTAAAAATGAGTCGTGAATAACTAATGCGTACACTTTAGTGTCTTTGGGGAATTTATTCTTTCTCGTTTGGAGCTCCAATTTCACATCGACTGTCGATGAGTTAATCGCCTCTGGTTGATGACTGCAACTGATAATATAAACGGGGTTTTTCATATATTCCGCGAACGTTATCATCGGATCGTTTATTTCGCGCCCGTAGTAGCTGCTTTGGAAGTTTTCGTAATTGTAATAGGCTGCTGCGTACAGTTTCTTCGCGAAATCTAAATTCCATCTTTCGTAGGGATAAACGGTTGAATTCAGATACAGTCTAATGTCGCATACGTCGGCGTGGGTAAACTGGGTTGCGTTTTTTTCTTTCTTGTCGCAATTATTGCTGTCTTGAAACCCGACGATTATATAGCGCGGTCTTTCCAGACTTGTACTCGTTCTCAAGGCCCACATGTCGGAAGATGTTTGTCTTAAAGCTGGTAATTAGTACAGATCCCATTTACGATATGCCATTTAAATACTGGCATTGTTTCCATCTTTATTAATGCGAGACAGTATTTTCAATTTTTGCTTGTCGTCTGGAATGATGTGACGAATTTTCCATTCGATTTTGTCGATACTAATTTCTGCCTCTACTTCGCCTACGTAGCAATTAGTAAAAGTGCGAGCTATAATCATAATAAGCTCTTGTTTTACGTTGAAAACACCTTTTGCATAATCTTCGGCGAATCCCATAAGATATTTTAAGGGTAATTTCCCGGAGAATACGTTACTTGCCGTGTCTACGATATCTTGGTTTGCTTCGTCGAGACCCCATCCGCACGTCATGAGAGATCTTTGTTGCAAACTTCCGAATGAAACCTTGGTTTTTAATGTCGTCGTAACTCCAGGTTTACGAACCACGGCGACCTGCTCACCTCCCATCTCGTAGCGAATTTCATCGAACAAAAATGCGAGGGCATTATTTGATAAAAAAAAAAACATCTTTTCGTTGCGTCTATGGGTTTAAATTTTCCTTCGATATATATGTAGCTTTCGGCGATATCCAGTATAATATCTTGAAAACTAATGGGGATACGGACTTCATCCGAATTGTTGAATGATGGAGAGCCGTATGGTTTATACATATGCTCTTTTAGACTAATAATGGAATTGTCCAAGATGGGTTCGGAGAAAACCTCTATTTTATCGCTGGTGGTGGAAATCATTTTCGCACTTTAATACCGATTGATTTTAAAAATTTATAGTCTTCGGCAGATAACTGTTGAGATGTTTGTGATCTAAAATGTGGACGACGACTAACCTTGACGTTAACTCTCTTTTTACTTTTATTATGTTTCGGCGTTTCCCCCATCTTAGTCGACAGCACACACAATTGACGATTGAAGCAAAAACCCATTTCTATGAAAGTTTCTTCAGTTCAAATTTCACGATTATTTTCTCGACTTGAAAATTGATTAGATCACCGCTATCGTCCAAGATGCGAAGAGTAATATTGTCGATAAACTGACGTCCTGTCGGCATTAACAGCATATAAATATTATTTTGTGGTTCTTTACTGATTTTGTAACCGGGCTCCACGTCGATATCGAATTCGAACAAGGTATGACCTTCCACCGAATTCATATATGCTCCGCAAATTATATTACAATCTACGCGTATGATGCGTACTTTCATTATTTCCACCATCTCGGTTGATTCGTGCTTTTTGTCTCTTTTTAACACTGTATGATTAAATCCCAACATTTTACCTATACTCGCCTCTCCCCGGAAATCTATAGTATATTGGGATTTCAGTTCACATTTCAGCGTATTATTATTAGCGACCAAGTAAAAGATCCATCGTTCTTTTCTTCAGCTGAAATCCTCAAAGCCTCCGACATAGCTTTACCTATCTCATCTATTTCATAGGCCCCAGGTGGAATCTGCAATTGTATCGGCTCGGTGGTGTAACCCTACTTCATGTAGGTAAACTTATTGTTGCTTTCGTCCACATTAAAAATTGAATTGTATGTGTAAAATCCCAGCAATGCCAGACCATATTTGTTTTCTCTATTTAATTCGACTGGCTAATGAACCCAAAGCTGATAACCGGGCAAAAATTGGTATTAATGGTAATATTCCACCAGTTTTAGGAATCGGTATTATTCTCGGTGTACGAACCTTCCTTTTGCCACCTGCCGCTTTTACCGATCTACGTGCTGCCGACAGAGCTATTTTAGATGCATTCATGACATTTATTTCCAACACATTTTTACTTCCGGCTTTTAATAATTTCTTTCGAACTGCTTGTCGAATAGCTGTTCCGAAACTGACTTTCCGAACATGTCGATTTTTATTAACACCTTTCCTTTTTGTATGACGCGTGCCTTTACTAGATGTTTTTTTTGTTGATAATGATGATGGTACACCCATACCAAAACGTTGTTTTCCTTTCATAATGTTTGTAACTAACCAAGCTGCTGTTTTTTCACCTAAACTGGAATCTTTCGATTTTACTCTATTCCAAGCACTTTGTTCGAGCTCGTAATCCGCTTGATGTCTCGCACTTATGTTGTCTTTATTATGTAAATAGACTAAATCGTGTTTTTTGCATGCGGTATCCAAAGGTTTAATGCCTGGATCACCTCTTGTTACACGTTTTATTACTTTTGTTCCGGGTCCGCAATATTGATAACCGGGAATGTGTACCTCGAATGGTAATTTATTTATTAACGAATTCACAATACCGTGTCCAGTTTTATTGGAAACATGAGACCATCCACTTCGTTTGACGCTCGGCATCTGAATGACAGTTTTTCTGAAAAATTGCCTATAAAATATCAAATTTTCCTAAGATGCGCGTTATCGATCTTAAACAAAAACTTCCTATTGACAATCTCGATGAAAAAGTCGGACTTGGATTTGAAAAGAAGATAATGAAGAGACACGGTCCTCTACTTCCTTCCTCTATTCGCGGCCTATTAATTGGTCCATCCAATTGTGGAAAAACTAATGTCATGATTTCGCTGCTTACACACCCCCTTGGGCTACGTTTCGAAAATGTCTATATTTACTCGAAATCTCTGTATCAACCGAAATATGAGTATTTAAGGAAAATTTTAGCACCCATCAAAGGTTTAGGCTACTATGCCTTTAGTGATTCCAGTAATATTGTGGAACCGTCCGATGCAAAACCAAACTCTATATTTATCTTTGATGATGTTATATGTGAAAAACAAGATGTTATAAGATCGTACTTTAGCATGGGACGTCATAAAAATATCGACTCCTTTTACCTAGCGCAAACATATTCGCGAGTGCCTAAACAGCTTGTGCGAGACAATGCCAATTTTATTATTATGTTTAAACAAGATGAGTTGAATATGAAACACATATTTTCCGACCACGTTTCACCGGATCTAACTTTTACTTAATTTCAAGAAATGTGCTCAAAATGTTGGGATAATAAGTATGGATTTTTAGTAATTGATAAAGACAGTGATGTGAAATCGGGAAGATACCGCGTAATAATAAGAGAAAACACTCATTTGATTGTTGAAACGTCATTTGTTAACATCATGAATAACGCGATCGACTTAAAACGTAAACTAGTGGAAGCTACCAATGCCGTCAGAAAAAAATTTAAACAAATTAAAGCGGCTAAAGAATTTCATGTTGTGGAATTGAAAAAGTCTTATGAACCCATTTCTAAGCCGTTGACAACTATATCTGATGTGGGCAAGCAACGTCAGCAGCAGCAACAACAACAACAACAACAACAGCAACAACATTATCCAGCTACAAAGTCTCATAGTCCCAGTACATCAGTGCAGTCGACTCAAATATCAGGTTTTCCCCAACCTACACATTCCTTTCAAACCTCCACACCTATTCAGCAGCAGCAGCAGCAGCAGCATCGCATTTCAGAAGAAGATATTAGCCAATCGGTGTTTGATACACCCTCGACATCAACTAATACATCTCTCGCATCCGCTGACACCACAACTTCCGATACGTTTAACGCACACCTGAAAGGATTACGTTCGAAATCATCTCTATACGATACTGTATATGGTGTACGTTTTGGTTCAAAAACAGATTATAACAAAAATTTTATTGGTAATTTAGAGGTGCGTTTTCGAAATGGAAATATTGTCTTATACAAAAAAGGGAAAAATATTACAGAATATGGTGGATCACCGGCACTTTATGACTTGTTATTTCTTAAAACTCCCCCAAGTATAGGCAACAACAATTAAGTGATAATGTACTTTCAACGTACAAGGAAATTTTGGAATCAACGAGTGCTGTCTACAACAATTTTAAAAAAAGTGATGGTTTACGGGAGACCAGATGGAACAAATATTTACGAATTATTAAACCTCTGATAACGGACACAAAAATAGGCGGTACTATTAGAAGAAAAAATCTCTCTGAAAAACTACAGTTACCCACAAAAAAGAAATTAACTTCGAAAAAATTTCAATATGTCTACTGGAACAAAGCTAAAGAGTTGGTGGATCGTTTACGTTTGTTGTGGAGTTCCAAAATCGCCGGTCACACTGGACACGAAAATGAAATTATGTCAATCATAGAGGAATTACGAGAAGAAGATATAATATATTAAGCTCAATATTTAATGATATTATTCAGTTCTTCCTTCGATCTGAAACCTTTAATATTACTAATAATATGGAGCCCAGTCTAGAAAAAATCAAAACTGTAAATGAACTACATAGAACGGCTAGAAAAAATTTTGTAAGACGGCGCACGATAATAAAAGGATACAGAGATTTGTGGCAAATTGATTTGGCTGAAATGCAACAGTATGCTGATGAAAACGATGGTTATCGTTATATTTTGGTCTGTATAAATTGTTACTCGAAATTTGTCTATACCAAAGCCATAAAAAACAAGACTGGTATAGAAGTTACTAATGCGATGAAAAGCAACATTGAAGAGGCATCATATACACCAACAAATCTGCAAAATGATAAAGGAAAGGAGTTCTATAATAAAAACTTTCAAGCCCTGATGAAAAAATATAATATAAATCATTATTCCACTTACAGCACAAAGAAACTGCAATTGTTGAGCGGGTCATAAGGACTTTAAAAAATAATTTATATAAACAATTCTCGACAAGAGGATATTACAAGTTGATACATATATTATCGGCAGTAACAAAAACCTATAACCATTCGAAACATCGCACCATTGAGATGAAGCCTGCAGACGTGCAAGAAAAAACACAAATTAAAGCAAACGATTATTAAAAAATTGTACCTAAAAAATTTAAGTTTTCCATGGGTGACATTGTGCGTATTAGCAAGTACAAAAGCTTATTCGAGAGAGGATATACGCCCTCTTGGTCAACCGAATTGTTTAAAGTTGTAAAAGTTAACGTTACCAATCCACCTACTTACTTGTTGGAATCGTTAGACGGTCAGCCTATAAGAGGGTGTTTTTACGAGTCAGAACTTCAAAAAACAAGCAGTCCTGGCGTTTATCTAGTAGAAAAGGTCCTTAGACAACGCAAGAAAAATCACACCGATCAATTATTTGTCAAATGGCTAGGATTTCCCAACCACTTCAACTCTTGGATAGATAAAGCTAATATTGTTTAAATAACATATTGTATGACTATAATTTTAATTTAAAATGTAAAATAAATAAACAATATATTGTAAAATAAAGTTTTTTTTATTTCAATCTTCATCATTAAAAACAATGACAATAAAACATCATACACATAAATAACATTTTAATATTCTTGGAGGGAAGGTCCAATTCACCGACGACTACGACGTTATCTTCAAGGCTATGCCACTCGGAGTGCGTTCTCCTATTCTTTAACCTGCTTTTTTTAGATTTTTTTTGAAGTCGAGCCGTACGACAGTGCGCTTAATGAGTCATTTAAAGGCTGATGATAGAGTATTTTCTGAATAAATTCAATTTTTGTTTTAAGCTCACTATTATTTTGGTAT
This sequence comes from Diaprepes abbreviatus, assembly GCA_034092305.1. Classification (NCBI taxonomy): domain Eukaryota; kingdom Metazoa; phylum Arthropoda; class Insecta; order Coleoptera; family Curculionidae; genus Diaprepes; species Diaprepes abbreviatus. Next base: position 13,366,875 of record JASJET010000122.1, read on the forward strand.
ATCATGGGGAGGACATCCTTGTTAAATATGTCACATATTACAACTGCAAAGTTGTAAAATTTTCTATTAACAAAGTGTTTTGTCACAGCATCATCATCATCTTTAGGTTCGCCTAAGTTGGTTATGATTTTTCCACCCATATCATACTGCCCATCCGCTGTAAGTTTAAAACCAATCCCTTGTGGCCCAGATAATATATGATATTTTTCATTACATTTCTGAAGATCAAATTTATCAATTGTGTTGTTTCCTCGACTCATTTTCAATCTTTACTAAACTATTTTATTTTTATTTGTCCTACTTATATTAAATATTTCAGCTGAGAAAAAGAAACACTGACTATGATCTACTGGGTTGGTATGATTATAAAAGAAATAAAACAAAACTGTGATTGTAACAGATATTTATTTACAGTTATTTAATTGCACAAATACAAAAATTATAAAAAATTAATTTTCCATGTCTTCATTTTCGTTGCTCAAAATTCTATCCCATCCGACACTATTTCGATCGTCAACGTCTTGAGCTGTTGCTTTTGCAGAAACCAATTCATATTTTGCAGCAAGCTCACCTGGTAAATGTGGAATATTGACGAGGTATTCTTTTAATTCTTCTTCAACCATTTCAGCACAAAATGTATCCATGTCTATGGAACCATATAAAAATTTGTCGCACAAGTGTGCCCCAGCCATAAAATTGATTGCATCCCTGATCTCGTTCTTATATTGATCTTTGGTTGCATCAATATGCGGCCAATCATTTACGCTATCTAACATATCGTGAGCCATATTTCTTAATTCTCTCCCCAACCAAAATATGTATCTATCTACACATTCGTTGACGGTCGTCGTCGTCGCACCAGCAGACATCTTTAACAGAAATAATGAACACGCGTAAGTATTCTGACATGTGCAACTATATTTTAAATTTAATTACATCCTTTTTTTCAAACAATTTACATACAATTTACTCCAATGAGTCAAAACGTAATAATGTTCGAGTATTATTTCCAAAAACTCTAGTGCCCTGCCCCAAATAAGTTAGAGTGTATTTACCTTTAGTTTTACTCATAATATCTACAATATCGTCAGATAATGTTTCGGCCACACGTTTTGGCAAAAAAGTCACAAATGTGCTATTATCACCGTCATCGTGTAAAGCCACTAGAAGAGTTTTACCAAATCGTGTAGTCATTGAAACCATTTTTACAATTTTATAGGCTTTTCCTACAATCATTTCGGTAACCTTTTTTCTCTCTAAAACCTCGAAATCTTTGCTGAACATTTCATTAATTTCATCTAGAGTTTCTTTTGCAATACTCATTATTGAAAAAATGGTTTATAAATCTAAAAATTACCGTGAATATAAAAGCACTTTCAGAACACTACACGAACACAATATTTGATGTTTATGCCACTGATATCTGCGACTATTTGAAGTCACTTCTTTTCCCACTAACCCTTCTAGCGAGTGTTCAAGGTCGAATTTTAACAATGGTGGGGGTAGCTTAACGGTAGAAATAGTGGGAGGAGTATTCAAGATCAAATGACGTCACACATTTAAATTGGTATAAGGATAACTTCAAGGACAAATATAATGAAACAAATAACTTCATTTTATGTACTTTATTGATTGACTTTTTCTACCGTTCTTCTATACGTGTAACATTATCACCTAAACCTAATTTTCTTAATTTGTTCAATAATAATTGTTCGTTTTTATTTCTTACAAACTATACTCGCTAAAATACACACTTCGGCATGGTCCATATACTTAAAAAATACACTAAAATCCTGAGCCTCCGAATCTTGCATTTCAAATGCGTAAAATTCCGAACAGGCTGCAGAAATTAGAAATTCTTCGTACATTTCTCGCACTAAACTTTTCATATTAACTACTACTACGTTAAACTTAAGTCCTACACTCTAATTTCATCTAACACAACCGAATCTGCAATGAAACTAATCAGTTTTTCCAAACAGTCAATAAAGCCCAACTTTTTTATTTCACGAACAAAGTCTTGTAAATTTATTGTTTTGCTGCAATATTTACGACATGCATTCGCAGCCTTTTCATATTCATAAGCCAAATCACAATAGCGCGACGCCCATTCTGCTCGACTTTTCATTGCATCATTAAAATAATTACTAGCCGTTTCAGTGAACTCATCGCCCAATTTTTTTACTGTCTCTTGCAAAGCACTATTCATATTATTCACTTATTTTTACACTCACGACACTTTTTTATTGCTGGTGGTGGTCCATCTACATAATGACGATATATTTGTTCATGGTGAATGTAACAAGGTAAGCTTAACTGTAGTTCCTTGTCACACCGATATGGCGCTGGCAGCTTATCCCAAATTTGTCGTAAACTCAGGCAAGTTTTTAAATATTCGAGAGGAAAAAATGCTAGATCCTTCTCTTCAAAATCACACAAACTTGTTAAATTACTCTGATATAAACAAATTACTCTGCCGACTTGATCTATAATTTTTTCTTTAGATAGTTCCGTATCTGACATTTCACACTGAATGAATGTAAATAGACTCACTCAATAGAACAATTTGCAAGGTCAAAATCATTTCAAGATCATCTCACACTATTACAATGCACAAATAATTACTTCAAGGTCACACACCCAAGATGGCCCCCCAACAAAGTCAAGGTCGTTTCGGCCAAGGTCAAGGTCAAGGTCACGCACACATCCTTGAACACAAGGTCAATGCCAAGGACAAAGCACACGTGCACTTTCAAGGTCAATGACAAGGACATGTGGGCGGGGCCAAAGAGGGGTGGGGCAAGGTCAAGGTCGAGGAGTGGGGGGGGGCGGAGAGGATCGGGTTATGTTCACTACTAGTATACATAACATATATTATATTACTAAAATAGGCTTTATTTAAATTGGACTGTGTAAATTGAAATTTGCATTTTTAAGTTGTTTATATGCAGATAGATATTGAATAGTGCAGTAAATTGGTTGAAATGAAATGGAGGATATTCGTATGCGTACGAATGATACATGATGGTAGAGTAGAATTATAAAAACGGGTCCTAAAAACCCTTATTTCTTAAATTTAAAAATTTCTTCATTAATATGGAGGTTTGTAGCTAACTTATTTATATCTACGGGGTAGATAGAATTATAACAACGTTGTTACTAATATCTAATATCCTGATGAATCGTTGGTAAAGAAATGTATAAATAAATTTTATTTTTGCTAGATAAAATATCAGATATACAAACAATAATTTATTGTAAAACGTCGGCATTGCGACGGACATTGATTTCTAACTATTCTAGGTATCAAAATAGTTAACATGGAAAGAATGTTTGATGATCACTTGAACCTTAAACAAGTGGGCAGATTTTCAAATTTGGAATATAACATACAAGATGGCTCAATAAAATGAAAAAATTTAATAGTTCCTTTATTAAAAAAGTAAGAAAAAAGATTTTATGTGATAGCTGTAAAGGATTAACATGTCCATATTCCAAATTAATTTTTAATCATATGATATGAAAAAGTAGGAGAGCAAAAAATACAACTTTTTAAATAGATTATCCTATATATATATATATATATATATATATATATATATATATATATATATATATATATATATATATATATATATGTATATTTCTTAGCATATTTATAAGCAATGAAACAAAATTTACCTCGTTAAACTTATCATTTTTATTATTGAATTAGAGTTATCGCGGTTTTGTAACAGTGTTATTTTTTCAAACGCAAAGCCCTAAAATCTCTTATTTCATTATTTATAGGGCTTTTTTAGCTTTCACATTTTTTATTATTACTGTCTAGGTACTAAAGTTAGAACATTGAACTACGAAGAATTTTGTAGGTCTGTGTGATCATTAAGAAGGTAAATTGTACTGGCTTTATTGCACTTATAAGTTTCTATGGTCTCTAAGATATTAATTTTTTTAGTTTTGGATACAGTTTACAAATTTTGATTATTGTTAACATCTGGAAAACTGTGGCCCGTTTTTATGGAATGGAAAGCGAAATTTGAACTATGTTTATTTTATAAGAATGCAGTTTCGTGTTCTTTGAATCTTGTATGGAAATTTCATTTTATTTGTCCGATGTAACAGTTATTGCACTCCGAAAAATTTTGTTTATAAACTCATGACTTTTGTAGAGATGAAATTTTGTCTTGGGCATTGAACATGTATGATAGTTTTTGTGATGAGCTGAATGCGATTTTTATATTCTATGTTGTTAAAATATTGACTATTCTGTCTGAAATAGGTCCAAAATATTTAAGGTTGGGGTTTTTAGTGTTATTTTTATTTATGTTGTGTGGGTATATTCAGATGAGTGTAGTTGGCTTTTGTGTTTTTTATTTAATAAATTGTTAATTTGCATTTCACTATAACCAATTTATATGCAATTTACTTTATTGTATTAAGTTGTTTTTTCTTGTCTGTGTCTGCTGAAGAAATAGTCAATGCTCTGTGTATTATAGATTTATGTGTTTATACGAAAGAGGGTGTATTGAGTATAGTGGGATAGTGAAGTCAATGAAAGTAAATTTCCAGTAAATGTCAAAAGAAAAACTATTGTTGATTATTGTAATGATGATGTATAAGAAATTAATTGTATTATCTACCTTTTTACTACTATGAACTTTATTTTGTTTTGTATAAGTTGAAATGTTTTAATGTATCTTCTAATTGGATGTCCTTACCCGTGAAGCAAGCAAGGATGTAGCCAACACATTTATACCAAAAACAGATGTTTTTTGAAGAGTTTATTCTAAAAAAGGTTTCTTCGAAATTCGTCATAAAAATTTCTGCCAGTAGCCTGTAGATTTGGTTATTAAGCTGAAAGTAATTTTCAGAATTGCAAAGATCAGATTGATAAAATTTATTACAACTGGATTAACGTTATGATTTTATAAAGTGTTTTTAATCTTTGATAAGAAATCTTCATTTGGAATATTTTAGAACATATTCCTTACATTAAAAGAGGTTATCCCACAACACTCTGTATCTAATAAACTTGCAACATATAAGTCTATGATATACAGAGCATTCACTAACCCTTTAACAGAGACAGACTTTACTTTTCGCAAATCAATATTTGTAATCCGCACACATTTTAGTAACCTTTTTGTATTTTTTTTTTTGCAAATTCGCTAGTCCTTGGTTAAAAACCATACTAGCTTATCTCACAATAGTAGTATAGAGGGCGGGGTTCTGTGACACCCGGATGGCATCTGTCCCTTTTCAGCCCTTTACCATCCGAAGAAGTGCTGAAACCCTCCTGAAACCCAAGCCAAAAAGGCCTTATTGCCAAAGAACATGACGTAATAGCCTAAGAAGTGCCTGAAATCCTTCTGAAACCCTTGCCAAAAAGGCCTTATTGCCGAAGAAGTCCTGAAAAATCCCTATCCAAAAAGGCCTTCCTTATTGCCGAAGAAGTCCCGAAAAATCCCTATCCAAAAAGGCCTTATTGGCAAAGAAGGGTTGTCCTAGTAGCTTAAGAAGGACCAAAAGAGTCCTTAGCCAAAAAGGCCTTATTGCCGAAGAAGTATCGACAATGACGTCATTTACCAGAGGCTGTTGTTTTGTAAAGTAGTTGGTAGAAAAAATAAATTGGAGTGGAATATCGGGTAAAATAAAACAAAATTTTATATATCAGAGTGGTATATTGGGTAAATAAAATTACAAAAATAATTAAATATGTTATGCTACAATACTTTTTTGCCTGTTTTATTTTTACGTTTTCTGCAGGAGGTTAGCTTGACAACATATCGATTCTTCTGGTCTAGAAGTAATTCTTCTCTTTCCAAGCAGGCATTGAGATTATCAAAGAGTTTATTTTGATGCCTTAAGCTTTGTATAAAATTGTTATTACATTGATCCAACGATAGATTTAATTTATTAATGTCCAGTAGAAAATAACTGATATTATTTTTTGCATTTGCCAATTCATGTTTGGTTTCTCCAAGTAGTGTGTAGGCTGTACTTTTTTTGGTTTCACATACATCGGTTTTTTTCATTTCAAGAAGTAAATTTGCTTCCAATTCAACGTTTTTTCTTGAAAGGTTGAGAATATTGGTGTAATTAATGGAAGATGATAGATTAGCTGCTTTGTTTTCACATTCTTTAATATTTTTTGTATATAATTCGTTGAGATTTGATTCAGTTTCATATAAATTCATATAGTTATCAAGTTCTTTTGAACATAGTAGGTATAGACTTAAACTTGTATTATACAGAACATCATAGTCATCTTGTAGGTATTCACAATACTCAGTTTTATTGTTTTTGTTTAAGGTGTTATTTTCAATCGCAATAACACTACAAAATGGTAAAATTATGAGCAAAAAATATGCTAAAGACATGTTTCCCGTTCAGAGGTTTCAAATGTACTAAATATGTACTATGGATAAAGTGGGTTTTTATATAATGTTTGTTCTATTAATCCAACTATTGTGCTTATCAGTGAACCCAAACCATTTAACGAATACTTGGTCTTTATGTCTTTTTAGAATTTTTTCAACTAAATATACATTATGATTGAGAGTTTTTTGTAATTGTTCTTTGTAGAACGCCCCAAGTACGTTTTCATTTTGCATATCCTTCAAGAGATAAGTGGTTGGGTTTGTTAACTGAACTTTGCGTATAATAAATACCTCAGGAGACCAATTTGGATTGTATTTTTTATCGAAAACACCTCTTACTTTAGAAATGCGTACATAGTCACCAACTTTAAGTTTAACGTTTAAATCACTCATTTTTATTTTGTTGTAAACAGTTTGAAGTAAAAATTTTTCATTTTTGGTAGTAACATCTGCTGGTTTCATTTTAATGGTTCTGTGTTTTGTGTGATTATATTTATAAACAATTTTACCAAGTAAATTAACCCATTTGTAATTTCCTTGTATATTAAATTCCTTCCACATCCAGTTTTTTAAAGTCCTATTAACTCTTTCGACTATGGATGCCTTTTTTTTACTGAATACACTATAGTGGTTAATATTGTATTTCTTTGTGAGTTTCTCAAATTCTTTATTGTAAAATTCTTTACCCATGTCTGTTTGAATGTTTTGTGGAGTTTGTATTTTAAAAACTTTTTCCATATTTTTGCTTACTTCTATAGCTGATTTGTTTTTTAACGGAAAAGCCCATACAAACTTTGAAAAGCAATTAATAACAATAAGTATATATTTGTAACCATTGTTTATTTTAGCATAAGGAATCATTTCTACTAAATCTGCTTGAAATAGGTCATCTAGAGATTTAATAATTATTTTTCGCCTTTTAAAATTGATTCTTGCTGGCTTGTGAATTTCTTCAACAAGTTGTCGTTTTGTATCTGTAACAAATTTATTCATTTTTTTTTTTTTTTTGTTTAGTTTTTTCATTCAATAATTTGAGCTTCTCTTAGTTCCTCTACTATGGAATTAATTTCGTTATGATGTCCTGTGTGTCCAGCTTGTTGAGAGGCTAGCAGTAAACGTAATCTATCAACTAGTTCATTAGGATTATCCCAATGTACATAATCTATGGGATGATCAGTAACATTCATGTATAAACCGTCTCCCGTTATGTAAGGTGCTATAATCTTTTTATATTTTATTGATCTACTACCATCAACTTGTTGATTGGACTGATAGTAGCGACGATGTGCATTTGTTTTAAATATAATTTGTCTATAGTTTGTTTCATCCTCTTTGGAGAAATTTGTAGGGTGTTTCTTAAATAGTAGTTCGTAGAGACCATGTGTCCCTTTGTAGCGTTTGTTTTTCACTATAATATCTTTACCATCGATATTCAGATTAGAATCACCAATGTGAAATTTCTCAGTATCAACGTTAAATCGAACACCATATTTGTGATCAAACTTGTTTTGAGAATCATGATGCAAATCACTGATATATTTTCTAGGTAATGGATCATATTGTTTTAAAAGATTTGTTAAGGATTTGTCTTCCAATTGTTGTTGTTTTTGTTGTCGGAAAACAGATGAATTACTTTCATTCTCGTTTTCATCATCATCATCATCATCATTATCAGTTTCATTTATTGTATCTAGTGTCTTATTTGCATCATCATCATCATCATCATTTTCATTTTCAACTAGAAAAGGATATTCTAAAGATGTATCGTCAGTTTTTATTTCAGATGGTTCTTTAGTTTTTGGTGGTGGTGGTGATGCTGCTGCTGCAACTGTAGCTTTTGTGCTTAATTCACTTTGAATATTTTGTAAACGTTTGGTTATGGGCAAAAATACTTGTTCCTGTACAATTTCACTATGTTTTAATAGGTTTAGTTTATTTTTAACGTTTTTTCGTTTACGAATTAAATTTTTTTTAAGTTCTTTTTCACTAGATTTCATTTTTTTTTTTTTTTAATCTGCTTAGTCAACAGGTTTTGATCAGCTTTTAATCAGCTTTGAAACAGCTTATAAACAGCTTCTAAACAGCTTATAAACAGCTTATAAACAGCTTCTAAACAGCTTCTAAACAGCTTTTAATCAGCTTTAAACAGCTTCTGATCCGTTTGGAACAGGTCTGATCTGGTTGAAAACAGGTTTAAGCAGGTTGTAAACAGGTTTAATCAGGTTGAAAATACAACAATCCGCTTATAATGAAGTATGGATCTTGACTAAGCTATTTTGGGAGATATCATGCTATTATAAAATGATCAAATCCCAGTCGATAACGTCCGTTGTTGAGATTGTAATCTTTAAAAATAGTTAAAAATCCATATGGTTTCTTCCAACAATACGAACACATATTTTTAAACTTGTCAAATGACATATCAGAACCAACATGATCATTATAAACATGTTTTAAATTTAAATCGTCTTGTTTGAAGAGAATAAGTACATTGGCATTATCTCGTATTAGATGTTTGGGAATTTTTGCGTACGTTTGACACAAATAAAACGAGTCAATATTATTGTGTCTACCCATACTAAAATACTCTCGAATAATATCTTGATTGTCACATGCTACATCATCAAAAATAAATATGGAATTGGATTTTGCTTCAGATGGATGCACAATATTCTCACTAGCACTAAATGCATAATAATTTATTCCTTTTATAGGAGTCAGTAATTCATTTAAATATAAATATTTTGGTTGGTATAGCGAACGTGAATACACATAAACATTTTCAAATTTCAATCCGTTTTCATGTTCTATCAGCGAGATCATAACATTCGTTTTTCCACAGTTTGATGGACCAACAATGATACATCGTATTGTAAAAGGAAATAAAATTCCATGTTTTCTGTACGAATTTTGTGGTTTGAACTCATCAGCGTTCTCAATAGGTAAACTGGTTTTTTGTTTTAGAATTTTCATAATTTCAATAGATCTGTATATATAGATAACTTAGAACAGAGAACTCAAACAGAAATGACTTATATTAACATGTTACATATCATTTATAGTCAGTTGTTGATTAATTGTCAACATGAAATTTTATACAGGTTCAGGATTTGTAAACAATATGATAAATAAATTACCGTTTGAATTGCATTTGCCTGGTTACAATTTTTGTGGACCGGGTACAAAACTTCAGACTCGTTTATCACGTGGTGATCATGGAGTGAATCAGTTGGATGAAAGTTGTCGTGCTCATGACATTGCATATTCTCAAAATAAAGATTTAACATCTCGTCATCAAGCTGACAATATATTAGCAAAGAATGCAATGAAACGATTCAGATCGAGAGACGCGTCCACAGGAGAAAGACTAAGTGCATTGGGAGTAGCTGGTATAATGAAGGCAAAAGTAAAACTTGGAATGGGTATACAACAACAACAACAACAAAGTATTAAAAAGTGTCTTACAACATTGGAAAAAGTAAAACGTACTTCACAGAACTTATTAAATGATATTCGAAAAAGTATAGAAGAATTGAAAAGAAATCAATCATCATCGTCATCATCATCATCATTGGTAAAAACTAAAAACAATACTAAAAACAATACCAAAAATACTAAGAAAAAAACCCCTAAAGTTCGTAATTATTCCACAAAAAAGAGAAAAAATGTGAAAAAACAAAAAGAAGAAGAAGCAGAACCAATGGATATTGATATTGAAAATATTAATTTACCATTATCAAAACCAATTAGACTTAAAGCAAAAAGAAAACTTGATACTAGAAATGTTGATAATGATAGAAATGGTCAAAATAAAATGTTAAAATTGGATTTAAATGAACCATTACATTATCCACCGTCATCATTGTCATCATCATCATTAAAGAATGGGAACAATAAGAAACGTAAGATGGATGATGATGATGATGATAATGATGCTGATATTGATACTATAAGTATAGAAAAAAGACAACGATTGATTTAGTAGCTTGTAAATTGTCAAAATGGTTAGAACTAAACGTAAGCAAAAACCAAAGCAACGAAAATTGAAAAAAAATAAACAACGAAAATTGAGAAAAAATAAACAACAACAACGACAAAAAGGACAACGAAAAAGTGCTGGTATAAAAAAAGTTAAATTTGAAAAAGTGTTAAAACAAATTAAACAACATATATTAAAAACTAAACCCAATAATTTGGGAAATGCTATTTTAGTAGCTTTGAATGCAGCAAAACAAATTAAAAAAAATTTCAAACAACAACCAAGTTTCAATCGTGTTCGCGTCATTAAAATTCCCAAAGTTGGTGGTGTTTTACCTCTTATACCAATATTTGCTGCCCTGTCTGCATTAGGCTCTTTGGGTGGAGCAGCTGCCGGTGTAGCAAAAGCCATCAATGATGCACGAGCTGCTCGAAAACAATTGGAGGAATCACAACGTCATAACCGTTCTATGGAAAGTATAGCCTTAGGTAAAGGTCTATTTTTAAAACCATATAAAAAGGGGTTGGGTGTTTTTTTATACCCACCACCACTACAACCACGAAGCAGTTAATAAATTTACCAAATAGACCATTAACCAATATTGATTTAGTTATGTATGCCAAACAATATTGTATTCCTCATTTTCGTGGTGTATTTATGCGTGATGCCTTACCAAAGAAAATTAAATCCAACAATGAAAGAGGTATAATAAATTTGGATAATCTGAATGGACATGGGACACATTGGACAGCCTATAAGAAATTCGGAAATAAAGTTGTATATTTTGACAGTTTTGGCAATCTTCGACCACCCTTGGAAGTTATCGACTATTTTCGTTCAAATGGACCGGTAGACATTATTTATAATTATGATATTTATCAGAAATTTAATACATTTAATTGTGGACATTTATGTTTAGAATTTTTAAATAAATAGATATTGTACAATAAATAGATTTTAGTTTTATTTCAACCTTAAAATAGAGAACATGAGTTATATATTTACCTTATCAGGTAGAAAGTCTTTGTTATCTCTAAAATTGCATCCACCAATAATATTACAAGAATCCAAGAATTATGAATTGGGTTTAATTAATTTTGTTACCTACAACTCAATTCCAAATGTTGACAAAACAAACAATAAGTTCTATTTTGGTGAATCTGTAATTGAAATACCCGAAGGGACATACGAGATCAATGATATTTCTCGTACAATAAATGATTCTCTTAGAGGTGTTAAAAAATTACTACAACAACAACAACAAAAGGAGCCAATACCACAACAACAACAACAACAACAACAACAAAGATTAGTAGAAAATGAGAGCAGTGATGATGATGATGATAATAATAATAATGATAATCAGAATGATGCTAGAAATCAAATTGTAAAATTAAACGATCCTCCTATTCCATCGAAGAAGAAAAAGAAAAGAGACAGTCCTACTAATTTAAAAGAAGCCAGTGATTTAGTTAAAATTCGCGTAAATTATAATACTTTAAGGTGTGAGATAAAATCAACGAAGGATATTCATTTTGAAAAACCTTACTCTATCAATACTATTCTTGGTTTTAAAAACCGAACATTGACAGCACAAAAACTTCATGTATCCGATTACCTCATTAATATAACCAAAGTTAATGCTATATGTTGTGAATGTAATTTAGTGACCAATTCCTTCAATAATGATAAACCGTCTCATATTTTACACATGTTTTATCCAACTGTATCGCCAGGTTATAAAATTGTGGAAACCCCCACCAATGTAATTTATTTACCTATAAATACTCACTATTTGGATGAAATCATTATAAAAATAACCGATCAAGAGGGTGATTTAGTTAATTTCAATCGGGAATTGATAACAGTCAGAGTTCATCTGAAAGAAGTGCCAACATAGAAAAAAAAAATGGTATTTAGATACAATTACCATCTTTATTACTCTGAACCTCTAAACGACAACAACAACAACAACAACAACAATAGTAGTAGTAGTAGCAGTATAAATAAAACCACAATGCATGATAAAACTAGTGTACAAAAGAACTTGAAACGGTTAACATCACAAAATCGCAAATTTTTACAGTCTTTGGGATTTAGATTGTTACATTAAAAAAGAAAAATTGCTCCAAGAAAGAAAATTAAAAAGGCAAACTTTTGGTACAGATTTAAATTGAATTTTAGATCTGGTGTACGAAGACTCCTTATAGTTTGTTTTTGTAAAAAGGAAATTGTTAGTAGTAGTAGTTGTAGTAGTAGTAGTAGTAGTAGTAATAGTAGCAATAATGAATATTTTGAACGTGAGTGAAAGAATCATCAGTGATAATTCAATTACCAGTAAAGAATACCACAGTTATTTACCCTATGCCAATACAAGTTTAAATAAATCCGATGAAATTCGCATTCCTATTCAGACTCAAGATATTTATACATATCCAGCTGAAAGTTTTCTCGAACTTGAAGGTGTCGTTGTAGATGAACATGGGAAAGCAAGTGATACCATTGAATTGACAAATAATGCTTTTGCATTTTTATTTGATGAAATTCGCTATGAATTGGGTGGAACTGTTGTGGATCGTGTAAGAAATCCAGGTATTACATCTCTCCTAAAAGGTTATGTCAGTTTTACAGAACAAGACTGTTTACGTTATCACAATGCCGGTTGGAATCATCTTGAAAAGCCGAAAATGTTGTCAAAAGGACATTTTAATGTTTGTATTCCTCTAAAAATTCTTATGGGTGTTTTTGAAGATTTTCGAAAAATCATCATAAATATTAAACAAGAATTAACGCTTATACGAAGTTTTTCCGATAGCAATTCAGTCACTACAAATAAGGCAGGTGAAAAACCAAACATTCGTCTCGATAAAATAACATGGAAAATTGAACATATTAGAGTGGATGATGAGGCAAAATTGAAACTTTTAAGTTACATTGAAAAAGGAAGAGATTTAACCGTGGCATTTCGAGGATGGGAATTGCATGAGTATCCGCTTTTGCAACAATCCACGCAACATACTTGGAATGTAAAATCGATTAATCAGTTAGAAAAGCCGCGTTATCTCATTTTTGGTTTTCAAACGAAACGACGAAATCAATTATCAAAGGATATTAGTCACTTTGATCATTGTAACTTAACCAATTTCAAAGCCTATCTCAATTCGGAAATTTATCCATACGATAATTTAAATGTTCATTTTGATAGACAACAAGTGAGCATTTTGTATGAAATGTATGCCAGATTTCAACAGTCCTATTACTATAGAAGTGTTGGACAACCTTGTTTGACATTTAAAAAATTTATCGAACTTGCACCTTTAGTAGTGGTAGATTGCTGTTATCAAGTGGACACATTGAAAAATGGCACTGTTGACATCAGATTGGAATTTGAAACCAGTGAAAATATTCCAGCAGACACATGTGCCTATGTATTGATTTTACACGATAAAAAACTTAAATATAATCCTCTAACAAGTATTGTCAAAATACAAACTGATTAAAGATATCCCCACTCCAAACAACGTATATAAATTGGTCTGAAACTGTATCCTGCCATTATTTCAGCATTTTGTTTAAAGTGAACAAAAACAATACTAGTAGCAGCAGCAGCAACAGCAAACAAAAAAAAAAAAAAAAATGCCATTTGAAAACAAAACAAAAGTGTCATGTGAAAACAAAACAAATATTCTCTTTGTGGATGTTCAAGGGTTCCAGTATGATGTTTTACCGTTTATGTGTCAGGAAATAGCTATTTACAATTCATTAACCAAGGAACATGTACACAGATTAGTGAAATTACCAATAAATGTGGGAGAATTTAGTGCCAAGGTACAAAGTTTTATCAATTATACCACTAATAATATACATGGAATAGAAAATAATTTTTGGGATGATATTGATGATGCTACTGACGCCTATCACGCTAAACTTAAACCAGAAGAAATGTCTGCGTTTTTAAATGCTTATATTGGGTCCACAAATATGACAGTTATAGTGAATGGCAAAGAAAAGATGGACTGGTTGCAGAAATACCTAAATGGTTCCAATCTCATTATTAATGTTGCAGATGATCGAAAATATATAACAGTTGATAAAATGAAAGAATTATTTAAATCATACCACTGTCATATGCATGATTATAATAATAATGTATATTGTGCTTTAGAAAATGTATATAATTTGTATCACTGGTTTATGGTGTATTGTTTTTAAATAAATAAAAAAAACTAAAGAAATATATGTATGTTTTATTTATTCAATTAATGTATAAATTTAGAAAAATTATTTTTTATATATTGCTCCTTAACTTCGTTTTCACACACTTTTGGTAACTGCAAACGAGATACGTCTTCGATTTTTTTTAATTGGAGACTTACCCTATTTGCAGCTACCTCATAAAGTTTCGGTGGAGTCAAACAACCATTCCGATACTCCGGTGTCACACAACAGGGATAATCTTGCTCTGGCATTTGTGCTCCTCTCGCTAGGGCCATTTGTCCTTGTTCTTGGTTTAATTCTACTAAACGAACCTACAGGGTTTCAAACAAAAAAAAAATCAAACAAAAAAAGAATTAAAAAAATATTATTTATTAAAAAAAAAAAAATTACATTATCTACCACTTTTGGGAGAAAATGTCATCCTCTTCACCACCACTTATAATACTACCTACCCCAGCTACTGCCGCAGCCTCTTGTAATTGTTGTGATGGTGGTGGTGGTGGTAGTATTGCTGGTGGTGGTGATAGTGGTAGTGGAGGCTGTTCGAAACGTTGACTATGACGATGATGCTGACTGTAACTTGTTGATGGTTTTGGCTCTGGATTTTTCCTTTGCTTTTTTCTCGGAGGTTCTTGGATATTTTTGGTGGTTGTGGTGGTGGTTGCGGTGGTGGTGCTGGTGGTGTTCGTATGGTTGTCCTCCTCCTCATCGTCATCATCATCATCATCTTCTACCCCAACAGTTACAGCTGCCGGTAAATATTGCGGATAGTAGGGAGATGGCAAAATTTTTTTAATCGGACCCGCCTCCATGGGCGAATCCTCTGAAATTAAATTAAATTTGTACCGCCTTACTACTTGTTCCAATATATGGAACTCTTCATCGTTGTCCAATTGGACCCGCATGTATCGTACCGGTAACTGCCCAAATTTCTGTTTAAGAGATTTGGCTGCTGGTATGTAGTTTAAATGAATAAACACTTTATCCCTTTTAGTTTTAATTTCCTTGAGACCCCATCTGAAAACCAAAAAATAAAAAAATAAATAAATATTTTATCGTAAATTTTGTTTGTTAAAGTTAAAAGACCATGTTTTCTTCATAACTGTTAAAAAAATTACATTTAAAACAATAGTGCCCTTTTTACGCTATATACATAGGTAAAATAAGGCTCAAAATCACTTAAAAATACTCTATTTCGAATTCTCCAGACCTAAATTTTACGAAAACAGCAAAAAAAAAATTTTTTCCAAAGTGCGCAGTTGACCAAAAGGCGTTTTCTGACGAAACCAAAAGAGTGAGACGTGCGCAAATAGCAAAAAAAGTGACTACGTCATCCCGGCTGATAACGATCTTTCAAGAAAATCGAACTTATGGTCATTATTATTATTATTGGTTAGATCGAAAAATTTAATATTTTTGACATTTGTTCAAAGTTGATTGGAAAATTTGGAAAATGTTCCTTAGAAACAAAGGTAAAATAAAGGTAATTAAAAAAAATAGTTAAAAAATAAACTTACGGAAATAGCTGCTTGACAACCACTGCCAACCATTTTATTGGTAGATTCACAGGGTCCTCGGTCATTACAACGATGGTTGATGGTACAACTAGAGGATTGCTTACACTTGCCATTTTTGTTATTGTTGTTTTCTTTTTCACTTTGAGGTAAGTCTTGTTGTTGTTGTTCTGGT
Source organism: Diaprepes abbreviatus (assembly GCA_034092305.1). Lineage (NCBI taxonomy): Eukaryota > Metazoa > Arthropoda > Insecta > Coleoptera > Curculionidae > Diaprepes > Diaprepes abbreviatus. Next base: position 13,383,141 of record JASJET010000122.1, read on the forward strand.
TTGTCGATTGACTATGCTGCTAAGCGAATTTCTGCTCGTATTTAAACACATTTTGGAAAAAAATACCTAACGTCATGTTTGATAAAACGAAAATTTCCTAACATAGAAATAGCATTAAACATGTGGAGTGACACGTGAATCTTTTGGAAATTTTTGGTGTAGTTGCAATTTTAGAATCACGTATTATATGTTTGATTGTGCATGTTTTTCTTGATAAAATTTATCTATTACACATGTTTTACATTAAGTTATAACGTTGCATTTTTTTCCAAAAAACATATAAAAGCGCTCGATTTGCTTAGTCGAGCACACAGTACAAAAACGAAAGTAATAACAGTCACTTGAAGAAGAAGAAGAAGAAGAAAAAGACCAACTAGAACCATTGGTAAGTTTTTTTTATTATTTATTTATAATTTTAAGAAGTGAAGTGAAGTGAAAAAAATTTAGATTCGCGACCCAAGGAACAGTGAGTAACATCACCCGACCATACAGGGTGTATGTGTATAAATTCGCTGTTCGCGGAAGGTTCAACGCTAGGGATATTTTATTAGCTTCGTGACCCAAGGAACAGTGAGTAACATCACCCTACCATACAGGGTGTATGTGTATAAATTCGCTGTTCGCGGAAGGTTCAACGCTAGGGATATTTTATTAGCTTCGTGACCCAAGGAACAGTGAGTAACATCACCCTACCATACAGGGTGTATGTGTATAAATTCGCTGTTCGCGGAAGGTTCAACGATAGGGATATTTTAGATTGTTTTTTGCTATTTATTATTATTATTAGTTTAAAGTCTCATGCATGTTTTTTTTTTAATGTTTGTAGTAACAAACATGAGTTCATACAAGAACACTGACACATCCTCCTCATCCTCTTCCACCACCACCGCTAGTATCAACGAGAACAACAACAACAACAACAATTTTCTTTTCCTCGATGAAGTCTCAACTGAGACAATAAAAAAAATTGAACAAGTTAGTAGAATTATTAAAACAAGGGGGGAATATCTAAGATTTATAGTACATATAAAAAAAATTATTTTAAACTTGAAAAAAGCTATTAAATCTAAAGATAGAAAATGTGTAAAAAATTTTTCAAGAATTGAATCTAATTTAAGCATTTTGAAAAACTATCTAATTAACTTTCGAATTAAAGCAAATGGTGTCAAAAATAACAAAAATAAAAATTTAGTTTGGCAAGACATTGATTCTTGTTTCAGTGGAAGAATAAAAACCGGACTTATTTCAAATTTAAATATTAAAGATCCAATAGAATTTTTAGAGAAATGTTTTAGAAGTTTTTCAATAAAAATTAAAAAAGAATTAAAAAAATCCCTGTTAAAAGTAAACGCTTCTTTTGCTGGTCTTTTTATAAAACCTCAAACCAATGAGACTGCATTTAAATTTTTTTCAAGTAAAAATGAGTGCATTGATCATACAACTAATTTGGTTTCCTGGTATCAAGAAAATATAATTGCTAAAATTCTCGTTAAACTTGAGGAGTTTCAAGAACGTGACTCTGGTTGGAGTTTACTTCAAATATTATATCTCAAAGTAAACATTAACTCTTACAATCCCATTAGAGGTGGGATTTCAACTTATATTCCTTTACCTGATTTCATCCAAAAAACTAAAAGTGTTTTAAATATTAAAAATAAGGACGAATTTTGTTTTCTATATGCTGTTACAGCAGCTTTATACCCAGCTCCTCTTGATAAAAATCCAAACCGCATCTCATCATATCCCGATGTAAGACAAGTTTTAAAATTTGACGGTATTGAATTTCCCATTGCCCTTAAAGATATTCCAAAATTTGAAAAAATGAATAATCTAGGAATTAACATTTTCACAGTTCTTGACAATAATAATAATGGTAAAGAAATCCTTCCATTAGTTTTAAGCAAAACTGAGTTTGCACCACGGATCAATTTACTTATGATATCTTGTGATTATTATAACAACTTCAAAGATGGTGATGATGATGATGATGATGATAACCTACAAAAAAAATCATATTTTCATTTTACTTACATTAAAAACTTATCTCGCTTAGTAAATAATCAGGTGGGAAATTTGAAAAACCGTAAATGGTTTTGCGAAAGATGTCTTAACCATTTTAAGACTGAATCAATCTTAAATAGACATTTAGTTGATTGTAAAATGCTAAATAGTTCTAAAATTAGTTTCCCTAAAGACAAAATTCTAAAATTTAAAAATATCAAAAATCAAAATCTCATCCCATTTGTAATATACGCAGATATCGAAAGCCTGCTTACCACTAATAATTTATCTAATGCTACTACGGGAAAATCACAACGGGTGCAAAGACATGAAGCTTTTAGCGTTGCATTTTATCTAAAATGTTCATATAATGACTCACTTTCAAAATTTGACATGTTTACTGGAAAAAATTGTGAAATTTGGTTTGTTCAACAACTTTTCAAAATTGCCCACGACATCAATAATATTCTTCTAAATCCTGTTTCCATGCAACCGTTAACTAGTGAGGAAAAAAATAGCTTCTATTACGCGGGCAAATGTTACTTGTGTGCAAAACCATTTTGTTCCAATGACATCAAAGTACGAGATCATTGTCATCTAACAGGAAAATACCGTGGAGCCGCTCATAATTATTGTAATTTACAATTTCAAAATTCTCATGTTATTCCTGTAGTGTTTCACAATTTATCAGGCTACGATAGTCACTTTTTGATTAAACCTTTGTGTACTAAAATTAAAGGTTCAATATCTTTACTTCCCCTTAACAAGGAAAAATATATATCTTTTACGAAACACATAGAAAATACCAAAATTCAGTTTCGTTTTCTGGATTCTTTTAGATTTATGGCTAGTAGTCTTGACAAATTGGCATCATACTTAAATGATTCGCAAAAAACAGTTTGTAGAAAATTTTTTAATGATGATGAAAAATTTAAATTGGTGACGCGTAAAGGAGTCTTCCCCTATGAATATCTTGATTGTTGGGAAAAATTGAACGATAAATCTTTACCACCTTTGGAAAAGTTTTATAGTAAAATCAATAATAGAGATATTTCTGGAGAGGATTATAAACACGCTTGTAATGTTTGGAATACATTTTCACTAAAAACACTACGGGAATATGCAGAATTATATCTAAAAACCGATGTAATCCTTTTGGCTGATATCTTTGAAAACTTTCGTAAAACATGCCTTAAGCATTATGAGTTGGACAGTCTTCATTATTATACTGCTCCAGCACTTGCATTTGATGCTATGTTAAAAATGACTGACGTAGAATTGGAACTATTGGATGACATTGACATGATTTATTTTATTGAACGTGGAATCAGGGGAGGTATTTCCCAGTGTTCTAATCGTTATGGCAAAGCCAACAATAGATACATGGGTAACGATTATAATCCTGAAATTCCAGAATCATACCTCGTATATTTTGATGTTAACAATCTGTATGGAACAGCAATGAGTTTTGCTTTACCCACAGGTGAATTCGAATGGTTGGAATTAAAAAATTCCAATGACGAAGCTGCTTTTCAAAATTATTTACTAAGTATTAATTCAAATAACACGCATGGGTATATTCTCGAGGTTGATCTTCATTACCCCCAAGAACTTTTTGAGACTCATAAAGATCTTCCATTGTGTCCGGAACATTTAGTACCACCTAATTCAGAATCAAATATTCCAAAACTTCTAACAACTTTTTTCGACAAAAAGCGCTATGTATTACATTATTTAAATTTACAACAAGCCATAAAGTTTGGTTTAAAAGTTATCAAAATTCATAGATGTTTACAATTCAAACAATCGGCTTGGTTGAAAAAATACATAGATTTAAATATAAAATTACGTCAGGCAGCAACTAACGATTTTGAAAAAAACAATCCTAAATTAATGGTTAATGCCTGCTTTGGTAAAACTATGGAAAACATTAGAAAATACAAAGACGTGAAAATTGTTACTAAATGGTCTGGAAAATATGGTGCAAATTACTATATAGCACAACCCAATTTTCACAGTTGTGAAATATTCGATGAAAATATGATTATTATTGAAATGAAAAGACTGAAGTTAAAATTTAATAAACCGATTTACTTGGGTATGTGCATTTTGGACATTTCAAAAACGTTTTTGTACAATTTTCATTATGATTTCATTTTACCAAAATTTGGCCCCAATGTTAAATTATTATACACGGACACTGATAGTCTAATTTATCATTTTAAAACCGATAACATTTATACTTTCATTAAAAACAACATAGATAAATTTGATACATCAGACTATCCTCTTAATAATATATATAATATCCCGTTAAAAAATAAAAAAGTATTGGGGCTAATGAAGGATGAAAATAACGGGACAATTATGACAGAATTTATCGGTTTACGTTCAAAATTATATACTATTAAAGTTTTATCAAATGAAACTGAAAAAAGAGAGAAAATTAAAAAAATGATTACTCTTGAACATACCCAACGTGAAATAAACAGTTTTATATCGAATTTTGGAATAACAAAAAGGGCTAAAGGTATCAGTAAATCAGTCATAAAAGATATAACTTTTGAAGATTATTACAATGCACTATTTAACTATCAAAAAACCCACATTATTCAAAATCAGATAGTTTCCATGAAACATGAGGTTTTTACTGTCCAGCAAGAGAAAAATTGCATTAAATCCGCGAGATGACAAACGGTACATAAATTATTCTTTCACTGATACTCTACCGTGGGGATATAGGTTTTAAAAAACTCATTCTAAATTTACTTGTTTAATTTTTTTTATTTCTGAATGGGAAGAAGAAAAAGAAGGAAAAGAATGAAAAAAAACAAGAGAAGAAGAAAAATAATAACAAGAAGAAAGAAAAAAAGGAAAAAGACGAACAAGAAAAAAAAGATGGAGAAGAGAAAAAATATGGCATCCTCCAGATCTCCGACTACGAAGATGACGATGATGACAATTTTTTCTTTAATTACGTCAGGCATCCAGACGATCATGATGATGATGATGATGATAATGATGATGAGGACTCGGAATGTGAAGAGGTTGGACCGCTTCTTATAACACGAAGTGGTACAATATATGTTAAATGAAAAAAAAAACGTAAATATATCAAATAAAACCATTTAAATTGATACAAAATTTTTATTTTTAATTTTTAAATATATAAATTTTATAATCATCTTCTTGAATTAGACGGTCCCTGTCCATTTTGACGATCATTGCCTCTGTTTTCTTGACTATTTAAATAATGCGATGGTAAATGTTTGGCACCATGAATTTCTTTAAGGTATTCACGTACTTCACAAGCCACACATTTATGATTGTATAAATCGGTTTCACCCTTACATTTAGGGCACTTTACTCTTTCTGGTACTGGCATTTTTTTTCTTGAATCAAATGATGCAATTTTAATAAAATCAATGTTTTTATACCTTCTGATCCTCCTCCTCCTCCTCCTCCTCCTCCTCCTCATATCCCTTCTCCTTTACCATTTATAAAACCAGTTGATATTGAGGAAAAAGGTTCATTCCATCAGTGATACAGTCATGACTTACAGTTATGCAATTAAATTGTTTTGGTTCAAAGACGGTAAAATAGTCAGAACTGAAAATTTATCATCCCATAAAGGAGAAAGTTTATATGAAAAATTTTATTTTAATGAAAATGAAAATTATGACTATATAGAAGTTTATTTCTATAACAGCGATAAAAAAGGAGAAGAGGCAGAAGAAGAAATTACTTCAGAAGACGACGACGAAGACGAAGACGATGACGATGATGATGATGATGACAGTGATGATGATGATGATGATTAAAAATCCAGTTTGTACGTTTGGCAGTTGTAAAAATGGTACCTATTATAAAATTCAAGTAGCAAGAAGAGGTTTTCGTCGTTTATGTAAAACTCATAGTGTGTGTAAATTATGCAAAAAACTTTTAATTGGTTACAAAGTTAAGGCACATTATAAATGCGGGAAATATCTTTGTCTCAAATGTTACAAAGAAGAACGAAAAAATACACAACCTCATTTTGCTAAGACTATTTTACATTTTTTTTCTAGTGTTAAAACGTAATAACATGTTATGTTGTCAAGCTAACCTCCTGCAGAAAACGTAAAAATAAAACAGGCAAAAAAGTATTGTAGCATAACATATTTAATTATTTTTGTAATTTTATTTACCCAATATACCACTCTGATATATAAAATTTTGTTTTATTTTACCCGATATTCCACTCCAATTTATTTTTTCTACCAACTACTTTACAAAACAACAGCCTCTGGTAAATGACGTCATTGTCGATACTTCTTCGGCAATAAGGCCTTTTTGGCTAAGGACTCTTTTGGTCCTTCTTAAGCTACTAGGACAACCCTTCTTTGCCAATAAGGCCTTTTTGGATAGGGATTTTTCGGGACTTCTTCGGCAATAAGGAAGGCCTTTTTGGATAGGGATTTTTCAGGACTTCTTCGGCAATAAGGCCTTTTTGGCAAGGGTTTCAGAAGGATTTCAGGCACTTCTTAGGCTATTACGTCATGTTCTTTGGCAATAAGGCCTTTTTGGCTTGGGTTTCAGGAGGGTTTCAGCACTTCTTCGGATGGTAAAGGGCTGAAAAGGGACAGATGCCATCCGGGTGTCACAGAACCCCGCCCTCTATACTACTCACAATTAATAAAGATAAACCACGGGGTACGTTAGATATTATTTTTAGCTTATTTTTAACATTTTATACGTCAAATCAAATGAAAATATTCGATTAGTCGTCTCGAGATAAGAATTAAAACCAACAATTCATTATATTTTGCATGTTAGACACATGCTCCGTCCTGTATTGGTACTTGAGGTGAACAACTTAGACTCGTATACGCCTTAGAGCATTTTGTGAGCTAAGTAACAACTTAACCTTGAGAAAAGTTATCTTTTCTTTACTGGCCCATGTAAGAGGAAACAGTGTTTTTGAGCACTATTTATATTCTACCAAAGAACTTGCAGACATATATTGTAGCAAAATATCTTAGATAATTTTTTCTTAAAAATTTATTATCTTTGAGACGGGCAATTATTAATAGTCAAAGATTTTTCCTCTTGCAGTATTATTATAAAATTAAAAACTTTTTGAAATTTAAATTAGAATAAGTTTAAAGAAAGTTCAATTATATCTTTTATATTGCTTTTCTAGTTATTTACCAGATTTTCTGATGCCTAGGGAGGAAATTAAATTTTATATGTTTTTCTATCTCTATCAAAAGACACAGTTTGAAATCAATTGCTTTATTATAAGCTTATATACCAAAATGAAACACCAAAAACCTGTAAAATTGTGAAAATATGAAAAATATTATTGATTTTATATTGCTGTATGTAGAGTCTACACTCTGAAATGATTAGCTACTGAATTAATTAAGTTTCTTACCTGTCTTGATATCAAATTTAAATTTCTTAGATGAACTTGATCGGCATCAATCTTTATTTCAACAGCGTAAGCATCACCAGATAAATTGTAAGAATTGGTAACTTACGAATTTAAGTTAGTTTAGATTTAATCCACAATATAGACGTACAAGAGGTACCAATAGAAGAATTATATGTGGGAGAAGAGGCACCACCTTATTAATAACGAGTACTTCTGAGATTTACCTAATATTGTGTTAAAATAACAAATTTTTTAAGTTGCTTAGTTTGATTACACTCAAATAAAGAGAATTATTCATTTAAAAATAATATAGAGCATTGCTTGTAGAATCTGAACTGGTGGATGTTAAGGATTATTTTTTGAAAAATATATTTTTAATATTTAAAACAAAACTTATACAATCCAGTTCACTAAAAATGTTTAACTTTTAAACTTGATATATTTGCCATGTAAGTTAGACCTTCTAGTACAGCAGCTTTGTTTAATATATTGATAAAATTTTTATTATATATTTTAACAATTAAACAACGCATCTGAAAATGTTAGTCTAAACAGGAACTACACTAAAATCAAGATTATAAATGTCGGTCAGGACGTGGTCACTATCCAAAATAATCAAGCTAAATTTGTTAAAAAATACATCTACTTGGGACATACCATCATAATCAGAAATGAAAATCAGTCTACAGAGATCAAGATATGAATAGCCCTTATATGAACCATCTTCAGAAAATTAGTACATATATTAGAAGCCCTAAAAAAACAAAGATATTTTCAATAACTTAAAGAAAAGTTCTATGATAGTTGGATTCTGCTGACGAATACTTATAGGGTAGAATAGTAAACACCACTGTAACGGAAGTTGTAGGAAGGATTGCATGGTTGAAATGTTAATAGGTAGTGCATGTAATATGACAAAATAAAGACAGATCGAAGTTTATAGTCATTAGATCAAGAGCTTGATAAATGAAGTGAAGCATTGGTCAAATGTAGAGAAGATGTAAAGATAATTCGAAGAAAGCTGCTGACAAAAATAGGATAGGACCATGCCTAAGGCAGATAAGCGTGGAAGACAGTTGAATGGGCGATCATTCAGAAGTGGACGTATCAAGGCTCAAGAAGAAGCTGGAGAAAATTTCAACAAACATTTACATAAAAGAAGGAAGGATAAAAAATTGCACATAAATCCTTGAAATAGATAAAAGGAATAGCTGTCGCACGAAACTATACAATTTTTTTGATTTTCCAGGTTGCTAATAGAAGAAAACGATTTTCTAATCTTTCCTTCTTAAGGTTAAAAATTTTTTTGATTTATGGAGCTGTAGAGATTGTAGGGTTCTTAAGTGGCGTTGTTAATATTATTTAATAGATCAAATGAACTTATGTTAAGCGAAGTTTGGTTTGGACCATATGAGAACAGTGTAACTTGACCATATATCATTTTATATTATTTATTTAGACAAATCAGACAACTAACACAAAAATAATCTTCAGAACAAGTTTTGACGGACGTTGTTGCTGTCTGTCTATTTTTTGTTTGAAACTGCTTCGAATCATTATCCCTGGTTTCTTGGTAGTTCTTTAGTGGTTTCTTTGGCTGTACTGCTGCGCATTGTTTTAATGTTGGTAAGGAGCATTTTGATACTGCTGTCTATCTCAAGTTACCATTGGTCGCCAAAATGGACTTCTCGACTTTAAAGTTTACACAAGCCTCTTTATGAATTTAGGTTTGGGAGACTATCCCATTTTCATTTTGCAACTTTAAGCTTTCTCTGTAGTATTTTATCGAAAAGAGCCTGTCTGGGGGTGCATCAAACAGTGTGTCTTCCAGAGATGTGTCTAAAATTGATTAAAATTAGCTCCCTTCTTGTTAATATCTCTGTGTATTGATAATTACAAATAGGCGTTCAGCGTCACTGAGAAATAGTATAAGTTCATGGCAGTCCCATCTTTCTTTCATCAGTAGGGTAGTAATTGCGTTCTCAATAGCTCCTATATAGTCCTCCTTACGTATTAGGCGATTATCCCTTCTCAATACAAGACTTGATGTAGCGGATTTACTTCTGGGTTTAATATGTGTACTTTTAGAAAAAATAAAATTCTCAGGAATAAAATGTTTTTTAATTATTTCTAGCTTAGCCTGTCCTCCATTAGGTTGTTTTTAAAAATATGTGTCTAACATGAAACAATAGCATTTTGACTAAGTAGTTCCGATAGAAAATTATGTGCTGGATAGGTTCTTAAAATTTGCAATAAGTCTTCTTTTAAATCTGATTCTGTCAAGAGATTAACGAGTTTCTTAATTCTGCTCGAATCATCAAAGTTTTCAGTATTTCGATATTGCGTTCTTCATTTTCAGAAGTTGTATTAAAAAAAGACGCAATTCCGTATATACATAAGTAAACAGTACGTAAAAGATCGTGGTATTGCTCTTGGATTCTTGCTGGTTAAAAAATCGATATTTGATCTATGCAAGGAGCAATACTGTGACCGGCTCGATATAAGCACGAGGACTGGAGCTGACCAAAAATGTCGGCCTTGAAATTAAAACGGATGAGGATTTTTTTATCTTGCCTTGAAATTGTATGAGACTCAACACCTAGTGGAGCTATTACCTATTTACCAATCAAAGCCAAAATATAGTGTGTTATTTTCGAGAAAAACATATGTGATATTACTACAATGTTAACGTAAACACTTTACGACTAAACGCAACTTATTCTCGAATATGACTCCCAAATCGTTAGTAAGAGTTATTCTAGCGTATTCACGGTAAGATTACAAGGTAGGTTTTTCTTCAAAGTAAAGAAATTATTTGTAACCAAGAAATTCGAGATCAAACAAATAAGCTAACATTCACTAAAAATTTTTTATTCATCACTTCCGAAAAATGTTCAAGAAATGTATCGAAGAGTAGCTTAATATATTTTTTCAATGCAAAGGCTTATAATAAATTCAACTTTAACTGACGAGTAGCTGTCATATGCAGTTAAAGGAATTGGAAAAAACTGTGATAAGGAGTGGAAAATATGTATCTTTTAGTTCTAACAAAAAACATTTAAACGACTTTTAGAGTAATTTCAAAACCATACTTTACTTGATAATTTGTAGCTTTTCTAGTGTGAAAATTATTAGGCAGTGGGTTTTCTAAAATGACCCAAAATATATGTTTCTAAATAGATAACTCAATTTGGACGTAGCACTTGCTGTAACTTTGTACCTGTAATAATATTTGGTGTACATTATTACATACAGCAAAATTTGATTTCAGTTAGTTATTTTAAATTAAATAACATGTTGAACTTGGCGACAAAACAACATTTTTTAAAGTACTGCTGTTTTCACATTCTTTTCTGCAAAAATCTTTAAAGTTAATATTTTAAAAACTATTTGGGAGCCACTTCTGTGATAAAAAAGATTATACTTGATAAGAATCCAATGCTATTCAAGGTACTTTACCATTTATGATAAGTACATTGCAAATACAATTATTATATCACTTAATTAGATAAGCTCAAAACCGTTTCTGTAATTATTATCTCATGAAACAAGAAAATACGACCAAAATAGTAGATCTTATGATATAGTACAGTGACTAGGGACTGACTAAGATAGAAACATGTAAGCTTCCTCATTTTGATCCTGTTTAGCGTTTTAATCATGTTTTCCATTTTGACACAATTCACAATTTATTAATTAACCAGATTCATCGATAATAAAAATGACTCTCACGCACACACATGTACCATGTTTTCCAGCATTGTAAGTAATTAATTTCAAAAATCAAATTGTCTGCAAGAAATAAATAAAATCTATATCTACCGTGTTTAAATAGCTACCTATCTGTTATTCCCCTTTAAGGCAGAAAAAAAGGAAAGAACATATAGAAACAGTTAATTTCCTTCAAATGCAACTCTGGTCCTCTCTCCATACGCATGTTGACTACCTCGTGGTCTCATCAGAGAAGCTGTATCGAATCGAGAGAAACATTCGCAGGAAACAATTGCTATTTAATATATAAATTCCGAAGAACATTGGGAGGATATTAAAAACCTGCCGACTTCGATGTGACATTGCCAGTCCAAAGAACATCTGTGTATTCACAAAAGTAGTGCTAAATTTTAAAAATCAAAATTTCAGTAAGAAACAAAATTTATATCTACCGTATTTAAGTTATTGTCTATATGTTACTCTACTTTCCGGCTGAGAAAAAGGAAGGAACATATAGAAACAGTTTAATTTATGCCTATATACCTCTGGTGCTCTCTCCATACGAGTTTCTAATCCCTCATGGTCTAGTGAGTAGAGCTGTATCGAATCAAGAGCAATATTGGCAGGAAACAACTGCTAAATAATATATAGATATTAAAAACCTGCCTACTTTGATGCCAGTCGAAACGACATCAATGCATTCACCAGAATTGTGGGAAATTTTAAAAATCCCAATTTTAGAATATGTCCTTGTTCTAGACGAACTATTATTATTGAAGGATTGATTAATTTTTATTCAACACCTGAAATATGAATATTCAGTTTAAAAAAGTATTAGTAAGATAGTGTCATATTAGTAAAAATCAGCAAATTCAAACTAGAAACATGTATAATGCTAACTAACATTACTTGCGATTAGTCATTGGGGTTTTAGAAACTTAGAGGTATTGTGGTAACAGATATAATAAATAAGAAGATATATATGTGATAATTCGTGCAGTACTAGTAAGAAATAAAATATTTTACTTTTTTCTGACAATTCAATTTATTAACAAACTTAAAAGAAATTTCGAGATCTAATTTCCATCTCCTGTGTTTTGATATTCCCAAAATCTGTTATAGGTGTTGTTATCTAAATTTCTAGAGTCTTCAATATTACCAGAATAAGTTCTTGAACTGGTAGAAGTGGTATAAGGTGCATCAACATTTATAACCAAGTCAAGTTGAGTATTTACGATGGTTAGTTGGCCATTGGGGGAAGTTCCAGCTATATATTGACCAGTTGCAGTATTAGAATCCCAGGAACGAGCTAATTTAACCACTTTAGTGGATTTAAAGGTATCGTCACCTAAAATATTATAAATAAAAAGCTGAGTTTATTTCTTGTTTTGATTAGATTTTAATGTAAAAATTGTTTGCCAAACTGAGTTACTAGATATTGCTGATATTCAAAAATTTTGGCCTAACTGCCCTCATTAAAACACCTGTAAAAATATGTGAATATAAATAGAAACCTACAGATCAAAAATGACTGTTAATTTATGTTATTTTACAACAACAAATTTATTTTAACTAACACACCATTCACTTAGGTTTGAATCTTAATTTCGATATTTTTTAACTCATCCCCCACTTATTAATTTCTTAATTATAATATTTAGAAAACAAATCTTCAGGTATGTCTTATATCTGTTCTGCAGCTACTTTGTTACAAAACCATGTAATTATCTAATATAGAATCTAAGAGTTTTGATAGGGCATATAAATAATTTAATTTAATAATTTTTATAATTAATGGCTCACTCACTGTTCATAAAATTAAAAATGCTGATATAATACCATAAAAAAATGTTAGGAAATACTGAAATATTAAAAAAAATTCTTCCTGAAATAATAAGTAAAACCAAAGATATAATCCTCATGTTAGGACTCGAATTCGTATCTACAGCGTACCCATAAATAATATTGTCAACTATTCTACTTTGGTCATCAAATCGAATTTCACATAATTGGTATACCGGGTGTTAACGAATCTATTGGACAAGTCATAATTTCTAGGGTATTATGTGTATCAAAATGAGAATTGGGACAGGTAAATGTTATGTGAAGAGGAGAGTTTTCGCATATTTTCCACTTTCCGGCCACTTCCGGTTTCACCGGAAATGGCCCCAGTTTTGAATTTTTAAATAGAACACCCTGAATATTTTAACATTTTTGGATTTCTGAGACAATTCTAGATCAGAATGTGATATTTTAAAAACTTTTTATGTCTACTTCATTTTTTTAGAACCACTTTTAAAATTGCATCTAGGTGGCCATGATCGGACGCAAACTAATCTAAGGGCCTTAGGTGATGTCAAAAAAATGCAATCGCAAAGTTTTAGTTACTAGTAGAAAAGACAGGAATAAGACAAGTTGACAAAATTACGTTTTCATTTCTAACTATTAATTTTCAAATGGCGACCCCTTTTTGACAACTACTTTTCGAAAAAAGCGTTCTTTGACGAATCTAACGGTACTAATTTATTTACGATTGGATTAGACATAAGAACAGAAATTAAATATTATTAAGCAAATTACTGGATAATTTATTTACTTATGACAAGTGCGCCATGGACAGCCATGATGCATAATAATTTGCAACTGTTTTTATCAAGTCTTCTTTGGAAAAAAAAGCACTCACTTAAGTAGATAATGAGAGTGACATACGCTCTTTGGAAAAAAAAGCACTCACTTAAGTAGATAATGACAGTGACATACGCTCTAAGAACAAACGTAAAAGTTTCTGAATTTTCGTTAAGTTTAGTTTAAATTTTCGTTAAAATAATGTATACTCAAAGTGAAGTGAGTGCTTTGTTTTCCAAAGAAGACTTGATAAAAACAGTTGCAAATTATTATGCATCATGGCTGTCCATGGCGCACTTGTCATAAGTAAATAAATTATCCAGTATTTTGCTTAATAATATTTAATTTCTGTTCTTATGTCTAATCCAATCGCAAATAAATTAGTACCGTTAGCTTTGTCAAAGAATGCTTTTTTCGAAAAGTAGTTGTCAAAAAGGGGTCGCCATTTGAAAATTAATAGTTAGAAATGAAAACGTAATTTTGTCAACTTGTCTTATTCCTGTCTTTCATACTAGTAACTAAAACTTTGCGATTGTATTTTTTTGACATCACCTAAGGCCCTTAGATTAGTTTGCGTCCGATCATGGCCACCTAGATGCAATTTTAAAAGTGGCTCTAAAAAAATGAAGTAGACGTAAAAAGTTTTTAAAATGTCACATTCTGATCTAGAATTGTCTCAGAAATCCAAAAATGTTAAAATATGCAGGGTGTTCCATTTAAAAATTCAAAACCGGGGCCATTTTCGGTGAAACCGGAAGTGGCCGGAAAGTGGAAAATATGCGAAAACTCTCCTCTTCACATAACATTTACCTGTACCAATTCTCATTTTGATACACATAATACCCTAGAAATTATGACTTGTCTAATAGATTCGTTGACACCCGGTATACAGTAGACACATTTTTATAGCTTTTTGAAAGCTAAAGTTTATTTGTCTGATTGATCCATAGAGATCGAGAGCGTTTTCAAATTGTGTTTTGAAAATTATTTTAATACAAATATTTTTATTTATTTCGTTACATTGTTTGGGAGTAATAGGATGTGTATTTAATATGGAATACCTGTTATGGTACTGTTTTGTACCAAGAATCCGAAGCTATTTTTAGGCGATGTATTAGGAGCAAAAACAACAGCACTGGACGGATGTCTCGTTGAGATAGCGTAAAAAGTGACGTCGGTGAAAATGGCGCTGGCACCTCCAAAGACAAAGTCGACATCTCCTTCGATGTAGCTATTGTCTATATAAACCCTTTGAACAGCTCCTTCTTTCCCAGTACCAACATATAGTGTATCCTGTAAGAATAAAAATAGCTATTCATTTTTTTTTCTCATATTAATGATGACAATCATACTAACGATAACAATCATATTATAACATGGTTTCAAATTTGTTTAATATATAAAAAAATTAAAACTGGGTTTCAACAGTGATTTAATATATAGAATGATAGGTTGGAAAATTAAATTTCTAAAAAATTGTGCTTCCGGTACTAGTGACAGTTTAAATTTATATTCTTAAGCTCTCTTCACATAAAATACCCGGAAAGCCTGTTAAAACGGGAGTTTGCTTATTATTTATGACTGTTTTTACTAATTTCAAACAATTTCATACCGTCATTGTCTGGATTTTTCGTTTTTAACCGACTGTTAAAAGAAGGAGCTTCTCAATTCGTCGACTATATATTTTTTTCTTTATGTATGTACACCGATTACTTCGGAAGGGCGGCATCGATTTCAATGAAATTGTTTACGTTATGTTCAGGAAGTGGCTGCGATGGTACCATATTTTTTCGGACGAAATTGGTGCAGTAAACTCCAAGATGGCGCTGATAATATGGCGGATAAAAAAATAATTTTGTGCGATTTTCTCCAAAATTGGTATAAGGCAATTTTTGGGGTCGTACACAATGAATCCAAAATATTTTTAAAAAATTCAATACGGCGGACATAAAAATCAATTCTGTCCCATTTTTGTCCAAAATTGGTACGGGGGAGTTTGAAGGGTCGCACATAATGAATCTAAAATTATTTTTAAAAAGTTCAATATGGCGGACGGAAAAATTAATTTTGTCCGGTTTTCTCCTAAATTGGTATGGGAGAGTTTTCCGGGTCGCACATAAATAATCTCAAATTATTTATAAAAAATTCAATATGTCGTATCTCATATGGTCAATTAAAATTAATTTTATCCGATTTTTTTCAAAATTGATATTGGGGATTTTTTGGGATCGCACATTACGAATCCGAAATTATTTAAAAAAAAAATTAAATATGGCGGATCCAAGATGGCGAATTAAAGATTCTATATCTCTCGATTTTGTCTAAAATCAGTATTGGGGATTTTTGTTTGTGTTAATTACGAATTTAAAATATTTTTTGAAAAACTCGAACGAGCGCATTCAATATGGCGTCCTAAAAATTTTTGGATTTTTTTCAAAACTGATATGGGCGGGGGTTTTTATGGGCGTGAATTATGAATTTGAAAGAATGTTTTCAGGATTTAATATGGCGAATCCAATATAGCGGAATAAAAATTTTACATTTTTAGATTTTGTTCGAAGGTGGGACTGAATCGTTTTTGAAGATGTAAATAGCGAATATAAAATTATTTTAAGAAAATCTAATGTCAGATGGAATATGTCGGTCTAGAAATTTTAAATTTCCGAATTTTATTAGTTGGAAGTTTCTCTGTGCATTTTGCTCTCGGTTCATTACAGCTCCACTGACGAAACCATTAGGTGCTCGAAACTAGGATGGAGAGAGAATCAGAGTGGAATTCGCAGAGAATATACCGTCTGCCTCCTTTCTTAATGGTCGTAAGGAGAATAAAATATCTTTCGAAATACATATACCGTATATTCAGATCTTCGTTTATACTGTTTAGGACAACAGTCCGGCATTAAATTTCTCCACATTTTTAGATCGTAAAAATTTCTTCATTAGTTTGTTGTTGTAACACATGTAAATATTCCATAATTACATATGGGCGAATATGGGACAATTTGTAATAATAAACTACATTTTTGATTAAAAGGAAAGTAAATGTATAAATATTAACTAAATGGATAACTATTTGTTGATGTGGTTGACAGTTATAAAATATTTCGGCCTAACCGTATTATCAGATTTATTACTCCGTATTTTTCCTTTTACGTCAGTATCTGTAAACTTTAGAGAAAACAAAAGTAATAATTTTTAATTTTCTTACCTGTCTTGATATCAAATTTAGCTTTGTGAGACGAACTTTATCAGCATCAACTTTTAAAGCAACAGCCTGCGCATCTCCAGGTAAGTTGTATGAATTAGTTACTTGTAAATTATAAACTTGAGTCAAGTTTGATCTAATCCAAAAAATAGAGGTACAAGAAGTACCCACGGTGGTATTTCTAGTGGCACATGAATTATATGTTGAGTAAGCTGGATCTCCTTGCTGGTAACGAGTGCCACTGGGATTTACCTAGAATTCAAAAAATAGATATTTTGCTTAAAATGCAGACTATGCTAGAATAATTAAAAAATAGAAAAGAGGTTTATTGAATTTCAAGAGATTGTTTATTTGCGCAAAATAAAAATAGCTTGCCCAAAGTTTCATTAGTCTAATGAATGATAGAAACAGAGTTCTAAAAAAGACTTAGATATTGACATTAGAATCTAATTCTTCCTTTCAAAAGAAACAAAGAAGTTAAGAAAAACATATATTATATGCTGTATCTTTTTAAACTATTTTATTTAGTTTCACTGTTGCCTGTGATCTATGGCTTTCGGGCATTCGATTGTCCATTAAATCTTATTTTAACTCACTTCCGATTATTGAATCAAACTGAAATTTGGAACCCGATGACATTATGATCTTGGAACTGACCTTGAATGTATATCACAAGGTCATTCCAAGGTGAAATTCCCTTCCGATTATCCGATCAAGCTGAAATCTGGTACACATATATAAACCCGATGACAATAAAATATTATGACATTGAAACTGACCTTGTTTGTTCCATGTGAAAGGTTTCGTTTTTAAATTATTATTTGGCTTGAGTGCTGCCTAATGCATATGGGCTGTCGACTCACAATAAAATTTTGTAATCGAATTTTAAATCACTTCCAATTATCCGATCAAGTTAAAATTTGGTACACATATACAGGGTGTTTATTAAACTTACTTAGCAATGATTTGTGAAAAAACGCTTTGTTTTGAAGATACAGGGGGAAATAAATTTTCGACAAATCTAATTTTGGTGTTTTTCAAATTACGAATGTATCCGAAATAAAAGTATGGCGTACTACACTGGACTTACCAAATAATAAAAATTTATAAAAATGCGTTGTTATCTTTTAACAACATTCCAATTACCGCGAACGGCTACAGACATTGAATTTGAATACGTTTGGCTATTTGACGTGTATACTCTGGCATTAGTACTGAAACTGTTGTTAGTGAAGTCCTCTATCATAAATCGCTATACAAACGCCGAAATGGCTGACATGAATTTCATTTATGGACTTGGTCAATTCATTAGAAGCAAGGCGGCTGTACATTCAACGATGTCGCTACATGTATTTTGGGTAATAAATTGTTTTTTTTTGTCGAAAATTTATTTTGCCCTGTATCTTCGAAAGAAAGCGCATTTTCACAAATCATCAAAGGTCAAAATATCCTTAGAATAGCCCAGGAAATAACCCCTTTAATTTTTGTCGAATGTTTAATAATTATCTTGTATAAACCAATTTTTTTTGTAAATAAGAACCCGTATTATTTATTACGGAAATAGAAATATGTCAATTTCTTTTTTTTACATCTGAAGATCATTTGAAGGTTAATTTCAGTTGGTTGCCAGAAAAAAAACGTAAAAAGGTTTAGAGACTAAGTGGTTTAATTAAATGAGATATAAATTTTTTTATGCATAAATGACTAAAAGTTTATGATTTTGAAATTGCCCTTGGACTTATACTTCAATGCCATTTTAAGGTCAGCTTTTCTTAAATAAGAACTCTCTCTTTTTTATTGAACGATGTTATTGAGTTCCAGTGCTGCCTATGGGCTGTCGACTAGCAATAAAGCTTGCAATCGAAAACTACAAAGTGAATGATCAAAAATAAATAAAAATTCTTTGTGTGAAAAACTAATTTATTTCCATAAAAGCCGTACACTAAATAGCATGAAACAAATTTCTATATAAAAATTTGGTAAAAAAGTTAACGAAAAATAATATTAAATAATAGATTCCTATTTTAAACTACCAGTTAAATAAATTATTTTGGTTATAAATTCGTGGGCGATCTGATTTAATGACGAATGACTAAAAAGTCATTAATGTACATAACTCTCAATTTGAGAAACTCTCACTTTCATGTGGCTCCCAAATTAAAATACAGTTACCGGTTGGTAGCACAATTTGAGTCATACCCACCATTTTATAACCAAAATTAATTACCAAACTAGTAGTCTAAAATATGAATTGATGATACTGTCTGTTATTATTTATCGTATATTTTTTTAATATGTTTTCATACAGAAAGTTATTTTATACTATTTAGTACACGAAATTCAGGAAAACGTAATAATTTTTCTTAAGATAAATATTTTATTTATTTTATCAATGATAGATATGAGTCTATTTAAATTTTTCCAAACCCCTAGTTTATTTTCGCTCATAAAAAAATTAAACCTATTTATAAATTTTTATCAATCGTGTATCTAAAATCGCCGCTTAAAATTTAATTTGCCATCGTAATGACATGCGGTTTTAAAAATTTTTTAAATATATTTAAAATAAAATTTTATAGAGCATAAAGAACAAAATTTTTACTTTTATAACTGATATGCATTGAAATATATGGGTTTCGAACCTTCTTGGACATGCAAAGTAAAGAGTTATTTTTGAAAGTTGAATACATTCCGAAATCTAAAAACAGAAGACTTAGCGGTAGAAGGATGCTAAATAAAACTTTAACGTCATAAATCCAAGTGCCAAGAGGCTCAGAATATATATATATATATATATATATATATATATATATATATATATATATATTATATCCTAAGTTTTTACGGATGGTGGAATGAAAGGTTCGGTTATTCCGAGCTTCAGTCCGTTTGTTCAAAAAATTGTTTTTCCGACGTTTCGCCAAAATCTCATTTGACATTTTCAAGTGCGGTTTGTCTAGTTACTCGCTAAGAACTGATAGTGATGTCTGTCGTCTATCGAATTTTGTTTAGCTGGCTCGCTTTCTGATTGGACGAGTGACTTCGCAGGCTCCTCCCTTCTGCAGAGTGCGATATATTTGATTCTTGTATGCTGTTCTTTCGTGTGTTTGTTGATTTTTATTATTTTTTGATTTTTATTACTGTTTACCATGAATTTGGAATATTTATAGCATCGTTCCATTTATTCAGCTGTTCCGCTTTTTCGACTTCTAGGGCTTTGTTATGACGCGTACCTTGAAATTTTTTACTACTGCTATATCTTTTGTTTTTTGTTTTTTTTTTTTGAAATCGATGGTATGTCTAGTTGTTTGGTGTGTTGAAATAGAGTTGAGAGCTGTTTGTTTTTGAGACTAATTTATGTTCTTGAATTTTTGCTGTTATGCGCCTGCTTGTTTGTCCTATGTAGGTTTGATGGCAATCTGCACATTGAATGCTTTAAACGCCATGATTTTTAAGGTTGATCTTATCTTTGAGATTGGAAATATATTTAGCAAGTATAATGGAACCAAGAGTCGAACTGGCGGATTCTTTGGTGAAAAACTCCAAACATCTGACCAAAATGATCAAAAATATTCATCTTAAAGAAACTGATATCTCGTTTTAAAATCGCTATAGCCAAGCATATCATTGGATGAGACTCTGGACAAAATTGCCGTTAACGAAGATTTTCCAGCAGCAAGCTCACAGAACACTGTATAGAAAACATATTTTATGTTCAATAATCAATAATAGAAACAAACAGATGGCGCACCTATGGGGTCCCCACTTTCACCAATTAAAGCTAAACTTTTATATTTCGAACAAGAGGTACTATAAAAGGCACCTTTAAATCAAAAATTTTGAAACGCTACATGAATGATATTTTTATAATATGGCCACATGGAAAAGAATACCTAGACGATCTCCTTTTATACCTAAAAAATATCTAGCATAGAAACCAATGCATGCTAGAAATCGAGCAAGATAAGAAACTTCGGTTATTGAACGTGTTATTAACTAGGAAACCCAACAATACCCTGGGTTTCAGCGTATATCGAAAACCCACATATACTGACCGATATCTCAATGCAGAATCGCATCACCATCCTTCTTTAAAACAGGCAGCAGTCAACACACTGATATCAAGGTCTCTCCGCCTAATAGAACTTGACACAAAACAAGACGAAATAAAACACATCTCAACAGCTGTAGAACGAAATGGTTTCTCACAATCAGATTTAAAGAAAGTCATAAAAAAATTAAGCTCATAGCAAAAATCAAAGACTAAGATCAAACAAGGAACAAAACCATAATCTCATACATAAAAGGAATAGCGGACAAAATCGGAAAAATTTTAAAAAAATACAACATACAGCCCATATTCAAACCACAAAAAACAATAGCCAACATCTTGAGAAATTCCAAAGATAAGATCAACCTTGAAAATCATGGCACTCACAGGATTTCATGTGCAAATTGTCATCAAACATACATAGGACAAACAAACAGGCGCATATCAGCAAGAATTCAAAAACCTAAAAATAGGGTCAAAAGCAAACAGACGACCTGAGCTCTATTTCAATATCACCAAACAACCAGACATACCATCGATTTCGAAAAAGCAAAAAAAATAGCAAAACTGCAAAGTACGCGTCACAAGAGAGGCCCTAGAAATCCAAAAAAAAAAGGACAGCTGAATAAAGGGGCGATGCTATAAATATTCCAACTACATGGAAAACATTAATAAAAAAAACAAGAAACAAAACAGCAAAAATCAAACGAAAGAACTGCGTACAAGAATCAAATATATTGCACTCTGTAGAGAGAAGCCAAACAAAACTCGAAAGACAACAGACACCACCATGAGATCTTACCGAGTAACGTAACTCTTAAGGTAAAACGTAAAGAACACCAGAAGAATACGTCTCGTGGAGAAACAGAAAAATTTGTTGCCGCCAACCACGATTGGACTCATGGACATAACATAAAATTGTCTGCGGCTAGAATCTTATACCGAGAGCAGAGGTAGATAGAACGAAAAATAAAAAAGCAATGACCATATATCCGAACCCCAACTGCTTCAGTAAACCATCTTTATAAAGGAAGTGTGGAACCGCTTCTTACTAATTGTAAATTAAAATCTAAATTCAGGATGAATGGGACTTTAGCTTAGTATGAATGACTGCATTCTTCTCGGTCATACTCCACTGCATTGACTTTTAATATAAATAGTTGTGTAGCTTAAGGATTTGTTCAATTCAACAAAAATAAAGACAATGAAGTGCAAAAGCTATCTACTGCTATATATATATATATATATATATATATATATATATATATATATATATATATATATAATATATTATTAAATGCATATTCAAATGAAAAAATTCCAGTGCTTCATTTTCCCCTAAATATTCAGATTTTTTATATAACTAAAGTCTCGTATCGGTACTGATAAGATGAACACTACATACCTGGTTAATCCAATCTGATACACTCATGCTCGCAGCCTGACTAAGAATAATGCTAACATCTGATGGACTAGATCCAGAACCATAAATTGTTAAGGGAACTTTACCAGTGACAAATACTGTTTGTGTGTAGGTTCCTGGTTGAATCTGAATATATTTTCTTGTGGTTCCACCTTTTGAATATAAGAGAGATGAATTAGAAATTTTGTTATATTTACATTTATTATAATTAAAATATTTTTTATTAGTAATATCGCCAAATTTTCTCAAAAGGGCAATAAATATATTCATTAAAAATTTTGTGAAACAGTATCTACGGAGATCAATATATGATGCCATTCTCAAAACAAGGCAAAAAATCGATGACCACACAGTTAGTTCTTCATATGGCGGATGACCCATCAAATCCAAGGTTTAAGTGCTCAAAAAGCCACTTGTTGGACCCAATGTGTGAGAGCTTGCATTATCAATTCACTGAAAATTATATTCAATAAAATGATTATACAGGGTGTCCGGTAACTACCTCCCAATTTCTCTAGAGCATACAGGGGTGGTCAAGATGCCCCTACTTTGTCAAAAAAATATTCCAAAAATGTCCCCTAACATAAATAGAGACCCCTAGAGGGATACCAAGCGAGTTATCTTATCGGCTCTAAGTTTTGAACCGACTTGTATAATTTAATGAAATTTTAATATATTATAGAGGCCAAAAAGGCTCATTAAACTATATTACAGTAGATATTTTAGATCACCAGAAAAGCCAGGAACGGACTTGCAATCACACTCGCTGGGCCTAATTTTTGACAGGTGTTACTTTACAGAGCTGATTTTTTAAATACTCTGATCATTCCTCTTCAAAAAATGATGCCCTTAATTTTTTTCGCTATTACTGGCGGTTTTCGAGATAAATCGATTTTTATTCGAAAAACTCAAAAATTACTAACGCTAAACACGAAGAGGTAAAAATAAAATACGCAGGGTGTATTGATGTACCTTAATTTATGGGGAATTGCTGCCTAATTCTTCAAAGGCAAGAAGATGTTATACTGGAAAATTTCCAGCTCATACATTGTCAAGTCCAGAAACCTTTCAAAGAGTTGAGCTGGGCTCAATTAATTTACAATGTTATTAAAATGCAAAAATAGTGAAAATCTTTAAATTTTCTTATTCTTCGAATATTTTGCCGCTACACTGTAAATAATATTCCGGCATTACTACAGACTTCGTTAGAATGCTGTGCTATTATCGTTAGTAATTCTTCCCCTGTATTTACTGGTCTTGAGTAAACTAGTTCTATTAGATGTCTCCAGAAGTAAAAGTCTACGGTATTTGAATTTGGGGGTCTTGGTAACCATAAAACAGGCCCACCTCGATCTCTCCATCGAGGGCCAAAAACGTTTGTTAAGTGTTGACTTACTATACAGTGAAAATGAGGAAGAACATCATCATGCATGTGCCACGTTGCATTCTTCTATTAAAAGGTACGTCTTCCAATAAATTATATAAATTCTGCTGTAAAAATTGTAAATAAGTATCACCGTTGAGTCTTCTTTCCTCGATGATTCCAGCCCACACATTTACAATAAATCTTTGTTGGTGTTTGTTTTGAATTATAGCGTGCGGGTTTTCATCCTACCAAAAATGTAAATTGTGCGAGTTTGATATGCCATATCTTGTAAAACCGGCCGCATTGGTTAGCAAAATAGGGTTAGGAAAATTTAGATTTTCATGTTTCATGTATAATCCATTTGGCAACATTGTTTTGTGTCGTGAGCTTTCTTATGCTGTTTGACAATATCTCGCAAAATTTGTTCCTCTACTTGAGGATCTCGTGCTCTCCTGGGAGAGCCTTCATTGCCACATCGCGGTAAACATAACCCTAAATAAAACCTGTAAAAAATTATATCATTCACTCTAATAATTATTTTCTAATCATCTTTTACCAGTTTTTGATCAATCCCTAGAAATATTTTTGGACTAGGCAATATTCGAGCTGGAAATCTTTTAGCATAAAGTCTTCTTGCCTTCGAAGAATTTGACAGCGCTTCACAATAAATTAAATTCATATCAGCATACTCTGCGTAAGAATATTCTTCCATTTTTAAAAGGTATTTTTACTTGAAAGCAGTTTTGGCAAGTTCCTTCAATCCATCAATAACTTGATTTTTACCTGTTTGGGTTTAGAATTAGTAACTTTTGAATGTTTTGCATAAAAACCGATTTATTTCGAAAACCGCTAGTTTAATCAAAATAAATTAAAAGAATCTTTTTTGAATAGCAATGTCCAAAGTATTTAAAAACCAGTTTTTAGCTCTGTAAAATGACACCTGTCAAAAATGATGCTTAAAGAGTATGGCTGAAAGTCCGTTCCTGACATTCCTGATGATCTATAGCATCTACTGTAGGACGATTTAATGAGTCTTAATGGTCTATACAAAATATTAAAATTTCATTTAATTAAACTTGTCGGTTCAAAACTTAGAGCCGATAAGGTAAATTGCTAGGTTTCCCTTCAGGACTCTGGATCTCTGTTAAGGGACACTTTAAGATCTTTTTTTCTATAACAAAGTAGGATTATTTTGATCTCCCCTGTATGCTCTGAAGAAAATAGGAAGTACTTACCGAACACCCTGTATACCATTCAGATTTGATCGTTCTACGATTCTTAGAGACTCAGTTGTGATAAGATCAGTTTTTCCGACATAATAAGCGACTATTTGCTTCGAAGTACCTAGTGAAATTTTCTGTTCATCATAGAAGATGCATACCGTCAACCGCAGTTTACTTTCGAGCTCATAGGCATAGATTCAAAACCTTATCATGATCTTAATTTTTTTTTTTTTTAAAGGACCCTGGTCGAATTTTTCGAGCATTTCCATGCAGCAATCGACCAGAGCTGTAAATAAGCAAACATAACTTCTTCACAACCAAATACTTATTAAATAAATTGTATACGCTGGTGCACAGGGATGCTTTAATTCTAAAGTAAGCTACATGCCAATCTTGCATTATTAGCTCACGCACATTTTTTTATACCACAACCGATTTTGGACGAATTTCATGCAACTCGTCCGTCAGCTTACTACGGCCACATTGAATTCACAACACCAATGATATTGAGTGGTTCTTACAGGTGTTTTATCACCATATAAAGGAATAAATTCGTATATGCCCTCTTGTTAAGATAAACTATGTTGAAGGTTCTGAAAAATAATCGTATTCAATTGGTTACAAGTTAACTCAATTTTTGGGTAGAGATTAAATTATGAAATTATCAGCACGAATAGCGTCCGAATGTTAAAGCATTTTGAATACTTATACTGTCTAAAATATCAAATATTACAATCGATATGTCAAATAACATTTAGCAATGCCAGTGTTGTCAGTTCTCGAAATATAAATGGCTAATCTTATTCCACATCAGATTTATATTTACTTTTAATCCCAAGTACTGCGTTGTGTTAAAAATTTTATTTTGAAAAACTGTGAATAGTGATTTTGAAATTTTAATAATTTATTATTAAAAATGTCATTTTTTCAATAATTTTTCATTTAATTATTTCTCCATTATCAATTTTCTTTTACAAATCGGATTTCTTGATATAAACTAGGATATTTGTTAAATAAATTTTAATTATCGGGTACTAATTGAAAATAAAGTTATGGATCTAAAAGTAATGTTTTGAGTATTAATTAAAATTTACTGTGTAGGCGGCGATTGTAATATATTTTAGTTGCTGACAATATTTATATATTTTCTGTTTTTAAATGAATTAGAAAGGAAAAAGAAACTTTGGATATTTGATGCGAAACTAATAGATTCATTAGTTAATCAACAATTTAAATTTGCTTTGACACCATAATTTAATATTTCTGTCACGTAAGCATTTATTTTGTTGGTAACAAATAAAACTCCCATAATGTAGAATAGAATTTTGAATCTCTATTGGTTAATCAGCATTCCGGATTTTAGCATTATTTACAAAAATTCAACAGAAAAAGTTTTATTCAACAAAGTAGTGATAAATTGGTGGAATCTTGCTTGGGTAGTTTAGGTTATACTTTATTATGAACTTAATAAAAATATCTTAAAGAAAATATTAAAAAATATTAACAATTTATTTCGCATTAATAACAAAAAGTTGATTTTACTTCAAATTAAAATTAGTTCTTGGGATATAACGGAATGATAAAGTCTTTAAAAAATATATAAAGTGTCGAGAAAATTACTTTTCGTAACACAAGACTTAAGTAAAAGTTTGATCATTAGTACCTGCTCTAACAGCTGCGTTTACAGCTGCCTGAATATCAGTATATGTTTGTCCATCTCCAACAATATAATCCGGAGTTGTGGGAAGAGAAATGGATTCCA
Source organism: Diaprepes abbreviatus (assembly GCA_034092305.1). Classification (NCBI taxonomy): domain Eukaryota; kingdom Metazoa; phylum Arthropoda; class Insecta; order Coleoptera; family Curculionidae; genus Diaprepes; species Diaprepes abbreviatus. The sequence goes on from JASJET010000122.1 coordinate 13,409,924, forward strand.
CTTCCCAGCCTTGAAGATAAGCAGATTCAGACAAAATTGCAGCTTCGACGTCAGTAAGAATTGGTCTGCTTGTGGTACCTGGAGAAGTTTGATGAGACGCTGAGCTTACCGCCACAAAGGTAACTGCGGCCAAAATAATGTTGGTAACCAGACCTAACAAAATACAAAATATTTTCATTTATAGAGACACAGGCGCTGTAGTACAACTAACCAAAAACAATAGATTATAATATTTACAATGCAATACTGTCTAACTTCGGGAGTAAGGGAGTACAAGCGAACTTCATAAGACAATACAAATTGCAGAAATAGGAGAAAAATTTCACGCAAGATGCAAACGTAATGATTGAAGTTGGTTGTTTCACTATTTCAGCTGCATTTTATTCTCCTAATTATAAGCTCAGCAAAATGGGTTTTGTACAAATTTTTATCTATGAGTGTCACCTACTGGCAGGAAAAGAGTCCTTTATGGCGTTCTATGACAACTAATCTTTATTTTCAAATCATTTATAAGTTATAAAAATATTACGAGCGATTAATACAGTACAATAGAGGCATGAATTATTTACTATTACGACAATATTATTTTAAATTTGTTTTTGAGGTAGAATCATAGGTTAGTTTTGTATATACAGCATAACTTTTAGATGACAAATGAATATTACACCAAACGGGTTTTTATTTACCTATGTAGTAAAAATCGTAGCACTAATAGTAACACCCATTAAAGTTATTTCTTCGGACCACAGTTGGTTGTACGGTCACTCTGTTATGCAACATATAGAGCGTTGCTGATAACATTAGCTAGTAAAGCAAGCATTGGTCCTAAGCTAACGAAGGAAAGGGAGCCTAGAACAAGGGTTCTTTGAACAATAAAGAAAAAGACAATCCTACAATTGATGATACTCAAATCGGTTGGAAGTAAATAACAATAAAAAGCTGGAAAGAACTACATCTTTGATAACTGATCATAAATCTGTTGGGTGTCGTTTCCTGAACTGAGTAGGGCAACGTCATGAAGCATTCTCAGAAGTGCGTCATTAAGAAGAGAATAAAAATCGGGTAAAAGATCCACAAAAAAAATAAGAAGTTGTATCCAGCGTTTTGACAAATACTTTAACAAACAAAAAAAGACAGATAGACCAACAGCAATATTGTCAATTTGGGTGAAGTGTTTTTCTAGTTCTCTACTTCACATTGGCGAAACAAATATTATACGGAATTTAGTAGATATACCTCAGCTAGCTAGCGTTGGTTGACATATTTACTGATTATTCCCGGTAAAAGAAAATGTGTCCAACATAGATGAAATATGGTTTTTGTTGGCCAGTTAATACTGGCGAGAAAAATATTGTATGAAATTTAGTCGATTGAGCCAGTCAGCAGTGGACATATAAACTGATTTTACTAATGTAAGTAATTCTTTACTTGTCCAGTGAAAAGTTGGCGAGATCATTACTAAAGGATTAAAACAGGACTTCTTAAGCCTGTTAACGCTGGTGAGCAAATTTATTTAGTCTGCTGGCACCTTAACCTAAGAAAATGTCTTTTGCAGACGACGACATGAGGAGGATCTGAAATAATAATAAATGAATACTATATCTATAAGAATGGAGAAAATTAATGAACTTTCTATAGCACAAGAACAAGTAGAAAAGGTAATCCTTCGCCTATTAGCACTCTTCAAGAAGAAAAACGGAGAGCAATGTTACTTAGATGAACAAAGCACCATCGAAGCGCCATAAGCTGAAGTTGAAGCAAACCACAAAAAAATAGAAGAACTAAAATGTTCAACACACAACTATTATAAAATCACAGGCCGAGAACATTAAAATAGCTATTATGAAGATCATAAAATGTATCGACGAGGGTCTACAAAAATTATTAATCAAGTAGAGTCGTCTGAATGAGGAAGAAGGTAGCCTGAAACAGATAGCGTCAACCATAGCAAAAATATATGCAAAATTAATAGACAGCAAATCATAATCTAATTACTACACAAAAAATTAATAAAACGATGGAAAAATATAAACCAAATACACAGAGAATTATAAATTCAAGGTTTCTCAATGGCCATAAGAAGTAAGTGCGAGAAATATGAAAATAGATTACGAAAAAACTTGGAAAAACTAGGGAACGAAATAAACGAAAACACCACTACCGCTACTAACAGTGGATAATGTAACTTAAGTTTACCTCAAATGAAATTATCAATATTTGAGGAATGCTATGAAGGATGGATAACATTTCAAGATATCTTCTTTTGAGCTTAAGGCAACCACAACAAGCTAAATTGAAAGTAAAAACATGCATTATCTAGCAATTTTCTTACAGGAATAAAATACATAGTACTTCTAAGAATTACACAAATCTTCCCTGCAGAAAAATTAATCATCATCTTGAATCAATGAAAAAATTAAATACTTCCTGCGTTATACAGACTAAGTCCACAAAAAACACACGATAGTTTAATTGGTCGGAATACAAAACTGGATGGATATTTTTAAAAAATATCACAGGAAATGGAATCCAAAAGCTACAGATTCTTACCATGACCACGTGCATTGATGAAGATAAACAACTGATAAAGTTGTGGTAAATAGAAGAAATACGTAAGCCAAGAAAGATGACAAAAAATCAACAATTGTACGAAGATTGTTACAAAACAAGTACTACAAGATATAGAGAAAGTACGTATGCAGTCCAGATTCCATTTAATGGTCGAATAGTAGAGATTAGTCCATTAAAGTCAAAAGCTGTAGTTAAGCTACTACAACTTGAGAAAAAGCAAATAATTGTAAGCATCTTATAAGCAGTTTATGCAGAAACACATAAATATTGGTCAAATGACAATTAAACTTTCCTCATCGACCTGTTATCAAAGAATTAAATACGACCACGAAGTATTCCTTGATGCACCTTGCAAAATTTTATAGGGCAAAGTTCAACGAATTATCTGATATATTACTTCTTTGGAGATCACCTTAAATTGTCAATGCCGCAGCCATGGAGAAAGAATAGTTTCAAACGATTAAAGTTTCTAAATAACTTGGTGGAATTTCAACCCTTTATCAACCATAAAAGAATATAAGCTAACTACAGTAACATATGGTACTACTCGCAACTGGCTAAAATGACAACTTTCCTAAGAGAGCCCAAGTAGTGGCCCAAGACTTTATGTGGATGACCCGTCATTCGGAGTCTACATTATAGGAGAAACAATTGACCTTCAAACAAAGCTAATCGATATGTTCCGCTCTGAACAGTTTACGTTATGCAAACGTTGTAATAACAAGAAAAAAGTAGTCTAATGTTTAAAAAGAATGACTTAAGAGGAGAGTTGTGAATTAAAATCACAGAATGAGGTATTAGAAAATCCTTGAGGAATCGCTGGGCATCCCGAACACCCCACGACAACATATATAGATTCAAAGTAGAAATAAGTGCTGGCAAGAACATTCCCAAAAGGCTGATATAGTCAGAAGTAGAACACTATTCAATCCATTAAGATGGCTGTCTCCAATAGTTATAAAGGCTAAGTAACTTTTCCAAGACCTATAGTTACAAGGACGAAAATAGGACGAATCAGAATCAGACACCATAGAGCATGAATAGAAAAGTTCAATTTTCAGATTTTTTAGGGAATCTTGTACTTATAAAACTTACTGACTTTCCGATCAAGCAAAAATTCCTAGAATTTTGGATTGTATAAGGAATAGCACTATAATATCTACTAATTGAATCAAATTACGATATTAATTACGACCATACTCGTATCACTACTACTAGTGTGCATTCACTTAGATTGACCAGCCTTAAGACAGATTATTCTTATTATAGACACGCAAATGAAAGTAAAATTGATCGTAAAGCACTTAAAGATAATGAAACGGCAGTCGGTTACTTCCCAAAATTAATATAAGGGGTAGCTCTCGCATCAAATAACAAACAAAATTTATATTAAGAACAGTAATCCTACAGAAATTCAGAGTAAGAAAAAGATGACAATAAAATTGAAAGAAGTTTTAAAACAAACTAAAAATCAAGACATTCATTAGTATTTTGCAAATATTACCTCAATGCCAGTTACCGAATATTCTCAACAGAAGGCCAACAGATAATTTAAAAAGCTGCAGCAAGAAATTCCACCCAAACTGTCAGAAGTTGATATTCGAAAAAGATACTGTCGGAACATTGACATAATACCAAAAACAAGTATTTACAAAAATCAGGAAGGCAGACCAAATAATGAAATATCATCTAAGTTTCAAGAAAGCCCCTGGTGATGATCTGATTATGGATGAAATAAATAATCAATTTTCTGGAGAGAAGTTAGCCATGATGACACAAATCATCAATGCAAGAACAAGAGTAGGTTATTTTCCTGCTCAGTGTTAAGTTGCACAATTTAAATTGATAAATATGTTGAATCCAGGATTACTATACCGGGTGTCAACGAATCTATTAGACAAGTCATAATTTCTAGAGTATTATGTGTATCAAAATGAGATTTGGTACAGGTAAATGTTATGTGAAGAGGAGAGTTTTCTCATATTTTCCACTTTCCGGTCACTTCCGGTTTCACCGGAAATGGCCCCAGTTTTGAATTCCTAAATAAACACCCTGTATACTTTAACATCTTTGGATTTCTGAGACAATTCTAGATCAGAATGTGACATTTTAAAAACTTTTAACGTCTACTTCATTTTTTTAGAGCCACATTTAAAATTGCATCTAGGTGGCCATGATCGGACGCAAACTAATCTAACGGCCTTAGGTGATGTCAAAAAAATACAATCGCAAAGTTTTAGTGACTAGTATGAAAGACAGGAATTGGATTAAAAATTTAACAAAATTAACAAAAAACTAACAAAATAAACTAATAACTTAGACGACGCACTTAGAATATTTGAAAGTACAGTAGCTAAATTTGTTAAAAAGTTTAGTGTAGTAAATGTTCAAAGTGCATTCCTTCTTTTTCACGACACATTTCAGCTCGTTCAATTGTTTCTCTCAACACGTTTTGTAGCATTTGGGGCGATATACTTCTAAATGCCCGTAAAATTCTTTCTTCTAATATTTCAAGAGTAGCTGGGGCTGCTCCATAGTAAACCCTTTCTTTAACATATCCCCAGACAAAGAAATCGAGCACAGTAAGATCCGGTGAACGGGCTGGCCACCATACCGGACCATTGGTTGCAATAATTCGATTATTAAAATGCTCTATTAAATAATTAAGAACTTCTCTAGTACTGTGAGGCAGAGCCCCATCTTGTTAAAAGTAAATTCGCCGTAAAACTGCTAAAGGTATATCATTGAGATGATTTTCGATTTCATTTTGAAGAAAACCCCTGTTAACTGACCTTGAAACAATATTGGCCCAACTATTCTGTTTCTAACGATACCGGCCCAGATATTGACGCCAAATCTTTATTGAAAATTGCCCTCTCTCATTTCATGTTGATTTTGTTGGGCCCAGTACCGAGCATTTTGCTTATTGAACATACCATTATTTGTAAATCGGGATTCGTCGGAACATAGAATAAAATCGATAAAATTTGGGTTAACTCTATGATTTTGAAGCAGCCAATCACAAAACACTACCCTTCTATCGCCATCCTCAGTATACAAATGTTGATGTAACTGATATTTAAATGCTCGATATCCATGCTTTTTCAGTATTTTTCTTGCTGATTCATAACTTATCTGCATTCTTGACTAATTTTTCTTAACGAAACTGTTTTATCAACCTCAACCATAGCAAGTACGTTAATCTCAGTCTCTTCGTTTATGATAAACCTCTGTTCCGCCTCTTGATTTCCTATTTGCCTAAAACGAGTCTCGACATACAGAAAATACTGATAGGCTGGATGTTGCCGATTCGGATATCTATGAGCATACAACTCGGCAGCATTCCTTGAATTTCTATGACACTCTCCAAATATTAATAACATATCCACTTTTTTACTTTGAGTATACATTATTTTAACGAAAATTTAAGAAACTCTTACGTCTGTTCTTAGAGCGTATGTCACTGTCATTATCTACTTAAGTGAGTGCTTTGTTTTCCAAAGAAGACTTGATAAAAACAGTTGCAAATTATTATGCATCATGGCTGTCCATGGCGCACCTGTCATAAGTAAAAAAATTATCCAGTATTTTGCTTAATAATATTTAATTTCTGTTCTTATGTCTAATCCAATCGCAAATAAATTAGTATCGTTAGATTCGTCAAAGAATGCTTTTTTCGAAAAGTAGTTGTCAAAAAGGGGTCGCCATTTGAAAATTAATAGTTAGAAATGAAAACGTAATTTTGTCAACTTGTCTTATTCCTGTCTTTCATACTAGTAACTAAAACTTTGCGATTGTATTTTTTTGACATCACCTAAGGCCCTTAGCTTAGTTTGCGTCCGATCATGGCCACTTAGATGCAATTTTAAAAGTGGCTCTAAAAAAATGAAGTAGAAGTAAAAAGTTTTTAAAATGGCACATTCTGATCTAGAATTGTCTCAGAAATCCAAAAATGTTAAAATATACAGGGTATTCCATTTAAAAATTCAAAACCGGGGCCATTTCCGGTGAAACCGGAAGTGGTCGGAAAGTGGAAAATATGCGAAAACTCTCCCCTTCATATACCATTTACCTGTACCAATTCTCATTTTGATACACATAATACTCTAGAAATTATGACTTGTCTAATAGATTCGTTTTAAGCTTAAAAAACATATGTTCTATAATTAATATATTGCTCTAAAGTGATATCTTGAAGAAAATTTTTTCATGTAACACGCCCCGAGTGAATTATAGAAACTTGCAAAATAACCCTAGAATTCCTCACTTAAGCCTTTGGATGAATTTTATATACAGCAGATTTACTACGAAATGATGATTTACTTCCTGTTCATATAAAATACTGCTGACTAACTAAATATCAGAAGCCGGAACGATCCTCTGAACTACTCTGGTGTAGTATATATATAAAATACAATAATGGGCCAATAAATGAAGAATAAAAATGAAAAACAAGACATTTTGCTTTGTTCTCTCTACCAAGTGATGCAATAAATTACTTAATATTTATACCGACTACCAAGTACTTAGACCTACATCCGAACAATTAGTTCAGCAATAAGCAATATGCTCAGTAGCTATTGGTTGTTTAGCCGTATATTACAAATATCCCTCTGGAAACAAATTTTGGGCATTTAATATCATCATTCGTTTAGTTTGATTATATGGAATTTAACTATGGTATAATAGAAATTTGAATTAAATTTTTTAATAATTTAAAAAAGATTTTTATTTCACTTACCCATGTTTTTAATTCTCGACACTCCACCTTGTTAAATGAATCTGAACTATTTATTAAATCATTTTTATATATTATTTTAAGAAAATGCTCCGCCTAAATTTATATCAGTAAGTAGCAGTAAGTACTTAAACATATTTATATAATAGTTAAGTTTACACAAGGTCAACACGAGGTACAGTCATGAGAAGAGTATATGGAGTGACTTGCTTTTTATGACGAGAGTTTCTAACTCAAAATGAGCGGTTGTAAAGTGGTTCAAAAAAATATGTAAATTTGATACAATGTAATTTTACCAAATCTGGATTTTCGTTGATTTTTAAGCTACCAAAACTCTAATAATTTCTTACTAACATACTATAATAATAAATTGTAAAGTCTGTTTGGTAGAGGTAATCTCCCGAACACACCAATTTTGAAAATTATTTTCCACTTGGAAAAATAATAATCTCCATTTCAACATTTTCTCTGGTATCAGAGGGAGTAGAGCAAAAATGGCTGAAAATGAAGAAAATTTAAACCTCTATCTGTGTTTCTTAGAAACTATACAATTTGTAAGAAGAAATTTGCCTTAATATCTAGATAATAATGTTAAAAGCTCTGTTGAGATGTGTTCCAATATAACAGGAGTTCGAAAATCTATCATGTACCGAACACTGACGGAGGAAAAAACGACTGGAATTGTTAGTAATTTCAAGCTATATTCGATCACAGGCAGACGAAAAACCTCGTTGGAAGAAGAGATGTAAACTGTAATAAAAGGAGTTGTACATACATTTTATTATGAGAAGCATATCTCAACCATCGACAAAATTCTAACTAAAATCAATGAAGATCGGGATTTGCCTGAAATTAAAAGAACTGAGCTCTGGAAATTGCTCAGAGAACTTAATTTTTGTTGGGAAAAACCAGATAGGAAATCTGTTCTTATAGATCGTCCGGAAAATGTCCGTTGGTGAAGGAAATATCTCTCTCAAATAAAAGGTAGAGTTTCTGGAAATAACACAACTTACAAAATTAATAATTTAACTGGACTTTTGATTTTTTTGAATAAAGTTACTGAATAAAACAAAATGTGGAAACTCGATCTTATGATCGGTGAGAGAGGAATCAATTATAATTATTTTGAGCGAAGATAGCTTCACTGACTTTGATGACGAATAAGATACGTAATGTTTACCAGCGTTAACACAATTTATTATTTAAATTTTCTGTAACATATAAAAATTAATGACATTTCAATCCCTTTTTAGTGTTTAATTGTAATTCTGCAGATGGTTTAAGAAATAAATAAACTGGAACGTCAAATATCGCAAAAATGTTTTTACTTAATAATAAAATGACCGACAGCCCAAAAAAAATTTTAATATTATATTGACGAATTTATTTTTTTTATATATGTTTAACTTCTTGTATTTTTGACAATGGGAATTTTGTAAGTATTTAAATTATAACTTAGAATTTTTTGAGAGAAAAAGGCTACGTTTTAGTCTTTATGTGCCTAAAACGGTTTCTATGCCAAAATTAAAAATAATAAAACGACAGTTGTGATTTGTGATAAATATGTCAAAATTATCTATATTTTCTAATATATGTGAATTATTAAAAAATCATAAGAAATAGAATAATATTATAAAAACTTTTTATTTTAAATTTATTACTAAAATAATACTCTATGCCATAAATATTTAGTGATAAAGTAATCCTCCTTTTGACGCCTTCCGATGCTTATGATAAGGATTAAAATCCTTTTTAACACTTCACACATCCAAATATCTATTGCTATCCAATCCAAATAGTCCATTATTATAGACCAGTATTTTTGATTATAAAATTTCTAACCCATTCCTATGAAAAATATATGTGTCTAACAGATTTTCCCAAAGACACCGGACTAAAGAACAGAGGTAGTTTGCGAAGAAAAAAAGGTAAAAAATGAAAAACTCTCCCTAGTTCTTGAATAAACTATAGTATAAGAGGCAAAATCAGGTCTATTTTCCTGAACTCCAAGCTCTTGGGGAGGGGGGGGGGCGATCGCCCCCATCGCCCCCCCCCCCTTGGATCCGCGCCTGGTTCCAATATGTCCAAGTGAAAGTAACTGATAAAATCCGAAAGTTTTTATTCGCCAATTTAGGAGTGATTTTGAGAGTAAAAGGCAAAATTTCCTTGTTTGAGAGGAATATCCAATGAAGGCCTATAGAATGAATATTCAATCGAAATATATAAGTAAAAATAGTCACATCTTTTTAGAGTTGCAATAAAATATTATGATATATGTGCAAGACAACAGGGGTGCGAGGAAAAATAACACACTCAAATAGAGCGTAGTAGTCGGCAACAATAGTTGGTAAATTTTTTATGTCCCTTAGTGAAGAGGAAAACACGATGTACGAAAAACTCACTTAGTAGATCTATAATAGCAAGTGGAGAAGATGTCAAATGAGATTTGAACGTACTACAGGGTTATTACAAAATTACATATTCCCATCCCCTTTTTAACCTGAATTAATAAAAATTACGATTACTTAAAATATACTCCTCCTAATTCACTAGCATGATCTAGCTTTAAAACTCATCTGAGTCGACAGTAGGTAGTTTAAATTGACAAGTGCAATAACGGGTCAAGTAAGTTTTGGACGATAAAAATTCAAAGATAAAAAAATCATTTTCCATTGTCACTAAACTGGCAAAAATGAAAAATTTTGTTTGTTTTAGGGACACAACTTTCCATCATACTAATTTAAAAGATTAAACTCTAGGTTTTCTTCATCAATATTTCAATATAAGCGTATATTTGTTGAGATAAGTAACAAATTATATAGCTGTATCATAAGCAAAATAAAAATTGTCATCTAGAAAATCTAACTTCCATGGTAACTAGATCGGGTCTAAGTCTTAAACCTTCTTGGAGAATATGGCTGATAAATTTTGAGTAGTATTAATTAAGCTAAATTATATATGTATAATCGGATGCAAGTGGATGGGTGCAATCGGAATTAAGTGGTCCATAACGGGAAGCTGGGGCGCTTTTTCCTGGAATAATAATTAGAAATTTTTCGTTGTAGTTGAGGCAAAATAAATAGAGAAAAACATTTTATATTTATATAAATAGTTCATAATTTGATAAATTAGAAAATTTAATTGTTGAGCTTTTACAATATAATTTATCAGCTTCGTAGTGAGATTGCTAACTACAAAGAATTATTAAAACTCTTTAATTTTAACAGAAAATAAGGTTTATTAAAATTTGCGGTAAGATATTTAAAATTATTAAAAAACACAAACTGACAGTAATTTTTTAACTACGTTTATTTCGTTTTGGATGATTTCATTTTCTATCAAATTTGGGCCTGTGTTATATTCTCTCGAACTAATCGAATTTTGACACGATATTTTTTTTTCTCAAAACTTAACCCTAAAAAGTATACTTGGCAAAGTCCGGATAGACAAACACGCAAAAAAAAACTATTACATTCAGAAAATTACCCATAATGTATATTTACTTAACAGATTTTCTACTGATCATAGACTACGGACTTTTAAGACAGAAGATAACAATAAATTAATAGAAATCTACATTAGAAAATTCACATATAACTTTACTTATCAACGAAAACAGTAATAGAGTACGTGAAAAAATGAATCTAAAGGAAACAGCTGAAACATTTTACAGAGAGTAAATCATGAAAGAAACCAATATCGAACACAAATAAGATAATTAAACAGATATTATTTAACGTAGGATCAGAATAAAAAATTCAAAAAACACAATTGAAGAGATTGCAATCAGATTAAAATACATAAAAAGCTATAAGATGATAAAAGTAGGAAGACAAAATCTTTTAAGAAAACTCCAAACCCTGCCTAACTCCTGGTTACGTGAAGGTAGAATACCAAAGATTGGAATTATTTGGTAGTTATTTTGCTGTTGTAACCTTATATAACACATTTTATTTTCCTCAGTTTGAGAAATTTATTTATGTAGAGCAACGATAGAGAGTAGTCGATCTGGGATTTTCGTGATCATGAAATTTAACATATTCTAGTATAAATACAAAGAGTCACTCGGTCCAATCGTATCATGTCGAATTTAAAATAATGTAGGAAAAAAAGTAAGTTATATTTATTTTGTTATGTATATATAAAGGAGAATAAATAACTAATACTCAAAAATATTTAGTAGTTACACATCGAAAAAAATTAATTTCCCTTTTATATGAAGCAACTGCGGCGGTTCGCAAATTATGGTACGCTTACCATTGGTCGTACTCAAGACAATGTATAAATTTTATTGTCATTTATTTTTTTTTATTTCGAAGGAAGGGAAATCTTGAATAGACACCAACCCGAAGTGTGAAAGTAGTGCCGGACTCCTACCGGCTAAAACCCCCCTGTACTTAAGGTCCTCACGAATCTATTTCTGTTAACTGTAATGAAGCTACAATCAACAAAAATTCGCAGTAAGTGTCCTTCTGTATCCAAGCGGTAGCATTTACAAACCTCCAGTCATCACAGGACTAGTGTTTCCGCTTCAAGTGATGATGCACCTATTGCTTCGCACTGCCTTACATTTCGCATACAATTTAAGGTATCTCTTCCGTTGTCTTCATATTTTATCTCTTGCATAAAAGATGAAGTTCTAGCTCTAGGTGCTTACGCCCCTAGTTCCAGACTTAGGAACTTGCTTTCTAGTCACCAATAATGCAACCCGTTGAAGAATTGGTCCGTCTGATGTTGCACCATTGTCTCGCTGACTTCTTTCTTCTTTTTTTTTATTTTCTGAAAGATTCACTGGAGAAATTTATCGTCGAAATTTCCTCGTAACGTAATAATCGGTAACCTAATTGGGCGCTAAATGCCCTTTTTGTTTCATCTTCTCGTTTGTTATCGTTTTTTCTAGTTTATACCTTTTGAGGTTATCTTCTCACCCTAGTTGCATATTTACCATTGTAATCAACGCCGCCCAGTGGGGGATTGCCCTATCTGAATCTGCGTTACGTCGTTTTTTCTTCTCTCTTCTTTCGTCTGTGATGATACCAAAACCAATGTGTCATTCTGCTTTTACTAAAGGAAATTAATCCATCGAAGATGTGTCCTCTTCGATAGCTGGCACGCAACTGCGTGTGTTTTTTTTTTCTCAATTTGAAAAACTTATTTATATGTATAACAACACTAAAAATATCGGTTGGCAAGAAATTAAATATATGCTACTAAAAACAAAAAGGTGATCAGTTTAGTCGTAAAGAATAAAAAAGCGTAATAAAAGTGGTAAGTAACATTTATTTAATACTATAAAATATTTTAATAGTCAACTTAATATGATGTCACTAAACTGTTAGACTTTAAGAATGTAACAACATTTTTTTATAAGTAGGTAACTAACATATATTTTATATTTTCAAAAAAAGTTATTGTTCTATCATTTTCTATTTTAGTGATATTTTTATTGAATTGTACCCATGATAATACATGTGAATTCTACTTGAAAAAAGTATTTTACGTTTACATCAGGTAAAATTTTATATTGCTCCAATCTACTAGTGCAAATATACAGCTGGCCAAGTAATCATATTCCGGTATCCATGACAACTAAAACAGATTTTTAACTGTAAAACTGAAGGTTAAGTACCTTTTGAAATTTTTTTGCATAAGGTGTGATCTTAAAATTTTAAACTTTAAAATAAATTATTGTGATTTTTAAAATAATCTATCTTGATTACAAGGTTAACGACCAGGCCTCACTTTAGATATTAAGCAAAAAAATATTTTACGAAATATGTTGTAATGTGAGTAAAGTTACATCCTGTTTTCTTTCCTCTATTTATCAATTTAGGTCGAGAATTTAGTTATGCTCATGTATAATTTAAAATTCAGCGTTGCTAGTGTATTAAGAGGTTTTTAGAGCATTACTATGAAGGCCAGAAATAGTAATAATTCTATTAAGGTATACATTACCATAAGCTATAATCAAACATCTCTAAACCAAAGGAAAACAAATATACACTATTGCTAGATGTTTTAAAATTATAACCTTCCACTTGTTCTAGTTTTATATTTACTTTTTACTCCTTTTGTTCTTAAATCATTTCTTAAATAAAAAGCAGAATGATTTTTGAAACGGGATCAACAGAAACAAAATATTGGTAATATCAAAAGATTTAAATCAGGTTTTCAATTAACTACAATTTACAGATTTGTATTTTATTGGATTTACGTGGAACTCAAGAAAGAATGGATTATCCCATGATCAGCTTAAGCTTAAAAACTATGGCTAGTTGGGCAAATTATAACAGTGTAAAATGCGTAAAGAAAAGTACAACAGGGATAGAATAATTGGCATCGAACGTCATTTACAAAAGGTGTTTAAAAGAACACTTGCTTAATATCATTTAGGAATAGGTACTACCGCGTACCACCACTATCTCTGATTACTGGAAAGTTCATAATCGCTTAGTAGATGAAGGTTTTCAGCATCAAACGATTAAACCACTCCAAGATTGTGTGGACCTTGCTACTGGACCTCACTCTCAAAATATTAAGGGAGCTTAGAGAGAATTAGGTAGAAATGTTTTGAAAGTTGGTTGACAAGAATTTCATTTTTTAAATACATTGCCCAAGTTTATCTTCCTTAAATTCGGGTTGGGGATTTATCAACTTCCAGAGTATACAGTATGTAGAATAGCTTGTATAAAGAAGAAAATTGTAGAATGGTATTGTAGAAAGTAGAGAAATGAAAAAAAAAACACAAAAAAATTGAAAAACGTCAAATAAGAAGAAAATTAAACTAGCCGCAACAATTCCCTTGAATAACCATTGGAACCCTTCCCTATTTCTATCCCGGCAGATGTTGTGCTAAACAGCAACATTTGTTAATTAGAGTAAAAATGTAATTGTAATAAAAACTTAGAAATATTCTATAATTGTACTATAAAATAATAATAAATGAAATGGTGGCAGAGCAATAATATATAATTAAAAAGTATTGTTGACTAAGTTGGACAAAATGGGGTTATATAAAATTTACGATCAGCTTTATTTGTCATATTTCATGCTACAGAGTTGGAACGAATACAATTAGTTTAAAATTTAACAACTACGTTTTTTCGTTCAAATGAAATTTAAAAAATTCGTCATCGAGATAACGTCGCATTACTTCACAGATCGTGACAAATGTTTCTTTCAAAATAGATGGTAAATAAGAAATCGGTAAGTTGACAATTTCTCTTCTTCTTCTTCAAGTACCTTTTCCATTGCGGAGGTTGGCAATCATAATAGCTATTTTAATTTTTGAGGCAGTTGCTCTAAATAGTTGTTTTGAACTGCATCCAAACCATTCCCTTAGGTTTTTTAGCCATGAAATTCGTCGTCGTCCTACTCCTCTTCTGCCACTTATTTTGCCTTGGATTATGAGCCGTAAGATGCTGTATTTTTCTCCCTGCATAATGTGTCCGAAATATTGCAGTTTTCTCTGTTTTACTGTTATTTCGACTTCCTTTTCTTTCCCCATTCTTCTCAACACTTCGGCGTTCGTAAACTCGATCCACCTACGAAATCCTCTGAATTCTTCTATAGGTCCACATTTCAAAAGAGTTAAGTCTTGTCATTGCCTCTCGATTCAGTGTCCATGCTTTCATTCCATTATAGAGAACACTGTATACGTAACATTTAGTCAGTCGTATTTTCAGGGCTAACGTTAGATCTTTGCTGCAGATAACCTTTTTCATTCTAATAAAGTTGGCACGTGCTTTCTCGATTCTGGTTTTTATTTCCACGGTATAATCATTATTTTCTGTTATTAGGGTTCCCAAGTAAGTGTACTTCTTAACTCTTTCTATGTGCTGACCTCCTACCATTAGGGTTTCATTATTATTGGTGTTGTTTTTACTAATTATCATGAACTTGGTCTTTTTCGTGTTAAGAGAGAGTCCATATTCTCCACTAACTCTTAATATTTTATTCATTATTTTTTCTAAGTCTTTCAAACTATCAGCTATTGTTACGGTGTCATCTGCATACCTAATATTGTTGATTAAAACTCCGTTTACTTTTATCCCTGCTGTTTCAGATTCAAAACCCTCCAATATGAACTCTTCAGAATAAGCGTTAAATAGTAAAGGTGACAATAAACGCCCTTGTCTGACTCCCCATTGTATTTCCACATCTCCGGATATTTCCTGTCCAATTTTTACTGCCGCTCGCTGATTGTAATACAGATTTGATATCAACCTTAAATCTCTTTCATCCAAATTTTTGCTTCTGAGAATCTCTATCAGTTTGTCAAGTTTGACCCTATCAAAAGCTTTGTTATAATCTATGAAGCAGACATAGAGGTCCTGATTGATATTCAAACATCTTCAAGTAAGCACATTAAAAGCAAATAATGCTTCTCTTGTACCCACCCCGTTCCGGAAGCCGAACTGTGTGTCACTAATATCCAGCTCCAATTTGGAATGTATTCTAGCGTGTACAATTTTTAAAAGGGTTTTCAAAGTATGTGACATGAGACTGATTGTTCGATAGTCACTGCATTCTTTTGAATTTGCTTTCTTTGGTAAACATATAAATGTTGATGTTAACGTTTCTCGGGGGATGGTTCCTGTCGTGTAAATTGTATAAAAT
This sequence comes from Diaprepes abbreviatus, assembly GCA_034092305.1. Taxonomy (NCBI): domain Eukaryota; kingdom Metazoa; phylum Arthropoda; class Insecta; order Coleoptera; family Curculionidae; genus Diaprepes; species Diaprepes abbreviatus. The sequence goes on from JASJET010000122.1 coordinate 13,425,852, forward strand.
AATCTCACCACAATTTTTCTTAGCTTGCATATTATGCCGCAGTTTTTTAATGTTAATTTTGTAAAACAATATTTGACTGTTTTGTCGTATCTGTGTGCTTTAATAAAAGTAACAAAATTTAAAGGTGGAGATCGGAAAATACAACTTACATCTGTGGAAGCAAAAACAATATTTTTTCGTAAACCTATTAGTGAAAATAGGGGGTATACAAAAAATCGTCGAAAAAACAAGATGTTTCCAGTATTCTGAATAATCACCAAGAACCTTAAACCTATACATTCTAAACTCATAAACTTTACTACTCGCCCTTTCCCGTCATAGCTCCTGGGGATCTTGGGATTTAGTATCTATTTATTCAGGGTTTATAGGATTAGATTTTAGGATTTATGGGTTTATGGGTTTATGTTTTATGAGGTTAGGATTTATGGGTTTTGGGTTTATGTGTTTGAGGTTTTTTGATTAAGGATTTATAATTTATGGATTGAGTATTGATGAGTTTATGATTTACGTAATTCGTATTTATGTGTTTGGTGTTATTGCATTGGAGTTGAAGATTTATAAGTTTAAGGCTCATAGATTTAGAGATTATTAGTTTGGGGCTTATAGATTCATAATTAAGGGATATTGGACCACAAGTAGATTAAGCCACCAAGTATTGGATCAAGTATGCTTGCTGTTACTGGGATAAATTTTATGTCGTTCTTAAGATATTTTATACCATAATATTAAAAGACTTGACATACTAGACCAAAACAAGTAACTGATTCGTCTTTAGCGACCCAAGAACCATCTATAGTATCTTCTTTTGTTTGTAAATGAAGCGAAAAAATTTGTGGCATTGTGATATCATTCATTCTGCTACAACCTTTTTTTAAAATAAAAAGAAATACCCTTCGATTTAAACAAGGGTCTTCGCGATGCTCTAATCAAAAAGTGTAAAAATCTTGGATTTTCACTATTTTTGAGGTTATGTAATAGGGCAAGTTTAATTCTTAACGGTAAGCTATACAGCGCGTTTCGAAATAAATGCGAAAAATTTTAAGGAGTCATTCTTGACCTAATTTTAAGCATAAAAGTTCATATAAACATATATCCGAAAATGCTTAGTTTTTAAGATAAATTCAAGTCAAATTTGGAACGGATAACAATTTTTACAGTTCTATTAGAAAGTTGCCATTATATATAATAATATACAGAGTGGTATTTTTTCCCGGAGCTGTAAAATTTTACCATCTTGAATTTTTTTTTCGGGCGCTACTGATTCGATTTGATTATTCAGTTAGCTTTCCCATCTTTTTGTGAAACTTTTTTATTTCCCAAGTTTTCCTCTAAATGTTAATAGTTATCCACAAAAAAAATAAGATATGTTCAGATGTAACTCCAATTAAGTTCTGTTGGAGTTGTTTATTAAGTGACGAAAAGATGTAGTAGACTGTTGTCATATAAGTTCATGCCTAATTTGTTCTGTTGTTTTTTTTTTGTTAAAATATGTTATAATTTCTATGGATAAGTGTGATTGATTTTATGTACTCCAAATGTAAATTAAGTAAAAAAAAATAGTAAAAATGGCAGAGTTTACAAATGTTGAAATGTCAAATATGCATTTTGTTCATAGTCATGTTAATGGAAATGTAACAATAACTCAATGGATTTATGCTGAATTAAATTCCATAACGTAGGTTACCTCATCATAACACATTTGTTCGTCTTCATCATCGTTTAAGAGAAAATGATACATTTCAAAAATGAAATTCTGATTGTGCACGTCATCGGGAGATAAGAACAGTGGCGCTAAAAGAAGCTGTTCTCAATTTAATAGAAGGATCTCCTAAAACAAGCAATATATTAAATATAAACCATTCCACAATATTTCAAATTTTAAAAGAACACCAATTGTATCCCTACCATATCCAGCGAGTGTAGAGGCTTTTACCTCGAGATTTTGTGCCGCGTATAGTTTTTTGCCAGTGGATACTTAAAATGATTGACCAATCTCCCCTTTTCTATCTCATATTTTGTTTTACTGATGAGGCAAACTTTTCAATCCATAAGAAATTTTCACAATAATGATATTTGGGCCGCAGAAAATCTGCATGCATTTCTTCAAGCCAATTAACATCAGTTTTCATTAAATGTATAGATTGGTATCGTCGACGATTATCTAACTGGTTCATGTTTCATTAAGATTAAATAGCGATCAATACAGTCACTTTCTCTAGGAAGAGTTATCTGTGTTTCTTGAAGAGGTTCCTCTTCAATTTAGACAATAATTATGGTTTATGAATGATGATGCTCCAGCACATTTCAGTATCAATGTACGCCGTCACTTAGAGACAGTGAATCCAAATCCTTTGATAGGTCGAGGAGGTACTCAACATCGGCTTGCCCGATCTCCGGATCAAATCCTTTGGATTTTTGCATCTGGGATTTTCTAAAATATTTGGTTCATTCGTGTCCTGTTCAACATTTTGAAGATTTGAGAAATCGCATTATTGCGTCTTGCGGAAAGATAAGAAATACTCCATGATTATTTCAACGATTACGCTCTTCAATGAGATGAATATAGGATTCGGATTATGGCTGAGGCCATTTTCAACATTTGCTCTAATTTCTGTTATGAATATTTTGTTAATGTTGTAAAAATTCAATTATTATTATGTTGTAAACAGATATGACTGAAAATTGATCAAAAGATATACATTATGGTTTTTTACTTATATATTTTCTTTTTTTGTGAAAAATACATTCATTTTTAAAGACCCGGAAAGAAGTACTCTGTACATTATTTCACGTAATAATAATTTTTTAAAGAGAACTGTAAAATGTGTTCCAAATTTGACTTAATTTTAAAAACAAATGATATAAATTTAAAAAATTAAAAATAATAATAAATTTTAACATCCTATCTTAAAAACTAAGAATTATTAGACATCCGTGTATATGAACTCTTATGCCTAAAATTAGCTCAATTAGATTGTTTAAAATTTTTCGCACCTATTTGGAAATACTCTGTTTATGATAGTTGCAAGCACTAGTCTCCTTCAAAATACACCTGGATTCATAGTAATATATTTTCTAGATTCTAAAATATCGTCAAAAAATATCATCAAACTGTCATTTCGAAGATGGCGGATTCAATATGGCGTACAAAATTTTTTAAAAAACCCGATTTGTACCTGAAACTTTTTACTCTGGAGTTTTTGAGGTCGCTGCTTACGGAATTCGATTTAAATTTTCCAAATTTTCATATTTAAGAAGGCACATTGACTTTAATTCATAAGATGGGTTTGAAAGTTTTATCAGAAACTTTAACTTTAATTTTAAGTTCAAATATCACGAAACCTGAAGTAACAAATACATGTGACTTCAGATTTGTAACATGTCAAGAAACTTCGACAAATTGTAGTCTGGTTTCTAGTTTTGAAGGTTAATATAATTTTATCGACCTGTATTATTATTGCTCAAAAAATGAATTTCTAAACAGAAGCTTTTTTTTACACTTTTGTAGTTCAAGCGCATATATTTATTTTAAAAATATTTTCTTCTAGTTTATCGTTGAATCTAATTAGACGCCTTGGGTAAATTGTTTTTAATTATGTTAGTTTTTATTTTTACCCTTTAGCAAGAATTTAATTACTGTTTTTTCTTTGTTAAATCGTAACTTAATTAACGGCAAAAAATACTTAGTTACCAGACCCGTTGTAGTAATCTTTAAGAAGGGAGCTAAAGGGAAAGCCAATTTTATCACTTTTTTATATTGAGACAGTTCAGCTTATATTGATAATGAATTTATGATTTTAGTAAGAAAATTGAAAAATATAACAAGAAAATTATTTATATAATAAAAAAATAAATATTCAAAAAAGTTTTCAAAACGGACTACAAAAAATAAAATAAATTCTTCTGTACCAAAATTTACGATTGTGAATTTTTATTAGCTATGAAAATTTTTGTAGAATTGAAAACGGAAAACGGGGAGTGCATGCAATAGGTAACAGGTATATAGAGAGTAACTGTCGTTGACAAATCTCACACAACAGCTATTATTTATTGCACTCCACGTCTTTGGTTTTAAGTCAAGTATTTTCATAGCTATTAAAAATACACAATCACAAATTTTCAGGACAGTGCCTATGAGCTTATAAATCTGTATGGGGCTAGAAAAAAGTATTTTATATTTTTTAATCCTTTTTCAAAATGCAGTATACTATTGCTTTTTTATTTAAATACTTATTTTCTGCTTTATACTCCTGATCGATTACAAAATTTGTAACAGATAAAAATCGATCAAAAAATTCTGCCGAACAGACAAATAAACAAACCAACAGACAAAGAAGAGAATTAATATTGCACGGTCATCGAGTTCTAAGCTATGTTTAAAGTTTATCAGAAAATTAGTTTAAAATCGATTGCAAAATTTGTATCGCACAGACAAATAAACAAACAGATGGACAAGAAAACAAGTTAATATTGCATTGTCATCCAGTCCTAAGCTGTGTTTAAAATTTCTCCAGCTGATCAGGAGGTTACATTAAAACTATTGCCAAATTTGTGCTGAACAGATAAACAAACGAACAGATATTCAAGAAAGTGAGTTGTTATTGCACTGTCATCCAGTTTTGAGCTATATTTAAATTTTCAAGTCTCCATCTCGTCGGGAACTTAATAAATACGTGGTAAAAAACAAAAAAAAATACTAATAAAGCATTGTCAAGTTGGTTCATTTTAGCGATATCTGAAGAACTTAACGTTTTTGGTACATTTTAATAAAAATTGTTTTAAAAACTATCGTTCTAAGGTACTATCAAGGTAGCGTTTAAGAAACGGTCTAAATTGACAAGTCAAGCAAGTCTTCAACCTTAAAAATAAAATGATAATTTTTTTTTTCATTACTAAATCATCAAAAATAAGAACTTTGTTAATACCTGGGATGCAATTGTTCCTCTTATCGATTTTATCTTTAGGTGTATATTCTTAATATTCATATATATGGGTTTATTTGTTGACATATGTAACATAAATTATATCAATATCATAAGTAGAACACCTGGCCTTCCAGAAGATTTAATTTCCATGGCAACTTGATGAGGTCTAAGTCTTAAACCTTCCTGGTGAATCTGGCTGAGGGAATGTCCCTTGAAATGTTCGGAGCAGTGCATAAGCAATTTTGGAAAAATTATTAATTTTGGAGTAGCTTAGTCAATTATAGTAAAAAATTAATTTTTGAATGACCAAAGATCATTATAGCTAACGTTAGCTATTATTACTATTGGTTTTGGTATAAATAAATAATTGCTGAAATTACTAAAAACACTATTGGACAAAAATAGAAATACATGGGCAAAGAGGTGCAATAAAATAAATTTTCGATACGGTATTTGGAAATCGCCACCTTGAATTATTGCTGAAATTACAGAAATTATGGTCAACCCACGGGCACTTCCGAAAAAACTGTAAAAAGCAAAGCTGTTCAATTGAAATATAGCTATAGAGTCCTTAACTCCGGATAGAAATATTATCCCAAAATATACATTTGTATGTAAACATTTAGACTGGATAGTAAACAAGTGAAAAAAATCCATTTAGTCATGATACGCGTTAGAAAATTAAATTTTTGTAGAGTAAAATGTGTAAGGGAACCAACTAATATAATATGTTATATAGAGAGATTGCACACGGAGTCAGTAGTCGAGCCAGGCCAAATCAGGATAGTATTGTCTACATGTGCATGGTAATATTGGGGCAGCACAATTGTATTGAGCAAATATTCAAGAAAAGACAATAGATAGAATGCAGGGCTAACTTTTTAAGATGAAAACATTTTCTCACTACTGATCCCCACGATTATCCTTCGGCGATGTGAACAACTTGCATAGCAAATCAATATTGGCTATTTCAAAACCTATTTCATTGCTTGCAGTTCTGATTTCTGGCTTTACCTGGGCAGGAATTGCAACTTGCATCATTGTGTTCTTCTGTTGAAATCGAACTGCATTCAAATGTAATAATTTATGAAACTTCTCTTTGGTAATTCTTCAAACAAGCTTGATATTCGCAAGGATTCTTATTCTTTACTTCATGTTAATGATGAATCTCTCAAATCTGGTCTCCTAAATATCAACAAGCGAACACAAATTTTTAATTTTTTGTTCATTTCACTGCCAACTAGCCTCATTTAGTAATAAAAATAAAGCCTTTTAAGTTAATAATCATAACTTGTATTCTGTGCTTTGGATTCATTTTGGAGTTCCCAGATGACAGTAGTCTATTGACTTGTCTTACTTACCAGGCCTACTGTTCTGGCTAATTAAAAGATCTCAGGAGCAATATATTTATCACACTCCTTATTAAAGGACCCTCGAAAAATTATTTTTAACATAAAAATTGTATAAAAAATACTCTAAGTATTACGATTTGTAGGTTTTTTCACCACCTATATCTTATTAATAAGACTTTTTTGAATATATTCGGTACCTGAGCTTCTAAAATTAAAAAACCGTCTTTAGAAGTAAGTGGTAGTAGTTAAGTTTTAAATATTACCATCCGTCACCCATCATCATGCAGGGGCGGATCCAGCCTCTCTGTTTGGGGGAGAGGGGCGATGATACCATAAAAGTACACTATGGCAAGCAAAAGCAAGTTCTCGACGAGGGGGGGGGGAGACACCAGCAACATTTCTATTGCTAGTGTAAAAGGCAGGGTTGGGTCTACTTTTCTGAATTTCAAGCTCTTAAAGAATGGGGGGGGGGAGGTGATCACAAAAAATAAGTTACCGACGGGGGAGAGGATGGGAGCAGCATAAACATTCCTAGTAAAAGAGGCAGAATCGGATATATTTTCCTGAATTTAAAGCTCTTGGGGAGGGGGGGGGGGTTATTGCAAGAAAAACAAGTTGTCAACGGGAGGGGGGGAGTGCCAGCAGCATAGACACTCCTAATATAAAATGTAGAATCGGTTCTATTTTCCTGAAGTCAACACTCTTGGTCCTATACTCTATTTAAGAACTAGAGAGAGAAATAAAACTGTTACCGAAAGTTCCAACGTACCTGCTCCAGTGCCGCAGGTAATTGAGAACTGCCGTAAATCTAATTGTATTTAATTATATTTGAATATTATAAGCTTGTATAAATTTACAATAAAATTTCTGAGAGTTCAATTTAATTTCTGTCAGTGAGCAAAGTACACCCTACAGTGTGTCTTTAGTGATTTAACTTTTTTGTGCTTGTTTTTATATATTATTTGAGATAAGTGAGATACCCAAAAGATATGGCTTCCACATCTATATTTGTTTCGAGATCGTTAAACCATAGCATTTTTTTCTCAACGAAAAACTTATTACGATGAATGTTTATGAGAAAAAAACGACTGAAATTGCTAGTACTCCTAAGCTACATTCGATCACAGGCAGACGAAAAACCTCGTTTGAAGAAGAGATGTAGACTGCAATAAAAGGAGTTGTATATACATTTTATTATGAAAAAGCAGATCTCAACCATCGAAAAAATTCTAACCAAAATCAGCGAAGATTGGAATTTACGTGAAATTAAAAGAACTGAGCTCTGGAAATTGCTCAGAGAACTTAATTTCTGTTAGGAAAAATCAGATAGAAAATCTGTTCTTATAGATCGTCCGGAAAATGTCTGTTGGAGAAGGAAAAATCTCTCCCAAATAAAAGGTGGAGTTGCTAGAAATAACCCAACTCACAAAATTAGTAATTTAACTGAACTTTTGAAAAAATTTTTTGAATAAAGTTAGTGCAGAAAATCGGGAAAAATTTAAATATAATAAAAGAAAAAAAAAGAAAATGCGCAAACTCGTTATCATGCTCGGTGAGATAGAGGAACCAATTATAATTAATTTGAATACAGCTTCACTGACTTTGATTACGAATTAGAAACGTAATGTTTGCGTAAAGCGTAAACACAATTTATTATTTAAATTTACTGTAACTTATAAAAATGAATTACATTTGAATCACTTTTTAATGTTTAATTTTAATTCTGCAGATGGTTTAAGAAATAAATAAACTGAAAGGTCAAATATCCTAAAAATGTTTTTAATTAATAATAAAATGACCGATAGCCCCAAAAAATTTTCAATATTATATGGACGAATTTATTTTTTTATATATGTTTAAATTCTTGTATTTTTAACAATGGATATTTGGTAAGTGTTTAAATTATAACTTAGAATTTTTTGAGAAGAAAAGGCCACGTTTTAGTCTGAATGTACCTAAAACGGTTTCTATGCCAATGTAATGGAACAAATGTTAATTATTTTTCATTATTCAATGTCAACTATTTTCTGTTAAAATAAATAATTAAATAATCACTCTGTGAATAGATATTCCGTGGGAACAGGATAGTTATATTTTTTATCACTGTCGACGAAAGTCTATACGGAAAAATAAATCAGTTATCGCTTAACTTTTATGATCTTTGTCGTTTAAATGCTTTCTTAAAAAATACATAAAGTCAGTTAATTTATGAAGACCTAAAAGACCCTCTCTTAGAATTACCTATAAATCTGTCTAAGTAATCCTGCCCTGATTATGTAAGCAAAACCAGACGTGTTAAGGGTAGTTTTTAACATATGGTATACGAAATACCGTTAAAATGTTTTAAAATATTGAACGATTTTCCCATTATTAGGAAACAAAAGAATGATCAAATACACTCACTATAATAGAAATATATCCTTTGACCATTTGTAAAAAGAATTATGATTAATAATTGTTTTTTTCTATTCATAAGAAATAATGAGTTAAGATGTTTATTGTCAAAACAGCCAAGAAAAGTGAATAGTTTTTTTACAGTCTTTAACATATATTCTTTTCATTATAGGAAGACGTAGGTTAGTTTGTTTTGTTATTCTTTTATATAAAAAGTAGGATTAAGATGCTCAGATGCCAATTCGGGAATCAAACATCCGGTATAATACAGCTAACGCCCTCAGTAAGAAAACTCCCAAATCTTCGAGCATTAAGGGAATGAAATTGTCGGTCACAGGACGTACGACTGAAAAAGCAACTAAAAAGAGGAAGAGGGGGTGTAAGATTTGAGAACGCTCTTTTACAAAATACTAAAGTTAGTCGCAATTTGAATGTCGGTTAGAACGGTACCGTAGTACCAGTGCCGTAGAATAATTACGTCACGGGTATAATCGTCGAGAAAGAAGGTTATCTTTGTTTAATTTGAGAAATGAAGGGATTATCGTGTGTTATTTTAGTGGTGCATTTCGCGATTTTCATACGGTTCGGTTAAGTAATATAAATAGCTGTTTTTCGCGTTTTATTCCTTTTTTTTTGTTTAATATTTGGTTAAGCTATTTATACGTGTTTGTTTTTTAAATTGGGTTTTACGTTGTTGGTTAAAATAACAGCCGAGAAGAGCAACTATGTTAGTTTTCTCGTAATTGTTATTAGTTTTAAGTTTCTCATTGTATATAGTTCGTTTTATTCTATTTATTTTGTTAATAGACTAAGTGTTTTGAGAAACTTGTTTTATTCAATTTAATTAAAACCTTTACGCGAATTAACTCGCGGGCGCGTTGTTGCGAGACCTACAAAACAAGAGATGTCTACTGTCCAACTAATTAGCAGCCTTTCCTGAGTCCTGAAGATCTGAGTCATGGTTGTGGTAAGCTTTTATAACCGTAGTGTTTGGTACTAAAGCCGCAAGAGAGAAGTTGAACGACCAGACTTCCAGAGTGTCTTTATTACTATGAAATTCAATTATAGGTTATTAAAATAGTTACTAATTAGTATGGGGCAGAAAACGATTATAGATGAAAGGGTTAACGCTACCACAATATATCATTGGAAAGAGTCTATGATCGAATTCTGCCACACCAAAATTAAAAATAATAAAAATACAGTTGTGATTTGTGTTAAATATGTCAAAATTATCTATATTTTCTAATGAATTTGAATTATAAAAAAGTCTTAAGGAAGAAAATAATATAAAAACTTTTTATTTTAAGTTTCTAATCGAAATAATATTCTATGCCATAAATACTTAGTGATAAAATAAACCTCTTAACGATGCCTATGACAAGGATTAAAATCCTTTTTAATACTTCACATCCAAATATCTATTGTTATCCAATCCAAATAGTTCATTATTAAAGACCGGTACTTTTGATTATAAAATTTCTAACCCATTCTTCTGAAAAATGACAGTGAAAAAACACAGATAGTTTGCGAAGAAAAAAAAGGGTAAAAAATGATTTATTACTCTCTCTAGTTCTTGAATAAATTATAGTATAAGAGGCAAAGGTCTACTTTCTTTTTTGAGGGGGCTGGGCGATCGCCCTCACCGCCCCCCCCCCTTGGATCCGCGCCTGCCATCATGGCTAATCTTGTATATGTAATCAATAACACAGCACGACATGAAATTTGTACATTGAATAAAAATGATAATTTTTTGTAGATTTTGGGTCACTGAATTGCCGCGTCATATCAGGTTTCTTAAATATTCTAACCTAAATGTACAAAAATGCGATTTTGGCCTATATTTGAAATGCCGTTGGGACTATGCAAATAGCTGCCTTTTTCTTCGAGATATTCAGTTTTGAAAATTTCAAATTGCATGAATTTCTTAAGTTTTGGAAACCTTCAACTTTCGTAACCCATATACTTTTAAGCGACAATTCTGATAAACCATGAATGTTTTGATGCAATTTAAAATGCCCTCAAACGATCATTAGAAAATAATAATGTATATCCAGAATTCACAAAACATTATTCTACAAAATACAAAGTCTACAAATGCAAATCGTTAAAGAGTTTTTATTTAAATTGCAAAATTTATTATTGAATTATATGTTTATAGCAAAATATATCATAATAACGATAACGACTACTTTGAACTTATATATTTTTGTAAATGCAATGGAAGCATTTATTTAAAAAATAATGGGTTTTGCAATAACTTGTTTAAATAAAATTGTTTTGCAAAACTAATGGTAAATTTAAATTGAGCGATCCATAGTTTATCAGAATTTTCACTTAAAAGGTGAAGGTATTCAAAACTTCAAAATTCGTGCAATTTGAAATTTAAAAAATTGTGTATCTCGAAGAAAAAGCGGCATTTAAAAGTGCAAGACTAAAACTTCACATGCTAAATATAGTTTTTTTAAGAAAAATGCATGTCGTGATGATACATAACCTTAAATATAAGTCAAAATCACGTTTTTGGCACTTTGAAGAAAAATCTACAATAAATGACTGTTCTTATTCTCAATGTACAAATTTAACGTCGTACTGTGTATTCGGTTTCTTCTTACCACGACCGGTCAATTTTTTACTTATTGTACTATTAGTTTTTCGGCATGATTATCCACCCCATATTGATTCAAAAACTCTAATATTACATACACTGTTAAAATGAGCCTTAAATTTAATACTAACTTAACGTCTATTCTACATTAAATTTAAAGATTTTGTACCAAAAATCGTGAATAATTTACATTTAGTTTGAATTTAAAACAATTCATTCAAATATCAGGTCGTTGTACATTAAATTTAACTAAATGGTATCTTAAATTTCAGTAAAGTAACTGAAAAGATATTTCAACTTTTTTACATTAAAATTAATTCACTAATATTAAAGGAATTTAAATTATTATTCAATTTACATTGCATGAAATTCCGGAAGATGGCACAATTTGTAATGAATTTTTTGTTTAGTATCATATAAGTTGCTTAGACTCAATTTTCTTATAGTGAGGAGTACATATCTGCTCCGTACTGACGGCAACCCATATGTTCGAGACCTGTCTAGATGGCGGATACTACCTGTGGGAAAAATGTCCGCCTTTTCCTGGTAGTTTCAGAATTTTTTGAACTGATATTAATATTGGTGTATTAAATATATGATAACATCTCTTAAATTCAATGAACACTGGCTGCATATTTAATGTCATCTTAAAAAGTGATGATCAAACTTTAAATTTAATGTATGATTCAATTAAATTTAATGGAATATATTAATTTAAAATAATGTAAATTATTAAATTTAGTGCATTACATTAAATGCATTTAATAAACGTTTGTGAAATTTGCTTCCAGCACATGCATTTCTTTTTACCGTGTTCATTCCAATAATATTTGGCATATTTCCCGGAGATTTTCTCACAATCCACTGAATTACATTCAAAAAAGATCCTCGTTTATTTTATTAGTTTTTTGGATCTAACTAAATCATATCATATTAGGAAGTACAAGGGAATATGCGGTAAAAACCAGTATTATAATCATGTATTCGTAAATTTTACTCAAAATACCAGCGCGTAGCGTTGCATATACTGGAATTATTGATGTTTGTTAGTGTATTTGTCATCCATGTTTAAAGTTTAGCTTTGTTTGTACCACGTCACACTATATTTGTGTATTACAAATTTTTTAGGGAAATCTGTTAAAACAAGATTAAAAATATATTTATCCTGAAACCTACGAAACATAGAACTTTTTTATGAACTTTTATATGAAATAAACTGAACGTTACCTCTAGCGGAAAAATGCGGAGCATCAAAAAGACGACCAAAAGTGATGCTATAAATCAGTTCTAGTGGATTATGTGACTCAATTGGCTAAACTTAGATTTTGACCATATATAAAGCCTAAGAATATATTTCATTTTGTCAAAGAAACTTATATAGGAGGTGATACAAAAATAAGCAACTATTTTTAAAAATATTTGCCGTAATTATCAGTAAATTTTTATTAGAACAAATTTCAGAAAAAATTGGAAAAATTGTTCATAACCTTTTTTTTTTCATTAAAAAAAAATGCATGTGCACCGCTTGAAGGGGTTGGTCCTTGTCAAAATACCTGAATTATATTGATAAAAAAAATTGAAGCGGTAGTAATTTTGTAAGTTTGCGTTATATTTGATAAGAAATACTAGTTCACCTCCATAATTAAATGATAGAAGAGTAAAATATTTTTTTTATTTCGATTAAACAAGAAAGTAATATCCTGTTCTGCATTTTCTTCTTTCGCGGAACTTTTTTTTTAAGTCTATAAGAATTTTCTGTCCATGAATAAAAATATGAATTCCTAGCGTATATTTACTACATTTAATTTCAGCAATGTTCAAGGGATCTGTATTTGTATTTTATTTAAATAAAACAATGGTGGGGGTCGCTTAACGGTAGAAATAGTGGGAGGAGTATTCAAGGTCAAATGACGTCACACATTTAAATTGGTATAAGGATAACTTCAAGGACAAAATATAATGAAACAAATAACTGCATTTTATGTACTTTATTGATTGATTTTTTTCTGCCGTTCTTCTATACGTGTAACATTATCACCTAAACCTAATTTTCTTAATTTGTTCAATAATAATTGTTCGTTTTTATTTCTTAGAAAATTCTTACAAACTATACTCGCTAAAATACACACTTCGGCATGGTTCATATACTTAAAAAATATACTAAAATCCTGAGCCTCCAAATCTTGCATTTCAAATGCGTAAAATTCCGAACAGGCTGCAGAAATTAGAAATTCTTCGTACATTTCTCACACTAAACTTTCCATATTAACCACTACTACGTTAAACTTAAGTCCTACACTCTAATTTCATCTAACACAACTGGATCTGCAATGAAACTAATCAGTTTTTCCAAACAGTCACTAAACCCCAACTTTTTTATTTCACGAACAAAGTCTTGTAAATTTATTGTTTTGCTGAAATATTTACGACATGCATTTGCAGCCTTTTCATATTCATAAGCCAAATCACAATGCTGCGACTCCCATTCTGCTCGACTTTTCATTGCATCATTGAAATAATTACTAGCCGTTTCAGTGAACTCATCGCCCAATTTTTTTGCTGTCTCTTGCAAAGCACTATTCATATTATTCATTCATTTTTACATTCACGACACTTTTTTATTGCTGGTGGTGGCCCATCTATATAATGACGATATATTTGTTCATAGTGAATGTAACAGGGAAAGCTTAACTGTAGTTCCTTGTCACACCGATATGGCGCTGGCAGCTTATCCCAAATTTGTCGTAAACTCAGCGTATCAACGCAAGTTTTTAAATATTCGAGAGAAAAAAATGGTAGATCCTTCTCTTCAAAATCACACAAACTTTTTAAATTACTCTGATATAAATAAATTACTCTGCCGACTTGCTCTATAATTTTTTCTTTAGATAGTTCCGTATCTGACATTTCACACTGAATGAATGTAAATAGACTCACACAATTTTATAGAACAATTTGCAAGGTCAAAATCATTTCAAGATCATCCCACACTATTACAATGCACAAATAACTACTTCAAGGTCACACACCCAAGATGGCCTCCAACAAAGTCAAGGTCGTCTCGACCAAGGCCAAGGTCAAGGTCACACACGCAACCTTGAACACAAGGTCAAGGTCAAGGACAAAGCACACGTGCACTTTCAAGGTCAATGACAAGGCCATGAGGGCGGGGCCAAAGAGGGGCGGGGCAAAGTCTAGGTCAAGGTCGAGGAGTGGGGGGATGGAGAGGATCGGGTTATGTTCACTACTGATATTCTTTTGAAAATATTTCTTTAAATTCCTTCAGTATGGTCTTACTACTTCCAAATTATCGCTTTGCAATGTATAGAAAACTTTGCAATTCTATCTAGTACGCCACTTTATTCATCTAAAGAATGGCTCAGGTAGCTGAGGAAGAGAGTTCTTTTAAAGATAAAAAACGATGTCCTCTTATGGGTTATTTTAACTTTGGGAATAAACCGAAGTCTGGAAGACTTATTTTAGGACTGTAAAGTGAATGAGGTAGTACTTCCAAACGTATTCATGCAGTTTTTCCGTTGTGACATTGACGACATGCAAACGAGCGTTATCATGGAGAATGAGTGGTCTAATATTGAGCAACTGAAGTCAGAATTTGTGCATTTATGTCATTAGTTTTTGAATAAAGTCATGATAATATAATTCTGTGACACTTATTCTACATGGAACTCTCTCTCATGATGATTCTATGATGATCGTAAGCAAAAATCATCATTTGTTTCACCTTTGAGTAGTTTCGAACAAGAAAGCTTGACATTCAACATAACATTTTTGTTTTAGCAATGTCGCATTATCTAGTCGTTTTTGTTTCTGTTCACCAATGAAGAAGAGGAGGACCAATCGCGCTCATAGTTTTCTGTTGTTTAAATTATTTTTCAGAATTCGGAATACGGACATTGTTGAAATTCCCGTGGTTGCAGAAATTTCCTCACATATTTTATGACGATCTTTTTTGAGAGCATGTGCCACAAGTTTCACAATTTTTCATCTGTTAATGTTTTCGGCCTCCCTGGTCTTCCGTCATCGTTTATGATTCACGAAAATTATTAGCTAACGAGATGATATACTACGGTGCACTATTAACAAACATCACTTAAAGCTTTGTAAATTTTCCTGGGGTCTTGCCATGTAAAGCTTCTATCTTAATGTACGATCTTTGATCCTCGACAGAAATAGTACCCGAGACTGGTGCTGACATCATTTTTAAATCACGTAATTCAACAAAAATTGACGCAGCAAAATACATGCTTATACCTTACACTATGATCTATAGCTAACGTAACATTCACTTCCCGGCGCATCGTTCACGACACAGTGTTGCCAATTTATGCAGTAGTTATGAAATATCCCTCGTGGGTTAGGATTACCTGATAAGGCTTTAGACAAGGAACATTTTACAAAATTTGTAAAAACTTAATAGGTTAAGTTTCTTCATATGATCTGTGTCTATCTCCAAAACTCCCAATCAGGAGAAAAATAATTCTTTTTGTTTTACGGACTGACATTTTACTCGAAATACATGTGACCTCAAAATATTGTCTAAAATGAAAACGTCAAAAATAATTTTGACACTAGCACATATTTATCATTAACCATCGAAACAATTTTAGAAATATTAGGTTTGTGTATAAGATATGTTACACAAATTTATTTTAATATTTCACGTAGAGTCCAAAATTAATGCAAGAATTGGTGAATCTATATAAAATATAACCTTGATGTACCATTACTTTTTGAGCAACAGTTTTCTGTAATATATTAAACTTTTGTCTAAAACATTTTCCGCCACTTCGAGTAATTTTAAAAATATTTAGGAGGCCCGGAAATTTTCACATACAGTGTATCATTTATGGCGTGATTCGCCTGTGAGTTTCTAACCGCTAATTCTGTCTACCCTACCAGTCTCCATCTTATAGAGTTCTTACTAAAATTACTTTAATCTTGCAACCACTTTGTGGATGATCTATAACCTTTCCTCTTTTCTGTGAACATCTGTTCTCCGATTTTTTCTTCCCCGCCGTTAGTTTCACATGTCTCTACCATACTACCTGTTGGTTTCGGTCTTCCTATATTTCAGATATGTGTTTTTCCGCTGATCTTCACCACTTTATTGTTTATTTGACTCCAATTCTAGCAGTTCTATCACACATTATTAAAATATGGTTGGTGTGTTCTATTTTAAATATAGCATCATATGGTTCAGTGTTAAGCCAGAAATACATCCGTTAGCTAAAATGAGATTTTACCAGTTCTAAGAATGAGAGTGGCTGCATCGCGCGAAGCACGCTTTTTGCCCCGTTTTTAGCATACTAAACAATCTATCGGATTATTGAATCTGTTTCAGGGTCTGGCCATGATATCATGTGAAGAAGTAATTAATGGATTGTTGGAAAGTTCGACTTTAGTAAAATAATTAGTTAATATTGATTTTAGATAGGCCTGGAAGATATCAATCACATTTTCGATCTTTGTAGCTTATCTATTTGTTACAAACTATGGTACATTTGTAATTAGCCTTAGTGCCTTACTTTGACAACTCTCAAGCCTCTCTAATATCTACGGAAGTTGGAAATCTTCGCAGAAGCGCCATATTAAATCACAGTGATGTATTCTACTTAAATTTATATATATATATATATATATATATATATATATATATATATATATATATATATATATATATATATATATATATATCGGTTATGGAAAAGTTCTGCTAGCCGCCTATAATGACGATTTGTTCTACAAAGTCTAGCCAAAGATTTCTTTACACATATTTCATAATCTATTTGTGGCATTAGGTTATTAGGGGATAATAATAATTTAGGATCTATATAGGTATTAATATTCCATTCTATAGTAAGCTTCGATTTGCAGAACCGGACTAGAAGATGGGTATATTAATGATTTTTTTTTTTAAAACAACACCATGTAACCATTTTAAAGAATTTTCAACCGTAATGAATGCTAATAAAATTGGTGAAATTTATTTGGTTGACGCATCTATTACTTCTGCGAAATAAGTAATAATTTTTTTAGAAAAATTATTTCTTCAGATAAAAGTTTTGTTTGCAACAATTTTGATTTTCATTTAGCTACTTAATAAATAAAAAAACTATTTTCTTTCGCGACAGGAATAAATGGATAAACTTAAAGAGGTTTATATACAACGATGGAAGGAATAAGATGACGATGATAATGTTAATGATAAGAATAAATTTTAACTAAGATTAGATCAACAGCATAAATCACAGATATGTCATTGTCAGATAATTGAGTCAGTATTTAAGACGTTAGTCAAAGATTATTTGTTAACATTTACAGCACGTTTAAAATGCCTCATCAATATAATTTACTCTTTTTTTATCATTTTTGTTGAAAATAAGACAATAAATAAATGTTGTGGAATACTTTACCTCTTTTTATTTGGTTAAACAGAATTCGAATTTGAGTAAAAAAATTAACAGAGGAAACAATTTACCCAAAATAAAGATTAATTACTTCTGAAAAGGAATAGCTGCGGCAAACTAATTACATTTCACGAAATTTGTAGGCATTTTTTAAATATTCCAAATGTGCCTCTAATTTCTTTACAAAGTTATGCAGTATGTATAATCTGGACCTGCAAAATATAAAGTATTATAACACGAAATATTCATAATGCACCATAAAGTATCGTTATCATCTGAAAACCTAATATTCCAAACATTGTAAGAAATAGCTATAAAGGAATATATAGGACCTATTTGTGTAAAATACACTGTACCTTTATGGCGGGTGGCTTACAGAACTATTTATTAGCAGATAAGAATATACCGTAGAATAGACCAACAGTCTATGTACAGTTAGATTTGAGGCACCCTGTATACCTATTACTTAACTAATAATATATATATATATATATATATATATATATATATATATATATATATATATATATATATATATATATATATATATATATATATATATATTGCGTTGAAAAACGTGATGCGTATATCGTCAGAGGTCTATTTTCGTCGCCCACACACGCTTCATGCAACTGCCCGAAGAGGAATTCGAATACTAAAATTTTGAATATTTTGTTTTTTTTTTTTAAAAATTTGACAAATTGGTGAATGTGAATTAAATAAGTTTTCTCTTGCTCTAATAAAAATACTACTATTTATATTTTATTCTAAACCACGATATGTATTTTTAATTTTTCCTTGAGCGCCCAGTTACTGTATCCTATCTAAGATAAGATAACAGCACTGTATTTATTCTTCGGATTAACTTAAAAATACATATATTATTATTAACAAAATTTTAATAAATCTATTTTCTCTTTTAATTTCCCCTTAATATAACTAGCTCGCTTCCCCTGAAACTATCCCAAGTGTGTTCAGATTCTCATAAGTTGAAATTACGTTTTATCTACTGCCAATTAAAACCACTGAATTGTATAAACAATCAACATAAATTTATTATAAATCAAAATGATATTAATACGGTTTATAAAATTATTTTGAAATACCTATTATCTAGATCAGCTTTATTAAAATTAAAAATCAATTGCACCTTATCTCTACTGTTAATTATAATGTCACTCCACTTAACTGTCAAGTGTTGTTTGTCAAATATGATGGTCTCGTGTTCAGTTGAAATTTGTTTGACTTTTATTTATTTTAAAAATTAAAACAAAATGTGTAAAGTGCGGATTATTAATTTTAACAAGTGATTATAAATTAGTTCTAATGATTTTATAATGTCTAATATAAATGTGGTAATATTATATTTTTAAATACCTTGATCCTTATGTGTTTGTTTATTTATAAACAATTAAAAAGGTATATTTGTGTTTCCTTGTCTTCTTTTACCATCAAATTGGATTGGGATAATTGTTTAAAAATACCTACTATCAAGTAAGTAGATATTCTTTATTAAACACTGTCTTAATTATTTTTGGAAATGTCCAGGAATTGTCTACTTCTAGGAAATGTTGGTATTTATACCAGCCAGGTATAATTTCTTGAACTTTTATTTGACACAATCGGGTTTTACAAAATTTTCTTGATGTTAGTTGGAGTTGCTATTTCTTAATGACATTAAATTTAATTTAAATTATTTTTTTTTTAAATATTGATTAATTAAACTTTATTTAATATTTATTTACTTTCATAACTTTTTAAAAATATTTACTTAAAAAAAACAAAAGATCTCGCACGTGGCTTTATGATCTTGTCGTGAAAATTTTAAGGTTATGTAAAAATTTGTTTTGAGGAGAAACTTTTCTTTTACACCTCTCAGTAACAATACTTTTTTGCAACTCTCTCGAATTTTTGTGATTTTTCTTTATATAGTATGCCTCCAGCTGACTTAATTAATCATTCTGATTGGCTCAGCAGTTGAAGGCATCGGGTTACTTGATGAAAAATCACCCTTTTCTTGGCATTCTTGTCAAACAAAAATGGCTGTCAAGAATTTTAAAATTGATGAAAATTTTCCAATTTTACCATTTCCTGGATTTATCCAATCATATGCATGACAATAAATACTATAAAATTAAACTCTATTATTTTACCTATCTAATTATACATAATTTAGCCTTCCTAAAACAATCTTTAATATTAAAAATTATAAAACAAAATGGTTTGACATGAAAATATTGAAATCTATAATTAACTAATTATTGAAAATTATTGTTTGAAGATGCTAAATTATGTTTTCTTAATATTAAAATATTAAATATTAGAATTTTCCTTACATTCTAATATAACTTATTTTACTCTACTACTTAAAATTAATTTATAATATCTAATTTTAATGTCAATATCAAACATTTTCTTAAATTTATTCTATGTTCTTATCTGTTTTAATTAAAATTATTTTCTTAATACTACTGTTAACTGTCTAATTTATATTAAAAACAATTCAATGAACCTTATTTATTATTTAAAAGTACTTTTCGTGACTGGTTTCACACTATGTTCACCTTTTGTTCCTTTTCAAAACATTATTGTTGCAAAAACCGATCGTTATGTTTTTTATTTTACTTGAAGATTTTCACTCTTCATTATCACTTTACCTTCACTATCACATCTAATGTTTGTACCTTATTATTCTTATGATCAATTTATAATATGATCTTATTGTATTAATATTTATATATTGTTTATTTTACAATTATGTCTAAAAATTCATTATGAATTTAGCATTATATATGATTTTTATAATCATGTAAGCTTTTAATTATGCTTTGGTCCATATTTTTTGTAAATATTAATGACTCTAATTAATTAATATACCTACTGACTACTTATTACTATCTAAATAATAAATTTATATTGTATCTTAGATATTTTAATTGAAATTGTTTAGACTAGTCGAGTATTTATAATATGGTCATTAGGTCATCTTGTGTCGATTCCTATTCAATATATATATATATATATATATATATATATATATATATATATATATATATATATATATACAGGTCTGGAAAATCCAGAACAGAAACTCGACGTTTCTTAAGTATGATAAAGAAAATACTATATTATTCATCAAATCAGAATGAGACAGAAAATAAGCATCATGAGCATCGACATACGTGTAAATTACCAGTTTGGCCCTCGGATGAGGGGTAATACAATGCTGGCGTGGTCAGAACGGGTGGCTGCATACGCCACGCCTTAGTACAACAAGAGGATTCCAAGTTATTTGCTTTCATTCAGGCCGTCGAAGTGTAAGTACCGAATATTGATATTTCCGTATTTCGAATCAAATTTTTTAATTTAAAATGGTAGTTTATTCCACGGAACAAAAAGTACAGATTATTAAGTGGTATTATTCTGGTAAAAGTATAGATGAGATAATCGGCAGATTTGCATTTACGTATGAAAATCATCCTATTCCTTCAAAATCTAGAGTTTCAGAAATTATTAAAAAATTTGAGACAATCGGTTGTTTAAAAATTTGTAAAAAATACACTGATAACAATGAGGAGCAACCGGCTCCTCAAATTACTGAAGAACGAGCAAATCGGGAGAATGACATATGTAGTTTAGCGGAAATTAATTTTCCTTGCAATAGTACCGCAATTGCAGAAGAACTTGATATGAACGCTCGAACGGTTCGAAATATTTTAAAGCGTAACAAATATCGCTGTTACAAATTGCGAACAACTCAAGAAATTTTTCCGGAAGACCAGGAAAAACGTATGGTGTTTTGTGAGGACATGATGGGAAGGGCTAATAGGGCCGACAGATTTATCAGCAACATTTTGTTTACGGATGAATCTTCATTCTCCTTGCACCGCCGTCACAATCCTTCTATTGCCGTAGGATACTCTAGAGAGAATCAACATCTCAATATTCCTCAGAGAATACAATACCCGCAAAAGGTCAATGTATGGGCTGGTATGTTAGGGGATTATATCATTGGACCCTTTTATATTAATGGGAACCTAACTGCCAATAAATACTTGGACCTTTTGCGAAATCACGTCATTCCAGCTGTCCCAGCATTGAATATTAATTTTGAGGAAATTTGGTTTCAGCAAGATGGTTGCCCTGCTCATAATGCGAGAGAAGTGTAACAGTTTTTGTAAACTATATTTCTTTAGCGCCTCATAAGCACAAGGGGAACCATTCAATTGCCACCCAGGTGTCCCGTTTTGGCCTAAAATGATTTTTTTCTTTGGGGTCATGTTTCCCAAAAATTTTATCGGCACATATATGATCGTGCTATGAATTTGGATGAATTGAGACAAAAAATTAATGAAGTTATTATACATATAACACCTGAAGTTCTGGCAATACGCGAACCGGATTTTACAATAGATTGGGTTATTGTCTTGCTCAAAGTGGAGGCCTGTTTGAACACCTCTTGTAGAATTTTAGATGTTTTTATTTACTTAAATAGAACTTAATTATTTGTTTATTTATTTATAACTACTGAATATGTTACTTTTATTTTTTACCCGAATCAAAGTTTATTTTTGAGAATGATTTTTTTAATGTGGTTTATTATCTTATTTACTTAGAAACTACCGTTATTTTTATTAGAATCAATGTTTATTTTGTAACAGAAATACCAGTTTTCTTTACGCCCAACGGCCAGCAAAAAATATTTTTTTTTGTATTTCGTCTATTTAATGCATTTAAAACAATAAATGTATCAAATAGTCATTAAATATTCCAAATTCCGTCGATTACGTTATAAGTTTAGACAAAAGCAATACACCCTCTCATTCGTTTCCAGTTACTGATGGTTGGCTGTTTTTCATGTCGCATGGAAGTTAGAGAGGGTTATATGTCGTGCAGGCGTTCCCCGACAACGTCTGTCCCGAACTAACCCGAAAAGTTTAGTGGGTCACAATTAAGAAAACGTGGCCTAAACAAAAAAAATTTCTAGTTAAGAAATTTAAACTAGAAGTTTGGCTATAGTACTGTTTTAACTAAATCTCGGTAATATGAGCAGCCAGGCTCCTTCAGGAGGTAGGCACTTAATTAAAAATAGCTATTTAATTTTTTTTAACTTTTATACGAAAAATTAAGCAAATTATCCTAAAATGCAATGACAATTGAAGTATAGGTTACGACTTCTGCACAATTCCGCAGAATATCCAGTTTTTTCCGAACTTACTTAATGCCAATGACGGTGCCGCTCTTCTATTTGACATTGGATTGTCAAGAGACAAATATGGTGTGTAAAAAACAAAAAAAAAGCATGGTATTCAATGACAATTATCGAACCTCTACTAAATCAAAAACCGAAGATAAATTCCAAGGCTTACTGGATCACACAGTAGATCGAATTATATTGCTTCAATTAGATGCCCTTGAACAAATCGATAAATTAGATTTGTAAATATGAGTTTCATTTGCAAATGGGGCTTCGATGGAACGTTAGATCAGAGCCAGTATAAAATGAAATTTACTGATCCGATTATTTCTGATACAAACTTGTTAACATGGAAACTCAACAGAAACTGAACAAGTCTTTAAAGAAAAAATAAAATTATGAACTAAACAACTTGCACCATATAAAAGAGTTCCCTTTGCCACCCCACCTTCAGTACAGTACAACTTATCTTTGACGATGATAGACGGCTAGGTGAATGCTGCGGCGGGAACAAAATCGGTCCAACATTGTTACCTCTATCAAACAACATCTCAGTTCAACAACATTGATACTATGTTCCAGTAAATACAGAGTATTTCAAGCTACGACTGTTAACTCTATACGCATGTATTCGATTCTTCGAGTGCTGCTTGTATTTTTCGTATCAACGTGACACACAGAAGTGGCAAGTCCGTAAGCAGAAAGACAAAGAGGTGAAAGCACAGACAAAGGCTACCATCTAATAGGCCTTTAAGGAGAGAGATTAGGACTTCTCGTTAACATGCCAAAGAAAGGGTTAGGAAGCACTAAAGATAACAACACGGCTCGACGTTTCTTCGAGAACAGTGATGAGTCAGCTATTATAACAAGAGTAAAGCGAAAACTGAACCTCCGGTTTGGACGCGGACATTATACTGCAATAGAGAAGATTAGGGAATACACACTTCAAACAATAAGATTGTTCATCAAAGAATAATATTGGCACAACATGCCAACAGGAATCTACAAATTACTTACTTCATTGACCAGACATCATAGCATTTGTAATATTACCGATATCTAAACAGTCGAAAGATGCACATAAATCAACGGACAAGTTGATAATCACCTAGACTTTGCCCGAAAATCTTCTCGAGAAAAAAATATGGAGGATCTGTTCCAAAACTTTTGAGTCGACGGATCCTTACACTGTTTTTTGGCGTCGTAATGATTCGGATAATAATTCGTACGTATTGGGACATGAGAAAAGAGTTGTTATTAAAAAAGGCAATGAATAAAATGTTCTTTTTATTATTTTTATTACAGTCGTATTATTTATTCATTTATGTTAATCACTAAATATTATATTACTTACAAATTATTTGCATTGGTATTTGTTAAGAAGTCCTAAGCATACAGGAGAAAGTACTTTCGTATTTTCAAAGATTATCGATATCCATGTATTTATTATTATAGTATTGTATTTAAAATGTATCTTGAAGTCAAGCGAAATTTTTTATTCATGGAAATACAATTATTCTTTTTATTTTATTTTTAAAGCGTTGAACTACATTAGACGTTTTTCGAATTTATTTTCATGATTTTAAAGTTTCACTCTGCTATTGTTGGATCCGATTTTTATTTTTAATATCAAATCCGTGCTTTCGACCCACTGTGTTTTGACTACCCGAAACCAGCGAAAAGTCCTTGCCCGACCCCATTTTTGCTAGAAACCAGGAAGCAAGCTACGATACAACAGTATGCTTTATTTCACTTCTTCAACATGGCTAAACGGGTTGTCCGTCGCTTTTTGTTACGTTCCCTTTTTTAAAGAGGTATATATATATATATATATATATATATATATATATATATATATATATATATATATATATATTACAGCATCAATTTTACAAAGATTCAAATGAAAATGCCTTACCAGTACTCTTTTAAAAACTTATCTTTCATCGTAGCTTAGAATGTTTAGTATGCTGTATTACCTTTGCCTCAAAGGTCTCACCTAACATTCCTGCAACTAAATTCTTGTTAGAATCTTTTGAAATATTATACAGACAGCGAACAATCACCGATCATCAAGCTTACGTGTAAATGTTTAAACAGCATGGTACTGTTGCTACTTTGGGAAACCATTGGCAGTCATTTGTTGACGAGATTTTTGAACCTATTAGAAAATCACCTCTTTCAAATTTTCACTTGCCAAAAGATTAATTCTTATCAAAAACTAGAACATTTATTTGCATAAAAATTCTAGTCGATCTACCAGTAAAACCAACCAAGCCAGCCTATGTTAGAAACTCACTTGTAAAACATTTTAGCGAAGAATAACAGCAAACAGATATCTTGGCTTTCCTTAAATATTGTCATTGGAAAGCATCACACAACTAGATGTAACTGAAGATGAAATCCACGACGATCATTTTTGTGAACAAAAATTTCCACAAAAAATTTTGGACTAGGAGTTTAATCTGGCAGTTGCTTTATATAATATTTTAAAAAGTATAAGGTTCTTTAGTAGTTATTGCAAATCCTGCTTCATCCCATCCCCATCACCTCATAAGTTATCGATACAAAGTTTGTCTCATCCAAATTAATTTTGCCTTCTTTAAAGTATTTCAATATTTTCATTTAATCTAATACTAGCAAGTTTTTCCATCTATTATACTTTAATTAATTTTTAATCGGCCACGTTAAAGATAATAATATAGTTTGCACACGTAGAAGTTTTTGATTTATTTTGTTTAAACATCGAAAATGAATAAAACAAGTTTTACTGTAATGCGCCTCACTCGCTCGTTAATTGGCTTAAAAGAATATCGGTGTAATTTCATTATAAGTGACAGAAAGAGCTGAAATAATATTGAGTTTGTGTAAAGTGGATCAATCGATCTGTTTAAGCTAAAACTTTTGTATCGACAACGTGGCTATAAAGGGAATTTGGGCAAAACGTAGATATAAATGTGAGAAAAAACACCTCAGGAAATAAACAATAATCACACTATAATTAAAACGACGAAAGGAAGTAAAAAATGCCTTCTTATGTTCCGAAAATTCTTTATTAATAAATAAACTACCGAAATAGACTAAAATATCGAAACACAATAAATTAATTAATTTCATAATTCAGTCGCAATTAAAATTTAGAAGCTAACATGAAAAACGAAACAAAAATAAAAAGAGGAAGGGCAGGTAGTTGAGTTGGGTAAGAAAAGCTCAGAGACAATAAATATAAACTACATTATAAACTACATTAGACCAACTTACATAAATGAGATTTGAAAGTTATTACGAGAGCAAATCCAAGGTTTAGTGCTGGATACGCCTTTGCTGGTCGACATATTTATAGACTATTTTGAAAATAACTTTATTTTGGTTAACAGCCCCTTCATCATTTACAAGCCAAACGGCTTCGCACTCCCCCCAACGATTATTGATTCATACCAAGTATACAAAGACACCAAAAATATGAAGCTCTGTGAGGACCCTTTCCATGTTATCGGGTCTTAGGTGGCGTGATCTTCTATATTTCTTACAAACTTTCGGACGGTCCGCGCGGTTGCAAGGAGAACTGCTTTCTGAATCGGTTTATACAGATGCTCACTAAGGCCTAGTTGACAGTATTATAGGAATCGTGTGGACGTTGTTCATTGCTCACTGTTTGCGGATATACACCTCCAGATCTCTGTATTTGGAAATTTTGTCATTGTATTTTAGTCTTAGGCTGTTGTTATTAGGTATAGCAACGTCAATCAGTGTAGTTCGCCTAGAAATTTTATCTGTTAGTGTAATTTCTGGCATATTATGAGCAATTGTTTGATATGTTAGAACCGTTTGGTTCCAATATAACTTGAACTCGTTGTTTCAAGAATAGGCTCTGGATTGTATTTGTATTAAGACACTTTTCCTACCTGCAATAGTTTTAACTTATCTGCTAACTCTTGGTGGAGCTGCTAAGATACGGCTGAGTCGTGTCTTTCCTTATATTCGGTTGCGGCAAACGCTTGGCATCCCCGAGTTATGTGCTGGATTGCCTCTGATGTTCGACAGCCATATCTACATTGGACATTTTCTATTGAGGGATCTATGATGATAAACTGCCGATAGTTCTTCGTCGAAATAACCTGGTCTTGGATAGCTAACAAGAAGCCCTCCGTTTCCGGAAACATCTGTCCTGAAACCAATCAGTAGTTCGACTAGCAGTTAACAACTTCTTTATCCTTTACATCAATTATTAAGGGAAACCGAGGATGGTGGACCAAATTTCAGTTAGGACGCTTTATTGTTTTAATACATATTCTTGTAAAAACCTATACATCTGGTAGATACACTATTAAGTTTTGAAAAAGATGACAAAAAGCTCGTAATCAATTATGACATAGTGTATAAGCTTGATATGGTAAAATATGAAATACGAGGCAACCTATCCCATGACTGGTGTTGACTGACTTTCCTCCAGGGGTAAGTTGACTTCTCAAGTAATGTACGGGCAAATAGGATAAAAACGATAAGTAATTTTAATCATATTTTTTTATTGAAATAAACATAATAAACTTCAAATTAGAAAAAACAATCAGGTATTCAAACATCTGACAAACAAAATAGTTAACACATAATACTTTTACCATTAGGTGTCTAAAAGAAAACTTTCCAACTTTTTCTTAATTTTAATCATTTGGTAACGATCAGTCTTAACTAATAAATCTAATATTCTTATCAACAACTTGCTAACAGGCTTGATTTAAGTAACTAATATAAATATTGCTATTAAAGAAATAGAACATTTTTGAGATTAAGCTTTCAAATTAGTCTTCCAACTCAGAGGTGCAATTTTTTCATCCATAAGACAATAGATTTCCATTTACATATTTTGTATGGGCCCATAACTTGCACGTAGTGCATGAAATATATTTCTTTCCAAAAATACTCAAATTATAGGATTAAGGGCACTCTAAAAAATATGTTTCATCCTCAACACTGTCATTATCTTCGTCATTTTTCCTTTTATTTTCCTCAGGAAGAGCTTTTTTCCTTTTCCTTTACGTTTACCCTTACTAGTCCCTGTAAATTTTTCTTCAACCGTCTTTGATTTCTTTATTCTCTTGTCCGGCGTATTACGAGATTGTTTTATTTTATGTTCCTTAAGATTTTCTTTTTCAGGTATGATTAAATGATATAAATAGTGCTTTTTCGCTTTTGGATATTTTTTTATTTTCCAAACGTGGTCCAGCTTTTGAAAACGGTCTAATCTCTTCAGGCAAAAAAAGATGCTGGGCATATTCATACTTCTCACTTGAGTCACTGGAAATCTTTCAGGAGTTTTGAATCCTTAATCTGCATTAGTTCCTGAAAGTGCGTCTTAAATAGAAGGTAACTCGCAAGAAGCACGTGAAGTCGAAATTGGTATGACATTTTCGCCTGTTATTAAAAAGGCAAGAGTATCATTCTGCAGAGCTGAATTACATGAATCAAGCTCGTTACATAGGTCATTCGTAGGTCCTGGTCGAGAAGTTAATAGAATAGCACCATCAGTAACCAGTGCTGATGGTAATGCAATAGTAGGAAAGTTAGATGTTGATCTGTCAGTAACTCCGAGTCAGAAAATATATTTTCATTAAGTGGTGAAATCCCAACAACTCGGAATCCAGATTATATACCATGAATCGTAGCTGCCAATGACAGTGGTGTCTTTACCAACTCAGGTATGTCATAAATTGTATTAGTCTTTTCTTTGAAATAATATAGTAGAATAGAACACGCTTTTCTTTACTGGGTTTAACGTATTTTACAAAAAAAAATTTGCGAATTTTTTAAAATAATTTTCTTTCATCCATCCAATAGAATTAGCATCGCTATTTGAAACTAGCGGTCCACTTCTAATAAAATTTTCTTTATGGTGGACAAAAGGGAAAACGGAAAACCGTTGAACCATGTTGCCAAAAGCTGAGATTACAACCGCAACTATTACCAGTGTACCTTCTTCAGCCGAACTCATTTTTTTTTTTTTCAAGTTTTTGATTCCTCGGTAAACTATTACTCTTAGGAACACGTAATGTTGTCAGTTCTGTTTCATTTAAGTTTCAAATATCGCCAAGACTTAGATTTAAATGTAGAGAAACGACTTCCGAGTTATCGAACAACAAATGCACGTTGTTTTTGTTTAACGATGTGAAAAACTCGTTACTTGAGGATTTCATATAGAGGGTGTTAGGTGACGTTGAAGAAAATTTCCTAGCCAATCTTCACCAGCAATCAGTTTTCTGTTCTACGAGTTAGGGTTAGATTTTTTTTGATAAACTCATATACAAATTTTCATGTTTTATAAGGTGTAGATCCGTAATAAATATCAGCGGCTTTTTTGGGGTAACCTTCTAATGCGAGTTCTTCTCCGTCACTAAATATTCATGTATTTTTTGTGTAGCCAGGGCATTCCAAAATCGATTCAGTTATTATCATTTCTGGATTATTTTCCACCCTTTTCTTCATCTTTACAACGTATCGTTGGAGTGTTTTATAAAGAACAGAAAATTCCTTCGCTGTAGAATTAATGCTTTTTTTATAGAATATAATTTTTTAACATGCTCTATCTAAAACATCTTTGGGTGTACTTTCTCGATCAATCTTTCTTTTATATGTCCTCATTGTTCTGAAACAATAACTTTTGGATAAATTATGACAAAAATCTGACTTAATTTTATGTAAAGTACATCCAGACTACTATGGGGTAGGTCAACCAGCCTCATTATAAATTAGTCTGCCAGTCCCGGATCGGTTTTCATATTTAACCACATGTTATAACCTCAAAACTACGGCGAAATTGAAGAGGCTTTATTACAGATAATATTACGAAGAAAATAATACCTATGGTTCGATTATATGCTCCTTCTCCAAAATAATATGTCTACGCGATGCTATTGAGTCCACCAACGGTATCGGGACGAAACATCTGTACATTTTAGGTGGTCGCAAACAGTTCGTTAGTTATATGCCCTTAACATCAGGGGCATTACTACGACATGGTGCCCGAGCAGGGACGACGAGATGGAAGGCCGTCGAGTTGTGACTTTGTGCTAAAGCCGGTACCCTACGTTGGAAAGACCACCTAGGA
Source organism: Diaprepes abbreviatus (assembly GCA_034092305.1). NCBI lineage: Eukaryota > Metazoa > Arthropoda > Insecta > Coleoptera > Curculionidae > Diaprepes > Diaprepes abbreviatus. Next base: position 13,455,858 of record JASJET010000122.1, read on the forward strand.
TGTCTGTTCCACTTCTTTTCAGGACTGTGCTTTCTAATGGCTTGGACTGTTCGGCAGTTTAAGCGGGAAAGCAAATGCCTTAAGGGGGGCATGTTGTGGAACCTAACATCTTACCACCGCTTTCCGGCAAAACTGGACTTAAATAGAGGTTCAAGTTTGTAGAAAGTACAAGGATGTCTGGGAAAGATACCGGTGGATCCCACTGATGAGTCCACCACCGGTATCGGGACGAAACATCTGTACATTTTAGGTGGTCTCACACAGTTCGTTAGTTATATGCCCTTAACATCAGGGGCATTACTACGACAGTGAATGATATATTAATGTTGTGGTTGAGCAATGCTGCGGTTGACCATTTCCTGAGTTGTGTTAATTCAATATAGCCTAAAATTAAGTTTACTTTGGAAACTGATTAACGTATTAACTTTTTGGATCTTACTATAAAAAATATAAAACAGAAGCATGTATTTGATATTTTTAGGAAACCATCTTATACGGGGGTTATAATTAATAATTCTTCATTCTTTCCTAGATCACATGAAAATGCAGCTCTAAATAATTACATTATAATTTTTTTATCAAAAATTAAAATTTTATTCATAAAAAAATATTTCTACTGAAATCGGCAATAAATATAAACTAATATGAAAGAGATGCATAAAACTGTTTTTTTTTTAGTGTTAATAAGAGAATTTATTATCTCCTTGCAATATTGTTTATCTTAATATCCTCCTGCATAAGGCTATTACTATATTCGGTGAGATAATAAAAATATAGCAAGGCTCAAACGAATTGGTTGTAATGATGTGTATCCATTTTGTATCTCCAGTTTAACTGAAACAGCATATTTAATCCTGGTCGATTATACGACAACAGAATCCTACGCTCTCTTTGTGTCGACACGAGAGATTGCTTAACCATCATTTTCAAGTCTTGTTTTGGTAATTATTAAACAACTATAACCACATAGCATGTGATATAAAATTCGTAGTGGCATTAATTCAATTATATAATGCTGCCAGCTTATCAAAATAGCTTTATAGCTTTGCTATGGACATCCCATTAAATGGACGTAAATGCCAAGTAGCTAGTTTAACAAGGTTATCGAAAGTAAGCTTTATTTTTCGTTTTCAATCTCCTTGAATTTCAAAGCGGATACACTGTTCGGTGTTGGTTTCCTGGATAATGTGTATTTATATTTATTTTAGCTGTAGATATCCAAACAGAATTTCCTCTATTTAAAATGTAATGGCTTACGTCTAAAATAATATTTCTGTGAGAATACATAACTTTACTTTTATTAGGGCGAATAAACAAAGTACTAAACTTCAAACCCCGAGTGTCAATAAGTCAAGCAAGTTTTATACCCTAAAGATATAAGAAAAATTTTTTTTTATTTCTTAAGTTCATATAAACTTTTTTCGTATAGGCCTCCTCTTCAGAGGTATGGACTCCCAAATAGCTGCAACGGAATCAAGTTTTTTTACACATTATTATTGAACCACCAGGTATATTTCAGGTAAGACCCTTCAAATTACTCTCCAAGAAAGTGTTGTCAATTACTTACAGCTGCAGAGACGGACTAGCTATGATACTCATGACCCCATTACTTTTACGTCCTGTATGATAAGAATTTTGGACAAAGTTTTTTATAAACCTTTAACTATTGACTAAGTAAGATTAAGTACTCATCATTCATGTTGCTAATTTTAATCGAAAAAACATCATTTTTTTACACGGGACTACCCCTTCTCTCAGGTTTATTATAAAAAAGAGGACTTTTCCCTATTACCACAGTTTCAATAAAAAGTTAAACTTACTGCTTGCTTAAAAACTTCATAAGTGGGTTCAACATGGGCTCCGCGAAATCTGATACACTTGCGGGCTCGACGAATTGAGGACTGCTATACCCGCCATATTAACAGCATTGTTCCTTATTGGATCACAATGAAACGTGATTCTCCGTAGAAGCTTCTCCTTACACCAAGGTTTTGAGGAGTCTGAATACGTAAGAATCCAACGGTGTTAGGTCGGGAGATCGAGGAGGCCAGAAATGAGGTGGTGCCCCTACTCTACTAAATCGTCAAAAGCGTTCTGGAGAAACTCCAAATAGAAGTCTCCATTAAGACGTACCGGCTATACGAATAGTCCAATCAAAAAATTGTAAATGATCCCTGCCCAGACACTAATTGATTGGAACTGATGTTCAAGATGCGAAAAAATAGTTGCATGAGGATTTCCATCTTCCCGTTCATGTGAGTTGAGTAAATTTATGGTACCATTTTTGATAAATCCTGCTTCATTCGTGAAGAGAATAGTGCTAATGAAGTTTACATTATTTCGCTGCTGATTTAATATCTAGTTTGCAAACGGGGAAAATCTTTAGAAATCAGTTCTTGCACTTCTTTTTAAATGATATGGATATAACGGCTGTTCATTGTACTATTGTATTCGATGTATTAAACTGCGCTGATAATTTTCGAATGCTTATTGAAAAAGTGTCATCTACACAATTTAAAATATTTTCTTCTAATTGCAGCGTACGTAGTGTCCTTCCCCGAACAGCATCAGTAATTCTATTCCCAAAATCTACTAAAATTATGAAAAAATTTAATTATATTACCTTATTAAATGGAACCGCTTACCATTCTCCTTTAGACGTTCGTCAACTCGTTGAAATGTTTTCTGATCTGTTAGAGTACGATTAGGATATTTGTCATGATATAACCTCCCGGCTTCCAAAGAAATGGAAGATGCATACATCAGATGCATATTTGCATACTCAATCAACGTATACTCCATATTTCCACAAGTTCTAAAACTGAGGATATTTATTGCTTTCGTAACCTAGTAACGTTTGTAACAACAATACTTTGTTTTTGGTGCCGATAAAATAAAAAGCACATTTTTTGCAAACCTAGATCGAACTTCAATTTACAGCACTAGACGTTTTTAATTGAAGAGGTAAACTATAATTTTGGATCGAATTTTTTTATCATAAGGTTGAAAGTTGAATATTTGATAAGAAGACGCCAAATGCATGATGCAAATAAAACGACTTTTTTTCTAAAACGGCTAGGATTAGCAACATGAATGAAGTGTACATAATTTTGAGTCAATAGTTAAAGGTATGTATAACACGTCGTCCAAAGTTCGTATCATATAGGGAGTAAGAAAAATGGGGTCATAAATGTTACAGCTAGTCCATCCCTGCAGCAATTCACAACACATTCTTCGATAGTAATTTAAGGAAAATAATTTAAATATAGCTGATGGTTCAACAATTATGTCTAAAAACTTGATTCCATTGCAGCTTTTTGAGAGCCAATATCTCCGAAGAGGAGGCTTACAAGAAAAAAGTTTATATGAACTTATAGTATTCGTTACACGTATTTTTTCAAAACCGGAAAATTTCCCACATGTTCCCGGACATCCTGTATAAGCGTTTGTTCATTGACATATGTAATATAAATTATGATAATATCATAAACAGAACAAAACGGGCCGATTAGAAAGTCTATTTTTAAAAACAACTGGATCGGGTTTAAGCCTTAAACCTTCTTGGTGAATCTTGCAATACTTTTTTGTGGTTATTAACAAAAATAATGTAGACTGACGACTAACAAATGAAAAATACATATTTTAGAAGAGAGTAGATTAGAAAACGAATAAAGATCATGATGTTTTAGCTATCAATAAATTCATAGCAACTTAGCTAGCTACTAATTGTAATGGCTTGTTTGACAGTGTGCCTTTAAAAATTTGCTTTAGAATCATTCAGATTTATTTCCGGTATAGTTCATAAAGCTCCAAGGATACCTCACTAACTTTATGGAAAACTGTTCTGCTAAAAATGTGATACGATGTAGTCTTCGATTTTTTGATAGACCTCAAGCAATCCTATGACTAGTTTTTGAGATACAGAAGCACTAAGGGTGAGAAGTTGGCTATAGATGATGATTCATACCACTCACTTGAAGCTAAAAAACTAATCATTCTGAAGAAAAAGTTGTAGATAATTAAGCGAGATACGTCACAGAGTCCTTAAGAGTAAGTCTTATGATAATTTTAAGGTTAAATTGTTTTATAAATGATTTTTCATTCATTTTATTAGATGAACAATCAAGAAAATTTCATATCAAATGGTATAATTTGTTTGAGTGCTCAATTGAGTCATTTGAAGCGCGAATCTGTTTTTATAGTTAATCTGTAATAGATCAGCCTATAATTCTGTGATCAAGCGTGATGGCGAATAACTGTCCAAAAAAAAATTGTAACAAATTAAACGTGATATCCCTTAACGAGTAAAAAACAGGGCTATTTCATTGTCAAGTTAATATTCATGTACATTTGAGCTTTAAATGATCTCCAGACAATATTTCACCCCTTAAATTACTTACACCGATAGATGCGGCATTCCTCTAACTTTTTTTTTCTACAATAAAAATACTAAGTTTCCGTTTTAAAAAATCAAATCGATCTCAAGTCGATAGGATTTCTCTCAAGGTCAGCCTAAATGGCATCGTAAGATGCTCCGTACAATTTTCTATGTCTTTTTTTGTAATGCTTTATTTCCCAGTTATAAACCGAGTTGTTACTGAATAAGAGGAAACCTGTCCCATTTTAAAAGTTGTAGCTGATTATTTTTTGAGAAAGCCTTTTCATAAAAAATGATGAAATAAAAGTTGGATTTTGAGGGAGACATCCAACAGTGTACGAATTTGTCCTTGAAAGTGGCCATCAAGGTTATTACAGGAAAGTTCTTTTTTTCTAAATGGTAACTCATTTTTAACCTACTTCTAAAAGAATGATGTTCTCAATTCGTCGACTATGTATTTTTTTTACGTATGTACACCGAGTACTCCGGAACGCCGGCATCGATTTGAATCAAATTTGTTACATTAAGTTTAGGCACTTGCTGTGGTGGTCTCATATTTTTTTAGATGAAATTGGTGCAGTAAAATCCAAGATGGCGCTGACAATATGGCAGCCAAAAAAATAATTTTGTCCCATTTTTTCCAAAATTAATATGGGGGAATTTTTGGGGTCGTACATAACAAATCTGAAATTATTTTTTAAAAATTCTATATGGTGGATCCAATATGGCGGACAAAAAATTTAATTTTGGCCGATTTTCCCCAAAATTAATGTGGGGGAGTTTTCGGGGTCGCAAATATTGAAACCAAAATATTTTTAAAAATTCAATATGGCGAATGCAATATGGCGGACAGAAAATCAGTTTTGTCTGATTTTCTCCAAAATTGGTAAGGGGAAGTTTTCTGGGTAGTACATAACGAATCTAAAGTTATTTTTAACAAATTCAATGTGGCGGATGAAAAAATAAGCTTTTTCCGATTTTCTCCAAAATTGATATGGGAGAGGTTTCGGGGTCGCACATAACGAATCTGAAGGTATTTTTAAAAAATTTAATATAGCGTATCCAATATGTCGGATAAATATTAATTTTTTCCGTTTTTTTTTTCCAAAATTGATATAAGGGAGTTTTTGGGATCACACATTACACATCTGAAACTATTAATAAAATAAAATAAAATATAACCGATTCAAGATGGCGGATTAAGGATTCTACATCACTCAATCTTGTCTAAAAGCAGTACTGGGAGATTTTTGTTAGTGTTTATTATGAATTTAAATCTTTTTTTCTGAAAAACGGCGAATTCAATACGGCGTCCTAAAAATTTTACATTTTTCGATTTTCTCCAAAACTGATACAGGGTGTAAATTATGAAATAAAAACTATTTTCTCAGGATTCAATATTTCGAATTCAATATAGCGGACTAAAAATTTTACATTTTTTGATTTTGTTTAAAGGTGGGACTGACTCGTTTTTCAGGAAGTAAATAGCGAATATAAAATTATTTAAAAAAAATCTAATATGTCAGATGTAATATCACGGTATAGGATTTAAAATTTTTGGATTTCATCCAAAATTGGTACTAAGGGGTCTTGAAGAATTTAGATTTGGATTAGATTAAGCCGTAAAAATTATTTTTTTGGAAATTCAAACAGCAGATTTGATATGGTGGGTTGAAAATTTTACCTTATTTGCATTTTTTCAGATTTGGTATTAAGGGATTTTCAGGATCGTGTATTACGAATATGAAGTTAATTTTTTACAACTATTAGGTTGATAAGGTACAATATGAGAGAGTGAAAATTTTATATTTTGCGATTTTGTCTAAAATTGATATTGCGGGATTCTTGGGGGTGTACAAACTCAATATGCAGTATAAAATATATCGGACTAAGAAATTTACATCTCAAGTTCTTTAAATATCGATGCTGGAAGATTTTGGGGCCGGTATTACTAATCTAAAATTAATTTGAGATTTAAGACAGTACATTTACTATGAGAAACTAAATATTTGTTTGACACAATTTCACTGGTAGCTGGAGAACTCTAAGAACCAAAAAATTTTTAGTGGTTCATTTTATGGTGATTTACAACTGTGGATAAAATGGGTACTTTTTTGACAGCTTGGAGTCATTACGAGGTACACTAGTCTCGATTGGTATTTAGTTCAAATAATTTTGGATACAATAATGCATTCGAAATTAAAAATCGAGAAATAAAATTTTTATAAAAAAATTGAACCGACTTCTAAAAGTGCGCAAAAAAGTGAAAAATAATTATAAATTTTTATTAGAAATTAAAATTTTTGAAGTCGGCACCAAACTAATACCTGACGAAATGTGATTTGCACAAATATTTTAAAATTTAGAATAATTTGACGACGACTTCAAAAATTTCAATTTCATATGAAAATTTATAATTATTTTTCACTTTTTAGCGCACTTTTAGAAGTCGGTTAATTTTTCTTTATAATAATTTTATTTATTGCAGAAATGGAAAGTGGGAAACATTGTGCGTCTAACCATGTATGTGAATTATGGGTTATCAATTTATTTGAAGGTCATTTGAAGTCAAATATATTAAATCTGATCTCAATTCAAGCAAGCAATCTCGATCACCAAAATTATCCAGATGAAGGCTAATGATTATCGAATATTGGGCTTAACTGTAACCTTGACCTTAGCTTGGTTTTCTCAAGGTTATTTTAGGGTATAGATTATTTCATGATTTCACACTAAAAATAATGGAGGTTCATATCGAGGAAGGTTGAAGAAAAAGGAAGTTTTCCCTGTTTTAAATATCTTTGAGAATGTAATTATCTGATGTGAAATATAATATTCCCTTTATTTTTCCTTTGCCTTAGCCAACTATCTTATATTTTTCCTACATTTTACCCTACATAGCCATAATGTCTTTACAGTCAATGCCTTATATATTCATGAGGAACCTATCTTTTCTAGTTTTATCTAAATTTGATATTCTTTATCATTTAAGTCTTGTGTTTTTTTTTTTTTTTAAACTTTGTATTTTTTAAGTCACTCTAGAGAGTAACATCTAGAATATTTCTCTGGCTGTACCATCTTTCTTTGAACAATGTGCTTTTTGAATTTAGTTCAAACGGTATAGTCCAATGTGGATCTTTGAATGAAGTCTACACTACTCCTGGATTCTGTGAATTTTGAAGCCTTGTTCACTGCAACATGTATCAGCTTCCATTCATAGATTGGTTTCGGATGTTCATGCATCTCTTAATGATGCATATGCGAGACTGATGCAGAATTAGGTTTCAAGGTTTGGTCACCCTAATGAACCAACTAAAGGTAACACTTTCTAAAGTATTGTTCCTCCGCAACACTTCTAGCCTGTCTCCATTGTGCAAAGATCGTAGACTCTCCTACTTTCGTAAATTCTTAACCTGATCAAATTGGTGTTTTTACTTTCCTATCTCTTACTATAATATCTATCTTAGGTATTAGTATAGTTTTAAGATCCTATTATGGGAATAAATACCCGGTTTTTAGAAAACATTGCGTATATAACGATGCTGGCGCCCAACAAATTATCTTGTATTATCTAAGTATCTTTGCCTTTAAGCATCTGAAATATATATGTATATGTACATAGTTTTGGCTAGTCAGATAAGTTTTGTAGTTAACTTTTTGAGAACATTTTTTGGCTGATTGGTTAAATGGTTCAAGAGATGAAAAATTTAAAGTAAACTTCAAATTTTTCTGTTGTACCAATGGGAATGTGTTGCAGAATTTTTGGCAGTTTCGTCATTCTATTTTTCACGCACCTTCGTAAGACTACTACCGCACGCGCAGGTGATGATCAATCGCAAGTCATGTAGTTAACTAGATCACTTATTTATATTTGTCAATGTTTTGCTTTCAAAGGAGTTATAGTGAAGATAAAAAGGTTATTATTTTTTTATGTCTTATTTGGTTTTAAAGAGATTCGCATTATTCTTGTTAATTTAGTCACTTCTTTAATTCGATTAGTTGTTCCGCCATAAGTTTAATAAAAAATTCTCTAAAACGTTTTTTATTTGAAAATTGTTTTCACTGTGGTAGTTAACCTGAATCAAAATTTACACTAAAAGTTATTTGAAGATCAGATGGTTCTGGTCTTAAAACAGAATCTCTATTTTTTAAAGTCATATATATCTTTATGTCGTAAGCGAATATTACCTCCTTTAGTATTCTATTTTAGCAGAATCCTTTACTGGTTATTCGCGGTCTCGATTTAATCAGCTGCACAGAAATGGGGCCCGAAAATCCTGCTACGTTCACGCTGTAGGTCCTTGTCATCGTTTTATTATATTGATGAAGGCACTGGTGTGAATAATTTTTTTATACCTAAATGAATTCTGGTACACTTAATTATCAAAACGACAAATTTTGTACTCTTTCAGTCAGATAAAGAGAAATCCATATACACGATGAGGAATAATATTCCGAACGAATAACCAACCAATTTCCTGCGGAAGTAATTTTCATTTACGAAATAAAAATATAGCTAAAAGTGGAATTTCGCGAACTGCGGGTAAATGGATTTAAAAATATGGGTTTTCGTGTGATTGGCACTATGTCACGTTAAAATGACTTTAAATTTGAAGATCAAGCTCACCAGCTTTATATATTTTACTATAAACTTCAGGAGTAAGTTTCCCAAAACAATTTTTTAAAAATATCGCCATACATAAATACAATCCATATACCAAGACCAATTATTGTACAAAAACTTCAAGAAGGTGTCTTTGATTGTTTTTTGTAATTGGTATGTTAGTAAATGGCTAGAAACTCTCGTCTTTTCCGATAAAGTACATATTTCAGTAATTGTGGAATTTTAAATAAAAAGAACGACTGTTACTGGGCTCCTGAAAATCCGCAATTAAGTGAACTACGAAGATTGCAAGTATGATTTTAGGTTTACATGATTCGCATTTTTGTGAAATGCTTTAATTATTTATTTTCAAAACGTATTTATTAATATTTTAAGAATCACGATTTTTTTTATTATTTTCCATTATTTTTAGCAAGTCGTCCGATTGGTCCATTTATTTATGATCAGAAATTGACAGGTCAGAGATATCTTGAAATCAAATTATTTTTTTATTCGAGAAATTCTGTCACATGATCAGTTTGAAAATATGTGGTTTCAGCTAGGCGGTTGCTCGGCATATAATTCCAGGAAGGTACAAACATTTTTAATGGAGACTTTTCGTAAAAAAAATAATTTCCAAATGTGCTCCTGTGCGCTGGCCTGCTAGAGCTGCAGCCCTAACGCTTTTATGTATGGAAATATCTGAAAAATGATGTATACTAATTTGGTCGCGCCCTGAAATCAGGGAAATTCTTGAACAGAGAACTCGCAATATTCTTGGTCATATCAATCGAAATACCATCCATCACGGGCCAAAAGCCGTTTCGAAAAAATGTCAACAGTGTATTGAAAAAAATTATAGACATTTTGAAACTTAATATAATTATGTAGTTTGTAATTATTAAATAACATTTTTACAATAGGGAACTCAGCCTTATGGAGAGGTATTGCTATTAGTTTGAATTTATTCAAAAGAAAAATAATTGTTTTAAATTTAGGTGTTGTCCAATATTCTACTTTTTATTAAAAAAGTGTTTTTAGTTATTTTTAGTTTATAACTCACTGATATATTTGCCTAACACTTTACCTATTTAACGGCCTTTTCGAGATAGCGAACCTGTCATCACCAATTTCGGACACATTGAATAATATTTTGAATTGTTTATACTAGTTCGATTGGCATATATTTTATTATATACATAACCCGGACAATATAATAAAATTTTTAATTAGTACAGTTAACGGATTTAACCCATCCAATCAGAATCTCAAAATTAATAGACCGTCAGCTGTCTATAAGGTGAAATGGACTAATTTTTTTTGTCTCTCCTTTAGAAGGCCAAAAGATCTAAGTAAGTTTGTAAAAAGAGTCCATGAGGTCAACAGTGTGTTACAGTTTTGTTATTTTATGAAAAAAACTATAAATAATATAACCAAAATACTAATAATCAAGCCATTACTCACCATAAATTAGACTCTGTCACATCAAAATCCGTTTTGTAAAATAAAATAAAGTGTGCCTAGAAATGTATCAAACCCTCCACTTTTGCCACTTTCAACAAGTTAGTTAATGTTTTGTTTTTTTTTTTGGCGCTCTTGAGATTTCTAAAAGCGTCAGTAGAGAGATTCTGGAACAAGCCTTGGTTGGGAAAACTGGCATAAGCTCAGAAAGCAATATTTTGGCTGATTTTTCTAATTATACAGCACTACGTTTATTCCAGTAAACAGCTAAAACTATATTTAGTGTTTTAGGGCAACATTTGCCAGATTTTGGGGGATAAAGAAAGTTAAAACTGTATTCGTTTACCCTAAAGTAAAGTGTGGTGAAAGTTATCACCTCTAAAAGGTCAACACCATATTTGTGACTTTTGGGACTTGTTACATCCGTAAAGACAAACAGGTACATGCCACAATCAGATTTTATTAAACCGGGATCTTTCTTTTCTATTTAACAACTGGAATTCCATGCCGGAGCCTGACATAAAACACTCCATTGCTCCCAAAGAAGTTACAGATTATCCTGCTTGCTGAAAGTACATAGACTCAGTGATAAAACCACACTTCAGGTATTAGAACTATATATAATAAACTGTAGTATTATCTAATTTATCGTATGCTTTCATTTTTCTCCTGTGATTGGGAACTAATAAGACTTCCTGCGTGCGATGACAGGACACTTTATATTTAATTTAAGTTAAACTACCTTGTAAACCGAAGGTATACGTATACTCTAGATAATTCAAAACATCATTTCACCCATGAGAAGTCCAGCACTTTTAATTTAGTTGCTAAATCGGCGTTCGAGATAATTTATTAGTGCAAAATACAACTGTACATAAAAAGTAAGTTTATTCAACGCAAATCAGCCGACAGTCTAAAGCTGGACCTACATCTAAACCGACTTGGCGTATAGCGCAGATGACGTCATACTTGCAGTAGTGTGTTCATTGTTTCTTTGTTTTTTTTTTTAATTCTAATCCATTAAGCACATAGTCACATATTTCTTTAGTTTAAGATGAAATTCACATAGACTCTAATTCAGAATCCCTTTTTTTCATTGTTAAAGATAGATTTTAACTGTTTGTGGAATCGGGGTGTTTTATTTTTGGATCTAGTTATTTCCTGTTTTCGTTAACATCATCGCTTCTTCTTACCGACGGGTAATTTTCATTTGCAAAAAAAAATCTGTTTTTTCCTGATCTCAAATTGTCTGCTATTAAAGTGAAAGGTTAGTCACCCAAATTGAATTCACACAAGTTGCAATGGTCGAAGAGGTGGAAATACCCCTAACCTAAACTATCCTGAACTAACCTGAACTAACCTGAACTTACAAAAAAAAATCTGAAAATCCTGATTTATTTTCGTCTGTTAATGAACAATATGAAAGATAGAGTAACAAATTGTTTGTAAAAAAGTGGCGTTTGCCTATGACGAAAGCTTTTTTTCTGGTGGAAAATTATGAGAAAATTTCGACTAGAATTCGATCAGAATTTGTCTGCCGATGTGACTACTTCAAGATAAAACTAATTTATAACGGCTATGAATTTGGCAGACAAATTGGAAGTTGGGAAAATTGTGGCAGAAAAAGGAAAAATTGACAAAATACTTTTTATATTTTCCCTGCTTTATTTTTGTCTGCCATTTTGTATTTCGATTGAAGATATCATAAAATATTCATACCTACATTGGCAGCAGGGGCGGATCCAGCCTCTCTCTTTGGGGGGGGCGGTGATATCACAAAAGTACAGTATGGCAAGAAAAACAAGTTGTCAACGGCGGAGGGGGGGGGGTGCAAGCAACATATTCATTCCTAATATAAAAGACAGAATGGGTTCTATATTCCTGAACTCAAAGCTCTTGGGAGGGGGGGGGGGGTGATCGCAAGTATACACTTTCCTATACTCTATTCAAGAACTAGAGAGAGTAATAAAACTGTTAACGAAACCTCCAACGTACCTGCTCCAGTGCCGCAGGTAACTGAGAACTGCCGTAAATCTAATTATATTTCATTATATTTAAAATATATTTTATAAATTTACTGCAACATAAAAATTCTGATAGTTTAATTTAGTTTCTGTCAGTGAGTAAAGTACACCTTACAGATTGTTCTTAGTGATTTATCTTGTTTGGGCTTGTTTTTATATATTATTTGAGATTAATGAGATACCCAAAAGATATGGCTTTCACATCTATATTTATTCCAAAATCGTTAAACCAGGGCATTTTTTCCTCAACGAAAAACTTATTACGATGAATGTTTATGATGCCTTAAGATATCCATATTTAGATAATAATGTTAAAAGCTCTGTTGAGATGTGTTCCAACATGACAGGAGTTGGAAAATCTACTATGTACCGAATATTGAAGGAGAAAAAACGACTGGAATTGTTAGTACTCCCAAGCCACATTCGATCACAGACAGATGAAAAAGCTCGTTGGAAGAAGAAATGAAAACTGCAAATTGAAGGGGTTGTATATACATTTTATTATGAGAAGCAGATCCCAACCGTCTACAAAATTCTCATTAAAATCAATGAAGATCGCGATTTACCTGAAATTAAAAGAACTGATCTCTGGAAATTGCTCAGAGAACTTAATTTTTGCTGGGAAAAACCAGATAGAAAATCTGTTCCTATAGATCGTCCGGAAACTGTCCGTTGGAGAAGTAAATATTTCTCTCAAGTAAAAGGTAGAGTTGCTAGAAATAACACAATTAACAAAATTAGTAATTTAACTAAACTTTTGAAAGATTTTTTTGAATAAAGTTACTGCGGAAAATTGGGAAAAATCCATATAATAAAAGAATAAAACAAAATGTGAGAACTCGATCTCATGATCGGTGAGATAGAGAAACCAATTATAATTAATTTGAGCAAAGATAGTTCCACTGAGTTTGATTAGGAATTAGATACGTAATGTTTACTAGTATAAACACAATTTATTATTTAAATTTTTGCTTTTGTTGTATTTTATTGTTTAATGTTTTTTTATTTTTTTATATATTTTTATTTTAGTGTGTCCCACTCTTTAATTTTATATATATTTAATTCTAATTAGCCGTAAGTTTTTTATTATTTTATTATTGTATTTGTATCTTTTTCTAAAGCGTGTAGAATTAACATGTTTATCCTATTTTTTTGGAGTAATCGTATATCCATATAATAAATTAAATTAAATTAAGATATCAGTACAATAGAAATAAAAATAAGTAGATCTAATTTTAATTACAACATAAAAAAGTAATTACATTTGAATCTCTTTTTAGTGTTTAATTGTAATTCTGCAGATGGTTTAAGAAATAAATAAACTGAAACGTCAAATACCCTAAAAATGTTTTTAATTAATAATAAAATAACTGATAGCCCCAAAAATATTTTAATATTATATGGAGGAATTTATTTTTTTATATATGTTTAACTTTTTGTATTTTTGACAATGGATATTTTGTAAGTATTTAAATTATAACTTCGAATTTTTTGAGAGAATAAGGCTACGTTTTAGTCCATTATTATAGACCGGTATTTATGATTATAAAATTTCTAACCCATTCCTATAAAAAATATGTGTCTAACAGATTTTGCTAAAAACACCGGACTAAAGAACACAGGTAGTTTGCGAGAGAAAAAGGGTAAAAAATGATTTATTACTCTATCTAGTTCTTAAATAAACTGTAATATAAGAGAAAAAATCGGGTCCATTTTCCTAAACCCAAAGCTCTTGGGGGGGGGGCGGTCGCCCCCCACCGCCCCCCCCCTTGGATACGCGCCTGATTGGCAGACAAGTACAACGCTTTGCAAATTTATAAATAAATATAAAAGTTAATACTTGAAAACATATGTTACAACATGCAGGTTTCATCTTTATGAATAAATTTCCCTGATTTTGTTTTTTGGTCTATCATTTTGTATTTTGGTTAAAAATACACATTTTTGACGATAAAGGTGGCTAAAAAGTTGCACAGGTAGGCGTAGATATATAATTCAGTAAAAATCTTAATTTTTGTTAAAATAAATTGCTGAAGAGAAAGTAGCACTTTTCATCTTATACAGAAATAAAATATTTCCTTTGTTATTCTCTAATTTAACTCTGATGAGATTACAACAGCTTAAATTAACTGCTTAATTCATTTAGAATTGAAGAATTTTAAACATGTTGAAAATATCGCAAAAATAACGGCATCATATATTTTATTAACAATTTTTATGTTATAACAATTATTGCTATACGATAGTCGAAATGAAATCTAATTGAAATTAGTTTGTCTATTTCAACGCCTGAAACTTTAATTCTAACGGTGCGCGCTGTCCTTTGTACAAAACGTGTCGGTGACGTTGCTTTTTCATACAACTTTAAATTTTTTCTAACAAAAATTTTATATTTTATCATATAATGTAACAAAAATGGCGTATAAAAGTAAGCCAGATTCATCATAAATGTATTTACTTACTAATACCCTGATGCCGAAATTATGACGAAAGGCTATCCGCAGGAAGCCACTTGGACGCATAGTTGCCTGTTTTATAGAAAAAGTTTGCCTATGAATTTTGAATATTTAAAATAAAAATCACACACTCTAAGACATGATATAAAAACATAAAAAACAATAAATTTCTGTACCTATTCAAAACCAATTATATGACCTAAAAATTTTGATGTTATATTACAATCGTGTATCTGGAATATGAGAGGTCATTTGCAACTGTTAATTCATTTGCATTACTTATCTGCCAATGTATGTATGAACATTTTATGATACCTTTAATCGAAATACAAAATTGCAGACAAGAATAAGCCAGGGAAATTTTCAGATGTGATATTACGCACGTGTATCTATTATATAAGAGAACATTTGCAACTGTTGATTCATTTGCGAAGCATTTTACTTGTCTGTTAATGTAGGTATGAATATTTTATGATACCTTTAATCGAAATACAAAATGGCAGACAAAAATAAATCAGAGGAATTTTCACTTTTTTCAACGACTTTTTTATTTATTTTTAAATGTGCGACGCGCAGTACTGTCTGCCAATGTAGGTATGAACATCTCATGATACCTTTAATCAAAATTCAAAATGGCAGACAAAAATTAATCAGAAAAATTTTTAGATGTTATATTACACACGTGCATCAGGTTTATGAGAGATCATCTGCGACTGTTGATTCATTTGTCAAGCGCTTTACTTGTCTGTCAATATAGGTATGAATATTTTATAATACCTTTAATCAAAGTAGAAAATCCCAGACACAAATAAATGAGGGATATTTTCAGTTTTTTTTAACAACTTTTTTATTTATTTATAACATTGCGACGGACTGTACTTGTCTGCCAATGTACATATGAACATTGAAGAATAAGTGAGTCTTAGTTTTATGTAGATTCTGATCGTGGAAACTTAATCGAAATTTTCTCATAATTTTCCACTGGGAAAAAAATTTCGTTATTGGCAAACTGTCTGCCATTTTTTTACCCACAATTTGTTACTCTATCTTTCATATTGTTCATTGTCAGACGAAAATAAATTAGAATTTTTTTGATATCTTTTGTAAGTTCATTCCTACGTTTCCACCCATTCGACCATTGCAACTTGTCGGCCATTTTTTTCCGTGAATTGAATTTGGGTGACCACCCTTTCACTTTATTCACAGACAATTTGAGATCAGGATTTTTTTTTGCAAATGAAAATTGTTTTCCCAAATTTTCGAAGGGGCTGCCAGGGTTGACCCCATGGACTCTTTTCATTAACTTAGATCTTTTAGCCCTCTAAAGGGCAGACAAAAAAAAAATAAGTACATTTCACCTTATGGACAGCTGACGATCTATAAGGTTGGCTGACACATGTTACAAAATTAATGGTTATATATAGAGCATTTTCGAACTTGCACCGATTTAAATTTCAAAATGAAGGGAGCGTTACAAATAACTTCGAAATTTTGTGATTGCAGAAGGCAATAAAAAGGACGTGGCGAATTTCACGCATTACAGGAATAAAATCTAAAGAATAAAATGGCATTCTCCTGATTTGTGTAATCCAAATAACATAAATATAAGTTTTTTGAAAATAATTATCACACTGCAAAAAATTGTGATAATGTTTAATATAATTTTTCGTATTGGATTGCTTGTTTTACTCGAAAACTTAAAAAGTAATTAGTCTAAGAAAGAGCATGATCATATGAATTCCATTTCTATTTTAAATATTACATTCTATGTTGTTCATGCAATTAATCTTCCTATGAAACAAGGTTACTTTGCTTCGTGTTTAAAAAACCTCTCTTTCAACCTCAGTAAAAATAAAAAACCCACGTTCTTCTTCAGAAAAGTGTATTCCAAATTATTTGAACATGTAACTGTAATAATAAAAAACATTTGATTTCTAGATCACATAATACAATTAACATATTTTTCTAATGCTTTTGGCACTGGAGATGTGATAAGATTCTTATATCCGAACTTTTAATATATCCTCATTTTTTTTGAGAACTATCTTAATGTTTCTAGCCTGGAAGTTATTTTTCATTAAAACAAAGACAGATTAAGAGATTGGAGATTCTGTATTTGGACAATTATTGTTAATATATACATTTGACCTATACTCAAAACACATTAGTGGTAATATACATGCACTTAGACTTACACAGTTCAGTTAAGTTAATCTCTTAATGAATTTCGATTTACAAAATGACAATCACTTTGCGTCTTCCCTTAATCTTTAAATTAATGCTAGTATATCAAATTTTAACTATTTGTATAGTAATGCTTTACAAAAACAGTTTAAAGAAAGTAATTTTAATGTTTTAATGAATACTGAAATGATTTATTTCTTATCGGTAACAAGAAATCTTGATATAATCCCAGATAATAAATTAAGGTTTTTTAATCACGTAAATAATTCGCCTGGAAAATTACATTATGATTTTAAAATTTTCTCAGTAATAAGGCGTCTGTCGATTTTATTCTCAGAAAAAGTTGTGTGAACTGATTTTTTTTTGTTTTTCTATTAGGGTATTATTTTTTCTGAAACCTATCACTACTAGCTATTAATTTATCTATGGGTTAAGCAGGCTTAAGATACTTAGTTAGCTTAGCGAATTTTTGTAATTCCTTTATTAGCCTTTGTACCCGCTAATATTTCTGAAATTACCTCCTTATCTTCAAATAAAGTTGATATTTAGGTCTAATCTTCACTATGTAGCGAACAAATTAGCTTGTTTACTTTCCAGTAAATATTTTACTTATGATGCCTCTAAAAGCAAATAAACTTAAAATTAATTTCCTTAATATGACATGATCTATTTCTTTTTTTTTGGGTTCTATTGATTTTACAAAGAAAATATATTTTGGCATAAGTGGAATAATACAATTTTTATTGTATACTTATTGTTTATTGTTTAAATGAACATTAGTTATGTTTAATACTTTTTGTGATTATTTTATTTCTGCAAAAAATACGATGATGTTTATGTGAATAAATTCTCTCTATATTCTGTGTTTAATCCTATGTTCTGTTGGATCAATCCTATGACCTCTTGCTCGGCGTTTACTTAGAGCTAGAGCAGCTTTCCTATGTAAATTTAATAATCATCAGTTTGGGACAAAGCATTCAGCTAAATAAATATCTCTATATTATTTAATTCCCCACAACTACTGGACAGTCCAGCGTATGCCTTTGCAAGTTACACCCAGTATTTAAAAACACTTTTTGTTTTAGTAATTATTTTCAGGAAAGTCAATATAAAGACAAACAACGCTACTTGAATTAGAATCAAATAGATAATCGTTTGTTCTTCTAATGTATTTTGCTTAATAATGCCAAAATTCTTGAGTCAAAGCATAATTTTCATAGATTTTTTAAATGTAAATGAATTTACGTTCATATCACCTACAATGGTAATATAGCAAGAATAAAATATCATTCAAATAGTTAATACAATTTTTAACATTAAAAGACACCGTATCGATCCTTTCGAAAATAAAATGTATATAGATCTGTTTAAAATGTTCTACGGCGTCTTCCGATACCCAATCTCCAGGAATCTCTGTCAATCCACTGGTCATTTTCTAGACCTCTATTTCTCATTTTTCCGTCGATACCTTCTCGCCAGCTCTTTGTTGGTCTCCATCTACCGCAAGGAGGAGTATCCAATTTAGTGCTTGTTCAGGAAGATGGTCTTCAGGTATTCCTTGCACATGGCCATATCATATCAGTTGTTTTATTCTTATATCATCTACTACTGTGTAAGTAACCCCATTATTTCTCTGAAGGGGTCATTCGTTTTCCTTCGTTTCTTTTGAATTTTCTAGCTGATATCCTTTAGAAATCCATTTCGGTAGCTAAGTGTTCTCTCGTAGGTTTCTTTTAGTTGCTAGCCTTCAGAGCTGTAACTGAATATACTTTTAATAATACGATTATAATGAACATTTTGTTTTGTTTAGACATATTTGTGTTCACTAGAATTGAGTTTAGAATATATATATATATATATATATATATATATATATATATATATATATATATATATATATATATATATATATATATATATATATGAAATGGTTCGAAACTCATGCCATAGAAACGGCAACAGTCATACCGAAAATCTGGTTGAGATATGTCGATGATACTTTTATCGTATGGAAGGACAATGATCAAGAACTTAATGATTTCTTGAAACATCTGAATATCATTCGACATACAATTAAGTTTACACCATGCAAAAAGAGGTAAATGATCAATTGCCTTTCCTAGATGTAGTGGTGAATCGCTCAAACGAAACTATTAAAACTTTAGTATACAGAAAGCCAACACATACTGGACAATATCTTAATCATAGTTCCAATCATTCTGTTGTAACAAAATGGGGAATTATACGCAACCTCTATAATCGCGCTATATCTATATGCAATAATGCCGATTCGTTGGGAAAAGAGGTAGCAAATATTAAATCCGATTTACAACAGAATGGTTATCTTTTGAAACTAATTGACAACGAACACTGGACAGCAAAAAATACATTTCTTCTTCACAATTCCGTACACTAAGGGAACTTTGGAGAAAATAGGACGAATTGCCAGTAGTTATAATATAAAAACAGCCTCTAAATCAGGAAATACACTTAGAGCTCATTTAACAAAAACAGAACCAAAAATTACCAATAAGAAAGAATGTGTTTACAATGTTCCATGTTAGTGTGGTGAAATGTATATTGGAGAAACCAAACGACCACTAGAAGTTAGAATTAAGAAACATAAAACTCACTCACAAAATGGGGAAACGTCGAGATCAGATATTGCAGAACACGCCTGGGATAAACAAGACCATATAAAATGATCTGAAGCTGCGGCAATATATATGGAACTCAACATGAAAAAAAGAAAATATATAGAAACAGCTTACATTAAAAACAAAAATGGAATCTTCAGTAAATCGAGTGTTTAGATACCTAAACTTTGGCAACCACTACTTTGTAACATCAAATCATTGAGATGTGTACAGTGAAGCGAAACTTTGCGCTTCAGTGGACACAGTCCCTATATAAGCTCATAGTCTTAAGACAAAACATTCAGTTTATACTTGAAAACGATTAGAGATACAACCTAATCGAAACGTCGTAAAAATAAAAAAAAATAAAAACAATACAAGTCCGACAACCACATTTTAGTTAATTTCCAGACCTTTTTTGAAATTATCTGATGTCATGCGAACGCATTGACCATTGCTTGAGTGTAGGAGCAGATGAGAACGGTCCTACACTTGTAACTCTTTGCCAGCTAATTTTGAAAACAGGTATCAACTGTGCGTCACTTATGTTGAGTCTGGGGGTGCTTCGATGTATTCTGGCTCCTGTATCATTGACAGTTTTCGACTTGTCTTTGAACCAAACGGCTGACTTATTAATCAATCAGATCCTGCCTTCCAGTCAGTCTAAATGGTATCACTGCTTGTCTCCAACAAGGAGTTCATCACCATCTATTTTAAAAGTACGTAGAAATTTCGACTTGTTTAAATTAAAACGATAAGTCGACTTTTTAAAATTAAAATACTAATCCATATTATATTTAACACTAAAATTTACTCCTATATCTTTAATTTTAAAGTTCTCTTATAAAATAAAGGTTTCAATTCAATATTATTTTGAACATATTTCACGTTAAAAATGAACGACCCGGTTCAGACCATTTGCGCTAATATATCTGAAATCGATGAAGGATGAACTATATATCTGATGACAGTTAATTGTGTTCCTTCTTAGAAAATCCGACAAAATACACCGACTGCCTTTTTCATTACTATATTTTACTTTTATCAGATTTGGCTTCAAGTTAGCTTGTTATACGGTTTAATCGTATTTACAGTTGAAAAAAAAATTAGATTACTTGTAAAAATGGATAACAACAATGCTTTTGGATTTAGGCCCTTTAACCTTAAAATTATTTTCTGGCGTTTCATCTGGAATTATAGAAGCCATCTTTAGGATTCTTAACTTCGCAATATTGTAATATTGAATAATAGGTTATAGAAAATGCATTTCATATTAATCACATGCGACAGCTTTGGCGGTGCTTTTAAAGTTGAAGGGTCCAATGTTCGTAACCTTGGTGCCGCGCGACCTCCTGTATTACTTTGGAAAAAAGTGTTAAAATTAGGAATAATGTCTCTATTATATTGACAAAAAGTGAAATAAACACTAAAGTTATTTAGATCATCACATTATTTTATTTTTTTTATTATCCTTATTACTTCTGATACCAGATATCCAAATGCTTAACTTAAGGGAGTTTTAAGGAACCCAAAAAGAGCCATATTTTTTGTTCAGTTTGCAGCGCATAGTTAAGGTAAGGGCAGAAAGTTTCTCGTAAAATTTTTAGGCAAAAATATGTACTCTAATATGATAAATTCACAGATTAAATATAAAATTGGCATAACATGAATTTAAAATGACACGGCACAGTGTGGTATAACCAATAAGGTTAGGTTCTATCTAAAGTTGGTCGATATATAGATCACACTGATTTAGTTGCTGGAAAACTACAAAGAATATATCGGGGTATCGGTAGCGTGTAATCCGATCACGAGACCAGAACGTCATTTATTTAAATAAGTATTTCTTGGAGTTGGGTTATGATTGCCATTATCGGTTATTTAACTTGCCATATGTTCGGACATCTTCGTCAATGTTATTTATGTTTTGTTAGTTTATGTTAACTATTCCTATCTTTTACTTATATAACCAGTAATAAGTTGATATTAATATACAAGAGAATATTTTTTACGGATTAAATGGATGTTTCAAGTTTTATATATCTTATCAGGTAATTAAATATATATAACTCCTTAATATGGAAAAGTTGTGTACTTTCAACAGATTTATTGTCATAATTTTATGAGGTTTAATTGCCCATTTATTATGTTTTATTATTTTTTAGACCAGTTTTTCTTAAATATTTTATATTTTGTTTGTCAGTCGCAATCTTCACATAAGTATATATTTAGACTTTAGAATAACATATTTAAATATTTATTCTGAAACGGCTGCATAAACCTATCGTATGAGGGCTCTTTAACAGTTTTACAATAATATATTTAGGGCAATATGTATAAAACAAGTGGAGTAGCAAGAAATTTGTTTTTTTAAATAGAAATCATAACTTCGAAATGATGCAACTTAAAACAAAACTGTTAACTATTTGCTCCACATTTATAGTCCCAGGCATAGATAAATATAGTGACGTAAATTACTAGATGGATGAGGGGTGTTGGGGTTAATGTAAGAATAAACCGTACGTTAATTTGTAACAGCAAAACATAGGTTGAAGCCAAGAAAAGAGAGGGTAAAAATTGGCTAATAGAGATTTTTTGAATGTATAAACCAAGGAACACATTTTGGAAAAAAAGTTTGAAATAAAAGTTGCGGAAGTTTTAAAAACCCACAATTTTGGCTTTTCTGCGATAATTTTTGTTAATTTGTTATAGCAAATAGCCAAAAAAACCCTCAAAATCGGCCATTCTTTTCATATAAATTATTTAATGTAAAATTAACATTTTTGCACTTTTTCGCTTTTAAAGGGAATCCCTCATCTTTCTAAATAAAATGATATTTTATAATAGTAAATTGGATAATTTGTTGCTGAGATATTGCTAATTTTTTATCCCAAGACGCAAAATATTGATCGCTATAACTTTTTATTGAGTTAACATTTTTATGTCCACAAATGTTCAATCTCTTTTTAAAGGCCTAAATTTTCATATCTTATTAGGGACAAATGAAGACATTGCTCTCTAACCCCTTATGTATCGCTTTAACAAGGAGATTTTTTAATAAAAATAGAGCTGAAAGCTCCTCCTTAAATGTTAGATATTTATAATTTAAAAATTCTCACAGATAAGTTCAAGGCGAAAGTTTTGAAAAAAAGAAAACTTTTATGTAACAAAAGGAGCCGAGTTGAGATTTTTTTTTGAAAAATTCGCAGTCCTTTTGTTTATAACAATTAAGCAACAGATCTAACACGCTTTGATAAATAAAGAGCTATGTTTTCAAAATCCATGATCAGATTTTACAAAATACGGTTTTTGTTCTTAAAAATCACACTAAAAATAGAGCGTCAGAAAAGCAACTGGCCGACCGCGGTGGTGGGGGAACCCGCTGCCAAGCTTTCGCGAGCTCTAGAAAACTAAACTCGCAGATGGAAATCAGCGCCGGTTGGAAAAATTCGCTGTATTTCAGCAACGAATGAACCAATTTCAATGTTTTTTTTTTCTGGGGTAGCTGGAAAAATTATGAATATTGGTGCCATTAGTTTTTACGAATAAGCTATATTTAATGTGTTATTTGGAGTACTTAAATTTGAAATCTGTGGATAAGTATAATTTAATTTAAATCTACTATAGCTAGTAAATTACTATTCAAACTTTTTCATATTCAAAGATGAAAAATGCAAATTTTTAATTAAAAAAAATTATTTCATTTATTTATTCATTTATTTATTATATAAGAATAAAATAATTATGTAGCAAATCTCCAATAATGTAAGTTATTTATGTAATTTCCCGTTTCGTTTGCTTCTGGTAAACTTTCTTTTCCTTCATTGTCATCAAAAATGCTATTTAAACTATTATCATTTTCGAGGGATTTTTATGACAATTTGGTGGAAAGCTGGGCCTTAAATATTGACAGGAAGTCGAATTTACTTTCAAAAACATCAGGCAATCGTGCTTCTTTCAATAATTATATTAACTGGTTTAGTATTGTATCATCATATATGGAAAAAGTCCTTGTAAACATAATTTCGAAAATGTTGAAAAAAAATCGAAAAATCTGGAAATTTCACCCAAATATTTCTTTCTTACCTTCACAGGTGGCAAAAGGAAACAATTAACACTTACCATCGAATTAGAGATAAAAAAAAAACATCGTGTCGAAGATTTTGAAAAGTTTGGTAAATATTGACATGAATAATAATTTCACCCCCAACCTTTATTTTTTATTCTTTGGAGATGTCATATCAATCATCAATAAAATAACCACGGAAATCGATTGAGTGGCTCAAAAAACCTGTATACACCAAATATTGTATGATTCCCTACATTATTCAAGGCTTCACTAAAAAGGTTTAAGACTTATACCCGATCTAGTTCCCCTGAAAATTAGATTTTCTAGATGACCAGAATTGTTTTTCTTATGATATTGTTTTAATTGTATTTTAAAGGTTCAAAACTAGCTTGACGTATTTTTACCCTTATCAGTTTAAATTCCCTACTGTCAGTCTACACCGGTTTTAAAATTAAACCATGTTAGTGAATCAGGGGGTAAATATTTTACTTACAATTTGCGAAAATCCATTGTACATCGACCTTGTTGAAAATACGATTTTATTCAATAAAGTAATATTAAAACAATTTTTATCTAAAAGCATAACTATCGTAATGCAAAAAAAATACGTCTAATCATGTCAGAGAGTATGACACTTGTCAAGGCCCAGAATCGCTATACGGCTGGAAACTCCAAGCCTCTCCCTAGTCATTCATTCAATCTTTTTTGCACGTCTCCCTTCACTTCTTCGTGTACATCTGTTCTTTACGCAAACTCTGTAAAACCTGATCATAGATTTTGAAAATATAACTCTTTAAGGAACAAATGCCGTTTTTTTTTGAAAAAAAATCCTAAATCGGCTCCTATTGGTCTAAAATTTTTTTTTCAAATCTTCATCTTGAAGTCAGTTAATCAAATTTTCGAATCAGAAGTGTCCAACATGTAAGGGAAGGCTCAAGCCTTTTTTTCCAAAAAAAAGGAGTATTAAGGGGATGAAACTTAATTTTTTCATTTGTCCCTAACATGATATGAAAACTTAGGCATTACTGCGTGAAGACTGAGCCTTTGTGGAGGTCAAAATATTTACCCAAAGAAAAGTTCTAGTGATCAACATTTTGCGTCTTGGGATAAACAATTCACAATATCTCAGCAAAAATTATCCGATTTACTGTTCAGAATGACGAGGGTTTCCCCCTCTAGAAGCAAAAAATGCAAAAAATTTTATTTTGCATTAAATAATTGAGATGCAATAAATGGCCGATTTTGATGATTGCACAAAAGCTCAAATTGTAGGTTTCCAAAATCTTTACAACTTTTCTTTGAAACTTTTTTCCCAAAATGCGTTTCTTGGCTTGTAGATTCAACAAACCTGTTTAGACTTTGACCCTCTGTCTTGACCCTAACCTAATTTTTGCTGTTACATTTTATGTAGGGTTTGTTCTTACATTGCTCCCAACATTCCTGGATAGGAGATCTCAGAATTTACGTCAAACACAGCACTAATTTTTACCCTTGACTCGGACTATTATACTTGCTTGTATTTGCTTTGGAGGATACAAAAATACGACAGTGAGTTAATTTTCCTAAAATTGTTCTGTGTTAGCAGCAGACTGAACTTGTCTTGATACAGTACATAAATATAGAATTTTTTGCACCAGAAATTTAGTTACTTAATCGAATGTTTATTAGTTACTTTAATGAATCGTTCCAAGAGAAACTTTAAATATTAAAATTTTTATAAAAGTATTTCAGCTTATATTTAGACGGCAAAAAAAAAATTTAGTTGAGCCAAAGCGATTTACGCTGTCTCCATGAAATTTCCATAAACGTATTTTAGCGTTTACTGCAAATAATTTTCGGCAACAAAAAGGGTATCTTATATAAAAAATTAAAATGGGTGCCACGAAACCCTTCATAGCTTAAATATAGACCCTTTTTTATCACATTTTAATTGCCTAACCAGTTGTTCAACGTTTTGTTAAACTTCTAATTATATTTACATAAAAATTAACGGA
The DNA here is from genome assembly GCA_034092305.1 of Diaprepes abbreviatus. NCBI lineage: Eukaryota > Metazoa > Arthropoda > Insecta > Coleoptera > Curculionidae > Diaprepes > Diaprepes abbreviatus. The sequence goes on from JASJET010000122.1 coordinate 13,481,663, forward strand.
AAACGATAATTTAAATTTTATATTTTATACATCCAAAGTTCTCGTCTGTTGTAGAGATTCATAAAATTAAGAAGAATAATTTAGAAACAAATTGACATTTAGAGGAGAAAAATATTTTTTTGGTTTAGAAAAATGACAAGTAAAACTTCCAATAACCAAAAAATTGGTTTACATTTCTGTATATCATTTGTTATCCGTTTGTTTCATTGTATTAATGCTGGATAAACTCACAAAATATAAATCGTTGCCAAACTTTCATCAAATATTAACTATAAAATGACAAATAAAAAAACTGACTCCAAAATTGTTTTGAGGGAATAATACCCAATGTACTAAGCGGAACATATGTATGTTCTCAGTAGTTCATCTTATTTGTTCCTATCCACTTGAAGTTAAATTAAAAAATTTACCAAAATTTTACATGATTAGGTCTTTGATGATTTCAGTTTCAGAACTAGACAGTAATAGAATTCGTGCAATATGATTATCTAAACGATTTTATTTAGTTTCATACGTATATAATTTGGATTGGGAGGAGGAACACAGTCTTTCGAGAAATAGGTCCTGATGATTTACAGATCGGCTTCAACACGATGAAAGAGATGAAGTCTTCGGTAGAATTACCTCTGCGAGACGGACATCAATAAGAATAAAGTAATAAACATATGCTCAGATACTAGCAATATTGACATCAAAGTCGAATGTCAAAGCTTCTCGACTGATGTTAAGTGCAAGAGTATATTGAGTTCGTAATCAGGCTCATGTGAGCTCTTGGTCAAACGAGTGTAGACGGGGACGAAGAAGATTGCCAGAAGCAAAAATGGCGGCCGTAATTGAATCACTCAAACCCCAGATGTCTCAATTATTGATTGCTGGACATATTTACTAAATCCTGAAGGGAGGCTCTTAGAATCAGATGTGTCAAGGAACATGTATTTGTATCTAGTACGCGATTTACGGGGGAGCGTCACTCTCGAAAGTAAGGAGCTACGATCGTGGTGGGGTTACGGGACAGTCTGTCACAATAAAGGCCATCATCGTAGATGATCCCGTACGGTATCTGGAGCAGGGTGATACACATCAGAGAGTATCTATCACTCAATGGACTGAGGCAGAGACCTTTCGGAAATGTAACATTATCAGTTAACGCTGTAGGTAAGTTCAGTTTACGAAGCTGCTGGAATGACTTGCAGAAATGGTGGGATTTTATGAGTTCATTCATTCATCTATCTCTGTAACTATGAGCCTCCATGGATCAAATCTCGTAATTAATTTTTTACTCATTTCCATTGTCTGGTGGACGTAAGATATTGCACACGTGTGCAGTAAAATAAATAAAATGACTTTTTCAATACGACGTTTTTTAATATTTAAAACAAAAATGTTTGTAACTAAAGTGTAAAGACACGATATTTATAAATTTATTAGCGAAGATATCATAATGAAGTTATCAGGAAAAATCTTATATGGTTTGATCGATTTTAAAATTATTTTGTTTAGCTTCACACATCTGTAACTATGAATTAACATAGGTCAAAACTGAAAGCAACTTTGGGTCTACTTTTTATTCCTTAGTTAATATGAAATTTTGATAATGTATAAATCCTGTGACAATACAACATTTCAAATTCTGAAGGTCTAGTGATGAAAAGGAAAACTATAGCGAATCTCCACAATAAATGCTGCTAGGACTCTTAACTTTTCAATATTTAAGGTTATGTTCATACTCCTTTATATGGAACCCTGATGATGATTAGGAACGAAGTAATAGATCTGATTTTAACTTGGAAAGTGGTAGTGAATATCCACAATGGTTTCGCCATTGAAGTCATTGTTGATAATTCACCGAGGGCTGTGTAGAACTAGAGTACCCTAAAATTATGTGCGATGAACATCATATTATTCTAGTTAAGACAAATAACGACCCAAGAGCTATGTAGCACTTGAGCAATAACGCTAAAGGAGGCTATTTGTCCGTAAGCAAGCTTTCTTTTACTATATCTAGCAATTATCATTAGTAAAGGGCACCTCATTTCTCTATTTTATACTCATTTCTCTCTTGTGCACCGATACTATCGATATGAAAATCATGATTCCTGGGTTTGGACCAGTGTCAGACACTTAATGACCATCGAGGAGCAACAGTCAGGTATTTACACCTGACTGGTGCTCAGCAAACTTTGATCAAGCATCATAATCGAATTCCACGTGTGATGTATATTTATTAATATTATTTCGATATTTACAAATCGTACAATTTATTTGTTTGTAATAAGTCTTTCACTTTCCTTAAGCCTAAGGGAATCAAACGGCGGAAATAACAAGGAGAATAGGGCTGACATGGGCTGCCTTTGGAAAGTTTCAGTACATATTAAGAGATAGAAACTTACCAATCAATCTTAAACGGAAAGTGTATAACACGTGTGTCTTGCCTGTTGCTACTTACTGTCACTCAACGCTCCATGGAGAGACAAATATTAGGAATCGTGTTACGGGATAAAATATGAAATAAAGTAATAAGATCAAGAACCAAAGCAGTTAACGTCATTGAACGCATATCACGACTAAAGTGGCATTGGACGGGGCACATAGCTAGACAATAGTCCGATAGGTGGACGAGTAAATTACTGCAATGGTGACCGCAAGAAACGAACAGAAATCGTGGCAGGCTACAAAGCAGATGGGTAGATGAAATAAGACAGTTTGCTGGAAAAGACTGACTCCAGAAGGCGAGAGACAGATCCCAGTGGAGGACCATCGGAGAGGCTTATGTCCAGGAGTGGACGTCAATGGACTGAGAAAGAAGAAGAAGAAGAATGGATATTGACCGTCCTGTTTCACCTACATACAATTTACCATAAGAACAAGATATCTTATAAACTCCTGTTTGTAATGGTATTGTGCCCTTTGGTGACTTGGAATATTCTCCAACTCTCTTACATGTATTGAAAATTGTCCGGATGTTTGATTTTCGGAGTAATTCGGCATTCTTGTCGGTGGTTCCTTGCATGTAAGGCAAGACAACACTGTCCATAGGTGGTACATCTATGACATTTTTTTAGTAGTTGGGATTTTTTGTTTAATAATAAATCCTTTAAGATCTTGAGCGGAACATCCGTGGCCTTTCAAATCGTTAATCAGTTTTTTTGTTTCTAATTTTAGTGATTGTTCGTCATATATTGAAATGCTCTATGTACCAAAGTGTTAATGACAGATTGCATTTGAAAATGATGATGGTGTAATGTTGGATTGAGATATTGATTTGTATGTGTTCGTTTTCTGTATATAGAATATCCTAATTTGCTCTTATCATTCCTTTGTACTAGTACATCGCGAAAGGGAAGGGTACCTTTTGATTTGGTTTCCATAGTGAATTTTATGCTAAGGTATTGATGGTTTAGATAATTGAAAATTATGAAGGTTATTTGCGCCATGTGGCCAAACTACGAACGTATCACCTATACATCTGCATCAAAATTTAGATTTTAGAGGAGCAGAAGACAAGACGTTTTTATCAAATAGTTCCATGAATATGTTCACTACCACGGGTGGCAGCAGAGATCCAATGGCCGCTACTGAAGTCTGTTCGTTCCTTGAAAATAAAATAAGTGGAAATCAGACATGTTTTATTTAATTCTGGCAGGCTATAGTCCATGTTGTTATTTCTTATTATGTCCATTATTACGGAATCTGAATTATTCATAGGAACATTTTTATAGAGAGATTCCACCTCAAAACTGACTAATATGTTCCTGGGCTCTAAATGGATAGTTTTTAATCTCTGTACAAAGTGTCCAGAGTTTTAACAAAGGATTCAGTTTTTCCTATAAATGGGTGTAAAACTTGGTAAGATATTTACTTATTTTGTAAGTAGGTGAGTCAATTGCACTGATGATTATACTAGTACAAAGGAAAGATAATGGCAAATTAGGACATTCTGTGTACTGAAAGCGAACACATACAAATCGATATCTTAATGCAACGTCACACCATCATCCTTCTCGAAAACAATCCATCATTAACTCTTCGGCACATAGAGCTCTTTTAACATGTGATTAACAACTAATGAAATTAGAAACAGAGAAACAGACTAATGCTCTTAAAGGCAACGGAAATTGCCCTTAAGATATTAGAGGTTCTTTAAACAAACATAAAAACCCAACTACTCAACAAAATGTCATAACAACCTATGGACAGTATTGTCTTGCCTTACATACGGAACCACCGACAATGTTGCCAAATTGCTTAAAAAATCAAACATTCGGACAATTTTCAATAAATGTAAGAAAATTGGAGTATGTTTGAAGTCGCCAAAGGACGCAATACCATTACAAACAGAAGATATTTATTAGATACCTTACTCTTGTAAAGCGTATGTGGGTGAAACAGGATAATCTACATTATGGGCATAAAGAACATGAAAGATGTATTTAAAAGTAAACAAATTGTACTATTTGCAGTAGCTGAACACCAGCGTTGCACAGGTCACACTTTAAATGTAAAAAAAATTAAGGTGCTAGCATCAGTGTCTGTTTGTTGTAAACAAAAAATTAGAGAATCTATCGAAATTTGTAAATATTCGAATGAAATCAATAGAGATATAGGTTATAGTATACATCACACGTGGAAATCGATTATAATACTGGATCACGGTTCGTTGGCCACCAGACGGGTATCAATACCGGGCTGTTACTCTTCGATAATAATTCTGTGTTCTAATCTCGAGGACCTCTGAATATTCCTCGTGCAATCATAAGCGAAACATCGGATAATAAATCCCATTTGACACGGTATAAACCCAAGAACCATGATTTTCAACTTGATCAAAGCCGTGAAAGCTTTCGTTTAACATTATCGACAGTTATCGATATTTTAAAATTGACCTATTCTTTTCAATGAATCAATAAATGTCGATATATCAAGAAAGTTGCCATAACTGATCATTAGATATTCTAATATTATTTTTCATGTTTATTTAATATAGTAAAAATAAACAAATAAATATCGTTTATTGAGATATAAAATTTTATTATGGTTAATTATGAAGTTTTCAGTTCCAAATAATTGGCAGCGCTTAATTTGTCAAACCCGCCCTCCAAACTAATTAAGAGAGGTTTTAGGACTTAGACGTTCAACATGACTCCCACAACTAGTATATTAGATCGATACGATAACGGTTATTATTAAATTTTGGTATGGATAATTTATTAAACAGAGACACCATAAACCCACTTGGATTTATTACTTTGCTCATAACTTATATATAAGAACGTAGACACTGTAAAAGTATATAGGGTGCTACAGAAAAGAAATCTTTTACTATAAAAAGATACATTTCCACTTAGTTATTTTCACTAAAATAGTTGCATCTCCAAGAAGCGAAACTTTGCATTCGAGAGAAGCGAGAAAACAATCACTAGATAATGATCCATATATAATTTGTTCTTGATTATAAAACAACAAATATACAGGGTGTTTCCAAGTAAGTGCGAAATAGTTATTCTTGAGTTAACTTTAAGCATAAAAGTTCATATAAACATATGGCCGATAATGCTTAGTTTTTAAGATAGAGGGTATTAAAATTTATTATTATTTTTAGTTTTTTTAATTTATATATATTTTTTTTAAAGATAGGTGAGTCAAATTTAGGACAGATAATACTTTTTACAGTTCACATAAAAGAATTTATTATTACGTGAAATAATATACAGAATTGTACTTTTTTCCAGGTCTGTAAAATTTTACCCTCTCAAACTTTTTTTTCAGACCCCACTGGCTCGACTTGATTACTTAGTTAGCTTTCCCATCTTATTGCGAAACTTTTATGTCTCTCAAGTTTTCCTCTAAAAGTTGGTATTTTTTCCACAAAAAAAATAAAATATATTCAGGTGTATGTCCATTTATATTTTGTAGCAGTGGTCTATTAGATAACGAAAATTGTTAAATAATTTCACGCCTAATTTGAAATCTTGATTTTTGTTGTGATGTGTTATAATTTGGATAAGTGTGATTGATTTTATGTACTCTTAATGCAAAATAAGCAAAAAAAATAGTAATAAAATTTTTATAAAAAAAATTGAACCGACTTCTAAAAGTGGGCTAAAAAGTGAAAAATAACTATAAATTTTTATATAAAAATGAAATTTTTGAAGTCGGTGCCAAACTAATACCTGACAAAATGTGATTCACATAAACAGATGAAAAATACTTCTTACTATAATTTATATATATTAGTAGTTATTTACTTCATTTAGAAATAATTTGACGTCGACTTCAAAAATTTCAATTTCATATAAAAATTTATAGTTATCTTTTACTTTTTAGCGCAAGTTTTTTAATAAAAATTTTATTTTTCGATTTTTAGTTTTGAATTCATTATGATATCCAAAAATTATTTGAACTAGGTGCTAAACGAAATTAGTGTACCCCGCAATGACTTCAAGGTGGCAAAAAGTACCCATTTTATCCAAAGTTGTAAATCACCCTAAAGTGAACCACCAAAAATTTTTTTGATTCTTAGAGTTCTCTAAATACCAGTGAAATTGTGTCAAACAAATATTTAGTCTGTCATAGTAAATCCACTATCTAGTATTTTAAGTTATTTTTAGATTGGTAATATAGGCTCCAAAATCTTCCAATATCGATATTTAAGAACTTGAGATGTAAATTTCCTAGTTCGACATACTTTATACTGCATATTGAATTTGTATACGCCTCAAGAACCCCGTAATCTCAATTTTAGACAAAATCAGAAAATGTAAAATTTTCAGTTTCTCATATAGTATCTTGTTAATCTAATAGTTGTAAAAAAATAACCGTCATATTCGTAACACACTCTACCCCTAAAACTCCCTAATACCAAGTCTGAAAAAAATGTGAATAAGGTAAAATTTTCAACCCACCATATTGAATTTAAAAAAAAAAATTTTAACTTCTTAATCTAATCTTAATGTTAACCCTTCAAAGCCACCTAGTATCAATTTTGGATGAAATGAAAACTTAAAATTTCTAGACCATCATATTGCATCTGACGAATTAGATTTTCTTAAAATAATTTTATATTCGCTATTTACATCCTCAAAAACAATTTAGTCCCGCCTTTGAATAAAATTGAAGAATGTATATTGGATTTGCCATATTGAGTCCTGAGAAAATACTTTTAAATTCATAATTTAAACCCTCAAGAATCGCCTATATCAGCTTTGGAGAAAATCGAAAAATGTAAAAGTTTTAGGACGCCATATTGAATGTGTCAGATTGAATTTTTCAAAAAATATCTTAAATTCGTAATTAACACGAACAAAAATCCTTCAGTAATGATTTTAGACAAAATCGAAAGATGTAGAATCTTTAATCCTCCATCTTAAATCCGCCATATTTATTTATTTTTTTTAATAATTTCAGATTCATAATTTGCGATCCCAAAAACTCTCTTATATCAATTTTGAAAAAATCGGACAAAATAAATTTTTATATGCTATATTGGATACTGGATACTCTATACTGAATTTTTTAAAAATAATTCCAGACTCGTTATATGCGTCCTCGAAAACTCCCCCGTATCAATTTTGGTGAAAGTCGGACAAAACTGATTTTTTCGTTCGCTATATTGGATCTGCCATATTGAATTTTTTAAAAATAAATTTAGATTCGTTACACGTAACGAAAACTCCCCCATACCAATTTTGGAAAAAATAGGACAAAATTGATTTTTTCGTCCGCCATATTGAATTTTTTTAAAATAATTTCAGATTCGTTTTGTACGACTCCAAAAACTCTCTCTTACCAATTTTGGAGAAAATCGGACAAAAATGATTTTTTCGTCCGCCATATTGGATCCGCCATATTGAATTTTTAAAAAATAATTTCAGGTTCGTTTTGTACGACTCCGAAAACTCTCCCATGCCAATTTTGGAGAAAATCGGATAAAATTAATTTTTTCGTCCTCCACGTTAGATCCGCCATATTGAATTTTAAAAAAATACTTTGTGTGCGTTGTGTGCGATCCCAAAAACTCCCTCACACTAATTTTGACGAAGATCGGACAAAACTAAATATTTTTGTCCGCCATGTTGGATCCGCCATATTGAATTTTTTAAAAGTAATTTCAGATTCGTTGTGTGCGACCCCGAAAATTCCTCCGTACCAATTTTGGAGAAAATCCGACAAAATTAATTTTTTTGGGCGCCATATTGTCAACGCCATCTTGGCTTTTACGGCACCAATTTCCTCCAAAAAAATATGGGACCACCACAGCAACTTCCTAAATATAACGTAAAAAAATCATTCAAATCGGTGCAACTGTTCCGGAGCAATCGGTTTACATACATAAAAAAATACATACTCGACGAATTGAGAACCTCCTTCTTTTAGAAGTCGGTTAAAAATAGCAGAGTTTACAAATGTTGAAATGTCAGATATGCATTTTGTTTATGGCCGTGCTAATGGAAATGAAAGAATCTAAATAGATTTATGCTGAAGTATATCCATAACGTAGGTTATTTCATTATAGCATATTTGCTCGTTTCCATCAACGTTTAGGAGAAAATTGTATATTTCTAAAACGAAGTTCTGATTGTGGATGTCCTTGGGAGATAAGAACCGTAGCGCTAGAGGAAGCTCTTCTTAATGTAATAGAAGAATCTTCTAAAACAGGTACGAGAAAAATCGCCAATATATTAAATATAAGCAATTCCACAGTACTCAGAATTTTAAAAGAACTCCAATTGTATCCCTACCATATCCAGCGAGTGCATGCACTTTTACCTCGAGACGTTGCCGCGTATAGATTTTTGCCAGTGGATACAAATGATTACCCAATCTCCCTTTCTTTTTGTCTCGTATTTCGTTTACTGATGAGGTAAACTTTTCAAGGGAATCCATAAGAAATTTTCACAATAATCACATTTGAGAGAAGAAAATCCGCATGCATTTTTTTGAAACCAATTATCAATATCAGTTTCCATTCAATGTATAGATTGGTATTATAGGCGATTATCTAATTGGCCCATGTTAAGACTAAATACCGATCAATACTGTCACTTTTTCAAGGAGGAGTTATCTGCCCTTCTTGAAGAGGTTTATTATATGTTAATTATGATTAATGGCTCATGGTTACTAGTTCGGAATTTGTTAGCTATTATTAATAATTTAAATATTTGAGTTGACTGGGCCTTAATTTTAAATAAGATAGACTTGGGACAAAGCGTGACTACAATTTCGCAAACGTCTGCGGTGTGAAACTTAGACTTTGCCAATTTTATGATATGGCAATTAGTTAAGTATGATTATTATTTGTTTATGACATACAAATCTAACATTTGGCTATGCAGTGCATAGCGTCCAATACCTTCAATTTATAAGGTTGTTCAGTATAAAACATTACCTTAGTAAGCTGATTTTTTTTTCTTCTACTTATGCTCCTATTCTAAAATCTTCTGCGGCTATCTTCAAAACGGACTCGAACTATGTGAAATTATACCGAAAATAAAGTTAGTAGGTGTTAGTAAAAACAACCAGTTTTTTTTTCACTTTAATCTTTAAGTTATTTATTGACTGAGTGGATGCCGTAGAGAAAGTACCGAAACCATCAATGACAGTTTGCAGCTCAATTAGTATGGAGTTGCTGACGCCCTAAATTTACCGCATCTCGTCTCACTGAGCTGTCGAAGATTTGCATACTAACTAAACTGCCATATTGTTGACTTTTATTATCTGGATTAATTTTAAATATAATTTTACACCCTCTGCTTTCAAACAGTCGAGGAGTGTAGCAACCTTGTGACTCTATTTCTCCCCGAAATAAAATGAATTTTAGGCGGATGTCTACTAAACAGCAATATTTCTAGTTATAAATATCCTAGAATCGTACTCGAAATTCCTTTTAAGGCACTTGTCGGTTCATGTATATATATATATATATATATATATATATATATATAAAGTGTTTTAAACTATATATTTTTATTAATTAATGTCGAAAAATGTTGTAAACCTTAATACAACATTTCTCGAAGCTAACAAAATGAACGACGTGATTTAAGTCAAAATTTAAAGAAAGGAAGAAAATTGAAAGGTAAATAATCACTTTTCTTATATTTTAAGTTTAGAGTTATGTTTTTTCCCTTAACATTAAGGAAAATTAGTAGGGAAAATAAATTCCACTTATTTATTTAAGCCTGTATAATACCGGGGCTGTTTCAAGTTTAACAACTTCAATCATTCATGGGTAGTGCTGTTAAAAAAACATTTATAAGTAATTTATAATATGTACTTTATGAGTGCCAAAATCCGCCGCAGTTTTATTTTGTATTTTGCCATTCTTTTTTACCATTTTCCACATAACAGATTGTGGCTGATCAGATGATTGTAGGAGATGGTCAAATCCATTTTTTATACCTAGATAATTTATCTCTGTATTTTTCTTATATTATAGTTGGGATAATGTGACTTTTCGGTTGATAATCCTCAATGACTGCAGAAGTTCCTAAAATTTTCCCTTTTAAAGGAAATGATACATCTTTTCTATAAAGTTTCTTGGATTGTTTCGGCGTTTTTTTATATAAGCAAGTTTTTGGGTGGTTTATTTTGCGTTATTAACACCTTTTTTATGGTCCACATATTTTGCAATATGTCAAGAGCCTTTAATACCTACCGGTCTTTGGAAATGCGTTTCTGAAACGCCTAGCACAGTCTAGAGAACAAGACCTACATACATTTTTGATTCTGGAAATCTGAACTATATTGAACCCTCTTGTCGAGAGAGGCTGGCTTGGACAGTTTTTATCATTAGTATACAGCTTTTCAACTCTTAAGTATCTTCAAAAAGAAAATTGCAAGTATGTTAGGTTTTATCTATTGCAAGTAGCTTCTCAGTTACGTGCCAATACTTTCGAGTTTTATTGAAATTTTACTACCAGTGACTAATCAGTAAATTTTCCTTAGTTCTTTATCTTCATACAATTATGTGACGTCTTATATACAAAAAAAAATTTAATGGTTATTTATTACACCACGATCTTTTAGTCTCAGCAACATCATGAGGTACCATAGTTTTATGGTGATGGTTGTACCAACCGTCATATGTCAGATATTAAATCTATCTGAGATTCACGTTTTCACAGTAAATAATCTAAAAACAATGTGGGGGTAACAAAAATAATTTTTGAAATTTGTTTAGTTTATTTTGCCTAAAAGATGTTAAATTTAATTTGTACTACGTCACAACACAAAATATAAATTCTATAGGCGCTCTTTTGATTGAAGTCAGTGAAAATTAACTTCAAAGAGCTTATCCGTATATGTGTACCCAGATGGAACTGGTTTCACTTTGATGGATGGAAAATTGACACACACTATTTAATATCTAAAGAAATATATGTGGGGTATTCTGAAGTCACTCTATATATTCACGAAAGAAAAAAAGCAATGTGCTAGAAAAAATTCTAGTCAACCCTGAAATATTTTCTATTTGATTTAACAAATCTACTCGGCTCCCTACATAATTTTTTCTGTCTTATTTATTATTCCTAAGCGGTTTCTAGAGGCACTCGACTTAAAACGTGGTCGAGACTGTAAATACAAACGTTCTTATTTTTATATTGTTTACGTAGCTTCCAATTTGTGTTTCGCTTATTTTTCTTTTAGTTAAAAGTATCTTAATAACAATGTTACCCGAATGCGTGAAAGATGTTTAAAAGAGAGTGAAAGAAAGATAAGATTTCAGTAAGATAAGGTGAAAAAGGCGATGATTTAGAGAGATAACAAAGAAACGTGATAAAATCGGCCAACCTAAAGTTTTTTTCAGATCTGGCATAAACTCATCTTGAGAATATTTTAACAGGGATGCCTGGGGGAATTCCCTAGCAATGTGCTGAAAACTGCATCAAAATATCTCATTCTGATTAAAAGTTGAGAACCTCCTCGTTTGGTAATAAATTTATATTTCAGTTTCGTTTGATTTAAAACAGTACTTGGAAGCACACATATTTACAGTTAGTTTCACAAAACCGTGTTTGCAAAATATAATTACGCTAAAAGCAAAAGTAAAAAGATCTAACGTTTTTAGAAAAATTAGTTTTCTGCCCAAGACGACTTCAATATAGGGTTTATTTGCCAATATTTATAATTGATTCACATCGTCAAGGCATGCGGCTACCTAACTTTTCTGGATAATCTAATGATAAATTTTTCAACATTCTATTAATTTCTACACTTACAAGGAAGGTATCTAAAGTGTCAGGCTCCGATTTTGATGAAACTTTAATATATTATAGAGGACACGAGAATAAGAGACCCTACTTTTTTTTATTGGCGAAGAGTCATTTTAAGGGGGTCAAAACCGCCACGAAAGTTACCTCCAAAAACAATTATTACAAATCAAAGAGAAAATTACTTGCTTTTAGGAACAAAGTAAAACTATGTTAGTTTCACTCCCACGCATACCATCCTTTATTTTTTATTACTACGTTTTCATTGACTCGTTTTTTTGTCTCTCTGGTACAAATTCAATCGATTTTAAACTAATTTCCCGATGAATTGGAAACTTAAAATTTTAAACTCTGCTCAAAACTGGATAACAATAGAAAATTATGACCTTGAAACTGATTTCGGATGCACATTTTAAGGTTATTTAGAAGTCATCTGTACTTTCGACTATCCAATCAAGATGAAATTTGGTATACATAATTTAACTCGATAACAATGTTATATTATAACTTTGAACGTTTATTTCGAGATCGACTTCACTGCGGATTGTCTAATCAAGCTGAAATTCGGTACACATATATGAATTCAATGACAACGCAACATTAAGACTTTTAACGTATATTTTAAGATCAACTTCACTTTCAATGATCCAGTCAGGCTGAAATTTGGAACACATATGTTAACGCGATGATAATGTAATAAATGAACTTAAAGGTCATTTCAAGGTCAACTTCACTTCCGATTATCAAATCATGCTGAAATTTGGTACACATGTACAATCACGAATTTGAGCGTATACTTTAAGGTCATTTTAAGGTGAATTTAACTTCTAGTTATCCAATTAAATTGAAATTTGGTATACATATGTAAATCCAAGGACAATGCAGTATTATGACCTAGAAACTGACCTTAGACGTAAATTTAAAGGTCATTTTAAGGTACATTTCACTTGAGATTTTCAAATTAAACTGAAATTTGTTACATTTATATAAACTCGATAACAATACAATATAATGAACTTGAACGTATATTTTATGATCATTTCAAGATCAACTTCACTTCCAATTATCTAATGAAGCTCAATTTTGATACAGATATGTATGTGTAAATCCGAGAACAATTCAATATTATGACCTAGAAACGGACCTTAAATGAATATTTTAAGGTTATTTCAAGGCCCATTCCAATTTCGATTATCGAATAAAGCTCAAATTTTGTACACTTATAAAAACCCAATGACGCTGTAATATTAATTACCCTTAGATGTTCCGTGGTTCGTCAGGAACGAACAAATATGTAGAGAGATGAGATGGACTCCTCTACGAGAGCCTTCCAAACAGCTGAACTTCACGATAATCCACGGATTAGGCAATCAGTAGATTATAACCCGGAAGTAGAAGCCAGAAAACATAAAATACCTAGACTACAAATCTAGCCGAAGCAAACAGGAGACTCCAGAGGAATAGAAGACCAAAGTGAAAAGAATAGAAGAAAGAAGTGAGAAGAAGAATGCAGGATAGGTAAGAAGAAAACAGAGCCCAGAGGAATATCCCTCAAGGGCTACATTGTACGCACTAGGGAGCCAAAAGCCCCTAATCCAAATTTACAAGTATGTGTGAAACTGAGTGAATGACGTGCGAATGGCGTAGAGAGACAAACCTTGCATTGTATGCGAAATGCAAGGAAGTGCGAAGCAATAGGAGCACCAGTTTCTGGAGCGGAAACACCAAAGAGTGAAGACTGGAGGTTTATAAGGCTACGGCCCGGAAACCAAAGGGACACTCAAAGTGCACTCCTGTAGACAATAGCCTCGCTATGGGAAGCAGAAGTTGACCGTGGGGACCCTCAGTCCAGGGGGGGGGGTTAGCCGGTAAGAATCAGGCACTACCCGCACACTTCGTGCGTGTGTCTATGCAAGATTTCCTTAAACGTATGTTTCTAGGACAACCTCACTTCTGGTTATCCAATCACGCTGAATTTTGGCACACATATATAAACCTGATGGCAATGTATTATAGTCACCTTAAAACAGACCTTCAGCATAAATTTGAATGTCAGTTCAAACCCAACTTTGTTATTTTACAATATTTTCATTAACTAGCTTTCTTGTCCGCCTGTTTGTCTGTGCGATATAAATTTCGCAATTGATTTTAAACTAACTTCCAATCAGCTAGAGATTTGAAACTTTAAACATAACTCAGAACTGGATGAATGTACACTCTTAACTCGATTTCTTGTTTGTCTGCTTGTTTATTTGTCTGTTTGGTACAAATTTTGTAATTGTTTTCAAACTCAAAATAAAAGCGAAAAATAATTAGTTAAACAGTTTTTTTTTTAATATACCATGTTCTTAAAATGGACAAAAAGAATAAAAAAGTTGGTCACATTGCCCTGAAAATTTATATTGTTTTTTTTTAGCTATAAAAACACTTGTATGATTAAAAACAGAAACCTTGGGGGAAATAGCTGTTATCAATTTCCAGTTCTGCTGTAAGAACGTTTTTTTTTACCTGAATATTTTATTGTGTCAACAGGTTTTTTGTTTTTGGCCCGTCTTTCTAATGACATAACTAGCACTGCAAATTGTTTACCTGCCATTTCATATGGCATGTCATTTTCCACCGTTTACAAGATGATCCGCACGGATCATAAAAATGATGGTTCTTGGGTTTAGACCGTGTCAAATTGGAATTATTATCCGATATTTTGCCTGCGATTAAACGAGGCAATTTCAGGGATCTTTACTCCACGAAATTAGAACACTGAATGACCATCGAGGAGCAACAGCCCGGTATTTATACCCAACGGGTGCTCAGAGAACAAGGATCCTGCATTATAATCGATTTTCACATGTGACGTCAACTGTAACCTGTATTTCTATTAATATTATTTGGATATTTACAAATTTCGATTTATTCTCTAATTTTACGTTAAAAAAATCAGACACTGATGCTAGAACTTTAGTTTCTTTCATATTAAATGGTGACCTATACAGTGCTGTTGTTCAGCTACTGCAGATTGTACAATTTATTGATCTTTAATATATCTTCCATGTCCCTTAAGTCTGGTGGATATGGACCGTCTTGTTTTACCTACGTGCACTTTACCACAAGAGTAAGGTATCTTATAAAAGCCTTCTGTTTGTAATGGTATTGCGTTCTTTGGTGACTTTAGACATTGTCCAATTTTCTTACATGTGTTGAAAATTGTCTGAATATTTGATTTTCGAAGCAATTTGGCAATCTTGTTGGTCGTTCTGAATATGTAAGCCAAGACAACACTGTTCATAGGTGGTGCATTTATGACGTTTGATTGAATGGAGGATTTTTATATTTATTTATATTTATTAATAGAACGTCTAATATGTTCAGCGCAAGATCCGTTGCCTCTCAGAGCATTAGTCAGCTTTTCTGTTCCTGATGTGAGAAATTGTTTGTAACATATTGAAAGAGCTCCATATAACACAGCGTTACTGACTGATTGTTTTTGAGAACGATGATGATGTGACGTTGCACTGAGATATCGATTTGTGTACGTTGGTTTTCTATATACAGAATGACCTAATTTGCAATTATATTTTCTTTGCACTAGTATATCGAGAAAGGGAAGGACACCCCTCGATTCAGTTTCCATAGTGAATTTTATGCTAGGGTTTAGATGATCTAGGAAATTTTGAAGGTACTCTGTGCCATGCGGCCCAACTACAAATGTACCATCTGCGTATTTGCACCAAAATTTAGGTTTTAAAAGAGCAGAAGACAAGTTTTCTTTGAGAGCTTCCATGAAGATGTTCGCTACCATGGGTGACAGCGGAGATCTCATGGCCGTTCCCGAAACCTACTCGTCGAAAATTCCTTGAAAAGTAGAATAAGTAGAAATTAGACACTCGGACAATTTTCAACACATCTAAGAAAATTGAACAATGTTTAAAGTCATCAAAGGATGCAATACGCAAGAAGTCGTTTATAAGATAACTTTCTCTTGTGGTAAAGTGTATATAGGTAAAACAGGACGATCTCTATCCACTAGGCTTAAGGAAGATGAAAGATGTATTAAAAATAAACAAATTGTACAATCTGCAGTAGCTGAACACTTACGTTGCACAGGTTACACCTTTAATATAAAGGAAACTATGGTACTAGTATCATTGTCTGGTTTCTTTAAACGTAAAATTAGAGAATCAATCAAAATTTGTAAATATCCAAATAATAATAATAGAGATAGAGGTTACAGTCTACATCGCACGTAAAATCGATTATAACGCTGGATCACGGTTCGCTGAACCAGTCTGATATAAATACCGGGCTGTTGCTCTTCGATGGTCATTTAGTGCTCTAGTCTCATTGAGTAAAGATCCCTGAACATCTCTCGTGCAATCGTAGGCAAAACGTCGGATAATCATTTCAATTTGACACGGCTTTAAGGGAAGAACCATGAATTTCAGCCTTTGCAATTGACTGCCTTATAACATAAGTTACCAAGCTTAAAATCAAACTTATCTGTGATGAATGTGGCACAATTTTTATTTAATTACACAAAAATATACCTATTACTTACTCCGAAAATGACTAGATGGCGCTAATAATTTTGCAGCAATTAAAAAGGATCGTCTAACCCAACGGATCATGTCGTACACATTTCGACTACTTAGACCAACACATATTTCCTCTCTACTTTTATGTTCATCGTAGATTAAGATGTGGAGTTGAATAATTATCTTATCTTGATTTTTATAGTGATACGTGTTGAACCACTATTTGAAAGATCACTGATCTTTTTTTTGGATTATACCTTTGCACTGACGCATACAGATTTTTTTATGTATTTCTAAGAGAAAGCGTAAGTAATATATCAGCTTTTTGTGTCTATACACAAAAATTGCTGCGAATCTTTTATGACATTTCACACTCGTTATAAATATTTCTGGTAGATTTCATGAATATCAAGCAACAGACTATCAATGCATAACGAGAAATAATTCAGAGCCTCGAGTGTTGGACGTACTAAGTAAACAGCCTCAACTAAATATATTATTCAAATAAGTAGCAATACTTTTTATGGAACTAATTGTCATTTACACTAACTCATATTTTATTTGTTACGAAGCATGTCCAGAAAGTAAGTGTACTGAAGCTCTCACAGTCGGAGGGATTTTTTTTCGACATGTTGGTTACACTGCTGTGTAGCCTGACTCCTTGCCTCCACAACGAGATCAATTTAAGGTCCATATGTTAAGAACTCTCGACGCGACAGCACGTTTAGTGAAAAATGTTGATCCAATCTCCCGCCAAGTGCGAAATGTGCACCGTCATCCGCTATCTCGTTTGGAAGGGAAAAGCTCCGGTTGGGGTTTATGATTGGGTGAAAACTGCATATGGTGATACAACTAAGAATCGTACGAGTATATATAAGTGATGTCGCGAGCAGGGGCAGATCCAGCCTCTCTCTTTTGGGGGGGGGGGGGGCGGTAATATCACAAAAGTACAGTATGGCAAGTAAAAGCAAGTTGTTGACGGGGGGGGGGGGTTAGAGACACCAGCAATATTCCCATTTCTAGTGTAAAAGGCAGAATCGGTTCTATTTCCTGAACTCAAAGCTCTTGGGGCGATCGCAAGCATACATATTCCTATACTCTATTCAAGAACTCGAGAGAATAATAAAATTATTACCAAAATCTCCAACGTACCTGCTCCAGTGCCGCAGGCAACTGAGGACTGCCGTAAATCTAATTATATTTAAATATTATAAGCTTTTATAAATTTACTGCAACAACAAAATTTCTGATAGTTAAATTTAATTTCGGTCAGTGAGCAAAGTACACCTTACAGTGTATCGTTAGTGATTTATCTTGTTTGTGCTTATTTTTATATATTATTTGGGATTAGTGAGATACCCAAAAGATATGGCTTCCACATTTATATTTATTCCAAAATCGTTAAACCAGGGTATTTTTTTCTCAACGAAAAACTTATTAAGATGAATGTTTATGATGCCTTAAGATATTAACATCTACATAATAATAATAAAAGCTTTATTGAGATGTGTTCCAACATGACAGGAGTTGGAAAATCTACCATGTACTGAATAATGAAGGAGAAAAAAATGACTGGAATTGTTAGTACTTCCAAGCCACATTTGATCACAGGAAAATGAAAAAGCTCGTTGGAAGAAAAGATGAAAACTGCAATAAAAGGATTTGTACGTACATTTTATTATAAGAAGCAGATCTCAATCGTCGACAAAATTCTAACTAAAATCAATGAAGATCGCGATTTACCTGAAATTAAAAGAACTGAACTCTGGAAATTGCTCAGACAACTTAATTTTTGCTGGGGAAAATCAGATAGAAAATCTATTTTTATAAATCGTCCGGAAACTGTCTGTTGGAGAAGGAAATATCTCTCTCAAGTAAAAGGTAGAGTTGTTAGAAATAACACAACTTACAAAATTAGTAATTTTACTGAAATTTTGAAAGATTTTTTTGAATAAAGCTACTGAAGAAAATTGGGAAAAATCTATATAATAAAAGAATAAAAGAAAATGAGGAAACTCGATCGATTAGATTGAATCTCTTTTTAGTGTTTAATTGTAATTCTGCAGGTGGTTTAAGAAATCAATAAACTGAAACGTCAAATGTCCTAAAAATGTTTTTAATTAATAATAGACTGACCGAGAGCCTCAAAAAAATTTTAATATTATATGGATAAATTTATTTTTTTATATATGTTTAACTTCTTGCATTTTTTGACAATGGGTATTATGTAAGTATTTAAATTTTAACTTGGAATTTTTTGAGAGAAAAAGGCTACGTTTTAGTCTGAACATGCCTAAAACGGTTTCTCTGCCAAAATTAAGAGTATTAAAAATTCAGTTGTGATTTGTGTTAAATATGTCTAAATTATCTATGTTTCTGATGTATGTGAATTATTAAGAAATCATAAGAAATAAAATAATATTATAAAAACTTTTTATTTTACGTTTATTACCGAAATGATATTCTATGCCATAAATATTTAGTGATAAAGTAAACCTCCCTCCGACCCCTATGACAAGGATTAAAATCCTTTTTAACACTTCACACATCCAAATATCTACAGTTATCCAACCCAAATAGTCCATTATTATAGACCAGTATTTTTGATTATAAAATTTCTAACCCATGCCTATGAAAAATATATGTGTCAGATTTTGCCAAAGACACCGAACTGAAGAACACAGATAGTTTGCGAGGAAAAAAAAGGGTAAAAAATGATTTACTCCTCTCTCTAGTTTTTGAATAAACTATAGTATGAGAGGCAAAATCGGGTCTATTTTCCTGAACTCAAAGCTCTGGGGGAGGGGGGCGATCGCCCCCCCCCCCCGTCCCCCTCTTGGATCCGCGCCTGGTCGCGAGTCTAAAAACGGTCGTACGTCTCTGCATGATGATCAGAAAATCTTCAATTGTGACTGACGAAATTGTGGAAAAAATCTAAAATGCGCTACGTGACGATCGCAGATTGACTGTGAAAGAACTTTTTGCGATGTTTCCGCAAATCTTCAGATCTCTACTGCACGCACCCGTCATAGAAACTCTCGGATATCATAAACTCCATGGAGATGAACTTCTCCGCTCCATTATTACTGGAGATGAAACTTGGGTTGCACACTACACGCCTCTAAAAAGTTCAAAACCACAATTTCATCCAAGAAAATCATAGCATCCGTGTTTTGGGACTATCAATGCATAATTTTGACTGAATATTTGCCTCCAGGGGAGACCATTAACTCTGCAAGATACTGTGAGACCTTAAAAAAATTGCGGAGGGTGATTCAGAGCAAGAAGAGAGGCATGTTGACAAAGGCAGTCTGCCTGCTGCACGACAATGCCAGACCACACACGGTCAATGCCACGAAGGAACTGCTGGCATCGTTTAAATGGGATGTCTTGAACCATCCCGAGCATTCCCCTGACCTAGCATCTTCAGACTACTATTTCTTAACCTCCTTGAAACCGCACATAGGTGGAAAAAGTTTTCAACTGACGAGGAAGTGAAGGAGGAGGTGAAGAAGTGGACGAAGGCATCAAAAAGTTGATACTCGGCTTCATCACCTGCATTGAGATGAATAGCGACTATGTCGAAAAATAACTTACATATGTACTAATGTAATCATGTATTTTTTTTTAAATAAAAATTTTCGTAGCCTACAAAAATTCAGTACACTTACTTTCTGTACATGCCTCGTAGTATTTGTTTTAATAAGAAATAAATACAGGACAATGGCCGATTTCTTTGCCAAATAATTTTTATATACTTTTTTGATATAATTTTTTTCTTGGATGAAAATGTTTTACACACAATATTATTTAGTATTACTCCATTTAATCTCGAACGACAGTATTTTTTAAAATTATTCGTAATTTATCAGGTCGTCCCATATGAAATATTTAATATTTCCCTAAAAATAAACCTAAAAATATTGCTGATCAAATCCCCGATAATCCTAAATTGAAAAGGGATGAACATATATACTTGATGACATAACGTTAATTGTGTTCCTTCTAAGAAAACCTGAGGAAATACACCGAATGCCTTTTTCATTACTATATTTTACTCTTATCTGATTTTGCCTCCAGTCAGTTTGCAATATTGTACAATTGTAATTACATTTATCAGGAAATACTACGGGTTAACATCTAGGAAATGATTTGGCTCTTTTATTGAAGGAAAATAAAAACTTAAATGCAAGATTGACGGTTCAATTTACAGTTTAAATGAAATCGTTCCTGAAAAGAATATGGGATAAAATCAAAGACGATGAAACTCTAGCAAGCACATCCCATCTTCATTCTATAAATATTTATCTGTATTTGACAGAAAAATTTTATAATGAAAAAATAATTCTTTACAATTAGTTTACCCCAGTTAAGAGACATGAAAACCTCCTTTGTTCAAATATTTGTGATATCCAAGAAACTAAATAATTTAGTTTATATATTTAGGATCTTATTCCAATTTATTATTTAAATGTAGGTAGTTCCTTTCCACTTTTGCGCCCTAGTCAGATTTAAATCTGGAAATAACATATATTACAATTGAATAATGTAATACGCCAACCAAGTTTATACCTGGTTATTTTAATACATAATTCATTATATAATCTACCCTTATTATTACATATTATTTATTTTGGTCACCAGATGTATGAGATATAAATGATTAAAATTATTTATTTTCGTCAAATTTTGCAGCGGATGTAATCAAGATTAGCATAATTAAAATTAACTTTATCACGGTTCCAATTTCAGTTCAGTATGGCTAATTTAGTTAATTTTACCTTATTTTTGCAAATACACACTTTATGGGTACACACAATATCTTTTCCTTTAGGTATCGCTCATAAATTCTTTGAATGAAAGCATACCATTCGTTGATTAGATGCATTTTTGGTTTTACTACAAACCTCCGTAGTTCTACTTTGTTGTTAATTTCTTTCCCAGCTCGGCTATTTTATCTTCCTGAATTTTGACTACATTCTTAGACTTCAAAATGATGCATTTGATTGTTATTGCTGGACCTCTATTTATGTTTTTTTTTGCTTGACATTCATTAATCTGTTGATGGTTTTATTTTATTTCTGTTGATATTGAATCTATTCCTACCTTTTTTCCAGATAAATTGCAATTATACTTGTTGCTGTGATGAACATTAGAAGCGATAACAACTGCCTCCTAAGGGGATGTATAGAATGATTCGCATTCCTGTTCACCACAATATCAAAGCCAGTGAAGCCGTGGAGCCCTGTGGAGGATAATCGGATATAAGGACGAAGCCGTAATATATTCAACGATAAGTTAACATTATCCTTAACAAAGTCGGTAAGCTCTTATACTTAAACCTGAATAGGTATCAGGGTTATCATCCTCGGAACGGCGGATTCATCTGCGATTGGATTCAAACGTGCGGGCTTTTTATATAGAATAGACCTGAAACACAAAAAACAAACAAAAAGAAGAAACCTCAAAAGTAAATCAAGCAGCTCTAAAATAGCAAATCATGTTTGCAGTGACGATGCAAATCAATTTTGCTACATATGGGGCAAATATTTGTTACAAAAACAGTGGCTGAATATAAATAATAAATTCAAGGAAGTATACAAAATTTGCTTCAACAAAGATAAAACTTGGACCCCGAAGTTTATATGTGGTGACTTGGAATAAAATGTTTTGGCGGTAGGACAAGAGTAGGTAGAGACTGAAATGACCTTAAAATAGATAAACTTACAATATGGCAGCAATCAGAAAATATGATTAAATGTTATTTCTTAAAACACAGCTTTTTCTGTCATCAATAATAGAATCAAGGAAATAATACAATATCCTGAAGTTTTGTTCATATAGAAACTTATTATTTTTCCGAAGAAACACGTTGCTTTTAAAATGATCAAGTTATTGATGAAAATGACAGTGTGAGTGATGAGGCAGTTAGTGGCGGGGATGAACATGAAATTAGTGAATCCTCTTATTCAAATGACAAGAAATCAAAGTAGCTTGAAGCGTTTGCGCAGGACCAACAAAGCGATCGTGTCATAGATGTGGGGCTACCAAAATATTGAGTTGAATATTGGTAGCAATATTGTGGATAAAAAATACTATTGAAAGGAAATTAAGAACAAAAACTTTCATCAAGTTGAAAATAAGCCATGTCAAATTGAGATAATTATCCGACGTTTTGCCTGCGATTGCACGAGAGATCTTCACGAATTTTAACTCAACGAGATTAGAACACTAAATCATCATCGGGGAGCAACAGCCTCGTATTTATACTCGACTGGTGCTCAGCGAACTGTGATCTAGCGTTACAATTGATTTCCACGGGTGATGTAGACTATAATCTAAATCTTTATTAATATTGTTTGGAAATTTACAAATTTCGATTGATTCCCTAATTTTACATTTAAAGAAACCAGACACTGACGCTAGTACGTTAGTTTCTTTTACATTAAAGGTGTGACCTGTGTAATGCTGGTGTTCAGCTACTGCAGATTGTACAATTTGTTTTTTTTATACAGCTTTCATTTTCATTAAGTCTAGTTGATATAGACCGTCCTGTTTCCTCCACATACACTTTACCATAAGAATAAGTTATCTTATAAACGACTTCTGTTTGTAAAGGTATTGCGTCCTTTGGAAACTTGAAAGATTGTCTAAGTTTCTTACAAGTATTGAAAATTTTCCTAATATTCGAATTTCAGAGCAATCTAGCAATCTTGTCGGTGGTTCCGTGTATGTAAAGTAAGACAAAACTGTCCATTGTGATATTTATAACATTTTATTGAGAAGCTGAGTTTTATATTTTTAATAGCATTTCTAATATCCTTAGTACCTTATCCGTTGCCTCTCGGAACATTAGTCAGTTTTTCTGTTTCTAATTTCAGTGATTGTTCATCACATATTGAAAGAACTCTTTATATCAAAGAGTTTATGATGGATTGTTTTTAAGAAGGATGATGGTGTGATGTTGCATTAAGCTATCCATTTGTATGTGTTGGTTTTATATAAACAGAATGTCCTAATTTGATAATATCTTTCTTTTGTACTAGTACATCGAGAAAGGAAAGGACACCCCTTGATTAGTTTCTATAGTGAATGTTACGCTAGGATATTGTTGGTTTAAATGATCCAGGGAACTATGGAGGTTATCTGCGCTATGCGGCCTAACTATGAACGAAAAAAGGGCAATTAAGGCCTTAGACTCAATTTTTTGGTCAAGAAAAGCTTTCTCCCAACAGAAACATATTAATATATAATAATCTACTACAAAGTATAATGCTTTATGGATTTGGCGGTCTAACACTTGAAACGATAGCAATAGAAACATCTTCTGTCAGCTGCAATGGACTTCTGGCGCAGAGTAGTGAGCGTGCTTCATTTAGAACGCATTAGAAAGGGAAGAATAAGGGACTAAAGCCAATTCCCCTAGTATAACACTCGAGAGTCCCGATTGAAAACTGATGTTTTTTACTTCGATATAGGCACTTTCCGGAATAGATTTTTTGATATTTTCGGAAAATAAAGCTATATACAGTGGACTGCTTGCCAATTCTACATGAACGCGACACATCTTTTCGAGGCGGTCGATATACAATACGTGAATGTGCACCGTTTACTCTGAGTTGACAAGAGATCTAATGATTATCGCTTTATTTTTCGAAAAAAAAAAAAATTTTAGAACATACCTATATCGATGTAAAAGAACCATCAGCCTTCAATCTAGACCATTAAAAATATATTAAAAACTTCGTTTTCGATATATAACATGTTTTGTATTTTGCAAGGTAAAAACAACGGATTCTCAAAAATCTGACTTCATCATCCAAAAGCTCAGAAGAAAATATATTAAAACCACTATTCTAAAATTTTCTTCCAATCATGTCGGCTTCGCAAACACATCAATCTTAATATGGGCTACCTAATTATTCGTTGATACAAACCATAAACAAATGGTGTCTGAGTGCAAACTAATTCCTGGAAATTGGAGTGATATGCCAAAGTGGAAATTCAGAACTGGAAAACTACTTGTATAAGGACAGATAAAAACTGGAGCATCAATGGCCTATGGGTATATCTTTAAAAGGATATTATGAATAAAATAAAGTAAATTTATATCATAGCCTTTTGTTTTTTCCTTGCTGCTAGCTTACCATCTTCTTTGTAGCCTTAGGCTTTCTAGAAAATCAATAATGGATAATAACAGAAAACGTTTATAAATTCAACAAACCTGTAAATTTATTATACAAAGAACCATTTGTTAATTTACCATTTTTAAAAGAGCACTTTAAATAGAATTGTCGGTTGCATTTAAAAAAAAAAACAATGAAGTACTTAGAAGTCGAAACAAATTAATAAATTTAGAGTGTGTCAAGGATTTTAATGATGAAATATACTGATAAACACAAGCAAATTGACAGCCAGATAGACAAATAGGACGGTAGACATAAATCAATACTTTTGTTTTTAAATGGAAAAATTCGAAATGCTTGGAAATTATTTTTATTCTTTAAATAAATATTTATAAAAAAGAGAAATTAAAAATTATACAACTTTTATATTTCCTAAAAATTATGTTGTTTGTCAAGTTAACGGAATTTCTTCTTTGAACCGTTATGAAATGTCGCTTCGCAAACAGGTCCCTCCTTTATTATTTGATCCACTTTTGTCAAGGAAATTGCGATATACAGATTTCAAATATTGGAGGGTCTTTTTTCCTCTTCTTAAGACTCGTAACCACTGAAGTTCTGTCAGATCCAAAAACGGGGAATAAGCGTAATCAGAATGAACGTTATGAACGCTATGCAATTTCTCACGTATATATATATATATATATATATATATATATATATATATATATATATATATATATATAGATATAATAAATTAATAAATAATTATAATTAAAAACTTATATGATTTTAAAATTATTTAAATCTTTCCAAAAATGTGTAGGTACGTACTTTGAGCTTGCCGTTTCTATTTCGATACTGACTAATAAAATATATTGATTGTGGTATTAGAAAAAGAATTCCTTTTTTATTACATTATTTTTTAGATCATTACTTATGGAATCTTTGGTGTTTTTTTATATTAAAATTGATAACATGTAAATGTTCTAAGAGGATATTCTCATCTACTGACTTTTAAGAGGGTATATTAATTTTGAATCAGATTTGTGGAAATGTGGCTTAGGTTGCTTATATCTGTTCTGTCGTTAACTGCGTTTTTTTCTTTTTATTTCTATCATCTCCTTTGCACTAAATTTATTATAATATGGTCACGTTCAGGTATTGTTGTATTGTTGTAGATGAAGGAATGGCCTGTTTCTCCTACATGTTCATTTAATGCAGTCGTAGCATTCTTAGTAAATTTGTGTCCATATAATCTATTTTTAAGTAACTGTGTGGTCATTCCTACATTTTTTTTTTTGGACAATTGGTGCAAGGAATTGAGTATACAACATTAGAGTTAGTCGTTTTAGGAGTTTTACTTTTCAGTTTGATAAAAAAAGAGCTTAACTTATTTTGAGCTTTGTGACAGACTACAATATTATGTTGGTTCAGAATATATTTAATTTTTTTTGAAAGTCCGTTTGTATACGACAAGGCAATAAATTTCGATGTATCATTATTGTTGGAAGGATTGTTAGAATTATAAAATTTGTATATGCGTTCTTTTATTATTTTATCAATGTCTCTGAATTTAAAGTTGTTCCTTAATAAGGTCTCCTTCACTTTTCTTAAAACAGGGGGTCTAAATTCAGTGTAAGTTAAAGTAATAGCTCTGTCTGCTAAACCAATAATAACATTGTTTTTCTGAGACATTGGATGATTTGAGTAGAAATTCAAGTATCCCCCTGACCATGTGGGTTTAGTATACCACTTAGTTAAGATTTTATTTTCTCTTCGGATATGAGTCGTAACTAAAAAGTTTATTTTACCGTATTTCTCTATTTTTGATGTGATTTGCAACATGCTATGAAAGCTGTTAAAGGCTTGGAGGATTTCATCCATTTTATTAGAGGGAACAGCTATTAAACAGTCATCCAGATATTTTTTAAAGAATATTATATTGAATTTAAGATCTTTGATAACTTGTTCTTCTAAATATTCTATAACTAACTGAGGAATGCTGGAGAAAATTGGTGAGCCTATAACACATCAATTTATTTGTTTGTAAAATGTATTAAAATATTGAAATTAATTTGTGTTTAAGATAAGGTCCACAGCTTCCATGAAATTATTTTCAAATAAGGTTGTGTATTGTTTTAGAATTTACCATTTTTTAGATGAAATAACTTTTGCAAGTTCATTTGGTATATTAATGTAGAGTGATACAACATCTAGAGAGATTTGTTTGTAATTTTCTGGAATGTTTACATTGTCGATAAATTTTTTAAAATTAAAAGAGTCCTTAATAAAATATTCATTTCCTCCAGTTATATTTGAGATGCAATTTGATAGTAATTTTGATAGATTATAAAAAGGTGATTGTATGTAAGATACGATTGGTCTTAAGGGTATGTTTTGCTTGTGAATTTTAGGAAGACTATACATTTTTTTAGGAGCAGCATTGTAAATACTTAGATTTTTGGGTTGATTTTCAGTTATTTGTTATGAATTTAACAGTTGTTTTTATGAAAGTGTTATTTTTCTTTTGGTAAAAGAAAGTTGGGTCACATTTAATTTTCTTATAAGTGGTATCATAACTCAGTAATAAGTTCATTTTTGCCTTATAATCAACGGTGTTCACAATCATCACAGTTTTGTTGCTTTTGTCAGGTTTGGAACTGTAAGTTGAGAGTTATTTTTTACAAACGTCTTTGGTTTAGTTATTTTTTTAATTTGTTTTTGAAATTTATTCTCTTTTCTTTATTCTTTAATTGTATGGTTTGTTAAAACATTAGTGATTTCTGCTCTAATGGTGTCTTGTTCTTCGATAGGTTTATCTTTTATGACAATTGCAACAGAAGCAATATATCCAGTTATACGTAATTGTTTCACCTTTGAGACTTCAAGTGAGAAATTTGGGACTAGGGACCACCACCATCGAGATGATGGCCTACCTGTACCACCATACCGAGAAGAAAGTCAAAACTAACCCTCCCCGCCAAAGTGATACGGCAGAGGTACATGTTTCGTCTCTACTAGATTCATCAGGGTACCGACATGTACCTGGCTGTGTAAAGGACAGATCAGAAGGAAGCATGCACATACTGAACGCGGCTTTGCCGACCTCCCACCGGATGGCGTATATATGTTTATGCGGCTTTCACGGATACCTCCGTGTGAGATGCAATAGCAGTGGATATATCCACATTATACCGTTGTAGTGCTGAAATCACATTCAGCAAAACGTACAACTATATGCAGCTCCGTCTATGAATGAAGTAGAATGCGAACAGTAAATGCAAACTTCGTTCCAACCACATCCTTTCCGTGTTAGAGGTTGCACAGTTTGAACAAATTGCTAAGGAACACAATTTATCCTATTCCACCACCATCGAGATGATGGCCTACCTGTACCACCATACCGAGAAGAAAGTCAAAACTTACCCTCCCCGCCACAGTGATACGGCAGAGGTACATGTTTCGTCTCTACTAGACTCATCAGGGTACCGACATGTACCTGGCTGTACAAAGGACAGATCAGAAGGAAGCATGCACATACTGAACGCGGCTTCGCCGACCTCCCGCCGGATGGCGTATATATGTTTATGCGGTTTTCACGGATACCTCCGTGTGAGATGCAATAGCAGTGGATATATTCACATTATACCGTTGTAGTGCTGAAATCACATTCAGCAAAACATACAACTATATGCAGCTCCGTCTATGAATGAAGTAGAATGATAGTACAGGTAGGCCATCATCTCGATGGTGGTGGAATAGGATAAATTGTGTTCCTTAGCAATTTGTTCAAACTGTGCAACCTCTAACACGGAAAGGATGTGGTTGGAACGAAGTTTGCATTTACTGTTCGCATTCTGCTTCATTCATAGACGGAGCTGCATATAGTTGTATGTTTTGATGAATGTGATTTTAGCACTAAAACGGTATAATGTGGATATATCCACTGCTATTGCATCTCACACGGAGGTATCCGTGAAAGCCGTATATATATATATATATATATATATATATATATATATATATATATATTCTTTTCTAATATATATATATATATATATATATATATATATATATATATATATATATATATATATATATATATATATGTGGGGTATTATCGGGTGTCTCATTATGAACTAGTTGTTTCTTTATTAATTTTTTTTTTTGGTGTTTTGTTTAATTTTTTTATGTAAACTCTCATATTTATTCTTCTTGAAAAACATGTTAAAAATGTTGTTTGGTAAGATCGCATTTACACATTGAACTTTTTGTTGAATGAAATTATTTAGAACGTTTATTGTTATTTCTAAACTTTCTTTCAGGTACGTATATCTATATATATATATATATATATATATATATATATATATATATATATATATATATATATATATATATATATACAGGGTGATTCAAAAATCGATCACGAAACTTAAGGGGGTGATTCTACTTGACAAAATAAGGGTAGAGCTTCATATAATTTTTTTTCAAAATGTCATTCGTTTCCGAGTTACAAGCCGTCCAATTTCAAGTTTTTATTTTTTGTTTTTTGAATTACTCGCTTACAGGAAAACCGATTTGACTAATATTTGAAAGATAGGCTAAGTCTTCTGCGCTTCATCATTTTAGTAACAATATACATTGATTGTTTGCCGCTAGAGGGCACTTTACCTACATTGAAAATTGTTTTTTTGTCATAATTTTTTAGTGTTGACAGCTACAGTAGTTTTTGGCATAATTTCTGAAAGACTGATGCCAGGCCTTTAAAAAAGGTGCTCTTTATTTACATCGCTAAACCCAACGGTTTAGACGTAAATCACCCTTAAAAATTAAGTGGTAAATTTACTTTTCTCATTTCATTACCACCAGCTACCAGGTAAATAGCTATCAAAGTATACTAGAGCTGTCAGTTTAACATCAAATAAATTCGCTTTTTAAACTATTTAATTTATAATCTTAAAATAACTAATAATGGCTAATCAGTAAATATTCATATTATGGATTATTGCGATATACATTTAATTGATAAAAATTAATGAAACAGTACTAAACAAACTAAAAAAGATTCTCAAAATGTCCCCCATTTTCTTCCATACATTTCCTAACACTCTTCAAAAAATGTCGCCTAACTCGATGAAAAATTCCTGGTGTTTCTTTAATAATTTGGCACTTTTCGATTATCCTGAAGCGAAGATCCTCGACGTTGATTACTGGAATATCGTTCACCAATTGTTTCAAATGACCCCAAAAGAAAAAATCCATAGGATTAAGGTCTGGTGACCTCGTTGCCCATGCCAATGGTCCACTTCGTCCTATCCATCGCTCAGGATACGTTGCATTCAAATACTGTCGGACACGTATACTAAAGTGGGGCGGAGCTCCGTCTTGGAGGATCCACATGTTGGCCCTTACTTCCAATGGCACATCTTCCAGATACAATGGGAGACGATTTTGGATAAAATCTAAGTATACGTCACCAGTTAATGGGCCATCAAAGAAATGAGGACCAATAAGGTAATCTCCTATTATCCCTGCCCACACATTTAGTGAAAATCTACGCTGATGTTTCGTTTCTACCACATTGTTTGGGTTCTCGTAAGCATATGTGTGGATGTTGTGTAGATTTGTTATGCCATCACGAGTGAAACCAGCTTCGTCAGTGAATAATATGACGCCAATTAAAATCGATTATTGTGTTCATACTTAGCTAGGATCTGATTGCACATTTCCAACCGTCTCGGCCGATCATCGTCATAAAGAGCCTGCACCTTTTTTGAATGAAACGGGTAGAGTTGTTCTTCTCTTAGTATCCTCCATGAACTAGCCTGACAGAGCCGCACTTCATTCCCAATTTTTCTAGTACTAATACCTGGATTATCTTCAATAATTTCAAGCACTCTTTCTTCTTGTTGCACGTTTCTAGCAGTTCTAGGTCTTCCCCTATTTCCATTATAACTTTTAAAGGAACCACATTCCGCAAGCCTCCTGTGCACACTGGAAAATGTTTGAGCATGAGGGATATTTCTTTCCGGATAACTCTCCATATAATATCTTCTTGCCAACTCTGCATTACCATTTGCTTTTCCATAACAAAAATGGATATCACAATATTCGATATTTGAATATTGGTGATTAGCCATTATTAGTTATTTTAAGATTATAAATTAAATAGTTTAAAAAGCGAATTTATTTGATGTTAAACTGACAGCTCTAGTATACTTTGATAGCTATTTACCTGGTCGCTGGTGGTAATGAAATGAGAAAAGTAAATTTACCACTTAATTTTTAAGGGTGATTTACGTCTAAACCGTTGGGTTTAGCGATGTAAATAAAGAGCACCTTTTTTAAAGGCCTGGCATCAGTCTTTCAGAAATTATGCCAAAAACTACTGTAGCTGTCAACACTAAAAAATTATGACAAAAAAACAATTTTCAATGTAGGTAAAGTGCCCTCTAGCGGCAAACAATCAATGTGAATTGTTATTAAAATGATGAAGCGCAGAAGACTTAGCCTATCTTTCAAATATTAGTCAAATCGGTTTTCCTGTAAGCGAGTAATTCAAAAAACAAAAAATAAAAACTTGAACTTGGACGGCTTGTAACTCGAAAACGAATGACATTTTAAAAAAAAATTATATGAAGCTCTACCCTTATTTTGTCAAGTAGAATCACCCCCTTAAGTTTCGTGATCGATTTTTGAATCACCCTGTATATATATATATATATATATATATATATATATATATATATATATATATATATATATATATATATATATATATATTCGTTTGGTTGCCGATGCCGAATAATGTGATCTCTATTCTTAGAGTGGCAAGTTCGTGTATCGAGTTTTGATATATTTCTTTTTTAAATTACCGTCTCGCCATCACATGGCGGTTTTATACAACATTTGTTGATTTGTGTTATCCTTATGTTATTGAGTGAGCCATCGAGATGTCGTCATTGTGTCTTATTTACTATTTTTCAACCGTAAAATCTGTTTATGAGATGATGGTTTGTACCGAATGCAATGGCCTGACGAGTCCCATACTAGAACGAAACAGCGCTGAATTGAAGGTCTACTATCTTTGAAACTCCTCATTAATAATATCGGTATGTAGCTTGATATTGACTATTTATTTATTTACACTGCTCACAGGACCAAACTCCCTATTATTGGATAGGACAAGGAACAGTGTTACTTAAATACTAGATATTACATGTATATTGCACGATACAATAAATATAAATAGTCTATAAATCAATTCAAAATAATTATAACAAATTGATTTGATAGAAGAGTATTTCCAGTAAAATTTATCAAATTTGTCTTACAGGTGATCATAAAAGGGACACATAGAGTATAATGGATAATATTGCAACATATTACATCTTGATTTCTGCTAATAAAAAAGTACTGGAGATCTAGTTATCCCTGGAACATGAAAATGAACTTTCACGAACAAACAAGATGCCAAAATCTTGTTGTTAACCAGTTTATAGAAACAGATCCAATTAGTGCGCTTCTTCAGATTGGTGAAATTAAATCTTGCCAATAGGTTTCCGAGAGGTATAGTAGCCTATGGATAAAACTAGTCCAATATAAAGATTAAGAATCATAAGAAGCAATACTGAATTTTTACTAATTTTTCAGAGTGTACACCGTAATAAGGATAGTTAAGACATATTCTAATTTGCTTAGTATAAGAGAATAATATAATGTTTTTATTACCTAGAGCGACTCAAATTCTTGACGACATTTCACCAGAAATCCCAGGGTTTCATAAGATTTGTTTCCAAATAAGTTCAAAAAATTTTAATGATTTTCTCTTGAGCTAATTATAAGCATAAAAGTTCATAAAAACACATGCCTGGTAATGCTTAGTTTTTAAGATACAGGGTGTTAAAATTTATTATTATTTTTGGTTTTTTAAATTTATATCATTTGTTTTTCAAGATAATTAAGTCAAATTTAGAAACACGTTTTACAGTTGTCATAAAAAAAATTATTATTATTATGTGGAATAATATGGAGTGGTATTATTTTCCGGGTCTGTAAAATTTTACCCTCTCGAACTGTTTTTTTTTTTTTGGGCACCACTGACTCGATTTGATTACTCAGCTTTCTTTTACTCTAAAAGTCAATGGTTTTTTAAGCAATGGGTCTTCAGGAGTTTTCTGCTTTCAGTGGATGCCTGCAAAGAATCTTTAGCAGAAAAGTTTGTAAACACTGTCGTTTGGGATTAAGCAGCAGTTATTTTTGTTGAATTTATTTCGAAAAACACTGCAATAAAGGTAGCTACCTACTGTAATAAATTATCAACTATTGACCATAGCGTCTTTTTATGTTTTGCACGAGAACCATCTTCACGATAATGTGCAAGTTCAGAGTGCAATCAAGTTCAACCAATCCTCCATGATTACCTTCTTTTACCTGGACTGCCCACCTTAAGGATTAGATTTGGTTCCGTATGGCCTTTTTTTTAGAAAGAACACAGCAGATATCTTATGGGAAACGGTTTCGGTCAAACTCCTTTAAACCACCTGGTTTTAGCAGTTCTTGATTATTAAATATAAAGTGTCAATGGTCGCTAAGTCCATAAAACTCATTATTAAAAGATATATATCACTGAACTTGAACTATTTTGTGTTTGAAAACCTGCACACATATTACGGTAGTCATTCTTTATGTCCATAACAATGACTTGTGTCGATGTTGTACAGAAGATTGAGGACAAGATTTTCTTCTGCAGTGATAAACTTGACCTCTCTCTCAAGGTCAAAGTTCAATGTCCATTTAGGATCAAATTGAGATTGAATGATAACTAATCCTTTTGATGTCCGGAACAATGATGTCTGCCGAGTTTCCAAAGACGATCGAGTGAAAGATTTTTATCTATATTTTGCTGACAGATTTTACCTCTCGCTCCAGGTCAAGATTCAATTTCGCGTCAAGGCCAAATCTGGTTTAAATGAGTACTTTTATCTTTTTAGTCCGAAAATATGTAAATCAGAATGTTTTAATTTTAGATATGATCTTGTTCTTAAAAATAAGATTATGGGGTTTAGTATTAGTTAATTTACGATTGTAGAACATCCAAGTTGCCCAACAATCATCATGGGATTGCAGACTCTCTGTCTTTGACTTTCAATATGTAACAGATTTATCAGTGGGAATTTATCAGATTAATTTTTCTTCATCTTATATACAAGATAAACTCAAAGGAAAATGTTTCAACACTATGAATCAACAAGGTTTTTGAACCAGGGTATTTTCCAGGTTTAGAAATGCAACTGAACACCAAATCTTTATGGCCTACAATAATATTCATGTAGAGGATATGTATGATGCCAATCATGGTAATAACCCTGAATTAATTACCAGTTACTAATTCACATGTCAATCTGGAGTTACATCTTTGGGCACATGCGCCCATGTCACCTATATTATATCGTTTTTAGGCTATACGCTATCTTTATGGCTCAGGAGTAAAAACCGGCCCTTTTCAGAGCCAAATAATGTGCTAAGCCCGGTCTAACATCCTTCATGTGGTGCACATAGGGTCTCGATAATGTAGACAGATATCTCTATTTTTTATATTGCTATGCTGACCTCGGCAAACATCATTATTCCAGGCATCAAAAAAACTAGTTATCGTACTTTGACCTTGAGCAGAACTTAACTTTTGACCCTGAGGGCGAGATCATGTTTGTCACCAAAGATGAAAACCTTGTCCTCAATCTTGTTTCAATATCGTCAGAGGCCATTTTTATGGACATAAAGAAAGGTGCAATAACATACGTGCAGGCTTTCAAACTCAAAACAGGGCAACTTCAGAGATCTTTATATTTCAATTATGAGTTTTTTGGACTTAGCGAGCGTTAACACATTTCATCTACTAACCAAGAACCACCTAAACCAGGTGGTTTCAAAAAGTTTGGCTGCAATCAATTTCCCACAAGATTTCACTGGAATCCTTTGATCCAGCATCTTATTTTCTAGGCAAATATTAGTGGAAAAATATCTATTTTGAAACTAAGAAGTAAAATTTTCTCCGATGGAAAGTCCGAGGAAGATATGTAGTGAAAATGCATTGATATTAAAAGAGATTATCTTCAAAATTCCAGGTCCATTTATCATAATCATTTTTAAAAGAAAGTTACTTATCATTAGATTTTACGCGCAGTCGAAAATTATTTGAACATAAAAAGAAACATGGAAAAATTTTAATAATCGTAATAGTATCTTTTTTATATAAAATAAATAATGACTTGACTTTTTTTTTGTATTACCAGTATATGCTAATAATAAGTTGTTTACAACTGCAGCAACAAACATTTATTTACTATATACAAAATATAATGAGATTTTCAAGGCTGTAGCTTTAATAGGGTAAAGTAAAATAAAATCAGTTTAAAGTAATCTTAAGTCAAGAACAAAGTTCTTAAGTAAACAAAAGTCTCTTAATTAGTAGTGAGTAGATCATTTGACGAATTAAATAAATTTTAATTATAAATAAACAAACATTCGTGGGGGCTTTTAGCCTACGGAAATTACCAGTTAATACGTTAGAAAGTTGGCTCGGTAAAATTAATTTTAAGTGGAAACCGCACGCCAAGATTTCTCCGTGAAAACTTAATTCATATTGGGTTAATTAAAGTTAGGTATCGAATTTAGTACATTAAATATTTAAGTAATTTCGCTTTTGTAACGGTAAACTCAGGTAATAAATATAAAAATTCCTATTTATTTTATCAAAAAACGCCTTTGAATCTAAAGTAAGACATTTTCTAGATTTTTAAACTTCTTGTGTGTATTAACTTCAATATTTTATATTAAATATCCTCTATGTGGAATTCTACGATAAATTCATAATACTTAGGCACTATATAAGTTTTGTAAAACCGTCACTAAATGCACGAAAATGTTGACATGTATATAGATTAAAGAATGTAACATGTAAGAATAACACTAGTATACACGTTAAGTTCGAGAAAGGTGGTTTTTCTCAATTTCAACGTATAAGTGTTGATATAGTGATCCACAGGGCGGTTGAGATGCCTATTAACAATAACTTTGAGGCTGTAAGAAAACTACTCATATAAGATGGACACAATCAGAGAGAGGAAAAAGTCAAGTAGACTGCTTTAATTGATCACCATGTTTTTCGTGAGCATTTGTAAGTATACAAAATTTGTTTGGGTATATGATCGATGTTACGAAAAAGAATAGATTGTAGTGGTGCAAAAAAATACCAGAAAAATCAAATGATTCTAATTCAACCGTTACATTTGGTAAAATCTGGCTTTATTCATATGATATACAGGGTGAATCAAAGATTGGATGAGCCTTTTATGTAAAATTTATCATGATGTTATTTTTACTCTATTTCGTAGGGTTACCTCTAAGGCATATTTTGGAAATATTTGAAACTCTACAGGGATTGACAATAAACTAGGACACTATATAGTTGCAGATTTTTAAGTGAAGCATTCTGTAAAAGAATGATTTTTTTCAATTTTACGTATAAATTTAATGTTTTTTATTAAAAACTTGATATAAACAAGCTTCATACTTTTAGAGGTATTTGTGTTTAAGGAAATACGCACATTTTCAAGCATCCATTCATTTAATCCTAGATACTGTTTTGCGAGGAATATGTTCTAGTTTATTATCAAACAAGACAAATGGTAAATAAATGCTATTTCTATTAGGTATTTATAATAAAAACTATAAGGTGTTTAATACATTGGACCATAATTCGAAAGATTCTGTATTAAACTATTTATCAATTTTTTCAAATGATATATCCTGACCTTTTATTTTATTTTATTTTACAGACTCATAAAAGCCCTACAATTTTTCTTCAGTATATCATGTGTCTATTCCTAATAACATTATGCAACAAATTTTAATTTATTTGTTGTATCTTGTATAAAAAGCTTTCTTTTGTTAACTTTAGGGCGCTGAATATAAAAATGACAATGAATTTAAAAACTGGCAATTTTCAAAACAAGTTTTTTTAAATTTATTTTTAACAAAATAATAAAAAATACATACTTTTATACTACTCAGACGCAAAATTTACCTCACCACAAACATAACAGAAATAATTTGGAGTGTTTACACACTCACTTTCGAGACATCTTTCAATCTCAACTAATCGATTTAACTCACTAACTTCAACTGACCAATCCCTTTGTAGCTGCTTATTTATCCAAATATGGCTTCACATTTTTAAAGAACATTCGAGAATATTCTCTCTCTCTGTAGTGTTTATTGTAAATTTTTCGAAGAAATAATCTTTATTTATCCTTGTTTTTCAATGTCCATAAATTTGTATTTATGATTGAATTGGTGTATGAAAATGTGACTTTTTTTAGGAACAATTATATCAAAGCTAGAAAATTAGTGACAAAGTTCCATAATAAATTAAATCGAAAAAATTATTCTATTAAAAAATATATACAACTTTATGCTGTCTTAATCTTTTGGCACACTCTGTGGAGCTTCAAATATCATTATTTTTTTAATCATATATTAAAAAAAAATCACAACATAAGAATTTAAAATGGAATACTTTAGCTAAATAAAATATAATACATGTCAAAAAGTTGACATAATGATAAGAAGTTTAGTTAGGAAGTAATTCCACCGGTAAAAGATTAAAAACCTTTAAAGAGGTTATCAATGGACCCTATGCACGCTGGTCCGAGACAGGAGAATGTACAAATTACATCTACTTTTACACTCATAAAATTTCCCCTCCACAACAATATTTGGACGAATACAGTTTAAAAAATGGAGTTGCAAAGGCATCCGGAAAAGTCAGTTTAAAAAAAAATACGATTAACATTGACTCTAACATAATCCAAAGTTCAATTGTGTCTCCAAATTATTAGCAATGATAAAATCAAGATCATATAATAGAGCCCAGTAACTTCATTTTTATCAGATTGTGTGACATCGATATTGATGAATTTACCCTACATACTTACCCCACTGTAGAGCGATATGTAGGTTTGTATGTCTGGTCAATAATCTTCAAGATATTGATGACCACAAGGAAATATTTCTTGTAGTAGGGGTAACATATTTAGGGTCATATCTTTCGATTTCTACTTTTGTCTTAAATTGCTGGAAGCACAACAAATCTAAATTGCTCTTGAACACAAACTGCATATTTAACTGAATATTAAAAATAAAGTCTGATACGAACTATTTTAATACGCCATGAATAGGAACGTTATTTTATTTTTAAAATTTAAGTCAGTTTATTAATTGCTGCAACAGGAAAAAACGTTCTGAAGACAAGTTTAGTAACTTTTTTTATTTAAAGAAAACAGCTGCTGAAAGTTCTCGATTGTTGGTTGAAACTTACGGTGAGAATTTCTTAACCTAAAACTTAAAGAGCGTCCAGGTCAAGTAAAAAGGTTTGAAGATGCAGATTTCGGGAACTTTTGCATTGTCTCAAATCAAACGTTAAAATAATTGGCATTTAATGTTTCCCAATCCACTACTTTTGTATGAATTGAAGAAAAGATACATTGAAAAGTTATAAATAACTTTTGAAATTTTGCTCGTCTGGCAGAAAAGAAAAGGGTTTTTGCATCTAGTTGTGACAAGTGATGAAAAGTAGATTTATTTTAACAACTTGAAACTCAAAAAATTACAGGTAGATCCAGGCCAAGGTTCATCATAATAATTAGTGGGCAATATACACGAAAAAAGGCTTTGTTGTGTATTTGGTGGGATTATAAAACCTGGTGAAGCAATTATTGGCGATCGATATCGACAATGATTGATAAAATTTAACCGATCGTTAAAGGAAGAAAGACCAATATAGACCGAAAGATATGATAACGTAATTTTTCGACATGACGATGCTAGACCTCACGTTATAAACGTCTAGAAAACTATTTGGAAAACGTTATATGGGACAGCGATCAGGTGCAGGAGGCGATACGTTATACAAACGTAGTAACTCCGGCGTTAATTAGCGACTACATCTATAATACACGATGTCAGATGTTATAAGTCCCAAATAATGACTTCGGTTTTCACCTGCCGGTGAACAAGTTCGTAGCCACTACGGGTCAATATAGAAACTGAGGGCTTAAAATACGTGTGAGTATGAATGGCGCTAGGAGAGAAAGAAATTGTATATTATTGTCTCCGGCTTGCTATTCCACGACAATGTCGACCAGTTTTGGTAGGATACTAGGAAAGGAGTGAAACCGTCTGTGCTTATCGGATCCGTAATAGTGTCGGTAGCATATTAGGAAATTAGGCTGTCCATAAAAATTAAAATTTCAGTAAGATATAAATATAAGCTACCGCTTTTCTTACCTTTCAGGTCTTTTAGGAGAAAAAAGACAGACAGATAGTTTATTTCCTACGAATTCAGGTTTTATAGGGACAGTTGTTTATTGAAATTTGTCTCTCGGTTCTACTTATGAAATCATTAGGTAATTGAAACGCGTCTGCCTACGCTTTTTCCGTGAAATAACCTGAAGGAAAATAATAGGGATAGTCCATGAAACTAGACTGCCCAGACTTATAAGGATCTTCGACAGACTAACAAGGAAACAATAGGGGTGAAATGGTGAAACACCATGTATACATAAGCATGCGTCTCCCATAACACTAGATCAAGAAGCTGCTGTCAAGCAGGTGCTCTCGAATGGGCGAACTCCAGTAGTGGATATATGAGAGAAGGAAAGAGGAGGAGGAGTAAGAAGAGTAAATCATCAACACTTTTCATCCTCCTCCTCCTTTTTTCTTCTCTCATTATACTTTTCAAATCTCTCATTATACTTATTAAA
This sequence comes from Diaprepes abbreviatus, assembly GCA_034092305.1. NCBI lineage: Eukaryota > Metazoa > Arthropoda > Insecta > Coleoptera > Curculionidae > Diaprepes > Diaprepes abbreviatus. Next base: position 13,521,358 of record JASJET010000122.1, read on the forward strand.
AAACCTCGTATCATCAACACTTTTCATCCTCCTCCTCTTTTGTTCTCTCATTATACTTTTCAAAAAGCCTCGTATACATCACCTTGAGTTTAATCTTAAAGTTAACAACATGGCTAACCTCTCATCGAATCCGATCATAGTAGGAGATCTAACCTTATGTTTGACCTTGAGGTGGATAACCTTATTTGACCATGAAGTCGATATAAAGTCCTATCACCAATGAATTTTCACTTCAGTAAATTTATAAAATAGATACGTGGAGCAACAAAAGATGATAAATTAAATACCAACAAATAATAAGTAAATAATAAGTAAATAATTTTATATTTACTAGTAAATATTACAAAGTAAATATTAAAAAATTCATTCAAAAATTTATGGATAATAATATTGAAGAAGAAGATCCAGATCTAGATGAATTAATTGGAGTATTGGATTACAATACACATCTTAACGAAGAAAAATTTCAGAAGAACTTCAGAAATTGTTTAAACTACGATATAAATAATTTCGAACAAATTGAAGCTGACTCTGGTGACTCCGATATTGAAGAAGATAATGAAGAAGACAGTGCTAGTGCTAAATTTTGTTTAGTGAAACATAAGTACACTGATCCCAAAGAAGTTGTGTTCTGTATTACTCAGAGTTATATCGTAGTGTTTGTAGTGACGGAAAATCAAGAAAAAACTCTTTGTCACGCATGCTATCAAATTATACAATTTTATCAAAGGGCAGGGGCTCATAGACATGTAAATACTCATAATAAGAGAAAATTAAAACGCTTAAGCAATGATTTACATTGCGATATGTGTTCAAGACAGTTGTATCAAATTATTACCCCCAAAGTTTGTTTAATTTGCAATAGTAGTGTTAAAAATATTGATTTAGATTGGGACGCAAATGTTCCAGTAGTGCCAATATAATGCCTGGTAAAAAACCAATATATAAAAACGGTAGGAAGTCGCGAAGGGTAAAAAAAAAAGTTGTTAATGAAATAATTGAAAATAAAACCGAAGAATGTCCTATATGTCTTGAAGATATATTATCTAATAAAATGATGTCACCAGAACCTTGTAATCACAGATTTTGCATCCCTTGTTTAGGAATGTGGATGTTAATTAATAAAACATGTCCAATCTGTCGCAATGAACTATGTGTAATTAAATGTGAAAATGAAGAAACTGTAGTCCTAGAATATTTAGATTAGAATGTATTATTTAATATTTATGTATTGCAAACCACTTCATAAATGTGAAAATGAAGAAATTATAATCCTAGAATATTTATTTTAAAATGTATTATTATTTAATTTTTATTATTTTAAAATTATTATTGTTTGTATTTAATTTATCCATTTATTCTTATCTTATTGGAATAAAGAATTGAACAATTTCGAAAAAAAAATGTTTTATTTATAAGAATAACGAACAAACATAACAACTAAATACAAGAGTTTTGATTATTCATAATAGATTGAAAAAATATTTTAAATTAACCACCCTGTTCAAAAATTCTTAATCCTTTCTTATTTTAGAGAGTTTTAAATCTAAAATTAATAAGTTTATAAATATGAAAGAAAAAATATTATAGGAAATTTAGGTACAGTTATCTTCATACTCCTTTATAATTAGATCAATTAAATAAAATTTACATTACCTTAAATCGTCTCCGTTACTATTCACTATCACTTAAACACTTTAACTTAACCTAAAAATAGTTTCACTTAACACTGTCCCTAAACTTGGTCTATTGTTTGTATCTGTCAACTGAAAAAAAAAAAAATCAATTAGTATTTTGATATTAGGAAGACTAATAATAAATTTAATATAAGCTTAATATAAGCTACTTACTTTGTAGTGGAATCGACTTCGTCACACTGGACTGGTTCCTCCGGATTTATCTGAGGTTCCACTTGAGGATCCTCATTTTCCTCTGGATTTGTCGAGGAGGTTATGGATGGTACTTGTACCGGAGGAGGAACGTTGACTCTTCTTCTTATTACAAGTCTATTACCATCCATAACCTGAATTTCAAAATTTCTGTTCCTGAACATATTGATAATTAAATGAAATAATAAAAATTAAAATTTAGGAAGACAGCACTGGTGATGAACCAAAAATGAAAAAGTCACCTCGCAAAACAGTCATTTTATGAAAGTAGGTCAAGGTAAAATTTCGATTTTTAAATCGCGGAGAGGGCCCCTCATACCGCCCCTATACTTCTCCTATGCCCCCCGCCCCCGCCCCGCCCCGCCCCCCGAAGGGGGAGGAGCGGGGGCGGGGGGGGGGGCGGCCTTCGGCCGCCCGCGCTGCCTTCCAGGGGACGGGGGGCCTTCGGCCCCCCGCTCCCTGGCAGGTCCCCCCGCCCCACCCCCTGGACCCCTCCCCAGTCGAGATGCCCCGAAAAAACCTTGTTTTTTATAGGCCCGCAAACCTCTCGAGTTTTTATAGTTACAGCACATTTTAGAACGTCTCACTGAGAGTTATAGGGGACCCTAAGGTAAGATGCTCCGAAGAGAATTTTGTGTTTTATACGCCCGCAAACCTCTCGAGTTTTTATAATTACAGCACATTTTAGGACGTCTCACTGAGACTTATAGGGGACGTAACTCCCTAAGCAGCTCAGCAGAGGGACTCAGCTGGGGGGCTCAGCGGGGGGAAGGGAGGAAAGGGGAAGGAGGCTTTGCGGGGGAAGGGGGCGGGGAAAAAATTTTGCGGGGGAAGGGGGGAGGGGGAAGGGGGGCTCCGCGGGGTGTGACGCGCAGAATTGAGGTAATTGACCTTTATTGAGGTCACTATACGTACGAGGACAAACCGTGGCCTGCTTTCATATAAAACGGTCGAGGATCAGTTTATAGCAAGCTTAAGTCGAGTTTACCACGCTTTAAATTTAAAGTCTCCAATTTTAGTTTGTTTTAGTTTGTTTTAGTGTGTTTTAGTTTGTTGCTGTCAAGTGTACTCAAATTTTAAAGGTATGTCTTTTCCTTTTGCCTCAACTTCCACTGAACAGTTAGGAGTGGTGAACAAAATTAATATAATTTCAAATATAATAATTCAGCCTGCTTTTTTGAATAATGAAAATGAAAGTGACAACCAAAATTTAAGTCAGAGAACCCAAAATTTTAACGCGATGATTAATACGATGCAAGAAAAAAATTTAGAAAACAAATTACTCCAAAGTTGTTCAGAAACGAACATAAAATTTTTAGATAATTTGGAATATTTGCCTGAACTAGAGAATATTTCGGAGACAGATTTTGACTTTCAAAATTCAATTTTATCACAAAATTTAGATTTTAATAATATTTTAACGCCGGAAACCCCAAATTTTTTAACTCAAGATTTAGATGTAACAACGGACACTCCCATTACAAATACTCCCGACATATTAACTCAAGATTTAGATAATATCGACAATTTTAAAAAGCTAATGGGGATTCCCAAAATTAATAAAAATTTAACAAATTATCAGAGTAAAAGTGACAATGACAGTGACAATGATTCGAGTTCAAATAAATCACAAAATTTTTTTGGAATGTTGAAAACTAGAAATTTTGAAAGTGAAAACAATTCTGGAGGAATACCGGGTAATTCTTCATTTTCTCCTCTATCTCTGTTCAAAATTTCAACTAATCAAAAAAAAAATAAAATTTCGGAATCGACCAGTAGTGGAAATATGGGGGTTGATGTTTTGGGGGAGGAGGATGGTTCACGGGATAGTTACAAAATTTCAGATTGTAGTGAAGATTTGAGAGCATCGTTTACTAGTGGTGGTGGTTCCCAAGAAATTCTTCCAATAATAAGTGAACCATCTGAAAAAAATGAAAATTTTAGTCAAAATTCAATTCCGTGCGGCCAAAATACCTACTGTGAATTAAATTTTCCAAATTCTCCAATAATTTTTGAAAACTCGCCACCAGATTTCGATGAAATTTTAAATTCTGTTTCTACACAAACAGAGACAGTTCAAAATTCTGTTTTAACACAAACGGAAGTGTCAATCCCCTTCGAAAACGATTATCCGAAACTAAGCTTTCATTCAAAATCAAATTTCAAAATTAAAAATAAACATTTGTCTTATCAAAGATCATTAGGATTTGTTTTGGATTCTATTTTAAATTGCGATCCTAATAAAACAGCTGAGGAGAAAAGGAAGATGTGGGAAAGGGCGATAGAACTTTATAAAGCTACTCTTAGCTTTTTCCATCCCATTCCTTAACTCCCCTCCTACTTCTTTTCCACCATTTAAATTCATACCTGACCGTGTCACCTTCAGTGTGTTAAAATCGACTTGGGCTTCACAATAAGAGATTCGTTTTAGAAAAATGGATTTTAAATGTGAAGAGTGCTTCAAAATTTTTACTCGAAAAGACAATTTGAATCGCCACAAGAAGATAATTCACTCTAACAATGGCCCCCAGTTAGAACAGAAGAAGAAAAGCTGTAAGTTGTAATTTTAAATAGAAATTTTGTTTCAATTTAATAATTAGCTATTAATTTGATGAATTAGAGGCAAATTTAATAAAGAAGTTATTAAATTTTAGGTGAAAGAAGATATTGTCAATTCTGCAAAATATTTATAAAAAAGTCATTATGGTTCTGTCATTTGAGAACAAATAAACACAAAACCAATTCAATGGTGGTTAGGGATGAAAATGTGTCTGTAATAAAATCGGCATTTAAGGAAAGAATCATTTCATATAAAATATCATCGACTCAATACCAAATCAACATTTATGATTTTTTCTCCGAAATACAACAAAAAATAATTGAGGTAATCAGTTATGAAATCCAAAGACACACCTGCATCAAACTCAACATGGAGTTATTTGGTCTTTACTTAAATCCTTCCAATGAAAGTCATGAAGTTAAGTCTTTCAATACCCCATTTCGGATTTTATGTAATAGTTCAGAATTAACGCAAGAACTAGAAGATATTATTAAAATTATTGACAGGAAAGCTGATGAACTGGCAGAAAAAGATTCGGGTAAATTATTTTTTATTAAATATTTAGTAACTAAACTTAAACCAAAAATACATTTGTTGTTAATTATTCTTCTTTAATTTCAGGATGGATTTTAATAAAAATATTACACGTTGAGCTTAACATCAACAAGTACAACCCCTTAAAAGCTTCTTCATATATACCGCTACCGTCAGAGATCAAGTTGAAAAATGCTGTAGTCAACGTTCAAAACAATGATGAATGTTGTTTCGCCTGGTCTGTGGTTGCAGCTCTTCATTCACCTAACGGACCAATTGAAAAGGTGGAGTCGTATCCACATTTCACCACTATTTTAAACTTTAAAGGTATCAATTTTCCTTTAACTTTAAAAGACATAAGTAAATTTGAAAATTTAAACAATATTTCGGTTAATGTTTATGGATTAGAAAAAATCAAGAATAATTTTAAAACTCAATTCGAAATTATAGGACCTTTACATTATACAAAAAATAAGCGAGAACGTCACCTTAATTTATTATTAATTGGAGATGATAATGAAAATTTCCATTACTGTTATATTTCGGATTTATCTAGATTAATTTCAAAACAATTATCTAAACATCATGGGAAAAAATTTTTATGCGACGGTTGTTTACAATATTTTACTACTGAAGAATTATTAGTCAGGCATAACACATATGATTGCGATTTTGTAAGAATAAATCTACCTTCAACTGAAACCAAAATAGATAGATTTGGAAATATTATTCCCGAAAATATTTTAAAATTTCAGAATATACAAAAACAAATTGAAGTTCCATTTGTTATATATGCAGATTTTGAATGCATTCTTAAGCCTTTAAATAATGAAATTAATGATGCAGATCCAAGTTCTCCATATACTGAAAAAAAATGTCAACATATTCCATATTCGTTTGCTTATTATATAAAGTGTTCATTTGATGATTCAATTTCCAAATTTCAAAATTATATGGGTCCCAATTGTGCACAAATTTTTATAACTTACTTAGAAAGAGACGTTCTTAATATTTACAATAAATATATGAAAAAGTTAATACCAATGAAAAAATTAAATGTGTTGGAACAATTACATTTTGAATATACGAATGATTGTCATATATGTGATAAACCTATAATTTCGGATAAGGTTGCTGATCATTGTCATTTAACAGGTTCCTATAGAGGTCCGTCACACTCTATATGCAACTTAAATTATAAATTATCTAATTCCATTCCGGTAGTTTTACACAATTTGCGTAATTATGATTCTCATCTGTTTATAAAAAATTTATGTCCAAATCATGAACAATTATTTGTCATAGCCCAGAATAAAGAGAAATACATTTCATTTCAAAAATCTATTGAAGTAGATCAATATTTAGATAAAAAAACTGGTTTCACCAAGTCAAAATTTCTATATCTTAAATTTATTGATTCATTTCAGTTCCTACCATATTCTTTGTCAAATTTAGCTTCCATTCTTAATGATGAACAATGCAAAGAAGTGTTCAAATATTTTAATGAAAAAGAAAAATTTAAGTATATCCGTCAAAAAGGCGTTTTCCCTTATAAATATATTGATAATATCGCCAAATTAAATGAAACGGAGTTACCAGATAAAAAAAATTTTTATAATGACCTCACGGATGAACACATTACTGATGAAGAATATGAGAGGGCTAAAAATGTTTGGAATTTATTTGAATGTAAAACAATCGGTGAATATTCCGATTTATATCTTAAATCTGATGTATTACTTTTGGCAGATGTTTTTCAAAATTTTAGAAAAACGTGTATGGAAACTTACAAACTTGATCCTGCACATTATTATACTTTTCCAGGTTTAAGTTTTGACGCTTGTTTAAGATATACTGGAGTCGAATTGGAGTTAATAACAGACCCAGATATGTTACATTTTTTTAAAGGTAGTGTAAGAGGAGGAATCAGTACCTGTGTATGTAGGAAATCTATAGCAAACAATTTATTTCTTTCAAATTATGATCCATTACAACCATCTAAATATATTATGTATTTTGATGCAACTAATCTTTACGGATATGCGATGTCTCAATATCTGCCCGAAAAAGATTTTGTTTGGTTATCAAATCAACAAATTCAAAATTTAGATATAATGAATATATCTGAGACTAATGACAAGGGTTATGTGCTAGAGGTTGATTTAGAATATCCTGAAAATTTACACAATTTACATAATGAATTTCCATTCTGTCCAGAAAATTATAAGCCTCAAAATTCTAAAACTTTTAAATTAATTCCAAATTTAAAAAATAAAGAAAAATATGTAATTCACTATACTTTATTAAAACAATGTATTCAATATGGAATTAAACTAACTAAAATTCATAGGGTTGTAGAGTTTACACAATCTCAATGGTTAAAAAAATTTATTGATCTAAATACAAATTTAAGAAATCAATCTAAAAATCAATTTCAGAAAAATTCTTATAAATTGGCAAATAATAGCATCTACGGTAAAACAATGGAAAATGTGGATAAAAGGACAGATATACGATTGGTTACACAATGGGCAAAAAATCATAGAAAAGATGGGGCAGAAAATTTAATTGCTAAACCATCCTTTAAAGATGTAACAATATTTTCAGAGAATTTAGTAGCTGTGCAAATGCGTAAAGTGTTAGTGCAATATGATAAACCTGTCTATGTAGGCTTTAGTATTTTAGATATATCAAAAACGGTGATGTATGACTTTTTTTATGGGTTTTTAAAACCTTTATATAAGAATAATATTAAACTTCTGTACACAGATACAGATTCCTTTATTTTGGAAATTGAGACAAGTAATGTTTATGAAGACATTAGGGTTAATATTGATAAATTCGATACTTCAAATTATGATGTTAATAATATTCATGAAATACCAATAACTAAATCTGTTGTTGGAAAGTTTAAGGATGAATATGCTGGTGAACCAATAGAAAGCTTTTATGGCACAGGGGCCAAAGCTTATTGTGTTAAGTCAGAAAATGGGTTGCTTAAAAAAGCCAAGGGGATAAAGAAAAGTAGCATTAAAAAACAATTAGAATTAACACATTATAAAGATGTTGTAGAACAAAATTCAAAAGCTTTCTGTACAATGTATTTGTTTAGATCTCGACTTCACAATATTTATACAGAATTAGTTAACAAATTAGCTCTCACTTCTAATGATGATAAAAGATTTAAAATTCCCAATAGTTATGATACATTAGCATGGGGTCACCAAGATATTCCATTTTTTCAGTGGTTAATAGACCATGAAAATGAATTATAAAAAATTATTTTAAGATTAAAAGTTTTACTCTTCAAGGCTAAATTTGAAGTATTTAAGAACATGGTAAATTTTAAAATTATATCAGTATAAAATATACCACCGTCTAGAATAAATATGTGTTTAGAATCTTTTGAAAAAGAAATTGATAACAAATTATATAGAACATATGAAAAAAGACTTTCCTCATTTAAATTCTGGAATGGAAAATTAAATCCTAAAGTGTTAGCCCAATCAGGGTTTTATTATTTAGCTATTCATGATGTTTGTAAATGTTTTTACTGTGGTGCAGAAATATTTGCCTGGAAAATTGATGATTGTCCAATTGAGGAACATTATCGTCACTGGAAGAACTGTGACTTAATCGAGTGTTTGTGCTTAGGTGAAAAAAATAAAAAATGTGAACCTGTTGTCCTTAAAGTGAAAGAAAATATGTCAACATCTTTCATTTTTTTATTAGTTTTAATAACTATGTTTGTATCTCTAATTTGTAAACAAATTATTTAATGCCCTTAAAATGAAAGAAAATATGTCAACATCTTTCATTTTTTAATAGTTTTAATAACCATGTTTGTATCTCTAATTTGTAAACAAATTATTTAATATTTTGAAAAAAAAATTTCTATATATTGTAGAAAATTAATTAAAACTGTTCAGTCTTATTTCAATCTCTTATTGTTTTGTTAATAGACATTTAAAATTGAAAAGTGTTTTAACGCCATCCCTTATCAACTACATTGTTTTACATTCAATTTTAAATAATACTTTATATGTACTTTATCCTCCAAGGGTTTTACATGGAATGGTGTGTTTTGAAAACGAAACCTCTACTATTAAACCTGAAATATGTAATTATATGAAAACTATGAATATTAATAATTATTCAACTGCTTTCGCATATAATATGAATAATAGTCAATCTAATAGTAATTTTTTCAAAATTTACTTTTATTATCCAAATAATACAATTTTTGACACTAACTGGATTGAAAAAAATAAAAAACCATTTACGATTTCTAGCTGTGTGTGTGATGAGGAAGGTAAAAACTGTTTAATTCTATTTATCTTCAATATAATTTTATCAATAGGTAGTTTTTCACTTTTGTCGTTCTTGACAATTTTGTTTTATCAAGATAGGTCATAAAAATTTAATAAACTTGCTTGACCTTGAAATTTATAGAGGAGTGGGGTGGATAAGATATATTCAGGCTCAGTATTTTAGTTTTCAGTTAGCATCAAGACATCATGTTTAATAGTAGCAATTTTAATGGATATAAATCCAGTTCTAGTGAAACCAATGATAAAATTAGTCAGTGTAATGAAAAATTATTAAATTCAAAAATCTACTATCTTAACAATTCCTTATCAAAATTTGTTTGTGTTGGAATTGGTATAAATGATTTTACACCAAAAGTTCTAATTGGAGGTCGAAATGGATTTCACATTTACTTGAATGAAGAAGAATGGAAAGAACTTCAAAAAAATCAAGGAGTGTTGGTGAATTATTTTTATTCTGCTCAAGCATATGCATACCCACTAAAAATTGAAAAAATCACAGTGTTTTTTGAAAAAATAAATCATTCTCCTGTTATCAGAATTCAAAAGGATGAACATTATGTGATTCTGGGAAAAGAATCAATAGATAAATTAGTTGAAATCGATGAACTTGTTGACTACAGAATTCATATAATTAAAAAGCAAGAATTTTCCAAATATTTTAATTTGTTTCATCACTATAATTATCAGTCAGGAGATGTGTTGTCTCATATTTATAGTGTTTTGGATCCATGTCAGAATTTAAACAGTGAAAATGTCGGAACTGTTTTAGAAATGTTATCTCTACATAAACAGGAATTAGAAAACAAGTTAAGAAAATCCGGTGCATTACAATAGAAATATGAAGAAATCAGTAACAATCAGTGAGAACAATAATAAAGTTTATATATTAGTGACATGGGACTTTGCATTTAGACAAGCTCGAAAAAGTGAATATCAGAAATTTTATCTTGACAGACTAAGATTTGAAAAACGAGTTGAACAATGTGAAAGTATTCTTAAAAGTATTTTTGATGTAGATCATAGAAAAAAAATATATATTGAAAGATTTAATGTAAAAATATAAATTTATATTGTTAATCTCAGTTGTAAACATCTTAAAAATTATATTGTTAGTATTTGTTATAAAAAGGATTATCGTAAATAAAAAATATGTTATATAAATAGGTCTTTTATTTAAAAATTTGATATACAATATTACTTAAAATTAATTACAATACATCTTTGTTAAGAATCCATGAATTATGTGATTTATCGAATCCTAACCATTTAACAAAAACTTGGTTCCCTTTCTTCCTTAAAATTTTTTCAACCAAAAACACATCTGGATGTTTAACTTTTTGTAACTCTTCTTGGTAGAAACCTCCTTCAATATATTCATTTTTACTATCTTTTAATAAATAGGTGGGTGGATTTGTTAACTGAACCTTTCTAATTTGAAAAATTTCAGTTGACCAATTTGGAGTATATCCTTTTTCAAAAGCTTCTCTTTGTTTGGAAATTCTAACAAAATCATTTTCTTTAAATTTAGTGCGCTTTAAATCAAATGTTTTTTTAAAAGTAAAAGAATTTTGCAGTATAGTTTTCTCATTTTTTTTATTAACCTCAACAGGTCTATATCCGGTAGTTCTATGAATACTATTATTATATTTTTCAATAATAGTGGGTAAAATAGAGTACCATTGGTAATTCCCTCTATTACTAAAATATTTCCACATTATATTTTTTAAAGTTCGATTTACGCGTTCTACAATACTCGCTTTGAGATTAGAGTAAGTATTATAATGATTAATTTTGTAATAATTCATAAGATCTTTAAAATCTTTATTGAAAAATTCTTTTCCCAAATCTGTCTGCAAATTTTGCGGTTTACTTGTTTTTTCTAAAATTTTTTTCATAGCTTCAGTTACATCTTTTCCTTTTTTACTTTTAAGTGGTTGAGTCCAAACATACTTTGAGAATGCATTTATCACCACCAAAATATATCTATAACCTTTATTAAATTTGGAATAGGGTTGCATCTCTACCAAATCAGCTTGCCATAAGTCATTTAGGCTTTTAACAATAGTTCGTCTTCTTCTATATCTTCTTCTTGCCGGTTTATGTAATTCATCTACAACTGTTTCTTTACTATTTTTACTCATAGTACTAGAATAAAATTTCTTAATACCTTCTTTAAATAACTTATTTTATTTGTTTGTTATCTTTTTTTAGCAAATCTTCGATTTTATATTCCAAAGTTTTAAAAGATGCATTATTCGAATTTTTGACTTTTTTGATTTCATCTTCGATTTTATATTCCAAATTTTTAAAAGATGCATTATTCGAATCTTTGACTTTTTTGATTTCATCTTCAATGTTGGTAATTCTTACATTAATTTTAGTTTCAAAAACAACAAGTGATTTTATACTTTCGTTTCTCATTTCTCTTACTGTTGCGTTTAATTCTTCTCTAGCATATGCCATTGTGTCATTAAACTCTTTTCTAGAAACTTCGGCTGCTCTTTGAACTAATTCGTTTAGTGATTTTATTTCTTTTACCAATTTATTTTCTAGATTTTTTATATCTTTTCCTAATTGAAATTCTACATTTGTTAAATTTAATTTTATTTCTACCAATTTTTTTTCTATTTTCTTTATATCTAAAATCGCTTTTTCAATTTCAATTCTTACATCGTTCAAAGATTTTTCATAATCATTTAACTTTGTTGAAATTTCTTCAATTTTTGAACTGTGTTGTGCAAGTCCTTTTTTTAAATCATTGATAAAGGTGTTAATCATAGCTTGTATTAGTTCTGCTAAAGATTCTAATTCTTTTTCTAATCTTTTATTCAACATCTTTTGAAAATATTCATCGTCAACAGTGGTTTCTAATTCTGTTTTTAGATTGTTTAATTGTGAGATTATCTCCATGATTTGTTCACTATTTTTTAAAATTTCATTTTTAAATTTATTTTCAATTTTTTCATCTACATTTTGTAAATCTGTGTTTAATTTCTTTTCCAAATTTTTCAAGTTTAATAGAATTATTTCAGCATTATTTTCAATTGAATTAATTTTCTGATTTATTTCATTAATATTATCGCTATCTTTTTTATGGATTATAAAGTGTGTATTCATAGCTCTCTCTATTTGTTGTGTGTTTTTATTCATACCATCATGGACGTTTTGAAAATTACCTATTTCTTCAGAAACCCTATTATTAAGTTTGTTCGTAAATTCTTGGAACTTTGATACCATATCTTTTATAATAATTTGTTTAACATTTTCTATTGCAGAAGTATCATTTATTTTTGATTTAACCAATGTTATTTCATTTTTTATGTTATTTTCAAAACTCTTTACTTCATCATATTTCTGTTTTATTGTTTTAAAATCATCTTCACACTTCGATGTTTTTTGAGAAAAACTTTTTAATAGTTCATCATTGTCTTTGACAATATTTTTTATATTTAATATCCTGTTATCATAGTTTGACACAACATTTTCTTCAAATAACTTAATTTTTTTCGAAATAGATTCCACATTTTCATCATTTTCACTAACTCTCTTTTTTAAATTTACAATATCATTTTTTAACACAGGTTCAAATCTTTGAACAATATCATCACTTTTAAAATTTTTTAATATTTCATTTTCAACATTGGCTAGTATTTTATTTTCTATTGTAGGTATATCTACTGTATACTTTTTAGAAATATGACGTCCAAATTTATCAATGGTCATTTTAACAATGTTATGTAACAATATTTACTACATTCTTTTATACAATTATATTGGCTTCTTTCAATTCTTCAATAATAGAAATAATTTCGTTGTTATGTCCTGTATTCCCAGCCATCATAGATGCTACCAACAGTCGAAGTCTATCAACAAGTTCATTTACGTTATCCCAATATACGTAATCGGTATAAGGTTTATTAACTTTTAAAGTTATTCCGGATCCTGTTCTTTTCGAAGATATTCGAGTTTCCCTGTATGGAGCTTTTCGTCTGTCAAAAAATCCTTGAACTATATTATGCGTTTCGGGATTTATGGTTTTAGTTTTTGTAATTCCTTTATTTTGTAAATAAGGCCCTATTATAGAAATATATTTTTGTGATCCATTTCCCTGTACCTGCTCATTTGGATCATAATTTCTACGGTATGCATTGGTTCTCTTTAAAATATCCATATAATTTTCCAAATCTTGTTTTTTATAACCTACTGGTTCCTTTTTAAATAATAATTCATATAAACCTGGTGTACCTGTATAAGTTATACCTTCAACTTTTATGTTTTTACCTATAATTTCTATAGGTCTTTGTGTTAAACCCAAAAAGAATTTCTCAGTTTCAAAATCATGTACTATTCCATAGAGGTGATCAAACTTATGTTCCACATCTTTTACCCCTCCGTCAATATATTGACGAGGTAATTCATGAAATCCTGATAAATATTCTTGATATAAAGGTGTACTGACAAATGTTTGAATTGTTTGGCGTGTTTGTTCTAATATATCCGAAAGATTTCCTACCGTAAATTGTGAAATTGAAGAAGGGGTGGTTTCTGCTATGACACTTGTTTGTTGTAAAGATGGCATCTGACTATGTGAAGCTATACTGGTTTCCCAATCAATAATTGTTGGTATTTCTGTAGGAAGAATTGGAGTTTTCCCTGTCTTTCTTTTTTCTGGTGTTGATGTTCCATACTGTAGTTTTTTTCTTGGTGTTAGTGTTGGAAACAATCTTTTTTCTGGTGTTTCATAATTTTTTTTAATGGGTGTTTGTAGCTCTTCCTTTACCTCAGCCGATTCAATTTTACCAATTGTTGAAATTAATTGTTGTAGGGGTTGAGTTATTGGTTTATAGGTTTCCTCCAATTTGGATTGTGCTTCAAATTCAGCATTTTTTAAACTTTGATATTTTTGTTTAACAGCTTTCCTTGACTTAACAAGCTCTCTTGCTAAGCGTTCATTCATGATTAGTTAAATTTTTCACAAAACTTTTATTTTTATAAGAAAATATATGAATCAAATCCTTTTCGATATCGACCGGATTTTAAATTCGAATCCTTGTCTATTACCAAAAATCCAAATTTATCTTTCCAACACATCAAACATAACTCATTAAATTGATTAAATGACATATCAACATTAACATGATCATCATAAATATGTTTTAAGTTCGTTTTGTCTTGTTGAAATATAACAATCAAATTCGCATTGTCACGAATTAATTGTTTTGGAATCGAAGAATACGTTTGACACAAATAAAAACAATCAGTATTTTTATGTCTTCCGAAACAAAAATAATCTTTTACAACATTCTGATTGCAACACACTATATCATCAAATATAATTATGGAATTTGGTTTTATTTCTTGTGGAGAAACAATATTTTCTTCATTTTCGGATTCATAATATCCAATTTCTCTCAATGGTTTAAAAAGTAATCTCAAATATTCATATTTTGGTTGATATAGAGACTTTGAATAAATATATAAATTTTCAAACCGTAAACCATTGGGATCTTCAATTAAACTTATAATGATATTAGTTTTACCACACCCTGATGGACCAATAATTAACCCCCTTTTACTAGAGCCTTCAAACAATTTTCCATGTTTTCTAAAATTATTTCTTGAAGTCTCATGGTCTTTAATAATAATTGAATAAGGTTGTTTGACAATTTTCATATATAAGAGGATGTATAAAGGGTAAGTTCTAATTTAAAACTAGTCAGTTTGTTCCAAGATTTCAATTATATAATGCCAATCTCATATAAGCAACAATCCATTTATAAAAGAAGAGTCAGAAAAAGAGGTAGTGGTTTAATTAATACTCTAATAAATAAGTTACCTTTTGAATTACATCTACCTGGGTATAATTTTTGTGGACCTGGAACCAAACTAGAAAAGAGACTAGCTAGAGGCGATAAAGGCATAAACTTATTGGATGAAGCTTGTAAAGAGCATGATATTGCCTATGCACAATCAAATGATATAAAAAGCCGACACGCTGCTGATAAATTATTAGGTGACAAAGCTGCCGAAAGGTTCAGAGCAAAAGACGCCACTTTTGGAGAAAAAACTGCTGCACTTGGAATAAGAGGTGCAATGAAAATTAAAAGAAAATTTGGTATGGGATTAAAAAAAAGAAGGAAAAACAGAAGTCGAAAAACTCGTCTAGGACGAGGAATAACTTTATCTCAAGCTATTTCAAAAGCAAGACAAGCACTAAACGGAAAACAATTTAAAAGTTTGACTGATATTATTCAAACCGCACTTAGATCTATCGGAGATAGTAGAATATTATCACCAAAAAATAGAATCATACCAATTCCAAAAACTGGTGGATTTCTACCTCTTATTCCTTTATTTGCTGGTTTGTCCGCTTTAGGTGCTCTTGGAGGAGGAGCAGCAGGTATTGCGAAAGCTGTCAACGATGCAAAAGCTGCTAAAGAAAAATTAGAAGAGTCCAAAAGACATAATAAAATGATGGAATCTATAGCAGTAGGAAAACAAGGAAGTGGTCTTTATTTAAAACCATATAAAACTGGATGTGGATTATATCTGAAACCTTATTCAAAAAACTGTTAAAACAAATACCTCGAAAACCACTTACAAATTATGATTTAAGTAAATATATTAATCTACTTAAAATTCCCAACTTTCGAGGTATATTCATGAGAGATAAATTACCAAAAAAAATTAATAAAAATGAAAGTGGTATTGTTAATCTCGATAAGAATAGTGGTGATGGAACTCATTGGACTGCATACATAAAAAAAGGGAAAAATATTTTATATTTTGATAGTTATGGCAATTTGCGACCATCTACCGAATTAACAAAATATTTTTTCAGCGATAAAAAAGAAAAATATTGTGAAATATAACTACGATCATTATCAATCAATTAACAAAACAAATTGTGGTGAGCTCTGTCTTAAATTTCTTTATAATAATGGTTGAAAAACAATATTAATTCATTTTGTTAAAAATTTTTAAAGAGATATGTCGTACAGTTTTGTCATTAGTGGTAATTCCCCCACGCTTTCTGTTAATATTCATCCTCCAATATATTTAGATGAAAATTTTGAATATTCCATTGGACTTGTAAATTTTGAAACTTTTAATGCTATTCCAAATATTAATGAGACTAATAATCTTTTCATTTATGACTCAAATAAAGAAATAAGAATACCACCAGGTAGTTATGAAATAGATGATTTAAATAATTTTATTCAAAAATTTTTGGACAATCGTACTTTTCTTCATATTTATGCCAATAATAATACTTTACGAACACATATTAAAACAGATATTCCTATCTCGTTTCGTGATGGAACTATAGGAAAAATATTAGGTTTTAAAAATAAGGAATTAGAAGGTCTTAAGGAGAACATTTCAGATTTTCCAGCGGAAATTATTAAAGTAAACGCCATAAACATCGATTGTAATATTGCCGAAGGATCATATTTAAATGGAAAACCTGTTCATATAATACATCAATTTTTTCCTAGTGTAGCTCCTGGTTTTAAAATAATAGAATCACCACAAAATGTCCTTTACTTTCCTGTTACTGTAAAGGTAATAGACAATATAAACATTAAAATAGTAGATCAAGACGGTGATCTCATCAATTTCAGAGGAGAAACGGTAACAGTAAGACTACATCTTAAAAAAATAGATGAATAATGGTTATTTTATATAATAAAAAAGTCTCAAATTATAATTTTTCAAAAAAATTTTACTCTAAAAACATTAATAAGAAAGATACTAAACGACATTTAACTAGTAATAAATTAAACTCTCAAAGGTTAACACCTTCTAATAAAAAATTTCTGATAAGTTTAGGTTTCAAACTAAAATAAAATGGAATATTTAAATGTAAAAGAAAATATTCTTGTAGATGAATCAATATTAAGCTGGGAAATACTATCATTTGAACCTTTCAATCCTACAAAACTTGGATTAAATGATGAAATTAGAATTGCTCTACAACAAACAGGAAAATATCCTTTTCCTTGCAAAAGTGAATTATATTTAGAATTTCAAGTTACCAAAGAAGATGATACTCCATTGGCTAATACGGTATTAATCAACAATGCTCCAGCATTCTCGTTTAAAGAATTACGTTATATTTTAAATGGTGTTACAATTGATTCAGTTCGAGATGTAGGAATTACTTCAACTCTTAAAGGATACATATCATTTAATCAAAACGAAAGTGCTAAATTGGAAAATGCTGGATGGTATCCAAAAACGAAACCTAAAGAAAAAATTATGACTGATGAAAAAGGAAACGTTTCCCTATGCGTCCCATTAAAAATGTACTCGGGATTTTTTGAAGATTATAACAAAATAATTTTAAATTCACAACAAGAACTAATACTAATAAGAAGCAATGATGACACTAATGCTTTAGTAACCACAAGTGATGATGAAAAACCGAAAATTAAAATAACCAAACTTTGTTGGCGAGTTCCACATCTTACTGTGGCCATTCCCCAAGAATTGGCACTAACGAAAATTATTGATAAAAACAATGATATTCTTCTTACTTTCCGAAGTTGGGAATTAATTGAATATCCAGAGTTATTAGAAAATACAAGACATAATTGGCCTGTCAAAACCTCCACAAAAATTGAAACACCAAGACATGTACTAATTGCTTTTCAAAAGGATAGACGTGGTAATTTAAAATCAGATATGAGTAAATTTGATCATTGTGACCTAAGGAATATAAATGTGTTTTTAAATTCAGAAAGATATCCTTACCAGGATCTTCAGCTTGATTTTAAAAATAATAAGTTTGCTACCCTGTATGAAATGTTTTCTGAATTTCGTCAAGTATATTATAACTTTCCAATAGAACCAATATTTAATCCCAAAGAATTTAAAGATAATGCACCTATTGCTTACATTAATTGCTCTCATCAGAGAGATTTATTACAATCCGGCCCAGTAACCATGAGAATTGAATTTGAGACAAAAGAAAAAATATCGGGAAAAACAGCTGCGTATTGTGTTATAATACATGATAAAGTATTTAGCTATAATCCATTAACAAAAATTGTTAAACAACTTTAACTTCTCCCACCACATCAAATATCATTATTAAAATGAAAATATATCGAATAAGATCAGTTGTTTCTATACCATAGTTTGTTGCACATCAAATGGAATGTACAAAATACAAAAAGAAAAAATAGAACTATTTTTAAAAAAAATTAAACATCTAAAAAATCTTATTGAAGACTATTCGAAAAAACAATTTGTAATAAAAAAATTTAGTACTTTAAAAATTTGCTAAATAAAAATGAGAATAGTTATGGATGTTCAAGGATTTAAGGATGAACACAACAAGTTTATTCCTAAAGAACTTGCAATGTTTGATGGACATAAAATGAGTCATTATATTTTTAAACAACCATATCCACTACAAATGCTTCCACCAGAAACATACAAGCAAGCAGAATGGTTAATGAAATTTCATCACTGCATCAATTGGAATACAGGATATATTCCACTTCATAATTTTTCATCTATAGTAAAAAACTTAACAGAAAAAGGAGAATTCATTTATATTAAAGGAGAAGAGAAAGCTAATTTTATTAGAAAATATTGTACTAAGCCAATAATTGAATTGGACGAACAACCTGTTTTAATTAAATCATCTCCTAAATGTTTTTATCATTCTCAATCACCTTCAATGTGTGCCCTTTCTAATGTATTCTTTATGTATAAAAATTTTTTTATGAATGAATAAATTAACAATGAATGTAATAATATTTTTTTTATTTATCCACATCCCCACATTACTAACAGAAAATTATATTTTCCTATCTTTACATAATCAAATATTTAAACATAGCAGCCGTTACACAATAATAAAACAACTATAAAAATTTAAATATTTTATTTCACACTAACTTTAATTAACCAATAAATCAATACATAAATTTATTTCTTTATTGAGTCCAATTTTTTTAAGTTCATCAAAGAATTTTAACACATTTTTAGTCTTCAAAAATTCACTACACAATTCTGCTGCTTTTTTACAACAATTTGCATGATCAACATATTTTATATATAACAATAAATCTTGACCCTCACTTTCTTCTTCAATTAAACAAGATAAATATCTGGAACATGCTTCGTTCATAATGAACCCTTCATAAAGGTCCCTCACAAAATTTTCAATTTTAGGCATCATCTTCACCACGCAATTTGATTAGTTCTTGTAATACAACAGGATCTCTAATATATTGGTTTAAATGACGAACTTCATGATGAAACCAACTTAACTTCACTAATTCACGTATAAACTGTACAATATCTTTCTTTTGAAAATAACGTTCGCACAATTTCACAGCCTCTGTATGGTTTTTGGATATATCCAAATAATATTGAAACCAAGATGGACCACTATCAACTGCATAATGTTCGAACTCAAAAGCAGAACTTTTACATTTTTTATAAAATTTTTGAATTAATAAATTTAATTCACTTTCGTTAGAAGCAGAAGACATATTTCATTTTAGTATGTTTTAAGCTGGTAAAGTGTTGCTTTTATAATCAAAATTTAAAGAAGGGATACAAGGTCATGTTAACATGTATACGAAGTAACTCGAATGTATACGAAGTAACTCGAATGTATACGAGATAATTCGAATAAGAAAACAAAAGAGGAGGAGGATGAAAAGTGTTGATGATACGAGGTTTTTTAATAAGTATAATGAGAGATTTGAAAAGTATAATGAGAGAAGAAAAGAGGAGGAGGATGAAAAGTGTTGATGATTTACTCTTACTCCTCCTCCTCCTCTTTCCTTCTCTCATATATCCACTACTAACTCCCTTCCTGACGATGCGCTCAACTGTTTATGTCATCGGTCGGTTTTCCCACAGCGGCCACACACGATGCTCGCGATTGGCAGCGGGAAGAACTCTTGCACACTGTACCTTGGTATATGGCTCGGTATTATAATAGTAGAGCATCTTGAAAGACTCAAAAAAGCGCGATTTGACGCAATAAAATTATTTACCAAATGATAATGCCCATGATAAATTCCCGTAAAAATAATATTTTTTGATGTATGGTAAACGAGTTAAATCTCTGTATACTCTTCTTCTTCTTCTTCTTCTTCTTCTTCTTTCTTTGGTTTAGACGAAACGCCTGTTTTCCCTCACCACTCTGTCCACTATACATTCAAGTTGTCGCTCCATCGCTTTCGGGGGCGTCCTGTACTCCTACGTCCCGCTGGTGACTTATCACGTGTGACTCTCACAATTCTTCGGTCGTCCATCCTGTCAATGTGCCCATTCCATACTGTATACTCATGCCAAAATAATTATTAACATCATTACAATATTTACCTATTTCATGTCTCAAAAAAACACTTTTTTTCCACCGTGACAAACTAAAAATTTTAGAGTCAACTGGTATAACAAAAAATAACTCATAAAATATCGTCTTTTTCCTCACGTATAGCAAAATTTACTTGAAACTTGACAATACAAAACTAAGCTAAGCCCGTCGAGATTCTACGATTTTAAATTATGTCCCCAAGGAAACACCTTATATCAATTTCCCAATAATACATCTACCTCCAAGCACAACAATATCATGAAATAAACAATCTTTGCTACCCAGATGGGGATAACATGTCGTTGTAAAAAAGAAACAAGTATATAAAAATATAAATTGATAGATACGACTGTTGGTTTGTGGTAAAATCGCTATTTTAGGGATTTTAATTGAAGTTTTCAAAATTAGTTGCGGTATTCTTCATCAATTCATATACAACTGTAAGCTTCTAGTAATGAATAAATGTAATAAATATAAAACTGGCGTTTTCTCATTTTGTTTGTACTTTTTTTTTATGAATAAGTAAGATTATGCACTTAATTTAATTCCCACCAAAAAAAAAATTAGACATAGTGTACAAAGACAGAAAATCTAAACATGTAAAAAATGTCTAACTTACACAATTTTAACTATAAGTTCAAGCCATAGATAATAATTAGTGCTGTTTGTGACGTAAATTAGATGGATGAGACCTATCCAGGGATGTTGGGACAATGTAAGAACAATGAATGCATTTTGGAAACAAAGTTTGAAAACGTACAATTCTAGCGTTCGTGTGATCATTTTCATTAATCTGTTATTACAAAAATGCAAAAAACCCTTAAAATCGGCCATTTCTTGCATATCAAATATTTATTGCAAAATTAACTTTCTTTGCACCTTTTTTGATTTTAAAGCGGACAAAATGATACTTTATACTAGTAAATCAGATAATTTGTTGCTGAGATATTGTAATTTGTTTATCCCTAGAAGTCAAATGTTGATTGCTATAACTGTTTTTTTGGGTGAACATGTTGATCCCCACAAAGGCTCAATCTCTTCGTTAAGAATTAAATTTTCATGTCCTCTTCGAAGCTAGTGGAAAAATTAATTTTCAATCCCTTAAATACCATTCTCAAAAAGGGGGTGTGCCATTTCATAATTTTTCGAGCTACCCCAGATTTAAAAAAATAAACACCGAACTTGGTATGGCGCTGTTAATTTGAAGCTGCTAGTTCAATTTTCTCGTGCGCGAAAAATATCTATTTCTTTATAAACACAAACAGCCCCTTTTTAAAGCAACATTTAAAAGGTTAAATTCACTTTTCATTTGCTTATAACAACATATGAAAGTTTAGGCTTTCACGAAGGGAATGAACCTTGGTGGAGGTCAAAATGTTCACTCAAAACAAGTTATAGCAATCAATGTTTTGCGTCTTGGGATAAACAATTAACAATATCTCATTAACGAATTATTTAATTTACTACTACAAAACATCGTTTTGTTCAAAAAGGCGAGGGCTTTCATTTAAAAGCAAAAAAGTGCCAAAAAAGTTTTGCAAAAAAAATGACTGATTTTGAGGGTTTTTCGGCCTTTTTGCAATAACAAATTAACAAAAATGATCGCACAAAAGCTCAAATTGTAGATTTTTAAAGTTTCTGCAGCTTCTACTTGAAACTTCTTTTTCCAAAAGGTGTTCTTAGGTTTGGGGATTCAAAAACCTGTTTTAGCCAACTTTGGCCCCTCCTCTTTTAGTCCGAACCTATTTTTTGCTGTTACATTTTATATAGGGTTTGTTCTTACATTGCCCCCAACACTCTGGGGCAGATCTCATCCTTCTCGGAATTTACGTCACTATATGTTCCAAGCACAAAGCCCGAGCGCAAATTAATACTGTTTTCAACTCGAAGCTAACATGAATCACAGAAATTTTTGAAATAATGGTTTTTCATGTATTTTTTCTGTGATTTTGGATAATGTAGTGAGACTTTGAAAACTCGCTATTTGGACCTTAGGAAATTACAAAACGTGTTAAGGTGCGTATAAATATGACGAGCTGCGCTCGTGATGAGCCTGCTGCGAACTTACAGTGAGCTTGCAACAAGCCTCCTTTAAACTTTGCCAGCTTCGATTGAAGTCGAGCGCACCACGCAAATCTCTCACGAATGATTTACTTAGTACACAGTGAGCGAAAGAGGTAGACCTACACTGCCACGTTCGAAGATGAAGAACAAACGGCAGCTCTGTTAGTTTTATGCAGTGGAGTTTAACCATTTGTTTTGTTTTATATTTGTCATTATCCATAAAGTCTTTTCGGTCGGAAAAAAATAGACCATTTCATGGAAATAAGGCTTCCCAGTTTTACTAATATGTATTTTTTTTCTCATTTCCTTTATAAAGAACAGTACCAACTCCTATAGGAAACTGAGTAATAATTCTGACAAGATTGGTTAATCTTTTGATGTTATATTTTTTTCATTCTTTATCGTTTTCTGTGTTAATTTTATGCATGGGGCCTTACAAACGAAAGCAGCGCGCATTTTGCGTTCGAAACCATTCGAAGTCAAGTGAATCTTTGCCAGCTTTTTCGACTGAGGCTGGAATTATGCAATATTCGTGAGTGTCCAAGCTCAGATTCATTTAAGCAGTGGATCATCAGATTTGAGGCAACAAACTAGACGTTAAGAGCGTGCACGGTCTGCTCGTATTGACGAAAACATCGAACGAGTGATAGCGTCTGTATGAGCGAATCCAAGAACCTCAATTTCTAGATGATGTTCGGCTTTGTAATTATCCAGAACAACTTTGCGATGCATTTTACATCTCAACCTAAAACAACATCAACACCAACAATTCAGCTTGTACTAGATTTGAGAAAATCCGACTTTGGTTCAAAATCTAATTTGTCAATAAAAATGTTAGAGAGATTCCTTTATCTCAACAACTTTATCTTATCACATGAAGCCCATTTTTATCTAAATGCGTTTGTAATAGGCGCGGGTCTGGGGAGGGGGGGACAATAGCTCCCCCCTCAAAAGCTTCTTATTCAGAAAAGTAGACTCACCATTGCCTGCTGTATTAGAAACGTGAATGGTACTGACACCACCTCCCCCTCGTTGACAACTCGCTTTCGCTTGTCATACTGTGTGATCACCCCCCACCCAACACCTTCCAGTTCAGAAAAATAGAGTCGTCCCTGCCTGCTACAATAGGAACGTGAATGAGGATTTTCATGCAGAATAGCGTTGTCACACTGTTGTATGTTCGTAGTGTTGGGGTCTGTATACTGAGACCTGGTAGAACTATTGAACCTCCTACTGCTGCCCAGTCGTAAGAGTTGCTTTATCGGCTAGAGCAGGTCCTCTAGTCCTATTTCCCTCAGGAACCTTAGGATGTTAGACGACTTCAAGGTGGGTAGCTCCCCTTCTTCGATTTGATGTGTTCCCAAGAACAGCGTCCTAGGGTTTTCTAGAGTCCTGTACTCTAAAAGCATATGAATAGAGGTTTCGTCCTCCTCCTCACAGAATCTGCACTCTTCTCTTTCTACCAGTCCAAGTTTCTTGAGGTGTCCTTTCAGGTGGCAATGCTCTGTCAGGATCCCTGTCAGAACTCTGAGTTGGTTCTTACTGAAGCCTACGCATTATTTAAATCCCTGCTGGTCGTATGTCCCCGGAAGTATCTCCGCTTGTCTCAATCCATGTATTGTCGTCTAATAATTGGATCCCCTGCTTTCTTCTTTTATCTTTAGTTCTTCCAGCATTACGCTGCTACTATTGCCATACTGTTATACAATGAGGAAGTAAAGTCTGAAATAAATTCATTATTTAAAAAAAAACAGGAGTTTTTGATAAATTGTTATGGCATGTCGATTTTGTTTAGTTGGTACGAATTTTTTCCAGTAATTTGAGTTTTACAAGCTGATTTCAAAGAAGCTATGCTATATTCACCTTTAATTTTTTAAATAAGGATCTGATTTTTTGTACACTTTTAGACTTATTTATAAATTCTGGAGATTTTTTCTATTACATATGCTATATATAAATGCCGCTGTTTCGATTTATCTACAGTTGAAACACAAGATGAAATACATTAATTATTTACTAGCATAATTTATTCAATGGCCGGTTCCTTTGTCACATTTTATCAGATTGTCACTTTGAGTTAATTTTAACTAAAACGAAACTTACTGGGCAAAGAAGATGGAAATTCACATAGTAATAGGTTCTGGCTATAAGGTGAAAACCTAAGAAGAAGTATGTCAGCTATTTCAAGAAAAATATCCTAATTTTGCCCCATTTTCTCAATCGACAGTATGATTAAGTAGAAGTTTCATCGGCTTGGTCATATTCGAGATGCCCCAAGAAGCAGTTGATCAGCAACTAGTGGTGACAAAAAACTAGAAGTATTATGAAATCTCCAAGATAATCTCTATATTAACTGTAAGAAGATAGTTACAAACTTGGATATTGCGAAAACAATGGCATTAAACATACTGCATGCTACTAAGTATCATTCTTTCAAAATTGAATTCGTCCAAGAACTTTATAAAGATGACTATAACAATACTCTTCAAATTTGTGACCTGTTATAAGACATGTATTTTCGGGGTTCCATTTTTATTGAAAACATTGTCTTTTTCGGCGAATCCACATCTTGCATAAATGGTGATGGCAACACAAATTTATCAGTTTTGGTCGGATAGGAGAGGGACTCACTTAGTACTATGTGGGTTGAAAGCGTGGGTAATATCGTTATAGGATCGATCTTTTTTCATGAAAATTTAACTGGTAGAAAGATGTTTATAGTTTCTATAAGATCTTATTCCTGCTATTTCGGCACTGTTCTCTAAAGAACTAAATCCAGATTTCCTTAACAAAATATTTGATTTCAATAAGAGGGTTCCCTGCCTCCTTACTCATCCGAAGTTCACGCCTTATTTAATGATGTATATACAAACTGGTGGATTAGAAGAAGGAAAACTATTGAGTAGCCTTTGAGGTCTGCAGACTTAAAACCTTTTGATTTTCTTCGGTTGGATTACCTTAAATGTAAAGTTATCCAAAAAAAAACAATTGATATAGAAGACCTAAAGAATCGAATTATTTAAAAAATACGGTTAGTTACAGTAAAAGTAGACTTAAATATTCGGAGTGAATTTATAAATCGCTTAAATTGATGTCAATTAACCAATAGGAGAAATTTTCAACATTTAGTAAAGTGGTAAAATAACTGTTGTTATTAATTCGTTTCGTGTTATAACTGAGTTTAAAAGTTTACAAAAAATTGCGAATCACTTTGTTACAAATCAAAGTTGATTATAGCACACGTTTAAGTCACCCTATATAATGAAATTTTGCCAGACTTTATGTCCTCATTTTATAGTTTTTTCACCAATAGCAATTACCTACGGCCAAAGAGAAAATTGATATTTAACTTTAATTTATTAAAAAATTGTCCTGAATTTCGGGTAAAAAATATTTCTGGAATTAAAAACGAGTTTCGAAATATTTTATTTAAATTAATTCGAAAATATCTTTGTATACAAATACCAAATTCAATATCTATCGAAATAATTTTTAAATAATATTTTTGTGATTTATTTGATTACTTTTTTTTTTGGCCAGCAGCTTCTGTGTGGAGGCTACGCTCGCGACTTTTCTCAAACTGGCAGGGTTGAGGTGTGCCCTTTGACAAGGTTTGAGCCCTGAGGATGGTCCGAAAGAGAGACCGAAAGCGCTTGGCCGATTGTAATAATTTCAAATATACACTGAAATACAAAATCCGTCAATTTCCTATTTATTTTACCTACATTCAGTAAAAATATTTTAGGCAAAAATTATCCAAAATTACTTCTTCGGAACATAATTAAATAGTGTTTTGGGTGTGTATGCCAAAATTCAGATTTTGTGACCGCCAAATACTTTTTGTTGCAAAAGGATTATAAATTAATGTTTCTACATCCTGACGTATATTTTTATAGTAATATATATATATATATATATATATACATATATATATATATATATATATATATATATATATATATATTAATATATATATACATATATATATATATATATATATATATATATATATATATATATATATATATATATATATATATATGTTATGTTGGATATTCTCACGAGTGTGATGTGTAATCGAAGGTTTTCGGGCATCCCGTGTATGTGTCTCTCTCAGGACTGTTCGCTCGTAAACGCCATATAGTGAAAATGGTGAATGAGATTTCACCGAAACATCAGCTGCCTTACAGTTCTGAGAGGGGCTCAGCGCATACACTGGATGCCCGAAAACCTTCAATTACATATATATATATATATATATATATATATATATATATATATATATATATACTAAAGTAAACAAAAATCGTTTTATTAGTAGTTTGGAGTAAATACTTTTTAACCGACTTCTAAAAGAAGGAGGTTCTCAATTCGTCGCGTATGTATTTTTTTATGTATGCACATTGATTACTCCGAAACGGCTGCACCGATTTGAATGAAATTGTTTACGGTACGTTCAGGAAGTTGCTGCGGTGGTCCAGTATTTTTTTAGATGAAATTGGTGCAGTAAAATCCAAGATGGCGCTTACAATGTGGCGGCCAAAAAAATTAATTTTGTCCGATTTTCTCCAAAATTGGTATGGAGGAATTTTCGGAGTTGTACCCAAAGAATCTGAAGTTATTTCTAAAAAATTCAAAGTGGCAGATAAAAAAATTTAATTTTGTCCAATATTCTCCAAAATTGGTACGAGAGAATTTTCGGGGTCGCACATGACAAATCCATAATTATATTTAAAAAATTCAATATGATTCTCCCCAAAATTGGTATAGGGGAGTTTTCGAGGTCGTACATAACAAATCTTAAATTATTTTAAAAAATTCAATATGGCGGATTCAATATGGCGGAAAAAAAATTTAATTTTGTTTGATTTTCTCCAAAATTGGTATGGGGATCTTTTTGAGGTCGCACACAACGAATAAAAAATATTTTTAAAATACTCAATATGGCGAATCCAATATGGCGGTCAAAAAAATCAATTTTGTCCAATTTTTTTTTTTAAATTAATATGGGGGAGTTTTTCGAATAGCACATTACGTATCTCATATTATTTAAAAAAAAAAATAAATATGGCAGATCTAAGATGGAGGATTAAATATTCTACATATCTCGATTTTGTCTAAAGCCAGTATTAGTATTGGGGGATTTTTGTTAGTGTTAATTAGGAAATTAAAATAATTTTTGAAAAACTCAATCTGGCGGAATCAATATGGTGTCCTAAAAATTTAACTCTTTTTCGACTTTCTCCAGGACTCATATAAAGGGTTTTTGAGGATGTAAATTATGAATTTAATAGTATTTTTCAGGATACAATATGGCGAATCCAATATAGCTGAATAAGGATTTTACATTTTTCGATTTTGTTCAAATGTGGAACTGAATCGTTTTTGAGGATGTAAATA
Source organism: Diaprepes abbreviatus (assembly GCA_034092305.1). Lineage (NCBI taxonomy): Eukaryota > Metazoa > Arthropoda > Insecta > Coleoptera > Curculionidae > Diaprepes > Diaprepes abbreviatus. The sequence goes on from JASJET010000122.1 coordinate 13,549,483, forward strand.
GTGAATATAAAATTATTTTAAGAAAATATAATACGTCAGATGCAATATGACCGTTTAGAAATTTTAAATTTCTGGATTTCATTTAAAATTGATACTAGGGGGCTTTGAAGGGTTTAGATTTATATTAGATTAAGACGCTAAAATTATTTTTTTGAAATTCAATATGACGGATCCAATATGAATTTACCTTATTCGCATTTTTTCAAATTTGGTATTAGGGGGTTGGGAAGTGGTGTATTACGAATATGAAGTTAATTTTTTATGACCATTAGGTTAATAAGATCCAAAATGAGGGACTAAAAATTTTATATTTTCCGGTTTTATATAAAATTGTTATTGAGGGGTTCTTGGGGCGTATACAAACTCAATATACAATATAAGATATATCGGGCTAAGAAATTTACGTCTCAATTTCTTTAAATATTGATATTGGATGGTTTTGGGGCCTATATTACCAATCTAAAATTAATTTGAAATTTAAGATAGTGGTTTTATTATGACAGACTAAATATTTGTTTGACACAATTTTATTGGTATTTGGAGATCTCTAATAATAAAAAGAATTTTTAGTGGTTCATTTTAGGGTGATTTACAATTCTGGATAAAATGGATACTTTTTTGCCACCTTGGAGTCATTGCGAGGTACACTAATCTCGATTAGCACTTAGTTCAAATAATTTCTGAATATCATAATGAATTCAAAACTAAAAATCGAAAAATAAAATTTTCATACATAAATTGAACCGACTTCTAAAAGTGCGCCAAAGAGTGGAAAATAACTATAAATTTTTATATGAATTTGAAATTTTTGAAGTCTGCGCCAAATTATTTATAAATGAAATAAATAACTACTAATATGTTATATTAAGAAATCAATTACAAATAAAGTATTTTTAATCTGTTTATGCAAATCGCATTTTGTCAGGTATTAGTTTGGCGCCGACTTCAAAATTTCAATTTCATATAAAAATTTATAGTTATTTTTCACTTTTTAGCGCACTTTTAGATTTTTTTTATAAAAATTTTATTTTAATATAACTATTCTTTTTATTTCCTCCGATGGTCCGATTGCTGATCATGACTTGAGATAAAAATCATTCGATATTCAAATCAACTACCTACATCCCTATTAACTTTTTAGTTTATTTAATATTTTGTTATTTTTTCATCTTAGCAATCGTGATTATTCCCTTTCTGTTTTTTCTACATTCTTTCTGTCTTAATTTTGGCAGACAAAATTCAAAGGTACTTGATTTCTATGCATCTAACTATAAAAGACGGTCATAAAAATTGAAATGAGGTTTTATATCGGAAATAAATTTGTAATTAATAAACCTTCCCAAATTAAATAGTTTTATTTTTGTTCTCAAATAACTGCTACTAAACATGACCTATAAGGACAGGCAAGCAAAATAATGTGCCTATGTGCCTAATATGCGACAGATTTTTAAGCTATAACACTTTGAAACAATCCATATTGGAGGACTATCTGAGAAGATGCCACCCTGATAAAACAGATTAAGATTAGAAATACTTTGAAACAATAAAAGGAAAACTTTAGAAGAGACCCACGCTTCAATCTCAAAAAAAAAGGTGATGTTTCGTGGGCGTCTTACAATATCTTTCTACTGAATTTAGCCAGAAATTGTTAGAATACAAACTTTCCTATAATATATTCAAAAGAATCTCTTTTAGTAAGTTCAAAGACGTATTGATGAAATGAGTCATGATGCCGAAAGCTTCTCCATACAACTGAACGAGTCAATTTTACCTGGCACTAATTAATATAAGTTCGTTTTTTTATAGAGCAATAAGAACTGCTGTATATATATATATATATATATATATATATATATATATATATCCTCCATGATATGCTACTCAAAATTGATGAATGAACTAAGGTAGTAGACACAGATATACGATTTTTGACAAAAAACTTCACCAGGATGAATGCAGTTACTTTCTAACATTAACAAAAGTGTTTGCAAAATGGGGAGATTTACTTACTACCAACAGTTAAACGTTCTTCATGCTGATTTTATAAAGGTTCCGTATATTCTGAACATGAACATATCAAGTTGGACTCAAAGTTCTTTTATATATATATATATATATATATATATATATATATATATATATATATATATATATATATATATATATATTTATTTATAAGGAGAGAGACACAAATAGTGTAATGAATGAGAAAAAGTTGCAAGACTGCACAAATTAAAATTTTAGTTTGAGATTAGCTTTGTGCTAAGACTTTTTACTGTTTATTTACTTCTAGATATTAAATGAAAATCCTAATATTTTTAAATTCAAAATATGATTATTTTATAACCCATAATGAAAATTTTATATACTTTTTTTTACTTTATAATGTTAATATTGATAAAATGAGAAACAATAAAAAAAACCTAAACAAATTAGAAATAAACCTGAAAATAATTTTTCAGTTGAATAAACAGTAAAATTTGTAATATTAACATAGCTGAAATTAAAGCGTAGTTTTAATTAATTTATTACTGATTGAAGTTTCGAAATATTGCTTTATCTCCAGTTATTAATAAATACCATTTCTATACTTTTCATTACCTGCAATCTCATATATATAAACCGATATAAATATAATTTGCACATATTAGCATTTTATATATACTCGTTTTAATTCATATATTGTTTTCCCATAATTTCTTATTATGTTTCTACGTATTGGCTATTTCGGGTGAGAGGTACCAAAAAACCATTTTTTGTAATGGCAAAATCAAAATTTACGTAGCACTAGTTTATGGCCAGAAGTGTCATGATGTATATGAATATAACTTTAAGAAAACTTTTAAATAATCTTTTTAACAGAGAGTAAGTCTAGATTTGTTGATTGAAACGTTTGCTGAGGTGGCTGTTTGAACTGGAATTTTGGCATCGGTTCGATCCTACATTTGTCATCGGGTTCAATCAGTTACAATGAATGGTTACCATTTTACTCCTTTCCAGGCTACCTCAAGAAGGTCATATGAGGCCGCTTCTTTTTATTACATACAATAATAATTTCAAAACAGCATATTTCTTTTACACTTTGGCGATTTAAAGATTTTCCGTACAATTAGCAACATAAATGACCGCAATAAGCTTAAGCAGGTCCCTAATTTGTGGCTTCGCTATTGCCAAAAAAGCAACATTTTTATAAACTTTACTATATGTGGCACTAAAACTTTTTCAAAGAAGAAAAACTGTGTCTTTAACAATTACACTATAAATAATGTTGTCATTTTTTGGGTTACTAATATTAAGGATGTTTGGGTTATTCTCTACAGCCATTACAAAGAACTTATCACTGAGGCAAACAAATGGCTAGGATTTATTTACAAAACTTGTAAAGAACCTTAAGAATCTGGAAATTTTCCTGATTTGTATTATTATTAAGTATATAGTAAATTATTTATCATTGGCCTCAGTCCTATGGAACCCCTACTATAACGTACATACGAAGAGAAATAAATGGGTTCAAGCAAGGTTTCTTAAAGTATTGGCCCTCAAGGCAGATTGATCAATTAGGCAGATGCTGGAAGATTTAATATTCTGTCGCTGGTTCAAAAAAAAAATTATTTCGGACTTATGGACCATTTTCAAACAAGTTAATAAATTATTAAATTCCTCATTTCTTTTATCCTATTTATATTTTAAAGTACCTGAAAAGAATTTTAGAAATTTCGAGTTAATATCTCATTCCATAGAATGAATTTAGTTCAGAACACACCCCTGATTTAAAAGCAGTTTAGTTTGATAATTTTGTAACACTACAGTAACGTCAGTGTGTTTAAAAAGAAAATTACAAATTATTTCCAAATTATTACATTTGTAAACCTATAAAGTATTGATATACTTTTTTCATTACTGGAAAATTAAAGGAAACAATTGTATAGAGCGGCAACGTGCTTATTGGTTTTATACCTCATATAAAATCCCATAATTGGTTTCTATCCTCGTAATGGCCCCTATGCATAGGTAAAAATCGTTAATATTCTAGGTATAATAGCAATTCTTGAGAAAATTGTTTATGACAAATGTAAACACACTGGTATCATTTTTAAGATAAATAAATATTCTTTCGATATATTCTACTAGATATAATGTGTTTTACTTAAAACAATAGCTTAAAATGGAATTGAAAATATAGAAATTTACACAACAATTTTCGATACCGTGTATGTATAGACACAGTTTGTTCAATTCTGGACCAAACTCCAATTTATGCACTCAGATGGTCGATTGTATTTACTTGTCTCTCCTTAAGTTCAATTTTTTTTTTATTTCTGTAGGATGACAATTGGGTTTTTTAGTTTAGGATGAAACAAAATATATTAAATCAAACCCATTTACAACTTACCTTTCAGTGGAAAAGTATTTAGTTACTTGTCATTTTAATTATTATCTCAACCAAGAAATCTCATCCGTTGTTAAAAAAAAGAGTAAAGAACGATGGCGTGGGAATTAAAATTTCTGTGAAATACTGACCGGCCAAAAATAATTAAAAAAAGGTAAAGATTTGGCGACGTCTTATTTTAAAACAATTAAAAATAAATAAATATTATGCGCCATACTTTTCTGAGAATACGATATAGCCCCAATCGAATACTAGAGTGCTAAATGCACACCCTGTATATTATATTAATAATATTAAAAATTTCCCTTCAATTTCTACTTTTTCTATAATTAAATACCTTCATTTTAGTTTACAAATAACTGCTACTAAATATTGCCGAATATAAAAGGAAATTTATTCAGTTTAGCGTTAATTACATTGCTTTACAAAAAACAAAAAGTGGTATGTATCGGAGGTTTGAGTATACTTCTCTTATGTATTTTTCGACGCTGAATTCGAATCTATTTTTAGTTTTGCTTCACTTGAAAAAGTAGGCCAAACTTCCTGTATGTTACTTACGCGAGATTAACTTGAAGCTTATAAACTGAAATTGATAAATCCTATATTCATAACCATCGAACCCATAACCTTAAAACAATAAAATAGCCCTTCGATCATAACTCATCCTATAAACACTAACTTCATCAATCCTAAGGCTACAGCTCTAAATCGATAAACCCAAACTCTCTAACTCCAAATTTGTATTTCCCAAATCCTTAAACTTCAAACCTAAATAACCCAAATCCATAAATCCAAACCCATATGCCCTAAAACTATTTGCTTGAAACCTATAAAATCCTAATTCATAAACTTTAAACCCATAAACCCCAAATTCATGATCCCCAAACCCATAAACCCAAACCCGTGAACTTCAAACTCATGAAACTCTAACCCTTGACCTCTAAACCCATAAATTCCAAACCCACATTTACCAAATCCATCAACCCTAAACCCATTAACTTTAAATTAATAAAGCCTTAACCCATAAACCCATTAATTTTAAATCCATTAAGCCCTTACCAACAAACCTACAATACATAAATCCAAACTCATTAACTGAAATCTCATAAACTCTAAACCCACAAGTCTAAAATACTTAAATCCAAACTCATCAACCACGAACCAAACTTTTACTTTTCAAACCAAAGAGGCCAGTTCCATAAACTTATACCTCATAAAGCTCAACTCGTTATGCCACAACCTTGCAAACTCTAAATTCAAATACATAAACTCAAAATCCATAAATTCCCAGTTGTAAACTCTAAATCCCAATCATAAACTCTAAATTCCCAATCATAAACTTGTACACATAAACTTTAAACAGTTTGAGTTCTGAACCCACAAACTTTCAATCCACGAACTCTCATACTATAAACCCCATACATATAAATCCTAAACTTTCAATGCATAAACGTTGAATCTGTGGCTTTTTTTATTCTAAAAATGTGTTAACTTCGAATTTGTGTATTTCAAGCTGGTAAGTTTATTGATCTCGGCCATTGTAAAAAAAAATTTTGTATATTAAATACTACATCTGTGATTTTTGAAATGAAATTAAAAATATATATTTTTATGTTTTCATAAGTTTAAAATTCTAAGTTGATAAACTAAAAACTGTTTAACAGTGCAAATTTTTTTAAAGTGTATTTACAAATTTGAACACAAAAGCACACAGGTATAACAAAAATATATTAATTTTGAATACGCAAAGTAAAAAACGGTTTTAAATTCTTACTGTACTTCATGTATTTTAAATAGGGGTATTTTACGAAGGTAATCTCGTGTGTATTTTATATTGATTGCTACATAATTTTTCGTTAGTACTTTATTTATATTTTTTTTTTGATTCTTTTAATATTTTTAAGGTTGAATTTTACAGACTGTTGTTTATTTTATATGCTAATTGAAAAAAATTTAAAAATCAGAAAATGTAATAATAGTCCCAATGATTCTTGCTTTCTATGTGGTAATACCTTCCAAGTAATAAACGAACTCATGAGTCCCAAAGAGTATCTGTACAACTTGCATTAACGATATATAACTGCAAAACCTAATAAGCCTAAAAAAATTATAGATGTAGATTTGAAAAATAGCAGTTAAGATTGTGCTCAAGACGGTATTTTTTTTTTGTAGAGAAAGTAATCTAATATTGTTTAGTCAATTAACATTAAATGACCTTGCACCTGACCTATATCTTTCTAAACAGCTTCCAGAATTACTAGATTCTCGGGTCAAAGAAAATGACATGTTACAGAATAGAGCCAAAGTTACACGCTATCGTAATAAAGACGAACCTTTCAAAAAATATTTTTCTACAGAAAATTCTATGGTATACTGTAATTATATTGAAGGATTGATGGATGAGTTAAATGCCACTTACTTGTCTAATGACTGTAGACTTTTATTAGATTCTTAGAAAAGATATTTTAGAGCTGTGCAAGTACATAATCGTAATAAATATGCTTCACGACCAGTTGGCTATTCCGTAGAGCCTACTGAAGAATATGACAACATTCCGTTTATATTAGTTTGGTTTATATATACAGACTTGAAGATTGCTATCATTGCTTTAGGTCAACCAAGTTATTAAACTAAATACCCTTGTTTCATTTGCAAATGGGATATTTGTGATCTTACATAACACTACGTAAAAAGAAATTGGTCAACAAGAAAAAAATTATCACCTGGAAATAAGACCATTCTCAAATTACATTTAGTTGAATCATCTAAGATACCACTTCACATTAAATTAGTTTTAATAAAGCAGTACGTTAAAGCTATGAATGTTCTAAATAATAGTGAATTTCAATACTTACATTCCAAATTTCCAAAGATATCACAAGCAAAAATTAAGGAGGTGATTGCGAGATCAAGTTCTTGAAAGGAAAATGGTAGACTAGCAAAAAAAATCTTGACAGAGTTTTATTGAAGTAGGCACTAAATTTTTAGGAAATTAAAAGGATGCACAGTATGAACAAATTGTTCAAGTTAAACTTTAAAAACTTAGAAAGTTTAGTAAGTCTGAAAATTCCTTTTCTACATTCCCACTTAGGTAACTTTTCGGAAAACCTTGGAGATTTGAACGAAGAGCAAGGAGAAAGATCCCACCAAGACATGTAAGAAATGGAAAGACGTTATCAAGGCTACTGGGATGAGAACACATTATTGTTAGACTTTTAAAAGAGATACCAAAACTACTCACAAAAGAAAAATAATGAGAAGATTTTTGACGACCAAAAGTATACATGCGAAACAGAGAAAAAATATCTAGCTTTGAAAATAATAATGAAAGATTGAATCGTGAAAGGCAAAGGGGATATTAATCAAGCACCCAAATTGTGAAAGACGAGGAGAGTTACGTTAATCCAGCAGCCCGATCGTGAGAAGCGAGGGGACTTACGGTAATTCAATCATTATAAGATTTAATCAAAAAAAGTGGTTTATTTACGCACCTCTGGCTTTATTCCAAAATTCTGACGCTGGAGCAAAACTAAAAATAGATTGGACTTCAGTGTATAAGAAAGGTGCACTCATGCCTCAGATGCAGACCACTTTTTTTATAAACCTGTCTTATTTAAAGTTCAAATTTATTCCCTCGTTGTGGGATGTGTTTTAGACAAGGACGCAATATAACCATAAGTTTCAGGATAATCTGATAAAACTTAGGAAGATATGAAATACTATTAAATACTAAAAGATAAGCTCCAGTAGAGACTCACGTAGGATGGTAAAATTAGAAAGCAGCATACAGATATTTGATAAAATTGTTCTACACAAAACTGCATATAATATTCTCAAAAGAATCCCTGTGAGTAACAACATAGCCCAAAAATGAACTGAAATAACAGGTCACGATATTGAAAGCTGTGTAATTATCTGCGGATGACCCAGTTCTCCATAAAACTGTACGAGTCAACTTTATGGGGTACTGATGCACTGCTCTTGGCGAAAGTTTGACAACAAACACTAATCTTTGAGAGTTTATTTCATGGAGAAACTGATTTCTTTATCAAATATAATATCAGCAGCAACAGATTGAGCACCTGTCGTGGTTGCGCGTTAACACGGTTTATAAGATATTTAAAACAAAAGGTCCTGCGTCATCCATTGACAAAATTCAGATTAACGTATTGAATTCTAGGTTATTCTCGCAGTTGTGTGAAAAAAACAATGAGAACTTTCATCAATTACTCCTTTGTACTGCAGTATGCGAGATATGGAGAGACTTATGTTTGACAAAACTTTTTTCACATTTTTTGAGACTGTTTTACAGTTTTGAGATCCTAAAAATTCTATTTTATAAGAAACCTTAGTCAAATGAAAATCAGAAATTGTCTACGTGACAGATTTGTTTACCATATGTAACGAGGTTAACTTGCAATTGTAAGGTGACTGGATTTAATGAAAACAAAGTTCATCATTGCTGAATTGCTTTCCTGAATTAACCTTATGCGGTAAAACATTGGACTACAAGAATTTTCCCAGTGCTCCAACTTGTTACAGACATGCTGCCAGGATGATGAAATTTCGATCTATATTTAATATTTTAATACTTTAAAACTAGATTTGAAAATATTTTAACGTATTACAAAAATAATTGATCGGAATAAGTACTAATGAAAAACTTGAGGTGCAATTTCGGAATTGATTTTAGCAATTTTGGCTTCAGGACTACGTATCCTGTATTATGAAGAATTTCAGATCGTTTCTGGTGGCTTTTCGGTATTCATACCTCGTGCAAAAGTGTTCTAGAGCGACTGTTAATCGTCTTAGGAAAAAACAAAATGGAACTCACAGGCCGGGGGGATTTAAGATTACTTCTGATTAATTTTAGGATCAATATTGAAAATTTGGTATCAGAGCATCAGCCTCTTCTCTCCTATTAAAAGTATTTTATTACAATCATCAAAGTTTATGGTAGGTAGGAAATATGGATCGTAAGAAAAAATTGAAGCTACAGCGATTTTTGCGTTCTGCTTGCTGTGCCTCAAACATTTTGTTTATTTTAAAATTGTCTGCTCTAGAGTGAACCTTATCAAATTGAGTAACTGTGTATCAAATGGTGATAAAATGCACAACGCGGCCGTGTATCCTGCTGGGTACCGTATCAGAGACAGCATAAAAAACATCAACAATGTCTATTGTTATGTTATTTTTCAAACCATTTTCACCATGCTGATAAGAGCACGATTAATTTGATAAAATTGGAAACTTTAACAATTGAGAATACAGGAGAGAGTGGCGGATCCAAGAGGGAGGGGGGGGCGATTACCTCCCAAGCTTTGAATTCAGGAAAATAGGCTCGACTTTACCTCTTACACTAGGAATATGAATGCTGTTGACATCTTCCCCCTCCCGTCGACAACTCGCATTCACTTGCGATCGCCTCCCCCAACAGCTTTGAATTCAGAAAAATAGACGGAACCCTGCCTCTTATCTAGGAACGTAAATGTTGTTGGCATCTCCCCCCCTCCTTTCGACAACTCGCGTTTACTTGCAATCACCCCCCCCCCCCTCCCCAAGAGCTTTGAATTTAGGAAAATAGACCGGATCCTGCCTCTTACTTAGGAATATAAATGTTATTGGCATCTCCTTCCCAGTCAAGAATTCTTGTTCGTTTGCGATCGCCCCACCCCAAGGGCTTTGATTTTAGAAAAATTGACCCGATTGAAATGATACCGTCCCACCTTACAAATATAGGCTATAAACAAATCTTCGAAACTCTCTAAGAACATTTGTACAATATTGAACTCTACGGATCCAACAATAAGAATAAGATAACTAAAAATTATTCGGGATCAATCGAAGTCCAAAATGTTTTAACTATACGAGAAATTTATGAACTTAGTCTTACATCGAAAACTGAAAAATGAGGTGTCGTAATACGTTGACTTTTCAACTCGGGGTTGATGTAATTTTTTTAAAAAACAACTTTATTACTAGAATGAGATACAAGCTGTATAAGACTAACTATCGTTATGCATATTGGTTATATTTATAACTTAAAATGTGCTGATCTTGCATGGGAACAGACGCTTTTAGAATCTGAGAATTGATTATGCAACGTTGCGTAATATTGCGACATAAACCGTTCTCACGAGAATGTAACTCCTCCGCGCTGAAGTTGAAAACTTATACTTCGTATATGTTTTCAAAATATTTGATTATTATCCTGTTCGTGACTTATCTCATTTTTTAAAGCATTCTTAGATTCTTTTACAATTTTATAATAGATAATATATATATTAATAATTCCAATAATGATATATAATAATATTGTCCAAATACTGGACTTATCAGTATAAATCGGTACATTGATTTCTTCTATTTTTCTTCTTTCTTCTTCCAATTTGATCTTGATATCTTTGGTTGCCTTGAGGTTTATGAAATTGAGGTCCATCGTGGGTGGTTCGTATATTATTGATTTTTGCTGATTAATATGGCTCCAATTCAATACTGGTAGATTGACTATAGAGAAATCCAATTGACTTGTTTTATAGGTTTCGAATATTATTGATTTTATTCGAACTTTACATTCGGCTGTGGATTCTAGTAGATAGGATCCAAATAAGAGTTTGTTATTTTCTGTCTTTCGGCAATTTACTGTGCCAATTAAATTGGTGGGTACTGTAATTAACCATTTCCCACCAATGATTTTTGTTACTTGAATTTCGTGTAGCTGAACTTCAAAGGGGTGGCAAGACGTAATGTTCTTTTCGTGTTTGATTAGTTGAACAGCACAGGAAGGGTTGTTTTCTATATGGGACGTATGGACTTCCTTGCAAAGGTAACTTTCTGGCTGGATTTCGGAACAACTTTGGTCCATGTAAGCGTATTTTTCAGTACTAAGTGCCAGGTATGGTTTATAGGGGATGTTTACAAGAAATGATTTATTGTTGGGGACTGGTACTGGGAACAATTTGAAATATTGATATATTTTTTCTTCGACAAGTGGAAGTTCTAATATTAAGATTATATTGAAGTCCTCTAGAAAACTTTTAATTTTTAATATTTTTTCAAAATTTAATAAATTTTCAGAAGTACCGTCTAAGGGTAGTTTATCTGTGCTTAGATAGTTATTTACTTTTTGTATTTCTTTTAGTAGTTCTTCCAGTTTAACAATTGAATTGTGAAGAACGTTAATTTTTGCAAAAGTTATTGAAACTTCGATTTTTTCGAGAATATCGTAAATGGATTGATAGAGTAATATAATTTGGTTTATTACATTATATATTAAATAATTTTGTTCAAACTTGGCTTGTTGAAGTTCAACCTTTTTTATCATTGTTTCTGTTTGTAAAATATGCGATTTTAACACATATTCGTTGTGCGTGATATTTGCTATCATTGTTTCGAATTTGCCGACTGTAGAGTCTAGAATTATAATTTGGTTGCTAATACTTATTTTTAATTTATTTTGGTTTTCTTGTAGATTTTTGATTTTTGCGTTAATTTGTTCCGCGTCGTTTTGATCTAGATTTCCCGTAATACTTTTCAGAAATGTTCCTAATGGGTTAAATAGGCCTCTTTTATTTCTGTGTGTATATTTAAACGGAATTATTTGTTCGATTAAATTTACTATTCTTCGTTCGAATGTTTTTAAGGAGATAAGTGAATTAAAGTATGTTTCGTGGTAGTTGGTATTGTTTTGAATATTAGTGGTAACAATTTTCGCATGATTTTTTAGAGTTTCAAATTATTGATTAAAGGAGCAAGAATAATTTTTTGAATAAAAGTCCAATGATTAGACTTGATTTGTACCGTTCCTAACCTATAGGGTAGTATTCCTGGGTGATCATTCAGGTTGTAGAATTTTACTGCGTTTATGTTGGTCCAGCTCCATTTGGAACAATGGGTATTATTTTAGTTTCGTTTATGTGGATAATTTCTTTTATTTTTGTTTTCGGGTTTTCGATTTCGATCTTATTGTTTTCTAGTATTTTCGTTAAAATGAAGGGCCCGGAAAATTTATTTTTTATTTTACTCGACCTATCAGTGGATTTCTTGTAAATTTGAGAACCTATAATTAAATCTTTCGATTTTTATTTGCGTTAATTTTATCGATAATTTTTTGTTTCATTTCTTTAGTCTCTTGGATGATTTTGTCATATAAAATTTGAGTGTTATTTTTATGATTGGCTAAATATTAGGTGAATACATGGGATGGTATTAGATTCATAGGATCTCTGGAGTCTGTGTGTCCTAAAACAAGTTCGTAAGGTGCAAAATTCGTACTTGAATGTATCGTGTTATTATAGGCAATAATTGCGTAAGGCATAAGATTAATAATATTCGCGTTGGGGTCTGATTCCTTTAAAATTCTAATATGTTCAATTAATGTAGAATGGAGTCTTTCTATTGGAGAATTCGATTCGTGATGATAGGGTGTAGTGAAATGTATTTTTATATTAAGTGCTTTTAGTAATCCGTTGACCGTTTCGTTTTTGAATTCCGATCTGTTATCAGAAACTATTTGCTTTGGAATACGTAAAAATGAAAAATATTTTATTAGTTGTTCGCAACAAGATATAGCGTTTCCGTCATAAGGTAATGCTTGAGCATATTTTGAAAATTTATCTATAATAGTAAGAAATTTTTGTTTTCCGATAATGAATGTGTCTATATGGACTATTTCAAAGGGTTTACTTGGTGTCTCTGTTAATATTAGGGGTTGATCCGGTGGTTTTCTGTTATATTTTGCTCTTTGGCAAATCTCGCAATTGTTAATGTATTTTACGATATCAGATTTTAACGATTTCCAATAGTAATTTTGTTTTAGAAAAGTTCGGGTTTCTTCAATTCCGCGATGGTTTGTTTTACCTTCATGTCTATATTTTATCATTAATTCTCTTTCGTAGGGTTTAACATTATTAATGAGCTTTGTGCATTCTATTAGTTTTAGGTTTTTGAAAAGATTACTCATGGATTGTTGAAAATAAGGCCGTAATTCTTTTGAAAAGAAATAAACGTGAGTAGTTTTATTAGTTAAAAATTCTTTTAGAAATTTATTTATTGTTGACATGTTTGTTGGTAAAGTTGCGTGAATAATTTGGTTTCCGTCAAAGTTTTCGCGTTCTGTTTTGATATAGGTATCATAGGGGGATTTTTTGACTATAAATTGATGAGGTTTATTATTGATTATTTCATCTAATAGGGTCATGTTAGAGTAATTTTCTGTCGCATTAGTACTATGTATTGTGTTAGTTTCTTTAGAATTATGTGGGGGTCTTATTTGAATGTTTTGAAGGATTTTAATTTTGGTTTTTGATTTTTTAATGGTTCGATTGGTTGTTCACGAGTTTGATTAATATTTCGACTTGCGTCGTCTGGGTCTAAATTTTCGGGATTGAATTGACTATAACTCTCGTCTAAAAATTTATCAATTTCTTGACTGATGTCGCCAGGGTTATTTAAAATTGATTCCGATTCTAACGCGTTTAATGATATTCGACTAAGTGCGTCAGCATTGGTGTTTTGTTTTCCTTTCTTGTAGATTATTTCATAATCGTATTCTTCGAGTTTAAGTCGCCATCTTATTAATTTTGAGTTGGGTTCTTTAAGGTTAAATAGCCAAACAAGGGGTCCATGATCCGTATAAATCTTAAATTTTCGTCCAAAAAGGTATGGTCTGAAATATTTACATGCCCATACTATCCCTAAAAGTTCTTTTTCTATGGTAGAGTATTTTTGTTCCGTTTCGTTTCGTTTAGCGTTCGTGATGCGAATGCAACAGGATTGTCATTGGGTGGGTTTCCTTGTGATAAAACGGCGCCAAGGGCTACATTTGAGGAGTCGGTTGTAAGGACAAAATGTTTTTCGAACTTTGGATATTTTAAAATAGGAGAGTTTATTAGTAGGTTTTTTAAATTATTAAAAGACTGAATGAACATTGGTGAATGTTCGACTTTTGCGCCCTTTTTTAAACATCGTGTTAGGGGTTTAGAAATTTTTGCAAAGTCTTTGATGAATCTTCGGTAATAACCAGCTAGTCCTAAAAAGGATTTGATTTCTTTTTGAGTTTTGGGAATAGAAAAATTCTTTACTGCGTTTACTTTATCAGGGTTTGGTTTGACACTTTCGTTTGTAATTTTGTGTCCTAGATAGGCAACTTCTTTGTGTAAAAATTCTGACTTATCTAATTGTATTTTAAAGTTTGCTTCTCTTAGTCGATTAAAGACTTTTTTCAATCGGTCAATGTATTTTTGGAGTGATGTAGAAAATATAATTATATCGTCAAAATAAACTGAGCATATTTCGTTTTGAAGACCACGGAGGACATTATTCATGACTCTTTGAAAGGTTGAAGGGGCGTTTTTTAGTCCAAAGGGCATTCTTTTGAATTCGTAATGACCTGTGTCTGTAGAGAAGGCTGTTTTGGGAATATCGGTGGGGTCCATCTCTATTTGATGAAAACCTGTCGCGAGGTCTAGGGTTGAGAAATATTGTGCTTTCCCTAGCTTATCGAGGATATTCGATATGTTAGGTAAGGGAAATTTGTCATCTATCGATTTTAAATTCAATTTCCTGTATTCAATTACAATTCTCCACTTGCGCTGTCCGCTCGCGTCTAATTTTTTTGGTACTACCCATATTGGGCTGCTCCATGGTGAATTTGAGTTTTGAATAATACCGTTTTCAAGCATTTTGTTAATTTGCATTTTTACCTCTTGTTTATGAACTTCTGGGTACCTGTATGTTTTAGTAAAAATAGGCGTTTCGTCTGTTAAATTGATTTTATGTTTAATCTGATTAGTAAAGGTGAGAGGAGCACCTTCCGTATAAAAGATGTCTCGATATTCATAACAAAGTTTCCTAATCGCTTGATATTCTTCTTTGTTACAGTGAGCTAAACGTAAGTTTTTGTAAATCATCAATATACTCGTTAATTTCCGTGTCTGTTTCCATTTTTTCGATAAAATTTATTTCGTTCTCATTCACGATTTCGATGTATAAAGGTTCGTTAAAGGTAATTTTTACTGGGCTATCGCGTGTGTTTGTTACGAGGGTTGTTGCAAATGAGTCATCGACTTGAACTAAAGCTTCTGGCATTTCAGCTTCTCCGAAATTTGTATATTTTAAAATACCGATACCGTTCGATTGATTGACTGGTATTTTGACTTTTTGACGAGTACGTGGTGGTATTATTAATTTAATTGTTTCAAAATTGTGTAATGTTTCCTCGAGTTTGTACTGTATGGGTAAAGTGAAATTTCGCGTTTTTAAGACACGATTTTTAAAACTTATATCTGCTTTAGTAGCTTCTAGAAAATCGGCACCTAAAAGTCCGTCGAATCTAGGTGAAAAGACGAAAAGATAGAATTTGTGATTTTCTGCGATTCTGAAAGAAGGGAATATTGGAATATTTGCTACTTCATTATGTATTGAAATTGCATGGGCTGTTTTTACAGTGAATGTTTCCGGAAATATGGAATTCAGATAATTTAAGTAAGCAAGGTCGGGTTTGATAAAGCTTCTACCGCTACCTGTATCTATGAGAAATTTTGCATTTAATTCGGGTATATAGATAGTTGGTAGATCGACGTTGGTATGGTTATGTAGATATATTAAGGTGGGTTGTTGAGGGGAAAACTGCCTGGAAAATTTCCGTCACAATAATTATTTTGATTTTCATGTGACTTCTCGTCATCATAATAATTTTGGTTTTCGTATGGGTTTTCCTCGTCATAATAATAGTTTCCTATAGAAGCATTTTCATTGTATTGCGGATGATTTATTTTCTCATTATTTAGGGGGATATTTTCGTCATTATTCGCGGTTTCAACTGCTTGATTAAATAGTTCTTCGGCTATCCATTTCGGTTTGTTTTGTAAAGTTTGTGGTTTCTTATTTATGTTGGAGTTCCCTGAGGATGTGTCCATTGGTTCAGGTTTTCGATGGGACGTGAAACGTGAAATTCCCGAAGTCGAGGGTCTTGGAATATTTTGGGGGTTAATGTTTGGTCGTGAATAAAAATTTGGTTGTTGTCCAGAGTTATTTTGATTTGGGGGGTTGTAACGCCACTGGCCAAATCCTAGAAATTGATTCGGACTGCTAGTAAAAGGTTGGGGTGATTTTTGATAATAATAAGGGTTTAAAGGTTGTGCATTAACAGGATAATGCGGTTTAGGTGTATAAGCAGGATAATGCGAATTATTTGGTTTTGGTTTATTCGTTGTATTGGTATTTGTAGTCGTTTTACTTAAAGAATTGTTACGATTTTTATAATACAGAAAATTTTCTTCTTCAGAAGTGAAATTCATGGCTTGTTCTAAGGTCTGTGGATTTTTTAACCTTACTACTAGCTGCATGTGGTAGTTTAAGCCGTTTATTAATGTTTTTAAAACTAGATTGCCATATTCCGCGATTTTTAATAATTTTGTTTCTCGAGTGTCATTCGACGATTTTATTTTTGAAAAAAGAAGACTTCTTGCGTCTTGTAATCTTAAGCCAAAATCGTGAGAGGTTTCATTTTTTTCTGGTTTAAGGGTAATTATGTCCAGAACTACGCACGAGGTTAGTTCTATGCGCGAAGCAATTAGATCTGCTGCTCTGCCTACAAATTTGCTGAATATTGTATCGAAAAGACAAACATTTATAGGTGCATTAGCATTTGTTTCATTTTTATGATTTTTGTAAAAGTTATCACAAGCACTGATAAACCTGTTTATTTGTTTAGAATTACCGTTAAACAGAGGAATGTTGTCTGCTTGGAATCTTATTAGTTGGTGGTCTGGGTTTGCCATTATACAGTTATTACTATTACTATTACTAAAATTAATATAACAATTAAACTGGTATCGTAACAGTTTGATATAACAATTAACAGTATTTTAATTATTTGATTGATTAACTTATTAATTAGTAATGTGTTCGATATAACAATCAAACAATTTGTTTATTTATCAATGTTTCAATGAGGTTTTATGAAAGGAATGAATGAATTGCACTTACAGTATAATTACGATGAGGGTGATGATTACTGATTTTGTTGAGCATTTAAGAATTTTTATAGCTATTGGTAACAGAAGAATTGTAATAAGTAGTAACCACTATTTATACTATTTTCCACAAGCTTAATCTCAAATTTATATTTAATTATTGATATTTTTAATGGCATAAAATATAAAAATAGAGAATCAAACTAGTAAAAGTATAAAGTAAATAAAAGTAAACGTCTCAAGAAATAAAATATATATATATATATATATATATATATATATATATATATATATATATATATATATATATATATATATATATATATATTGGTAAAAGTTATGAAAACTGAAAAATGTAAGAAAAACACCCGTTTTATTAAGTCGGCCCAGAAGAAAACAATATAAATATCCATGTATATATTCTCAATGTTTTAATTTTAGGTTTACATGAAGCTTTGAAGTAGTATATTTATAATGTGACGTTTAATTGCCCTTTCAATATTTCAATTGTTGTAGAGTTTATATTTAAATCAATCTCTCTCTTTGAACCCAATTTTAAAGAATTTGTATCTGAAAAAATCCATGGATCTTTTTAAAACTCGTGGTAAATCCACCTAAACTTTCAGTTCTCGAAAAGTGAGAAAAGATGCTAAAAGTATACGAAATATGTTGTTTATTTTAACTTGCACCGTCGTTGTAGGGAGGCCAAGCAAATATATCATCGTTTCAACGGATTATTCTGCCAGAGCGTAGTTTTATCGGCAAGAAGCAGGCGAGTCCTCTGAACTTAAGGGTGTACTTCAATAGGCGAGATACAGCGACCAACCAAATTCGAAGACGATACAATATATGTGATTTTCTAATAACAGGTTTTATATTTAGGTCAAATTCTTTGAGGTATTTGTTGGGGAAAATATTTGTCAGCTTTATTTCTGTGAGACATTAAAGTTAAAATATTCATCAAAAAGTTAAAAAAAATTTTGAACCCATTATAGATGATTAATAAACATAAAATTAATTTAAAGATAGGTTAACTCATTTAGGCAATGATCTTAAAAATAATTATTGTACATAGACACCTCTTTTGAAAAATTTCGCGTAATTTTAATGTCAAAACTGTCAAATCAGTAATTAGTGTTTTTAGCTGATGACGCAGTGCGATGTTTTAAAGCGACTTCTTTATAATTCAAAGATTCAGTAAAATTGGCAACTTTGGGTGCGGTATTCACATAAAGCCAACTGTGAGTAAATTTTTCTTCTTATAATTTTCTTTTTATATGCAGTAGATACCTGACTGTTTTCCTAAACAGTTCAATAATGTATACAACATTATACAACATGTATTTTGTTCTGGTTGGCATACATTTGTAATACTTTGGGAGTTTGGCTCACTAAAAAACCCCAAGAAATGCTATTTTTTTATATAGCTTTTTGTAAACATTTACACCATCAGCATAAAGTTGTTGGAAATTCATGAATATGAAGACCGTCATATATTTCTCAGAATTTGACTCAGTGGATTTCTCATTTCTATGAATTATGTTACATTTTATGTAGATTAACTGTGCCTATCTGGAAACCCAATATTAAAATCTGATTAGATTTTACGATCAATTTAGTTTGATTGGTCTGTATATTTCATTCATTTTTATCATGAAGATACGTCATCTATTAAGACCAGCTATTCGTTTCTTATACGTTGATTAGGATTCTAAGCCTCTAATTCACTAACATGGTCTAATTTTAAACACCGGTCTAAATTGAGAGTAAAGGGTTTGAATTGACAAAACCATGTTACGGTTTTAATTTTCCTGTCTGATTTCCTATCTAAAATGATAATTTTTGGGCTTACCTCCTTCATCATTTATGTGTTTTGTTTTTGTTTTGGGAACATAGTTACAAATGAAAGAAAACATTGGCAATACATCTTGTTTATTAGAATTTGATTCACACTTATGCCATTATAATCCATAGTAACTGTTCGATAGCCCTTGTTGTTGTTATGTTGACTTCCTAAGGCTTCTCTCCTTTGTACCTAAAATATAGAACTGCATTAGTCTTGTACAGAGTGGCTTGGTATAGAATATTTAGTCAGAAATTATTAATTTAAATTGTCTTTTACGGTTATTGTTACCTTCATCGAGAGACCTCGAGTGAGCAGATAATCATTTGGCTGCAGTATCGACAGATTTCTGAGTAGAAGCTCTCTGGATCTTCTATGTCTTCTAAGCAGTTTAATTTTCCCATTGTATCAGTTATCGTGCGACTATGAGAGATTATATTGAGTTAAAATCGGAAAAACTACCTCAATGTCAAATATAAATAAAGTTTAAGGTTAGAATCTACTCGACTTTTCTTGTTCAGTTTCACTTCAACAAAGCCTGTTTATTGCTATAAATTTTTGAACATACCACAATTTTCCTGGTTACTTGCTAATAAAATTTTGTGTAATAATTTTAAAATTTCATATTTCTATTTTTTTAATTGTTTTGAAGCTTGTCAGTTGTCAGTCGATATACAGATCCCTGTATCTTTTCCCGCCGTTTTCTTGGATGTTTTTCTGGGGACATGAAAAAAAGAGTCTGAGAGTGATAAGGACTTTCCTTGCAGAGTTGCACCGGAAAGGTCACTTGGCAATTTTGCTAGTTTTGAATTGAAAGTTTCGGGTCCCTGACCAAATTTATAGTAACTGTGTTGTTAACAGCTGTATGCTGATTTAGTTTGGTCAATTCGGGGGACAAACCCGACATCAAATTTTGCTATTTTTTCTGTTCCACCACGAAAAGGCCACATAACATCACTGGTAAATTTGATTTAATTTTTGTTTTAATTCTCAAGTGTTAATAATTGTGGGTATGTTTAAAAAGAAAAGGAATAAGTAACCTACCTCACTCGTAACATGAGGGGTTGAGTTCTTTCTAAGTCCATCTTTTGTTTTAGGCCTTTTCTTTTTTTCCCCTTTTTCTTTTTCCTTTCATCGCCCTCATTTGGAATCATCATCGGGGCCTTCTTGCTGACTTCTCAACGGTACCTGCCTTGGCTGCTGTACATACCAGACCATCGGGACCTCCTTGCGGATGTCTCTACGGCATCTGCCTTGCATGCTACATACTACCACACCGAGTGATCCAGAGCCTCAACATCAGCACATCAAGAAGCCGCCGTTAATCAGGTTTTATATGTCTGTGTCGTTTTCAGGGTATCATAGACTTTAATGCCTTCGGCATCACCTGTAAAATTTAAAGCCGTTGTATTTTTCTTTTCATTTTGAATATAAAATTAATGAATAATTAGTGTACTTATCTTGGTAAGATCTATTGTGTTTCCTCATATGGTACAATTAATCAAATCGTGCAACCGTATGCAGTTGATATCTTTCACATATGTAAAAGGGCACATTTGTTAACTCAGGTAAACAGGCCTATTTACGCGGGTAGAGTGCACTTAATACTATCATTATTATATATATAGTAGCCATTTATATTAAATCGCTTTTGTATAGTTAGTAGTATAGCCAAAACACTGATTAAATTAAAATTTCTCATTTTATTAGACAAATTAGTTAGTTTTGAATTGTCAAAAACCAGCTGACTGTCCGAAGTTTATTCCTTCAAACAGAGAAGCACTGGGCCACTCTCGGTGGTCACATTTACACCATAACACGTAAATATAGATACTTGTTTTTTTAAATCTTTTTGGTTGTTTTTCTTGTAATCGAGTTAGATTTCCTGTTTTTTTGTTAGATCGGTCTCTGCCTTGACCTTTAGGGCATTAAAACAGGTGGCGCATTTACCTACACCACTCTCCGTTCCCTTGGGACGAGCTAGCCGGATGAGCCCTAAAAGGTAGCGACCATTACAGAGCCACCTGACAAGTATAGATAAACATCTCTTTCATTCTTACAATTATTTCTTTCTAATTTTTTTTTTCTTACAACCAAGAAAGCTTTGAACCTTAGAAATACAAGGAAAAAAATAATTTTCTTTTACAATTTAACAAAAAGATAACTATTCTTCATATCTATTCCAAGACTTAATGTTTATTTTTTAGTCCTTAACATTCCCATATGTGGGTATATTTCTTGACATATCCAAAACCTTCTTCAATATCCACTTTTAGACATGGCCATCACACTTTTTTCTTTATGTTGTCTTTATACCATTTTTGAGGACGTCCAAGGCTTCTTTCAAACTGTCTTAGTCGTCGCAATTGGTCCACCAGTTCAGTAAAACTTCTTATGAGAATTATTGCAACAAGTGATCTCCATACGTTTCCATGTCGTACAAGGTACGCCTATAGCATAGACAAATTAATTTGTTTACGTTAATAGATTAGTTGATATACTAATAACTATTGAAAAGAGAACCAAAATCATTTTTGAAATAGCCCTCATGGTTTTTCATTATATACCCCCATGATTTACGTATTTTGACCATATTCTTTTTTTGTAGTGCTAAGGGGTAGATTTATACTATAATTTAATTTATTTTTCACTAATTTCTTACTCAATATATATATATATATATATATATATATATATATATATATATATATATATATATATATATATATATATATATATATATATATATACCAGGGCTTATCTGTAAAATATTGGGGTTTCGTGGATGTGAAATGGAACATGGAGATTTTTGCATGAGAGGCTTCAGAATAACCTGAATAACGATAAACTTGATATGCGTCAATTCAAAAAGTTGGGCAACATTGTTTTTATTAATAAAAATATAAAATTAACGAAAAAAAAAAACATTCATTTTAGAGGAAAGTTGAAGAGGAAAAAAAGTTCCGCAATTAAATTTGCCATAAGATAAAGTTGGTCGGAAATCTCAAAATATATTTCAATTATTGCAAAATAGCAATATTTAAAAAAAAAAGTAAAAAAAAATCAGTTTTTTAATTAATTTTTCCGAGGACCTTCCTATTAGAGCGAAAAAATTTTTATGCCATGATAAAATAACATGCTAAAATTCGTTTGGATCGAATAGATAGTTTTTGCAATCCGATTTCGTTTACAAAAATTGACCATTTTTGAAGTTTGTCTGACTCCAAAATATCACGTTAACGTATTTGAATTTATTTTCGACATATAGTAGGAAACTCAAGTTTTCTAACGCTTTTTTCAGAATCAAAATCGGATGATCTTGACGCCCTCAGGAATTGTTTAAAGACATTGTTGATATTTTTGCTTATCAACAAATAGATTATCTCGACGGATTTCCATTGGATTTTTTTTGCAACATATGGTTTCAAAGTTCGTGAAAAGACGCTTCTTTTCATGAAAAAAATTTCAAATCCGACAATTGGATTCCGGGATACAAACTGTCAAAGTTGACAGCCTGTTACGGTGAATCTATAAACAATACAGACCTGATTCTTGAACCAAAAACTTAGACTTGCCAATTTCTTTTTGGATACAAATATCTAAATGTTTATGTTATCGGAAACTTTAATAAAAAATTAAAAAAGGGTGGGAAACTCTCATTTTAAAATTGAATTCGAAGATTCAAAATACATATATGAAAAAAATTTTCATTTTCTCGGCTGCTAATGGAGAGACTTTGATCATTTTTTAAACCGATTTACCGCGAATAATGGAGCTCAAATATCATAATGACATGTGCCCATCATGCATTCATTTTGTTATAAACAAATGACGTTATTCATGTATCATACTTACAGTATTGTACTTTCCATGCTAATCTTTGTTTATTAATATAATTAGGCATACTATAACGATACATATTTTCTTCAATTATCAAAATTGTTTAAACAATCATTGTTTAAACAAATTGAAAAAAATTTTGATTTTAAATTATTTTATTCGTAAAATGCAGATAAAAATAAAATAATTATTTTATATAAATCATATATGAAAACACAATGTTTTTAAGTTACAAGTAATACAAAAGACTGGGATTGAGAAGCGTAGAAATCGTGTTTGGAATAAGTTGAAACCACAGATATACTATTGCCAGATAATCTATTGAAAAAAATAAGCAATAAATGTATAAAAGAGTGTTCCATATAATATGGCTGAATTAAGCATGGATTAAAATGTACTGATTACTGCTCAAACTGCAACGGACAAATTTGCAAAAATGCACGAAACCAATATATTGACGTAGAAAAAAGTTCTGAAAATATAATTGATTTTGAAGAAGTTGACAGAGAAATAGAAAATGACTGTGTAGATATCAATATACGATTAGATGGCGAAGATTTCAATGAAAATGATGATCCGGACATTCCACAGATTAAGAGAGCCCGATTCGAATGTAAAAAAGAAAATTATATAAAAAAAACGTTTATCTGAAGTTTGTAATATAATATTTAGTGTTAAGAGAGCTCTATTGAACTTTTTGAACATAATTTATAAAAAACATCTATTTTATTTTTATCTGTATTTTACGAATAAAATAATTTAAAACAAAATTTTTTACAATTTGTTTAAATGATGATTGTTTGTTTATATATCGTCGTACTATGCTTAATGATATATAATAAACTATGCTAATGATATATAATAAACAAAGATTCGCTTCGAAAGTCCAATACTATAGGGTGCAGTATGCTGTAAGTATGATGCATAAATAACGTCATTTGTTTATAACAAAGTGAATGCATGATGGGCACATGGCATTATGACACTTGAGCTCTATTATTCGCGGTATATCGGTTTAAAAAAATGATCAAAATCGCTCCATTAGAAGCCGAGAAAAAGAAACTTTTTTGAGATATGTATTTTGAATTTTCAAATTCAATTTTAAAATGAAAGCTCCCCACCCTTTTTTTCATTTTTATTAAAGTTTCCGTTAACATAAACATTTAAATATTTGTATCAAAAAATAACTCGGCAAGAGAAAGTTTTTGGTTCAAGAATCAGGGCTGTATTGTTTATAGATTCACCGTAACAGGCTATCAATTTTGACAGTTTATATCTCGGAAACCAATTGACGGATTTGAAATTTTTTTCGCGAAAAGAAGAATCTTTCCAAGTACTTTAAAACCATGTTTGGCAAAAAAAAATTCAATGAAAATCCGTCGAGATAATTTATTTGTTTATCAGCAAAAATATCAACAATGTCTTTAAACAATTCCTGAGGGCCTCCAAATCATTCGATTTTGATTCTGAAAAAAGCATTGGAAAACTTGAGTTCCCTACTATATGTCAAAAATGAATTTAAATACGTTAACGTGATATTTTGGACTCAGACAAACTTGAAAAATGGTCAATTTTTATAAACGAAATCGGATTGCAAAATTATTGCGCAAAAACTATATATTCGATCCTAACCGATTTTAGCGTGCTATGTTATCATGTCAAAGTTTTCTTTGCTCTAATATGAAGATCCTCAGTCGAATGGTCGAAAATAAAAATGATTAAAAACCATTGCTTGTATGTATTTCTATAAGTCCTAAATTTTTTTGAGATTAGGTGTTTCCTTCGAAATTCAAATATTGGAAAATATTTAAATGTACAAAATGGATTTAAAGTAACAAATACTTTCTAACTCTGTATCTTATCAGCAATAAAAATATCACAAAATCCAGTGTATACTACAAATCAATTAATTTTTTTTACTAAAATTAATTTATTATAATAACCACTTAAAATGATATTTAAAATTTATATCATAAATATCTAATAGGTGACACAATGGGTTTTAGAAGAATGCAGACATCTAATCTTAAATAAAATCTAATACTTTTCAAGCCCTAAGCTAAACTCTACTACAAATGACCGATTTCATTCAAAATCATGCTGCGAAAATAGCCAAAAAAACAAAATGCTATCTTCGTGAAACATATTATTGTAGAACCCAACAAAATGTACACGTATTTTGCGAAAAAAATAATTTACAAGGATGTTATCGAAATTTTAAATTTCAGCTTAGAACAAAATTGTAAATTTTTATGACTAACGTAACTCAGTATTCTCTTTTGATTAATGTCACACGAGTCGTAAACTTTCAGAAAAAAAAAATAAAAGCCGATAAATTTTGAAAATTGACAAAATTGCGGTCATTTTTCGAAAGTCTCCTTGTTGTATGCTTCTTTAATTACAATTGTTTTCATGAGTGCTAAAATACAAGGATAGACACAATAATTTTTTTTTCATTTTTCGATGACCAATTCCATTTCAAATCATGTAATGAGATTTAAAAAATTGCTTTCTCTAAAATATAATATTGTAAAATACAAAAAAGTGAACACGTACTCTGCCGTTTTGATAAAAAATTATATTTAACGAAGCTATCGAAATTTTAAAGTTTAAATTGGAGATTTACAGTGAAGAAAAATACAGCCATGTTTTTATTTAAAATATTATATAATCATGACTTATCGATGTAATTTAATTTTGTATTGAATCAAGTCCGTGCAGGTATTCGTAATAGAACAATCATTCCGAGAGTAATTTCTCATCTCTTGAATATTATATGTTGAATATCGAACTTGTACAATAAAGCGACTTCGCAAACAAGTTGTTACTTCCAAATATTTCCTAATATCATTCTTCTTCTTTGATAATCGTAAGGAACCTATCTGGAGCAAAAGAACCAGCCTGGCTAATATTCTCCAAAGTTCAAAGACTGGCCCGTGCATGTATAATCGGGGCAATGAAAACCTGCCCAATGGCCGCCATGGAAGTAATTCTATACCTCACACCTCTAGATATATGGGGAAGAGGACGATTTATAGGATGATGAGAGATGAGGTCATAAAACGAAGGTCCAATCTCTAATTCCGAAAAAAATTTGAGACAGGCCCCAAGATGAAATGAAAAAGAAATTCAACTTTGTCAAAAACTTCAGCGCAAAGTTAAGTCGCAAGAGCGAATTGGACAGAAACACTATTGAGAAACTCAGCAAGAAATCCACCATATGGTATATAAATGTCTCCAAAACAACGGAGGGAACTGAAGTATGGACCCGGCACCAGACACTACGAAAGCTTGGGTAAGTCACTAAGCATTTTATAGGCAGAAATACATACTCAAGTTATGAGGTCCAAAATGGTCTGGGAATGCCTAGAGGAAGAGTAAGAATAATAAAGTCACCCTCATGTGGGTACCGGGACATACCGGGATAGAGGGGAATGAAATAGTAGACAGGCTCGCGAGGAAAGGGGCTGAGATACCATTTGTGTCGCAAGAATCTTTCAGTGGAATCAGTAGCAACATAATGCAGGAAGAACTAAAGACAGAAGAAGAAAGCAGGAGATCCAATTATTGGACGGAGCTGCAAGGATTGAGACAAGCTAAGATATTTCTGGGGAACTACGACCAGAAGAGATTCAAAGAATGCATACGCTTGAGCAAAAACCAACGCAGAGTTCCGAAAGGGGTCCTGACCAGGCATTGTCACCAGAAGGGACACCTAAAAAAACTCGGACTGGTAGACAGAGAAGAGTGCAGATTCTGTGCGGAGGAGGACGAAACCTCTATTGATATCCTTGCAAAGTGCAGCGCTCTAGAAAACCCTAGGATGCGGTTCTTGGGAGCACACAAAATCGAAGAAGAGGAGCTACTCACCTTGAAGCCGTCCAACATCCTCAGATTTCTGAGGGAACTAGGACTGAAAGACCTGCTCTAGTCGATAGGGTAACTCTTACGACTTGGCGGCAGTCGAGGGTACAATAGATCTACCAGGTCGCAGTGTACAGACCTCAACATTACGCACATACATGCAAGAAACCTATTTAACAAATAAAATATATAAGAAACAAACCAAAAAGGAGAATGAAATAATAAGGCCCAGGAACGGCAGCCATTTTCTTAATTTTGAATATTTTGTTGGTTTTAAAATTATTTTTTGAATTTTATGACCCATCAAAAGAGAACATTAAAATACATGGATTAGTCATATAAATAAAAAATTTTGAATAAAAGAATGGCTGTATTTTTCTTCAATGCAAAAGCACTAATCTCAATTTTAAAATCTCGATAACTCCTTTGAAAATATTTTTTTCTTTGCCAAACGACCAAAATACGTGTATAATTTTTTGATTTCTATAATGATATGTTTAACTTAGAAAGTATTTTTTTTTTAATCTCGTTGCATGATTTCAATTGGAATTGGGATTGGTTACAACGAACCCTCGAAAAAAAGTCATCATGTAATTTTTGAGAAAATCGAGTTTTTTTTTCGAAAAATGGCCGCCATCTTGATAATTTTGAAAATTTTTCGGTATTCAAATTTTTTCCACGCATGTGACCTTAATCAAAAGAGAAAACTGAATTACGACGATTAGTCGTAAAAATATACAATTTTGAATAACTTAGTGATAATTTCCATGAAAATGATTTTTTCGCAGAACGGCAAAATAAGTGTACGTTTTTTATATATTATATTTCAGGGAGAAAGCATTTTTTTGACTATTTTCATTGCATAATTTGGAAATAAATCTGTCAGATATTAATTAATGGGAGGAGAAAATCCAAGACAAATCTTAATTATTATCACAAAATTTCATAAACAAATTTAACTTATTACGTCATAATGAACAAAATAAAGGTAAGCAAAGGATACGATGCTGACTCTCCTCCAGAAGCCAACTGATCTTGGCAGGATATGCTAACGGACTCAAATTTCATCCCCATATTACATACAGTAATTTCTTCCTTTTCCCTCCTTCTCCCTTTGCAAACGTATGGGTGAACTGCCCTTGCATCCTCTTCAATCAACTGTCTTCCAGGATTCCAACTAACAAGTACAACTTTCCCCCCTGCAGCCTTGCCTCCATCAACTTAAACCTGACTTTATCCAGATACTTAAAGGACCAATATAGCAACCTATTTCTCAATAAGCAATTTTTATCTCTGATCAACACTCAGTACAATAACCATGTCATTGTTTACACGGACGGATCTAAAATATCTGAAAACAAGGTGCTGCCTTCTACTGCTTAATGAAGTTTAGGTCATTTGCACTTCGTGAATTAACAAGCATAATGTAGGCTGAATTATTTGCAATACTAAGGACTACTGAATGGATCCTCTTCAATAATCCATGTAATTAGGTTATCGCATTAAACTTCCTTAGCTCTCAAACTAATTAATTCTAGAAAGTCCAAATTTTCTTTATCCAACTTGATATGTTACAAAATAGAACGCATCCTAAAACAAAATAAAAGAGTCTCTTTCAAGCAGATTCCCAGTCATGTAGGAATTGAAGGTAACGAGAGAGCGGACCTGTTGGCTAAACAATCCTACAACACTAATTCTTTTCCCGTCAGTTATATCTTCTCCCTACTAGAAATAAAAGTTAAGGACATCTTTTTCGGAAAACTACATCTCCCAGATTAACGGTAAAACCTTAATTCTATTGCCAAGACTGAAAATTGGACCATTTAAATAGATTCATAAATTCCTAATAAAATCTGATCCTCCAATGTGCCAGCAATGTAACACAATGTTAACCTTAAAACGCATCTTCTGTTCCTATCCACAATATGCCTCTCTCTTTATATCAATGAATTTAACCGGCTCACTGCAGGAAAAGCTTGCTTACAAGAATTCCACTAATATTATAAAATTTTTAAGGACAACTAGACTAATAGATCGAATGTAATGTCACAATCTAGATACTAAAAAGGCTTAGAGGCTGATGCGTCTTTTATCAAAATCACTCTCTTAAGAAGTTCTCTCTGATATAAAATTAATTTTGATTTCTATTCTAACCAATCTATGGTCGCATTATATGTAGAATCAATTTATAACAGGTACATCTTTGCATATCGTTTAGTTGTTGGACAATACATAATCAATTTTATTTTTTTGATTTGTTGTCAGTGTTTCGCCAGGTCCATGTTCGTTCATTTGATTTCTTAAATAATGTATTTATAGAGTACATTGTCTGTATAAAATATAAAATAAACAAAATCCATCAATTAAAAGGGATACGAATCTTAAATAAATTTTTGTCTTTCTGTCTTATGCTCTTATGGCTTTTAGATTTTAAAGAAACGAAAAATAATGACTCCACCATTAGACCAGGGTTTATCTGTTTTTAAGTAGATGTGATGTGGAACATGGAGATTTTTGCATGAGAGCCTTCAAAATAACCTGATTAATGATAATTTTGATATGCGTCAATTCAAAAAGTTGGTCAACATTGTTTTTATTAATAAAAATATAAAATTAACGAAAAAAAAAGTTTTTTTTTTCAACTTTTCACTTGTGCAACTTTGAAGATATTCATTTTAGAGGAAAGTTGAAGAAGAAAAAGAGTTTCGTAATTAAATTTGACATAAGATAGCGTTAGTCGAAAATCTCAAAATATATTTCCCTTATTGCAAAATTGCAATAATTAAGAAAAAAAAAGATAAAAAAGCGGTTTTTGAATCAATTTTTTTCGACCATTTAAATTTCTCTAAGGACATTCATATTAGAGCAAAGAAAACTTTATGCCATGATAAAATAACACGCTAAAATTGGTTAGGATCGAATCGATAGTGCTTGCACAATAATTTTGCACTCCGATTTTGTTTACAAAAATTGAACATTTTTCAAGTTTATCTGAGTCCAAAATATCACGTTAACGTATTTAAATTTATTTTCGACATATGGTAGCGAACTCAAATTTTCCAAAGCTTTTTTCAGAATCAAAATCGAATGATTTGGATGCCCTCAGGAATTGTTTAAAAACATTGTTGATATTTTTGCTTATAAACAAATAGATTATCTCGGCGGATTTTCTTTTGGAATTCGAAGATTCAACATACATATCTGAAAAAAATTTTCATTTTTTCGACTTCTAATGGAGCGATTTTCATCATTTTTTAAACCAGTCTACCGCGAATAATGGAGCTCAAATATCATAATGCCATGTGCCCATCATGCATTTATTTTGTTGTAAACAAATGACGTTATTAAAAATTATTAAAAAATGTTTTTTCAAACGTTTGCGAGAAAAGCCTGAAGCATTGGGTATTCATACCGAGCAAGCTTATGAAGATGCAGATATCCTTATTGTAGAAACAGCGATAAATGTTGCTTCTGTTGGTAAACCTGCTATTATAGTAGCGGAAGACATCGACGTTCTAGTAATACTGACATTACGAGCAAGTGGAAAGAGAAACATTTATCTTTGGAAGCCTAGTAAAGACAAACATAGTGAAGCAGTTTTTGATTGCGTCATTTTATCATTTTTCCTGTTGGAAGTAGATGTTAGAAGAGCTTTCGTTTCTTTAGTAGGTTTTATTCACGCCTTTTCCGGCTGCGATACAACATCTGCATTTTATATCCAAGGAAAAAAAACTTTTATTATATGATGCAGACTTAAGGAAAGAGGCTTTAATTTTCAACCAAATTAATTCTTCCCAATACAAAATAAAAAAATGCGGGCTTAAAAATTATAGCTGTAATGTATGGTGGGAAAAGAAGCATTAATATAAATTTAAATGAGTTGCGATGCTTGTGTTTTAAGAAGAAAAGTAGAAAAAAAAGCTTTAATTTGACCCAGCTCCCTGCGACAGAATCTGCAGCTGCACAGAATTACTACAGAGTTTACTATCAGGCGCAGCAATGGCTTGGTAATAATGAATTGGGCCCAAAAGACTGGGGTTGGGAAGTGCAGAAATCATGTTTAGAACCATTTGAAAACAAAGATATACTGTTGCCAAATAGCCTATTCAAAAAATAAGCTATAAATGTATGAAAGAGTGTTCCAAGTTATGTGACTATATTAAGCATGGATTATAATGTACTGATTACTGCTCAAACTGCAATGGACAAACGTGCAGAAATGCACAAAACTAATATATTGATGCAGAAGAAATTTCTGAAAATGTAATTGATTTTGAAGACGTTGACAGAGAAATAGAAAATGACTGTTTCGATTTCGATATACGATACGATTAGATGACGAAGATTTCAATGAAAATAATGATCTGGACATTCCACAGCCAAAGAAAGGTCGATTCGAATAAAAAAAAATTCAATATAAAAAAAAAACATTTTTCTGCACTCTGTAGAGTTTATAACATAATATTTAGTATTAAGATTGCTTTATTGAACTTTTTGAACATAATTGGCCAAGAATAACTATTTTATTTTTATTTGTATTTTACGAATAAAATAATTTAAAACCAAAATTTTTTCAATTTGTTTAAACAATGATTGTTTAAACAATTTTGATAATTAAAATAAAAATATATCTTTATAGCATGCTTAATTATATTAATAAACAAAGATTCGTTTGGGAAATCCAATACTATAGGGTGCAGTATGCTGTAAGTGTGATGCATTAATAACGTCATTTGATTATAACAAAATTAATGCATGATGGGCACATGACATCATAATATTTAAGCTCCATTGTTCGCGGTACATCGATTTAAAAAAAATGATCAAAATCCCTCCATTAAAATTAAAAATTTTTCAGATACGTATTTTGAATCTTTGAATTCAATTTTAAAATGAAAACTCCCCACCCCTCTTTTTTTTCATTTTTCACGCGCGTGGGTGATATTCTTTTTATTTTTTACTGAAGTTTTTTTTATTTTTTATTGAAGTTTCCGATAACATCACATATTTATATCAAAAAAGAACTCGGCAAGACAAAGTTTTTGGTTTAAGAATCAGCTCAGCATTGTTTATAGATCCACCGTAACAGGCTGTCAAATTTGACAGTTTGTATCTCGGAAACCAATTGACGGATTTGAAATATTTTTTTTACGAAAAGAAGTATCTTTTCAAGTACTTTCAACCATATATTGCAAAAAAAAATCTGCAACAATATCTTTAAACAATTCCTGAAAACTTGAGTTCCCTACTATATGTCGAAAATAAATTTAAATACTTTAACGTGACATTTTGGACTCAGACAAACTTGAAAAATGGTCTATTTTTGTAAACAAAATCGGATTGCAAAATTATTGTGCAAAAGCTATTCGATCCTAACGAACCGTTTTTTTACTTTTTTTTTTAATTATTGCTATTTTGCAATAAGGGAAATATATTTTGAGATTTTTGACCAAAACTATCTTATGACAAATTAACTTACGAACCTTTTTTTTCTCTTCAACTTTCATCTAAAATGAATACCGTCAAAGTTACACGAGAGAAAATTTGGAAAAAAAAATGTTTTTTCTTCGTTAATTTTATTTTTTTATTAATAAAAACAATGTTGCTCAATTTTTTGAATTCATGCATATCAAATTTATCGTTATTGAAGTTATTCTGAAGAAATGCAGAAATCTTCATGTTCCATTTTACATCCACGGAACCCAGATATTTTTCAAATAAGCCCTGGTCTATACAGGGGCGGATCCAGCCTCTCTCTTTGGAAGGGGCGGTGATGTCACAAAAGTACAGTATGGCAAGAAAAACAAGTTGTCAACGGAGGGGGGGGGGTGCAAGCAGCATACTCATTCCCAATATAAAAGGCAGAATGGGTTCTTTCAAGTAAAAGGTAGAGTTGCTAGAAATAACACAATTAATAAAATTAGTAACTTAACTAAACTTTTGAAAGATTTTTTTGAATAAAGTTACTGCGGAAAATTGGGAAAAATCCATATAATAACAGAATAAAACAAAATGTGAGAACTCGATCTCATAATCGGTGAGATAGAGGAACCAATTATAATTAATTTTAGCGAAGATAGTTTCACTGACTTTGATTAGGAATTAGATACGTAATGTTTACCAGGTTTACTAGTGTAAACACAATTTATTATTTAAATTTTTGTTTTCGTTGTATTTTATTGTTGTTTATATGTTTTTTTTTCATTTTTTTATATATTTTTATTTTAGTGTGCCCCACAATTTTATTTATATTTAATTCTAATTAGCCGTAAGTTTTTTTATTATTTTATTATTGTGTTTGTGTCTTTTTCTTAAACGTGTAGAATTCACATGTTTATCTTGTTTTTTTGGGCTATCGTATTTTCATATATAAAAGTAAATTAAATTAAAATATCAGTACAATAGATAAGTAGGTCCAATTTTAACAACATAAAAAAAAATAATTACATTTGAATCCCTTTTTAGTGTTTAATTGTAATTTTGCAGATAGTTTAAGAAATAAATAAACTGAAACGTCAAATAACCTAAAAATGTTTTTAATTAATAATAAAATGACCGCTAACCCCAAAAATATTTTATTATTATATGGACGAATTTATTTTTTTATATATGTTTAAATTTTTATATTTTTGACAATTGATATTTTGTAAGTATTTAAATTATAACTTAGAATTTTTTGAGAGAATAATCCTACGTTTTAGTCTATTATTATAGACCGGTATTTTTGATTATAAAATTTCTAACCCATTCCTATGAAAAATATATGTGTCTAACAAATTTTGCTAAAAACACCGGACTAAAGAACAAAGGTAGTTTGCGAAGAGAAAAAGGGTAAAAAATGATTTATTACTCTCTCTAGTTCTTGAATAAACTATAGTATAAGAGGAAAAATCGGGTCCATTTTCCTGAACTCAAAGCTCTTGGGGGGGAGCGATCGCCCCCACCGCCCCCCCCCTCCCCCCTTGGATCCGCGCCTGGGTCTACATAGGTCCGAATTATATTAGAGGATCATTTTTTCTAAAATATGGAAGTAAATTAAATAATTTTATTGAGGCAACTGCTGCTCTCGTCATTTTTTTTGTGAATTAGAATCATCTACTGAGTATTAAGATACTTTTAGTTTACTACTTATTTTAAATAAATTGCTTACCAGCTTCAACATTTCACAGCAATTTTCGGTTTTGTATCTACTATATGGAATATAATTCCGCTAAAGTATTATGAGGTAATCATGTTTTCGAAATCACATCAGCCAAACAATCATTATTTTTAATACTCATTTTCATATGTCAAATATAATCTGATGAACAAAAATATAAAAATAAAACAAAAAAAAACACAAAAATGAAGTACCTCCATGCAATAATTGCTACAATGTATATTTTAATCTTCGCAACCACTAAATTTCCCAAAGTGTCAAATAAAGCTTGTTCGAGGTGCTCTCCTAATTGTCTACTGTAATGCCGTAAAACTTTTTATCAACCTCAATCCAGCTTAATTTGTTGGTTGAATGTTTCCCGTTTGCCAGGCTTAATCAAAGACAGCCGACGGCATCAGCCGTAAATGTAACTCAGATATACGCATGATACCGCGGGAAGAACAATGCATGAAATAACAATTAAGTTTTGAACACGGTTTTCAGCACAAGATTGCAATTTAAATACTGTTTTTGTTTCATTTTGAGCGGGAAACTTGCAGACGATAACAATATAATATTATAATAAAAATATTTCTGATATCTAAGAATATTAGAAAGCATTAAATAGCCTTGATACAAAATATTCTTAGGGAACTAAGCGAGTTGTTTATACCCTCTTGTTTATTAATGTTCTGCTTTTTTTCTCTAATATTATATAGGGTAACGGCACCAATTATGGACATGTTAAGGATACCTTTTTCCGTTTTATAAAATAAAATTCGTGTTTTTATGTGTACAGATACCGTATAGTGGTAAATGAATTTAGAGATAATATGAGAAGACGAATCTTTAAGTTGAACTTTAAATAGTTGGATATAAATATGTTATTTTACTTAAAAATGTAGAAAGTTCAAAATCACTATTAATGGACACCTAAATCCCAGTAATGATCAACCAGTTATCGACAAGTTCAATGAAAGAAACCCAGTCATTGGCAGTAACCTGGCTTTTTCTAAAAAGCATTCAATTACAAATTTAGGTAGGTACGTAAATGAGGTATATTTAAAAAGAATAGGCACTTATTAATCATAAATTAGCTTTTATTTCAATTTTATTTGAACTCACATTATTTGCGATAATCATCCCCAATTAAAATATTTCTGAAAAAAAAAACACTTAGTCTCATATAAACTATGGCATCGAAGTAATAGCCTCATAAATTTATCATTTACAGTCTCAGTATCATTAAAATATTTATCCATTTAATATAAAAAAACATTATAAAACTAAAAACAAAATGAGCGAAGTAACAAAAACAAAGTAAATTCTTATAAACTTAAATTGTTTTTTCTTACAAACGAAATATTATGTATTAATGAGATCTTCAGAGATCTGTGAATTAAAAATACTAAAAATCACAAAGTGTGCCTACGTAATTAAATACTGTATAAATCAAGTAAGTATTTCTCCATTTCCTTAACTTTATAGAAACCTCTTTTATTCAGAAGCAAAGGTTCACTTATAACTTCTATTAGATCGTGTTTTTATACCATATTTTATCAGGTTTGTCAGGCCATCTAAAAGAATTGCCTGTTGATAGTACCATAGTGCTAATTTCATACTGGTCTTTATCAACGGTTTCTGTTCTGCCCGGGAAAAACTCGTCTTCATATTTTATTATGACAAACTGTCCGGGTCGAACAATAGCTTTATATTTTGAAGGTAACGTTTTGATTTTTAGCATGTTTAGCGATTCATTTTCAGAATTTTCTTCACTCTTGTTTTCGCGACGTTTTTTGATCTCCCTTTTTTCATGCGATAGTCCAGCTCTTTTCCGCTGTTTACACTTATCTACTTTTGCCCTTTCTCCGTTATCTTCGGTAATACCATCCTCTTTTTCATTATAACTATTGTTTTCACTCTCAGCATATGTTATTTCTAAATCTGTATCTTCGGAAGTTGTGTCATCCTGGTCTATTGCTTTTTTTTAGATTTAGAACATCGTTTGTCCATCATTGGTAATTTGGTCTGTACTCGATCCAATAATAAACATTGCAAAAAACACAGATTTTAGGTTATGTTTCTATTTAATATTATGACAAAATATATTCTTAGTTCCTAATATTCAATATAAAATAATATCAAACTTAATTATCAAATAAAATAATGAAGTAATTCACGAAAATATATACTTACTCTCTTAACGATTTTCATAATAAAACCGGATTTTTCGGACGTAGCTCATACTTCACTTATATTTAGGCTGCCATCTTGAAGAAAGTGGCCGATCTTGACATTTTAATTTGTTAGTGAGACAACTGACCCCCTACAACTTATAATCCAGTGTTACCATCCCCAAAATTCTTTTGCGTTTGGTTATTATTTCAGTTTATTTAGAAAAAATGTCCATCATTGGTTCTTGTTCATAATTGGTCACCCTACAGCTTTTTTGAATGGAACTTTATATAGAAGTGAAATTCTGTGAACCTTTACAAGTAAACCAACATCTGCTAAACACCTCCCTTCACTCTGCACGCCCTTTTGGTGACACTTATGTGTATGCGAAATATCTCGATCTGTTCCTTAAAAAATAAAAATTTCAGTAAGAAATAAAGAAATCTTTTTCTTTTCTTATTGAAATTCAGATTTTTTAAAAAATTTCACACTACTCCGTTGATTTAAAGATGTCGCTCGACTGGCGATATCTTTCAGTCTGATATCGAGGTCTGTAGGTGGTAGGTTCGCAATATCCTACCGACATACCTTGGAATTTATATTTCAAATAAAAGTTATTTCCTGCGAATATTGCTCTCGGTCTGATGCAGCTCCATTGACGAGAACATAAGGTGGTCGAAACACGTATGGAGAGAGGAACAGAGTCCTATTTGCAGGAAATAAAATGTTTGTATATCCTTTTCTCTGCCTGAAAGGAGAATACATATATAACAACTACTTAAATGCGGCAAATAGATTTCATTATTTCTAACTGAAATTTTGATTTCTTAAAAAATTTCACACTATTCACACTGACATCGAGGTCGGTGGGTAGCAGGTCTGCGATATCCTACCAACATACCTTGGAATTTATATTTCATATATCAGTTATTTGATGCTAATTTTGCTATCAGTCCGATACAGCTCCACTGACGAAACCAAAAGTTGGTCAAAATGCCTATGGAAAAAGGAACAGAGTAGTATTTGCAGAAAATAAACTGTTTGTATATATTCTTTCCTTTTCTCTACCTGAATAGAGAATACATATATAACAACTATTGAAATACGGCAAATAGATTTCTTTATTTTCTACTGAAATTATAATTATTTTTAAAATTTCACACTACTCCGGTGACTAATAGATGTCGTTCGACTGGTGATATTTTCCAGCCTGACATCGAGGTCAGTAGGTGGCAGGTTTGCAATATCCTACCGACATACCTTGGAATTTATATTTCATATATGTTATTTCCTGTGAATATTGCTCGCAGTCCGATACAGCTCCACTGACGAGACCATGAGGTGGTGAAAATGCGTATAGAGGATCAGAGTGGTATTTGCAGGAGATAAACTGTTTGTATATATTATTTCCTTTTCTCTGCCTGAAAGGAGAATACACATGTAACAAATATTTAAATACGGCAGATAGATTTCTTTATTTCTTACTAAAATTTTGATATTTTAAAAAATTTCACACTACTCCGGTGATTTACAGATGTCGTTCGACTGGCGTAATTTTTCAGTCTGACATCGAAGTCGGTAGGTGGCATCTTTGCAATATCCTACCGATATACCTTGGAATTTATATTTCATATATCAATTATTTCCTGCGATTATGGCTCTCGGTCCGATACAGCGCCACTGACGAGGCAATAAGGTGGTGGAAACACGTATGGAGAGAAGACCAGAGTAGTATGAGCAGGAAAAAAACGTTTGAAGACGTCAAAAGACAGTTATGGACAAAAAGTCATTTAAATGGTAAGATGTAAATAGTGAGAAAACCTATAATGTGTACTATGAGTAAACATTTATGTTAGCAGTAACAATAGATGTAAGAAAAATTAATATTACTCAATCTAGATTGCAAATCCTGTAGAAAAACGTTGACTCACGCTTGAAAGGAGATGAAGCGTTTTTGAGGAACGGGATTTCTCTTTCTAATTTCGGTCAGATGACAGGAGTATAAAATGACATTTGGAGTATCATGCTTAGCTCCGCTATTAAAAAGAGAGTCGCTCCTCCTCGAAAACTTTTTTCAAGCGCGAGCCAACTCTCTTTAATAGGATCCGCAGTCTATATTAAGTTATATTAATTTCTCTTACGTCTAAGGCAATAACCAAGGAAGTTGGAGTGGAATACTCTAAAATAAAGTCGGTATGGCATGTAAAGCTGTACTCCCTTTAAAGGGGCTATGGTGCAGTAGGCCAGGCGATAGGACTGGATTTGAGCAACCTTTTACTACTTTATTATATTGGAAAAATTACAATTTAGAGTTATGTTTTATTAAATGATAAATACTGACATAAAATAGATTTGAACATAATTCTCTAGGTAAAAATTTGCATTATGGGAAATCTAGGAAAACGACATTTTTTTGAGGAAATGTCGGACTTCTCGCTATTTCGAGTTCGTAGAACACAATTCTGACCTCCGTTTTCCATAATTTTTCCTCAATTCTGCGGGACACAGTGAAAAACACTTTTCACTTTAGGTTAAATTTTTTGTATTAAATCATTAAAATTTTGTGATAGCCAAAAATTCCACACTTATAAGAAGCCTCGGTATTATATAAAAATTCATAAATTTGCACTTTTTTATCGGAAATATCAAGAAAACTACCAAAAAACAAATTAAAACAAAATAGCTTCCGCCATAGGTGGGACTCGTTCCTAAAACCCGAAAAATTAGCGCAGTTGCCAGATTGCCAATACGACTTTTGTGAAATTCACAAATATTCTTTTCTTTCACAAATTTTATGTGACTTCTGATCAAAAATTTTGGGTGGTTAAGATTAATTTTACGCCTTTTTATACATTACAAAAATGGATAAATTTTATAGTTTATATTACAAGAGTTTGTCTAGGCCAATTTAGATTAATTCAGATTAATTTCAGTTTTACAAATTAACCAAAATCAAGCTAAAGCTGAACGGAACAAAGATTTTGGGTGGTTAAGGTTAAGTTTTCCCTGAGACTGTATAAAACATTACAAAAATTGAACTCTTCTGTTGACTGAGAAGATCAAATTTTATAATTTATACCATGAAAGTATTTTACATCAAGTAATGTGTTAAACGAATATTAGTCGTTTTCATGTGCCTGGTGGTTGATGACATTTCAGGAATGGATTTTTGGTTTTTTGTTGAAACTACAAGCTTTTTAAAATTTATTTACTAGAATTTTGTGCAAAAATAGCTGAAGTATATTACATACATGATATTTTAACTAGTAACATTGAAAATAAATATGTAAGTTCGGTTTTTCGGAATTAAAATTGTTTGGTGAAGTGACGCTTGATGTTTTTTCAGTTTTCCGATAAAATGAGAAAATATAGTGAAAAATTAAAGCCAAAATCGTATTCTACGTCCTCCAAATAGGAGGCACGTATCGATTTTTTTCCATAAAACGTCATTTTCCTACATTTATAATAACGTAAATAATTATCAAAATATAAAAACATACTTACTGAAAATAATGAATTAACGAGATTTAAAAAACTATACCATACTAATGTATATATTTTTTCTCATATATATTAATAATATATAATTTCTAAAAATTAAAGAATATGTGTGTTAAATTCAGAAAAACGACCATAAATACATTGTTATAGTGATTTATTAACTCAGTTTCTTTTACTGCAGTGAATATTGTAGGTGCTAAAAACATTCATTAAATAAAAGATTATTATCACATTATATACACGAAAGACTTACTACTTTCTTGATAGTCCAAGGAGTCTTTTAATTCAATATCTCCCAAAGAAATTTTACTTAACAAAACCAATAATTACTCTTCTAAATCCGTTTACTCTTTCTTCGGGTATTGGTATTCATTGAATACCTAGAAACATAACTTATAGAAATATTTGATAAAAATATCAAATTGTTTTATACAAATTATGAGAAATTATACAAATAAATTAGAACTGTATTATTATACTACTTTTTGGTAGCTCAATAAACATCGATTTAATGTTTTCGACAAATGTCTACTACAAATTAATAATTTTTTTATTCATAAAATTTTTTTTGTCGTTGTTTTGTGAAATCTCTTCCATTCTGTTAATAAGAATCTTAAAGACCCAAAATATATACCATAAAAGAACAAAATGAATGAAATAGCTACTTTGCCTCATAACCATACATTTAAATAAACTGAAGTTAGCTTTCAATTATGGCGTTTGATGAAAATTTTAAAGTTTAATTTTAACAGCGTTATTAGTATCCATATATCATATCAAAATTAGAGGAGTTGATTTACAACCAGCAAGCACAGAAGATGCCAAATGAGATTTTGGTGAAACGTCTGCAAACTTGTACAAGAAACCAAACGAACGAACGGATTTATTCCCGGATTAATACTGAATCACATGTTTCCATCTGTGAAACACTACGCAATAACACACACACACACACACACACACACACACACACACATATATATATATATATATATATATATATATATATATATATATATATATATATATATATATAATTTTTCCTTTATTTTCTCTTTTCTTGGGTTTAGGTTCTATATTCAACAAAAAATGCAAACAACTGACGTTTCGCCCTTTATTTAAGGCATTTTTAAAATTTTTTTTTCCTAAAAATATTTTTATATAATTAAAACACCCACATAAAAAACATATCTACAATTTCAAATAACAAACAAGACACTTTACAAATAGTATTTAAATTTTTAACCTCGTTCTAAATACAAATTACTTTCAGTACGAAAACCCCTTTTACAAACAATTCCATGGATGTGCTATGGGATCATCAATTTCATCTACCATTGCGCAGTTAGTAATGGAATATTTAGAGGAAAAAGTTTTAGAAAAATTAGATTTTAATATAATATTTTTCAAAAGTTTTGTCGATGATTGCATAGCAGCCGTACCACAAAATAAAATAAATGAAATTCTCCAAGAGTTTAACAACTTCAACGAACAATTACAGTTCACGTCCGAAACAGAAAATAGTAAAAAAATAAATTTTCTAGATATGACACTTAATCGCAGAAAAAACAAAATTTTAACTGAATGGTACACCAAACCAACTTGGTCAGGTAGATATCTAAACTGTTTCTCTTATCATTCAAAAACTCAAAAAAATAGTGTTATAATCGGTCTGTCTGATCGTGCAATCTCCCTAACGTCTCCAGAATTCCGACCAAAAATACTGCAAAAAGTAAAAAAGACACTAATAAATAATAATTTCAACGAAAAGACTATCACCAAAATAATTGATAAAAGAACATATAAGTTTTATAATAACGTAAAAACACAAAACATAGAACATAAACAGTAAAAATTTGTAGCATTACCTTACACTAGTGAGCTGTCAGAAAAAATAAAATACATTTTAAAAAAGCATGATAATATCGTATGCCACAAGTCACATAATAAATTAAATACGTTGTTCACAAATTTAAAAAGTAAAACTCCTCTCATGAATAAATCAAATGTAATATATTCGATCCCTTGCACACATTGTCCCAAAAAATATATAGGCATGACGAGCCAATTGTTGAAGAACAGGTTAAATGGCCATAAATATACGAAAAACGCCTCAACGGCGTTAAACAAACACACACAGGACGAAAAACATACTTTTGATTATAACAGTACCATAATAAAAAACAAAGATATGAATTACCAAAAATTACAGATCAAGGAAATGATTGAAATTAAAAAAGATAAAAACACTGTTAACGACAGTAACGACAGAACGGATATGCGAAATTTGAGCCACATTTACACAAACCTAATTTAAACAAAAATATTAAGTATTCGATCCTGTCAAATAAGAATCAAAAATTGAATATCCTCTTAAACATAAAACTAAACGCATACCTTAATTTTTTTTTATGCATTGTAAAATATAAAAAATATAAAAAAATAAAACATATTCACATTCCATGTATCCTCAGTAGACGATGTAAAGTTTGAATTTTATTTAATAATAGAGTAACAAAATGTCAAGATGTATACCGGTAAAATTAAATATTTTTAAAAAATTTTAAAAATTTAAATACTATTTTTAAAGTGTCTTGTTTGTTTTTTGAAATTGTAGATATGTTTTTTATGTGGGTGTTTTAATTATATAAAAATATTTTTAGGGAAAAAAAAAATTGAAAATGCCTTAAATAAAGGGTGAAACGTCAGATGTTTGCATTTTTTGTTGAATATAGAACCAAAACCCAAGAAAAGACAAAATAAAGGAAAAATGATTTAATCTATTTTTCAAGAATCAAGAATATATATATATATATATATATATATATATATATATATATATATATATATATATATATATATATATATATAAAGTAAACTATTTTCGATAAAAATAAATAACATTTTTAGATAATACTAAAATTTTAAATTCTATTTGACACCCTTAATCCTCTTATTCTCTTACAGCTATCTAAAATAAAAATTCATGGCTTAAAATTATTTCTAATTTTTGATAAAAATAATAGAAGGGACCTTAAGAGCCCTAAGTAATATAACTCTTTCAAAGAAAATTGGAATTAGAGGTCCATCTCTAGTTTCAGCAGAAAAGTAGCTTTGTGAAGGATTATAGCCTTCGGTAAAATTTCTGATAGCTTCATT
The DNA here is from genome assembly GCA_034092305.1 of Diaprepes abbreviatus. Lineage (NCBI taxonomy): Eukaryota > Metazoa > Arthropoda > Insecta > Coleoptera > Curculionidae > Diaprepes > Diaprepes abbreviatus. The sequence continues at coordinate 13,592,370 of JASJET010000122.1, forward strand.
GTTTTTTTAATTTTACAATTTTACTTGGATGACTTATATTTCCTTTTGTTCACTCAACTTGGGTGTGGGTAGGAAAGTTATTTAATTTAATTACTCTAACTTGAGAATCACTAGAAGGTTTAACGGATATTAAATTTCCAGTATTGTTTGTGATATTCTGAAAGAAAATACACTTTTAGATCATTCATTGGTTTTTATTCTGTATTTTATATTTAAAGTAATTATTTTCTTTGAAAGACTCCTTTACCCGCCCTCTATTTTAAGGTCATAGAATAAGATACCGGCTTTGGTTTTCCAATTTTTTGTAGTTTTCCAGAAACAGAAAAAATACTGTTACATTCACAAATTTCATTATTATAAAAGCTTCTATATTATATAAAATGACCTAAATCTGCACTTTTTATTCGAAAAAATCAAGAAAAACTACAAAAAACTTTTGAAAAAAAGTATATGGTTCTATTAAATAGAAATGTTTTGTGCCTTAGAAGGAGGACAAATATAGGATCCACAGTCTATATACTTAACAAAGATACTTTTTTTTATTTAAAGTTTATTACACAAAAATATTTGACATAGGCAATGTCCCAGCAAATGTTTTGCTTTTTCGTCACCATGCGTCATCAAAATGACAAAGAAGTTACTAAACTTATTTTCGCTGTTTTCCACAAATTGTGGAAAATAGTTGTAATATATTACATGGAATGTCTTTTAAGTACTGCCGATAATAATACGAAAATGCTGTTATTAGAGAAACAAAAGTTACTTTGAAGTTATGAGAGTTTTTTTTGTATTTCCTGAAAAGATAAGGAAAAATTAAAACCCGAAGTGTGTTCTACGATGTCGGAATAAGGGGTGTGTACAAAAATTTTAAGAAGAAAAAACTTAATTTAAGCAATAAATGTATTTAACACATTTAATCATTACACCAAAACTATCTAAATTGAAGGAAAAATAACTATGGTGCAATATATTTTTTATTTATTAAAAGATAAATACTTACTTATTTATTTTTTTTATATTTTTATAACTACACCTATTGTCTAATAAATAATTATTTCATTTTTATATTTTTGACAAAAGGTAAATGTATTTTTAATTTTTAAGGCTGGGCCACTATCACATATTTAATGCGTGTAAAACAGAAAAACTTTTTTTATCTTCTCACTCTCATAATTATTATACACAATATAATGATTATTATATACAATATAATCAAGTTTTGAATGAACCAAATTATACTCTGGTATACTTATATTAAATTTAGTCCTAAAGTTGAAAGAGATTTAGAGATATACTTTCTTAAGTGCAACTATTTATTATTGTATAGGTAACACCACTTGTTGGTTATGAAAATACTGATTGAAAAATACCATTTTCTCTTGCATTTTTGATTGATGGACTAGGAAAAAGCTTTGGATTCTATAGAATATCAACGTGTAATGGAGGTACTTTGAAAATTCAGAATTGACAGATGACACATAAATAATCAGAAAAAGCATGAAATTAGCAAGTGCAATTTTTAACTAAATCATTTAAAACAAACAACACCAATTAAACCCGACAGAATGAATTAGAATGATATACTCTCACTCAAACTCTTCACTGTTACTGTTGAAGATTTATCCAAAAGAAAAATGATCATAAAAGGTCATAAACATAAATGCTAGACATATCACGAATGTGAAGTACGAGGACAATATAGTTATAATAGCCAGGAGTTTAGAAGAACTGGGAAAAACGATGCAGGAAATAAATGACGTACCATAGAAGTAGCCCTTAGGATGAACTGTAACAACATAAAGAAACTAGAAGGAAGGAACTGGGAATTGAACTATGTAGATAAATAATAAAGAAATTGAAAAAGTGAACGACTTGGGACTGAACATTGTTCTGGGAATAATTTTAAAAAAGAAATACCTCCCACCACATTCAAAAACAGAAGTGTGAATTTCAAGTTATATCGTATGAAGCTCAAAATTGGACAATGGGCGAAAAGAACATGGTATTGTGAGATCGGTGATAGATATATCCGTCAGAGATAAGAAAACTAATAAGTTCATCAAACAACAAAAGTAACTGACAATGTTGACAATACTGCCTTGGAGACTATACCGACAAAAAACCGAATGCCAATTGTCACAAACAGAAACCATTAAAAGAAAAAATTTGAAGGACCGTAGGTCCAAAGATGGATGCAGTTTGCTATGAAGAAGAATCAGTTCAGAAGTCATACAAACATTTCTTTCCGAAACCATCACTGCCACTTAAAAGTAAAATAAAACGAAGGAAGTAACGATAACAAATAGTCGGCAATAGTAAATTCACTGTACTGAATTTTGAGAAATTAATCTTGGTATCCCAATCTGATTGAAACTTTGAAAACACTTGGTAAATTTGGAGCCAAATTTAGACTACCACAGCAACTTTTTGAACAGAAAGCAAAAAATTTAATTCTGATTAGTGGAGCGGTTCTGAAATAATGTACATTATTAGAAAGTCTTTTTTGAGGGTTAAAAACGAGAAGATTTTTGATTCTTAATACCCTTCAGTCACCAATATTGAAAGAAATAGGACACAGACCACCATATTGAATATTAAAAAAATTACCTTAGATTTACAATCTGCAACTCCAAATACCAATTTTGGAAAAATTCAGGAGATGTGTAATTTTTAGCTCACGATATAGCATATTCACAATTAGCATCCCTAATACCAATTTTGTAGAGCATAGAAAAATGTAAAATTTTTAGTCCGGTGTATTATTTCCACCATATTTAATTCAAAAATCAATTTTAAATTCGAAAATTTCTAGCCCACAAACTACCTATACTCGTTTTGGAGGTTACTGGACAAATTTTTATAAGTTATATTATAAGTGTCACCTTGGATTTTACTAAACCAATTTCAACCAAAATTGTATGGAAACACCCCACCAACTTCCTGAATATGAAGCAAGAAAAAATTTAACTGAAGTCGGTTTGAAGTACTTGTAGTTAAACATAAAACATAAATAGAAGTATTTTCAGTTAACAGTTTTAGTAGAACACATACTCTTTGAAAACAAAAACAGATAGATGGATGTCTCTTTCAGAGCTGCAGGAATAATACGTAATAGCACCTAACAATAAAATTTTTCAGTGGAATGAATTAATAGAAATATAGTTTTAATTTTGCAGATTTGAACCTGACGCTACTGTTTAGTCATTATAATAAGTTTAGAACATATAATTCATTAATTATATTTAATGATTTTGTTCCTTAAATCGTGAATAAGTCGAATGTACTTTGAAATTAAAGTTTTGTACATGAAATTTAATTGAATGTTACCTTGAATTTCAATAAAATAACTGAAAATGTAATTACATTAGAGTTAATGTAAAAATTATTAAATTTAATGCATTATCATTAAATGCATTTAATAAACAGTTTATGAAATTTGCTTCCAGCACATTACATTAAAATTAATATCAAGTTTTTTACAGTGTTAGTACGAGGAGATCATTTGCAAGATTGAATTTTACGATGCTGATAGGTGTACACTGTAAAAGGAGAGGCATTAAATTTAATGTAAATGTGCTGCAAGCAAATTTTGCAAAAGTTTATTAAATGCATTTAATGTAATGCATTAAATTTAATAATTTACATTAATCTAAATTAATTTATTCCATTAAATCTAATGTAATCATACATTAAATTTAAAGTTTGATCAGTGATTTGTAAGGTAACTCTGTACATTAAATATACAGCCAGTGTTCACTGAATTTGAGATATTTTATCACATATTTAATGCATCAATATGAGATTCTGAAACTACCAGAAAAAGATGGAATCTTTTTCCATAGGTAGGGTATCATTATCTATAGACCGGATTCGAACTCATTGGTGCTCGTAAGTACAAGGCGGACATGTACACCTCACTATAAGAAAATAGAGTCATTTAAGCAACTCATGTCATACTAAATAGAGAGTTTTATAAAAGTTGCGCCATCTCCCGAAATCTCATGCAATGTATGTTATCTAAAATTGAATAATAATGTAAATTTCTTTAGTATTAGGATATATGTAAATTAATTTTAATGTAGAGGAGTTGAAATATTTTTTCAGTCACCTTATTTAAATTTAAGTTACCATTTAATAAAATTTAATACAGAACGAACTGAAATTTGAATGAATTGCTTTAAATTCAAAGTAAATATAAATTATTCACGATTTTTGGTACAAAATCATTAAATTTAATGAAGAATGGACATTAAATTTGCATTATATTTAAAGTTATTTCTAATAGTGTAGCTTTCAAATACATTCATGCTGTAAAAATTAAAAAATATCACAGATTGCGGTTTACGTTTTGAAATTTCTTAATTAAGTTATTTCAGAAAAGCAATTCTAAGAATAAATAGTTGTTACTGTTCCTGATGTTAAAGTAATGTACAATATTAAAAAAAATCTTAAATTTAATGCAAGTTCCTTAATCAAGTTCAATTATTTTGTACCTTAAATCGTGAATAAGTTACAAGTACTTTGAAAATTAAAGCTTTGTACATTAAATTTAATTGAATGTTACCTTAAATTTCAATAAATTAACTGGAAACATACCAAATTTAATGTATAACTACATTAGATTTACTGTAAAAATTATTAAATTTAATTCATTAACATTAAATAAATGTAATAAATGGTTTATGAAATTTGCTTCCAGCACATGACTTTAAAATTAATGTGAAGTTTTTTACAGTGTATTATCTTTACTACTGGTATCTGTGATAATATTTTAAATGATAAATTACATGAGATTATGGGTGGGAGATTAAATATAAATTATTTAACTTTGTTATTTTTTTTTCAAGTACTTTAATAACTCTTAATTTGTTTCTACTTGAATAAAAAACTTCAAACGTTCAAATATCAACTTACTTCTTTTAGAGTTTCAAGCATATTGCAATGATTTTTAAGTAATTTTATGTCTATATGTATGTCTAAAAGTACATATTTAAATAGTAAGTTATATGAAATCTTTCTAAATTTTATTACGTAAATATCAGGTTGTTCCAAATAAATGTTGCTTTTAGGAACAAGAAAAAATTTATTTCATTATTATAATTATAGCAGAGACTTCTGCTTTTCTTTGAAGGTATCACTTACAATGTTTTGATATAGTTTGTTATTTTCTTAATGAATCCTATATTAAAATATAAACATTTATTTACAAAACTTTTTGTTGGTTGCGATATGTTAAATAACATTTTTAAATGATTGTTTATTTCTGGAGTCTACTGCAATTTTTGATAATTGTGCAGAACTCCGACTTCTAGCAATCGAAACTTCTACTTCTGCCAAGATATAGGTTAAATATATAGTCAATGAAAAAGAGGTTATACCAAGCGTTACTAAAGAGATACAAAAAATGGCCAAACAACAATATTTTTAAATTTATTCAAAGAAAAATAATTGTGATTGTTCTATAAAAGAATAACTAACGTTGACAACACTGTTTTGAGTCTAAACCTGAAATAAATGTATGGTATATCAGTTTTTATGAGGAGACAGTAATATTATACAATGCGAAATTACTTACTTTCCTCCGGAAAGAAATATTTTGAGGATATTGCAGCACCGCAAGAAAGTTGTGTAAAATGGGGGATTTGTACACTGCAATCTTATTGATCTTTTGTATTCCCCTTCAGCTGCTAAGTCGTTAAGGATGCCCTGCCAAGCAGGTCCTTCAGTCCTATTTCCTTCAGGAACCTTAGAATGTTGGACGACTTTAAAGTAGGTAGCTCCCCTCCTTCTATTTAATGTGTTTCCAAAAATCTCATTCTAGGTTTTTCTAAAGCGCTGCACTTTGAGGAGTTGTGGATAGAAGTTTGGTTCCCCTGTTCGCAAAATCTGTACTCTCCTCTTCCTGCCAATATAAGTTTCTTTGGGTGTTCTTTCAAGTAGCAATATCTCCTCAGGATTCTTGTCAGAATTCTAAGTTGGTTTTTACTTAGGCTTATGCATACCTTGAATCTCTTCTGATCGTAGTTCCTAAGAAGTATTTTCGGTTGTCTCATTCCTGGCAGGTCCATTCAGTAACTGTATCCCCTGCACTCTTGCTCTGTTTTAATTCTTCCAGCATTACATTACCACTGATTCTACAGAGAGCTTGTCTACTATATCGTTCCCCTTTCTGGTTCGTCTCGGTACTCATAGAAGGGCGATTTTGTTATTTTTTTTTTATTAATTTGTGTCTCTAGGCTTTTTAGACCATCTTAGGGTTGATTACTTGAGAACTCAGCGTACTGATGGCTGTTTAACTATCTGACATGCTGGTAGTCTTCTGTGTGTGATAGTTTTTTCTTTACTGAATTGAATGCCTTTCCTGATGGCGTGTATTTCCACCTGGAACATGCCTGCTAACTTCCCAACCTTTCCTGGTGTCTCGTGCGGAGACTATACACTCCTAAAGGAATTAACCCATACTCCGACATAGCTAAATCTCAATCCTCCCTTAACTCACTTACACTGTTAAAAATAACCTTAAATTTAATGCAGATTTAATGTACATTCTACATTAAAAATAATTATTTTGTATTTTAAATCGTGAATAATTTACATTTACTGTGAACTTAAAGCAAATTTATTGATATATCACTTCGTTGTACATTAAATTTGATTAAATGGTATCTCAAATTGCAATAAAGTAACTGAAAAGATATTTCAACTTTCTGTACAATAAAATTAATTCACATGTACCCTAACATTAAATGAATTTATATTATTATTCTTGAAAAAATGCATGAAATTAGTTAGTTCGAAAACGGTGTATAGATGACGGTACACTACCTATAGGAAAAATTTCCACCTTTTCCCGGTAGCAGAATTTTTGACATCATATTAATGTTCGTTCGTTAAATATGTAATAACTTATCTTAAATTTAATGAACACTGGCTGTATATTTAATGTAGTTACCTTAAAAAGTAATGGTCAAACTTTAAATTTAATATATGGTTACATTAAATTTAATGGAATATATTAATTTAGACTATTGTAAAAATTATTAAATTTAAAGTATTACATTAATTGAATTTAAAAATGCGTTATGAAATTTGTTTCCAGCACATTTACCTTAAATTTAAAATATTTTCTTTTAACGGTATACTAAATATGAATGAAACTTATTCGAATATTAATCCCTAATATTAATTACCAGGTGTAATAGAAAAAAAATCTATTTAGCCATAATAAAAATAACTGATTATGCGTCGTTTAGTTACAACTTTTTACTTATATGTCAACTGATTGTAATTCATTCATTATTTCGTGTTTTTAAATTTTATTTAAACAAAATACAAATACAGATCCCTTGAACATTGCTGAAATTAAATGTAGTATATATACGCTAGGAATTCATATTTTTATTCATCGACACAGAATTCTTAAAGACTGAAAAAAAAGTTCCGCTAAAGAAGAAAATGCATAACAGGATATTACTTTCTTGTTTAATCGAAATAAAAAAATATTTTACTCTTCTATCATTTAATTATGGAGGTGAACTAGTATTTCTTATCAAATATAACGCAGACCTACAAAATTACTACCGCTTCAATTTTTTTTACCCATATAATTCAGGTATATTGACAAGGACCAATCCCTTCAAGCTGTGCACCAATTTTTTTTTTAATGAAAAAAGAGGTTATGAACAATTTTTCCAATTTTTTCTGAAATTTGTTTTAATAAAAATTTACTAATAATTATGGCAAATATTTTTAAAAATATTTGCTTATTTTTGTATCACCTTCTATATAGGTTTCTTTGACAAAATGAAATATGTTCTTAGGCTTTATATATGGTCAAAATCTAAGTTTAGCCAATTGAGTCACATAATCCACTAAAGCTGATTTATAGCATCACTTTTGGTCGTCTTTTTGATGCTCCGCATTTTTCTGCTTGAGGTAACGTTCAGTTTATTTCATATAAAAGTTCGTAAAAAAGTTCTATGTTTCGTGGGTTACAGGATAAATATATTTTTAATCTTGTTTTAACAGATTTCTCTAAAAAATGTGTAATACACAAATATAGTGTGACGTGGTACAAACGAAGCTAAACTTTAAACATGGATGACATATACACCAACAAACATCAATAATTCTAGTATATGCAACGCTACAATGCTGGTATTTTGAGTAAAATTTACGTATACAGGATTATAATACTGATTTTTACCGCATACTTCCTTGTACTTCCAAATATGATATGATTTAGTCAGATCAAAAAAACTAATAAAATAAACGGGGATCTTTTTTGAATTTAATCCAGTGGATTTATTCTGTGCTTGAGAAAACCTCCAGGAAATATGCCAAATATTATTGGAATGAACACGGTAAAAAGGAAATGCATGTGCTGGAAGCAAATTTCACAAACCTTTATTAAATGCATTTAATGTAAAGCATTAAATTTAATAATATACGTTATTTTAAATTAATATATTCCATTAAATTTAATTGAATCATACATTAAATTTAAAGTTTGATCATCACTTTTTAAGGTGACATTCAATATGCAGCCAGTGTTCATTGAATTTAAGATATGTTATCACATATTTAATACACGAATATTAATATCAGCTCAAAAAATTCTGAAACTACCAGGAAACGGCAGGCATTTTTCCCACAGGTAGTATCCGCCATCTAGACCGGTTTCGAACTCATGGATTCCCGTCAGAACGGAGCAGACATGTACTCCTCAATATAAGAAAATTGAGTCCTTTAAGCAACTTATATGATACTAAACAAAAAATTCAATACAAATTGTGCCATCTTCCGGAATCTCATGCAACGTAAATTAAATAATAATATAAATTCGTTTAGTATTAGTGAATTAATTTTAATGTACAGAAGTTGAAATATCTTTTCAGTTATTTTATTGAAATGTAGGATACCATTTAATCAAATTGAATGTACAAAGACCTGATATTTGAATGAATTTTTTTAAATTCAAGGTAAATGTAAATTATTCACGATTTTTGGTACAAAATTATCAAATTTAATGTAGAATAGACATTAAATTGAATTAAATTTAAGGCTCATTTTAACAGTGTATGTAATGTCAGAATTTTTGAATCAATATGGGATGGATGATTATGCCGAAAAACTACTATTCCAATAAGTAAAAAATTGACCCAATGTATTTCGGGCGTGGTAAGAAGAAACCGAATACACAGTACGCTAAATTTGTACATTGAGAATAAGAATAGGCATTTATTGTAGATTTTGCTTAAAAGTGCCAAAAACACAATTTTGGCCTATATTTGAGGTTATGTGTCATCGCGACATTTATTTTTCTCAAAAAACTATATTTAGCATCTTAAGTTTAAGTCTTGCACTTTTAAATGCCTCTTTTTCTTCGAGAAAATCAATTTTATAAATTTCAAATTGTATGAATTTTTAAGTAAACTTTTAAGCGAAAATTCTGATAAACGGTGAATACTCTAAGGCTACAAAGCATCGCTCAATTTAAATTTACCATTAGATTTGCGAAATAATTTTGTTCAAACAAATTATTGCAAAACTCATTATTTTTTTTATAAATACTTCCATTGCATTTGCAAAAATGTATACGTTCACAGGAGTCATTATCGTTATTACGATATATTTTGCTATAAACAAATAATTAAATAATAAATTTTGCAATTTAAATAACAACTCTTTAACGATTTGCATTTGTAGACTTTGTATTTTGTAGAATATGGTTTTGTGAATTCTGGATAAACATTATTAATTATTTTCTAATGATCGTTTTAGGGCTTTTTAAATTGCAAAAATAATTATTTATATTTTTTTTTACAACAAAATATATCATAATACCGATAATAACTCCATTAATCATATTTATTTTTGTAAAATGTAATGAAAGCATTTATTTGAAAATTAAAAATTTTGGAATAATTTGTTTACATACATTTTTTAAATAAATTTATTTTGCTTAACAAATGATAAATTTGGATTGAGTGATGCTATGATAGTATCAAAACATCCGTGGCTTATCAGAATTGTTGCTTAAAAGCTTATGGGTTACGAAAGCTGAAGATTTCCAAAACATGAAAAATTCATGCAATTTGAAATTTTCAAAATTGAATATCTCGAAGAAAAAGGCAGCTATTTGTATAATCTTAACGGCATTTGAAAGAGTGGGACTCATACTCTAAGATGTTATGTATAGTTTTTTGAGAAAAGAAAGTATCGCGATGATACATAACCTCAAATATAGGCCAAAATCGCATTTTTGTACATTTAGGTTAGGATATTTAAAAAACCTGATATTATGTAGCAATTCACTGACCCGAGATCTACATGAAATTATCATTTTTATTCAATGTACAAATTTCACGTCGTGCTGTGTTATTGGTTACAAAAGGGCCATATACGAGATTAGCCATGATGGCAGGCGCCGATCCAAAGGGGGTCGGTGGGGGCGATCGCCCATCCCCCCCCCTCAAAAAAAAAGTTCAGGAAAATAGACCCGATTTTACCTCTTATACTATAGTTTATTCAAGAACTAGAGACAGTAATAAATCATTTTTTACCTTTTTTTTTCTTCGCAAACTATCTGTGTTCTTAAGTCCGATGTCTTTGGAAAAATCTCTTAGACACGTATATTTTTCGTTGGAATGGGTTAGAAATTTTATAATTAAAAGTACTGGTCTATAATAATGAACTATTTGGATTGAATAACAATAGATATTTGGGTGTGAAGTGTTAAAAAGGATAGCATAGAATATTATTTCGGTTAGAAACTTAAAATAAAAAGTTTTTATATTATTTTCTTCCTTATGATTTCTTTATAATTTAAATACATTAGAAAATATAGATAATTTTGACATATTTAACATAAATCAGAACTGTATTTTTAATATTTTTAATTTTGGCATAGAAACCGTTTTAGGTACATTCAGACTAAAACGTAGCCTTTTTCTCTCAAAAAATTCTAAGATATAATTTAAATACTTACAAAACACCCATTGTTAAAAATACAAGAAGTTAAACATATATAAAAAAATAAATTCGTCCATATAATATTAAAAATTTTTTGGGGCTATCGGTCATTTTATTATTAATTAAAATCATTTTTAGGATATTTGAATTTTCAGTTTATTTATTTCTTAAACCATCTGCAGAATTAAAATTAAACACTAAAAGGTGATTCAAATGTAATTAATTTTTATATGTTACAGAAAATTTAAATAATAAATTATGTTTATGCTTTACGCAAACATTGCGTTTCTAATTCGTAATCAAAGTCAGTGAAACTGTATTCGCTCAAATTAATTATAATTGGTTCTTCTATCTCACCGAGCATGAGATCGAGTTTCCAGATTTTCTTTTATTCTTTTATTATATGGATTTTTCCCAATTTTCTGCACTAACTTTATTCAAAATAATTTTTCAAAAGTTAAGTTAAATTACTAATTTTGTGGGTTGGGTTATTTCTAGCAACTCTACCTTTTACTTGAGAGAGATTTTTTCTTCTCCAACAGACATTTTCCGGACGATCTATAAGAACAGATTTCCTATCTGGTTTTTCTCAGCAGAAATTAAGTTCTCTGAGTAATTTCCCGAGCTCAGTTCTTTTAATTTCACGTAAATCCCGATCTTCATTGATTTTAGTTAGAATTTTCTCGATGGTTGTGATCTGCTTTTTCATAATAAAATATATATACAACTTCTTTTATTGCAGTTTACATTTCTTCTTCAAACGAGGTTTTTCGTCTGCCTGTGATCGAATGTAGCTTAGGAGTATTAACAATTCCAGTCGTTTTTTTCTCATAAACATTCATTGTAATAAGTTTTTCATTGAGGAAAAAATGCCCTGGTTTAACGAATTTGGATATCTCACTAATCTCAAATAATATATAAAAACAAGCAAAACAAAAAAAAATAAATCACTAAGGACACACTGTAGGGTGTACTTAGCTCACTGACAGAAATTAAATTGAACTATCAGAAATTTTATTGTTGCAGTAAATTTATAAAAGCTGATAATATTTAAATATAATTAAATATAATTAGATTAACGGCAGTCCTCAGTTGTTACTCTCTCTAGTTCTTAGAGTACAAGAATGTGTATGCTTGCGATCTCTCCTCCCCCTCCCAAGAGTTTTGAGTTCAGGAAAATAGAACCGATTCTGCATTTTATATTAGGAATGTGTTTGTTTTTCTTGCGATAGCCCCCCCCCCAGAACTTTGAATTCAGAAAAATAGATCCGATTCTGCCTCTTATACTTGGAATGTGTATGCTGCTCCCATCCTACCCCCGTAGGCAACTTGTTTTTTGTTGTGATCGCCCCCCCCCCCCCCGCCACTCTTCAAGAGCTTGAAATTCAGAAAAATAGACCCGACCCTGCCTTTTACACTAGAAATGGGAATGTTGCTGGTGTCTCCCCCCGCCCTCGTCGACAACTTGCTTTCGCTTGCTATACTGTACTTTTGTGGTATCACCCCCCCCCCTCCAAAGAGTGAGGCTGAATCCGCCCCAGTAAGATGGTGGGTGACGGATGGTAATGTTTAAAACTTAACTACGACCATTTACTGATGTCTAAAGACGGTTTTTTAATTTTCAAAGCTCAGGTGCCGAATATATTCAAAAAAGTTTTATCAATAAGATATAGATGATGAGAAAACCTACAAATCGTAATACTTAGAGTTTTTTTTATACAATTTTTATGTTAAAAGTAATTTTTCGTGGGTCCTGTAAAAGGAAGTGTGAAAAATATATTGCTCCAGAGATCCATTAATTAGCCAGAACAGTAAGCCTGGCAAGTGAGGCAAGTCAATAGACTAAGGCAGTGAATATTTACTTTAAAGCCAATTTTATGCAGTTTAATTACTACTGTCATCTGGGAACTCCAAGATAAATCCGAAACACAGAATACAAGTTATGATTATTAACTTAACAAGCTTTATTTTTATTATTAAATGAGGTTGGTTGACAGTTAAATGAACAAAAAATTAAAAATTTGTGTTTCCTTTTTGTTTAGAAAACCGAAATTGGAAGATTCATCATTAACATGAAGTAAAAAATAAGAATCCTTGCGAATATCAAGCTTGTTTGAAGAATAACCAAAGAGAAGTTCCATTAATTTGAAACATTTGAATGCAGTTCGAATTCAACAGAAGAACGCAATGATGCAAGTTGTCATTCTAGCCCAGGTAAAGCTAGAAGTCAGAATTGTAAGCGGTGAAACCAGTTTTGAAATAGCCAATATTGACTTGCTATGCAAGTTGTTTACATAGACGAAAGATAATCGTGAGCGATCAGTAGTGGAAAAGTGTCATCTTGAAAAGTTAGCCCTGCATTCTAACTATTGTCCTTTCTTGATTACTTGCTTAGTACAATTGTGCTGTCTCAATAATATCATGCATACATAGACAATACTGTTCTGACTTGGTCTGGCTCGACTACTGACTCCGTGTGCAATCTCTTTATATAACTTTACTCTACAGATATTCAGTTTTGTAACGCGTTTCATGACTCAATGGATTTTTTTCACTTATTTCCTATCCAGTCTAAATGTTTACGCACAAATGTAAGTTTTGGGATAATATTTCTGTCTGGAGTTAAGGACTCTTTAGCTATATTTCTATTAAACAGCTTTGCTTTTTATAGTTTTTTCGGAAGTGTCCGTGGGTTTCTGTAATTTCAGCAATAATTCAAGGTGGCGAGTTCCAAATACCGTATCGAAAATTTATTTTATTGCATCTCTTTGTCCATGTTGTTGTTTGCTCTGATTTTCGCAATATCGGTAGATCTTTAAATTCCCCCTTTCAATATAAAATGAAATTATTTTGAGTGCGGTGTATCAGGACAGACAAATTATTTTCAAATTTTAACATCAAAAAATGCATTCAATACTCTAGGCTCTTATCATTTCGAAAATTTTCGTATGCTTAATTTAACACATAAATATTTAAAACACATAAAATAAACTCTACAAAATATTCAAATGTTGCTTTACTTTCAACGCATTACTATTTTTATTTCAAGGTTTCCGTTACTATCAGTTTATTTGTTTTGATTGCTAAAAATAATTGCTCTTGCCGAAAACAGCACCCTACTTTAATATTCTAAAATAAACTGTCTATCATGCATTTAGAATATTGTAATATTGGGATTAGTATACCTTTTGAAGGTGTATTTCTACTTGTGTCCAATAGTGTTTTTAGTAATTTCAGTAATTATTTATTCATACCAAAACCAATAGTAATAGCTTACGTTAGCTATAGTTTTCTTTGGTCATTCAAAAATTAACTTTTTTACTAAAATTGACTTCGGTATACTAAGCTATGCCAAATTTAATAATTTTTTCAAAATAGCTTATGCACTGCTCCAAACATTTCAAGGGATATTTTTTCAGCCATTTTCACCAGGAAGGTTTAAGACTTAGACCCCATCAAGTTGCCATGGAAATTAAGTCTTCTGGAAGGTTGCAGACTTGCTTGACTTGTCAATTTAGACCGTTTTTTAAACGATAGCTTGATAGTAACTTAGAGAGATAGTTTTTAAAACAACTTTTCTTAAAATGAAATAAAAAACTTTAGGTTTTTGAGATATCCCTAAAATGAACCAACTTGAGGAGTTATACCTTTATTTTTGCTTTTTACCACGTATTTATTAAGTTCCCGATGAGATGGAGACTTGAAATTTTAAATATAGCTCAAAATTGGATGACAATGCAATATAAACTCATTTTCTTGAATATCTGTTCGTTTGTTTGTCTGTTCAGCACAAATTTTGCAATCGATGTCAATCTAACGTCCCGATCAGCTGGAGAAACTTTAAACACCGCTCAAGACTGGATGACAATGCAATATTAACTTGTTTTCTTGTCTATCTATTTGTTTATTTGTCTGTTCAATACAAATTCCGCAATCGATTTTAAACTAATTTTCTAATGAAATTTAAACATAGCTTAGAACTGGATGATCATGCAATATTAACTCTCTTCTTTGTCTGTTTGTTTGTTTACTTGTCTGTTCGGTACTATTTATTTAATCGATTTTTATCTGTTCGTTACAAATTTTGTAATCGATAAGGACTATAAAGTAGAAAATAATTATTTAAATAAAAAAAACAATAGCATACTACATTTTGAAAAAGAACAAAAAAATTTAAAATGCTTTCTTCTATTGTGTATTTTTAATAGATATTACAAAACTTGTAAGACAAAATGGAAGACGTGCAGTGCAATAATTAATAGCTGTTGTTTGAGATTTCTCAACGACCGTTACTCTCTATACTCCTTACTGTTATCTATTGCGTGCACTCCACGTTTATCAGTTTCAGCTCTACAAGAATTTTCATAGCTTAAAAAATTTACAGTCGTAAATTTTGGGACAAAATGTTTGGGGTGAGAAACCTATATGGGCTTATAGATCTATATGGAGCTAGAAGAATTTATTTTATTCTTTGTTATCCTTTTTGAAAACGTGGTATATTTATTTATATATTATATAAATAATTTTCTTGCTATATTTTTCAATTTTCTTACTAAAATCATAAATTCATTATCAATAGAAGCTGAACTGTATCAATATAAAAAGTGATAAAATTGGCTTTCCCTTTAACTCCCTTCTTAAAGATTACTACAATGGGTCTGGTAACCACGTATTTTTTGCCGTTAATTAAGTTACGATTTAACAAAGAAAAAAACAGTAATTAAATTCTTGCTAAAGGGTAAAAACAAAAACTAACATAATTAAAAACAATTTACCCAAGGCGTCTAATTAGATTCAACGATAAACTAGAAGAAAATATTTTTAAAATATAGACTATTAAACTACAAAAGTGTAAAAAAAAGCTTCAGTTTAAAATTTAATTGTTTGGACAATAATAACACAGGCCGACAAAATTTCATCAACCTTCAAAACTAGAAAACACACAACACTATGCCTAATGTTTTCGACACGCTGAGTCTAAATCTTAAGTCACATATGATCAGGTTGCGGAATATTTTAACCTAAAAGGAAAGCTAAAGTTTCTGATCAAATTTTCAAACACATCTTATGAATAAGAGTCAATGGGCCATCTTAAATATAAATATTTGGAAAATTTTAATCGATTTTCGAAATCAGAGGCCTCAAAAACTTCAGACTACAAAGTTTCACATATAAATCGGGGTTTTCAAAAATTTTTGCACGCCATATTGAATCCGTCATCCTTGAAATGACAGCTTGATGATAGTTTTGACGATATTTTAGTGTTCAGAAAATATATCAGTATAAATCCAAATGAATTTTGAAGGAGACTAGTGCTTGTAGCTATCATATATAGTTTAGCGATAAGAATTATGCCTGGTTACATAAACTTCAAAAGAGTGGAAACCATGATTTGTACACTTTTTGATTAGAACATTATTAAGCTTTTGTTTAAATGCAAGGATAATTCCTTGGATTAAAAAAAAAAAGATTGTAGCAGAAAAAATGATACCACAGAGCCATAAATTTTATTTACAAACAAAAGAAGGTATCGTATATGGTTTTTGGGTTGTTAAATAAGAGTCAGTTATCCGCTTTGGTCTAGTACATCAAGTCTTTAAATGTCATAGGATAAAATGTCTTAAAAACGACATGAAATTTATCACGGTAACAGTAGCCACACTTTATCTAATACTGCGGCGTCCCCTTTTTACAGGGTACGGCAACGGATGCGTACGGCAGCTCAATATGTCGGAGGCTAGGTTCGTATCTCTTTTAGAGATAGTTGTGCTCTGCTTTGATTACCCAATAGGCGCCACCTGTTTTACATTATCTGTGTTACTTACCTAGTGATTAAACAGGAAAACACTTAGGTATGAGGAATGATTTTAAATTATTGACGGTAGGTGTATAGCTCCACAATAAAACGACCTAATTAAAACAAAATAGCAATTCCATTTTATTCCCATTAAAAAATTATTATTTACATAAATTTGAATTGTGCTTACAATGTTTTATTTTTACTCTCTTGATAACTATCACCTCGGTTTTAAAAGGTTATATAAGATTTGGCCGCAAACGTTCTAGAACCTTAGTCGCCAATAACGTACGTTTTGTTGAGTTATCAAAAGTTCTCACATGTTACTACATCACCAAATATAATTATGTTGCATTGTTTGTGTTATAAAAAGATTAATTCACAACTCGAATCTCTAACTTAAAGTTTTTCTCCTACCTGGTATATGCAATGGTACCTCTCACTTCAGCGCTGTTGCTAGGATTCCTGTTGTGTTGTGGATGGATTGAGGCTTCACAGGGCCACTTCCAACTCACCAATCAAACGCAGGGTAAGGTTGATACAGTCGTGGTCGCCTGTACAGGAAAACTAGGACCCGAACCATCAAGAAGTCATGACAGCAATATCAAGATGAAAAGCCCAAAGATAAAGAAGAACTGGCTTCAAATATTCACATAGCCAAATAGTCAAATAGCCAAGTAGCCGAATAGCCGAATAGCCCTAGAGCCCTAAAATAAAATGTTGTTTTTACCACATGTTCGTAAAGATAAGGGGCAAAATCTTACCTCATTAATTAGTGGACTTTAACAAAAAAACTTGACCGTCCGCCCTTTCAGAGCTGGTGGCAGGATTGGTCTGCTGCCTTCGGCGGTTCAACAGTAAAGGGAACGAAAATACAAATCTCTCTTGCAACCAGACGTGACAAATCTTAGTGATATTTATACTTAGTCTTGCCAACCTTATTCTCAACCTGGAGCACTTTAACCTAGTTCCGAACTTACACTGACCATCAGTTAATACGTCAAGTATGGGCATGCCATGGAAAATTATCAAAAAGAAAATTATGATCAAACAGTTCAAAGTCACTAATCACGATAAAACAAAGTTCAAAAAAAATTGCCACAAATCCATACTGCATACTCAACCTTAAATGATCGATCTCGACATGCCGTGTTCGTGTCAACGAATGGGTATACATTCACAGCAAATGCTAACTGAACTATGTCACCGACTATAACCTTATACTTTTAATACTGAAATCGAATGTAAACAAATGGGAGTTTATTAAAAATAAAATATTTACGACTTTTAAATTCAAACCAAATTATGTGATATATAAACTACAGCAATTTACGAACTGTGTAAAAAAATGATAAGTTACAAGACCAAAAGAGTTGTGAACCAAAAAAAAATAAATTCCATGTTTACTATTTTAAATTACAGGATAAATAATTAAATTTACTCAGGTAAAAATATACAAATTATATCATATTACTAAAAACATGTAGCATTGATGCTAACTGGTAAATTTAAATGCTACATTTACCCCTCTCCGAAAAAAAATAGACTATCTTGATAGGCTATTTTGAAAACAAAGAAAAACATAACCCTGTCCTTGGAAAAACATTTGGATTGATATCTACGCGTATCACACGTCCTTGCGGAAGACAACATCGGTAAGTCAAATCTGGAAAACTACAAAGTCGTGAAGAGTCAAAATCGGTAAAGGTCTGCCAAATTACGTACAAGTTCAGAATTACAACTCCTGAATAAATTTTACAAATACCAAAGAAATCACCTAAAAGATAAAAAGTCATAAACTAAAATAAAAAAAAAATCTCTAACATTATATACCCAGAATTGTTAATACAAGTAAACAGATTGTCATGACTATAGATTTAAATTAGTACAAACTTATCAGCAGTATACTTAGACACACGGCCGTAACAAATCCAGTTATGAGACCATTATATCAACACTATACAACTTCAGATTTACTTATATACAACTCACTGTAGAAACGAATGCTCTAAGCATTCAAACAAATTTCCGGGAAACCATCCCAAAGTGAAATGCCCACCAATAATTCCAAACGAGAACGAGTCATATCCACCAAATTTCGAAGTGAAAAAAACGAGAAAAGTACTAAGCCAGCATTGCGCCTTTTCAAGCGGCATGAAAAACCCTCGTATACTGGCCTCACCCCAGAAAATCCGATGAACATACTCACCCACGCCCGAAAAGACCAGGAGCACCCACCACATTATGGTGTCCCGAAAGGTGGAAGAACAACAGAATTGGTGACCCAGATGTCCACCTACAAAAGGGAGTAAAATATAGTTTTCACCAGACTAAAAAAATGCCTAACGCATTACTGTAAGCTTGAAAACAAAAATTGAGAATTAGGGTGTTCCGTAAAGTGCCACTGCAACCAGCCCAACACACAAAACGACCAGAGACCGGAGATCAGGCGAAACACAGTAGTGCAACCCAGCCATGGTGCCAGCTCATTAGGCATGACACGCCAAAATTAACACCCCCCATGCTCACCCTTCCGACTTGGCATGCGTAAGCATGTTTGAATGATGCCTGGCAGCACCCAACACTCCACAGCCTATAAAAACAAACTAAGAAAAGCTTACAGGATATGATATCTCGTAACAACTAAGATATCTTTCATTAGAAGACGCCAAAAACTCTAAAACTTTAAAATAACCAGCCCTTAGGTTATACAAGATCCAAGCAATACTAAAGTTTATTCAAAACCAGTCCATACTTAAACTAACCCTTCCTCAGAAGATATAAAAACTCTAAACGTTTGCTTCAAAAAAACAAGGTAAAAAAACCTATCACTTAAGCAATACTTCGGATATGGCCAGTATCCAAAATACTTAAAAAATAGCAATACAGCTAATAACTAAAAATTCTTACGAGTCATCACTCAATAATTAACTTAAACAAACGTACTAACCTGGAAGCAAACTTCCTAAAAATCTCAAAATAGCAAAACTGCTAACAACTAAAAAATCAATACAGGTCAGCACCAGTAAGTCTCTTAAACAACTTATTTACTTGGGAGCAAACTTCCCAGAAACTTAATAAACTTAAAAGTAGCAAAACTGCTAATAACCAAAAATCAATACGGGTCAGCACCCAATAAGTTGCCTATACAAACTTACAACTTTGAAGCAAACTTTTCTAAACTTAATAAACTTATTCTTCTTCTGAAAGGTCAGAATCAGAATCCTCTGAAATAGAATCATTGAAAGGTTTTAGATCTTTGATATGCCACTTTCCAGCTTTAGAACCATCAATATTATCTAAATCATAAATAAGGTTGGAAAGTTTCTTTCTCACCTTACAATGAACATATTTGGGGACTAACTTTGCGGTAAACTTATCTACAGCACTTGAAAGAACTTTATTTTTACGCCAAACATGGTCACCTACATTAAAAGAAATATCGCGTTTTCTAAGATTATACGCACGAGAATTACGTTCATACGCCTTATGAATCTTCATTCTCACTTCAACAAAGATTTCTTTTAGACCTTTTAAGTTGGCCGCATAGGCATTTCTGTCACCAGGAATTATTTCATCATCAACACTGACGTCGACATTCAAATCTTTGTAATAACTACCTGACAAAGGAACATGCCTACCGTAAACTAAAAACGCTGGAGTAAAACCGGTAACTTCATGTTTTGAAGTATTAATAGCTTGTTGAATTTTAGCTATTTCTTTATCCCAATTTTCGTGGCTGTCTATGTAACTCCGAATTGCTGTACCAATTGTCCTATTATTTCTTTCTACGAAATTACATTGTGGTGAGTAAACAGGATTAAATCTTATATTAAACTCATATGTTTGACTTAATTTTTTGAAAGTTTTTGAAACAAACTGTGTGCCATTATCGCAAATAAGTAGAGATGGAGGACCATGAACATGAAAAACTTTATTTTCTAGTACCTCTTCAATATATTGAACTTTAGAACTTCTTAAAGGAAAAAGTAATGTGTACTTGGTAAACCAACAAGCGACTACTAAAAGCCATTTGTTTCCTTTTCTTGAACGAGGTAGAGGGCCTATTAAGTCTACTGCTATTACTTGAAATGGATAATTTACTGATTTCTCTTTACCCATATGTCCCATTTGCGAAGTATTTGGTGCTTTCTGAGCTCCACAGACTAAACAATTCTTAACAAATTTAAGAATGTCTTGGCGCATTTTTGGCCAATAATATCTTTCTTGTAGACGATGAAATGTCTTATAAAATCCGAAATGACCACAGTTCGGAGGACTATGACAAGAGTCTATAATTTCTGCTCTTTGGGGTTTAGGTACTAAGTATTTCCATTCAGGAACATTCACATTCATAGAAAGGCAGTTTGGGACAAATTTCAAAACAAAATCGTTATCCACTTTCCACTGTGGATAATTGTTTGGATTATCTAAAATTTTCTGGCGTAAATTATCGTACCACGGATCAATACGATCGACATCTAGGGTTCCCACCACTAATTCTTCCTTACTGCTTGAATCAGAATCTTCAATCTCTTCTTCTCTATGTGGATTACGGGACAAGGCGTCTGGAATGACATTTTGAGCTCCTTTTCTGTGTACTAAATCAAATGTATGCTGTCTAAGTCGAACAGCCCAACGAGCTAATTTTCCACTTGGATTTTTTAGAGTGTTAAGCCACAATAAACTATAATGATCTGTAATGACAGTAAAAGGAACACCTTCAATAAATCCTCGGAATTTTTCAATACAAAAAAGTACACCCAGG
Organism: Diaprepes abbreviatus; assembly: GCA_034092305.1. Taxonomy (NCBI): domain Eukaryota; kingdom Metazoa; phylum Arthropoda; class Insecta; order Coleoptera; family Curculionidae; genus Diaprepes; species Diaprepes abbreviatus. The sequence continues at coordinate 13,613,909 of JASJET010000122.1, forward strand.
CATTCTTTTTCCACTACAGAATAGTTTCGCTCTGCTCTAGATAAAGATCTACTGGCATAGGCAATCACTCGCTCTTCACCATCAATTATCTGCGTTAGAACTCCTCCTAAACCTGTATTTGATGCGTCGCTCGCTATATAGAATCGCTGTGAAAAGTCTGGTTGAGATAATATAGGAGCAGATACTAAAAGTTGTTTAATTTTAATAAAAGATTCTTCAGCTGCACTATTCCACTCAATTTTTTGTCCTTTCCTACGACCTTTTAGGAGATCATTTATTGGAGACATCAGAGTAGAAAAATCCTTTATAAATCTTCTATACCATGAGCAAAGACCAACAAAACGCTTTACTTCAGTAGTATTTCTAGGTCTGCTATAATTAATCATGCTAGAAACCTTATCGGGGTCAGTACGCAAAGAATTCGAACCCACAATATAGCCTAAAAATTTCAAAGATGATTTGAAAAAGTCACATTTTTCCAGATTTATAGTTAGATTGGCATCTTTCAATTTTTCTTTGACCTCTGATAACAATCTAAGGTGTGAATCAAGGTCTTCTGACACTATTAAAATATCATCGAGATAGGTGAATATATTTGACTCATAGCGAGGACCAAATATTGCATCTACCAGGCGCTGTTGCGTCTGTGCGGCGTTTCTGAGGCCAAAGGGCATGCTAACAAACTGGAAAAGTCCTCTTCCGACTACTGCAAAAGCTGTTTTTTCTTTCGAAGATTCATCCAAAGGGATCTGCCAAAAAGCTTTTCGAAGGTCTATCGATGAAATATATTTAGCATTTCGAAGAGATGTTAAAATTCTGTCAATATTAGGCATTGGATATCGGTCAGGACGACTGACTTCATTAAGTGCACGTCCATCAAAACATAATCGGTACGTTCCATTTGGTTTCTTAACTAATAAAACAGGAGAACACCATGGACTTGTAGATGGCTCTACGACACCTAACTTTAACATTTCATCCAACTCATCGTTCAAAATATTTGACATATATGGAGACAAAACAAACGGTCTCTTTTTAAAAGGAAGCGCATCACCCGTGTCAATAGTCAAAGTAATTTTATCCGTACGACCTAATCTATCTTTACTACTAATTTCATTAAATGATTCAATAATTTTTTCCGCTTGTTCGCGCTCTGCTGTAGAAAGTTCATCCAAAGAATGTAATCTCAAATTACAACTATTAAAAGAGTGACTCAAATCATTATTGGACACTTCTAATTTAGAATTTATATCTTGCACATGCCAAGAATTATTCTTAAAATTAACTACAATATTAAATTTTTTCGCAAAGTCACACCCAAATATAAATGCTTGTGGCAATGAAGGAACCACTAGAGCATTAATAACTTGACAAGAATTGTCAATAACAAGAGGTAAATCAACTGTGCCTTTAACACTTTGCTGTTTACCATCAGCAGTACAAATATTCTTAATTTGTGCTGGGCATATCTTAAGACCTAAATTACCTAAAATATCTACACCTCTAGAACCAACTATAGAAGATGTAGCACCTGAATCCAATAAAACCGTAATGTCCACATCAAGCAACTTCACATTTATGTAAGGTCGGTTATCTAAATATTTATTAATGAATAAGGGCGAAACTTGCTTGTTTTCGGAAAAATGGAGTCGATTAAAAGAAGTACTATCTTTAAAAAATTTAGAAACTGTATTCAGCCAGCTTTTCCAATCAGTATGGCTAAAATATTCTCTTTTTAAATTTTTATTATTAGAATTAAAAAATGTTTTTGATTTTTTAAAAGACTTATGAAAACTACGATAATTAAATGAGGCACAAGTTCTGGGAAAGGTGAAACTGCCTCTTTGATTCACTTCCCTTACTAGTTTTTTGAACATTTAGGGCACCCTGAAGATTTGGTGTTAGGTTCGCCACATTTAAAACAAAATAAACCTCTAGGGGCCTTACAGTCCAAATAAACATGATTAGGCTGTTTACAATTCCAACATGTTACAGAAGCTTTAGGTTTATTATCTTTATTAGAATTATTTTTATTTAAATTATTATCAGGTTTGCTGTTAGATGTAGAAGGCAAATTTTTAGAATGAAAATGAGAAAATCTTTGACCATCTTTTTTGAAATTTTTTCTAGAATTATTTTGCTTGTTAAAATGACTATTATTATCCAAACTTTGGTTCGTGTTAGCCATACTGTTAATGCTAGCAATTTCATCCTTAGGCCTAGATTTGTCTTTAAGGTAATCAGCCTCTTCTAACTTACGACAAAGTTCTGAAAGTTCCGAAACATTATTAACATCTATTAAAGCCAACCTACTAATAAAATCTGGTAAAAGATTTCTTTTAATATTTTTAACTTTTGAAACTTCTGCTGGAGGTCTAGATAATCGAGAAAAAAGAGCTTCTAAATGAGCAATAAAAACTATCGTAGATTCATTTTTCTTTTGTTTCCTTCTTTTAATTTCCTCCCATATATCATCATCTATATCATCATGAAAAAAATCCTTCTTTAATTTCGATACCAATGAATCCCAATCAGTTAACGAAGATTTAACACTTCGATACCACACAAACGCGTCTCCTGTGAAAAATTCGGCAGCTGAATTAAATAACTCCTGCGGAGAAATATTACGTGCCTGCGCTAATTCAGTTAACCGTTCCAAAAATGGATAAAGTTTTTTCGCGTCCCCATTAAAATTAACTTGCCACTCACTAATAGGTAAAATACGCGTCGCGCAATGCACTACAGGTGCTGCTACATTGATCACCGGCAATTGAGATGTTGTAAGTTCAACATGTTGACCGTCCGGAATTTTATCTAACAGGTTCGATTCCAATAAAAGACAACTCGCGGTCACTTCTTGAATATAAGAAAATATTACAGAAGCTCTATTTTCATCCTTGGGCATTGGAATTCTTTTTGCTCTTCCTACCACGTGAGCTAAACGCGACTTCACTCTATTAATAAGAGAATCATTAGCATTACCGTCAAATTCATCTATCACCCCTTGTATTGAGTCTAAACTGCGTTGTATACTGATTTTTTCTTCCTCAAAAGTCAAAGTACAAATATTTAAGTTAATATCTTTACCCGGACTCGATTGTTCTCTCTTTAGAATTCTAGCAAGTATTTTGCGTTTGTCTGCGACAGTACGTAAAGAAGTTAATAAACGAATTTTTAACTCGTAGTCCAACTCATATTCAAGTAAATGATTGGGTTGAAAATTATAAATATCCATGATGATATAAAATTTGAAAATAAATACACTAAATCAAGTATTCTTTTTAAATGACAAAGTATTCTTTACTTAGTTGAATATAATAACCGTATCTCTAAAGTTAAATCAATTCTATAAAACAAACAGTTTGTCGTACCCTGTATAGCAAATCAAATAGAAAAAATTATTTTATTTCAAAAGCAATTAAATAACTTCACTAAAATCTAAATCAAATGATTGCATTGATCAAACATTAAAATAAGGAAACTTAAAAAAACAGCAGTAATCGTACACCCTGTATCAATAAAAAATAATTTATTTTATCAAACTTCAGAATAATAAGTCTCAACTAATCATGCATAAATTTTTAAGCAAAGCTAAATTTTAAAATTGGTATTTATTTCTATTCATATCCTGTTATCTATAAAAAGTATCCAAAAAATAAAATCTCAAGTTTCTTTGGCTTGGTCAACAACAATTTCTTTTTTTTTTATATAAAAAAAAATCAAATTCTCTAGATTACTTTTTGCTGGACTTTTAACACTTTTAAATCAAGTTTTAGGAAAATAGCTGTAAAATACCGAAAAAAAAATTAAATATTTTTCTTATCACAAAATATTTTAAACTGTTATCGGTTCAAAATGGTTCAATAGCAAAAAAGTATTTCTAACCGGGTATAAATTTTACTACCTGAGATAAAATGTAAAATGATTCTACAACTTTTAAATAGATCAAAAAAATTATGCAAATCTTTACGAGACTTAAAATGTCAAAAATATGTACGATATAAAATGCCTTTAAAACTAAATTAACTGACAAACTAATTAGAAAATTTTCAGCAATTTAGCTAAAATAATAGACCTTACATAAACATATAAAAAACTGTGTCCACCTGAACACCCTGTACATAAAAAGTACAAAATTCACTACTATAAGCTGTAAAATACCTAAAATACTGTGAAGTTACTGTGATATTAAAATCAATGAGGGCTCTTAAAAAAAATACAAAAAATATAACCTTATTGTACCTTGGAGAAAATTTACTCGAGTAACCTGTGAATGTTTCTTAGGTTTTATAAAATTGTCATTACTCAGTCGAAACAAAATGGAATTACAATAAAAATATGTTACTAATGAAAATTAATTTAAATCTGACACATGAATTTAACCGCATAGAAATTTCAATTCAATTCAGGATACTCAACGTTAAATTATTTTGCTAAACACCAGTGAAATATAAAAATTCAAAACAAAGCACAAGCCCCACGTTGGGCGCCATTTTTTGCGGCGTCCCCTTTTTACAGGGTACGGCAACGGATGCGTACGGCAGCTCAATATGTCGGAGGCTAGGTTCGTATCTCTTTTAGAGATAGTTGTGCTCTGCTTTGATTACCCAATAGGCGCCACCTGTTTTACATTATCTGTGTTACTTACCTAGTGATTAAACAGGAAAACACTTAGGTATGAGGAATGATTTTAAATTATTGACGGTAGGTGTATAGCTCCACAATAAAACGACCTAATTAAAACAAAATAGCAATTCCATTTTATTCCCATTAAAAAATTATTATTTACATAAATTTGAATTGTGCTTACAATGTTTTATTTTTACTCTCTTGATAACTATCACCTCGGTTTTAAAAGGTTATATAAGATTTGGCCGCAAACGTTCTAGAACCTTAGTCGCCAATAACGTACGTTTTGTTGAGTTATCAAAAGTTCTCACATGTTACTACATCACCAAATATAATTATGTTGCATTGTTTGTGTTATAAAAAGATTAATTCACAACTCGAATCTCTAACTTAAAGTTTTTCTCCTACCTGGTATATGCAATGGTACCTCTCACTTCAGCGCTGTTGCTAGGATTCCTGTTGTGTTGTGGATGGATTGAGGCTTCACAGGGCCACTTCCAACTCACCAATCAAACGCAGGGTAAGGTTGATACAGTCGTGGTCGCCTGTACAGGAAAACTAGGACCCGAACCATCAAGAAGTCATGACAGCAATATCAAGATGAAAAGCCCAAAGATAAAGAAGAACTGGCTTCAAATATTCACATAGCCAAATAGTCAAATAGCCAAGTAGCCGAATAGCCGAATAGCCCTAGAGCCCTAAAATAAAATGTTGTTTTTACCACATGTTCGTAAAGATAAGGGGCAAAATCTTACCTCATTAATTAGTGGACTTTAACAAAAAAACTTGACCGTCCGCCCTTTCAGAGCTGGTGGCAGGATTGGTCTGCTGCCTTCGGCGGTTCAACAGTAAAGGGAACGAAAATACAAATCTCTCTTGCAACCAGACGTGACAAATCTTAGTGATATTTATACTTAGTCTTGCCAACCTTATTCTCAACCTGGAGCACTTTAACCTAGTTCCGAACTTACACTGACCATCAGTTAATACGTCAAGTATGGGCATGCCATGGAAAATTATCAAAAAGAAAATTATGATCAAACAGTTCAAAGTCACTAATCACGATAAAACAAAGTTCAAAAAAAATTGCCACAAATCCATACTGCATACTCAACCTTAAATGATCGATCTCGACATGCCGTGTTCGTGTCAACGAATGGGTATACATTCACAGCAAATGCTAACTGAACTATGTCACCGACTATAACCTTATACTTTTAATACTGAAATCGAATGTAAACAAATGGGAGTTTATTAAAAATAAAATATTTACGACTTTTAAATTCAAACCAAATTATGTGATATATAAACTACAGCAATTTACGAACTGTGTAAAAAAATGATAAGTTACAAGACCAAAAGAGTTGTGAACCAAAAAAAAATAAATTCCATGTTTACTATTTTAAATTACAGGATAAATAATTAAATTTACTCAGGTAAAAATATACAAATTATATCATATTACTAAAAACATGTAGCATTGATGCTAACTGGTAAATTTAAATGCTACAATACTAGGTAGCTTAATCTACCTGAGGCACAAAATCTCTGAATTATAAACCTGTAAAACTTAAATGCACTGGAAAGCACTAAATCAATGGACCTGAAATTCATGAATCTTAAATCCTCAAGCAATAACAGGAAACACATAAATACGAATTATGTAAATCATAAACCCATCAATAATAAATCCATAAATTATAAACCCTTAATCAAAAAACCCTAAACCCATAAATCCTAACCACATAAAACATAAACTTATAAACCTATAAATTCTAAAATCTAAACCTAAAAACCCTAAACGAAGAGATACTAGATCCCAAGACCCCCAAGAGCTATGACAGGAAAGAGCGAGTAGTAAAGTTTATGAGTTTAGAATGTGTAGGTTTAGGGTTCATAGTAATTATTCGGGATACTAGAAACACCTTTTTTTTCGACTATTTTTTGTATATCCTCTATTTTTAACCGACTTCTAAAAGAAGGAGGTTCTCAATTTGTCGATTATGTATTTTTTTTATGTATGTACACCGATTACTCCGGAACGGCGGCACCGATTGAAATGAAATTTTTTACGTTATGTAAAGGAAGTTGCTGCAGTGGTCCCATATTTTTTTAGATGAAATTGGTGTAGTAAAATCCAAGATAGCGCTTACAATATGACGGACAAAAAAATTTAATTTAGCCCGATTTCCTTCGAAATTAATATGGAGAAGTTTTCGAGGTTGCACATAACGAATCTGATATTATTTTTTAAAAATTCAATAAAGCGGATCCAATATGGCGGACGAAAAAATCAGTTTTGTCCGATTTTCTCCAAAATTGGTACGGGGGAGTTTTCGGAGTCGCATATGACGAATCTAAAATAATTTTTAAAAAATTCAATATGGCGGATCCAATATGGCCGACAAAAAAATTAATTTTGTACGATTTTCTCCAAAATTAGTACGGGGGAGTTTTCGGGGTCGCGTATGACGAATCTAAAATAATTTTTAGAAAATTCAATTTGGCGGATTCAATATGATCGACAAAAAATCATTTTTGTCCGATTTTTTCCAAAATTGGTACAGGGGAGTTTTCGGAGTCGCATATGACGAATCTAAAATAATTTTTAGAAAAATTCAATATGGCGGATCCAATATGGCCGACGAAAAAATTAATTTTGTCCGATTTTCTCCAAAATTGGTACGGGGGAGTTTTCGGGGTCGCGTATGACGAATTTAAAATAATTTTTAAAAAATTCAATTTGGCGGATTCAATATGGCCGACAAAAAAATCGTTTTTGTCCGATTTTCCCCAAAATTGGTACGGGGGAGTTTTCGGAGTCGCATATGACGAATCTAAAATAATTTTAAAAAAAATTCAATATGGCGGATCCAATATGGCCGATGAAAAAATTAAATTTGTCCGATTTTCTCCAAAATTGGTACTGGGGAGTCTTCGGGGTCGCGTATGACGAATCCAAAATAATTTTTAAAAAATTCAATTTGGCGGATTTAATATGGCCGACAAAAAAAAGCGTTTTTGTCCGATTTTCTCCAAAATTGGTACGGGGGAGTTTTTGGAGTCGCATATGACGAATCTAAAATAATTTAAAAAAAATTCAATATGGCGGATCCAATATAGTGGACGAAAAAATCAATTTTGTCCTATTTTCTCCAAAATTGGTATGGGAGAGTTTTCGGGGTCACACATGACGATTCTAAAATTATTTTTAAAAAATTCTATATGGCGAATCCAATATGGTGGGTAAAAAATTAATTTGTTTTCTTAAAATATCGATATTGGAAGGTTTTGGGGCCTATATTACCAATCTAAAATTAATTTGAAATTTAAGATAGTGGATTTACTAGGACAGACTAAATATTCGTTTGAATTTTTAGTGGTTTATTTTAGGGTGACTTACAATTTTGGATAAAATGGATTCTTTTTTGCCAGTTTGGAGTCATTGCGAGGTACACTAATCTCGATTAGTACTTAGTTCAAATAATTTATGAATACCATAATTAATTCTAAAACTAAAAATAGAAAAATTAAATTTTTATAAAAAAATTTAACCGACTTCTAAAAGTGCGCTAAAAAGTGAAAAATAACCATAAATTTTCATATGAAATTAAGCTTTTTGAAGTCGGCGCCAAATTATTTGTACACGAAATAAATAGCTACTAATATATACAAATTATGGTAAGAAAGCAATTACAAATAAAGTATTTTTAATCTGTTTATCCAAATCACATTTTGTCAGGTATTAGTTTGGTGCCGACTTCAAAAAGTTCAATTTCATATAAAAATTTATGGTTATTTTTCACTTTTTAGCGCACTTTTAGAAGTCCGTTCAATTTTTTTAATAAAAATTTTATTACAAATAAATTTACCAAAAAATATTATTTTTACTTTCACACATGTAAGTCGTATTTTCCGATCTCCACCTTGAAATTCTGTTACTTCCAGAAAAGTACGCAAACACGACACAACAGTCAAAAATTTTTTTAAGTAAAAAATTAATATTAAAAAATTATGACATAATGTGCATTTTTAATAAAAGCTAAGAAAAATTGTTAGCTTACCGATTGCTCATTTGCCTTCTATTTTGAAATAAGCATTTGTCACGATTTGTAACGTAATGCGACGTTATCTCGTTGACGGAGTTTCTAAATTTCATTTGAATGAAAAACATAGTTGTTAAATTGTTAACTAATTGTATTTATTCCAATATTGTGGCATCAAATATGACAAATAAAGCTGATAATAAAGTTTTACGTAAGTACATTTTGTTTAACTTAGTCAACCATATATTATTGCTCTGCCACCATTTCATTTGTTTTATTTTTTAGGATAATTAAGCAACATTTCTGTGTTGTTATAGTGGCTATTACAATTATATTTTTACCTTAATTAAAAAATATTGCTATTTAGCAAAGACCACAGGTAAGTAGAACAACCTCTGCGGGGATGGAAATAGGGAAAGGTTCCAACGGTTATTCACGGGAATTGTTGCGACTGGCTTTATTGTTTTTTATTTAACGTTTTTTAATTTTTTTGTGTTTTTTTTTTTAATTTTTCTACTTGATATACTGTATACTCTGGAAGTAGATATATCACCTGACTCAACCCAAATATTGTTTAAAGAGAATAAATATATTTAAAAAATGAGATCCTTGTCAATCAACTTTCGGAACATTTCCACGTAAATCTCTCCAACCTCTCTCAATATTTTGAGTGTGAGCTCCAGTAACTAAGTCCACACAATCTTGGAGTGATTTACTTTTTTATGCTGCAAACATTCATCTGCTAAGCAATTATGAACTTTTCAGCAATCAGAGATAGTGGTGGTACGCGGTAGTACCCATTCCTAAAAGCCGTTAAGAAAGTGTTCTTTTAAACATTCATCAACTGAAACCTTTTTTGAATGACGTTCTATGTCAATTATTCTATCTCTGTTGTACTTTTGTTTACGCATTTTACATTCATCTAGTTTTACTGTTACTTTTTCACCACGTATTTTATCAGAACTGCCCAATAAGCAAACTCAGTATACTTCCTTGCAGTAATTTGCCCAACTAGCCAGTATTTCTGAGCTTAAGCTGATCATGGGATAAGCCATTCTTTCTTGAATCCAACGGCTATCCAATAAAATGCAAATCTGAAAATTGTAGATAACATCAAATCTGATTTAACTCTTTGATATAACCAATATTTTGTTTCTGTTGTTTCTGTTTCAAAAATCATTTTGCTCTTTATTTAAGAAACAATTTAGCTACAAAAGGGGTAAAAAGTAAATAGAACACTAGAACAAGTGCAAGGTTATAATTTTAAAACATTTGGCAATAGTGTACATTTGTTTTCCTTTGGTCTAAAGATGTTTGATTATAGTTGATGGTAATGTATCCCACAATAGAATTATTACTATTTCTGGCCTTTATTTTTAAATTATACTTCGGAATAACTAAATTCTAAATCTAAATTGATAAGTAAAGGAAAGCGAAACAGGATTTAACTTTTACTCATATACAACATATTTTTGTAAAATATTTTTTTATTTAATATTTAAAGTGAGTCCTGGTCGTTAATCTTGTAGTCAAAATACATTATTTTAAAAATCACAATTTATTTTAAAGTATAAAATTTTAAGATCACTCTTTACTCTCACCTTATGCAAACAATTTCAAAAGGTACTTAACCTTCAATTTCACTTAAGTTTGAAAATAAAAATTATATTTAGTTGTTATGGATACTAGAATGTGATTAATTGGCCAGCTGTATATTTGCACTAGTAGATTGGAACACTATTAAATAATATCTAAAGTAAATGTAAAATACTTTAGAGCAGCGCGATTTTTTTCAGGTATAATTCATATGTATTACCATACATAGCACTTCACTAAAATAGAAAATGATAAAGCAGTACCGTTTTTGAAAAGATGAAATAAATGTTGCTTACCCACTTATAAAAAAATATTGCTACATTCTTAAAGTCTAACAGTTTAGTGACATATTAATTTAATTATTAAAATATTTTACAGTTTAAAATAAATGTTACTTACCACTTTTATTCCGCTATTTTCAACATTATGACTGAACTGATCACCTCTGTGTTTTTTAGTAGAATATATTTTCTTACCAACCGATATTTTTACTGTTGCTATACATATAAATAAGTTCTTCAAATTGAAAAAAATAAATGTTAATAAAATTTATACATTGTCTTGAGTACGACCATTGCTATACGTACCATAATTTGCGAACTACTGCTTTAAAAAAAATGGAAATTACTTATATTCGATGTGTAACTACCAAATATTTTTGAGTATTAGTGATTTATTGTGCTTTGCAATTTATTTTTTATTACATTATTTTAAACTCAACATGATACGATTCGACCGAATGCTTCTTTGTGTCTGTACTAGAATCTGTTATTATTCGTGACCATGAAAATCCTTGATCGACTGCTTTGTATCGTTGCTATACATAAATGAATTTCTCAAATTGAGGAAAATGAAATGTATTACTACAGAAAAATAACTACCAAATAATTCTAATCTTTGGTATTCCAACTCCACGCAAACGGAAGTTAAACAGAGTTTAGAGTCCTTAAGAGATTTTGTCTTACAAATTTTATCACCTTATTGTTTTTTATGTATCCCAATCTGATTGCAATTTCTTCAATTGTATTATTTGAATTTTTTATTCTGATCCATTGTTAAATAAAATGTTTTTAATTACCTCATTTGTGTTTGATATTAGTTTCTTTCATGATCTATGATTCTATAAAATATTTCAATTGTTTCTTATAGATCCATTTTTTCACATACTATAATATTTTTTCGTTGGTAAGTAAAGATATATGTGAATTTCATACTGTAGGGTTCTGTCAATTTATTGTTATATTCTGTCTTAAAAATCTGTAGTTAACGATCAGTAGTTAAGTACATATCCATTCTGGACAATTTTCTGAACATAATTGATTTCACTTCACGTTTGTCCACCCGGACTTTACGAAGTACATTATTTTTAAGTTTAGTTTTGAGAAACAAAAAATAGTTTTAAAATTCGATCAGTTCGAGAAAATATAACATAGGCCCAAATTTGATAGAAAATGAAATCATCCAAATCGAATAAACTAAAATATTGAGGAAAAAATCTAGAGATTAATCTTTTGAATCAGTAAGAGGGGGACCTGTTGTCCTAAACAGACAAAATTTTTCATTTTTGCCACTTTAGTGACAAAAGAAAATTATTTTTTTATCCTTGTATTTTTATCGTTCGAAACTTGCTCGACCCATTATTGCAGTTGTCAATTTAAACCCTTCACTGTCTACTTAGCCCAGTTTTAAAGCTAGACCATACTAGTGAATTAGGGGGTGTATATTTTAGGTAATCGTAATTATGATTCATTCAGGTTAAAAAAGGAATAGGAACTTGTAATTTTGTAATAACCCCATAGTATGTTCGTTTGTTAGTTGGTTTTTTTGTTGAAACTGGTAGACGTTTTGCCCGAATCTCATTTGACATTTTCTCTACTTGCTATTGTAGATCTAGTGAGTTTTTCGTGCACATTGTTTCCCTCTTCATTACAGGACATAGAAAATTTACTAACTATTGTTGTAGACAGCGACGCTCTACTTGAATGTGTTATTTTTCCTCAACAGCTATTGTCTTGCACATATATCATTATATAATATTGCAACTTTAAAAATATGTGGCTATTTTTACTTATGTATTTCGATTGGATATTCTATAGGCTTTCATTTCATATTCCTCTCAAACAAGAAAATTTTGTATTTTATCCTCAAAATCACTCCTACATTGGTGAATAAAAATTTCGTGTTTTACCATTTACTTGGACATATTTGAACTATGTCAAATTTCGACTCGTAACTTGCATAGTTTCTGAGAAATACAGATAGAAGCTTAAGCTTTTTTAATTTTCAATCATTTTTGCTCCATTCCCTTTTATGATACTGAAAAAAATGTTGAAATGGAGATTAATATTTTTCCAAGTGTAAAATAATTTTAAAAATTTCTTCGAGTGTTCGGGAGAATACCTCTAGCAAACAGACTTTACCGATTTATTATCACAGTATGTTAGTAAAAAATTGTTAGAGTTTTGGTAGCTTAAAAATCACAAAAAATCTAAAGTTGGTAAAGTTACATTGTATTAAATTTAAGTTACTTATATTTTTGCTCATTTTTTTAAGTCTTAACGTGTGAAATGTTAAGTTAGAAGTTATCGCCGTAAATAGCAAATTACTCCATATATTCTTCTCGTGACAGTACCTCGTGGTGACCTTGTGTAAACTTAACTATTATATAAATATGTTGAAGTACTTATTGCTACTTACTGATATAAATCTAGGCGGAGCATTTTCTAGAAATAATATATATAAATGATTTAACAAATAATTCAGAGTCATTTAACAAGATATCGTATCGACAATTAAAAACATGGGTAAGTGAAATAAAAATTATTTTAAAATTATTTAATTAAGATTTAATTAAAATTTCTATTAAGCCGACAATTTCTTTGTAATATATTTGAAACAACGGGTAGCTAACAAGATGTTCAAATGTATGAGACTAACACAAGGCAAGCATTTGAGAAGTTTTAATTAAACTTTTTTAAACAACACTATGTTATAAAAGTTATTTATTACACAATGTTTCCTGTCCAAATTTTCATTCAAATGGCCCCTCATCTAGCAAAAAACGTGTAGAATGTTCTTATAATCTTAGAATAGAATCTTTGAATAATTGTAATATTACTTCTTGATGCTGTATACCATAGTTAAATTCCATATCTTCAAACTAAAAGAATAATGACATTAAATCCTCAAAATCTGTTTCAAGGGGCTATTTGTAATATACGGCAAAACAACTAATAGTTACTGAGTTAAATTCAGTTATTTTCTTTTCTTTCGATATATTCTATCTTATCTTGTTGTTTTGATGTAGGTGTAAGTACTTTAGAGTCGGAATAAATATTAAGGAATTTATTGTATCACTTGGCAAAGAGCACAAAACACAATTTTGTTTCTTTCATTTGTAATCTTCACATATTGGCCCATTCTTATGTTTTATATATACTACACCAGAGTAATTCAGATGATCGTTTCTTCTTCTGGTATTTAGTCAGTTCGGCAGTATTTTTAACGAATAGTTAGCAAATCATCATTTAATAGGAAATCTGCGGTAAATGGCGCATATAAAATTCATCCAAGGACACTTGAGTGAGGAATTCTAGAGTTATTTTAAAAATTTCTCTAATATATTCAGCGCATGTTGCATAAAAATATTTTTCTTTTAGGTATCACTTTAGAGCAATATATAAAGTATAGACCATGTGTTTTTTTAAGTTGTATAGTAATCGACGATTTGCTGAATGCTTGACCAACTTCCAGGAATGCAACATTGCAATAACTATTTCCTTGATTGTAATATATTAATTAGTTATTAGCAGGACTATTTTGTAGATTTACCAAAACAAATTGTGCAACTTACCACTGAGCAGAAAAATAACCTACTTGCGTTTTTGTGTTTGTGTCAGTCTGGCTATCCTTTCTCCAGATAATTGCTTATTTATTTCATCTATAATCAGATCATCGCCAGGGGCTTTTGGAATTTAAAAATAATTAAAATTTTTCATTATTTGATCTGCCTTCCTGATTTTCGTTATGAAATTTAAATACTTGTTTTAGGTATACTTCGGCTGATTTTTTTTCGAATCTCAACTATTGACAGTTTTCAATGGGTAGAATTTCTTGCTGCAGCTTTTTAAATTTGTTGGTGGCCTTCTACTGAGAATATTCGGTAACATTTTGAAAAAACCATTGAAAATATTGATTTTTAGTTTGTTTTATATTTTCTTGTCATCTTTTTCTTACTCTGAATTTCTGTAGAATTACTATTCTTAACATAAATTTTGCTTGTTTGTTTGATGCGGGAGCTACCCCTTATATTAATTAAAGGAAATAACAGATTACAGTTTCAATATTTCTAAGTATTTTAAAGATATATTTAGATCAATTTTCCTTTTATTTGCATCTCTAGAATAAGAATAGCCTGTACTGAGACTGGTTAGTCTAAGTGAATAAACTTTCTCAACAGGAATCGATGTCTCAGTAGCAGTAATACGTATATAATAGTTGATATTATGTTGTTATTCTCTATATAACCAAAGAATCTAAGAATTTGTACCTGATCGAAGACTTAGTAAGTTTTATAGGTAGAAAGATGCTCTAAGAGATTTGAAAATGAAATTTTTTCATTCATGCTCTATTTTGTCTGGTACTGATTCGTCCTATTTTAGTTATTGTAACTATAGATCTTGAATAAGTAACTTAGCCTTTATAACTATTGAAGACAGCCCATCCTAATATATCGAATAACTTTTCTACTTCTGACCATATCAGCCTTTTGTGAATTTTATTGCCAGTAGTTACTTCTACTTTGAATCTAGATGCGTTGTTGTGGGGTGTCAGGAATGCCCAGCGATTTCCTAAAGATTTTCTAATACTTCATTCGGTGATTTCAGTTCACAACTGATCTCTTAGGTCATTTTTTTAAACATTGGACTTTTTCTTCCGTATTATTACATTTGCATAACATAAACCGTCTAAAGTGGAACATGTCGATTATTTTTGTTTGAAGGCCAATTGTTTATTTTGTAGTGTAAGCTCCTGACGACAGGTCAGTCATATAAAAATCTTCATCCGCTATTTGGGCTGCCGTGGGAAAGTTGTTTTTTCACTTTAACCACTTGCTGGATGGCGAAGTATGGGCTGCAGTAGTACGATATGTTATTCTAGTTAGCTTAAATTCTTTTATGGTTGATAAAGGGTCGAAATGCCTCCAAATTACTTGGAAGTAATATATCAAATCATTCGTTGAGTTTTGCCGCAGAGTAAATGGTGTCGCTGAAACTAAGACCATATAAAATTTTGCAAGATCCATCAAGTACTACTCTTAATTTTATGGTTGCACTTTATTCTTTGATTACATGTTGATGAAAAAAGACTAATTGTCATTTGTGTGTGTCATTGTTTATGTATTCCTGCATAAACTGCTTACAAGAAGCTTCCAATTCTTTGTTTTTTTTTTCAAGTTGTAATAGCCTAGCTACAGCTTTTGACTAGAACGGTCTGAGCTCTTCGATCGTTAAAAGGAATCTGGACTGCGTACGTGCTTTCTCGATCTCTTGTTGTATTTGCTTTATAATGATTTTCGTACAGTTGTCCATTTTCGGTCATCTGTCTTGGCTTAGGTATTTCTTTTATTTCCCAAAACTTTTTACCTTCATCCAAACACGTGGTCATGGTAAGAACCTGTAGCTTTTTTATTCTGTCTCTTGTGATAATTTCTAATAATATCCATCCAAGTTTTGTATTCTGACCAAGTAAACCATTATGTAATTTTGTAGATTTTCCAGAATTATTTCACTATATTCTTTTGCGCCAAGTGTAATGCCAATGCAGAATCCGAAAATATTTAATTTTTTCATTGATCAAAGATGATGTTGAATTTTTCTGCAGGGAAGGTTTGCGTAAATTTTGGAAATACTATGTATGGTATTCCCATATGAAAATTGCTAGATAATGAATTTTTCTACTTTCAATTTAGCTTATTGTGGTTTTCTAAAGCCTAATCCAAATAAAAATATGTTTAAAAAAGGAGAGGTAAAGGATGATCAAGAACAAGAACAAACGGAGACCATGGATGAAACCATCTGATGAAGATGGTTTTCAGCAGTGTATTGCCGACCTAATCAGTAGCCCTGAAGCAGAAACTGGCGCTAACGATATAAGTAATAAATTAATAACTGCCTTACTAGAAAGTCAGAAAAAATTTTGTCCTAAAACAGAAAAAGAAGAGAAGCTCAGCCAAAATACCAGACAACTAATGTAGAAAATAAGAGGAATGAGAAGCGAAACGGACATTAAAGCTGATGAACTACAAAGAATAAATAAAGAAATATCCAAAGCTGTTAGACAAGATACTCGAAAATGCAATCAAGAACAGATCGAACATACCATTGAGAATATAAAAAGTATGAAGTATTGAGAAGAAAACTAAGAACGGAAACAAGACAAATAATCAAAATAAAAGATAAGAATTGTCAGTTTTCAACAAACGGAGAGGAAATCCTTAAAGAAGTCGAAGATTTTTACAAATTACTATACAGAAGCCAAAACAGAGCGAATAGCAAAGATTAAGTACCAGAAATATTGACATGGAAAAAGGGCATTGTCAACTAAGGATCAGAACAAATGCCGGAAATCACAATAGACGAAATAAAACTGGCCCTA
The DNA here is from genome assembly GCA_034092305.1 of Diaprepes abbreviatus. Taxonomy (NCBI): domain Eukaryota; kingdom Metazoa; phylum Arthropoda; class Insecta; order Coleoptera; family Curculionidae; genus Diaprepes; species Diaprepes abbreviatus. The sequence goes on from JASJET010000122.1 coordinate 13,630,837, forward strand.
AGAAAATCAAAATCGAATGTGTTTGTCTACTTAAGAAAATAAAAGACCTTTTAAATATCTGTCCTTTGGTAATTTTGATTTACAAAAAAGAAGATTCCTATGATTTGGAAAACTACAGACCAATAAGCCTTCTTAGTCACCTATATAAACTCCTAACAAGAATAGTAACGAATCGACTTGAGAAAAAACTTGATTTCTACTAACAAATAGAGCAAGCGGGGTTTCGTACTGGGTTTGACACAACAGAGCATCAAAACAGTAATAGAAAAAACTATCGAATACAATCGACTACTCGTTCTGGCTTTTGTAGATTTTCATAAGGCCTTTGATACGGTAGAGCTTGACAAAATTATGAAAGCATTACAAGCATGCCGCATTGACTATTGATACACAAAGTTAACTTACAATATATATAGGAATGTACTTATGTCGGTGAAACTAAACAGAAACACAGATCATATCCCAATTGGCAGAGAACTCCAACAGGGTGATACCTTATCACCTAAACTGTTTACTGCAGTACTAGAATATGCCTGTAAAAAACTTATAGGGGAAAAAAGGCCTGAATGTAGACGGCCAAAGGCTAACCAATTTGAGGTTCGCGGACGACATAGTTTTCTGGTGATCTCAAGGAGATATGTACAATGTTACATGAACTTCAGCTAGTGTGCGCCAATGTGGATCTTAAAATAAATATATCAAAAACAAAATTTATGACCAATCTGGAACCTAGTGGAAATATTAATATTGGAGATAACGAAGTGGAGCTTGTGGAAAAATATATATAGCTTGAACATGAAATAAAGATCACAAGAGATAATCAAATATGCGAGCAACGGAGAAGAGTAAATCTGGCATGGGAAGCCTATGGAAAACTTAAAGACATATTTAAAAGCGATGTACCAATTTCTTTAAAACGTAAAACATTTGACCAATATGTGTTACCGGTTATGACCTACGGTGCCGAAACTTTGACATTGACAACTGCAACTTCTAAAATGCTGCAAATAGCTCAGAGAATGATGGAAAGGTCAATGCTAGGTATATCGCTCGCGTGACCGAGTTGGAAATTAAAACCTGAGATGAAAGATAGGCGCTACCGACGTAATTTTTCGAATTGCCACATTCAAATAGAACTGGGCCGAACATGTCGCCCGAATCAGTGATGGAAGGTGGACGAAGATATTACTCGAGTGGAGGCCGAGATTAAACAAAAGAAGTAGAGGAATACCCCCTACTTGTTGAACTAACGATCTCAAGAGAACTGAAAAAAATTGGGTGCAAATCGCTCAAGATAGAGCACACTGGACAAGAATGAGGGAGGCCTAGGTCCAGCAGTGGACGCAAAGGGCTGGATGATGGCTGCTTGTTATGCGATGAAAGCTGATTGTGAGCCTAGGGGAACTAGAACTCAAAGTAATTCATAAGATCTGTACTTTTAATGTACCTTTGTCGCTGCAGTGGCAAGAAATACCATTTCATTTACTCGGCTATGCTGTGTGTTGATTGCGGTAAATTTCCTGGCCTAGATGACCATTTTCTGCATACTATAGTCCTTGTGCTTGTAAGAAGTCTAGAGAAACTAACAGATGTATAATGAAATAAATTTCATTTGTAACATTGATTATTGGATTTGCATTTAATTTTCACATTATGAGTCAAACACTTGACATATATTTTCTTACCCTGGATTAATTTTATCCTGGGCTGTGGTGACATCGCTTTAAATTTTCTACAAGAGTATATTGAATGTGCTCCTGTACAATATTCGGAATTAGATGGTATGGTGTTCTTGTCCAAATTTTGCTTTGAATTAGTGACGGCCTCCTGTGGTGAAATCTCGTTTGTTGTAATTTCTCGATGTCCGCAAATTCTGTATCTTCTGAGGCCAGATTAAGGACTGTTCATATACATTGGTTAATTTTCAGGATCCCACCTTCCACATATTAGGCGAATGATCCATGGTTTCCATAATGATGTATTTATGTTGAGATTTTTCAGGGCTTTTAAACATTCCACTACTGCAACATGTAATTTTTTGAGCTCATTATTTTAGTGATTACTTAATATATTCCAGCTGGTCGCATAATTCTCACTAGTATTGAACTAATGGACTTGGTTTTTCTCATAAATCAGTTTTAAGATACTGCATCTTCTCAATGTCTGTGTTTGAACTACTTTTGTCAAAAACTTTGGAGAAGATGTCTCGAAATGTTAACCATTCATAGCGTTCCTCAAATACTGATAATTTTACTTGAATCAAACTTATGTTACATGATCAAGTGTTAGAAACGGAAATGGTGTTTATTTCCTTCTCTAGTTTTTCCAAAGGTTGTCATAATATTTTTTCATGTTCCTCGGACTTATGGTCATTGAGAAACCTTGAATCTATTAATCTATATGTATTTGGTTTATAGTTCTCCGTTTTGTTAATTTGTTGTGGAGTAATTGGAAATGTGATTGTGACATGTAGTTAATTAATTCTTTATATTTGTGCTATGGTTTGAGCTATCTATTTCAGTCTACCTTCTTCATCATTCAGATGGCCTTGTTTGATTAATAGTTTCTGTGAACCCTCATAGATACATTTTATGATATCTTGATAATACCTATTTAGCTGTTGTTGGTATTTGGTTTTATACTATTTGTGTATTGAATATTTTAGCTCTTTTATTTTTTTTTTGTGATTTTCTTCAGCTTTTCTTTATGGCGCTTCAATGGTGCTTTGTTTATCTAACATTGCTCCGTTTTTCTCTTGAGGAGTATTTTTTCGTATGTGGTAATAGGCAAAGGATTTCTTTTCCTACTTATTCTTGTGTTACAGCAAGTTTATTAATTGTATCCATTCTTATAGATATAGATTTTCTTGTATTATTATTCCAGATCCGCATCGTTGTACTACATGTCGTTGTCTACAAAAGATACTTTCTTAAGTTTAGTTGTAAGCAGACTAAATAGGCTTGCTCACCAGCGTTAACAGGCTTAAGGAATCCTGTTTTAATCCTTCAGTAATAATCTCGCCAACTTTTCACTGGACAACTAAATTACTTACATTGGTAAAATCAGTATATATGTGCTAATAGGCCCAATCCACTAAATTCCATACAATACTTTTCTCGCCAGTAAAAACAATATTTCCACTATACTGAACAGATTTTCTTTTACAGAGCATAATCAGTAAATATGTCCACCAGTTCTAGCTAGCCGAGGTATATCTACTAAATTCCGTATAATATTAGTCTCGCCAATGTATAGTGGAGAACTAGCAAATCATTTCATCCAGGTTGACAAAATTTCTGTTTGTCTATCTGTCTTGTTTTTGTTTGTTAAAATATTTGTCAAGACGCTGGATAGAAATATATTTTTAGAACATTTACCAGATTTTCTTAATGACCCACTTCAGGGGATGCTTCATGAGATTACCCTCTATCTATCCTAGAATTAGCTTTTCCTTTTTGTTCTAAGAACCAGTATTCTAAGCTTTCCTTCTTTCATTAGCTCGAAGGACCAATGTTCACTTTACCAGCTAATGTTATCATCAACGCTCTTTATGTATATATAACAGAGGGGCCGTACTAACCACCTGATCCGAAGAACCAATTTTAGTGGTTATTACTATTAATGATAGTAACCTCTTACGATTGTTACTACATAGGTAAATAAAATCAGGTTTGGTGTAATATATATCCAAATTAATCTCTAATCTATAAACCTACCTCAATAACACATTTAAAATATTATTATCGTAATAGAAAATAGATAATACTACTATTGTACTGTATTAATGGCTCGTAATATTGTTATAATTCATAAAAGATTTGAAAATATAGATTAGTTAGCATTTCTCATGGATTGCTATAAAAGACTCTTTTCCTGCCAGTAGGCGACACTCATGGATAAAAATTTGTACAAAACCTACTTTGCTGAGCTCATAGTTAGGAGGATTGTATGCAGCAAAAATAGTAAAACAGTCTAACTTCAATCACTACGTTTGCAGCTCGCGTGAAATTTTTCTCCTATTTCTTCTATTTGTATTATCTTATGAAGATCGCTTGTACCCCTTACTCCCTAAGTTAGAGTGGATTACATTGTAAATATTATAATCTTTTGTTTTTAGTTAGTTTTAGTAAAGCACCTGTGTCTCTATAAAACAAAATATTTTGTATTTTGTTAGGTTTGGTTACCAATATCATTTTGGCCGCAGTTACCTTTGTGGTTGTAAATTCAGCGTCTCATCAAACCTCTCCAGGTACCACCACCAGACCAATTCTTACTGACGTCGAAGCTGCAATTTTGTCTGAATCTGCTTATCTTCAAGGCTGGGAAGTGGAATCCATTTCTCTTCCCACAACTCCGGATTATATTGTTGGAGATGGACAAAAATATACTGATATTCAGGCAGCTGTAAACGCAGCTGTTAGTGCAGGTACTAAGGAACAAACATTTTCTTAATTTTTATGTTACGGAAATTAATTTTACTTGACAAAAATTTTCTTTTAATAATGTATCATTTCGTTATATCCCAAGAACTAATTTTAATTTGAAGTAAAATCACTTTTTTGTTGTTGAACGATTAATATTTTTATATATTTTTTAAAATGTTTCTATCAAGTTCGTAATAAAGTATAACTTAAACTACCAAAGCAAGATCCGCCAACTTATCATTACTTTGTAGAATAAAACTTTTTCTGTTGATTTTTTTTTTAAATTATGCTAAAATCCGGAATGCTAATTAACCAATACAGATTCAGAATTTTATTCTACATTATGGGAGTTTTTGTTTGTTAACAACAAAATAAATGCTTACGCAACACAAATATTAAATTATGGTATCTTAGTGTCATCAAAGTATATTTAAATTGTTGATTAACTAATGAATTTATTAGTTTCGCATTATATATCCAAAGTTTCTTTTTCCCATCTAATTCTTTTAAAAATAGAAAATATATAAATATTTTCAGCAAACTAAAATATATTAGAATCACCGCCTATACAGTAAATTTTAATTAACACTCAAAACATTACTTTTAGATCCATAACTTTCTTTTCAATTAGAACCCGATAATTAAAATTTATTTAACAAATATCCTGGTTTACATCATGAAATCCGATTTGTAAAAAAAATTGGCAAAGGAGAAATAATTAAATGAAAAATTATAGAACAAATCACATTTTTAATAATAAATTATTAAAATTTTAAAATCCCTATTCACAATTTTTCAAAATAAAATTTTTTACAGAACGCAATACTTGGGATGAAAAGTAAATATAAATCTGATGTGAAACGAGATTAGCCACTTATATTTCGAGAACTGACAACACTGGCATTGTAAAATGTGACATTTTAGACAATATAAGTACTCAAAACGTCTTGACATTCGGATGCTATTTGTGTTGATTTCACTAATTTCAAAATTTAATCTCTACTCAAAAATTGAATTAACTTGTAACCAATTAAATACTATTCTTTTTTACAACTTTCAACCTAATTTATCTTAACAAGAGGGCATAGATGAATTTATTCCTTTATATGGCAATAGAGCACCTATAAGAGCCACTCTATATCATTGGTGTGGTGAATTCAATGTGGCAGTAGTTCGATGACGGACGAGTCGCGTGAAGGTCGTCCAAAATCGGTTGTAGTGAAAAAAAAATGTGCGTAAACTAATATTGCAAAATTGACATGCAACTTACAGTGAAATTAAAGCATACCTGTGCTTTAGCAGCACCAGCGTATAAAATTTATTTAATCAGTATTTGGTTGTAAAGAAGCTCTGGTCGATTGGTGCATGGAAATGTTCGAAAAATTCTACCAGGATTCTTTAAAAAAAACTTAAGATCATGATAGGTCTTGAATAGATGCCTATGAGCTCGAAACTAAACAACAGTTGACCATATGGATCTTCTATGATGAACAGAAACGAAAAAAAGTGCACGAAGCACTTTGAAGCAAATGGTCGCCTATTCTCTCGGATAAACTGGTCATATCACAACTGAGTCTCTAGGGAATCATAGAACGGTCAAATCTGAATTGTATACAGGGTGCTCGGTAAGTACTTCCTAATTTCTCAAGAGCATGCAGGGGAGATCAAAATAATCCTATTTTATCATAGAAAAAAAGGTCTTAAAGTGTTCCTTAACAGAGATACAGAGTCCTAAAGGGGAACCCAGCAATTCACCTTATCGGCTGTAAGTTTTGAATCGACTCATATAATTTAATGAAATTTTAATATTTTATAGAAACCATTAAGACTCATTAAATAGTACTAGAGCAGAAGCTTCAGATCATCAGATAAGTCAGGAACAGACTTTTAGCCACACTCCTTAAGCATAAGTTTTGATAGGTGTCATTTTACAGAGCTATAAACTGATTTTTAGATACTCTGGTCATTCCTCTTCAAAAAAGGTACTCCTAATTTATTTCAGAAAACTAGCGGTTTTCGAGATAAATCGGTTTATATGCAAAACACACACACATTACTAATGCTAAACACGAACAGGTAAAAATTAGGTTGTTATTGTTAATACCTACATAATGAATTACTATTGAAGGAACTTGTCAAAACCGCCTTCAAATAAAAATAATTTTTAAAAATGGAAGAATATTCTTGGCAGAGTATACTGACATGCATTTAACTTATTGTGAAGCGCTATCAAATTCTTGGAAGGCAAGAAGAATTCATGGTGAATAATTTTCAGCTCGAACATTGCCGAGTCTAAAAATCTTTCAAAAGATTGATCAAAAACTCGGAAAAGATGATTAGAAAAAAATTATTACAGTTAACGATATAATTTTTTACATGTTTTATTTAGGGTTATTTTTACCGCGATGTGGCGATGAGGACTCTCCCAGTAGAGCACGTGACTCACATAGAGGAACAAATTTTGCAAGATATGAAAACAGCATAAGAAAGCTCACAACACCAAACAATGTTACCAAATATATTGCACATGAAAATCTAAATTTTCATAACTTTATTTTGTTTTACAAGAGATCGTAAAATAAACTCGCACTATTTATATTTTTGGTAGGATGAAAACCTCCATGCTATAATTTCAAACAAATCTTCCAGCATAACGTCTTCTTGCCTTTGAAGAGTTAAACAATACTTCCCCATAAATTAAAGTACATCAGCACATACTGCGTATTTTATATTTACCTCTTTGCGTTTAGCATTAGTAACTTTTGAGTTTTTCGCATAAAAACCGATTTATCTCGAAAACCGCCAATATTATCGAAATAAATTAATAGTACCTTTTTTGAAGAGGAATGACCAGAGTATTTAAAAAATCAGCTCTATAAAGTGACACTTGTCAAAAATTAGGCCCAGCGAATGTAGTTGCAAGTCCGTTCCTGACTTCTCTGATGATCTAAAATATCTACTGTAGCATAGTTTAATGAGTTTTATAGCCTTTATAAAACATTAAAATTTCATAAGATAATCGCTGGGTATCCCACTAGGACTCTGTATTTCCGTTAAGAGGCACTTTTGGAATATTTTTTTATGACAAAGTAGGGTTACCTTGACCGCACCTATATGCTCCAGAGAAATTAGGAAGTACTTACTGGACACCCTGTATAATAACTTTTTGAATGTAATTTTCAGTGAATTGATAATGCAAGCTCTCACACATCGGTTCCAACAAGTGAGTTTTTGAGCACATAAACCTTGGATTTTATGAATCTTCCTCCATATCTCCCTGATGTGGCATTCAATAATATTCCTTTTGTTTTGGCAAATGAAAAACAAACTGCGTGATCGTCGATTTTCTTGCCTTGTTTTAAGGATACCATCATATATTGATCTGTATGCATCATGTTTTACCCAATTTTTAATGGTTATATTTATTGCCCCCGTATTTTGAGATAGTTTGGCAGTATTACTAATAAAATATATTTTAATTATTATAAATGTAAATATAACGAAATTTCTAATTCATCTATTTTGTATTCAATAGGTGGAACTACAAGAAAATATGTTCAGATTCAACCAGGAACCTACACGCAAACAGTATTTGTAACTGGTAAAGTTCCTTTAACAATTTACGGTTCTGGATCTAGTCCTTCAGATGTTAGCATTATTCTTAGTCAGGCTGCGAGCATGAATGTATCAGATTGGATTAACCAGGTACGTAACGTTCTTTAAAATTTTATCACTACCGATACAAGACTTTAGTTGTCCAAAAATCTGAATGTTTAGGAGAAAATGGAGCATTGGAATTTTTTCACTTGAATATGCATTGAATAATATATTAGAAATTTGACCATATATCCTAATAATATTTTTGAAAAGTTTATCAAAATATGTTACTTCGTGTTTTACAGACATAAGTGTATATTTTTTGCCAAGAACTTCCATGTGTTTTCTTTAAAATTCACAAGAAAGATATGATGTTTTTTGTACTCATTTCAATAAGTGAAAACTAGAAAAATGTACCTTGCGAAGCAGTAGATAGCTGTTGCACATTATTGTCTTTATTTTTATTGAATTGGACAAATCCTTAAGCTACACAACTATTTATATTAAAAGTTAAAGCAGTGGAGTATGACCGAGAAGAGTGCAGTCATTCTTACTAAGCTAAAGTCCTATTCATCCTGAATTTAGTTTTTAATTTACAATTAGTAAGAAGCGGTTCCACACTTCCTTTATATAGACGGTTGACTGAAGCAGTTGGGGTTCTGATGTATGATCGCTGCTTTTTTGAATCTCTGTTCTGTCTGCCATTGCTCTCGATATAGGATTCTAGCCTTAGACAATTTAATGTTATGTTCATGAGTCCAACCGTGGTTGGAAGCACGAGATTTTTATGTTTCTCCACGAGAAGTATTCTTCTGGTGTTCTTTAATTCTTACCTTAAGAGTTACGTTACTCGGTCAGATCTCATGGTGGTCTCTGTTGTCTTTCGAGTTTTGTTGGCTTCCCTCTACGAGTGCAATATATTTGATTCTTGTACGCAGTTCTTTCGTTTGATTTTTGTTGTTTTGCTTCTTGATTTTTTTTTAATGTTTTCCACGTAGTTGGAATATTTATAGCATCATCCCCATTATTCAGCTGTCGTTTTTCTTTTTTGAATTCTAGGATCTTTCTTGTGACGCGTACCTTGTAGTTTTGCTATTTCTTTTGCTTTTTCGAAGTCGATGATATGTCCGGTTGTTTGGTGATATTGAAATAGAGCTCAGGTTGTCTGTTTGTTTTTGAGACTATTTTTAGGTTTCTGAATTTTTACTGATATGCGCCTGTTTGTCCTATGTATGTTTGATGACAATTTCCATATGAAATCCTGTGAATGCCGTGATTTTCAAGGCTATTGTTTTTTGTGGTTTGAATAAGGGCTGTATGTTGTATTTTCTTAAGATTTTTCCGATTCTGTCCGCTATTCCTTTTATGTATGGGATTATGGTTTTGTTCCTTGTTTGATCTTGGTCTTTGGTTTTTGTTATAAGCTTTATTTTTTTATGGCTTTCTTTAAATCTGATTGTGAGAAACCATTTCTTTCTACAACTGTTGTGTTTTATTTCGTCTTCTTTTGTGTCAAGTTCTATTAGGCGGAGAGATCCTGATATTAATGTGTTGACTCCTGCCTGTTTTTAAGAAGGATGGTGATGCGATTCTGCATTGAGATATCGGTCAGTATGTGTGGGTTTGCGATATACGCTGAAACTCAGGATATTGTTGGGTTTCCTAGTTAATAATGCGTTCAAAAAACAAAGTTTCTTATATTGCTCGATTTCTAGCGTGAATTGGTTTCTATGATGGATATTGTTTAGATATAAAAGAAGATCGTCTAAGTATTTTTTCCATGTAGCCATATTATAAAAATATCCACATAGCGTTTCGAAATTTTCGATTTAAAGGTGCCTTTTGCAGTGCCTCTTGTTCGAAATATATAATAAAAAGTTTAGCTTTTTAACTGGTGAAAATGGGGACTCCATAGGTGCGTCATCTGTTTGTTTCTATATTTGATTATTGAACATAAATTATGTCTTTTCTATACAGTATTCTGAGTCTGAGTTTCATTGTGTATGCTGGAAAATCTTCGTTTACGGCAATTTTGTGCTTGGCTATAGTGATTTTAAATCGAGACATACTACGATGTCATTTTCTTCAAGGTGAATGTTTTTTGATCATTTTGGTCACATGTCCGGGGTTTTCAACAAGGAATCGGCCAGTTCGACTCTTCGTTGCATTATACTTGCTAAATATTTTTGCAATCTCAAAGATAAGATCAACCTCATGGTGTTTACAACATTCAATGTGCAGATTGCCATCAAACATACATAGAAGAAACAAACAGGCGCATATCAGTAAAAATTTAAGAACATTAATTAGTCTCAAAAACAAACAGATAATCTCAACTTTATTTCAACGTCATCAAATAACCAGACATACCATCGATTTCAAAAAAAAACAAACAAAAGATATAGCACCAGTAAAAAATTACAAGGTACGCGTCATAAGAGAGGCCCTAGAAGTTGAAAAAGCGGGACAGCTGAATAAATGGAACGATGCTATACATATTCCAACTTCAAAGAAAACACTAATAAAAAATCAAGAAACAAAACAATAAAAATCAACCAATACATGAAAGAACAGCATCAAATATATCGCACTCTGCAGAGGAGAGGAGCCTGCGAAGTCACTCGTCCCATCGGAAAGCGAGCCAGCTAAAAAAAAAATCGAAAGACAACAGAGACCACTATCAGTTCTAAGCGAGTAACTAGAGAAACTGCACTTGAAAATACCAAATGAGATTTTGGCGAAACGTCGGGAAAATGATTTTTTGAACGAAAGGACAGAAGCTCGGAATAACCAAACCTTTCATTTCACCGTCCTTTGGATATAACATATATATATATATATATATATATATATATATATATATATATATATATATATATATATATATATATATATATATATATATATATATATATTTATATATATTTTTGAGCTTTTTGGTACTTGGATTGATAAGGTTAAGGTTTTGATTAGCATCCCTCTAATGCTAAGTCTTCTGTTCTTCAGAATGTATTTAACTTTCAAAAAATAACTACTTTGCATGTCCAAGCAAAAAAATTTAAAATCAGTAGAAAGCAAATAAGTAACATATAAATTTTAAGATATAGTTACAATGGAAGGTTTGAAACCCATATATTTCGATGCATATCAGTTATAAAAGTGTAATTTTTTTCTTTATGCTCTATAAAATTTAATTTTAAATATATTTAAAAAAATTTTAAAACCGCATGTCATTACGATGGCAAATTAAATTTTAAGCGGCGATTTTAGAGACACGATTGATAAACATTTATGAACGGGTTTAATTTTTTTATGAGCGAAATTAAACCAGAGGTTTGGAAAAATTTAAATAGACTCATATCTATCATTATTAAAATAAATACAATATTTATTTTAAAAAGAATTATTACGTTTTCCTGAATTTCGTGTACTAAATAGTATAAAATAACTTTCTGTATGAAAACATATTAAAAAAATATATGACAAATAATAACAGACGGTATCATCACTTCATATTTTAGACTACTAGTTTGGTAATTAATTTTGGTTATAAAATCGTGAGTATGACTCAAATTGTGCTACCAACCGGTAACTGTATTTTAATTTGGGAGCCACATGAAAGTGAGAGTTTCTCAAATTGAGAGTTATGTACATTAATCACTTTTTAGTCATTCGTCATCAAATCAGATCGCCAACGATTTTATAACCAAAACAAATTATCTAACGGGTAGTATAAAATAGAAATCTATCATATATTATTATTTTTCATCTATTTTTTTTACAATATTTTTATATAGAAATTTGTTTTATACTATTAAGTGTACGACGTTTATGGAAATAAAAGAGTTTTTCGTAAAAAGAATTTTCATTTATTTTATTTTTCAATTTTTGGCTTTCATTGTCAGTCGACAGCCTAGAGGCAGCACTGAAACACAATAACATTTAATAAAAAAAGTAAAGCTTCTTATTTAAAAAAGGCTGACCTTAAAATGGCATTGAAATATAAGTCTAAGGTTAGTTTCAAAATCATAAACTTAAAGTCCTTTCTGCATAAAGAAACTTATATCTTTTGTAATTAAACCGATTGCTTTTTAAGCTTTTTTACGTTTTTTTTTTGGCAGTCAAGTGAAATTAACCTTCAAATGATCTTCAGCTGTAAAATAAGAATTTGTCATATTTGTATCGAGAATTTTTCTTATTTTCCATTTCTATAATAAAAAATGCAGATTCTTATTTAAAAAAAGGTTTATACAGGGTGTTTATTAAACATATGGCAAAAATTCAAGGGACTATTCCCGGGACAATTTTAAGGATTTTTTGTCGTTTGATGATTTGTAAAAATGCGCTTTATTTGAAAGATACAAGGAAAAATAAATTTTCGACAATAAAAACAATTTATTACCAAAAATACATGTAGCGTTTCCTAATTTGTAACATCTGTTCAAAATGACTATCTCCATACTGATGCACGAATCCAGTCTTCTCCTAAGTGACTGCCCAACTCTTTGAAAAACACCAGGGTCGTTTTTTATAGAGTTACATCCAGCAATTATCCGATTTCTTAAATCTTTCACATCTTCCACTGAGGTTTTATAAACTAATGATTTTAGATAGCCTCATACCAAATAATCCAGGATGTTAAGTCCGGCCATAAGTGAGGTCCACCTCGCACGATCTCTATATGTTCCTGATAAAAACTCTCGAGCAGCCACAGTAAAATGGGCTGGTGCACCATAATACATAAACCACATTGCATTTTTTGAGGTAATGGTATCTTCTCCAGAAGGTAACGTTACGTTTATTTCAAAAAGTTGGTACCTCGCTGGTAAGTGTTCCTGGTAGAAGAATCGGTCCAATTAGCGAGTCACCCACAATTCCAATTCAAACGTTCAACGAAAACTGATGTTGAAAACGATCTCATGTTTATTGTAGAAGTTCTTTATTGCATTTCTTGAAAGACTGGCTTCATCGGTAAAAAAAATCAGTGTCAGTAGTTGAGAGATTTGAACTAACGTGTTCAAAAGCCATTGACAGAATAGAATACGTGGAGGGAAATCAGCAGGAATAAGTGCCTGAATGCATTGAATGTGGTATGGGTACAATAAATAGTCACTAAGAATGTCAAAACTGTCCCATTACTTAAATTCAAAGTATTCGCAATTTTTCGAGTTAAAATACTTAGATCTTCTCTTATCATGTCCAGTACATTCCCTTCTACTTCTACTGTTCTCATTGTCATTGGCCTTCCTGGTTCACCATTTAGCTTCAATGTTCCTGTTTCGCTTCAATGTTCCTGTTTCACGAAGACGTTGATGAATACTTTGATAAGTTCTTGTATCAGGAACATTACGTTTATGTAATCGTTCAATGTACAGCCACCTTGCTTCTAATGAATTGCCATCACCAGGTCCATAAATGAAATGCATGTACGCCATCTCGGCATCCGTATAGCGGTTCACGATAGTTAGTACTTAGGACAAAAAATACACGTCAAATAGCCATATGTCAATCAGTCTCAACAAATTGGACACATACAAATTCAATGTCTGTAGCCGTTCGCAGTAATCGAAATTTGTTGAAAGATAACAACGCGTTTTTGAAAATTTCTTATAATTTGGTAAGCCCAGTGTTTTATTTCGGCCACATTCATAATTTGAAAAATACCAAAATTAGATTTATCGAAAATGTATTTTGCCCTGTATCTTCGAAACAAAGCGGTTTTTCACAAATCACCGAAGAAATATCCTTAGAATAGTCCAGAGAATAACACCTTCAATTTTTGCCGTAAGTTTAATAAACACCTTGTATATGTGCACCAAATTTAAGCTTGATTACAAAATTTTATTATGAGTCGATAGCCCATAGGCTTTAGGCAACACTCAAGCAAAATAAAATTATTTAAAAATGAAACCTTTTACATGGAATAAACTTCCAACAAGTTCAGTTTCAATGTCATAATATTGCATTGTCAGCGGATTTATATATATATATATATATATATATATATATATATATATATATATATATATATATATATATATATATATATATATTTATATATATATATATATATATATATATATATATATATATATATATATATATATATATATATTTAGTTGGTTATTTTCTTGGGATGGTTCATTTTATATTGAAACTACATATATAAAGTAGTCATACTTATTGTATATATATATATATATATATATATATATATATATTATTTGTCAGGACGTTTCGATTCTTTCGAATCTTTTTCAACTGACGGTTTCGGCGGATGCATTAAGAACAGAGATTTTTGTTTTAAACAAAAATTAATTACATCACAAACCAATTATAATCACTCACTCTTTTGTGTATTCACTTTTCAAAAGTATTTTTAAAAGTCCAGTTAGAAGAATGGACACTACATTTTTAACCCTATAACTTTGACTTGACTGAATCATATATATATATATATATATATATATATATATATATATATATATATATATATATATATATATATATATATATATATATGTACCAGATTTCAGCCTAATCGGATAATCGGAATTAAATTTTACCTTTAAATGACCTTGAGATATACATTCAAGGTCAGTTCCCAGATCATAATGTCATCGGGTTTATATATGTGTAGCAAATTTCAGCTTGACTGGAAAATCGGAAGTGAGTTAAAATTCGATTTAGCGGGCAATCGACAGCCCGCAGGCCATAGGTCACGGCCAACAGTGAAACTAAATAAAATAGTTTAAAAAGATACAGCATATAATATGCGTTTCTCTTAACTTCTTTGTTTCTTTTGAAAGGAAGAATTAGATTCTAATGTCAATATCTAAATCTTGTTTAGAACTCTGTTTCTACCATTCGTTACACTTATAAAATTTTGAGGATGCTATTCTTGTTTTGCGCAAATTGACCACTTCATGAAATTTAATAAACCTCTTTCACGACACCTGTATTTTAGGATTATTAATTATTCTAGCATATTTTGCATTTTAAGCAAAACATGTTTTTTTGAATTCTAGGTAAATCCTAATGGCACTCGTTATCAACAAGGTGATCCAGCTTACTCAACATATAATTCATGTGCCTCTAGGAATACCACTCTGGGTACTTCTTGTACCTCTATTTTTTGGATAAGATCAAACTCGACTCAAGTTTATAATTTGCAAGTAACTAATTCATACAACTTATCTGGAGATGCGCAGGCTGTTGCTTTAAAAGTGGATGCTGATAAAGTTCGCCTTACAAATCTGAATTTGATATCAAGACAGGTAAGAAAATTAGAACTTATTACTTTTGTTTTCTCTAAAGTTTGCAAATACTGACGTAAAACAAAACTGAATTTTTAAAGTTCGTCTCTAAGGTTCCCTTTTTTTGGTTATTTTTTTGTAGGAGTATATAATTTAGTATAAAACTATCTTTTAAATATATATTCTATACAGTCTTTTGCGCACAAAAATAACAGTTGACTGCATAATAACGATCCGTTAAATTTATTTCCTAAAAATATTTTAAACTCATAATACACACGTAAAATCAGGAAAAATACGAAGTAATAAATTTGATAATATGGTTAAGCCGAAATATTTTAAAAGTGTCAACCACATCAACAAATTGTTATCCATTTAGTTAATATTTATAAATTTTCTTTCCTTTTAATCAAAAATGTAACTGATTATTACAAATTGTCCCATATTCGCCCTTATGTAGTATTGAAATATTTACATGTGTTACAACAACAAAGTAACGAAGAAATTGTTATGATCTAAAAAATGTGGAGGAAAATTTCATTAGAAGAAAAGATCTCTAGAGGTAATACAACCACAAATTATGCACCTAATTCATGTCTGAAATATAAGATAACTGAAATGAAGTATTTGAAAATGTTGAATTATTTTTCAGTAATTGTTCACAGATCCAAATGGATTAAAGTAAATGTGTTGAATATTATTAGAACTCGGATCCTTGTGACTGATTTTCTTTATTTGATTTTATTTCTACTTAATATATCATAAAACGCACGAAAAAAACATTTCATGAAATAAGTTGTTATAAAACCAGGTTCACTAAAAGGTTTTACTTATTAGACCGTTTAAGTTGCTAGAATTTAGACTTCTAGTTGGTCAGTCGATATAAGAAATGGTTTTCCCCGAAAAAAAAAAAAAAAAAAAATATATATATATATATATATATATATATATATATATATATATATATATATATATATATATATATATATATTTATATATCTGGAAAAGTTATTTTATTTTCCATAAGACAGTTAAGAAAGGGGGGCAGACAATATATTCTCTGCGAAATTCACTCTGGTTTTTTCTGCATACTAATTTTAACCACCTAATGGTCGCATCTGTGGAGATGTAACGAATCGAGAGCAAAATGCACAGAAAACAGTTGTCTACTTAAAATACCCATATCGTAAAATTTCGGCTTGATGCCGGACTGTTATCTTAAACAGTAAAATGAACATCTGAATATACCCCGAAACGGTACGAAATTATTTAAAATAAAAAATTTCACGGTCTATGTATTTGGAAAAGTTATTTTACTCTCCTTGCGACCGTTAAGAAAGGGGAGCAGACAGTATGTTCTCTGCGAATTCCACTCTAATTCTTCCTCCATTCTAGTTTCGACCACCTAGTGATCTCATCAGTGGAGCTGTAACGAACCGAGATCAAAATGCACAGTAAACAACTATCTGCTTAAAATCTTCATATCGTAAAATATCGGCAGGATGTTACCCGCAGGATTTTATGCCGGACTGTTTTCTTAAACAGTACAAACGAAGATCTGAATATACCCTGGAGTGGTACGATATTATTAAAAATAAACGATTTCACGGTATATGTATTTCGAAAATATATTTTATTCTCCTTATGAACATTAAGACTTGGGGCAGACGGTATATTCTCTGCGAATTCCATTCTGGTTCTCTCTCCATACTAGTTTCGAGCAATGGTTTCGTCAGTAGAGCTGTAATGTCCCACCTTTGAACAAAATCTAAAAATGTAAAATTTTTATTCCGCTATATTGGATTCGCCATATTAAATCCTGAAAAAATACTTTCAAATTCATTATTCACTCCCTCAACCCCCCCCCCCTCCATATCAGTTTTGGAGAAAATCGAAAAATGTAAAATTTTTAGGACGCCATATTGAATCCGCCCGTTTGAGTTTTTCAAAAAATATTTTAAATTTCTTAATTAACACAAACAAAAATCCCCCAATACTGATTTTAGACAAAATTGAGAGATATAGGATCTTTAATTCGCCCTCTTGGATTCGCCTTATTTACTTTTTTTTTTAATAATTTCGAATTCGTAATGTGCGATCCCAAAAAATCACCCATATCAATTTTGAAAAAATGGGACAAAATTAATTTTTTATTTACCATGGGATACGCCATATTGAATTTTTTAAAAATAATTTGAGATTATTTATGTACGACCCGGAAAACTCCCCCATACCAATTTTGGAGAAAACGAGACAAAATTAATTTTTCCATCCGTCATATTGAATTTATTAAAAATAATTTTAGATTCGTTATGTGCGACCCGTAAAACGCCCCCGTACCAATTTTGGACAAAAATGGGACAAAATTGATTTTATGTCCTCCTTATTAGATCCACCGTATTGAATTTTTTCAAAATATTTTGGATTCGTTATGTGCGATCACGAAAATTCCCTCACACCAATTTTGGAGAAAATTGGACAAAATTAAAATTTTCATATAGGCGACGAATTAAGAAGCTCCATCTTTTAGCAGTCGGTTAAAAACAAAAAATTCAGACAATGACGGTATGAAATTGTTTAAAATTAGTAAAAACGGTCATAAACAATAAGCAAACTCCAGTCTTAACAGACTTTTCGGGTCTTTTATGTGAACAGAGCTTAAGAATATAAATTTAAACTGTCATTATTACCGGAAACATTCCTTATATTTTCATAAAATGTATACCAATAAGTGTTTGTAGTACAATTTTTTCGAAATTTAATTTTCCAACCTATTATTCTATACACTAAATCACTGTTTAAACCCAGATTTAATTTTTTTATATGTTAAACAAATTTGAAACCATGTTATATTATGATTGTCATCGAAAAAAAAGACTTATTTATATGCGAAAAAAAAATGAATAGCTATTTTTATTCTTACAGGATACACTATATGCTGGTACTGGGAAAGTAGGAGCTGTTCAAAGGGTTTATATAGACAATAACTACATCGAAGGAGATGTCGACTTTGTCTTTGGAGGTGCCAGCGCCATTTTCACCGACGTCACTTTTTATGCTATCTCAACGAGACATCCGTCTGGTGCTGTTGTTTTTGCTCCTAATACATCGCCTAACAATAGCTTCGGATTCTTGGTACAAAACAGTACCATAACAGGTATTCCATATTAAATACACATCCTATTACTTCCAAACAATATAACGAAATAAATAAAAATATTTGTATGAAAATAATTTTCAAAACACAATTTGAAAACCCTCTCGATCTCTATGGATCAATCAGACAAATAAACTTTAGCTTTCAAAAATCTATAAAAATGTGTCTGCTGTATGTACCAATTATTTGAAATTCGATTTAATGACCAAAGTAGAATAGTTGACAATATTATTTCGGGTACGCTGTAGATACGAATTCAACCCCTAACATGAGGATTATATCTTTGGTTTTAGTTATTATTTCAGATAGATTTTTTTAAAAAATTTTTCAGTACTTCCTAACATTTTCTTATTATATTATATCAGCATTTTTAATTTTATGAACAGTGAGAGAGCCATTAATTATAAAAATTATTAAATTAGATTATTTATATGCCCTGTCAAAACTTTTAGATTCTATATTAGATAATTATATGATTTTGAAACAAAGTAACTGCAGAACAGATATAAGATATACCCGAAGATTTGTTTTCTAAATATTTTAATTAAGAAATTAGGTGAGTGGAAGATGAGTTAAAAAATATCGAAATTTAGATTCAAACCTAGGTCAATAGCGTGTCAGTTAAAACAAATTTGTTGTTGTAAAATAGCATAAATCAACAGTAATTTTTGATCTATAGGTTTCTAGTTATATTCATATATTTTTACAAATGTTTTAATGAGGGCAGTTAAGCCAAAATTTTTGAATATCATCAATATCTAGTAACTCAGTTTGGCAAACAATTTTAACATTAAAGTCTAATCAAAACAAGAAATAAACTCAGGTTGTTATTTATAATATTTTAGGTGACGATACCTTTAAATCCACTAAACTGGTTAAATTAGCTCGTTCCTGGGATTCTAATACTGCAACTGGTCAATATATAGCTGGAACTTCCCCAAATGGCCAACTAACTATCGTAAATACTCAACTTGACTTGGTTATAAATGTTGATGCACCTTATACCACTTCTACCAGTTCAAGAACTTATTCTGGTAATATTGAAGACTCTAGAAATTTAGATAACAACACCTATAACAGATTTTGGGAATACCAAAACACAGGAGATGGAAATTAGATCTTAAAATTTCTTTTTATTTTGTTAATAAATTGAATTGTCAGAAAAAAGTAAAATATTTTATTTCTTACGTGTACTGCACGAATTCTCACCGATATATCTTTTTAACCGACTTCTAAAAAAAGGAGGTTCTCAATTCGTCGACTATGTTTGTTTTTTTTTTCTGTAGGTACACCGATTACTTTGGAACGGCGGCACCGATTTGAATGAAATTTTTTACGTTATGTTTAGGAAGTTGCTGCGGTGGTCCCATATTTTTTTGGACGAAATTGGTGTAGTAGAATCCAAGATGGCGCTGACAATATGGCGGCCAAAAAAATTTATTTTGTCGAATTTTCTATAAAAGTTGTTACGAAGAAATTTTCGGAGTTGTACCCAACGAATCTAAAATTATTTAAAAAAAATTCAATATGGCGGATCAAATATGGCCGACAAGAAAATTTAATTTTGTTCAGTTTTCTCCAAAATTGGTATGGGGAAGTTTTCGGAGTCGCATATAACGAACCCAAAATATTTTAAAAAAATTCAATATGGCGGAATCAATTCTGTCCGATTTTCTCCAAAATTGATACGGGGGAGTTTTCGAGGTCACACATGACGAATCTAAAATCATTTTTAAAAAATTCAATATGGCGGATGTAATATGGCGGACGAGAACATCAATTTTGTTCGATTTTCTCCAAAATTGGTATGGGGGAATTTTCGGGGTCGTACATAACGAATCTAAAATTATTTTTAAAAGATCGATATGGCGTATCCAATATGGGTGGTAAAAAAATAATGTTCGATTTTTTTTTTAATTTATATGGGGGAGTTTTTGGGATCGCACATTCCGAATCTGACATTAATTAAAAAATAAAATAAATATAGTGGATCCAAGAGGGCGGATTAAAGGTTCTACATCTCGCGATTTTGTCTAAAATCAGTATTGGGGGATTTTTGTTAGTGTTAATAACGAATTTAAAATATTTTTTGAAGAACTCAATCTGGCGGATTCAACATGACATCCTAAAAATTTTGTATCTTTAGATTTTCTCCAAAACTGATATAGGGGATTCTTGAGGGTGTAAGTTACGATTTTAATAGTATTTTTTTCAATATTCAATATGGCGGACTTAAAATTTTATATTTTTCGATTTTGTTCAAATGTGGGACTAAATCGTTTTTTAAGAATTTAAATAGGGAATATAAAATTATTTTAAGAGAATTTAATATATCAGAGGCAATATGACGTTCTACAAATTTTGGATTTGGAAATTTCTGGATTTCATCTAAAATAGGTACTAAAGGGCTTTGAAGGGTTTAGATTTAGATTACAACAAGACGTTAAAATTATTTTTTTGAAATTCAATGTGACGGATCTAATATAGTGAGTTCAAAATTTTATCTATTTTGCATTTTATCAGATTTGGTATTAGGGTGTTTTCGAGGTCGTGTAATATGAATATGAAGTTGATTTTTTACAATATTAGGTTGAAAATTTTACGTTTTCCGATTTTTCCTAAAATGGATATTGTGGGTTTCTTGGTGCGTATACAAACTCAATATGCAATTCAAAATATATCGAGCTAAGAAATTTACGTCTTAAAGTTCTTTAAGTATCGATATTGGAAGGTTTTGGCGCCTATATTACAAATCTTAAATAATTTAAAATAGAAGATTGTGGATTTACTATGACAGATTATATATTTGTTTGATAAAATTTCACTGGTACTCGTAGAAATCTAAGAATTAAAGACCTCTTAGTAGTTCATTTTAGGGCGATTACAACTTTGGATAAAATGGGTACTTTTTTGCCACCTTGGAGTCATTACGAGGTACACTAATCTCGATTAGTTCTTAATTCAAATAATTTATGGACATCATAATGAACTCAAAACTAAAAATCGAAAATAAAATTTTTATAAAAAAAATTGAACCGACTTCTGAAAGTGCGCTAAAAAGTGAAAAATAACTATAAATTTCTATATGAAATTGAAATTTTTCAAATCGGCACCAAGTTATTTCTAGATGATACAAATAACTACTAATATATACAAATTATGGTAATAAGGCAATTATAAATAAAGTATTGTTAATGTGTTTATGCGAAGCCCATTTTGGCAGGTATTAGTTTGGCGCCGACTTCAAAAATTTCAATTTCATATAGAAATATATAGTTATTTTTCACTTTTTAGTGCACTTTCAGAAGTCGATTCAATTTTTTTTTTTTAATTTATTATTTATTATATCTGTTACTACAATGCTTCTGTTTCCTCCAGTCCTCAATGACTGATTATAACTATATATCATTATATATGTTAAGGCTAAAACCTTTTTTTTGACATTTAATGAAGCTGGTTGTTGAGTTTCTACTGTGAATTTACTAGTTTTTACTGCTACGACACTATGTTGCTAATACTTTTTGTCAGATTTTGATTTTTTTAAGTTGAGAAACTAAAATATTTCATATTTCAGATGTTGAATAAATATTAATCAATCGATCAATAATAATGGTTCATCTAGAACCAAGACATGTTCGAATATTAATTACTTATAGTTGCCTATATATTATCCATATTATCCACCTTTCACGCAGAGAAAAAGGAAGAAGCATATAGAAACAGTTTATTTCCTATAAATACAATTCTGATTCTCTTTTCACACGATTTTCGACCACCTCATAATCTCGTCGTATCGAATCGAGAGCGACATTCACAGGAAACAACTGCAATATAAAATATAAATTCAGAGGCATGTCGGCAGGATATTTAAAACCTGCCCACTTCAATGTTAGACTGAAAAATATCGCCAGTTGAATCGACACCTATCCATTCACCGGAGAAGTGCGAAACTTATTAAAATTTTAGTAAGAAATAAATAAAATCTATATCTGCCCAATTTAAAAAGTTACCTAAATGTACGACTGACGATATTTTCAGTCTGACATCAAAGTCCGCAGATTTTTAATATATTGCCGACATGCCCCGGGAATTTATAAACTATATAGCAGATGTTTCCTGCGAATGCCGCACCTGATTCGAAACAGCTCCACTGACGAGACCATGAGGTGGTCGAAACGCATATGGAGAGAGGGCCAAATGTGTATTTTCAGGAAATAAACTGTTTCTATATGTTTTTTCCTTATTCTCTGCTTGAAAGGAGAATACACTTCATTTATTTCTTACTGAAATTGAAATTTTGCACTTAGTCGGTGAATGCATATATGTCATTTCGACTGGCGATAGTTTTCAGTCTGGCATCGAAGTCGGTACGTTTTTATATCCTGCCGACATGCCTCGGAATTTATATATTATATAGTAGTTGTTTCCTGCGAATATTGCTCTCGATTCGACACAGCTTTACTGACGAGGAGGTCGAAACGCATGTGGAGAGAAGACCAGAGTTATATTTGAAGGAAATCAATTGTTTCTATATGTTCTTTCCTTTTGTTTGCCTTAAAGAAGAATAACATATAAGTATTTTTTTAAACATGGCAGCTATAGATTTCATTTATCTCCTGCTGAAATTTTTTAAAATTAATTATTTATAATGTTGGAAAACATGTGTGTGCGTGAGAGCCATTTTTATTACCGATGAATCTGATTAATTAATAAATTGTGAATTGTGCCAAAATTGAAAGCATGATTAAAACGCTAAAGAAGATCAAAATGAGGAGACTTCATGTTTCTATCTTAGTCAATCTCTAGTAACTGTATAATTCATAGCTTGTATTATTTTGATCATATTTCCTTGTTTCATCATCTGCTGGGTAACAATTGTAGAAATGGTTTTGAGCTTATCCAATTAAGTGATATAAAAATTTTATTTACAATGTACTTATTATAAATGGTAAAGCACATTGGATTCTTATCAAGTGTAATCTTTATCACTGAAGTGGCTCTTTAAATAATTTTTAAAATATTAACTTTCGAGAATTTTGCAGTAAAAAATGTGAAAACAACTTCAAAAAATGTTATTTTGTCGCCAAGTTTAACAACAATTTCTGTCAAATAACTGAAATCAAATTTTGCAGTATGTAATAATGTACACCAAATATTATTACAGGTACAAAGTTAAAGCAAGTGTGGCGTACAAATTGAGTTATATATTTAGAAACAAATATTTTGGGTCAATTTAGCAAATCCCACTGCCTAGTAACTTTCACACTAAAAAACTCTAAAGGATCAAATAAAGTATAGTTTTGAAATTACTCTAAAAGTCGTTTGAATGTTTTTGCTAGACCCAAAAGATCCTTATTTTCCACTTCTTATCACAGTTTTTTCCAATTACTCCAACGACCTATGACAACTACTTGTCAGTTAAAGTTGACTCTATTATAAGCCATCACATTGAATAAATATATTAAGTTATTCTTCAATACATTTCGTGAATATTTTTCGGAAGTGGTGAATAAAAAAGTTTTACAGAATATTGGTTCAGTTGTCTTATTTCGAATTTTTTGGCTACTTAAATAATTACTTTTATTTGAAGGAAAACCTATCTTATTATCTTGCCGTGAGTATACTACACCAACTTTTACTAACAATTTTGGAGTCGTATTCGAAAGTAAGTTGTGTTTAATCGTAAAAAATTTACATTAGCATCATCATCATAGCAATACCACTTATATGTTTTCCTCGAAAATAGCACACTATATTTTGGCCTTGATTGGTAAATAAGAAGAATAGGTAATAGCTCCATTAGATGTTGAGTCTCATACAATTTCAAAGTAAGATAAAAAAAAACTTCATCCGTTTTAATTTCAAGGCCGACATTTATGATTAGCTTCAGTCCTTGTGCTTATATCGGGTCGGTCACAGTATTGCTTCTTGCGTAGATGAAATATCGATTTTTTAACTAGCAAGAATCCACGAGCAATACCACAGCCTGTTACGTAGTGTTTACTTTTGTATATACGGAGTTGCGCCTTTTTTGAATTCAACTTCAGAAAATGAAAAATGCAATATCGAAATACTGAAAACTTTGATGATTTGAGCAGAGTTATGGACCTCGTTAATTTCTTGAAAGAATCAAATTTAAAAGAAGACTTATTGAAAATTTTAGGAACCGAGCCTGCATATAATTTTCTACCGGAACTACTTAGTTAAAATGCTATTGTTTCATACTAGATATATATTTTTAAAAACAACCTAATAGAGGAGAGGCTAAGCTATTCTATTCCTGAGAATTTTAGTTTTTTTAAAAGTACACACATTAAATCCAGAAGTAAATCCGCTATATCAGCTCTTGTATTGCAAAGAGATAATCGCCTATTACGTAAGTAGGGCTATATAGGAGCTATTGAGAATGCAATTACTACCTTACTGATTAAAGAAAGATGGGACTGCCATGAACTTATACTATTTCTCAGTGACGCTGAACGCTTATTTGTAATTATCAATACACAGAGATATTTACAAGCAAGAAGCTAATTTTAATCAATTTTAGATACACTGTCTAATGCACCCCCCGACAGGTTTTTTTCGGTAAAATACTAGAAAAAAAAATGAAAAGTCTACAAAACCCAAACTTATAAATAAGCTTGTGCAAACTTTAAAGTCAAGAAGTCTATTGTGGCGCCCAAAGGTAGGTTCCGATAGACAACAGTATCAAAGTTCTCCTTACCAACGTTAAAATAATGCGCAGAGGTACAGCCAAAGAAACCACAAAGAAACCAGGGACAATAATTTGGAGCAGTTTCAAACAAAAAATAGGCAGACAGCGACATCATCATCCGTAACTCGTTCTGAAGTTCATCTTTGTGCTAGTTGGCTACGATTTGTCTAAATAAATAATATAAAATGACATCTGATCAAGTAACACGGTTCTCATATGGTCCAAGTCGAACTTCACTTAAAATAAGTTCATTATATGTTAAATAATATTAACGACGCAACTAGAGAACCCTAAAACCTCTAGAGCTTCATCCAGCGGTCGTTGTCTAACTTTAAAAATGGTCTAACTTAACTGAACTGAAGTTAAATTGAGAAGCGTATAAGTAAATAAAGTTTTGAACCCTAAAGGCAGAAGTTTAGAAAATCGTTTTCTTTTATTACCAAGGTGGAAAAATCTAAAAATTTGAATAGTTTTTTGGAACAGCTATTTCTTTTATCTATTCCAATGGTTTATGTCTAAGTTTTTATCCTTCCTCCTTTTATAAACGTTTATTGAAGTTTCCTCCTTTTTCTTAAGCCTTAATGCATCTACTCCTAGATATTGTCCCTTCAATTGTCTTCCATGCTTATCTGGTTTAGGCTAGTCCTATCCAATTTTTTTCAGCAACTTTCTTCGAGGTATCTTTATGTCTTCTCTATGTTTGACCATTCTTCACTTCATTTATCTAGGTCTTCAACTCAATGACTATAGATTTCTATCTTTCTGCATTTTGCCATGCTACATGCCCTGCGTATTACCATTTTAACCATACAATCCATCGTACAACTTCCGTTAGAGTGGTGTATTGTATGTATACTATTTTACCCCATAAGTATTCGTTAGCAGAATCCAACTATCATAGATCTTTTCTTTAAGTTAATGATAATATATTTGTGTTTTAGGGCTTTTAGTATATGTACTAATTTTCTGAAGATTGTTCATATAAGGGCTATTCATACCTTGATCTTCGTAGACTGATTTTCATTTTTGATTATGATGGTATGTCCCAAGTAGATGTATTCTTTGACAAATTTGGCTTGATTGTTTTGGATAGTGACCACGTCCTGACCTACATTCATATTCTTGATTTCAGTTTAGGTCCTGTTTAGGTTAACATTCTTAGATGCGCTGTTTAATTGTCAAAATATATAATAAACATTTCATCAATATATTAAACAAAGCTGCTTTACCAGAAAGTCTAACTTACATGCAAATATATCAAGTTTAAAGGTTAAACCTATTTAGTGAACCGGATTTTATAAGTTTTGTTTTAAATATTAAAAATATATTTAAAAAAAATTATCCTTAACATCCAAAAGTTTAAATTCTGCAAGCAAGGCTTTATATTATAATAATATATAAATAATTCTCTTTATTTTAGTGTAATCAAACCAAGAAATTAAAAAAATTTGTTATTTTTACACAATATTAGGTAAATCCCAGAAGTACTCGTAATCCACAAGGTAGCGCCTCTTCTCCCACATACAATTCTTGTGCTTTAGAAATGATATTATTGATACCTCTCGTAATATTTGTAATCAAACCAAGAAATTTAAAAAAAAATTTATTTTTACACAATATTAGGTAAATCCCAGAAGTACTCGTTATCCACAAGGTAGCGCCTCTTCTCCAACATACAATTCTTGTGCTTTAGAAATGGTATTGTTGATACCTCTCGTACGTCTATATTGTGGATTCAATCTAACCTAATTCAAGTTCGCAAGTCACCAATTCTAAGAATTTATCTGGTGATGCTTACGCTGTTGAACTAAAGATTTATGCCGATGAAGTTCATCCAAGAAATCTAAATTTGATATCAAGAAAGGTAAGAAAATTAATTAAATAATTAGCTAATCATTTTAGGTTGTAGACTCTATAAACTGCAATATAGAATCGATAATATTTTTCATATTTTCACAATATTGCAAGATTTTGGTGTTTTATTTTGGTATCTAAGCGAATAGTAAAGCAACTGATTTCAAACTGTGTCTTTTGAAAGGGATAGAAAAGCATATAAAATTTAATTTCCTCCCTAGGCGTCAGAAAATCTGGTAAATAACTAGAAAAACAATATAAAATATATAATTGAACTTTTTTAAACTTATTCTAATTTAAATTTCGAAAAGTTTTTAATATAATAATAATATTGCAACAGGAAAACTCTTTGACTATCAAAGATAAAAATAAATTTTAGAGAAAAAATTATTTAAACCATTTTGCTACAATATATGTCTGCAAGTTCTTTTGTAGAATATAGATAGTGCTTAAAAATAAGGTTTTCTCTTATATGGGCCAGTAAAGAAAAGATAACCTTGGTCAAGGTTAAGTTGTTACTTGGCTCACATAATGCTCTAAGGCGTACACGAATTTAAGTTGTTCACCTCAAGTACCAATACAAGACGGAGGATGTGGCTTGTGAAGATTGATAAACGCAGTCTAACACGCAAAAATATAATGAATTGCAAGTTTTAATTCTTATCTCGAGGTGGCTAATCGAATATTTTCATTTGATTTGATGTATAAAATGTTAAAAATAAATTATTAATAATACCTAAGGTATCCCGTGGTTTATCTTTATTAAGATAAGCTAATTTAGTTTTTAACTAAGGACTACTGAATTCACAAAAAAAAATACAAAACAAACCGAAGCTACAAAAAGGTTATTAAAATGTGTGTGGTTTATAAATATTGACTTGTGTAAGTAAAGTCTGTCTATTAAAGGGCTAGTGAATACTCTGTATATCATAGATTTATATGCTGCAAGTTTATGGAATACAGAATGTTATGGAATAATCTCTTTTAATGTAACGAATAAGTTCTTAAATATTCTGAATGAAGATTTCCTACCAAAAATTGAAACCACTCTATCAAATCATAACGTTAATCCATTTATAAGAAATTTTACCTCTCTGATCTTTGCATTTCTAAAAACTACTTTCAGCTTAATAATCAATTCTACGGGCTACTGGCAGAACTTTTTATAACCAATTTCGAGGAAAACTTTTTTAGAATAAGCTTTTCAAAAAACATTTTTTTTGGTATAAATATGTTGTCGACATCCTTGCTTGTTTCGTAGGTAAAAAAATTCAATTATAAGATACAGTAAAACATTTCAACTGCATACAAAATAAAATAAAGTTCATCATAGAAAAAGACGTAGATATAATAAAATTAATTTCTTATACATCACTATTACAATAACAAACAATAGTTTTTCCTTTGACATTTACAAGAAACTTACTTTTATTTACTCCACTATACCACTATACTCAATACACTGTATATCTTTCAGCACACAAATCTATAATACACCGAGCATTAACTATTTATTTAACAGATACAGATAAGAAAAAACAACTTATTACAATAAAGTAAATCACTTATAAATGGGTCCCAATTTAATAAATAAAACACAAAAACAAACTACACTTATCCGAATATACTCAACCAATATAAATAAAAATAACACTAAATACACCAAACTTATATATTTTGGACCTATTTTAGTCATGAATAGTCAATATTTTAACAAAATAGAATAAAAAAATCGCATTCAGCTTGTCACACATATTTAATGCCAAAAACAATATTTCTTCTCTACAAAAGTCATGAGTTTATAAACTAAATTGTTCACAGTGCAATAGATGTTACATTAGACAAACGGGAAGAAATTTCCATACAAGATTTAAAGAACACAGAACTACATTTTTATTTAATAAACATAATTCAATTCTCGCTAATTATTTCATCAAAACAGGCCACAGTTTCCCATATAATAAAAATAATTAAAATTTGCATACCGTACCTAAAAATAAAAAATTTACTATCTTAGAGGCCATAGAAACTTATAAGTGTAATAAAGCCAGTAGAATTAACCTTCTTAATGATCACACAGACCTACAAAGTTCTTCGTAGTTCAATGTTCTAACTTTAGTACCTAGATAGTAATAATAAAAAATGTGCGAGTTAAAAACCCCTATAAAATAATGAGAATCCTTAGTTTTTAAATAATATGCTAAGAACTACAGGCCAGTGGCACGTATTTCTTAGGAAACTTTATATATATATATATATATATATATATATATATATATATATATATATATATATATATATATATATATATATACCTATTTAAAAAGTTATATTTTTTTGCTCTCCTACTTTTTCATATCATATGATTAAAAATGATTTTGGAATATGGACATGTTAATCTTATACAGCTTTTATATAATGTTTGCTTTTCTTTTTTAATAACTGAACTATTAGACTTTTTCATTTTATTGAGCCAACCTGTATGTCGTGTTCAAAATTTGAAAATCTACCCATTTGCTTAAGCTTCAAGTGATCATCAAACATGCTTACCATGTTAACTATTTTGATACCTAGAGTGGTAAGGAATCAAGGTCCGTCGTAATTTCGAGGTTCTAAAATAAATAATTTTTTGGATATCTGACATCTGATGTAGCAAAAATATAAATTATTTATAATTTTTTTTTATCTACGATTCATCACGATACTACATATTAATCATAACGCCGATATAATTCTATCTACCTCGTAGATATAAATAAGTTAGCTACAAAGGCCCATATTAATGAAGAAATTTTTAAATTGTATTATTATGTAATATAGAAAAAAATGTAATAGGGGGGCAGCATTTAAGAAGTAAGAGTTTTTAGGATTCGTTTTTATAATTCTACTCTACCGTCATGTATCATTCGTATGCGTACGAATATTCTCCATTTCATTTCAAACAATTTACTGCACTATTCAATATCTATCTGCATATAAACAACTTAAAAATGCAAATTTCAATTTACACAGTCCAATTTAAATAAAACCTATTTTAGTAATATAATATATGTTATGTAAACTATATTTTTGTATCGTTCCTTGTCCTATCCACTCTAAAGCAGCTAGATTTAAATCACTGGTTAAAATAAATATTTTTTTAGAAAATTGGTTGATTTTAATATTATAATCACTGTCAGTTCCTCGAAGCTTCGTTAAAAAGATTAGAAAACGCTATTCTCCTAACAAATCCATTAAAAATGAAAACATGTTCTATACAATACCACTCTAAAGCAGCTAGATTTAAATTATTGGTTAAAATAAATATTTTTTTAGAAAATTGGT
The DNA here is from genome assembly GCA_034092305.1 of Diaprepes abbreviatus. Classification (NCBI taxonomy): domain Eukaryota; kingdom Metazoa; phylum Arthropoda; class Insecta; order Coleoptera; family Curculionidae; genus Diaprepes; species Diaprepes abbreviatus. The sequence goes on from JASJET010000122.1 coordinate 13,661,164, forward strand.
TGATTTTAATATTATAATCACTGTCAGTTCCTCGAAGCTTCGTTAAAAAGATTAAAAAACGCTATTCTTCTAACGAATCCATTAAAAATGAAAACATGTTCTATACAATACCACTCTAAAGCAGCTAGATTTAAATCATTGGTTAAAATAAATATTTTTTTAGAAAATTGGTTGATTTTAATATTATAATCACTGTCAGTTCCTCGAAGCTTCGTTAAAAAGATTAGAAAACGCTATTCTCCTAACGAATCCATTAAAAATGAAAACATGTTCTATACAATACCACTCTAAAGCAGCTAGATTTAAATCACTGGTTAAAATAAATATTTTTTTAGAAAATTGGTTGATTTTAATATTATAATCATTGTCAGTTCCTCGAAGCTTCGTTAAAAAGATTAGAAAACGCTATTCTCCTAACGAATCCATTAAAAATGAAAACATGTTCTATACAATACCACTCTAAAGCAGCTAGATTTAAATCACTGGTTAAAATAAATATTTTTTTAGAAAATTGGTTGATTTTAATATTATAATCATTGTCAGTTCCTCGAAGCTTCGTTAAAAAGATTAGAAAACGCTATTCTCTTAACGAATCCATTAAAAATGAAAACATGTTCTATACAATACCACTCTAAAGCAGCTAGATTTAAATCACTGGTTAAAATAAATATGTTTTTAGAAAATTGGTTGATTTTAATATTATAATCATTGTCAGTTCCTCGAAGCTTCGTTAAAAAGATTAGAAAACGCTATTCTCTTAACGAATACATTAAAAATGAAAACATGTTCTATACAATACCACTCTAAAGCAGCTAGATTTAAATCACTGGTTAAAATAAATATTTTTTTAGAAAATTGGTTGATTTTAATATTATAATCATTGTCAGTTCCCCGAAGCTTCGTTAAAAAGATTAGAAAACGCTATTCTCTTAACGAATACATTAAAAATGAAAACATGTTCTATACAATACCACTCTAAAGCAGCTAGATTTAAATCACTGGTTAAAATAAATATGTTTTTAGAAAATTGGTTGATTTTAATATTATAATCATTGTCAGTTCCTCGAAGCTTCGTTAAAAAGATTAGAAAACGCTATTCTCCTAACAAATCCATTAAAAATGAAAACATGTTCTATACAATACCACTCTAAATCAGCTAGATTTAAATTATTGGTTAAAATAAATATTTTTTTAGAAAATTGGTTGATTTTAATATTATAATCACTGTCAGTTCCTCGAAGCTTCGTTAAAAAGATTAAAAAACGCTATTCTTCTAACGAATCCATTAAAAATGAAAACATGTTCTATACAATACCACTCTAAAGCAGCTAGATTTAAATCATTGGTTAAAATAAATATTTTTTTAGAAAATAGGTTGATTTTAATATTATAATCACTGTCAGTTCCTCGAAGCTTCGTTAAAAAGATTAGAAAACGCTATTCTCCTAACGAATCCATTAAAAATGAAAACATGTTCTATACAATACCACTCTAAAGCAGCTAGATTTAAATCACTGGTTAAAATAAATATTTTTTTAGAAAATTGGTTGATTTTAATATTATAATCATTGTCAGTTCCCCGAAGCTTCGTTAAAAAGATTAGAAAACGCTATTCTCTTAACGAATACATTAAAAATGAAAACATGTTCTATACAATACCACTCTAAAGCAGCTAAATTTAAATCACTGGTTAAAATAAATATGTTTTTAGAAAATTGGTTGATTTTAATATTATAATCATTGTCAGTTCCTCGAAGCTTCGTTAAAAAGATTAGAAAACGCTATTCTCCTAACGAATCCATTAAAAATGAAAACATGTTCTATACAATACCACTCTAAAGCAGCTAGATTTAAATCACTGGTTAAAATAAATATGTTTTTAGAAAATTGGTTGATTTTAATATTATAATCATTATCAGTTCCTCGAAGCTTCGTTAAAAAGATTAGAAAACGCTATTCTCTTAACGAATCCATTAAAAATGAAAACATGTTCTATACAATACCACTCTAAAGCAGCTAGATTTAAATCATTGGTTAAAATAAATATTTTTTTAGAAAATAGGTTGATTTTAATATTATAATCACTGTCAGTTCCTCGAAGCTTCGTTAAAAAGATTAGAAAACGCTATTCTCTTCACGAATAAATTAAAAATGAAAACATGTTCTATACAATACCACTCTAAAGCAGCTAGATTTAAATCACTGGTTAAAATAAATATTTTTTTAGAAAATTGGTTGATTTTAATACTATAATCATTGTCAGTTCCTCGAAGCTTCGTTAAAAAGATTAGAAAACGCTATTCTCTTAACGAATCCATTAAAAATGAAAACATGTTCTATACAATACCACTCTAAAGCAGCTAGATTTAAATCATTGGTTAAAATAAATATTTTTTTAGAAAATAGGTTGATTTTAATATTATAATCACTGTCAGTTCCTCGAAGCTTCGTTAAAAAGATTAGAAAACGCTATTCTCCTAACGAATCCATTAAAAACGAAAACATGTTCTATACAATACCACTCTAAAGCAGCTAGATTTAAATCACTGGTTAAAATAAATATTTTTTTAGAAAATTGGTTGATTTTAATATTATAATCATTGTCAGTTCCTCGAAGCTTCGTCAAAAAGATTAGAAAACGCTATTCTCTTAACGAATACATTAAAAATGAAAACATGTTCTATACAATACCACTCTAAAGCAGCTAGATTTAAATCACTGGGTAAAATAAATATTTTTTTAGAAAATTGGTTGATTTTAATATTATTATCATTGTCAGTTCCTCGAAGCTTCGTTAAAAAGATTAGAAAACGCTATTCTCTTAACGAATCCATTAAAAATGAAAACATGTTCTATACAATACCACTCTAAAGCAGCTAGATTTAAATCACTGGTTAAAATAAATATTTTTTTAGAAAATTGGTTGATTTTAATATTATAATCATTGTCAGTTCCTCGAAGCTTCGTTAAAAAGATTAGAAAACGCTATTCTCTTAACGAATACATTAAAAATGAAAACATGTTCTATACAATACCACTCTAAAGCAGCTAGATTTAAATCACTGGTTAAAATAAATATTTTTTTAGAAAATTGGTTGATTTTAATATTATAATCATTGTCAGTTCCTCGAAGCTTCGTTAAAAAGATTAGAAAACGCTATTCTCTTAACGAATCCATTAAAAATGAAAACATGTTCTATACAATACCACTCTAAAGCAGCTAGATTTAAATCACTGGTTAAAATAAATATGTTTTTAGAAAATTGGTTGATTTTAATATTATAATCATTGTCAGTTCCTCGAAGCTTCGCTAAAAAGATTAGAAAACGCTATTCTCTTAACGAATACATTAAAAATGAAAACATGTTCTATACAATACCACTCTAAAGCAGCTAGATTTAAATCACTGGTTAAAATAAATATTTTTTTAGAAAATTGGTTGATTTTAATATTATAATCACTGTCAGTTCCTCGAAGCTTCGTTAAAAAGATTAGAAAACGCTATTCTCCTAACGAATCCATTAAAAATGAAAGCATGTTCTATACAATACCACTCTAAAGCAGCTAGATTTAAATCACTGGTTAAAATAAATATTTTTTTAGAAAATTGGTTGATTTTAATATTATAATCATTGTCACTTCCTCGAAGCTTCGTTAAAAAGATTGGAAAACGCTATTCTCCTAACGAATCCATTAAAAATGAAAACATGTTCTATACAATACCACTCTAAAGCAGCTAGATTTAAATCACTGGTTAAAATACATATTTTTTTAGAAAATTGGTTGATTTTAATATTATAATCACTGTCAGTTCCTCGAAGCTCCGTTAAAAAGATTAGAAAACGCTATTCTCCTAACGAATCCATTAAAAATGAAAACATATTCTATACAATACCACTCTAAAGCAGCTAGATTTAAATCACTGGTTAAAATAAATATTTTTTTAGAAAATTGGTTGATTTTAATATTATAATCACTGTCAGTTCCTCGAAGCTCCGTTAAAAAGATTAGAAAACGCTATTCTCCTAACGAATCCATTAAAAATGAAAACATATTCTATACAATACCACTCTAAAGCAGCTAGATTTAAATCACTGGTTAAAATAAATATTTTTTTAGAAAATTGGTTGATTTTAATATTATAATCACTGTCAGTTCCTCGAAGCTCCGTTAAAAAGATTAGAAAACGCTATTCTCCTAACGAATCCATTAAAAATGAAAACATGTTCTATACAATACCACTCTAAAGCAGCTAGATTTAAATCACTGGTTAAAATAAATATTTTTTTAGAAAATTGGTTGATTTTAATATTATAATCATTGTCACTTCCTCGAAGCTTCGTTAAAAAGATTGGAAAACGCTATTCTCCTAACGAATCCATTAAAAATGAAAACATGTTCTATACAATACCACTCTAAAGCAGCTAGATTTAAATCACTGGTTAAAATAAATATTTTTTTAGAAAATTGGTTGATTTTAATATTATAATCACTGTCAGTTCCTCGAAGCTCCGTTAAAAAGATTAGAAAACGCTATTCTCCTAACGAATCCATTAAAAATGAAAACATGTTCTATACAATACCACTCTAAAGCAGCTAGATTTAAATCACTGGTTAAAATAAATATTTTTTTAGAAAATAGGTTGATTTTAATATTATAATCACTGTCAGTTCCTCGAAGCTTCGTTAAAAAGATTAGAAAACGCTATTCTCCTAACGAATCCATTAAAAATGAAAACATGTTCTATACAATACCACTCTAAAGCAGCTAGATTTAAATCACTGGTTAAAATAAATATTTTTTTAGAAAATTGGTTGATTTTAATATTATTATCATTGTCAGTTCCTCGAAGCTTCGTTAAAAAGATTAGAAAACGCTATTCTCTTAACGAATCCATTAAAAATGAAAACATGTTCTATACAATACCACTCTAAAGCAGCTAGATTTAAATCACTGGTTAAAATAAATATGTTTTTAGAAAATTGGTTGATTTTAATATTATAATCATTGTCAGTTCCTCGAAGCTTCGTTAAAAAGATTAGAAAACGCTATTCTCTTAACGAATACATTAAAAATGAAAACATGTTCTATACAATACCACTCTAAAGCAGCTAGATTTAAATCACTGGTTAAAATAAATATTTTTTTAGAAAATTGGTTGATTTTAATATTATAATCATTGTCAGTTCCTCGAAGCTTCGTTAAAAAGATTAGAAAACGCTATTCTCTTAACGAATCCATTAAAAATGAAAACATGTTCTATACAATACCACTCTAAAGCAGCTAGATTTAAATCACTGGTTAAAATAAATATGTTTTTAGAAAATTGGTTGATTTTAATATTATAATCATTGTCAGTTCCTCGAAGCTTCGCTAAAAAGATTAGAAAACGCTATTCTCTTAACGAATACATTAAAAATGAAAACATGTTCTATACAATACCACTCTAAAGCAGCTAGATTTAAATCACTGGTTAAAATAAATATTTTTTTAGAAAATTGGTTGATTTTAATATTATAATCACTGTCAGTTCCTCGAAGCTTCGTTAAAAAGATTAGAAAACGCTATTCTCCTAACGAATCCATTAAAAATGAAAGCATGTTCTATACAATACCACTCTAAAGCAGCTAGATTTAAATCACTGGTTAAAATAAATATTTTTTTAGAAAATTGGTTGATTTTAATATTATAATCATTGTCACTTCCTCGAAGCTTCGTTAAAAAAATTGGAAAACGCTATTCTCCTAACGAATCCATTAAAAATGAAAACATGTTCTATACAATACCACTCTAAAGCAGCTAGATTTAAATCACTGGTTAAAATAAATATTTTTTTAGAAAATTGGTTGATTTTAATATTATAATTACTGTCAGTTCCTCGAAGCTCCGTTAAAAAGATTAGAAAACGCTATTCTCCTAACGAATCCATTAAAAATGAAAACATATTCTATACAATACCACTCTAAAGCAGCTAGATTTAAATCACTGGTTAAAATAAATATTTTTTTAGAAAATTGGTTGATTTTAATATTATAATCACTGTCAGTTCCTCGAAGCTCCGTTAAAAAGTTTAGAAAACGCTATTCTCCTAACGAATCCATTAAAAATGAAAACATGTTCTATACAATACCACTCTAAAGCAGCTAGATTTAAATCACTGGTTAAAATAAATATTTTTTTAGAAAATTGGTTGATTTTAATATTATAATCATTGTCACTTCCTCGAAGCTTCGTTAAAAAGATTGGAAAACGCTATTCTCCTAACGAATCCATTAAAAATGAAAACATGTTCTATACAATACCACTCTAAAGCAGCTAGATTTAAATCACTGGTTAAAATAAATATTTTTTTAGAAAATTGGTTGATTTTAATATTATAATCACTGTCAGTTCCTCGAAGCTCCGTTAAAAAGATTAGAAAACGCTATTCTCCTAACGAATCCATTAAAAATGAAAACATATTCTATACAATACCACTCTAAAGCAGCTAGATTTAAATCACTGGTTAAAATAAATATTTTTTTAGAAAATTGGTTGATTTTAATATTATAATCACTGTCAGTTCCTCGAAGCTCCGTTAAAAAGATTAGAAAACGCTATTCTTCTAACGAATCCATTAAAAATGAAAACATATTCTATACAATACGACTCTAAAGCAGCTAGATTTAAATCACTGGTTAAAATAAATATTTTTTTAGAAAATTGGTTGATTTTAATATTATAATCACTGTCAGTTCCTCGAAGCTTCGTTAAAAAGATTAGAAAACGCTATTCTCCTAACGAATCCATTAAAAATGAAAACATGTTCTATTCAATACCACTCTAAAGCCGCTAGATTTAAATCATTGGTTAAAATAAATATTTTTTTAGAAAATTGGTTGATTTTAATATTATAATCACTGTCAGTTCCTCGAAGCTTCGTTAAAAAGATTAGAAAACATATTATATTAAATATTGATTATTTCCCTAAATAATCATTTGCCAACTTGGCAAATGGATCCTTATCATAAAAAGAGAAGGCCTTTGCATAAAACATGAACTCTTTATTTCGTTTCTTTTATGATCCAAATGGGGTTTAAATTCAAAATTATTAAATAATTAAGGCATTTCTATATTTACAAATTGGTATAAATTGAACTTGAAATATTTATTGAATAGATGTTACACAACTGAACATTTTTATGTACCTTAGTTTCAGATATAATATATACATTTATTTAAAACATATTTATTGGAATTCAAGTAATTTCTGTGGAGACTGCAGATATAATAAGAAATATAGAAAGACGTAAGGCTTACTCAAATTTTATTTTAGATTCTGCTTAGTATAACAATATAAAAATGAATAACCAGTATATGTTGACAACAGCTACATTAAAGGAGATGTTGACTTTTTCCTTATAGGTGCCGTCCATCTAGTGCTGTTGTTCTTGCTCGTAACAATCAACCGAACAATACCTTTAGTTTCTTGGTAGACAACAGTAAAATAACAGATATGTCATATCGTGAATATTTATACCTAACTTTCCTTTTTCTAAAGGTTTAATCTAAAAATGCTTATAGTATAACGAGATGAGCGCGTGGCGCACTTTTAACGAGTCGGCCACGAGCTTGCAGCGAACCTCTTTTGAACTTTCTTCAATTGATGTTTAACGTGCCACGCAAATCTTTCACGAAACCCTTGGCCGTCGTTAGACAGGATCAAAGGCGATAATAAAAGTATGTAGGCGGTGTCAATCAACAAAGGGAAATGACAAATAAAAATATATTAATATGAATAGATATATTTCTAAGTATTTGTAAATTTTAAGAATGAGTGAGTCTGGTAATAGATTTTTACAAAGAATTTTGGCAAAGAATATGACCAGGTTTAAAGTTAATTCATTTTTTTAAATCAAACTTATTGACGACGAAGGACAAACGTAAGTTGTGTCAGTTTTATACATTGGGGGTTCTCCTGTCATCAACTTTATTAGATAGAAAACGAACACATCAGCGATTATGGCGCACAACCTTGTACAAAAAAATAGGTTACAGTTCTAGGATATTAGCGGACAATATAAAAATTTGGCAAGTGAAATCTAGGACAACGAAATTTTTCCCTCCCTATTTTGAGGTCGTGGAACACAATTCTGGCCTCATTTTTCTTCAATTTTTCTTTACGTTTAAATGTCATTTAATCGAAATAATTAAAATTTCACCGTAATGTCTCCGCTAGATTTTGAATCTTCGTTAAATAAAATAGGACCAGTCAATTCCAGAAGAGCAAAGAAACTAGAGATTTTCTTCTCGCTCGCCTTTACAAATTTCATTCCACACATTTACCTTCTTTTCTTTTTTAAAACTTCTGTCTTTAACTCATAAATTTTGGAATAATTGGCACTTTTCCTTTAAATTATTTTAGATAAATTTCTTTAAGTTCGCACCAAATAAAATTGGCTTGTTGTAGCCCAGACGCTTGAATATATTTTTTGATGCCGACCGCTGAAGTCATAAGGAGAGAAATTCGGGTCATGCGCTTGACATCCATCAAAATCAGCGCTCGGGTTTTCATATTTATATGAACCTAAAGAAATCTTTAGGCTAGAACATTTCTGATACCTTCTTTTTACTTTCCAATCTAGATATTCTCAGTTAGCATGATTCCTGCTTACCTAAGATTGAGGAAACTAAATTCGGATAACCATACGTAGCGCTCTTAAAAATTAAATCAGTTTCTACCGAAATGGGTTTAGGCAAGAGCACGCTTTACCAAATTAATAACTACAAAATAATTAACTAAAAAAAGTATGTGTCGGTTTGGCTTTCCGAGCAATTCTCTTAATTATATGTCTAAGCCTGGTACTTTCACACCCGAATGATACTATCCTTAAATTAATTAGAGTGACAATAATTGTTAACATGGTTGTGAGCGTGGAAATTATTCTAAGAAAAACGATATCCGAAACGAAAATATTGGCTTTTAAATGAGCATTTTGGATTTATGATTTGGAATCCGCAACTTTCATTTAAAAGTGACACAAATGATCCATTATTATGGTTAAAATTTTTTATCGTGCTTAGTTTTAAAAGAAATTAGGATTTGAGTCTCCCAGATTATGGATCTATAACTATAAATTAAATTTTCGGTATGACGGATAAAAAATTTAATTAAACTCAATACCAACGAAAGTTAATATTTAGAAAATTAGCGAGCAGTCAAATTTATGGCACGCTAAAAATGTTTAGGTCGGGTCGCTGATTGTAAGCCTTCAATACAAAACTATTTGATGTTTGTATATTGTATTAGAGGCGCCAAACTTATAGAAAAATTAATAAAGATTATTTTTAAATGAAAATAACGATACCAATTTGATAATATCAAAATAAAGTTATGCTTGTCTCGTACCCCAAATGATGGTAAAAGGTTTTTGAATTTATAGATAGAAAAATTTATAGCAATATTTGAAGCTAAAAATAGTTCAATATGAAGCACAGTCCGGCAAAGGTGAATATGTTTCCCATTTGATAATGATAAAACCAATGAAAAGTTTTATGGAACTTAAAAAAGGATTGCTCTTGTTCAAGATGTGACAATTCATTATTAGGCCAATCAATAAAGGAAAAAATAAATGATTAAGAAACAAAAATACTATCCGGATATTGACTGTACCATCACACTAAAAACAATCCGCAGTGATGGTTTGTTATGTGTTCCACTCTCAACTATGAACCATTAAGTCGGTATAAACAATTATAAAATTAAAGCTAAAAAAAATCTAGGTGGTGTTAACAGATGAATTATAGAGAATAATAAAGATATTAACAAAATGACCCCTGGATCGATTCAATTGGATCATTATAACGGAGAGAAATAGGAAAAACGGAAAAATTCAGCGTCTTTTTGAAAATTCGAATCTTCGTCATTTTCTAAGTTGTAGCTCTGGCCCTTCGCGAAGTAATAGCAACTTATATGTACTTTATATGTGCCTTAACTAGGAGCGGTTGGTACGTTCCTTTTTGCACAATTGATATTTGAAAGTCTTAGTGCAGTATCTTTCAGCACGCCTAGATGCCTTTTGGATGGTTCGATTTTAATTGCATAAAAATATTTTAAAAACATAAATAGTATTCTACAAGCCCATATTTTCTTTTTGCACAAAAATCTAAGAAACATGACCGAAAACGGCTGAGCGTGTGAAAAAAACCGAGTAGTGGAAACAGCGCGGCTGATGAATTGGCGGATAGGTACTTTTACGTGCTCGGCCATTTTTAATCATATTTGCTGACATCTTCCACGTACAGACCTTTTGATGTAAAATAAACACGTAGGAATGATACTTTTACTTTCAAAACCTTTTTACAAAAATTAAAATCGGATCATGTATGACGCATCTAATCTCCCTAAAAAATTCAAATATCAGTTGCGCAAAAACTAATCAACCGATAGCGTCTAGTTTTGGCACACATAAAGTACGCATCAATTACACCAGTCAAATACAAAAAAAATTGTGACTGATGTTATAATGGCAGTCCGTGGCATTTTAAAGCATCCTGATTCAACAACAAAATTTTCCACCACGTATAGATTTTGAGTTATAGAATGTATCAGTTATTTTTATTTAATACACGTATTTTATATAATATTTATACATAAGTTCAAAATAATAAAGAAAACAAGATATATTAACGATAACAAGATTTATTTAGAAAAATAGGTATGAAAATACATTTATACTTTTCTTGCAAATGTCGACTTTCGTTTATATTCCTGATCGCTTTCTCTCCTAAGAAACCAGCAATAATATCCTCCATCATTGCTGGATCCCATCTACCTTGGTAGCGTTGCTCCATCGTTAACATATATTGGTGGAATCTTTCTCCTTGCTCGACACTAACCGATCCCAAATTTTCTGGGGAAAAATTTAGATGGGAGTGCAAGAAATATACTTTAATAGACATGCGACAGCCCATTTTGCAGTGGTCGTCAAGGAGTTCTTCTATAAGTTTTTCGTAGTTTTCTACTTTTTTGTTTCCTAAAAACTCCGAAACAATTGTTTAATAAGAACTCCACGCAGCTAATTAAACACCACTTAATTTTTGATCGAACTGTTAATCCCTTAGTATTTTTCTAATTTGTGGTCCAATAAATATTCCTTCCTTAAGCTTAGCATCACTAAGTTACTGTTGATACTAATGGACCTCTATCAGTGCATATATTTTTATAATACAAAAAAGACTGTGGCGATTAATTTTTAATCTGAATTTTAGTAAAAGTTACCAAGATATCTTTATCCTAAAGAAAATATTAACATTTTTCAGTATATGCATACTGAGATGCATTTAACGTATGTGAATAATAACAGACTACTCTTTGATAGACTAGTATCTACAAATCTCTACAATATACTCGGAAATGGTCTAATGACAACAAAAAACCATTCTAAACTCCCTTCTGAACCACGAGCTTGTTGATTTGTTAGATGAGTTAAATCTTTTTTATTACTTAAGAGATTTTACTATGTAAAAGATTTATTGTATTAAGTAGGTACATATGAAACGTTATTTTATATTGATTGTATCTGATAAAGCTTGGTTCAGTTTGTTATTTTCTTAATATTTTATAATTTTATTTATTAATTTCATTCTTAACACCGGCATAGATTTATTTCAGACGTCGGTTTCGTGTCATTTTAATATATTTTTGATGAACCATATATATATTGTATTTACATATGTTTTCTCTTTTTCTGTATTGTCCTTATTTACACTTTTTGGTTTGCTTGTAAAAATATTAAGCATTTTAATTGCTGAATATATATGTTGTATTTTCTGTGTTATTATCATTTTTAATTTTTTCTTTGGTAACTTATGTAGTATTTTTAAATGTGACTAATCGATATATAATTTTGTATACTCTCATAGGAACATATCATTTTATTTTATTCTATTCTATACACCAATATCACAACGTTGTGGTTATATACCTATGTAACAGTACAGTTGTAAATGATAGAATTACGTTGCTCATGTGGGAACTATTTGTTTTTAAAGTATATGATCAGAATTTCAAATATAGATTCTGATCATTTTACTTGTGATACAATAAAAAGCATAAGCTTGTGCTGTAGGCGCAAACATCAGAACGTCTGAAAATATTTAGTCGTAACTTGACGAATCCTTTTCCAATTAAGAACATATTATCTGATATACCAAAAACAAAGATTATTTTAGAAAAATTACGAAAGTATTTGTAATGTTTTTAGGTCTGGGAGAAAACATAATTCTATTCATATTAACAACATCTTGAACTACATAATTTAAATTTAAAAATTTGTTTTTCTAAATCAGGTTCATCAATTCAATTATAAAATTTAAATTTTAAAAATTTTTATTTTAAAGATCCACTTTAGAAGTTTTATAACTTCATAGCTCTCATAAGTACAATTTTTTGATTTTTTACTCTGTAAAAAAGGTTGTAACCTAATTCATGGCATCAGCTATTTGTTTAGGGCTGTGTACAGATCAGATCGTGCGTACATATGATTTTTTAGCATACTGCATTGTAGAAGAGTCTTGAAAAACTTTTATCTTCCAGAAGCTATAAAAGGATATTGTTATAATTTTTTACCAGCATGCAATATATAAAAGAATATCGATGGTTCAATTGTTTTAATATTGTTGACGTTTAACTCATATTAATATATATTAATTAATCATATATAATTCCTCACGCAGTTTTTAAAATTATTGTGAGTTATGTCACTTATAGTGAATTAAGTTAGTGATTGTGTTTTTCTCTATTTAAAATAATGATATGCAGTTAGTTAGATGCAATAATAAAGCTAAAGTGTCACGAATTGTTACTTTTTATAACGAAGAATATCGAGAAAAATATATCGCACGACTTTTTAGGGGAGGTCTGTTACAATATCAAATATATAAAAAAAGTATTAGAAAGCTAGCAATTTTGTAAGAAGATCCGGTCAAGTATGCAGAAGGTGTACAAAAACTACGGATAAACATTTTTTGCTACTCCATTCTAAACAAAATTGCACGCTGATATTAACGCATCCTAAAAATGAGGTACCTGATGTAAAACCAATTCATGTAAGTCTGAAAAAAGTTTAAAGAAGCAAATACGATCGGTGAAAGTTCCAAGTTTTTTGGAAAAAAAAATTAGCAAGGGCACATGTTTAGCGAAATATCGAGAATTTGAAAAATATTCTAGTCACGGTTAAGACTATAAATCAATTATATAAACCCGGTCTTCTGAATAATAAAAAGTATATTGATAATTAAATGACGAAATGAAGAAAAGTTTTCTCAGTACTCAATGACTTCTAAATCTTTGAGAAATTTTATAATTTGGGGATATACAAAATCTTTGAGGTTCTATGATAGATAAGTCTTTATTCATTCCAATAAGTATCACTTACAAAAAAAAATCATAAGGGCATGGAACAATGCCAAAAAAATATCATTACTGTAATTATAATAAAAATTATAGTTCATTCTCAGCTGTAGATAAAAAAAGAAAAAAAAAATGAGAAGGAAAAAAACCTCAACAATAATTATACAGTTTTAAATAACTTTCTTGAATAATTCTATCAAATTAATGTAGGAAAAACAAAACAATTAAAACTTAAGATAAAGGGCAATATTATAAATGAAAAAAATTTAAATAACAAGAAAACTTACACACATTTAAATTTAATGATACAGCCAATAACAAAAATTCTATTTCGAGGCAACGCTGCCTTTATCACACTCCTAGAACTATTCTAATATATAGAAGAAGGCTTCATTACACAAAAAGATTTTTAGGACACACTTTAATCCATTTCTAGAGTTATATTTATTAGCAAGCAGATTTGTTTTATTTCTAGTAATAGAGCTTTATTTAATAGATACACCGTCAAAAAGATCGCTGATATCAATAATAAACACCACCGAATCCAAAATGTACATACCTATAACCGTCAAAATATTGTTACTAATAAAGATATTTCTACAACTGTCTTGTTGTTTTATTGCAAAAATACACCATAACAATCTGTTTTGCAAACCATATCTTAGTCTGGACTGTACAAATGCATGATAAGCTGACAAAGCTGCATCGATTCCAACTCTTTCCAAAATAGTTCTTACTGCAGAACAATACTAAGATATTTTAGTAGCAACTCTCTCATTGTGCGCCCCCAGTCCAATCTTCTACCGATGTTTAGTTTAAAAATAACAGCGCTCTCAACTGATGTTATTGTTGTATCCTAAAATGTTCATGTGTATTGATTATTTAATCTGCTGTCAAAAAGTCAAACACTATGTCTTGGAAATATTTAGCGACATGCTGTTGGACCGGAAGTATGAACCTTCGTCGATAACAACTCCGCCTTGCTTTCACTGAATATATGCGATGTATCATCAGCATAAAGTACAGTCTGCTCTCCAGAGATTTCGGGTAAATTATTTGTATAAAGAATATACAAAAGAGGTTCAAATATTGAACCCTGACGGACGCCCCTTTTTAACACTCTGAGACACTATAGCCCTACCATTTAAATCAGACTTCACCACACACTGGGTCCTGTCCCTTAAATATGATCTTATTAATTCCAGAACATTACCCCTTATACCATACATTTCAAGTTTTAACAATATGTTCTACACCATCAGAAACTTTAAATAGATCTAGACACATGGCCAATGTTGGCTTTTTTTATTTAGTGATTCTAGATTTTTGTAAGTGCTTAGTACAAAGCTCTTATTGTGGATTTTCTTTTTCTAAAGCCGTTTTGTTTATCTGATATTAAAGAAAACTTATCCAGAAAGGTTACAATTTTCTGATACAAAACTTTTTCAAAAACCTTACTTATATTAGGCAATAGCGAGATTGGTCTATAGTTCTTTTCTTTAGATTTCTCCCCTTTCTTATAGATTGCTATAATATGGGAATTTAAAAGATAAAGGCTCAGAAATAAAATCACCTACATCTTTTAAAATAAAAATAGGTATCTAATCATCACCAATCGACTTCTTGTTTTTTAAACCACTTATAAACTTTAATATCTCATCAGAATCAGCAGGAAACAAATAAATGGAATTTGTAACTGTCTTTTCACTTTGTGAACTATGACATCGAGAGTCAACGGAAGAGCATGAATTTATAAAATAATTATTTAAACTATTGACTATCTTGTAAGGATCATTAAATTTGGAAGAAAAGTTTTCAATAACTGTACTTGTCTTGTCTTTTCTATCAGTAATGTATTTAACAACTTGCCAGATAGCCCTAACTTTATTTTCAGAGGAACTAATATGGTTTCTATTACTTAACTGTTTAGCTTTTACAATAACATCCAGTAAGTATTAAAATATTCAGCTGTAATTGTCCCATTGTTTTTTTTTTAAGTATAAAACACGTGTGTCTGCAGGACACTCTAATGTCTGCAGTAATCCAAGAAAATGACCCTGAGGTAGAGTTAAACTTCTTATGCAACATTTGCTGAATTTAAACCATATAATGGCAACCATTTAACATTTTCAAGCTCCTGTCTAAAATGTTGCACCTTGCTCTTTGTAAAAATTCGTTTAAATACAGTTACGATCTTTCTGAATAATGATATTCTCAATACATATAACTTGTGCCTTATGATATGAAAGTGGGGTATTAATAACATAGCTTTCGAAACTCCTATTTGAATTATAGAAAATATTGAAGTACTGTCGGTTGTGCGGGTTGTCTCAAAAATACTTTGAGAAAGATTATAAACATTCATTAGATCTAAAATCTCTTTGTGAATTCGTTCTTTAGAAATAAATTTATATTAACATCTCCGCCAATAACTACTCTGAACTCCAAAAATGTATCAAATATAAGATATAATACCTGTTTTAATGTCACCAAGAATATTTCGAGGTTACCGAGACCCCTTCTATAAATACATTAAACAATAACCTTAAATTGTTTATTCACTATACATGCTAGTTCAATCACACCACCTACGCTCTTTTCATAAATTGTAATTTCATTTTTAAAGTCAAGTTCACCTTCAGCATAGACACACGCTCCTCCATGTTCCATCTGCGTTCGGGAAAAACAGGATACCAATTTATAGCCCTGTATCGTTACACATGAACTTTCTTCTGGTCTCATCCAATGTTCAGTGAATAGCAATAAATGGGGTTTGTTTGTAAGACCATCATTCAACCTTTAATGTTTTATTTCGGAGTGATTGGATATTCTGGTGCATAATTGAAATCTTATCTTTATATTCGGTATTTTGTTGATCGTTGACACTATCTATTCTGTTTGATTACTATTTTTCTTCAGCATAATACTCAATTTTAGATCTTTCAAGCTGCACCAGACGACAGTATGTAGGACATGCCATGCTGCATGCAGAATGATTTGTATTCAACTTTAACTTATATCAATTTGCAGTTTATACAGTTTTGCTTATGT
Source organism: Diaprepes abbreviatus (assembly GCA_034092305.1). Lineage (NCBI taxonomy): Eukaryota > Metazoa > Arthropoda > Insecta > Coleoptera > Curculionidae > Diaprepes > Diaprepes abbreviatus. The sequence continues at coordinate 13,677,609 of JASJET010000122.1, forward strand.
TTAGCTTAAACCCAACAGAAAAAGTGTCTGTTTGTATTCAAAGAGTGGTTGATTGGGTATGAGGAAAGACGTTAAAGTCCTCTGGTTTCGTAAAATTTTAGGGTAAGTATTAACAAAAATAAGACAAGAAATTACCTCTATGCGTATTCTATTCCACTTTTTAGTCATTTTACTTGAATGACCAAGATGAATCTCTCTCATTAAAATGGCTTCAATTTTACTAGCTTTAAGTGGATAATTGGCCAATAATTGCGGAATAATGTAAATAAATTGTTAAAGGCTAGAAGAAAAATATTACCCTCTATTGGCTTTGTTGCAGTTTAATAAATATTATGTGTGACCCGATAGTAATTTAGAGTGTCGCAAAATTACAAATTTTAAATCTGATTTTTAACATCAATAAAAAAGTGTCTGCCACGTCTGCATAATTTTTTAAAGGCAAATAAATCTAGAGTGTTTGTACAAGTAAACGCTTGAAGGTAAGCGACCCTAAAATATATTCTTATACATGCTGACTCCGTCACTGATTTATGTACTGCTCTTTGCATTTCATCTAAAGTGTCACTACAGCGGTTTATCAGACATGCAAGACACACCATCGAATGTTTGTTTATTTTGCCATGTATTTTCTCGAATCTGCTTAGGGTTTTAGCTCTGACGCCGCTTTTCATAACCTTACCGTGGGGATTACCTCAAAGAAACACGGTCTCTTGATGGATTCAGGCCTCAATTCTACTCGCGCGATTCACCTTTAAAACATCACGTTTTTTGACACAGTCGCAGAGAAATAATTTATGGAACGTGGTGGGAATTCGTTGTATGTAACTTAATTGTTTAAATTTCGTGTAAAATTTTCGAGGCAAGAAAATAATGAAATTGTGGAAAATTCAGTAATAAAATTTAATCAGAAAGGAGAGTTTTTCCAAGTTAGGAAAAAGTGATACAGTTTAAACCGAAACATTGTTTGTGAACCTCTTTTCATAATGGAATTGAATAAATATATTAGGAATTTAGTAAAAGATAGACGGAGTTTGTTAAAAAATAATAATCGGCACACCAACGATCTTGTGATGACATTTGAACTTTGCAAATTTAACTCCCAACCATATATAACATATGTAATCCATATATCAATAATGTCATTTTGTGGTCAATAGGGTTGATTCCCAATCAATTAATACTTACCCAAGTTCTAAACTATTTCAATAGAATATCTGATATTTAAGAATAGGTTTTTGGAACAATGTTGAACATGTTTTCGATTGATTCATCTAAAAGCAATTATCAACGAAGATAAATATTTATAAAGAAAATACTTGTGAAAATATGAGAAATACTCGCAACTTTGGTCTGCTCCTCTCTGATTACCAGTACCTTTCCTGACTACTCTGAAACGGTAATTGTTGTACTTATATTGAAGAGAGGATACTAACTTGATGCGAAATTGTGGACCAGTTTCACCACTACTAAGTTGTTTTTCAAAAATATTTTAGAAAATCTTGTATAATAGAATGCAATGTTTTTTAAGTAAATATAATTATATTGTCAACATAGTTTTCGCCGAGGCCTTTCTACTGAAATTGCTGAAGCGGTCTTTATTTAATTTATTACGAAGAAAATTCTTTACAACAAAAAAAAACAGTTACATCTTTTTCTTTGACCTTATATGTTCTTTTGACACGGTTGATAAAAAATATTTATCAAATAAATTAAATAGTCTGGACATAATTTAATACTAAACTGCTCGATTATTTTTGTTGTTTCGAAAATTTCAATAAAGATTAATAACTCAAAGTCTGAGCTTTCTGAATCTAAATGTAAGCATACTCTAAGATAGTATGATGGGGCTACTTATATTTCTTTTCTTTGTGAACGACTTGCCTAAATTTGTAACTTTTGGGAAACGTATTTTTATATAATGATAATACCACTAACTTGAACCGGAAGGATATTATTATTTTGGAAGTGTTCTGCTTGATGCAGAGCTTACAAGCTAATGGTTAACGAAGCTAAAATCAGTTATAAGGAAATAAAAGCAATAATAGGTTTACCTCTAAGAACCCCAAAAGATAAAATATTCCTGGAAATTCAAGGAATATATAAAATGGCATGCGATACCTACAATAAAGCATACTTTGGTTAAACCATCAGATAAATATTGGCAAGGGTAGACGAACATAAACTCAGCGTCAGAAATGAGCAAGCAACATCAGATCGAAACTGGACATAAAATTGAGTAAAGAGTTATAACCTAATAGGGGCAGTAATGAATCAATAATAGAACTTATAAAAAACGGCTTTGGTCAAGTTGAAGTCATGACCTCCACACTACTAGAATTAATTAAAGCATATCTGATTTTCACTTATTTTACTTTTCAAGGAACCTTCTACGAGCAGACTTCAGGAGCGGCCATGAGATATTCGCTATCACCTGCGGTAGCTAATATCTTCATACAAGCTTTCAAAGAAAACGCCATGTCTTCTGCTTCTCTAAAACCTAAATTTTGATGCAGATATATAGATGATAGGTTCGTAGTTTGACCGCATGGCGCAGATAACCTCCATGATTTCCTGGAACATCTAAATCAACAACACCCCAGCATAAAATTCACTATGGAAACTAAATGGGAACTCATTTTCTTATTGCAGAAGTGAAAAGTAGAAAAAATTTCAAGTCCCATCAGATAAATGACTTATGGGTTTTCCTGACCTTTGAAGATCACTTGAAGGTCAAATATGTTAAATCTGAGTCTCTACTCAAGTAAGCGGGCGTGAACAACAAAATTATCGAAATTGAGGTTAATGATTATCGAGTGTCTGACCTAATTGTGGCCTTGGCCTTCGATTTTCAAGGCAAGTTTGATGTTCAGAAGTTCTAGAAACTTTGAATTTTGTAACAGATGTTGGCATCAAAGGAGGGTTAAAAAGCTAACCTTCACCATCACATTTAAAATTAATTAAAATTGAGTAACTAGTTTAAAGGGAGAGAATGCGAAATTAGAACATTATGTGTACATAAAACCAACACATACAAATCTATATCTCAATGCAACGTCACACCATCATCCTTCTTAAAAATAATCCCTCATAAATTCTTGGGTACAATATGTGATGAACAATCACTGAAATCAGAAATAGAAAAAATAACTAATGCTTTGAGAGGCAACGGATATTGCGCTGAAGATATTAGACGTTCTATTAATAAATAGAAAATCCCAACTACTCAACAAAATGTCATAAATGTACCATTCGGGCAATTTTTAACACATGTAAGAAAGATGGACAAAGCTTAAAGTCTCCAAAGGACGCAATTTCATTGAGGTAAAGTGTATGTAGGTGTAAAAAAGAGACAAATTGTACCATCTGAAATAGCTGAACACCAGCACTGCTCAGGTCACATTTCAATGTAAAAGAAACTCAAGTGCTAGCATCAGTGTCTGGTTTCTTTAAACGTAACATTAGAAAATCAATCAAAATATGTAAATATCCAAATAATATTAATAGAGATGCAGGTTAGAGTCTACATCACCCGTGGAAATCGATTGTAACGCTGGACCACGGTTTGCTGAGTACCAGTCGGGTTTAAATACCGAGCTGCTGCTCCTCGATATTCATTCAGTGTTCTAATCTCGTGAAGTAAAGATCTCTGAAGATGCTTCGTGTAATAGTAGGCGAAATGTCCAATAATAATTTCAATTTGACACGGTCTCAACCGAAGAACCATGATTTTCAATAGAACTTGCTTATAATTGCGGATAAGCTGAGAGCTTGAATATTTATATTAAAAAGGGGAACTAAATATCCAGAAAGAGTAGTGAATGCGACGATAACGACATTAAGTTTGATACCTGCTAAAATCGGTATAGGACCGATCTTTTTCGATGGAAACTTGACTGATGAACGAAATATACAGTTTATACAAGAAGATATTATTACTACTCTTTCGAGCGATTGAAAGAAGGGGACCTATGGAGTGGCCGCCAAGATCTCCAGACTTAAACTTGTAGGGTTACCTTAAAGGTCAAATTTTCCAAACTAAGTCCATTAACAGAGAAGACAAAGAATCGGATTGCTCAAGAAATACGGGAACTTATTAATGAAGTAGAAATATTCAGAACAAATTTATAGATCGCTGAGGTTACTGTCAATTAACCAGTAGGAGGCAAATGGAAAACAATTACATTTAGCTTGAAGACATGTAATAGAAATAGATTTTTGAAGGAGTCTAAAAATGTCCAAAAATTTGGGGGTCATTATTTAACAAATTAAAGTTAATTATAGCACAGCTTTATTCAAGTCACTGAGTAAAATTTAATATATTGGAAAATTTTTTTACCAAAAATACAAAGACGACTTGTCCGAACGTTCTTTCAGAAAACCAAGCGTTTCTCAAATAATGAATTTTTCCCAGCCTTAACGTCCTCGTTTTATAATTAATTAAAATACAAGACAAAAGGATTGATAACCTTTTACATTCTTAATACTCGATAAATAATTAATCATTTACCACTGAGCGTAAGAGCAATAGAAACTTTAGTAAATTGAAATTTGCTGCAAAGGTTCTAACATTGAAAAAAACATACCACCATATAATAAAATATTTTAATGACCAATTTTAAAGTGCAATGTTATATTTTTAATCTGTGAATGTTCTGTTTTGTTTTTGATGTTAATTCATCAACTGTTTAGATTTTTTTATATAATATAATTAATTTCAATCTTGTCTTATTATTTTTTTAAAATTTATTTATATTTTTAATAAAGAACTTTTCTAAATTTATGCTGTCATACACTGATTGGTGTTTTTATTATCAGAAATTGTCTCAAAATTTTAAAGTATTAACCTGGATATGAGACATTGCTTTAATAGAGAGATTTTTTATCTTTGGAAAATAAAACTTTGAAATAATTGTAGAATAAAAGATTTAATAATGTTTATTATCCTCGTTAAATTGAAATTAACAATTTGCACAAGTTAATTTAAGAAAATGTGGAGAAGAATATTTCGACGATCACTTTAATTTCCCAATTTTCCTCAGACAATTTAATCCTTTGTTAAATCATATCTTACCACAAAATAAATGAGACCAGATGGTTAATGGATAAGATGAGTTTTTTTGTGTTTTTTTTTATAAACAAAATTAGAAATTTATGCAATAACTTTTATTCCATATAGAGAGCCGTTTTTAAAGGATATAACTTTATTTTAATATTCCTTTAAATTCTTTTTTGAACGAATGATTATGATTAACGAGGCTTCGAGAAATTGGTTGTTTCTATAAAAAACGACATTATGTGATTATATGTTTAAAAAGTTATAGTGAAGCGATTACAATTTCAAGCAAATTATGAGTTTAAATTAAAGGAAAATTTAAAGTGTCTTAAAATCGATCACAATATTTATCTAATTCACTGTGGTTACTTTAAGATTTATTTAACTTCTTTCAAAATGTTTCTGGCATTAACTAAAAGAAAAATACTTCGGTAGTGTAATGAGTTGCGACCGAAAAGTCTCAGGTTCGATTTTCGCTCTAGCCTGGATGTATTTACACGTGAATTGGTATTAACTACATGCTAGTACAATTCTTATATACTTGACGACAGATCATATTAACGTGGAGCCTATAAAATGGTGATACTAATATTGTAAATTCTGTTTTTTTTAAGTGCGCAATTAAGTTCTCTAAAAGAAAAAGAGAATATAAGATAAAATCACTAAATAAAATTGCAAAATTTACATCAATAAAAATTAGTTATTTTAGCTTCTTTGGAAAATCAGATCTACTTATTCTTTCCAGAGAAGCTATAGCAATCGCTAGATACACATGCAGTAGCGGTCGATGGAATAATACCGGCTCTGCTCTAACGAGAACAGGAAGATATTCTACCACATATAGTGCATATCAGTCTAAGTAGCACGGAATTTGGAGAAAGACCAGAGTCACCTTCATTCAAAAAGCGGGGAAAAAGTACGCTACACACCTTAAATCCCAGCAACCTATCAGTCTCATATCACTTATTTTAAAAACGATGGAGAAAGCATTTCATAACTACATCAGAATCAAAATTCGTGAAGGTATAGATCTACGGAAACCACACTGATACGATTAATAAATGAGATTTAGGACGCACTGGAAAATAAGGAAACCTTTGCCTTTCTTAATATAGAAGGGTTTTTTACAACACTCCACATCAGACAGTTAAAAGGACCTTTGATGATAGGCGAGTAGAAAGAACGACATCCAAATAGATGGCACGATTTCTCTCCAATACAATAGCCGAGACGGAAATAGGATAGGACAACATCGTCCTCTATACTACAAGAGGGAGCCTTCGTGGGGAGTAGTTTTTCCAATTAAGTGGAGTCTAATTGTAGATCGACCTCTCTGTGATCTGACAGACCTCGGCATATCTTGTCAGGGCTATGTCGTAGTCACAATCACGAGGAGTAAATTCGAGAATTTTCTCTGCGACATAGTCCGGAAAGAACATACTTAAGAATTGTGCCAGATGATGAGACTAAATTCCAATCTCACCAAAAACCACCTTAGCAGTCTTTAAAAGAAAAAGAAACTTTAAGTGGAAGTGAGAGATTAAATATCTAGACCTAGCCCTGAAGTAAACATGAAAAAGAAATAATCAAAAAGGCTATAAAAGCCTACATGGTCTGTAGAAACTTCGCAGGAAAAAGCTTGGGCATAAACCCAAACATCCTGTGATGAATGTATACTGCAATAGTGAGAACATTCATAACATACGGGATAGTGATCTGGAGTAAAACAACCAGTTTGGCCAATACGAGGGCTAACAAGTTCGGGGACTGGCCTGTGCGTGTATAAGTGCCCACTTATACACGCACAGGCAATGAAAACCAGACCAATGACCGCCATCTAAGTATTCCTAAACAATACAAATCTACATATACTTGTGGAGAGCATGGCGAAGATGACAATATGATGATGAGAGATGAAATCATAAAACTAAGACCCAATCTCTTATCCGGAAATTAACAAATCTAGAACATTCTCCAAGTTGAAATTAAAAAAGAAATTCCACTTTGTGAAAAAACTTCAATACAAGTTTGAGTCGCAAAAGTGAATGGAACAAAACCACGAAGGGTACCGGAATAGGAGTGTATGAATCCAGGGCTAGACACCATGAAAACTTGGGTATCACCAAACATTTTTTAGGCGGAAATTCACGCAATTAGGAAACGTACTCAATTCAGCAAAGAGAAAAACTGTTGCGAACGGAAGATAATTATCACATCGGATAGTCAATATTTTTTTGTGCTAAGTTCTCAAGTAATCAGGTCCAAGATGGTCTGGGAATTCCAAGAGAAACTAAACAAATTAGGTAGAAAAAATAAGGTCACCCTCGTGTGTATGGCGGGATACAACAGGGTAAAGGAAAATGAAATAGAAAATAAGCTCGCGAGAAAATTGTCTGAATCGCCATTTCTGGGGCCTGAATCTTTCTGTGGAAACAGTAGCAGTTTAGTGCTGGAAGAATTAAAAAGAAGGCAAGAGAGAAGGAGATCCTGACAGATCTGCAAGGAATGAGGCAAACGAAGACACTTTATCGAAATTACGACTAGAAGATATTCAAGGAACGCATAGGCCTACGCAAAAGGGGGAATATAAATCTCAAAGTATGTCGGTAGGAAATTGCAACCTGCCATTTACCAACCTCGATGTCAGACTGAAAAATATATTTCATATATCAGTTATTTCCTGCGAATGTTGCTCTCGGTCCGATACAGCTCCACTGACGAGATCATAAGGTGGTCGAAACGCATATGAAGAGAGGACTAAAGCGGTATTTGCAGGAAATAATCTGTATATATTTTTCCTTTTCTCTGTCCGAAAGGAGAATTACATATATAACAACAAATAATGTTACGTTAACGTTGACAGAAAGTTATTCATTATCGAATTAATTCATCTGTTCAATCAAAAATGGGAATATTTAATAAAAATGTTTTACCTAGATATTTTTATTTTCTAAAACTACGTATTTAGGATTTGTTTCAGTTTGGAAACAACTTAGTTAAATAAAATTTGTAAAAAAATACTAATAAGAGTTTTTTATTTATTTGCATACTTTTTCATGACTTTGATCTTCTTGAAATCTGAAGGCAAACAAAACTTTTTATCAAGAATGACTTTTCATCGACAAACGCATTTTAAAATTGTTGTAAGAACTTTAGATTTGTAATTAAGAAATGAAGTTGACGCCAGCAATAAATTTCAAACGCTGAAACTATAAACTGATGATGCTATTCTATAGAGAAGGAATATGGCAATTAAAATATGCAATGGCTGATTTTCGTAAATTTCCCAATAGCGTTTACTTGACTCCCAACTGGTGCAATTACGGGGTGTCCCATTTTTGACACTTTTAGGAGGTATTGGAGTTATTATTTTAGATTAGGCAAAATTTATGCTTTTCAGAAATATCTATTGCGTTTATTTTATTTTGAAAAACAAGGTATGAATTCCATATTTTTAATAATTTCCTTCATTTGTATCAATAGGCCATGGCCAATTTATAAGAAACAAAAGGCAGATGTCCAAAATTTCACAGTTTTGTCAGATTGTTATTATTTATGAAATATTTTTGTTACTTAGGTGTATGTGTTATTTTGCTTTTTATTTATTTTGCATTTACAATGACCGTTTATGATAATTATGGAAAGTAAGATATGTTAGTTTGTTTTATACAAAACAATGAACGTCCCCAAGAAGATTCTGAATTATATTTCAATAGATAATGTATTTAAAACGTCATCATTGGGCTAACTTCTCATATCTCGCGATCGTTTCTGTTCATGATCGGTATCCAGAAAGAAGGCAATCCTTTCTAGACATATTGGCTCGTTTAAAAATAAATTTAGTTGTACACGGATCTTTGATTTAGCCGCGTCCCAAAACATAGGTCAAAGAAGACAGGGAGAGAAAAAAAACAAATGTGTTATTTTATGCAGTAGTAACAATTTCATCATCCTCTAGAAAAATAGAGGAAGAAGTTGGTGTAGCAAAATCTGACGCTGAAAGAATTTCGAAAAAATACACCATTCATATAAATTTAAAATAGTGCAACATTTACACCCCGGAGATGATGAGAGCCGAGTAACGTTTTGTCAAAGATATTTAGAATAAGTTTGCACCAACGAATCTTTTGGCAGATTTGTCATCTGGTCTGACGAATGTTATTTTTGAAGTGCGGGAATTTTTAATTGTCACGACAATTGATCTGCAGAAAATCACCATTTAATTCTCGAAAGGGCACAACAAGGGTGCCTCGGGGTTGGTTTCTCGTGTTTTATTTTGGGCCGATGCATAGCCTACAGAATGTATGAAGGGGATCTCGCGGCACGTAGATACCTAGAAATCCTTGAAGAAATTTTTCCAAAATTGCTTGAAAATATTTCATTGGCCCATTTCAATTCAATTTATCATCATAAGTCACAACTTTAGGCTGTTAAGGCCATTTCTGGACAATAACTTTCCTCAAAGATGGATAGGTGCCAAGGGGCCAGTGAGATGGTCCCCATGATCTCTCGATCTTTTCGTTTATTTTTGTAGAGTTTTATTCAAAATCAAGTGTATATAACACGACACGAGTCTATAGCGGAACTTTGTAAGGCAATTGGTTCCAAACTCTTCATAATAGACCTATGGTTCTTCTAAATGCAATTAAAAGAATAACAAAACTGTGCCGACATTATATTCGAAAAAAAAAAAAGATTTGGGGCTTAAAGTCACGTCGGAAGCGGAGACCCTTTAGCGACTGGACTTACATTTTCACGTGGGTTCCGAATCAGGGCCCTCGACACTCAACTAACCCCGAGTTTTTACACTCTTTGTCAGTCAAGTGTCTACCGACTAGTGGAACTATCCTCTAATGGTCTGATAACTTAAATCAGTAAGTTGCCGTGCACGGGACTTGAACCCGCGCTTGACCGTGGTCGTCCCTATCAGTCCTAGCGCCTTGAACGGTAAGCTTATCCCACGATATTATATTCGAGAAAGCGGCCGTCATTTTGAAAACCATCTTAAAAAAAAAACGCTTGGTTGTTTTTAGTTTCAGTGTCTCTTTTGGTTTTCGTTACTTTAGTTTTATGAAATAATGTTGTTCTTGTTTCTTTACGATCAAATTTCATTATTCTGGTTTTAAAATAGCGGTGTTGTTTAAAGTAAAAAATGTAAAAATAATTAAACGTTTACAATTGAGAATATAGGAAAATATTAAAATTAAATTTGAAAGTGTTTAATCTTTGGTTTAATTATTATTGTCAAAATGTTTCATTTGTTTCTTATAAACTAGCCATGCCCTACTGTTACAAATAAAGTAATTATTGAAAATCGAATTTTAACCTTGTTCTTCAAAATAAAATAAACACATTTTATATTTTTGAAAAGCTTAAATTATACTTAATCAGTATGTAAAATAATATACAGGGTGTCCTATTTAAAAATTATAAGTTTGGTTATAAATTTTTAAAAGATTAAAAACTAGAAGAGCCCAGACAAAATTGGCACCGGAACGTCATTTCGTTCAAAAGTAGGACCTAAAGTGAAAACCGCAACACTATATCATTAATAATAACTCCAATACCCCATAAAAGTGTCGAAAATGGGACACCACATACTCTTCAATTTACACTTCATACCTCTTATGGCTACCGAGATCCCAATACAAAAGCTCAAAATTCTAACATCCTATATAAAGCCAACATTCCTGAAGCAAATTAACTTTGGAGAATTTTTTTATCCGTGTGGTATTATTCTAACTCCACTTTATAAAATGTCCAAGATATTCTTTTATCCAGGGTTCACATTATTAAATGTCACCTTATTACTATTTTACGTTATATCCGCATTTCTCTACAAATAAAAAGTAAGCTGCCCCATATCCAAGATCCCAAATTCTTGAAATGTTACCTATAACTTTCTAGGAATTTCTATATTTAGACCCGGCACGTTGAATGGACCCGAAAAAGGCACATTTCCATATTCAGACTACCCGCGTAACATATTTAGCCCCCGACATACAAGATTAACGCCCACCCCTTGTGTATAGGGTCCCAAGTTTTATGGTCGGGATTTGCCCTTTTATAGAGAGTTATATATTTTTACGATCAGCTAAAGATGATTTATATGTTAGCAGCACGTATTGAATATATGCTATATCAAAATAAACCAGATACATTTTAGAATATCTGAAACCAATACTCATTTTCACGGCGTAAATTATTTATGATCGATTTAAAAACCTAAGAAAAAATAAAGGTGGTGAAAAATATTTTAAAAAAAATCACCCTTAAACAAAAGATTTGTTGCAGAACTATTTCTCAATTTTTTTACAAAGCAGAGGCTAATTGAAATACCAAAAAGGATTTTTAATTTTTTTTTGGGACGGGAGAAGCTTAAGTAGTGAATTCTAATTAATACGATCTGCGATCGCAATCTAAACGTATGATTACCTATAATTTGGAGTTATTTTCAAATTTTTCATAATTCTACTATGTTGACGCTTAGAACTTTAATAAGATAGACTCAAGTTATATGTGTCAAAAAGCGGCATTTAAAACATTTATTTATTAAACCAAAACACTTAGTAATTTTTGGCAAAATAATTCAATGGAATATAGCATATTCTGCTTCAGGATCATGGTGTCCCCTAGCTTTTATACAGTGGAGACGGGCGGGGTTTTCAGATCAATACCTAGACGCCACGTGATTAAAATATATACTGTTACAGTCCTGTAAACTAGTTATTGTTTTGACAAGTAAAGACATTAATCACGAATTGATCTACCCTTCAAGGCTGAATTCTATCTTTTACTAGCCCCTATTCTATCAACGGATAAACACAAAAAGTATACAGATTTCGGAAAAATACTTAAGAAAATATATTATAAAAAATTATAAATTTTGGTTCCAAAACGTGAGAAATTAATAATAAAATGTAGAATTAAATAAAAAATGCTCATCCGCAAGGGTTGCATTAAACACTATAATGATCAAATAAAAATAAATTACTTGAAGAAAATTAAATGGAATGTTACAGAGTTGCTTTATGTGTAAAGTTAAGGCGCGCATTACTGAATCATTGATCCCCCCTTGCGTCTTAAGGGAAAAAAATATAGTCGTACACCTGTGGCCAGCAAGCTCGTGATATCACGCTTTATTTACAATTATTACAAATGTACTGGTAATAATAATTAATTACCGCAACCTTAATAATCAACAACTTAAATAGATAAAAGAAGTGTATACACATGTCGATAATAGCAGGCACTTGAGTGACGAGTAAGTATGCTCAAAGAAATGATCAAAACCGTGACACCCTGGACAGTATATAGTAGCTTTATCAAATTCAGGAGAACCTGTACAGTAAAGTATCCTAAAACCATCCATCATGATTGCCAATAATCTGTAAATGACTAACTCGAATAAATTTTGATTGAACTATTTTCAAAATAACAAAAATAATACTTTAAATATAATAAATCCTGTCCTGTAATTGGTCAACTTGGTATTTTAAAAAAGCTAGAACTTAACTTTATAAGCGACACAGAATATTTCATTAAAGATTGTTAAGAGTCATGTAATATACTACAAATAAAACAGTACAATCTAACTTGCGTCATCCGGTGATGGGGCTTCTCTACTCCTTTTGAATTAACAACAAAGTCTTCAAGCACAAGTTACCAATCGGGAAGTCATAATCAAGCAGTCTCAACACATTCTCCGAAGATGCGAATAGAAGTAGCTGGAAATACAGTAGAAACAGAACTGGACACGGAACATGGACAAAACAAAAGAAGAATAAGAAAAAACAAAACCACTGAGATGCTGTGTAGGGTTATTTCAAAATCAAGTAGCCTATTTAAATTGTATAATCAAAAGCACATGAATAAGGATAGCCAACTTTCAATAAAACTCACCAAGAATCTCCAAAATCTTCCAAAATCACATTTAGCTACACATCCACTAAGGTTTGATTTAGTATACTCCCCTTAACTAGGGGATTGCTTATTTCCAAAGAATTTATCAGTAAATGACTAAAATAACCTACGTTTGAAGAACCAGCTTGAAGGCTTGCTGCTTTCGAAAACCTTCAGCAAAAGTAAAAGTGACTAAGACGTCTTTCAACCAGCTAACCTCTCTATATCTACCTGTTTTTCTTGAACCCCTATAAAAGTCGTACTAATTTACTTTTCTAAACAGAAGTTTGCCGCTAATCGACCTTTCTCTAACACACTGGCATAGAGTGTAACGGCATACTTTGCTGGTCATCAATTTGGATACAAATATAAACTCTGCTAGGACTGAACGAAACATCACAAAAAGTACTATATAAAAAAATACCATACTATTAAACCAAAACTTCATCAATACATAAGCGGGATTAAGAAGTACCTCAAACCCACACCTAAGTAAACTCAAGAAACTACCATTGCCATATTTGGCAACGTTGTTATACAAGCCGAAATGTCCAGCGAAAACAGTCAAGTTCCGGTAAATTCTGGAACTCGAAAGTCGTAATCAGTAGCCGTCTTGTCAATTAACGTATTGTAAGTACGACAGAGTAAACCAGGTAATCACTCTTTCTATCCTACTTTACTGCTGCTCCAGCTACTCCACAATTGAATCTGAACGCATCATGCGCGAAACGAAATATTCCGATAGTCGTAAGACAAATTACTAAGACTGATTTATCTAAGGTTAGTGAGAGATAATTACACACTCAAAATCTCGTATAAGGTCAGGAACACCTTACCAGGTAAGTAAAAAGATTGCAAAGTATCCACAATATTTCCATTAAAAATTCTAATCTGACGATATCGAGAAGTAAATAAACATACTTTAATTTATGATAATTTCCATGTGAAAACTACATAAAACTATGGAAGTACACTAGGAATAGCTTCACAAAATACTGTAAAATACTGTGCATGACCAGAAAGGAATACAATTGCCTAGAACACCAGAAAATTTTTTAAAATGATGTCAACACATGTAAACAAGAACCAGGAGTGGCTTCTACAAGGGAAAGTGGGGCTTATATGGCCTGAAAATCTATTCAGGTGATCTTAAATACTAAGTTCACGATATTTCTTGAGTGCTAGTCGTGGCTTCCTCTGGTTGAAATATTAAAACACAAGACCATATACGATAAAATAATGTCATTTTAATACCCATTTAATATCAGACAATTTCTTTTGCAGATAACCCACTTGGCTGTTCAAAGCCAAACAGCTCCATACTTAAATAACAGTGATAATAAGAAATAAAAGGACAGCGCAACTCAGTGAGAAAGTATATGGAATATATGAAGGAAGAAACATTCGGTTATGATGCTTTCTTTATAGCACTTGCTTTTAATACACTGGGAACTCTTTTTGTAGTAGTTGATGAATTTACTAAAAACTGAACTGGATAACGATGACTTGGAACAGATCTTTCACTAGTTTAGTACTGAATCCATTATCACTAGAATCTTTATTTTTTACTATATATAATTTTTTGAAGCTTTGAAAGGGCTATTGTTTCAAAGCGTGTCAAGCTACAATTTGTTTTTATCTTTAAATCTATGATTCCATTGTTTCGTATCAGTAGTTTTCGATATATCACGCAAACTATCTGCATGGAGGTCATTCATATTTTCTTCTGTACTGTAACAGTATGTCGTATATCAACCTTAGGAAATCTAAAATTTGTTTCTTATTATTCACTAGTTCTTTTAAAGATTTACACATATTTTTTTTTTCATTTCATTTGCTTGTTATTAATATTTCTGGCAAAATATTTCTCTTTTTCTTTCTTTATTGTCAAAGCCACTTCTTTTCCTTTTATACTCATTCCAATCATCATCATTTGCACTAAATCAAAATCTCCTATATGCATTGTCCTTTTCATATTGTGCAGATCTAACTTCTTGTGTAATTTTGGGTAACCCAAGTTAACTTTTTATACAGGAGCCATCTCATCTAGTGTTTTTTGTATATTATCTATGAACTCATAATAAATTGTATCAACATTAGTGAATGTATAGTTACAGTTTTATCCAACTAGAAATGTTCTAATGTTTTTAATTTTTTTTTTATTAGAATTTCTTTTATATACACATCCTATAAATTTTTACAATCCGAAAACCAATAATTTTATGATCACCAATTATTGAAAAATTTCTAGATATTTAGGCCAAGTAAGAATCATTTGAAATTACATAATCAATAAGTTTAGATGATCTGTAAGTAACACGGGTCGCCTTTTTAACTATTTGCTTTAAACATGCAGATTATACTATTTTTTAAGTTTCCAGAGTCAAGAAAATTCTCAAAATATTTTATATCATGCATAAAAATTAACTTTTCTCGAGGTACTATTGCATTACTTAACTATTCCTCCAGTGCAATTGTTTGGGGATTTATACATTGTTCCCTACATTATATTCCCCATTATAAACCACTGTTAGTGCCAAATAAATATGGTCAATAGAGTTGCTGAATAATATTTTTAACTTAAGGCTATTCTGAACATATGACACATACCTACTGTTTGAATAAGTCACAAGAACGTTATAACCATTTAGTTTATAATCACATACTTGAGTATTCTTAGTAATATGCTACAGCTACAGGATTGTTGTTACTTATTAGTTATTTTAGTTCTGTCAAGTGTCCCACTCAACACTGTTTATTCATATTTAAAAAAAATGCACCTTTCGCTGTACACTTATTTTCAGATAGCTCTATTTGCTATATATACTGTGTCTTTACTCTTCCTGTACCTTTATGACACACAATTTTTCTCAGATCAATATTTGATATTTTCAAAATATTACTTGAAAATTTACAATACTCCTTAGTATTTGATTGGCGCTCATTACTATTATATTTTTTATTACATAAAGAACACATAATTTTTTCTTTATGCCAATCTGCAGCTTTTTAATCAGCACTTATAACAACAAAGAACTTCAATATATTCATATTCTGGGAAACTATCCCAATCAATAAATACCTTCCCGCTTTTCATAAGGTAGATATTTAAATAACGCTGGTGACAATTCCAATATCACATTATATAGGCATTTGTTCCTGATATATATTTCTTTGGGAATCTAATTTCAGTTTCCTAGGTTACCAACATATCAGTTTGGCGTTTTATTCTTGCGACAAAATTTTCTTTCGAATATAAATATTTCTCAGAAATGCCGACAACAATTGAATTAGCTGCCTTACGTAGTTCTACATTATATTCACTTGACAACTCTGTGATCAATGTAATTTTCAATTTTTCCAGATATTCATTGTCATTACGTTCAATAACAAATGTATTTTTCCTCATCGATTTAAGTTTTTTTATAGCTATTCATAAATTTGATGGGCTTACTTTTGGCGTGACGATCTTCTTTGTTGTGTGACAATCTTGATTTACATTCTTGGGTTTTATTATCAAAGAGAAAATTTATTTCGTTTAACCACACTAGACTATTCTTCCTTAGGAATTAATATTTTCTAAACTCTGTTAAATATCTAACGAGTTTTTAACACATTCTTTAGATTATTGTTCGAACTTTTCAACTTTTTTACTTATATCCAGTTTATCAAAATACATTCATTACAATATCAGAATAAATTAGGGCAGTCCTAATTATTTTAAGCATCTGATCCCTTACTTGCACACGTTGAATATGAAAACCCTCATCACATAATCTGTATAAAACTGACTTGCAAGTGACTATAGAATTATCGTGCGCACAATTGTACGTGCGCCGAGATCTCGACCTCAACTAGAATAGGCGCCAATATTCAAAGACTAGCAAAATAAGAAAGCTTGCAACTATTTCAAGAGATAAAATTAATTCGAAAACATTAATTGTGACTGAAAAACAGTTATTAGAAATTAGAAGAAGCAAAACGGTTTTAAAAATCAATATGTGTAATATTAGTTATGCAACAGAGTACACAGCGGCAGCTATTAGCTTTGTTCGCGGAAAGGATTTAAAAACGATTCTGAACTAATACGCATGCGCAGTTGAAATAATAACGTTCGCGGATAACAAAGTTCTGAATTTTTAGTTACAGTCCCATGTTCGCGGAGAAAATAATTCGGTTCGAAATCGATTCTGCACCAGTTCTGCCGGTTCTAAAGATTGAACAAGAACTGTAAGTTCGGAATTTTATGCAGCGCCAGCTTTCATGCTGCGGTCGAAATGTGAAACTATTTGACAATTGTTTTTATTTTATTTAAGTTTTTCTTTTGTTTATGTCATTTGTTGCATTTGATGTTCCAGTAGATATTTTATTATATTATATTGGTTTTACTTTAATTATTGTTAATCTACCTAGAATCTTAATTGATAAATTAAAAAAGTGTTTTTTACCTTTTAGTTTAAACCTAAAAAAATATGTTTTTAGTGAATACTCCCATTTTGTCAAATCATTTATCGTCCTGCGATGACGACTTTGAAGAAATTTTAGAGTTATTTAAAATTCCTAAAAGTGCTAATTATTTTGAGGAAATAAAAAGCACAAAATAATGATCAAACAATAGATTTCAGTTAAAATATATATATATTTTTTTTTAAATTCTATTCGGCACAAAACATGATGTTTTATTCTAAAAGGAACTCTCAGTTAGACTTTATATTATATAAGAACAATAATTATAATTCAATATTTCTTTAAAATAATACAAATAATAAAACCTAATAAAAACAGTTCTTAGTTCAGCATTTAACACCGTATGTTAAATAATGAGATTCATACTACAGTAGACGATTAAAAGTTCCAAAATCGTTCGTGGTAGAAAAAATCCTGACGACAATCCTGAACTACTTCCGTACTAGTTCTGAATCGGTTCGGAAAGTGATCCGCGAACAAAGCTTTATTATGCGCCGGGTACGCACAGTCCCGCGTACATAATCCATGCGCCTTTTAATATTTGTAGCTCCACTTTTCGAAAATATCAAAAAACCCCATTCTGAAAAACATCTATATCGATGTAAAAAAATCCTCAGCTTTCGATCTAGAGTATCAAGAAATATTTAAAATGCCCTTTTTTAGATACAACGCGTTTTACATTTTTTCAAGATTAAAATACCAAATTCTCAAGGATCCGACTTCACTAGGGAAGGCTAAGAAAAAATAGAGTGATCACGTTATTTTGAAGTCTTTTAGATTAATTTGAGTATCAGAAACATAAGTTCGAAACACACTAATTTTGTTCTCGCGTACGACGCTGGGATGTTTCAAGTGAAATGCCCCAGACATAAATAACAAAAATAAGAATAAAATAACGTAAATTTTACAACAGTTTACATTACTAATTTCATGATAATCGTATTAATTTTATATTCACGTGTCAACCTACCTTCAGTGATACAGTTAACCGAGACAAAATTCCACTCTCGTCTCGTCTCATCCCGCCCTAACCTCGTCAGGCCTCGCCGCATTACTCTCGACATCAAAGTCGAGAAGAGGCGAATTTAATAGAGCCTAGAAAACTTTGTTTTACTTTCGCTTTTAGTACATATTTTAGGTCAGTGGAAGGCCTCTTTCAGGGAGTTCAAAAACCTTCTTCCTTTTTTTGGCACTGAATTTATCAATATTTTGCTTCTTCTAAATCAGGCGTGTTGCTTTACCCCATCTTTATGATATTTTGTGCTCGGTCCGAAATTTTTTGCAAATACGTTGCATGATTCCAGACTAAGGAAGAAAGTTTTCGTCTCCTGTTTTACACATAAAAAAAAATATAAAAGACAGAAATACTTACCTACATATTTCATCATCATTGTATTTTAAAAATTGGTAGAAGATAAAGGGTTTAAACTGGCAACTAGGTTTTGATCTCAAAAATACAAGAATAAAAAAATTTAAGTCAGCCCAACTTTGTCTTATGAACTTTAGGTTTTTATATCTAATTTTCACTAAGGGTGTGAAGTATTGGATAATATTAAGAAAAAAGCATATATCAATGTAGATCCGCAACCGCTGTATATTTGCAATACAGAGTAGATATTTTGTTGAATTATCGTAACTTCTATTTTTGTATAATTTTTTTGAATGGCATCTATGCCGGTCATGTTCGTAACAACATAAAGAAACTATAGGCCACTGCCTTTTTACAAAATCATTATTACTTTTATAAGTAACAATATCCTCTTGACTTTCTTTTATCCAATGGACAATTCTTGATTTAAAAAAAAAAGAATTGTTTGTATGTTCAGTATTTATAACATGACCTAATAGATTGCGGCAACGCTGCATATTGTAAGGCTAAATGTACGAGTACCGAAATGCAAATAAAGGCCTTTATTTTTTTTTTAATAAAAAAATTAGTCAAATGAAAATAATTCAAGGAAGCATTTTTACTAAGAAATAAGTCGTAGTTATGAAAATTATATTTATTTACAAAAAACTCATTGCAGTTGTCGCTAAAAATATTCAAGGAAATTCTAGAATGGGTGGACGTAGAAAAATTCTTTTACCAAAAACATCTATTCCTATGCATAACTCAACAAAATAACTAGAGTGATCTGTGATGCAACGTAGAAAATCTGATTTAAAAAAGATGTTACGTTCTGTATCTCAAAAATATAGCATTAGCGGACCTAAATTGATAAAACAAAATTATTAAAATCAACCAAGCTTTCATACTCTTAAGTCTATGTTATTTTGAGGCACACTATATATAAAATATTTATAAAGAATCGAACCGACTTATGAAATTGTGGGTGCCGAATTAATAGGGGAGAGTCCTCCACCAGCGGCCGGTATCCAGTACGGGCCAGTTGCAAGTTCTATTATCCTACAATAGACGAGACTGACACTTTTACTGCCATTAGTATGATCCGCTTTTCTAAGCATATGCCCCGAGCGGTGGCGACCTGTCGCGATTGTTATATAAAAAAAAACTAACATTGCGTTAAATTGTTATTATTCAAAAAAAAAAAATAACTAAAAGTAAAATTTTCCTAGCTTGTAAAAGATAAGAGAATTGTAAAAGATAGAAAGATAATATTTATCTAAATTTGTTAGGTGGCTCTGAAATGGTCTCTTCCTTATAGGATGGTGAGTGGTCGGGGTAAATGCGCCACCTGTTTTGGTGCCGTTATAGTCAAGGTAGAGACCATAGATAAAATATTTATAGATCCGCAAAGTTTAATCCCAAAAACGGCAAATTTACGACAATAAAATGTAAACATCGTAGATCAGATGTCGGCATGTGCACTACAAAATGATCAGGTGACCATCGACAGGACAGAACTTCGAAAATCTATTTAGTTAGTTCAATTAGTCATAAATGGTGTCTAAATCAAGCAAGTTATCAAAGATGCAACCATGATTTGCAATCTTTAGTAAAAAGTCGGTGTCATGTAACTTTCTTGTTCTGGGAGTCACATTCTTGTTGTAGGGTGGGAGTGACTAATTAACATTTTTAAGGTCCGGCAATTTATTCTCTAATTATTAAAAAATAATGACCTTCTTTTCCTTATCTTTTTTTTTCATTTTTTAAGAAAATATAGATACGAAATGGGTTTGTCAACGGATATGCAGGATTTAAAAATAATTTTATATGAAAGAGTTATTTCAAATAAAATAAGTGAACAAGGTCATTGCTGGGGGTGAATAAAAAAAATATACCAACAAAAGAAATTCACATTTGTCTAACTTATTTCGTAATATTTTGCTTTTGTTAACATATTAATAAATTTTTAATTTGACGATTTCAAAGTGGGGATTGCCATGACCACATGAATCATGACAATTTCATAAAATGAGTATGGACATAACTAATCTGAATTTACTTCCAAATCCAGTAATAATAATGAACAACGCTTTTTAATGTCATGTCCTCAATCTTCAGACATACAAAATAATAAATCATAGAATGGCTGCAGACCAAAAAAAAAATATTTGAGCTGGGTGGAAACATCGGTTAAATATAAGGTGGATGAAGTTATGCAAGAATATGGACATTGTGCAAATTAGCAAATGGAAAAAAGTCGTTGACAATTTGAAAAAATAATTCAAACAGAACTTAGAAATTATACAGCCAATAGCCGATTCTGGCTAAAATATAAACCTTGTACTGAAATATTTTATATATATAACAAAATAATAATGCATTATAATTATTGTAAGTTATATATGTATGTTTTAAAATATTCCAACTTCATTTTGAGGATGTATGTTTTTATTTATGTAAGTAATGTAATAGATGGAGAAATTGTACCATTTCTTGATATATTGATGAATGTACTTTTTTCATATGATAGAATAAACTATTCTATGATTTGGTGCGAATTTTCAGATTTTTTTTTAAGAATTGATTGCTTAAAAGTTCAGTTTATCTTTTGGTAATTATTTGGAAAGTGCTAAAAATATATCATACTACATGTTTTGGAAATTTAATGTTATACGAAAACACTATAAATCCAAAAACCTTGTAAAGCAACACTATTTTTTACCCTATAGAGGAAAAGGAAAATAAAACAAATAAAATATGTACACATTCCATTATATTAAATAAAAACACAAAAACAAATAAAATAAATCATTTAAAATGCTATAAATCCGTTTAAATCGCACGCAACTCACAAAGCAAAAATAAACTCAAAAATGGCATTGAGCCGATACTGTGCTGTTTACGTATGGCGCTACGAAACAACCGACCGATAATAGGCAGTCGCTTATGCGCATGCCCTTATCTGATCAACGTCCAAAAATATGACTGGCGCCCGATGTGCAGAAATGCATTTTTTCGCCCATGGTTTGCCATTTTTTGGCTTTAGCAGCCGACAAAAGTAGGGGTCCATAGTAGAGGTCAGTGGTAAAGACCGATATAACTTAAAACAGGAAACCGAATTCAACGTCAAGAAGACACCTAAAAAATTTCAAAAACAAATATCTATATTTTACGTTTAATGGTGTAAATGTGACTATGTGTGGCCCAGCGCTTCTCTGTCCAAAAGAATAAGCCTGGGACAGTCAGCTGGTTTTTGACAATTTAAACTTTCAATGATTAATCTAACAAATCAAATAATTATATCCTAATCAGTTTTTTTCGGTCGTGGTACTAACTATGAAAAAGTAATTTAAAGTAAATAATAAATATATGTAGAAAGTGATAATATTGAGTGCACTCTACCCGTGTAAATAGGCCTGTTTACTAGAGTTAACAAATGTGCCCTTCACATACGTGAATGATATCAACTGCATACGGTTGCACGATTCAATTAATTGTATTATATGAGGAAACACAATAGATCTTAAAAAGGTAAGTACACTGATTATTAATTAATTTTATATGCAAAAGAAAAGAAACACCATGACGGCTTTAAATTTACAGGCGATACTGAAGGGATTAAAGTTTATGATTCCCTGAAAACGACATAGACACATAAAACTTGGTTAACGGAGGCTTCCTGACGTCCTGATGTTGGTTGGCTCTGGATCATTCAGTACTACGGTGTGGTCCGGTATGTACAGCAGCCAAGGCAGGTGCCGTAGAAAAATCAGCAAGAAGAAAAAGAAAGGAGAAAAAGAAAGAGAAAGAAAAAAGCCTAAAACAAACCTCCATGAAGAAAAATAAATTTTAAATATGCCTAAATTATTGAACATGGTTTTTCACAAGTGAGATACAAAGAAAGGAAACACCTTTTATACATTGAATTTTATTTTATTTCTTTTTTCCATCAATGGAAAATAACGCTACTAAACAAATTTTTTAGTTTATTTGTTGTATCTTGTATAAAAAGTGCTTTTTTAATACCGAAGAAATTGGTGTCTACGAGTCGAAAGTTGTTCCAAATTTTTTTTTCAAAATACAAGTGCTGTCAAAATGTTTGTCTTTCAGAATATTTCGAATCTGTGGCACAACAAAAATATTTTCTTTAATTTTTGCTTCGCTTCACCTTGGGAATTTCTAACGCAAGTACTGAAAAGCTGGCCAATCTGTATTCAGTGCCTTGACATTTCCGAAGAAATTAGCTATCACGAGTCGAAAGTCATTCAAAGCATTTTTTTTCAATATCTTCTAGAATGCGATCAAAATGATTGTCTTTCAGTATATTTCAAATCTGTGGCCCAACAAAAATACCTTCTTTAAGTTTTGCTTCACTTAGGCGATCTGTGCCTTAACAAAGTTTTTCAGTAGGCCCAATTTAATATGGAGAGTGGCAACAAAATATTTTTGGGGTCTACCAATGGAATCTGTTGCACATTTTTTCACCTGGCTCTAAAAATTGTCGATCGGACCAGCCTTTCTCTTGTAATGAAGTGCCTTTACCTGACTGTCGCATTCACACAAAAAAAACAGCAAAACTTCATGTAGCTAAGCTCCAACCCAAATAATAGTGTAATCACCTTTAAGTCACCACAGATGGTACTCGTCGTATTTTATACTTGCCAATACGTAATTCATATTGTCGTACGATTCTTTCATATAAACTGCATATCCAACAGGAAAAGACGGTAAAATATTTTCCATATGCAAAAGTACTGTTTTTAAATTCAACGTTGAACTGTCTAAATAATCTCCATTCCTCTGGCTTGTAATGTATATTTAAAGCCGCCAATAAACCGCTAATGTTATTGCAAAAAACCAAATTCTTTTCCATGTTAAAAAATGGTGCTCTTACGAAAAACACATACTGAAATATCGACTTCTAAAAAGTCCCACTGCTGCAATCTTGATCCTAGTCACTCTGCTCTACTTTTTGTTCTAAGTCTAAGTCTAAGTTCTAAGTCTCTCACAAAATCGTTTAATTCTGATTGGGTTATCAGGATTTCTTGATGTTGATGGCATATCTTCTTCTTCAGAAATCGTTGTATCGTTGTTATCTGATTCGTAAATGAATGTTTCTGGGGTTTCTGGAATAGAAAGTTCGTCACTATGAGGGACAGGCCTCATGGCAGATGATATGTTTGGAAAGTTGACTTTTCTTTCTTAGGTATACCTGTGTTTTGCCCATCACGAGGTATGATGCAAAAATAGCAATCACCAACAGGCTTTGAAGGCTCTCTACAGATCATTGGGACAGGAAACCGCATCGATCGTTTTTTACTATTTAACCAATTTCTTAGACTTTAAGCGAGGCAGAGGCAAGAATGGGACTCCACCGACTAAATCACTCAGCAGTAAAATCCAAATGACGATGTCAGGACATAAAAACATATGTAAAAAAATCACGGACCATATGAACTCGAGCTACCGTTATAATATACCGTTTGAAGTCACAATAGAGGATCGAATGGCAAGTAAAAGAGAAAGACCGGAAACATTCTCGGGTGCAAGTATCTGGTACACTGACGGTTCAAAAACTAGTGAGGGTACTGGAGCTGGGATATACGGGTTACAACCGAGGAAGGAACTAACCCTTCCCCTTGGGAAATACCCAACAGTGTTCCAGGCAGAAATATACGCAATCTTACGGTGCGCAGATGAGATAAACAGGAGAGCTTACAAAGGGAAGCAAATCCTCATTTACTCTGACAGCCAGGCAGCCCTAAGGGCCCTCAAGGGCCAAAAGGTATCATCGAGGCTGGTTTGGGAATGTCAGAGCGAGCTGGAAACTCTGACAAAAGACAACAGAGTTATGTTAAAGTGGGTACCAGGACACGAAGGCATACATGGAAATGAAAAAGCTGACGAACTAGCTAGAGCAGGGTCAGCATCTCAATACATTGGTCCAGAACCGGCCTTTGGGGTGCCGCGGTGTGCAGCACGAAAAGCAGCCAAAGAATGGATCAAAAGAGAACATAAAAAGCACTGGATGACCAGACAGGGTTTAAACCACAGCAAGTTAATTATTGGAAATCCGGACCCGAAACTGGCAAAGAAACTACTACAAATTAGTAGAAACCAATTAAGGACTATTACAGGTATAATGACGGGACACATGGCCGTCAAAGTACATCTGAATAGAATGAATCTATATAACGGAAACCTCGGCTGCAGACTGTGTGGACAAGCTGAGGAAACGGTGAACCATATCATATGTGACTGTGAGTCACTGGTGAGATTTAGACAACAAACTTTCGGGTCAGTAAAATTGGAACCGGGAGAAATACTCACTCACTCCTTAGCATTACTGTACAGATTGAGCCACGGGACTAGGTTGACAAAGTGGCTGTAATGTCTAGGGTGAGCACAATAGGCCTACTCTGGTCGCAGTGCATCCGGCTTTAGGACGGACCCGGGAATAAATACAAAAAAAAAAAAAAAGACTTTAAGCGCATGCATTACAACAGATATGTTGCGCCCACTGTTTGTCTTGATCCCCAATATTGTAACCGAAATAAAGCTGATATACCTTTTTTATCAATGGGGTAATAGACTGCTTCTGAGACGCAAAAATTACCTCACTACAAACATAATAGAAGTGATCTGGATTGTTTACACACTTTTGAGACATCCTACAATCACAACTATTCGATTGGACTCACTAACTTGGACTGACTAACCCCTCCGCTTTGTAGCGGCTTATATACCCAAATACGGCTTCTATATTTTTAGAGAATATTCGAGAACTTTCTATTTAATTCCATAATATTCGCAATAATGGCGCTTGTCATTTATTTGCATACAGGGACTGTTCAATACAAAGCAGACATAAAATTCGATTTACTTGGATTTAATTGACTTGGTATATAAGGGGTCGTCCCTGAAGATCCCCCATATGGTGTTGCCAAGTTGTGTAAATTTTTCTTAACTTAAAGGAAGCATATTTTTGACGTCCCATCCCTCTATAGTTATAACAATACAAATATACCACGTGCATTCTTGCAGTTACCCTGTTAATATATTGGGAGACGTTGCATCACGTATCTCTAGAACTTGAACTAGTATTAAACAGATAAGTTTAGTTTCGGTTTTAGCACACCAAAAATCGCAAGATTTAGTCGATTTTATTTTAGATATATTTTGGCTGTTGTCTAGTGTAATTTCAGGATAAAAAGCAAATGAAACGTAAAGAATGGTTAGAGATCCATAATCCAGTGTAAAAAATAAATGTATGACTTCTATTAATAATAGGCAAAAATCTCCATATTCTCTATGTCACTGTAGTTCCAAAATATTATATAAATTTAGCTTTATTGGATGACAAGGACTAAGGATAAACGACAAGTTGGTTGAACAGTAGAAGCAGAAAGCGAGAAGGATGATAGGTTAACTTTTCTGTCGTCTATTTGACTAATATCGTCGTATTGTTGCATTGTGCTTGCTAAATAACTATCTCTTATAGTTGTTGTGTAGAAGTTCCCAAGTTTTATAGCCATAATTTACCCTTATATTTTACTTGGAACGCCAAAGATGATTTATTTGTTAACAACAAGAAGTGGATAAATGTATCAATATAAATGAAATATATCTTGGAGTTTCTAAATCTTTTCCCATTTTTGGGTATGAGAACCGATTCAGCATCTTACGAAAGAATAAAAACAGTTGACGATGTGGAACAATAAAAATAACGTATAAACTTTGCCTTGGGATAGGTTGTACTATAGAATAAAAAGCCAAATTACTATAAAACAGCAATAAAAAAATATTAAACTTATAGTTTTTCTATTGTATTATAACTTGTTTAAAAAGGGAATTCCACGTATTGCGAATATTCGGAGTTCAAGATTATTACTCGAAATAACTATTTTACTTACTCAATGTTTCAATTAAATAGTTTAATGAATGTAAAAAATGATAAACAATAATGGCGAATCCAGGTTTTCTTCAAACTTTAGAAATTTATCTATTTGATAGTGCATTTCATATACCAGTGAGGTCAATAGCTGTTAAATAAAGATGTCACACATATATATATATATATATATATATATATATATATATATATATATATATATATATATATATATATATATTTTAAATTAAATATCCTGTGTGTTATCAGTTAATTGAAACGTCTCCAAAAATTTAGAATATTATTTTTATAGCTTAACCTATATTAAGAATTAAAGGTTTAAGAAAGTAAACTCGTTAAATAAAAAAATAATAACAAACAATAATTCACATTAAGAACTATTTAACTAAATGTGCGAAATATTTTTCTTCAGCAAGTAATAATACCCAAGTCTTTTTGAAAACTGATAAAACATGTTCCGCCAATATTAATGAGGAATTTCATGCACCACATTTAAAATTCTGCTTTTAAGGTTCTCTAAAGAGTTCAGTTTTGTACAATTAACTATAGTCTTTCAAACGCAGCAAAAATATAAATTTAAATGAATTACATCGGGTGATCTAATGAGGATTATGATCAGATTTATAAAGGGTGTTTTTTATAGAGGTATAGAACTTTTAAATAGAATAAAACAAAGATGAATTTTTTAAATTAACATGAAATTTACTTTATTCGAAGGATAACCTTCTGACATGATAATTTAAAAATAACTTCTGGCATATGACCGCCACGGCTGGCTCGGACGTAGTCTAATCTGGAGGTCCAATTTTCGATGACTTTTTCCAACATTTGTGGCCGTATAACGGCAATAACGCGGCGAATATTGTCCTCCAAGTGATCAATCGTTTCAGGCTTATCGGCGTAGACTAGCGACTTCACATATCCCCACAGAAAATAGTCTAGCAGCGTTAAGTTGCACGATCTTAGAGGCCAATTCACGGGTCCGAAACGTGAAACTATGCGATTACCAAACGTTTCCTTCAATAAATCAATTGTGGCACGAGCTGTGTGACATATTGCGTCGTCCTGTTGAAACCACAGCTCCTGCACATCATGATTGTTCAATTGATGAACGAAAAAGTCAGTAATCATGGCTCCATAGCGGTCACCATTGCCTGTAACGCTCTGACCAGCATCGTTTTTAAAGAAGTACGGACCAATGATTCCACCAGCCCACAAAGCACACCAAACAGTCAGTTTTTCTGGATGTAACGGTGTCTCAACATACATTTGAGGATTATCATCACTCCAAATACGGCAGTTTTGTTTATTGACGTATCCATTCAAACAAAAGTGAGCTTCATCGCTAAATAAAATTCGCTTATGAAAATCGGGATCAACGGCAATCTTGTTTTGGGCCCATTCACGGAATCTACGCCTTGCTAGGTGATCGTGTGGCTTCAATTCTTACACGAGTTGGATTTTGTAAGCACGCAAACCAAGATTTTTCCGCAAAATCTTCCATAAAATGAATGGACACATATCCAATTCCTGTGCACGATGGCGGATAGACTGATTCGGGTCTTCCTCTACGCTACGCTCTACAGCAGCAATGACTTCTTCTGTACGCATTTTGCGACGTCTCTGTGGATGCCTATTATCATTTAGAATAAACGTGGTGCGAAAACGTTCCATGGTTAATCGAATTAATTGCTCTGATGGACGATTATGTTGACCGTAAAATGGACGTAGTGCGCGATACGTATTTCGAACAGAACCATGATTTTCAAAATAAATTTGCACAATTTGGGAGCGTTGTTCAGGCGTCAGTCTATTCATATTGAAATGCCAAACCAAACTAAACCTAAATCACTTGTCAGCTGACAAAATGGCCGCCAGTTAAAAAAGTGTTGCCAACTTAAAGTTTTATACCTCTATAAAAAACACCCTTTACGAAGAGTTGTGTGTATAAACGAAACTATCAGAAATAGGTTACAGATTACAAAATTAGATTGTAGTTCTATTAGGCCTATTACTTCTTGACAAAATTGCAACACAAAAATAACACTAATAGAAGGCTCTTACTATTGACTTATTTGCACACTTCGCTTCTCTGTCTAATACTGATCACTACTCGTACTAAACTAATACTGATGATTCGACTGCAGGCCAGCCACTTTTATAGCCGTTCCGTACTTCTGGTATTTTCTAAAAACATCGGGTTCGAAAAGCGACGGAGACTTCTGTTATACAGGGCCATGTATAAGTAGATTCGGCTAAGGGACAAAGTGAAATTTGAAGTTATATGGGTTTAAATGGGTACTTCCGCTATTTTAAGGACTAGGGGGTTGATACTTCGTACTTGTCTTGACATACCCACGTGGTGTTGCCAGATTGTGCACAATTTCCCTAACAAATGGAAAACGTAAATATGGCAACGTTGCGCTCCGATATATTACAATGTACTTATGCTCATTTATAAATCTTATGTGTTAGGAAGTTTTTACCATCATTTTCGCATTTTACACCAAAAATTAACCAAAGACTGTGGTGTTAAAAGCATACGTCTGCAAAATTTCATTGCAAAAGATGGAAAACTGACTAAAATACAAGTTGCCAGCTGGCTAGGCTAAAAACACGCAAATTCGCTTTTATATTTAAGTTTGACAATCTGACTTCTAAAGAGGGGCATTATTATTCACTTTAAAATATATGTCTACAAACATCCTTCGATTTTAATACAGCGTAAAAATATTAAGCTCTCTCTCTATTTAAGCAACTTCTTACCTATTATCGTTATTAAGATGCTAATATTTCGTTATTCAGTTCATAGCTCCTTGTATGTGCTTTTTAACCTGATTTATTATAAACTACTCCTTGTGTTTAGAAACCCTTGTTTTCTGGCGAGGATTCGCCCTTTAATAGAGAGTTATGTATTTTTACGATCATCTAAAGATAACTTATATGTTAGCAGCACGTACTGAACATATGCTACAGTAAAATAAATCAGATATGCTTTAGAATTTCTGAAACCCATAGTCATTTTCGTAGGATAATATATTTACGAACTATTAATAGCCTAGGAAAAAATGATGGTTCTTCTAATATATATATAGTTTCTTTAAAAAAAATCATTTAACTCGTTTTCTTAAAAACGTTAACTAGACTAAAATTAAAAACAAAGGGTAAACTATTTTACGAACAAATTCTTCAATTAAGATTTTTGTTTGGACAGATCATTATTTTTGTAATTATCCCGCCTTTCTAAGAGATGAAAACTAACGACTCTTTTTTTCAAACGGAACACTCTGTAATATCGCATCTGATTGGCTATTAAAAAAATTAATCCCATATTTTAATTTCGAAATAACTAAGTTTTATAAAGTTGAAAAAACAGGAAAAAACTTTACTTAAACATTTAATTAAGATATATTATTTAAAAAATGTTAAATCATACGTATCTCTTGTTAATTCCTCACTCATACTTCAATTTTTCAAGAAAGACTAATTCAAGCTCTCGATACCTTGTCTATAGTAAGAAACGTCGAGCTTCTCAAAATAGCCATCCAGTGCAGACATCACCTCTTCATCGTTGGCAAATCTTTTATCGCCGAGTCATTTCTTAAAGTTTGGAAAGAGAAAATATTCCAAGGGTACAAATCTGGCGAATAGGGTGCATAAGGAAGTAATTCGTGCTTTAAATCATTGATTTTTGCCGCTGAAATAATGGATGTGTGAACAGGCACATTGTCGTGATGGAACAACGCGTTCTTTTTCGCCAAATGCGACATTTTTTCCGTAATTTCATCAATTAAACGCTGCAATAAGTTCGCACAAAACTCGCCGTTGATATGTTACGTTTTTATTTTTCCTGATCGGAATCTATCTATAAATAATAACTTTACGCTTACACCTTCCATCATTTGTGTGCTTTATTTTTTTTTAAGAGCATATTTGCGTTGGCAATATTTTTGTTTTCATCGGAATTTCGTTCACAGTATAGTATTATAGTCAATAGTAACTGTTCTGATAGTTTTGGTCGATATTATCGATTAGTTCATAAAACTTTCCCCCTTGTATCTAAAATATAGAAAATTATTAGTTTGTACAGAGTGACTTGGTATATAATTCTGAGACAGAAAGTTTTAATTTAAATTGTATTTTGGGTTCGACTTGAACAATAACAAACTGTAGGGTTAGATCTGATTCGACCTTCCTTGCAAGAGAGTTTTACCTCAATAAAGCCTTTTTTTAACCAGTATAAATTTTTAGAACATACCACACTTTTCTTAGTAAATCATATAATTCTTGAAATAATTTTTAAACTTGTTATACCTTATTTCCATTGTTTTGAAGGCTTGTCAGTTGTCATGGTGTTGAATTAAAGATTCCTGCACCTTCTCCCATCATATCGTCAGTTGTTTTTCTGGGAAGAAGAAGAAAATAATTAGTTTCAATAAGAACCACACTTTCTTGCAAGGTTACTTGGTACCTTTAAAGTGTAATACTGATATTAATTTGGTCTTTTCTGGGAATAACCCGATATCCGATATTCCATTTTTTTCTTCTTTACCACCAAAAGGCCATCCAACACCACTAGTAAGTCTTTGTTTTAATTATTACCGTGTTAAATATTACTGATTGTGGATATATTTAGAAAAGGGATATGAGTTGACGTACCTACTTCACTCGTAAACTAGAAATATCATGTGTTCTAAGTCCATTTTTTTTTGTTACAGGCCTTTTTTCTCCTTTATCTTTTTTTTTCAGTTTTTCCTCCTTTCCCCTGCTGTTTTGCCATATTCTGCTTTTCATTGAGCTTTTTTTTACTAATTCCTCTACGGTATCTGTGTCATATGCTGTAGATTGGAATCTGTGCCGAGTGATTCAGAGCCTACCAAGGTCTATTTCAACGTCAGGACGTCACGAAGCCTCCGTTAAACAGGTTTTATGTGTTTGTGTCGTCTCAGGGAATTATAGACTTTTAATTCACTGAATTCTTGCCTTCTATACAGCCTATAAATTTAAAGTGATTGTAGTTTTTTCTTTTCCTTTTGTATGTATAATTATTAAATATGTGTACCTACCTCATGTTTTCTCATATGGTACAATTTAGTGGATCGTGCAACCATATGCAGTTGATATCGTGTCACGTATGTAAAGGGCACATTTGTTAGCTTTAGGCCTATTTACACGAGTAGAGTGCACTTAATATTCTCATGGCTTTGAATTCGGTTTCCAGTTTTGTTTTTAACGTTAGACTGGTCTCTGCCTTAACCTTTAGGGCACGAAAACAAGTGGTGTATATTTATCCCGACCACTCTCCACCCCTTTTGAATCTAGCCGGATGAGCCCTAAAAGGTAGAAACCATTCCAGAGCCACCTGATTAATTAAAAAAAATAAAGTAGATTTTCAGATAACAAAAAGTCGTTATTTATCTGACAAAACATATTTATTTGACAAAACTTGGATCTATTTATTTACAATAAATTAGAACAGATGGTTTTTCCTTTTTCAAAATAATCAATAAAAATTATATCATGCGCACTCCACAAAACCTGAAGCCACAACCTTGCCTGTAGATGAAACCGTCTTTGCCTTCTTTTGAGTTAATTCTCCCTTTCAGTTTATTGTTTTGACTGTTCCTTGGTCTCGAGTGTGTAGTGAAGGACTCATATTTCATCCATAGCTATGAATTGATGCAATAACACGGCTTGGTTGCGGCGAAACATGGCCAAACACTCAATTGAAACATCCTCACGACGCTGTTTTTGTTCAATTGTGAGCAAACGCGGAACCTATCTTGCGCACACCTTTCTCATGCCCAAATATTCAATCATTATGCAATATACAACAATTTTTGAAATGCCTACCGTTTCCGCTAACTCGCACAATTTTAATCGGTGGTTATTAATACCATTTTGTGGATTTTTTTACCATTTCTGGAATAGTCACCTCATTTGGTTGACCACTGCGATGTTCGTTTTCGCAGCTCATACGGTCTCGTTCAAACTCTGCCACCCGAGACTTCAATGTTGAAAATGAAGGTACAGGCTCTCCAAAAATAAATTCTAGCTCGACTTTGATATTGGTTGCACTAAGTTCTTTCAAATGAAAGTATTGGATCACATAATAATGACCAATCTTTTTCATGTTTACAAATTCACTGAGAGTGTTCACTATTGATGGCTGTCAAACAAATAATAAACAACGTAGTATCTTCATACTTATAACTTGAACTTTTGGTTGGTACTATCTAACACAGTCATTATA
This sequence comes from Diaprepes abbreviatus, assembly GCA_034092305.1. Lineage (NCBI taxonomy): Eukaryota > Metazoa > Arthropoda > Insecta > Coleoptera > Curculionidae > Diaprepes > Diaprepes abbreviatus. The sequence goes on from JASJET010000122.1 coordinate 13,710,544, forward strand.
TTTTAACAACTACTGCTGGGCCGGTTAATTCTGGGTCTGCCCTCGTAGCTAAATAATATTAAAGACGTATCGAAAGAGTTGTTATTAATGAGATGTGAATTCAATATCTAGCGGATTTTAACCATTAATAGTTAAAAAAAATATTTCTTCAAATGTACTTTTATATTGTTGCTTTAATAAAATTATTTATCTCATTTTCTCAATAATTTTTTGATATATAAAGGGCGAAAATTTTAAGTAAACTTAATTTGAAAACAAAAGGGTAAACTATTTTGCAGACAAATTCGCCTGTTAAGATTTTTATTTGGACAAACCATTACTTCTATATCTTTGTAATAATCATTCACTTCTAAGAGGTAAAAAAAATTTTTTAAAAAAATTGAACCGACTTCTAAAAGTGCGCTAAAGAGTGAAAAATGACTAGAAATTTTCTTATGAAATTGAAATTTTTGAAGTGGGCGTTAAACTAATAGCTGACAAAATGTGATTCACATAAACAGATTAAATATACTTTATTTGTAATTGCTTTCTTACCATAATTTTTATATATTAGAAGTTATTTATTTCATTTAGAAATAATTTGGCGCCGACTACAAAAATTTCAATTTCATATAAAGATATATAGTTATTTTTCACTTTTTAGCGCACTTTTAGAAGTCGGTTCAATTTTTTTTTACAAAAATTTTATTTTTGATTTTTAGTTTTGAATTCATTATGATATCCATAAATTATTTGAACTAAGTAGTAATCGAGATTAGTGTACCTTGCAAGGACTCCAAGGTGACAAGAAAGTACCCATTTTATCCAAAGGTGTACATCACCCTCAAATGAACCACTAAAAATTCTTTGATTCTTAGATTTCTCCAAATACCAGTCAAATTGTGTCAAACAAATATTTAGTCTGTGATAGTAAATCCACTATCTTAAATTTCAAATTAATTTTAGATTGGTAATATGTTCACCAAAACATTCCAATATCGGTATTTAAAGAAACTGAGACGTAAATTTCTTAGCCCGATATATTTAATACTGCATACTGAGTTTGTATACGCCCCAAGAACCCCGCAATATCAATTTTAAACAAAATCGAAAATTTTTTAGTCTCTCATATTGTATCTTATCAACCTAATAGTTGTAAACAATTAACTTCATATTCGTAATACACGATCCCGAGAACTCCCTAACACCAAATTGGAAAAAATGCGAATAAGGTAAAATTTTCAACCCACCATATTGGATCCGCCATATTGAATTTCAAAAAAATAATTTTAACGTCTTAATCTACTCTAAATCTAAACCCTTCAAAACTCCCTAGTACCCATTTTGGATGGAATCCGGAAATTTAAAATTTCTAGACCGTCATATTCCATCTGACATATTAGATTTTCTGAAAATAATTTTATATTCGCTATTTATATATTCAAAAATGATTTAGTCCCACCTTTGAACAAAATTGAAAAAAATGTAAAATTTGATATTGAATCCTTAAAAAATATTTTTAAATTCATGATTTACACCCTTAAGGATCCATAGGGTTTCTTGAGGGTGAAAATCATCAATAACCCCTTATATCAGTTTTGGAGAAATTCGAAAAATGTAAAATTTTTAGGAAGCAATATTAAATCAACCAGATTGAATTTTTCAACAAATATTTTAAATTCGTAATTAACACTAACAACAAACACCCAATACTGATTTTAAACAAAATTGAGAGATGTAGAATATTTAATCCGCCGGACAAAATTAATTTTTTATGCGCCATATTCGATACGCCATATTGAATTTTTCAAAAATAATTTCAGATTCGTTATGTGCTATCCCGAAAACTCTCCGATACCAATTTTGGACAAAATCGGACAAAATTGATTTTTTCGTCTGCTATATTGAATCAGCCATATTGAGTTTCTTAAAAATAATTTTAGATTCGTTATGTGCGACCTCAAAACCTCCACCGTACGAATTTTGGAGAAAATCGGACAAAATTGAGTATTTTGTCCGCCATATTGGATCCGCTGCACAAGAAGCTCTAGGAATTAAGACGAAAGACATGAACAGACGAAACAACAATGTTACATGGGACAAGACACTGGAAGAACAAAAACAGATAAAACAAAAAGCTTTCAACAAATGGCTAAATTCAAAAGATCCACAAGATAAAAACATATACAAAAATGAACAATCCAAATTTAAAAACATGATTAACAAAAACAAAAACGACACGTGGGATGGGAAATGCACTGAACTAAATACACATGTAGGAGGTACAAGATTATCAGATACATGGAAATTAATAAAGACACTAAGATCAGACACCACAAACTTACAACCAATCCCAATCAAAAAATGGATAATCCATTATCAAATGCAGCTTACCGAAGACCGACAAGAGTACCTCGTTAACTCTCCAAGACAGTACAATGTACAAGGCTACTATATAGAGGTAACAAAGGAGATGGTATGTAGGGCTGTGGATTCATTGAAAAATAGGAGAGCAGCTGGACCGGAAGGAATACCTGTTGAACTGTTAAAGAACGGTACTGAAAAAATAACGTCCTTTCTTCTATCTCACAGACTCCTAAATAATAATGATCCTATCCCAAATATATGGAAAGAAGGCTGGATAACACCAATCCACAAAAAAGGAAGACTCAAACTATAGATGTATAACTGTAACCAGCACGATGAATAGAGTATACGGAAAACTGCTTAGAAATATCGTAGAAACAGAATATGGCCCCAAGAAATTGAAGAACAAGCAGGTTTTAGAGCTGGCCGATCGTGCGTAGATCATATATTTAGTTTAACCCAACTTAATGAAAAGAAAATGGCAAGAAATAGAGAGATTCATCTGCTTTTTGTTGACTTCACAAAAGCATACGATATGGTGCCAATCCAAAAATTATGGCACGTGATGGAGAAATCTCCAATTAACAATACAACGATCCAAGCCATCAAACAGCTGTATGACCAAGCATGCTCCAGAATTAATATCGGCAATAACTTATCAGAAAGCTTTCATGTGACCAAAGGCCTTTGCCAGGAATGCTGTTTATCACCAACTTTCTTTAAAATCTACCTCAATGAAGCTTTAAAGAATTGGAGAAGATCATGCAGTAGAATGGGAATAGAATTAAATAATGACACCCATTTATATACGCTTCATTTTGCAGATGACCAAGTGGTAGTGACCCAAGATAAAGAAGACCTCGAATTTACGACGAGGAAACTATTTAAAGAATACGCAGAGTGGGGATTAACTGTCAACTGCAGTAAAACTAAATATATGTGTATCGGTGGAGAAGAAACAAATTTGGAAGTGGATGACAATACCATAGCAAAATCTTGTTCTGATTATATCTACCGTGGAACAAAGATCAGTCAAAGTGGATGAACTGAAGAACAAATATTGGAGCGAATAACTAAAGGGAAAAAAGCTATCGGATGCCTAAATTCACTATTATAGTCAAGAAACATTTCCAAGGAAAGAAAACATCTTTTATACAATGCAGTATTTAAAAGCGTTGTATTGTATGGATGTGAAACATGGCAGATAAATAAAACTTTAGAATGGAAACTCCTGGCTCTTGAAATGGACTTTTGGCGAAGATGTACCGGAAAGTCAAGGATCGAATGAATAACCAACGAGAGAATTAGAGAGATTATGGGCGTAAAGAAAACTATTCTCGATGAAATCGAACAACGTCAGCTGGTATGGTATGGACATGTGGAGAAAATGAAGGACGAACATCTACCAAAGCAAATTCTAAAATAGACACCAAATGAAAAAATAAAAAGAGGAAGACCAAAAGTTACCTGGATTAAGGGCATTAACCGAGCCATGTCCGAAAGAAACTTACTTCCAGGGGATTGGGAAGACCGAAAGCAATGGAGACTGGGAACCGTAAGGCGTAGAACACTATGAAACGGGATATATATATATATATATATATATATATATATATATATATATATATATATATATATATATATATATATATATATATATATATATATATATATATATGTATATATATATATATATATATATATATATATACATATCAATTTTGGGGAAAATCGGACAAAATTCATTTTTTTGGCAATATTGTCAGCACCACCTTGGATTTTACTGTACCAATTTTGTCCAAAAAAATATGGGACCACCACAGCAACTTCCTGAACATAACGTAAAAAATTTCATTCAAATCGGTGTTGCCGTTCCGGAGTGATCGGTGTACATACATTAAAAAAAGTACATAGTCGACGAATTGAGAACCTCCTTCTTTTAGAAGTTGATTAAAAAGGAATGCAATCAATACCTGGTCATTGTTCCTACTATTAACTTGGAGTTCTATTAGAAGTTTGAAATGATAAAAGCCATAAAAAAATCATTCGAATGGTTTTTCATACTTACGCGCCAATAATCCCCAGAGTAAACCTACTTATACAGTTATTAACAGAATAGCAGTAATAAGATCATAAAAAACTCCGACAGTTTTTTATCGTTCTTTCACGCTTTGCTTTACATAAACCTTATTTCTGGACGGGTTCTCGCATAAAATTACCTTTCCAAATCGGTAAACAGTTTTATTATTCCAGTCACAATCCCACCTAGAACGCTTATATTTTTTAAACCTTGGGATATGTTTGCCAGTTTATAAACGTGCCTTTTTATTCATTTGGGTATTTTGCCTTTGTTAAAAATATTGGATTTTTCAATAAAACAATTGCATCTTAAAAAGCGAACAAATGAATACAAAGTGAATAAAATGCATAATATATTTCTTAACCGGAGCAATAAAAATTTACATTTTAAATTTCAATAGAATGTTCCCTATCCAACTAGAAATTGGAGATACAATTTACTATTTTGCATATATACTTTATAATTATTTATGTTGGTACACGTTAAAATGGACAAGTTTATTTTCTTGCAACATACATTTTTATACATACATGTCACCCAGGCATACAAATAATTTTTCAATAAGCTCCATGGAAAATGCAACACCCATAAAGAATTCACCGTTTCGTTATGGGGATCTCTAAAGCAAACCCAAATATTTACCATATATATGAGGCAGTCTGAAAAAATGTAATTAATTACGATATAAACCAGCGGCTCCCAAACATTTTTGCCAGCGAACCGTTTCTAAAAATGAGAAAAAATTGGCGAAATCCCTGTGTAGTCATTAGGAACAGTAGATAAAACAGTAAAATTAGGTTTGTAAAATTGATTTTCCATATTGAATAACAGTTTATAACTAAAAACTAAAATATAACTATAAAACATTTGAAGACAAGTATTATAAAAACTGAAGTGATAGTTTAACCTACAAAAAATAATAAATACTAAATGAATACAATAATATAGAAGAACCGAAGCTTTCAGAGCTTTGGTTAAGTTGAAAATCATGGTTCTTGGGTTTAGACCGTGTCAAATTGGAATTATTATCCGACTTTTCGCCTACGATTGCACGAGGCATCTTCAGGGATGTTTACTCCAAAAGATTAGAACACTGAATGGCTATCGAGGAGCAACAGCCCGGTATTTATACCCGACTGATGCTCAGCGAATCATGATCCTGCGTTACAATCGATTTCCACGTGTGATGTAGACTATAACCCGCATCTCTATTAATATTATTTGGATATTTACAAATTTTGATTGATTGTCTAATTTTACGTTTAAAGAAATCAGGTACTGATGCAAGCACCTTAGTTTCTTTTACATTAAAAGTGTGACCTGAGCAATGCTGGTGTTCAGCTACTGCAGATTCTACAATTTGCTTCTTTTTTATACATCTTTCATGTTCTTTAAGCCTAGTGGATATAGACGTCCTGTTTCACCTACATACACTTTACCACAAGAGCACGGTATCTTGTAAACGCCTTCTGTTTGAAATGGAATTGCGTCCTTTGTAGACTTCAGACATTGTCCAATGTTCTTACATGTGTTTAAAATTGTCCGTATGTTTGTTTTTCGGAGCAATCTGGCAATCTTGTCGGTGGTTCCGTGTATGTAAGGTAAGACAACACTGTCAATAGGAGGTTCATTTATGATATTTTGTTGAGGAGTTGGGTTTTTATATTTATTAATAGAATTACCTACGCCCAAGCAGAAATAATCCGCCAACAAGTCACTTTGAAGCAAAAAAGAATATTCGAAGGGCTTTTGAGCAACAATAATCTAGCAAGCGCACCAACGAACACAATCATCAATTTGTCAAGTATACAACTTACCGAAGAATTTTATCTAAAGGACAGAACTTTGCCTTCACTCCAAGGCGCATACCAGTGCAAGAAATAATTTCTAGTGTCGAACCTTCCATTAGAAAATTATCTCCAGGGCATGCAGACACGATTCGATACGAAACAGCGAAGATCATAAAGCACTCACAGCCACCTAAATCAAATATCACATGAGCGGAAAGGAAGGCTATTAAAAAACTGAACGAGAACAACACCATCTTAGTTCTCCCAGAGGGCAACAGAAATGCGACTGTTGTTATGGATAAGGACAAATATACTGAAAAAATAAACCAGCCCTTGGACGACAATACATACAAAGTCATTCGGACGGATCCAACAGATAAAATCGAAAGGAACCTCACATCTCTAATTAACGCTTCCAGCCTCACTCAAGAAGAAAAGAAAGCTGTTAAACCAAGCAGCTCCAAGATTCTATGCCTCTACGGACTGCTTAAAACACATAAAGAAAATTTACCTCTACGTCCAATAGTCAGCGCAATAGACTCACCAACCTACAAAATAGGTAAATATCTGGCCAAACTTTTACACTCCTTTACAGGAAAAACCGAATCCTTTGTTAAAAACTCTGGACACTTTGTCCAAAGATTAAAAACCATCCAATTAGAGCCCGGAGACATATTGGTCAGTTTTGATGTAGAATCTCTCTACACAAATGTTCCTATAAATGATTCAGTTCCCTAATATCTGACATATTACGAAACAACAACATAGACTCCACCCTACTAGAGTTAATTAAAGCCTGTCTGATTTTCACTTATTTTACTTTCTACGAGCAGACTTCGGGAGCGGCCATGGAATCTCCGCTATCACCTATGGTAGCTAACATCTTCATGGAAACTTTTGAAGAAAATGTCTTGTCTTCTGCTCTTTTAAAATCTAAATTTTGGTGCAGATGTGTAGATGGCAAGTGCATAGTTTAGCCGCATGGCGCAGATAAACTCCATAATTTCCTGGATCATCTAAATCAACAACACCCTAGCATAAAATTCACTATGGAAACTGAATGAAATAATGTTCTTCCCTATCTTGATGTACTAGTACAAAGGAAAGAGAATGGCAAATTAGGACACTCTGTGTACAGAAAACCAACACATACACATCGATATCTCAATGCAATATCATACCATCATCCTTCTCAAAAATACTCCATCATAAACTCTCTAGTACATAGAGCACTTTCAATATGTGACGAACAAGTACTGAAATCAGGAACAGAAAAACTAATTAATGCTCTGGGTGGCAACGGATATTGCGCTGAAGATATAAGACGTTCTATTAATAAATATAAAAACCCAACTCCTCAACAAAATGTCATAAATGAACCTCCTATGGACAGTGTTACCTTACCTTACATACACGGAACCACCAACAAGATTGCTAGATTGCTCCGAAAATCAAACATATGGACAATTTTCAACACATGTAAGAAAATTGGACAATGTTTGAAGTCTCCAAAAGACGCAATTCTATTTCAAACAAAAGGCGTTTACAAGATACCGCGCTCTTGTGGTAAAGTGTATGTAGGTGAAACGGGACGGTCTATATCCACTAGGCTTAAGGAATATGAAAGATGTATAAAAAAAAAAACACATTGTACAATATGCAGTAGCTGAACACCAGAATTGCTCAGGTCACACTTTTAATGTAAAAGAAACTAAGGTGCTGGCATCAGTACATGATTTCTTTAAACGTAAAATTAGAAAATCAATCGAAATTTGTAAATATCGAAATACTTTTAACAGAGATGCGGGTTACAGTCTACATCACACGTAGAAATCGATTGTAACGCTGGATCATGGTTTGCTGAGCACCAGTCGAGTATAAGTACTAGGCTGTTGCTCTTCGATAGTCATTCAGTGTTCCAATTTCGTGGAGTAAAGACCCCTGAATATGTCTCGTGCAATCGTAGGCGAAATGTCGAATAATAATTCCTATTTGACACGGTCTAAATCCTAGAACCATGATTTTTAATAATATAGAAGTTGAAAAATAACCTGAGTGAGATTGAGGTTTATCCTTGTGCTCTCGATATCTTGTTTCAAACTTTCTACGAACAAGAGATAGATTATTCAGGATATCGTAACATATTACACAAAGCGGTTTAGGTTCTAACTCCTCCCCAGTAAAATAAAAACTTATTTTTAAATGGATTCTTCTGTTTTTTCTCACTCCGTTCGCCTATTTCTTTTTTTGTTTGTTGGTGAGAGGGTAGCTCACTACAACTGCTACCCTGTGTTGGTTACAAATCAAGAACTGAAGTAGAAGAAGCAATTTATTGATCATCCAGCTTTTTTAAGACCCGACAAAACTCTTTTTAAGTAACAAATCATCATACATTTAGGGAGCAATAATTGTTTAGGTCGTTCGTTGTGCGCACGCGCAATTTGTAAATCTTTGGTATTGGTTGTCATTTATTTACACAACAAGAAATCACTAAACTGGTTTATACTACTAATATTTATGTACACAGTGTGCATTAAGTATTAACTCGTTTATATTTTTGAATTCACTCGAGGTTCTTAAGTTCATCGTTCCATTCAGTTCGATGTTACTCTTCTTTATATATGTGACAGCGGCTTTTTTATATAGGCACGTGCGAATTGGTGAAAAGTCTTGGTTCGCCGAAGTAAATGTTGCTGGCTTATTCGACAAGGTGCTCGCATTGCTAGAGGCGGAACCACTAGATGCGTTACACATTGTTGCGATGTTTAATTTAAATTTCGCCATTACAATATTTTCTCGCGAGCCTCCTTTATGAAGTCCTCGAATTCCTGGGGATATGCGAACCTCCACTTGGGCAACGCTAATATAAACAAACTGAGTAAGCATGTTCGTTCAATAATTATGTTTTTTCACCACCTGTGCGAAAATTTGTCTTTCATGACTTGTTTAACAACGAAACGTATATCTTGTGGAATTGTTCAATCGCAGTATTGCCAAATTTTTAGCAATAGAACGTAATTACCCAAAAATAATAACCATGAACTAATCCTGATCTTTGCAGATATGTAAAGATACTGGTTATCGAAGGTCGTCATTTAGAGTATTTACTATTGCTAAGATATTAAAAATATCCCAACCAAGCATTGTGATATCTTTTGGGAATAAGCTGAACTTGGATAAAATTTTGGCAGGTGGATTCCTTGATTGTCCAAAGGAAAATAGCATGCGCAGCAAATTTCTTAAAATGATTTGAAAAATTTGTTGAATTTGAGTAATAAATCTAGGTTCATCGCTTGGATCTAAAAATAAAATTAGAGTAGATATTTATAAGAGTTCTTCGCCTCAAAAATGGCTCATACACAATCTTCAGCTGGAAAGCTCAGGCTCGCCATCAAGATGAAGTTATTTTTTTTACAAATATGTCGAGGGGAAATACAATAATAGCAGGAACCTAGTGTAATTTAAAAAAATTACATATTGAAGAAAAATCACCTGATTATTAAAGAAATGACCTTTTCCGTCACAAACTTACATTTTATTTTTATTGTAGTATAAAATATATAAAAATTTCTTATTTTAAATGGAATGTAAGTATTTAATATCGAATTTATATTATACTTTTAACGATCTTTATTATTGTGTTTTTTTTATTGCCTTTCATATTTTTTTTTCAATAGTTTAGCATTTTCAATTTTGGACATAACTTTTTTGCAATTTACTTTTGACTGAGCTTACGTCATAAGTCACCATTGCCCTATTAACAGAATATGAGAATTCTTTTTTTTTTAACTATTTTTTGATTTTAGCTCAACGTTAACGCACCTCGCCATTATTCGGTATTTTTGTAGTCATCTCCGAGAATATGGACTTATTTACGCATTTACCGGGTTTATTGGGTTACGACGGAAACGCGGAAGTTCGTTTCCGTCAGGATTAATTTGTTGTAAAAATTTCTTGCATTATTAATTTTGGTGTAAAACCTAAGTTTTAACACAAATCAGGGGTTGTTGGTGAAGTCCCGCTAAACCTCCTGACGAAAATAAAAACTCTAACCGCCTCACCCTTCTTCTCGCTCACCGGGATAGAAAGGGAATGAGTAAAGCTCAAGAGTTATCGAAGATTAATTAAGTTTTTTATTTTGCTTGGGAACACTTAAAAGGAATGAGTTATTTAGGAAAAGGTTATCAAATAACACTCATTCTTGACTCTTAGTTAAATTTTTATTCTCTTTTTTTTTCAGTACCATTTTTCGCAAGTCAATTTCGGGATTATTTGACTCTCCACTGTCACGTTTGGGTTTATATAACTTTATAGACAACACAAAGCTGACTGTCAATACCAGGTTATCTCCACTCACGTTCTGGTAATTATTTTTAAGTCAGGATGGTTTTTTCGGGACTACTACGCTTTCTTTTTTCTTTTATAGCAGTGGTGACGTCGCGCTCTGAAATCGGGGAAGCACCAAGTCAAATCGCCGCCACCACGCTGTTTATCGTCTGGGTTTCCCCGTATCGGCAATCGAAGCATTGTAGTTTTAGCACTGTATGCTGTATCCTTTAATTTCTTGATTTATTTAAGGAGTTTGGGGTAATATTAAACCTGAAATTTAATATTTAGTCGTAAATAATTTAGAGACATTTTTTGTAGGTTAAACCAACATCATTTTCCGAGGTTATTTGAAAACCACAATTATTTAAAATGAGAATATATTCTCAAGAAGAAAAACATGATATGGTTTTAGAAATTTGGCAGTGTGAAAAAAATTGCTTGCTATTATCAAGAATTTATGCTCAGAAATATCCTATTAGATGTTATTCCGAGGTGCATTTATTAGAACATTTCCTACATATTTTTCGAAGAACAGAAACTGTGATTTATAAAAAAAAACAGTCGTCAGAAACCAATGATCGGAAAAGAAGAAAATGGATTTTTAGTTATGAGATCTTTGGTCAAAAATCCGAATACAAGTCACCATAACATTTATTAAATGACAGAAATAAGTAGTAGGATGATTTCACTTTCTATAATTACAGATTAGTCAAAAGACATAATTTCCATTATTACACTGATAATAATACTAACTTATTTAGAACCGTCGATTGTCAGCACACATGGTCCCTCAAAGTGTGGTGTAGGATAATTTGAACACGTGTTGTAGGTCCACACTTTTTCGATGACCACTTAAACGGTATCCTTTTCCTTAGATTTATTTGGCACAATTTACCTGTACTTTGGGAGAATGTTTCACTAAATATTCGAGAAAGAGTGTGGCTGGAATTAGACGTTGCTCCTGCGTACTTCCAAGTTAACTTCCGAAATGAGTTATATATTCAATATCCCGATAGGTGGATAAGACATGGAGGAACACAATACCGGCCAGGAAGGTCTCCAGATCTAACAAATCCTGATTTTTTCTTGTTGGAATATATTGAAAATATTATTTATGATATACCGTTAAGGATACCAGAAAATACGAAAGACCGAATAAGAACAGTTTTTCGCTCTATATCACCTAATATGTTAATTAAAGTTAAACAGTCATGTCAGAAAAGAGTTTTCTTATGTACTGAAAGAGATAGATATCAGTTTGAACATTTGTTAAAACATTAGTTTTTTAAATTAATTATATATTTGCTATTAACCAATTTTTTTTATCTGATTAATGATTACATATCAAGTATGAAAGTAATAATAACGTGAACTCCGCCAACGCCTCCTTTTCAAAACTAAGTTGCAAAAAAATTGGTGTCCAAAATTGCTTAATTACTAAAAAACTATAGAAGAAAAGTAAAGAAAGCCTTAATATTAAATACAAGGTGTTCTGTTTAAAATAAGAGAACTATTTCGCTTTCATGATAATAAAAATTAAATGTAAGTTATTTTCAACCTAGTACAATTTTTTCAGATCATTTTTATTTTAAATTAAATTGTAATAATTTTACTGAAAAACTAATACAAATGAAATTATTCAGCTTTAATAAGCAAAGCGATCATGCCTCTTAAATTTTGGTTTATCAATTGAAGAATAGTCAGATATTTTCAGAATGGCTTGTCTTAGGTGTATGAAATACAACAAAAATTTACCCTTATTTGCTTGGCAATGTCAAAAAAAATAAGCAATAATATACAGAGCATTTCGTTTAAATTTTGCCAATTTTGGAGTGAAACTTTTATATATATATATATATATATATATATATATATATATATATATATATATATATATATATATATATATATATATTTACATATATATATGGTTATTTGCTTTGATTAAATTAATTCACATAACGTTATGAACACTACTAATACCAAGTAGTTATGTGGCTTATTGTGTAAATGCATAATTAGCTCGCGGTTATGCAATTTACCAAGATAATTAAACAGAAGTCCGTTAATAAATTTATTAAACTGCTAATGAACACCGCCATTTCAGTAAATTAGTAAATTGCTTGACAAATAGCACTGCACTGGGAATATGGACAGCGCTTTCTACGCAAACATCAAACTAATATATAGCTAAAGCTCTATATTAAATATGTTTTGGTAGAGGATTGAATTATTTATTTCACTTTGCAATAATTTAATTAATAAATGTGCTTTTAAAAGCTGGATTTATGTATTCGGCAAATAACTTTAATTCGTTTTAATCGAATTTAGAGAAGTAATATTAAAAATATACGAATGTGTTTATTAAGCTGAGACACCGTGAACTAGAAGTGCCCTAGAAATAGTGATAGTGTTTGTCACACATGCATTAATCATGTTCTGATTAGCCGATTAAGGAAAATAATGTATCTTCTTTCATTCTTATAACCGTTCTATTTTTTCTTGCATTCCAATAACTCAAAGCCAGATCTGAGGCGAAATTGGAACTGAAAGCATCACACTAGAGGAGAATACAACATTCCTTCGAATCCATATTAATCGTAATCTAGATTGGACAAAACATATATCAGATGAATGCAATACTCCTTACGAGTAATGTCAAAATATTTGACCAAGGAAAACTTAAAAATTGTATATTTTGCAAATGTATATTCAACTCTTCGCTATGGAGTGATGTTCTAGGGTGAAAGCAGTGCATCAGAAAGAGCTTTTAAAAGTTAGAGAACAGCATTTCGTATGTTTTCTGGTATTGGTTACTTGGATTCCTGCACGGGAAAATTTAAAACCTTAGGTACCTTAACTTTACCAGCAATTTTTATTTACGAATGCCTAGTGTTCCTCTTTAAAAACAAGGACAAGTTTGAGAAGCATGAAGTTAAACAGTGCTTTGCCACTAGATATATAAGATATAATGTCCGACAGCATCGACTTAGTGTGGCAGGAAGAGGGCCTAGTTTTTTGGCAATTAATTTTTTTAATGCTCTACCGATCGGGTTAAAGTTGGGTGAGGATTTCAAATGTTTTAAGAAAACGGTTTTTGATTTATTGGTTCATATTGAACCATATACGCAGAATGAGTTCTTTGCATTTTTTAAATAAATTTTAAGTGTCATGTCTGATAATAGGATGTTATGTAAATGTTACTTCATTTAATATTTATATAAATGTTTAGATTTAGTGTTTTAACTTAGCTATTTTATTGTTTTTTACCTTTGACGCCACTCATTCAAGTTTTTGGTTTTCTTCGGTACCACAAAACTTTTTGTTGAATAAAGAGATATTTGATTTGATTTGATTTGACTGGAAAAAATATTTAAGTGATTTCTTATTACGAAATAAAATAAGATACTGGACCTCTATTTCCTCTTTACAAATGCTCAAAAAAAATTCAATAAGTTAAATATAGGGTAAGAAAAAAACAAAAAACTGAAACTAGAAGAAAATAGGGCTGTTTTATACATTTTCATAAAAAATATTCTAGTGGGTGTTCCGTACCTACGGTACTATTTCTCCACTTATCATTGGACCCCAAATTTGCCCATTCGGTTAGCTCACGTAGAGTTAGATGGGGGTTATAGTCGATAAAAGCAAGGCGGCATCCACTTTAAGGTTGAGTCCTCCTAGTGGGAAAAAAAGCTAAAATGTGTGAAAAGTAGGAAAGATCGAGTCTAAGCTAGTCACAAAAATAGACGATATAATATTATTAGGTCTATTTGAAAATCTTGACAAAATTTATTTTGCTGAAATTACAAAAGGTTACTAATCAGTTTAGTACAAATTGCCTGAATAATAAAATTGATAAGAAAAGTACACTACCCTAAATTATACATATGTTATAAATCATAATATTTATTATATGTAATATTATTTAGCCCAAAAAGAAATCGCAAATATATCAAATATATAGTACGCTAGTAAATGGCACATGATCAAACCAAAAGTAATGTTACATAACCTACCTTTGACTGCAACCCTTATATGTAAGTTTGCTGCAATTTTTTAGATCTTTCTATATTACTTTGTATACTACCGAGATGATTATGGATTTAAGTAAATTAGTAATTAATCAGAAATATTTCAATATTTCAGTAAAATAATAAAAAAATGTATAACTTTAAAACAGCTTACCTTTAACGCCCTTGATGTAGATCCAGGCGAGATCCAGCTTCTACCATAACTTGGAGCCTCAAGATATTAACGCATAGTGGATTGAGCACCAGGGAAGGGACTGTCTGTTACCACTTATGCTCGGACGTCGGTACCATCTTGGAAGAGATGGAAAGGGGACAAATGGGATAGATAGAGGAAGAGAAACGAGGATCGCCGAAATATCGACGACAATGCGACAAAACATCGGTGGAAGATTGACGAAAAGAGGAAGAAAGATCGGTGGAAAAGATTACTGGAATAGAACAGGCCAGAAATAAACGCCCAAAATTAGACACTGGTTTTATGAATCTCTTTCAGAGAATGAAGAAGGAAAATATTAATTTTAAACCGGGAATGCAAGGATGAAATTTATCTTACTCTAGTTAACATGTGGCCTCATATCTGATTGCCAAGTTCTTTCGCATTTGTGGGAAAACAAAGGAAAAATTCCGTTACAACTTCACCATAACTTCGCAACTTAATTATCAAACTATAACTGCCCACGGAAAAAAATGTTGGTTTAGGATTAAACCAGCAAAAGCCGTTCGAGCAACGCACGTACACTTTGCACAAGATACGTTCTCGCAAAAAAGGGGAGGTATCTATCGACTAATGCCTTATAAAGGACAAAAGACCCAAAAAGATTAAACCTCAACTGCCAACCTAACTGTAGCTCAGAATACAGTCATAAGTCACTAATCTACACTTGGCAACCCTGCCTGTTGGTACTGTATATCATTGTAATTAAGGTGTCACGAAAAACAGGATTTTTGTAATTTTGGATGTCGACAAGCGGAATAATTCTAGGTCAATATGCTAACAAGTACAGGACGTGTATCATATGAATAGCTGTCAAATGCCAAATCATCCACTAGGGGCTCCTCTTGTCTACAACGGAATATTTTGGTTTAACAAGATGTCTCAAAGTCACCAAACCGTCAGGTAAATAGCCATCACAAAATAAAATTACAAGGAATATGATATATTTATTTTGTTTGGTTAGGCAGACGACGACTTCAGGACAAGTACCCCAAAGCATATATTTTGAGTTCGTTTAGTGCATCTACGGCCAACACCATTTTTGTGAAGGAATAAAATACTAATTGCCAGCTGAATCATTATAAATCGCCAAGTAGAATTATAGAGAAGGGATTTCAGCATAATGTAAACTTGAAATATATGAGACTCTTGAAAATATTTAATTGCATATCTCTCATTTCACATGATGTGTCGTCTTTCTTTTCGTGATTATGCTGAATAGTTCATGTTCTTCCCCAATACGTGAGAGAACTTCCTCACTGGTCATTCTCGCTATCCATGATATCTTAAGGATTCTTCTGTATATCCTTATCTCAAAAGCCTCTAATTTATTGATAGCACTTGTGTTTGATCTCCAACCCTACACACCATAAAGAAGTATTGACCATACGTAACCTTTTATGATTAAATGGTTAGATTCTTTTGTTTCTCGTGTTTTGTTCGACACTGAGACTAAAACCAAAACAAATGCCATCCATAAGTAATTATTCTTAAAGTAACCGTCAGGTATACAGTTAAAAGATATATTAAATAAAAGTTAACCTCAAAGACTCGGATCTCTAGACTCTTTTTATTGATATTTGGGTTGGTTACGAATAATTTAAACAAATAAGATTTCCTGTTGATAAATTTTAATAAAAGTAAGGCTAAATGTGGTGGTCGGAGGGGATCTCAATAAACAAGAATTTGACAAGCATAATAATCGTGTAACATTCTGCATGTGTGAAAATTCACCCTATCGAGTAATCATTTGATAAGTCTTAAACTTGAGCTAAACTACTTTGCAGCATAAAATATTGTGTTTGTGTTAATACAAACTGTGTTATGGAAAAATTAGAATTTACACAAATCCCGGACGAATGGCGCTTATTTATAGATTTTTCTAAAATAAGTTTAAAAGCAGTTCTGCTCTACAATGGCAACAGAAGACCGTCTATTCCTCTTGCACACGCAGTTGGCATAAAGGAAACATACACAAGTATGTCACTTATTTTAAATGCAATAAGCTATGGTACGTATAAGTGGCAAATATGTGGTGACCTTAAAGTCATAGGACTGTTAGTAGGTCTTCAGGGTGGATTTACGAAGTTTTCTTTATCTTGAGACAGTAGAGCAACACATAGACATTAGTAAGTAAAAGAATGATTTGCAAGAAATCAATATATTTCAGGCCAAGCTAATGTAAAAAACATACCTCTTGTTGAACCCAAAAAAATACTATTACCTCCATTACACATTAAACTGGGATTAATTAAAAATTGTGTTGTATCACTATTTAAAGAAGGAGATGCGTTTAAATATCTTAAACAAATTTTCCCTAAAATAAAAGATGTTAAGCTTAAGGAAGGATTATTTTTTGGACCACATATTATAAAAATACTAAGGGATAAACAGTTTGACAAAAAATTAAGTAATGGTGAATTAACTGCGTGAAATTTTTTTAAAACAATTATTTCGGAGCTTCTAAGAAACAAAAAAGTAGAAAACTACGAAAAACTTGTAGAAGAGCTACTGCAAATGGGTTGTCGCAGGTCTCTTAAAATACACTTCTTGCACTCCCATTTAAATCTTTTCCCAGAAAATTTGGGTGCGGTTAGTAACGAGCAACGATGGGGGATTATTGTTGGTTTCTTACGTGAGAAAGCGTTCAAGAATATAAACGAAAGTCAACATTTGCAAAAAGTTATATACAAAAGACTTAAGATAAATACATTTTCATGTATATTTTTGTCAATATATTCTGTTATCATTAAAATATTTTTTTTTATTGTTTTAAATTTACGTATAAATATCATAAAAAAATATTCTATATTGCAAAATCTGTATGTGGTGAAAAATTTTCGTTGTTGAATTCGCAATCAGGATGCTTTACACTCAAACGGACAGCCATTATAACATCATCGGCAATATATGCAATAAAATGCCTTATTACACACAAAACGTCGATGCCGTATATGTGATATATTTACGACACCGTTTAACAAGATGAAAATAAAAGACTTCCCTTAATTCACGAATATGGTCTAACTTTAAAACGGGCCGTTGACAGTAGAAGGTTTAAATTGACAAGACTGGTTAATTAGAAGACCTAACCTCCATACCAACTACATGGTGTTTAAGTCTTAGACTTCCCAGTGAATCAGGCTGTGCAAGTTTAACAAGGTTAAAACTAGTAAACATTTTTAAAGGAATTTTCTCCAAATCATAGAATACGTTGAATCTTCTTCTGTCATAATATGACAAATAAAATATTATAGTAATATTTATTTACAGGGAAAGGCTACGAGCTTGGGGAAAGGGATTCGTCTGAAATTTAGCATAGTGTTAGCTGGACAAGCAGGCAAAATCATAGCGCGCACCCCTCAATAGCTACTGCAAAAATCACGTTGGAAATTTTAATGCCGATGTGGCGCCCCTAGTCTACCTACCGCTCGCATTCCAATGTCAGAAGCGGTAGCAGCCTAATCGGTAAGGTTCTTGCCTGCTGCCTAGTAGGTTTTTGATTCAATTCCCGGTAAAGAGCGTTTTCTTTTCTTTTTTGATATTTCCAATTCGTTTTATTTGTTTTATATTATTATTTTAACTTTTTTTTTCATTTTAAAAGTACTACAGCTGAAAAGAAGATCATTAGAAATATAAGGCTTCCCTCGATTCGTCACGCGCATTACGAATCGGATGTCCAATGAAAAGGGCCATTAAGAATCAACCAGGCTAGGGAGTGATCGCACACCTTCCTGTTCAAGCTGTTCTAGAAGCACGTAGTGCTTTAACAGTTTCAATTATGTTGCGACTACCATTTGAAGCACCTGTTTTGAAAGTGAACTAATTAGACAATGTTTTATGGCAAAATTTCGGAATGTGGCGGTACTTAGATTATTAGTGACAAGTCGAAACTTCTCTTCAAGAATGCAATGGTTTATTGCGAATCATCGCTATTAGAAAAAGGCCTTATTACTCCGGAAGCCTTGGACCCGATTCCAAATGAAATTATGGTTATGAAACATCAAATTTATGACATGGTGATGGATATGATCAATAACATGAAGCTGATAGACGACGAGAAATTGATTCGCACCCAGGAAGTGTGTCTAGATACTACATCCACGAGGTTCAGGAAGAATAATCATCGCCGAATTACGAGCCGGAGGGAAGGAAAGCCAAAACAGAGGAACACATCCCGCAGTCTTATAAAAATTCATCCAAAATGGTCGCTTGCAACAATACACAAAAAAAGGAGGCTAACGCTTAAAAAGAATAGATCATTTACTCCCATGGTGGAAAGATGTCAAAAACGAAGCCAGGGTTTTCGACAAATACAACATCATCGATGCGTGGACGTACGACTCCTTTGTAGAGTCATCAAATGACTACCAGGAATCTGCAATAATGAGCTTTAGCTGCTGCCAGTCAATTTCCTACTTTCGACTTTAAAGCTTGGGATTCATGAATCAAAAAATTCAAGTGTAGACATGGAATTCGCCAAATAGGTATCGTGCAGAGAAATTGAGACGATTGAGGAGACTCTTGCAGCAGCAGAAACAATTAGGATAATAAAATGCTACTTTTCCTTAGGCAGCCAATGCCAGTCGGTTTTCGATAGAACCTTGTGTTAAAAGGGAAACAAAAGGATTTTCGTACCAAGGAAGCAAATGTACAAAGTAACGCTCATACACGGCACAATATTCATTGACGCTGTCTGCGAAAGTGCTATGTCTTCAGGAAGGAACTGGGGCGTTTGGTACAAGAGTACAAAAGCAGACGAGTATGCCAAGAAGTACACTAAAGTTGTCATAACATCATCGAAGTCCGGTCAATTAACAACAGCGCTATACAAAAATTTCCTTCAGCTGAGTTTCAAGGCTTACACTGAAAATGAAAAATGCTTGTTTCTCGTTGACTCTTGAGGCTGCCAAACAAATCCGGCCATATATGATGATGTATTTCGTGACAGTAAAAACAGAACCACTTGCACGATCAAAGTCATTCCCACAAAATGAACACCGTTAGTTCAGTCCTGCGATGTTTACTTTTATAGAGGAGGAAAATCTTATTAAAAAAATTCAAAATTGCTCATATTTAAGAGAAAATTCTCGAGAAATTAATTCTCGAGAAGATTGCATAAAAATACAATCTATAGTTCATCACCAGTTATCTTCTCAGATTTTTGAAAATATGATAAAATATGCCTGGTTTGCATCACAACTTTCTCAAGATAGAACGGTTTTCCTAAAGGTCAGTGAAGTATGTTTTCCAAGCGACGAATTAAAGAACTCATATCAGTATAAAAAATTCTCATTTATATGTTGCTCTAGATGTAGATCAGTATTGTGTTTTGTATGTTTTGACGATAAGTATCATTCGGAAGACTGTATGTAATTTGAACGACATATTGGAAAATTAAAAAGAAGTATGACAAAGTAAGTATGTATGCATTTCTCATACAGATAAAATAAAAAATAATAAAATAAAATTAATTGCAAATAACAAAAAAAGTCTTTTTCATGTTCATGCCTCCAGAAAGCAGCATCTGCTCGGTCGACGTGTATTACCGGTTTTCTCGTGGCCGATATTAGGCCTAACTGTAAACAACACTCCAATTTATATCAATTTACTCGTAAGTCGTAAAGTGACACTTTCAACTGTATTAGAAAATTGTTTTGCCAATGGCTTCAATATAATAATTATTTGAAACACTTTTATTTCTACAGGAAAAAATTGACAAAAACCTTCTTGAAGTAGGCGGGCACCTTATCGCTTACGCTACCGCTCCTGCTGATTTTTGAGCACGCGGCGGTTCCTTACGCGTGCCACGTCGGCAGAGAAAATTTCAATGCGATTTTTGAAAGAATTATGGAGAAGTGCGCGCCATGATTTTGCATACTAGCCCAGCTACGGGCTCTATCTCACTATGCCAAACGAATATATTTCTCCAAGGTTGTAGCTTCTCTTTGTTAGATACGTATTATGTTGAAATCGATTTGTAAAAGGAACTCTTTTTAGACCCGTCAAAAAGAGCACGTCCTTAAAGGCACTTCCTTTGTCTTTCGTGCGTTTAAAAAACTTACTCGCATTTCTACTTGCATTAGAAGTAGTAAACATCATTGAGCTTGTTCCACTTGTTCTGATTTTGTAAGAAAAAAAAAACGAACAGAAATTAGTGAATCATAGTAAAGAGTGGAAAATTATTATTATTATTATTTAATTTGTTCTCGATTGATTGGCCTACAGAATCAGATTAGATACAGAAGGATGTAACAATAAATAAACTTTGAGTTAAAATTAAAAGCATCCTTGTTGGTGTGATTTTTATAAATTATTAATTTATGTTAATTCCTTGGGATGAATCGCATTAAATATTTAATTACTTTATTGGTGGAGGTTAAATAATACAGCAAAGTCTTCGAACGGGCGATGCTATGAATAATGTAAGCTTTATTACCGGCTTATTTCTAACGCCGCGCCGGAAACTGAAAATTTTAGAAACATTTACATAACTGCTTTTAAAAATTAAACGAGCCATGCTTATAAAACAGATTTGTTCACTAAAGCGAAGATAATTTTATGTAGGTAAATAAAAAAGATTTACTATTCAATGACAAAAATTCAGCTTTTTAAAAATAAATGTTACATAAGGTACTTAAAATAATGTAATATTTATTAAGCAAATATTTACAATATTACATGTAAGTAACATATGTAGTCTCCAGGTCTAGGCTGTAGTACAGGCCAATCACCTGCCTCTCCACACTGTATAAGGTGATCACCACCTGCTTGACCCACAGCATCTATGCACATTGTGAGCAAAATAACATCATTGCAACTCAATGGAGAGGATGCATAAAGGGAGCAATGGGATGCAAGGAACAATGGATTGTTGACTCTGTCATATGTAACGAAGCCTGTAATAACCGAAGAAATCTCTTTGCTGGCTATTTGGATTATAAGAAGGCTTTGGACTCAGTGCCACATGAGTGACTCACAACTATATTGAGAATGTATAGGATCGATAATCATTTTGTTTACTCATTCGAAAGTATCATGTCTACCTGGAAAACTAGGATCCAATTGCAAGTGCCATTAAGCGACATCATCGAAACTAACACAATTCCAATACGAAGAGGAATATTTCAGGACGATTCACTTAGCCCACTGTAGTTCTGCCTTGCAATGAACCCACTATCACGCCGTTTTAATCCCAACAGACACGGCTTTAGTATTAGATATAACAACGAAGAGGTAGTTAGAGTGAATCATCTTCTATACATGGATGATCTTAAACTGATGGCTGCTACCAGAAACCAGTTGGAACAAATGCTTAAAATTGTAGAGGAGTTCTCCGAGGATATCGGAATGCAATTTGAACTTGAAAAGTGTCGTTTTTGAACATTGTTAAAGATAAGGTACAACCAGGAGCATTTGAAATGCAGAACGGTGAAACTGTAGCTGCGATGGAAACAGAACAAACATACGTAGGTATGAAACAGGTCAAAAGAATTGACCATCGCACTATAAGAGCCGAATTGACAACCGAATTTATCAGCGGGGTAAGACGGGTATTACGAACTAAACTAAATAGTAGAAATTTGTTTAAGGCGCTCAACACGTCCGCTTGCTCTGCACTTAGGTACTCTTTTGGAATTGTAAAACGGAGCAGAACGGACATTCAAAACTTGCAAATAAAAACTAGAACACTTCTAACAAAAGCACAAAAACGTCATGCTCGGAGTGCTTTTGAACGTACAAGGCTTCCAAGACATCAAGGAAGAATAGGATTGGTGGATATTGGTTAGCAGCTCGACCAACAAATATTAAACTTTCATATTTATACAGGTTAGCGGACTCTTCCACGCCACATCGAGCAATATGTGAGGCAGACTATTTAACGCTGCTACAGCTGAGAGAACAGGAAAAGTTACAAAACTTGCTACAGGAACCAATTCATGGAACTGCTGGTTGATTTCAGGACCGATGTTTCCGGAAATGGAGGGCTTCTTATTAGCTATCCAAGACCGGGTTATTCCGACGAAAAACTATCGGAAGCTCATCATCAGAGATCCCTCAATAGAAAATAACCAATGTAGATAAGGCTGCCGACACCAGAGACAATCCAGCACATAACTGGAGGATGCCAAGCGTTTGCCGCAATCGAGTATAAGGAAAGACACGACTCAGCTGCTAATGTACTCCACCAAGAGTTAGAGATAAGCTAAACCTATTGCAGGCAGAAAAAGTGCCTTATTACAAATACAATCCGGAGTCTATTCTTGAAAACAACCAGTCAAGTTATGTTGGGAACGAACGGTTCTGACGGATCGGACAGTTGCTCATAATAGACCAGATATTATACTAACGCATAAAATTTCTAGGTGAACTATACTAATCGACATTGTTGTACCCAATTACAACAACCTAAGACCAAAATTCAACGAGAGGATCACCAAATATAGAGATCGAGAGGTGCAAATCAGAAAGACAATGAGCAATGAATAGCGTCCAAACGATTCCCATAGTTTATCAACAACTAGAGTGATACGAAAGAAGCTCCTGCAGAACATCAAGGGGCTAAGTCTTTGTGAGCATCTGGATAAGCCAATTCTGAAAGCAGTTCTCCTTGCAACCGCGCGAACTATCCGAAAGGTCGTAGGAAATACAACAGACCACCTCAACTAGGACCTGATAACATGGAAAGGATTCCCACAGAGCTTCATACTTTTGGTATCTTTGTATACCTGGTATGAGTCAGTGTTCCTTGAAGGAAGTGCGAAACCGTTTAGCTGTTAATCAGACATAAGCAAATATTTACAATATTACATGTAAGTAACATATGTAGTTTTCAGGACAATTAAATAATATAAATAGAATAAAATTGTGAACTTTATGTTTAACGTAAAAAAGACCTATTTACTTACGAATATGTTGTTTAAGTTATAATGATCTTTACTAGCTGATGCTTATATCTTGACTTAGCTGTTCTTCCTTAGGATATACAAATTCTCAATAAAAAAATTCACAGTCTTTTATATCTTTTTGTATATCTTGGTAGCGTTTCATCTTTTTGCCCACAATTTTCTGCTGTCTCATATTAGTTAGTGGCTATTTAAAAAACTTATAAATAAATATAACAGTGACAAAGACACTCTGGAAGTCGGGTTGTTGCTTTTGGCTCTTGCAGTTTTAGTAATAAACAACTACAGGCTATTTAGGGCTTACCACTACCAAAACTCAGGACTTCAGAACTCAGTTAAGGCTTCTATCTAGTTGGTTAGATTTCACCACTTGGTTTCTATAAAATCAAAAAAAAAGTTTCTTGAAACCCTTAAATCCATTAATAAAAATAAATAGAAATCAAAATTATATATAATGAGAAACTTACAATGAATAAGGGTTGACAAATCCAAGTATTACAATAATTGCCCCTGTTGGCCGCCTTATTATTAAATAAAAGGTAACCATCGAATTTTGAAGATTATGCGTAAAAAGAGCTTTCTAAAATAAAAATTATGAAAAGAATAAGAAAACGAAATATAGCTATTTAAATTGTTTAAACAAATGATATTAAAGTCGTCATTTTATCAAGTGAAAAAAAAAACGGATATTCCCTTAACTTCCCGAAAATAAATGAAAAAATAAAAAAAAGCTTCAATATCACCGATTATACACGTCACGTAATTTATTAAGAACTTCTCTCAACACCATATCGCTCCTAACGAATTTAAAATCATAACTGGAGTTTATTATTTCTTAAAAGACCAAACTTGCATTTCCTCGGAACCCCACTGATGTTCGCTGGTACCTGTTGTAACGAAGAAACTAATTTTTGGGCATGAGTATGTTCGCCGGGATTTAATTTATTTATTTTACATCCAAAAAATCTGATTCTTGCGGAAAAAGAATGCTTAAAGTTTCAATATGACCGGTATATAATTAGATTTACTGTGCTATGCCGGGAAATATAATTTTCCGAGTTTTTCAGAGCGTCCGATCATAGTAATCGCGCGCCGCATACAGCTGTATTGTATGCGCGATCACCGCACGCCGTCACACGTCAGCGTATTGGGAGCTCGGGCCGACTACTTAAGCTCGAGCAGACCATTATTTCGCTGAGAACTGCACGTTCTTCACCCGGGTCAACAGTCCAAACGGACTGGACTGGGTCGCCTGCCGGACCACGCCTTCCTGATCTAGCAATGTAGGTGAGGCTAGGCTTGTGTGTATAAGGTGTTTGACCATACACTTCCTTCCTTACGTCCTACCCCGCTAATCGCTAGCGTTGCCGAGGACTCTTGTAAGAACGGGCAATGTTGTGTCATCCTACTGTCACTGCCGAGGACCCTTATAAGAACGGGCAATGTCGGTTTCTTTCCTAATTTCCTACCGCTATTGGTCGACATTGTCGAGGACCCTTATAAGAACGGGCAATGTCGTTCCATCCTGCTGACGCTATCGAGGACCCTTATAAGAACGGGCAGCGTCAGTTCCTTTATTTCCTTCCTACAGTCACCTATATACACACGCACTGATGCCGTAAGTTTTGTTTATGTTTCCGTATTGGCCACAAACGTGTTTTACCGCCAGGTGCCCTTCGATTTTCGTTGATAAGGGCGCTTAATAGCTGCCGCCCCGACGTTTATCGCCACCGCCGCGAGTAGAAATAGATCACCGTCGCGTGTAGAGACGCCACTTACCGCCGAACGATGCCGGGTTACTTGTTAGACATTCTTTTTATAAAGAATGTAATACAGAATACAGGATCTTCTATAATCGTTTGTTTTATTACCTAGTCCCATTTTTAACATTACGTATAACAATTGGCAGCCGGCAGCTATCATTAATATGCGCAATTGACCCCTGGCTCGCCGTTTCTCCACTGTAACAAGCTGTCCGGTGCATAAATGGGCCCTCGACCACACGAATCCCGAGGGTGGCGCCCGAGAACAGACCACCGAGTGGATGTTTTGACCTTCAGGCAGTCAAACCGTTGAACAGTTCAGAGAGCAGGGATATCTCGATTATAAGTATACCCGTCAAACCGATACCCCTGCGCTGAGCATTTGACCGATGACTGTCTGCACAAGAAATATTCACTGACCGATGTTCCGCTGCCGTAATCAAAGTAGATTCGTAGAGCATGACCTGCTCCCCTCCTACGAAAACGCGTCACACTGTCTTCGTTTCGTACACCCTGTAAGGACAAGGGAAATTTTCGAAAGTTTCGGCCTTTTTGTTCATAGAGAGCGTCAGTCATTTCATGCCGGATATTTCATTTGCGAACGGGCTTCTAAGAATTTTCATCTTATTTTTATATGAAAAACAGTTAATCGAACTAATCTACGTCTTCTAATGACTAAAAGAAAAAGGATACATTTTATTAGCACTTGCCGGTACCACATGCTAAAACTACCCATGGTACTTATCCCTTTGGTTTTAATTACATATCCAGGGTGGAATTTCTTCGACAGATTTTTTTATAAATATTTAAAGAGGGTACAATCTTTTTAGTTTATGTTGTCATAAATTGTCTGGGCTTATATATATTTAATAAAACATTTCAACTACTCAAAAGTACTAAGAACTTTATATTAACAGTCACCAACTATGAGTATCGTCAAATGAGGCCAATACCTTGTCTAATAATGACAGAAAGCTGAAACGAAATGTCTCAATGATGTTAAGGTCCGGTATCCTTAGATTTCGTAACACACCCAATAATAAGGTTTTAGAACAACTCTCATAATGCAGTTAAGAGGGTAAATAACAATATCGAATTTTCGATATGTCAATACTTTTTAATATAATAATATGTTATTTAAGTCAATATATTAAAAAATACCATATATGGACTCAATTTAAAAATAAAAGAAGACCCCAAAAATTAGTTTACAATCCTTATAAAAAATACATTTATGGAATAAATCAAATTTTTATTATTTTACGTCACAAATTACATTAAACGTTGGTCATGTCATCCTTCTTAAAATAGTTCCAAATAATTAAATAAATTACTGCAGAGGACATACGACGGCATTTTTTGCTAATTAAAATAACTGAAGTAAATTAAATAAGCATGTGCTTTTCACAACAATAAAATTAACACCAACTGACATAACTTTTTGTCTCGACTTTGATAATCTATCATAGATAATAAACGCTGCACTCGACATACGTAGTAAATTAAAAAAGAGTTTCAAAAGGATCGTATAAATTAAATAATAGAAGAAAAGAAAATAATAATTTATGTTAAATAATATCGACGCCTATACTTAACATACATTTTATTTCTAATATAAGGCTTTAAAATATGTTAGTAATGAATATTAATACTTTTAAAAATAATAACGCTATATCGATAGCGTCCCATCTGACCTGAAGTAATTTTTGATTTTCACGCTGGGGTTAAGTTTCTAGACCGCAGTTGGAAATTCCTAATTTTTTTGTATCTATTTGTAATTTACAAGTTTTGGGTAGTGTTTTAAATATTTTCTAAATGATGAATAGATATTATGTACCCGGTTGAAAGGAAAATTACTCAAAGAGGTATCTGGGAAAGCGCGGTGGACAGGTGTCCATCACTCTCCATGACAGATTACATGATGCCGCTTTTAAAATCCAACCTCTCCCTGGAGATATTTCTGCCAAGTAAAGAGGATTGGGAGGGAGAACAAAATCTTCCGAAAAATTTATCCTGGTGATAAACTGATGGATTTCAACAAGATGAAAGAACTGGAGCCGGAGTGTTCGGCAGGAGCACGGGAGTTAGAGAGTATTACCCTCTCGGACAATATGCGACAATTTTTACAGCGGAAATTTATGCTATTCTACAGTATGCCCATCTTTGTGCGAGGGACATAGACAGGAATAGAGTAATAAATATATGCTCAGACAGTAAGGCTGCGATATTGGCACTGAAGTCCAGGGTCGTGACTTCGCTACTGGTGTCTGATTGCAAGGATGTACTAAATAGTATGACAAGGAAAGGCTGCACAGTCAGACTCGTATGGATCCCAGGAGACTCGGGCATACGCGGGAATGAGGAAGCAGACCGTCTGGCAAAGTTTGGTTTGGCGACTGGACCATATGGACCCCAACCAATATTACCTATCTCAATTGCTTTTGGCAAAAGGGAATTAAAATCGTTGCTGGAAAGCAAATTTATTGAATCGAGGAGGGGAGCTCCTGGAATGAGGTGTGCTAAGGAATATATAACTGGGCCTAGTGCACGGCATACTTAGGAGCTTCTCTCCTTGAGACGAAAAGAGCTGCGAATTGTGGTGGAATTGTTGACAGGACATTGTCACCTCAGGGATCATCTTCATAGAATCGGTTTCAAATTGACCCGACATGCAGATGTTGTTTGGAGGAGGATGAAATTGTTGGACATGTTCTCAGAGAGTGCCCAGCACTCAACGGACCGAGGCAGAAATATTTCGGAGATACAATTTTGTTACAGGAAGCAGTTAGGCAAGTTCAACTAACGAGGCTGCTTGGATTCACAAAGACGATCGGCCTCGAATAACCTTCAGATATGGTGGGATGTAAAGGGCCCAATGGATACCTAAGCATCGATGATCTAGTATCACCAACCCTTTTTCATTCATTCGTTCATACTCAAAGAGTAAGAAGGTACGAGCTGACTAAAATAGCAATAAGTGATTCATTGTGAAAATTTTGCGTTCAGTAATAGCAGAGTTATCTAGAGTTATTTTACTTTTTTGTACTGAGAGTGTAACAAGTAAACAGGATTCTTTCTGACACATATGTCAATAAGACGCAAAGACGAGGGCGATTGTCACGTTAAATTAAAAAGGTCAATACTAAACGACCACAGCGTACAGTAATGGAGATTGAGGAAATATTAAAAAACCTTTTTTGAATAACCAAGTGTTGAAAACCTAAAACCAAAAATGTCCATGTTAACTTATTTCGGAGGATATTGCAGTGCACATTGCTTTAAAGAAACAAAAATAAAATTTTTGAAAAAATTTATTGATATGCTATAAAGAGATTATTCCTGAAGATTATTTTAATATCATAACATAATTAATTTAAGCAAAGGTGCACTGTAATATCCTCGATATCCTGTAGTTGAAATAGTCTCATATATTTATTTTGCAGAAAATATTTACTGAATATAAGAATAGTTTTGATATTTTTTATCAATGATCATTTGTGGATATTTTCATATCTGAATATATTCTTAAATAAGCATTTGAGGGCTGTGAAAATTATTGATATTTCACTTGCCAGTATCAACATTTTATTAAACTTTATTGTGGCATAAAAACGGTATATATTGTATAACAAAAAGTAGCGAGAAAAAGATGTACACTGCAACGGTGAGACCAATCTTTACATATGGAGTAGTGATCTGGAGCAAAACACCAGTCTCTCGAGATTGGCCTGTGCATGTATAACCTGAACACTGAAAACCTGCCCAATGGCCGCCATCGCAGTAATCCTAAACCTCACACCTCTACATATACTTCTATAGAACATGGTAAACACCTCGATTTATAGGATGATGACAAATAAGGTCACAAAACGAAGACCCAACCTCTTATTCCAAAATCAACAAATTTGGGACATGCCCCAAGATGAAATGAAAAAGAAATTAGACTTTGTGAAAAACTGCAGCACAAAGTTGAGTTACAAGAGCGAATGACACAGAAACACCATTGAAAAACTCAGCAAGAAATACATTATATGATATACAAATGACTCTAAAACAAAGGAGGGAACTGGAACAGGACTGTATGGACCCGGAACAACACAATACGAAAGCTTGGGTAAGTCACCAAACATTTTTCAGGCAGACATACATGCCATTAGGATATGTATTCGATTTAAAAATGAGAAAAACTATCACGGTCAAGAGATTATCATCATGTAGGATAGTCAAATAGCCATTAGTTCGCTGAGCTTTCAAGTTATCAGCTCCAAGATGGTCTGGGAATGCCTAGAGGAATTAAATGATTAGAGTAAGAATAATAAAGTTAGCCTTATGTGGGTATCGGGACATATCGGGATAGAGGAAATGAAATAGTAGACAGACTCTCGAGGAAAGAGGCTGAGACACCATATCTGGGGCCAGAGTCTTTCTGTGGATTCAGTAGCATCGTAATGAGGGGAGAACTGCAAGGATTGAGACAAGGAAAGATACTTCTTGGGAACCACTACCAGAAGAGAATCAAAGAATGCATAAGCTGAAGTAAAAACCAACTCAGAATTCTGACAGAGGTCTTGGCGAGGTATTGCCACCTAAAGGGACACCTCAAGAAACTTGGACTGGTAGAAAGAGAAGAGTACAGATTCTGCGAGGAGGAGGACGAAACCTCTATTCATATTCTTTCAGAGTGCAGCGCTTTAGAAAACTCTAGGATGCGGTTCTTTGGAACACACCAAATCGAAGAAGGGGAGCCACCCACCTTGAAGCCGTCCAACATCCTAAGGTTCTTGGCGGAAATAAAACTGGGGGACCCACTTTAACCGATAAGGTAGCTTACGACTTAGCAGCAGTAGGCGGGCACAATAGATCTACCAGACCTCAACTCTACAACTAATTTTGGACAAAGTTGAGAGACATAAAATACGCAATCAACTATATTACATCTGTCATATTGAATTTTTAAGAAATCATTTTAAATTCATAATTTACATCCTCAAAAACGCCCCTATACCAATTTTGGACAAAATCGAAACATGCAAAATTTGTATTCCTCCATATTGATTTTTTTTTAAATAATTTTATGATCGTTGTGTACAATCCCGGAAACTGCCCTATACCAATTTTAAAGAAAATCGAATATAATTAATTTTTTTTTGTCCGCCATATTATTAGCTCCATCTTGGATTTTTCATGTTGTTCATTATTTCTAGACAAAATTGCATATCTCTATCAGAATTGCTTTATAAAGGTTCTCTAAGCTACGTGGAAATGCATTTTATTTTCTAATAGGAATATTTTAATGATTTTTTCCCTATTATCAAACACAAGAGCAAGTTTTGGAAGGGAAGTCCGTAGTTCCCGTTGCAGGGCAAGCATCATATCCAGGGATTTATTGTAATTATTAGCTATTTTGGTAGGCTTCTACATTACGCATATGTTCAAAATTATAGAGTATTATATTAGGAGTTGATTTAAAAATGGGCTCTCGTTAAGGGAAGGTTTACTTGAAAAAATCTGTTGCTTTTTGAAATGATATACTGATACTAATACAACTAATGCTGGAAAAAATACCACTAATGTTGGAAAAAATCAGACTATTAAAACATATTTAGGTAAATATCTATTAACGATGGAAACTGTAATTTTTAATTAGGAGCGAGGACAAAATGAGATGCTAAGAATGAAATATATTATGAGTTCGTTAAATTAAACTGTCAATATTTTGTAACTGGTTCAATTTTACCCACAGCATATACAACAAAAAATAATTTTTAGAAAAATATGTCATTTGACAATTGTCGATATTACTGGCATATGGAATGTACAATCAACTCGAAGAATTGTAGTTCCGAAGGTTTAAGGAAAATGGGGATGCCCTTAATTAGGTCATTCCGGAACATATCTCTATGCCTGTAGAAGAAATGTTAGCACTTTAAGCCTTTTTACATATAATGCCATAAAATATGTTCAGTTAATATATCTGACATATTTTCTTAAAAGCGATATAGGTTAGGACTTCACCAAGAGACGTAGTTCGGTCATCGTAATTTTACCTTCATATATCTTCTATGACACCATTGAAGAACTCCTCCATTTGGAGAATATCATTACTTTAAAAGAAACGTAATTTTTTAACCGACTTCTAAAAGAAGGAGGTTCTCAATTCGTCGCGTATATATATATTTTTTTTTTATGTATGGACACCGATTTCTCCGGAACGGCTGCACCGATTTGAATGAAATTTTTTACGTTATATAAAGGAAGTTGCTGCGGTGGTCCCATATTTTTTTAGATGAAATTGGTGCAGTAAAATCCAAGATGGCGCTTACAATATGGCGGCCAAAAAAATTAATTTTGTCCGATTTTCTCCAAAATTGGTATGGAGGAATTTTCGGGATTGTACCCAACGATACTGAAATTATTTTTAAAGAATTCAAAATGGCGGATCCAATATGGCGGACAAAAAGATTTAATTTGGTCCGATTTTCTCCAAAATTGGTATGGAGGAGTTTTCGATGTCGCACATGACGAATCTAAAATTATTTTTAAAAAATTCAATATGGCGAATCCAATATGGCGGACGAAAAAATCAACTTTGTTCGATTTTCTTTAAAATTGGTATTGGGGAGTTTTCGGGGCTTCACATAACGAATCTGAATTTATTTTTAAAAAATTCAATATGGCGAATCCAATATGGCGGACAAAAATATTTAATTTTGTCCGATTCTCTCCAAAATTGGTATGGGGGAGTTTTCGAGGTCGTACATGACGAATCTAAAATTATTTTTAAAAAATTCAATATGGCGGACCAAAAAAAACAATTTTGTCCGATTTTCTCCAAAATTGGTATGGGGGAGTTTTCGAGGTTGCACGTAACGAATTCAAAATATTTTTAAAAAATTCAATATAGCGGATCCAATACTGCGGACAAAAGAATTAATTTTTTCCCATTTTCCCCAAAATTGATACGGGGGAGTTTTCGGGGTCGCACATGACGAATTCAAAATGTTTTTAAAAAAATCATTATATCCGATTTTTTTCAAAATTGATTTGGTGGAGTTTTTGGTTTATGTAAATAGCGAATATAAAATTATTTTAAGAAAATTTAATATATCACAGGCAATATGACCGTCTAGAAATTTTCAATTTCTGGATATCATCTAAAATTGGTACTAGGGGGCTTTGAAGGATTTAGATTTAGATCAAATTAAGACGTTAAACTTATTTTTTTGAAATTCAATATGCGGATCCAATATGGTAGGTTAAAAATTTTACCTTATTCGCATTTTTTCAGATTTGGTATTAGGGGGTTGGGGGCGGTGTATTACGAATATGAAGTTAATTTTTTACAATTATTAGGTTGATAAGATACAATATGAAGGAAAAAAATTTTACATTTTCCGGTTTTATCTAAAATTGATATTGCTGGGTTTTTGTGGCGTATACAAGCTCAATATGCAATATAAAATATATCGGGCTAAGAAACTTACGTCTGAAATTCTTTAAATATCGATATTAGAAGGTTTTTGACCCTATATCACCAATCTAAAATTAATTTGAAATTTAAGATGGTGAATTTACTATGACAGAGTAAATATTTGTTTAACACAATTTCATTGGTATTTGGCGAACTCTAAGTCAAAGAATTTTTAGTGGTTCATTTTAGGGTGATTTATAATTTTGGATAAAATGGGTACTTTTTTGTGACCTTGGAGTCATTGCGAGGTACAGTAATATCGATTGGTACTTAGTTCAAATAATTTATGAATATCATAATGAATTCAAAACTAAAAATCAAAAAATAAAATTTTTATAAAAAAATTGAACCGACTTCTAAAAGTGCGCTAAAAAGTGAAAAATAACTAGAAATTTTTATATGAAATTGAAATTTTTGAAGTCGGCGCCAAATTATTTCTAAATGAAATAAATAACTACTAATGTATACAAATTATGGTAAGAAAGCAATTGCTAATAAAGTATTTTTAATCTGTTTATGCAAATCATATTTTATCAGGTACTAGTTTGCGCCGACTTCAAACATTTCAATTTCATATAAAAATTTCTAGTTATTTTTCACTTTTTAGCGCACTTTTAGAAGTCGGTTCAATTTTTTTATAAAAATTTTATTTATTTCATCGACATAGCACTTTTAAAGTGTATTCAAGAATTTCTTTTAGTGAATAACATAATCGGAGAAAAATAGTTATTATTAGATTTTACATTAAAGATAAGTGCTTTTCATTGTAAAATGATTATACTTTGTTTAGTTTTAATTAGGTCTTAAATCAAAGAGTAAATGTTAAAAAGATTTAAACAATGAAACAATTTAACAATATGTCATTAATAAACAAAACGAATTCATACTGTACCTTCTCTGCTTCAGAATGAGAGCCCTAAGCAATTCTCAACAAATCGTTTCCAGGAATACTAATTAAAATGCTAATTAGGTAATACGAACGGGATTAAAATATAAATTAAGAAATAATTGATAATATTATTGTAGTTTATAATTATTTATTTAGTATAATAACACTTATTGTATAATGGAATATATATATATATATATATATATATATATATATATATATATATATATATATATATATATATATATATATATATATATGTATATAGGGTTTTAGGTATATTTTCTACAAGTTCATATTTTATTTAAGTAATTTCACCTTTGTTAATTTCCTCAGGAGCCGACTATGAAAAAATGTGTGGAACTTTTTAGAGAATTCGATTTCCTTATTTTTAACATCGGACGCCTAGATAGAAGGTCTAGAAATCGCCGGATTATTCCTTTTTCAGAGAAGAGTCTTAGAAGAAAATGTATAAGTTAAATCATATTAAGCAAAAAACCGCAGTAAAATTCGCAATAATAATAAATTTCTGTGAATCAAGAACACAAATAGTTCTAAATATCTGCTAGGTTTAATAGCTGTACTCGACGATGAGTCCAAAACAAAACTAGTCTATTGCTTTAAAATAGTTAAGGTATATATATATATATATATATATATATATATATATATATATATATATATATATATATATATATATATATATAGTCTTCTCTTGTCTACTACTACAACAAAGACCAAAGACCAAGATCAAACAAGGAACAAAGCTATAATACCATACATAAAAGGAATAACAGACAGAATCGGAAAAATCTTAAGAAAACACAACATACAGCCCATATTTAAACCGCAAACAACCGGACATATCATCGACTTCGAAAAAACAAAAGAAATCGCACCAGTACAGAAATACAAGGTACGCGTCATAAGAGAGGCACTAGAAATCGAGAAAGCGGGACAGCTAAATAAACGAGACGATGCTACAATTTTTTCATCTACATGGAAAACATTAATAAAAAATCAAGAAAGAAAACAAAAAAATCAACGAGTACACGAGAGACCTGCATACAAGAACAAATTATATCGCACTCGGGAGAGGGGAGGAGCCTGCGAAGCCGCTCATCCAATCAGACAGCGAGCCAGCTAAACAAAAATCGAAATTCATCAGAGGCCACCATCAGTTCTCAGAGAGTAACGAGACGAACCGCACTTGAAAATGCCAAAGGAGATTTTGGCGAAACGTCGTGAAAACGATTTTTTGAACGAACGGATTGTAACCCGGAATAACCAAACTATTCATTCTACCATCTATGAAAATCTACGATATAATATATATATATATATATATATATATATATATATATATATATATATATATATATATATATAAAACTAAGAGGTTGGATAATTTTATGACTAATCCTTCCAATAAATATTAATTTGGTTTTCTTTTCAATTCAGAAATTACAGGAGAAAATGCCATGCCGACAGTATTTACAAAATCAGTTTCCCCACAAAAAATGGTAAACATGGTCTATATTATATTATACCAAATTCAGCGTTTGTTTAAATGCTCTTGACAAAGACAAGAAGATTAACTGAAGGCAGTTGTCGGACTTGCATTGTTTTTATTTTTGTTTGTTTACACAATATTACGATTAGGTTGTATTTTTAATGGTTATCAGGTATAAGCATCATAACTATGTATTTTTTACGTTGAATTTAAATAATGTCAGTTAATTTCTTGTTGACGTAATTTGATTTTATATAAATTGTATTAAGGTCGTAATAGTGTATTAAAATATATGTAAATTCTTGCAGTTTTATATTTTCTAATTTAAAAGGATTTTTATGTGATTTTCTCACTGTAATTTTTTCTTCATATCCAAAAGTTAAGTGAAAAATTTTGAAAAAAAAGTCATATTATATTTAAACCTATATCATTTTCTCAGAGAACGTTTTAGGTTACTAACATGTATTTTCTCGTGTGAATTTGCTTTTACAGTTTTGTGTTCTTGATTCACAGAAATTGATTGGTTTTGCGAATTTTACTGCTGTTTTTTACTTAATATGATTTAACGTATACATTTTCTTCTAAGACTCTAATTTCGTTAATTTTGCTAATAATTTTACTCTTCTAGTTTATGAGTATTTCTTTGATTTGAGAATACAGAATTTTTGATTTTGCTTTATGATCTGACAAATGAATTATCATCTATAATGTCTTCGTTGATTTACGATAGGTTTAAGTTTTGTCGACGAATAAATTGTATTGTTATATGCTAAAATTTCATATATCATTTTTGAAGTAAAAACTTCCTTATGCGCGCTGAGCACTTTATTTTGTGGGTACTGAATGAGACTGAGTCGTCACGCTTACACACAATTTTTTTATTTTTTTTTGATTAACAGATGTCTTATCAAATTGAGTACCCAAACATGCTCGAAAATGGCAGATTGTAATCTTTTAATCAATCGGTTCGATTTTTGATGATTGGGGGCACAAAAAGTTCAATAACAATGGAGTTTTCTAATTCCGTCCTGTTGTCGACTCTTTTATGATGAGAAAGATGAAATAAAAATTATCTATTATCATAGTGGAAGTAAAAGATTTCAACGGATATGCCTGCGCATATAAAGAAAAACTATCGGTAATGGTCAAAAATTTCGTATACCCCAAAGTATATGTATTCAGAATTATTATTTCGGAGGATTTTGATGCAGTAGGTGTTATAATCATTTGCATTTTAACGGGGTTCTGATCGTACTTAGTTATTTGACAAATTTCCTAATCATTTATGCAAATTTGAATAGAGTTCTGGCCGGTAATATTTATCACATTTTTATCTAGTTTCATCTAGTCGTCTAAAATTAGTTTTTCTCTAGTGATAATTTTGGATTATTTCGGAAATGTCTTGTTTACGAATATCATCAGTAATTTCGATAAGCAACGTTTGAATTTTATAGATGGTCATTTGAAATTTTTTCTTAATATCTCGCCGAACAGTTCGTAGGTATTTAGGTTTTCAAAATATAAATAATATAACTTGACAGAAATGATGGATTCTTTTATAAAGTTAACAATGTCTTGCTCGAAATTGTTTTTTTTTTTAATAAAATGAATGATGAATGTAGCATTTCTTGGATGAATATTTGATTGGCGCCATAATTTACTAGTACATCTGCACTAGGAATTCCTACAATGAGATCTTGTTCATCGTTTAAATAGACAGTAGCGTCGTCGTCATCTTTTACATCGGAGTTATCTAATAATTCATTGATGCACGTTGTCATTGTCGTTTCGTATGTTAACTTTTCTTGTCCATTGGTTGTGTTCTCGGGATTTATATTACCATACTGAGCAATTTTATTAATGCATTTACCTAAATCGACAGCACTTTTAGCATCGATTTCTGTATGCGATAGCGCGTCTGCATTTCTACTTTATTTTATCTTTTTATATAGAATTAAACTCTCGAGGTTTTCATAGTTGTGTGATATTTTTTGGGTGAAATTCTTATTTTATTATTTCTCATGGACGTTTTCATTTTAATAGTCTGTTTCCTATCCGGAACGACAGTAATAAAATTAAATTGCGTTTGAATTTTATAAAGACATAATTTTATTCTAATAAAGGGTGTTTTTTATAGAGGTATAGAACTTTAAGTTGGCAACACTTTTTTAACTGGTGGCCATTTTGTCAGCTGTCAAGTGATTTATGTTTAGTTTGGTTTGGCAGTTCAACATGAATAGACTGACGCCTGAACAACGCTTCCAAATTGTGCAAATTTATTTTGAAAATCATGGTTCTGTTCGAAATACGTATCGCGCACTACGTCCATTTTACGGTCAGCATAATCGTCCATCAGAGCAATTAATTCGATTAACTATGGAACGTTTTCGCACCACGTTTACTCTAAATGATAATACGCATCCACAGAGACGTCGTACAGTGCGTACAGAAGAAGTCATTGCTGCTGTAGAACGTAGCGTAGAGGAAGACCCGAATCAGTCTATCCGCCATCGTGCACAGGAATTGGATATGTGTCTATTCACTTTATGGAAGATTTTGCGGAAAGATCTTGGTTTGCGTGCTTACAAAATCCAACTCGTGCAAGAATTAAAGCCACACGATCACCTAGCAAGGCGTAGATTCGGTGAATGGGCACAAAACAAGATTGCCGTTGATCCCGATTTTCATAAGCGAATTTTGTTTAGCGATGAAACTCACTTTTGTTTGAATGGATACGTCAATAAACAAAACTGCCGTATTTGGAGTGATGATAATCCTCAAGTGTATGTTGAGACACCGTTATATCCAGAAAAACTGACTCTTTGGTGTGCTTTATGGGCTGGTGGAATCATTGGTCCGTATTTCTTTAAAAACAATGCTGGTCAGAACGTTACAGTCAATGGTGACCGCTATAGAGCCATATTACTGACTTTTTCGTTCATCAATTTAACAACCATGATGTGCAGGATCTGTGGTTTCAACAAGACGGCGCAACATGTCACACAGCTAGTGCCACAATTGATTTATTGAAGGAAACGTTTGGTAACCGCATAGTTTCATGTTTCGGACCCGTAAATTGGCCTCCAAGATCGTGCGACTTAACGCCGCTAGACTATTTTCTGTGGGGATATGTGAAGTCGCTAGTCTACGTCGATAAGCCCGAAACGATTGATTACTTGGAGGACAACATTCGCTGCGTTATTGCCGATATACGGCCACAAATGTTGGAAAAAGTCATCGAAAATTGGACCTTCAGATTAGACTACGTCCGAACCAGCCATGGCGGTCATATGCCAGAAGTCATATTTAAATTATAATGCCAGAAGGTTATCTTTCGAATAAGGTTAGTTTCATGTCAATTTAAAAAGTTCATCTTTGTTTTATTCCATTTCAAAGTTCTATACCTCTATAAAAAAAAACACCCTTTATAAGGGGCGATTAATAGGTTTTATCAAAATTGAAGTGAGCTTGAATTATTTTTAAATTATCAAGTCCTATTAGTTCATCAAGAGCATCATTACATTTAACGGGGATTATTCTATTATGTTTCTATGCTGATTTTTTAAAATATAGTTAATAAGATAAATAGTTCAGTTTTGATACAGTTTAGGTAATAATTAAAAGCTAAATTTGGATTAATAAAAGATTCTGAAAAGGTAATATATGAAAATTAACTAAAAAATAACTAAGTTGGCGTTATTTAAAGATATTGTTGTTTTTGTCAACTGAGAGGACCTGATAGATTCTTGAAAAATTCTGATATTCCTTCTCAATTTGTGGCAGTTTATTATTAACGTTATTTTGTTCGTAATAAGAATTATCTCGTGGGAGGGATTGTTTCTGCGTTATACAGCTCTTTCGCAATATATTTTAATTGAGATTGGTACGAAGTACCTTGTCCTTGCAGATCATTACTTCGTTTAAAAGTTTGCCTAGTAGACAAGGTCATTGATATTGGTCTAAATAATGGTTTATTCGGGTGCGATTTTAAAACATTTCTATACTTAAGAATTGTTAAATATTTTTGTGGTTGAATATTGGATTTTGGCTTTAAAGGTATTGGTTGCGAAGAAAAATTTGGTCTAAATTGATTGTATTTGTTATGTGTATTCTATTAAAAGGTTTAAAATTTGGCGGTATAAAATTATTGGTATAAAATTGGGATCTCTGATGTATATTTGGATTAAAAGTATTAAAATTTTGTTTCACAGTGCGTGTTCCTAAATTTTGCATGCTGTTTGTGGTTTTTATTTGGGTATTTTCAATATTTTGCCTGCGGCATTGATTTCTTCGTAGACGCCTATGTAGACCGACAATAAGTTTAATATTTCTGTCATAGAAATATTGTGGCGATTCAGTTTCCAATTGACTAAGCATTACCCAATCCTGATTGAGACAGCTTTTATTGCGTCTATCTGCAAAACTTTTTGACAGTATATCTTTCAACTTGACCCAGTTAGAATTATTTTGTATATTGGTGATTAATTTAAAGTTCTCTGTAAGCTTGCCTACTAAAAAATTTGAAAAATAAGTATTGAAACTCAGAATTTTTGCTCTCTAATGAAATCTCAAAATTTTACCATGACATATAATATATTATTACCAACTATAAATGCCTTACTAAATCCTGGCAACACTCTGTAAGGTACCTCAGTTCAGACTTACCTAATGATTCTCCTAATGCTGACTGGAGTCTACCTATACGCTAGCTCATCTCAGGGTAGATTTGTTGTTTTTATATTTTTCCACTATTTTTAATATATTGCCTGTGTAAGTTTTATAAATGACTAAATCGGGAAAAA
The DNA here is from genome assembly GCA_034092305.1 of Diaprepes abbreviatus. Lineage (NCBI taxonomy): Eukaryota > Metazoa > Arthropoda > Insecta > Coleoptera > Curculionidae > Diaprepes > Diaprepes abbreviatus. The sequence continues at coordinate 13,750,681 of JASJET010000122.1, forward strand.
TGCGCCACCAAATTTTACTTTAGAATGAGCCCTAATGATTATACTACGAGCAATTGTAGTAAAGAAAACTTGGAAAAGAATAAATATTCAATATGTCATATCCGGGTAAATAAATCACAGAGTCTAAGTATTTAAAAGTATCCTAATTTAAAATTATAGGAAATAAAACCAATTAAATAGAGGCCAATACATTTATTCCTCACGGTATACTCCTTCCCAGATAATAAGTACAACCCCTGGAAAAAGTTATCACCAGTGTGAATTATTGCAAGCTCCTCTAATGGGGCTATCTAATAGAAGTGCGATTACAAATGTTAAATTGCAATAGAGAAACCTTGTTGACTTAGTCGAAAGTTATTGTCTTTCTATGACGTAGCAAAATGTGAATATTAAACCAAAAGAATAGTAAATTAAACTTGACAGTGTCCTGCACAGTGAACGGCAAACCGATCCAAAAGTAAATAAATCAACCACACTTGGAAGGTTTACGTCGACATAGCCTAGTTATAGAAGAAAAGGACACACTCTATTTTAAACTAGACTATCAACTTTGCAGTAATAAAAAAAAATAAGCCATATAAAAAAAACTACAAAAATGTCTGCAAAGAGAAAGAATTAGAAAATTGATACTGAAAGAGTGCACAAAAAAAAAATGATAGATAATTACAAAAATTAGATCATAGAAATCAACTTATAACTGTCGCTTAAGTGGTTAAAATCTTGACAAAATTTTATTGAAAAGTTTGTTACAATTTTGTACATAATAATTAGTTTCCAAAATATCCAATTGTTAAGCAATTAAAATTGACAATAAATGTATCATTATAATATTCATTATTTTAAACAATAATTAAATGGTTAATTGGCCGCTCTGGGACTCTAAAAATGGAACCATAATAAAAAAACCTCAATTACAGTAGAGTATCGCAAAAATAAAACATTTAAATTTGAGGTTGTAGCGCAACGAAGTCGACTGCGTTTCACCTTACATAGTTTACTGGTTCGCCGCAAATATATGATATGGTAAATTACCAAAAGATAAATATCATTAAAAAAAATATTAAAGTCCAGATATTTAAAGTCTATTAATTAGAAAGTTTCAAAAACATATACACAAGAATCCCCTACCTGTTAGCCCTCTAGGTAATCGAACAGAAAACTGTGTTTAGATAACTAAACGATTCAAAATACAGGTTTAATACCCATTAGGCTTAACAGTCAGAAACTCTTGTGTACATACTTTGGCTAAAATTAGGCACTTAGCTGAATCACTTTAAAACAGGTGGTTGAACAAGGCCTGTGACATAGACGGCTTCCCCAGAAAGGACGTTGACCTGGCTCAATATGGAGATTGTCCCTTTCAGAGGCCCACAATCCCAGAAGTGCAGCACGAAAACCCAAACTGTACATTATAACTATTCCAAAAACATATTATAGTTTACCCAAAGACGTAATTATTCCAAAGACATAATTATTCCAAAGACATATTGTACTTATCCTAAAGACAATACTGTAGTTATACCTAAGACCCTAAAATAAAGAAATAAAAATTCCTACTCAATCAGTCGTACAAAAGGCCTACGCAAAGCCTAGCTAAATTTTGCTTAAACACAAAAACTGATTGTTTCAAAATATGTACATACCTCGAACTCAAGAAAACGGTGGCATCTGCTAACTGATAAGCCGTTGTTTCTGGCTGGCTGAAGAAAATAATCGCCAAACTGGCTGTAGAGTGAAACGACCAAAATCACCAAAAATTGTTTGCACCCCGACTCGGTTTTGTTACATTAATCGGCCTTTTATGACCAAGTCCCTTAACTTGGGAAAGTAGTAAAACTAAAACCACGTCTTCACGCTCTTGCGTCAGATAGCCAAAAGAGAACGATTTCTCTCAAATCACTAGCACATTTCTTCCAACGGAGGTTACCAAAAAAACTTTATAAAAACGTCTATCAAAAATCTATCCAAAAAAAAAAATAACCTTAATCTCGTAGCCATAATCTCGAACCCTTGAAATTTATCATACAATTTGAACTACTTCCGGAAAATATATGCAAAAATTCTTCTATCTCAATTTTAAACTGGCCAGTACTGAAATCAGACAGAGACAACCAATATCTTAATAATCTAACCTGCCTCGTCCTACAAAATGAATACCCAATAACAAACTACTTAATGGGTTCGAAATATTCAAAAATGAAATCCATTTAGTTCGAATTAGTTCGAGATAGTTCGAGGGTCAAATTTACAATATTATAATTACCAAAAATTCTAACGAGTAAAGTAAAGAGAAATATCCAACTAATAAACTAAAAACAACATAATGAAAAAAATCGATACTATTTTATTTCGAATTTAGCATTTCGATTATATTCAACTGATGTGCTATCTTATAGGCAACCCTAAAAACTGTCACGCAATCTCGTGGAGCTGACCATTTAACAGCTGATATGTGACAATAAATAAATATTTACTGAAAAAGGAAAATCAACAAGAAAACAAAAAAACTCTATTTATATTTATCCAAACATTAAGAAAACGCTTTTCCCAATATGTGGTACATTGTCTCGAGGTACCTAATGAAATTTACAAATTACAGAAATATGTTAAGTTTCGATGTCAATCAAAATTTGTAAACAAAAAGGAATGATCTGAATATAGATGAAACCAATATTAATGAATGAAAAACAAAAGGTAATCATTAGTTTTATAGTAGAAAACATCGTTTACTGTAAATTTACGTACAAAACAAAAATCTATTTATGACTTTAGTAATCTGAACCTGTAATTTAATCTTGAAAAATGTAAACAAAATATTTATTATTTAAACCCAATTTTTAACCGTAACAGTATTTTGGAGAATTCTGGGTATTTATTTATTTATTTACACTGATCGACAGTACCAGAAACCCTATTATTAGACAGTAGAAAAATAGAGTTATATAAATCGTAAAATTATATACATAATACAGATGGTACAATGAGTATAACATAGTCTATAAGTCAATCACAGATAATTGTATATAAACGATTTACCAATAGAATAATTGCACTAAAATATATCAAGTTTGTCTTTCCGGCGATCATAAATGATGATCTCCTCATCTGATGAGTCCAGAGAGAACGAAACCAGCCCAGAGGGTGAGCTCCACTCAATCCAGGTGTGTCCACAACGTTAGGTGTGCCACCGATGGGATAAACCCCAACCCAAATACTTTTAGGTATCATCAACAACTTGCATGAATAGAAGCAAGTTTGGGGGAAAACGTATTCAGACCGTGCGCAACGCAACCGCATCATCAGAACCTTTGGTCTATGAACTGGCCGGAGACCATGAGGTACTTGTGTACCCGAAGCGTTTTGATGAATATCAGGGCAATATTTCGTGTTTCATTCTTGTAGAACTCTTCATATAGGCTAAGAAGCTTATTACACTTACGGAACATATCAAGTATAATGGGAAGAATTATAATATATTAGGTCTTGGTTTCGGCAAATAGAAAAATACTGGGAATATAGTTATCCCTGGAACATTAAAATGAACTTTCGTGAGCAAATCAGCAATCTTGTTATTAACCAGTTTAAACAAAAATTATACGAGCTCCGTTACTGTACTTCTCCAGAGTAGTGAAATTAAATCTTGTCAATGAGAGGTGTAGTAGTCAGTGGATAAAATCCATCCTATTTAAAGCTTAAGAATCTTAAGAAACGATACTGAATTCTAATTTTTCAGAGTGTACGTGGTAACACGGATGCCAGATAACTGAGGCATATTTCTATTTGTTTTCTTCAAGAGCATAATATAACGTGCTTATGACCTGGAGCGACTAAAATTCATGACTAGATCTTACTAGAAAGCCAAAGCGTTCTATATTATTTATATGATTGACAAATGTGAGTCTGCAGTCAAACGTGACTCTTAGGTCTTTAATGTGGTTAACTATCATTAGAAAAGCATCATTGATCCCATAATCATTCAGCAGGGGCATTTTACTTCTTGAGAATGACATAACACTGCACTTGTCTACGTTCAGAAGCAGTTTGTTTTTTAGACACCAAGCATTTAATTTCATGAAATCCAGTTGAAATTTCAAGCACTCGCCAGGATTCCGTATGTCCCGGAATATCTTTAAATCATCTGCATAAAGTAAGCAACTATTATTCATCCCTCATGGAATTTTTTTTAACTCTTTTTTTTTTAATAATAATTTACAGAATTTACAAGTTTGTAGGTATCAAATTTTACATCTGTCCCTCTTCTTTTTTTTCTTATTCATTTTATTGCCATAAAACTTTTTAATCAAAGGTTTGACAGACCTATTTGCTTAGTAGGATTTCTATCAAATATTGGCAGGCAATTTAAATATTCAAGCTTTAATTGGTAAGGAATTTTTTGATTTTTAATAAATTAATAGCATAATTTATACTACTTTTTCACCTCCTTTGCCACTTGATGATTTATAAAGATTACAATTTAAATTATTTAGTTATACGAAATGCCGAAAAGTATTTTGAACAAAAGTATTTTTTATTGAATTTGAATTTTTATTAAATAATTTATTAGAGAACTTAATTTAGGAAACATTTTGAATTTAGAAAGTAGAGTCAGAGCCCGCTGAGTGATTCTAACAAATTATCAATATATATTTACAATTGCCCTTACTTAACTAAGTTCGTCTGGACTAATCAATTACTTCTTGCGAAAAGGACGATTTGAACTGGTGCTTGTCACAGTTCTTCAATAGATTGGAGTTTCTGAGTTTCAGAAAGCCACTCTATAGAACAGCGTATACACTTCAGGAAAATCATCATGTTCAATGATTGATTAAATCTATAAACGAACTTGATCAAAGTATCCTACCGACTGCGCTAGTTAATTAATTGAATCCAGAAAATCATTTTTAAGAATATACTTTAGTTTATAAATACTAATTTTACTGTTTTACTTTTTGTCTGTTTGTTTTAAACTCACAATTCCCGCAATTTTATTTTTTACTAGTTTTCAAAAATTCTGATTGACTCTGACTAAAAGGTTACGCATTATCACAAATGGTATTATAAAAAAATTATGCACAATCAGATAAATAAATGTTTTGCACTTTTATATATTGTTCACAAAATAGGGCGACATAACTTATGGTAATTATTCGGAATACCAGAAACACTGAATTTTTACGTACTTGAATCTAAAACGACCGCGCATAGTTTTGTAAAAAAAAATGTTTTTCAATTTTACACCTTATTTTGTTCCTAAATTCTTTAATATTTGCATTTTCACTATAACACAAAATTTACTTAACATTTTATTAAAATAAAGAAAACACTAAAAATCAAGTTAAAGAAAAACTTAATTACAATTAAAGGAGGCGGGCAAATTCGTTTATTATTGCAAGATGTTCAACGACTATACAATTTCAATTCGAAAAGCAATTCAATAATTTCCTCTAAACTTTTTTCTTAAAACTGAACATAAATAGTAGAAAGACTGATTTTTGAAAAAAGATTAAGATAAATAAAATGTCTGTATGGTTAGAGTGGCTTATCAAGTTGAAATTAGAAGTGTTTTGAAATTTAGTCGAGCAAGTCAAAATTTCCAAAATGAGACGTGTACCATGTATTTTTTAAATATATAGAACAAATCTATCCTCCCTCAGGCAATAATAATTTTGAGCCAGATTTTTTATATATTATGTATCTTCTTCTTTTTCTTCTAAGCCCATTAACGTCCACTCCTGGACATAAGCCTCTCCAATGGTCTTCCACTGGGATCCGTCTCTCGCCTTCTGGTGCCAGTCTTTTCCAGCAAACTGTCTTATATCATCTACCCATCTGCGTTGTGGCCTGCCACGATTTCAGTTCGTTTGTCGCGGTCGCCATTGCAGTAATTTACTCGTGCACCTATCGGGCTGTTGTCTAGCTATGTGTCCCGCCCATTGCCACTTTAGTCGTGATATGCGTTCACTGACGTCAACTACTTTTGTTTTTGATCTCATTACTTGATTTCGTATTTTATCTCGTAACGAGATTCCCAACATTTGTCTCTCCATAGAGCGTTGAGTGACTCGGAGCCTATTTGCGTTTTGTTTGGTTAGTATTATCGTTTCCATGCTGTAAGTAGCAACAGATAAGACACACGTGTTATACACTTTCCGTTTAAGGTTGATTGGTGTGTTTCTATCTCTTAATATGTACTGCAACTTTCCAAAGGAAGCCTATGTCAGCCCTATTCTCCTTGTTATTTCCGCCGTTTGATTTTCTTTGCCCAGTTTCATGACGTGGCCTAAATAGATGTACTCTTGGACATTCTCTATGGTTTCATTTTGAATCTCTATTTGTACATTTGTGTCAGGGCTCATTAACTTAGTTTTCCCCAAGTTCATCTTAAATTCCACTTTGCTCGCTTCTTCATTGAAATCTTGAAGCATTTGTTTTAGCTCTTCTGGGTTGCAAGACATGACAACAACATCGTCGGCGAAACGAAGATGACTAAGATAAGAACTGTCGACTCTCAAACCTTTCTCATCCCAATTTAGTTTTTTAAAGACATCCTCTAAAGCTAGCGTAAATAGTTTCGGAGAGATGACGTCTCCCTGAAGCACACCTCTCATAACGTTTATTTTTTCGGTTTTTGTATCTTCGTCGATTTTAACCTGTATAGTTGCGTTTTTATATATGTTCTGTATGATAGTGGTATACCTGGAGTCAATTCTAGCATTACTAAGTGATTTCAAGATCGCCAATGTTTATATAGAGTCAAAGGCCTTGTGAAAATCTACAAATGCCAGGTGTATAGGAATGTTATATTCTTCGGTTTTTTCTAGGACTGTGCGTAGGGCTTGGATATGATCTATCGTACTAAATCCACGTCGAAAGCCGGCTTGCTCCACAGGCTGGTAATAGTCAAGCTTTTCAGTCAGGCGATTTGTCAAGATGCAGGTGAATAGTTTATATAGGTGGTTTAATAAACTGATAGGACGGTAATTTTCTATATTTGTTGTGTCCCCTTTTTTGAAGAGAAGTACGACTTGTGCGTTATACCATTGCTCTGGTACTCTACCTTCGTATAAACATTTATTCATCAGTGTTTGTATCGCTCTTTCAAGACTGTCTCCGCCCATCTTTAACATCTCAGTTGTAATTTGATCCTCGCCCGGATATTTTCCATCCTTCATCTGTTTTAGTACTCTTTTTATTTCATCTAACGATATTTTCGGGAAATCTTCTGATCCTACATTTCTTATTTGTTTTACTGTTTTTGTCCACATAGAATGCTTCCACCGCCTTTATGATATCATCTACAGGTGTGTTACTGTCACCGCTTCTCTGTTCTTTAATTTTGTTATTTTGGTTCATCTTCTTGAGAGACCTGACCTCAAAACTTTCATATTTGCGTTTCTTTCTATTGTTTCGTGTATTAATTTTGTTTTGAACATTCTAATGTCTTTCCTTACTTCTTTCTTGATATTTTTATTTAGTCGTTTAAAATCCTCTGTATCTCTCTTAGTTAACCTTCGTCTTTCCATCATCTCTAATGTATTTGCACTAAGTTTCTTGTCTGTAGTTTTCCTTAATCTTCCACATACTTTTTTCATTGATGTTTTTATAGTAGTTTGGATTTTATCTATCATTTCATTGATGTTATGTTCTTCCAGAGTATTAGCCGATTTCAAATTATGTATCTATATATGTAAAAATGGTTTATAGAAAATAAGATAAAAATTAAGAAAACGGATTATTACAGTCCGTCCATTTGTCTATATGTCACAGTTTCATAATTTCGTGAGTACCAGGCGTTGTCTACTACTAATCAGTTTTTTTATATTATTATTTTTGTTTTACTTTCTACAAGCCATTTATATAAACGTACATATTGTATAAACCTGAACTAACTTGGTTCATCCCTATTATTATTTTACTCAGACTTCCCCTCCTAAATAAATATTTTACTGAACAGCCAAGGAAATGTCGACCAAGTTTCAGAACGTTCCCACCAATTTGAACGTTTTATGACGTGATACTAAAACTTTTACAAAAATTAATGAATATTATGTCAGTATTTGTCCGATAGTATCCTTATTACCTTTTTTTGTCACATTTTATGTTATAATATTGGAATGAATACAATTAGTTACAATTTAAGTTTTCCTTTCTCATCAAATTTATAAATCACGTGAACTTCACGTAATTTCTTTATAGATGATAACAGATGTTTTTTTCAAAATGGAAAGCAAATTTTTCTTAGTTTTTAATGAAAATTCGTAATTTTCTGAAGTTTTTTAATGTTAATTTTGTTAAAATATGTTTAACTGTTGTGTCGAATGTTGTACTAAAAGTACCAAAATTTTAAGTTGTAGAGCTCAAAAAAAGTGAAAAAAAAATTTTCGGCAAAAATATTTGCAATTTCCAAAATAAAGCTCAGATTTATGTTTTGCTATCCAAAAGTATGTCAAAAATAGGCAGTGTTTCCAGAATTCGGAATAATTACCTTCTTCTTCCCTCTTTAAAAAACTTCAGGAAATCAAAATGTTAAATACAGGTAGATATCAATTTTATAGATAGAAAGGATTTTAAAAATTAATTTATTCTCAAAAACTAGTAAGGTCTTCCGAGCTACCAACAAAAATTAAAAATAATTTTTTTTATATAAAAATAAATAAGTTGCTTTAACTAAATGTTATCATAGTTAGAAGATAAAGAAACAACTGTTATGAACTTGAAATCAGAGGTGACTTAGGGTTAGGTCTACACACCAAATGAAGAAGCTGAACATCAGCGAAAAATGAAAAGTATCTCTTCAAAGAACCTATGAATCGGAAAATATGTTATAGTCCGAAATCCAGTAGTGCAAATATTCTTACCCTACATAAAAGAAAATCAGTCAATAATTTTAAAAAGCTGTGTTTATTATATATTATTATGTCTATATTTAAAATATTTTTTTTTAGCTGAGTTTGTTTTTTTATCGTCTTTCGACGAACAGCTGGTTTTGAAGTTAGAATAGCCCCTTACGAAAATATAAATTTAAATTCAACGGCAAATTTCATAAAATATTCGAAATTTAAAGACGAGCTAGCGCACAATGGAAAACTAGATTACTTTTCAGAGTTTTATATTTAAATTTTTTTTTGATAATGTCTAGTGCTTTTTATCATATCACACTTAAGTTTCGGATCAATAACAAACATGAATAATTCTTTAATCCTGAGTTTTTAATGACATCGGAATATTATCTCAGACAAAAGTTTACATACAATTTGTTTACATACAATTTACCTACACATTATTTTTCTTATTAAACAATTTTTGTTCCATATTTTGTTATATTTTATTTAAATTTATTTTGTACCATATTTTTACAATGTCTATATAAATTTCACTTATTATTTAATTTCTTTACAAAATATATAGACTTTTGAAAAATAGCGTGGGCATTTAGAAATTAAAAAATCATAGAACTGAATATTTTGCAAGAAAATTAAAGGGCTTACTAATTTGCACTGTATGAAAAGCCATCAAGTGCAAAAATCCTTGAACACCAAGACAATAATTAGGAATTAATTGATGACACTGAAAACAAGCCAAGAAAACATAAATCATGAATTTTCAATTAAGACATTAAGAAAAATCAAGAAAGTATAAAACAGGAACTAAAGACATGAGAAAGGAAATTAAGAAAAGTCAAGAAGTAATGAAACAAGAACTGATAGATATGAAGCGCACAGAACAAGAAATGCAACAGAAGATTAGCAAAGTTAGAGAAGACGTACATGGCCAAGTAAAACACGAGGTGACTGGAATAAAGAAACACATGCAACAATTATATTTGCAAATCGAAAAGATAGCCAGGACAGATATAATAAAGGTAAATAGTGTTCCTGCAACTATTGTGATGAAGACACTTACCTACGACTGCAAAGTATGTTAATTTACCTATGTCCGTTAATTTGGGAAAGCACACCTCCAAGAAGTTTATAATCCCCTACTCCAAGAAAAAATAAAGCAAAAGTTAGTGGTATATAAATTTTGGGGTGTGGTAATAAAATTAATCAAATCATATTTAACAGATAGATTTCAGCACGTGGTTGAGCGTGATGGGTTTGGTAATTTGATAAGGCCCGAAAAAACTTTCTTGAAAAAGCGTTCCACTGGGTTCCATGTAGGCAACGCTCCGGTATATTTTATACACAAACGAGCTGCCGGAAGTGTCACTTAAAAGCATGGTACTGTATGCGGATAAGATCACCTTAATTTTTGTTAACAAATATTATTAATACACTGGAAAACCTGAATGAGTACCTTACATAAAATAACTTATTATTAAACATATCAAAAATGTCAATAGCAACAAAATGGAAAATATAATATAAACTGACTATAATGGACAAAAGTAATGTGATTTGATACAGCGTTTTTTCTGAATATGCAGTTGGATCATATATTGAATTGAAATGCTCATATTGATGGGACTGCTTCTTAGGTTGTCGGATTTGTTTATGTTCTTCGGGTTATCTTCACGAATGTTTTTACGCATACTAAATCATAGTATGCGTAAATTCAATCCAGACTGAGGTATTAATTGGTATGTTGAGAAAATTTTTCAAAAATTTTTAGTCATGGTATTAGAGAAGCGTCGCGTTCGAAATACGTACGAAACGAAACAATGAGAGATCTGTCGAAAAGTATTCAACTGTCAGGTTTGTAAAAGATAACATGGATTTGTTTGCTGAATGAAACCTTAGCCATGACCATTACACTAAAAATAATGGAAAGCTTTATTGTCAAAAGTGCAATTTTCCTTATATACAGAAAAATATTAAATCCTTAGCAATAAAAATATTCAATGTATTTTTTAGAAAATAAGGGTGCTTTCATAACATGAACTAAAGACATGTGTTAAAAGATATTTGTTCACAAGATCAGGTTACGCAGTAGATGAAACTGTTTCATGACAAAAATGGAAGACATTAAGTATTAGTAGTTTTCACAATTTATAACCTCTATGATATGGTTTCACACCCTTCTAGGATCTTGTATATAACATAATGTGTTATTTGGAACTACTCTCTATCTAGGCACTATATTCGTCTTTTTTACCCTTATATTCATTCCTATTCTACTTAGTTAGTCCTATATAGTTTTTCCTGTTGATTTGTTTTGGGTTTCGCACATACAATTATGTCATCCGCGACTACTCGGTTATCTATATATACCACTCTGAACTTGTGGTATCTTATGTTTATTGGTGTTTGTTGCATTATGTTAATTATATCGTTCAATGTTATGACAGATAATGCTGGGCTCATAACTTCACCTAGTGTTAGTCCGTCTTTTACATTAAATGTTCTTAATTGTCGGTTGTCCTTTCTTCTATTATTCGCCGATTTCTGAAGCTGCACGCTGCTTTATACAACTGCTCTTTTACTATATTCATAGATCTCTGTTCTATTATTGCTTTGAATATTTTTAGTACTATGCAGTAAAGTGATCCCTCTATAACTTCCTCGCATTCTAGGGTCATTTTCCTATTGGCATGGATATTCCTACTGTCCAATCCTCAGATATACTTCCGCTTCTCCACACTTTATTAAACATTTCCATAAGTATTTCTTTCCCGATTTTTCCGAAATTTTTCAGCATTTCGACCACTATCCCATCTTGTTTAGTCGCTTAACTTTTTTTCAAACTTCTTATTTATTCTTCTATTTCTTCCATATTTATGTCGTCTTCCTTCTTACAAGGTTCTAGGTCTATTCTATTACTTTTTTCTCTGGTCTCAGTTGGACTTAACTAGTTGATAGTTCTTCGAAATGTTGTTTTAACTTTTTCACAAACCTGTCACTTTTGTCAATGGTAATCCCTCTTTATCTTTAACTATCTCTGTTCTTTGTATTTTTCCTTTTTCTAGTAATTTTAGTGTACTGCAAAACAGTTTTTATTTAGTTCTGCTACCTTCCTTCATTTTTGTCCAAATTATTCTCATGTTCTTGTCTTTGCTTGATTAACCATATCCTTAAGCCAATATTCTTGGTTACTTCTATTCTCTAAAACCAGTCTCCGTTTTCTTATTTAGGTATACTTTCCATTTTTCATTATTGATTTTCATTTGTTCCTTTATCTCTTAATTCCTTCATCTTTATGATCTCTTGTTTCTGTTTATTGCAAAATTTCCACCATGGCGTTGGGAATTGTGATTTCTCTGAATTTTTTCCAAAACCCATCCAGTTCCACATCTGCGGTCAAATTTTGTAATTATCTCATCTCTCCTCCTTTTTTTCTCTGTTTTCTCTTCATTTAGTCTATATGTCTTGATTGCTGTTTTGGTTTATTGTGCAGCCTGCTGTTTATTATTGTTCTTCGTGCACGTCTGCTTTAAAATTCATTTTAGCAAGGCCCATGTTGTCGTCACTGTGCATTTCCGTTCCTCGTTTAACCCTGACATCTCCTGTCTGGTTTCTATGTTCTCTGTCAATAAACTTGTAGTCTATGACTGATTTTTCTTTTCTACTTCCTATCACTCTGGTGTGCTTGTGGATATATTTGTATTAGAAAAATATATTCAACATTATTAGGTTATTTTCAATGCAGAAGTCCAGCATCCTTTTGATGTTATTATTCCTATGACTTTCTCTATACGTCTTAGTCGCTGACATTTTCCATTATTGCTTCTCCCTACTCTACTATTTGTATCCCCTAAGATCAAGTGCCTCCATATTGCTTTCTTTGTTAATCCATTTAATTCGTCTCAGTATTTCGCTTTCAATTCTTTCTGTTTCGTGCTAATTTGGCCCATATGTTTTAGGTTCCTCTACTAAATATTTTCTTAATTTTTGATTTTGTTAACATACACATTGCTGCTCAATTCGTGTTTTATACCCAACCGTATAGGAGTAGATGTTCTTAGTATATCCTTTCTTTTGTTAATTCCTTTTTGCTTGTTTCAGTTATTGCTAGTATATTCAGTTTAGCTTTTTCAAATTGCATTATCAATTCTTGCACTTTTGCATTAACGCTCCTGATATTCCAAGCAGCTGCCTTTATCCTTACATTTATTTCTGTTGTAGCAGGTTTACTGTTATTTTCTTGTTCGATCATCGCGTTATTCTTCTTCTTGACCGTGTCTGTTGTCTGATCTCTTTCCTCTTTAGCTTATTGTCCATCGATATATTTTCGTTACTGGAATCGTATTTCCTTATTCTGTTTGTTCAATTCTTTGTTCCATTTCTTCTACACTACAGCATTCTCCGTCTTTAGTCTTAATTTTTTCCCATATCTAAGTCTCATGATTAGTTGTAATTTTTTGATATCCAACTTTTACTGTCTTCTCTCTCTCTCTCTCTCTCTCTCTCTCTCTCTCTCTCTCTCTCTCTCTCTCTCACACACACACACACACACACACCTCATAACAACATCAAAGTGCTTAGAACATTTGAAAGTATGGAGAACATCTGACTGTTTCAATCATTAGAGTCCATTCGTTATATATTAAGATTACAATGTAATATATTTTACTACGTCTCTTGGAGTTTGAGTATTTTTTTATTCTAAATTTAGTTTCCGGTTTTAACCAAAAATGGTCTTAATCTTGGCTATTAGAGGCCAAACAAGTAGCGTTAAAATATTTCACTTGGACCACTTGCCGACCCCTTTAAGCTAGCCGAACAAAGCTCTAAAAAATAGATGATCTATGTTCTTCTCCCTGTGTAAAACTGGATTAGGTGATGTTTAAAATATATCACTCGCTATTATATGCCAAGATTGAACGCATATATTGGTATTTCTTTGCATTTGTATAGTTATATTTTGTTGCAATTTATTTTTAAAACCATATGTAATACAGTAAAATATAACTAATACAAATAAAATGATTTCAATATTGGCACTAATTAGCAGAAAATCTATTGTATTTGAGTAAATTCAGCTTAATATATAATCCTGTTGGACTAAACTGATACGTTTCTTGTTTATGAATAGTATATTATTCCAGACCTTATAACATATCTACAATGTAATAACTGTGACCTTAAAAGGCAAGGATTTAGAATATGTAACATTTTACTTAAAGTTTATAAATGTTATTTGTGACAGTAATAATGCCGTAAGAGTAAAAGAACAAGTGAGAAGTATATGTTACGTGTTATTCTGGAAGATAATTTCAACATTTAATTAAGTTTTTATTAGCTTAACACCTGAAAATTTGTTTCCATCTAATAAAATAAACTTTCAGTAATAAAAATTTTTAATTTACAAAAGCATTTTGAAAAATGTAGACAAAGTTCCTTGTGCTAATTGTTACATTTTCATCACGTCACACGTTAGGAAGCATTCGACGTAAAATCCCTCTAATCGAGCATACCGTTGGATAAAGAACTGGACTAGATCGTCCAAAGAGAAGATTTACCAATTCACGTTATGGCTCTTACCAGACAATGCCTTAAAAAGTACAAACTTCTTGATTGACAGAGAGAAATATAGACAAATAGATGGCGCTGCCATTGGCTTATCACTATCTCCAGCGGTTGGAAATCTACTCATGATCTATTTCGAAACCAAACCTTATGAAAAATCCTACTTCAAACTCAAACTCTAGTGTCTATTTTTAATATGGCTCAATAGCAATCAATAGCTCTACTGTTTCCACGATTTTCTTAATTCTATCCATCCGGTACAGTTCACTCTAGAACTTGATGCAAATGATTAGCTCTCGTTTCTACTCATCCTTGTGACAAAGACAATGGACGGAAACCGTAAACATACAGAATATCGAAAACCAACCCACAGGGACAGATATCTTCATGCTAATTCTCACCATCGTCCCTCACAAATAGAGAGCGTGTACATCTTAATATCAAAATTCCTTCGTCTAATTGAAAACCTGGCAAAAATACAAGGAACCATCACACATAAAAAGGGCCCTCAAATAACTGCAAACAACCAATCATAAATAAAGCACTACAAGTACAACAAAAACCTACACAAGAAATAAAACCATATGACAAAAATAGACAAAACATTATACTTCCATACATAAAAAGCTCAACAGATAAAATCGATAGATTGCTCCGGAAACACAACATAACTACAGCTTACATCTCTAAGAGACCCAAAGGACAAAATCGATCTAAAAATCAAGGAGTAAATAACATCACATGCAGCACCTGCAGTAAAACATACATAGGCCAGATCAGTAGAAAAATATTGGCAAGGTTAGAAGAACATAAAATCAGCATAAGAAACAGACATTTTTCATCATCAATTAGGTCGAAACAGGACACAAAATTGATTTTGACAACTGCCCGCAATCGCTACTATAGAACATTACATTGCAAGAATGATTTGCGAGTCCATCGAAATTGAAAACAAGGTCCCTCTAAATAAGAGAAACGATGCACTCCATCTTCTTTCTACCTGAAAATTCCTCTCAAGTGTGATTATTATATCGGCACGGTATCTGAGCCTAGACTGATATTAGCAATGACTCTTAAACATAGCGTGAAGTCAACGCAATGCAATACGTACGATCTGCGATCGAGTATAAAGCTTGTTGCACATTAAGATTTCCTCAGTTGATCTTCAATGAGTAAGCACAGAAGATACCATTTGTGATTTTTGAATACTTCAATATTAATCCGAGATGAGATTCGTTAATTCGTTTGTTTTTTTTTGTAGAAATTTGCAGACGTTCCACTAAAAAGCCAGTTGGCATCTTCTGTGCTTAGTGGTGTGCTAGATAAATTGAGGAGATCTTAGTGTGTAGCGAAGGTCGTTAATCAACAACCCGCAAGAATAGAAGATGCCAAATATAGTGATGTTATTTTGAAGTAAAAGTCTGAAAAATTTTACAAGGAACTAAACAAACGAACGGGTGTAATCCCGGAATAATACCGTAAAACACTAATATGTACTGAAGTTTCCTGAAAACTTCCTTGTTAACTGTATTTTAATACTCAGTAGTTGGTTACTCGGAACTCGTAACTTCGTTACTCAACTTCGCGATAGTATGTATGGCGCGTAAAAGCACAACTTTTTTTCATTAAATCTACTTTTTTTTCAATAATTCTCCATTTTTAGGAGACAAATAACTTCATATTCGTATTTGGCGACCTCAAAAACATAAAAGAGGGTAGTTGTAAGGAATAGAACGCCGATGATCACTACCTGGATATTTTAAGGATTCAGCTCACCCATAAGAAAAATTCTTAAAAAAGGATAGTCATGTTTAGCCAAAATTTGAGCATAAATTGGCAATTATAACAAAATTATAAAATAAACAACAATATAATAAAATAGAAATAATGAAAATTTTATATAAAGTTAGAGTTTATTTTAGGTAGTCACTATCACTGACTAGTAAAGAGTTTTTTTGTTGCTTTATATGCGATTGAAAAGCTAGATAACCTCTTAATTAGTACGTAAAATTACTAAGACGGCGAACATAGTAAATTATAAAAGGTGTAACAATATTTGTATATGAAAATTCACAAAGTTTGTTTAATTGTATAAGTTTTGTATTATTAAGGGCAAAACTTTTAATTACATTGCTAAAGCAACCAGTAATAAAAGGGTAACTTTCAGATACTGTATAAAGTTTAAAATTACCTATTTGGATGGATACAACTTTGTTAAAAAAGTTTTTTAAAGAAATATTAACGGTACGTTTGATAAGAACAAATGAGGGATCCAACTTTACTCCTATTACCTTAAATTCGATACCTTTAATGGTCTTATAAATATTAACCAAAAAATTCACTCATGTTATAATTATTATGTAACCAAAATAGCTAGGCAAAAATTCATTCATTAAACAAGTAACTTTATCCAAGTGAAACTCATCGAATTGAATGAAACTTGGCATACTCTCTTGTGAAGGTTAAAACTAGCCCCTGACAGTGTATTAAAAGTGAAAAGAAAGTAACGGAACAGCTAAAGACCTTTAAAAGGATGATTTGTTTCGTGAAGGTTAAGATCATTGTTGAAGTAATTTTCAACAAGAAATCAAATCGTGACCTTGAATTTGACCTTTGCAAAGACCTTCATGATTCTTTCAATTATCTTTTCTTTTTCGTGACCATAAGGTCTTGAACCATAACCCAGAGAAACTATATATGATTTAACGGGTCAGAAGCATCGCTGAATCCAAATGTGCATTTAGTTTTGCAAAATTAATTGGTTTAAAGAGATTGTTTAAAGAAGTTATTGCAAATTTATCTTTTTTTCTTGCAAAATAAACACCAAAATTTGATTCTACGCGAAAAAATACGTCCGATTTAGTTGTTGTAATTTTTCACATACAATTTGTTACAGATTATTTAATAATTAATTACGTAATTTTAATAAACCCAATAACACTCAGAAGGAAATGAATAGTTATATATGCATAGCTAAAATTAAATTTTGAATTTCAATTTGGCATTAGTGTTGCAAAACTAATTTTCTTAAACAATTCGTTTATAAAAATTTTGCAAAATTAAGAGAAAATTTAATTTCAGCGATGTATTGGACCCTTTCAATTATATATGGTTTCTCTGGGTTTAAAACCTTACGGTCACGAAAGACGAAAAAATTGACCTTTAAATAGTCATGAAGGTCATTATAAAGGCCAAATTTTTAAACATATTTAGACGTAAAATTTACTGCTCTTTTGATTGCAGATGTTAAGAATAAGGGTTTTTATTTGAAAAATAAAGTTCTAATTCAAGGTCACCATTTGATTTCTCGTTAAAAATTATTTCAGGTATGACCTTAACTTTTACCAAACAAATCATCCGTGAGAACGTCTTTAGCTGTTCCGTTTCTTGCTTACCACCCTTTATTACGCCGTCAGGGGTTAGTTTTTACCCTTAAAAATGAGTTATGGCCGCTATAAAAAAATATGTGTCTAATATTTTTCAATGTTCTACGGGTGTGCCAAGTTTCGTTCAATTCGGAGTTACACTTGGGTAGGTTTACTTGTAAGTCTCTAGATCTTGTTATGTATTGTAATGAATTGCGACGAAAATTGTTTTATACATTCTAAAAACATAGTATTGAGTTTTTAATAAATTCAAATACACGTTATTGTATTGACATTTTTGGAAATTTGAACTGTTACCATCAACTAGAAATCTGGAATGTTAAAAAACCGTCTTCGAACAGAATTGTTTTGTTTACATGACTGTCTTTTCCTTCTTCTTTAGGTGCTGCTCTTAACGGAGATAGGATATTATCATTACTAGCGTAACTTGAGCTACATTCAAACCATTGACATAGGTTGCGTAGCTATGATATTTTTTTCAACCTATGCCCTTAATTTTGTATTGCTTGATATTTCTCTTACCACTTTATAAATCTGGTACAGATATTCCTGTTTTCTTCTATTTATCTTGTTTATAATTTCACATTATTTGTATAATCTTTGGAATACAGTTTTGCATGATATTTTGCGAATCGGTCGGTAACACCACATTTTGAGAGCTCCTATGTTTTTAATTTTTTTTTTGTTTGAAAGTCGAGTTACAAGTTCTGTCACCAGCCTAATTTATTGTCTGCTTAGATGCAGAATTTTACGGCTTAGTCTCCTCAGCAAGATCTTGCTGTGTCTGTGGCCCGCAAAGTGGTTCCAGTGGGTCTGGTGTTGTTGATTTGTTCATCAAAATAGCCACCCACGATAGCGGACATAGTAATTCCAAATGCTAGCTCTGGTTCAATAAATGGAGTGGCAGACCCTTGTCTTGTAACTCTGTTGTGTTTTCCCAGAGCGATAAAATTTTGAAGATAGCCCCAGACCAGTTTTGATGTATTTTACAGATAGTTGTGTTTTATTTCGGTTATCTGACTTACTTACCTAGTGTATAACAAAGAACAATGAAATACATAGGCTTCAGGAATGATGTTTATTTAGTAAATTTATGAAGTATGACGCGCAATACAACAACTATTTAAAACAAAACAACCGCTCTATTTTATTGTCAATGAGTAAATGGACAAAAAATATAGACAAAAGAAATAATGGTAGAACAGCACCATGAACTAAAGCCTCACATATCCATATTTGATTCATGATAAAATTTCAAGAAGGAATAAATAAACAACAACAAAGAATTGGGAATGCTACAAGACAAAATTTAACTTTTATTCATGTAAAAATATATAGATATTAAGTTGAAATTAGAAAAAAAAACGTAGAATCCAAACAAGCTATTAAATTTAAATATTAGAATATATCCTTAGTTTCTTAAAGATTGTTCGAGAGATTTCAAAAAAAAAATCGATTTTTTTTTGTTTGGCTAGTATTATCTGTGGATACGCTTATGTTCAGGGTTATACATTGAGATGCTTTTGGCAGTGCTTTTCGACAAATCATTCCACTACATAAACAAAATAAGAGAGGTGACAAAATGCATCCCTACTCTATTTCTCGACGAATCTCAATTGCATCTGTAAACTTACCTTTAACTTTCACTTATACTGTTTCATTTTAATATATATAGCATATAATTTGGATGTCCTTTCTGTTTTTATTTTTGCTCATAAAATGGGTCCTAGATATTGTACTTTATTAAACGTTCATTCCAAACAAGCTTTGTTTTGTTCTCATACCTTTTCTAAATACCATTCGAGTATCACTTATACTGTCTCTCAACTTTTAAAAGAAAATATCATTTATCATTAACCTTATTTTGAATCGTAATAAAAGTAGACTGAAGCTAATCTTTTGGTATTATTCTGAATCTGTGTATGGTGTTAAATATATCTAACATTCTTGTAATAGATTTGCTATTTAAGTAATTCCAGAGGAACCTCATCGGGTTCACCTGTTTTCTCACTCTTTGATTATTTGTGCGCATGTTATACTTTCTCTCTCATTTTATCGAGCCCATTGTCTTTTCTACATTCATTTGAAATCTCACCTCTGTTTCTATTTTCAAAAAGATTCTTTATATATTCTGCCGATCCATTCTTTTTGTTGTAGGTCTACTATAATTACACCATTTGAATCTAATAGTTGAGCAGCCATTTTTGATTTTTATTTTTATTTCCTTATTATTTTTTTGCATTCCGAAGCTTTAATATTTTTTCTCTAGTTCCTCGACTTCTTGGTACTATTCGCCTAATCATTTTTCTTAGATTTTTTTATTTCCGATTTTATCAATTTTTCGGTTACTCTAATTCCACTGGGTGTTTTGTCTTGAATGATTTTCTTCCATTCATCAGTAATAAGATTTTTTCTGTCATCCATTCTTTATGTTTAATTTTCGCCGATTTGAAGTTTTCTTTATTGGATTTTCTAATACCTCCTTTTATATCCCTATATTTTGGTCGTTGTTTATTATATTTTTATTTAGTTCTTCAACATTTTTTTATGTTTTCACTAATTATCATTATTGTTCTTTCTTTTTTTCCATCCTTTTAATTTTCCTCCAACAATCTATTTATCTTAAGATTTTGCGATTAATTTTAGTTTTATTCTTAATGTGACTACTGTAGTGTTATGGTCTAAGGTGATGTAAGCTCCGGGTAGGTCTCAGGTGTGAAGATAGGGATTAATTTTTGACGTTTAAAGAATGTGCTAGCAATTGCCACCTTTACCGTTTGGTAAAACAGTATTAGACGATCACCACATTCGTTTCGTTATCCTAAACCATAATCACCTAAATATTCCTCGATAAATTTCCGGCCAACTTTGGTATTAAATTCTACTATTTCTAAAGTGGTTGATAATTTTTTATTGATTTCAAAGACTGTCCTAGATAAAACTATAATTTTCCGGCTTCATTGTCCCCTTGCCCATCATACGAGCATATATCTGTATGAAATTTATTACGTTTTTGTTTGACTGAAGTTTTATGATAACAATTCTCTCAAAGAACTAGTGAAATATATTAAAAAATTGTCTATATTCTTGTTAATTAAAATATCCAAGTCATAGAGATGTGTTGGTTCGCTCCTACCTGAATTGCAGATTTCGTTGTGCGTTGGGCCTTTTTTGATTCTTGTCATTGTACGTAAATTGTCTCTAAATTATCAATTTTTAAGTTTGTGTGACTTTCTGATGTCTAGTCTGATGGAGGGATTATTCACAGCAGCCTAGACTCAGTAAACCCATAGCTAATGCTGTCATTTTCAAGCCTGCCCTGTATATCTACAGGTCGTTACTCATCGTCATTGGGATGTGCTTTGTCGGGTTAAGGACTTCTCTCTATTCATAGAGTAGTAACAATTATCTTTTGCATCATTGTATTTAAATTTGGCTTCAGTTATTTTCAAATCGCAGTTCTAGTTAGTAAACTCAGTTTTAAAAAATGTAAAAAATAAATAAGGAATTTATGAAAATAAGATGTGCAGTAGAAAATCTAAGTACTTAAGTAATAAGTATACATATTCATTTGATAATTTATTAAGAGGGAAAATCTTTTTTAGTTTTTAGTCCGTTTTATTGCTCAAACAAAAACATTTACTAGATTCACTCGTTCTAAATGTAGTTAGAATTTGGATGCCAATAATTTCGATGAACTAACTCGTCATTTCTGTAAAACTACTGCAGTTTATCAACAATACTAAGTAATAAACTAATCAAGTGACTTACCTATAACAAATCATTCTCAATAAAAAAATTACGTATAACAAAAACATCGTAATACAAAACTGTCACCATCGTTACAAAAGGTTATTGGCAAAATGGACAAATCCATTCGACTCGAGACTAGGGAGGTTAGGTTATAAATTAATTAATTAATACATTGTCAGTGCTCTTTAAATTATAATTTTTTAGCTTATTGTACCAGCCTTTAAAAAGGGAAAAACTTGTCAACTAATTAATAATCAACTTTCGCAAATCACGTGACTATGTGACGTCATGAAATGCAAGAATTTTCGTAGGAAGTTTAGGGGCAGATTAGGTTGTTGCAGATTGGTATCGAATCTTGATACGTTACGGTATGACTATATTTTGTTCTGCTACATTTCTATACGCAGCAGAGATGCAAAAATAATTAAATGATGGACATTTCATGTAAATTTAAAATCAAAATATCGTGTTCAACATAATCAAGAAAAATTGATGTGTTTATTTAGAGTCAGTTCTAATTTTCTTATCTTTAAGTATATTTTGTTTTTGTAAAATCCAACTCAGTTGCATTTTATTATTATAGGCAGGATACATCCAGTTTCATCGAAAACAATGAGTTTTTCGGGCATTTGTACGGCCACGCATAATCTTTTTTTGAATTATTTATAGCTTATAATATTTGACAACTCTATATATACCACACTTAGTTATTTAAAAGTAAAATTAACTCCTATAATCCTTAAATTGCTGTTATTAGTCATTGATACCTAGCATGCGACTTCAGCAGCCTGTAGTACACGTAAAGTATATGAATCGCATGGAGTGAAAACGTAACGCGAATGAAACCTTATCATAAAATGGCTTTTATTATATTTAATAGAAATATTTTGTAACACTTTATGTTACAGATGACCCGATGTGATTGATTTGCTTCAGCAGTCTTATAGAATATCTATATCTAATATAAAGTTGGGAATCAAACTTGTAATTGAATTAAAAGTGGAATTGAGGGTTAATTATATATACTTGTATATATTGTATATAATTTATCTTAGCTTAGTAATGTAAAATCGTGTGGGTTTTATAAAAATTGGTAAAATAAGTACAAAACGAATGCAAGGTAAAGCTGCTATCTTACAATTGCTTAATTTAGAGGGTTAGTTTACATTTTTCTTGATAAAATTACAAGTTCAGATCACTCAAGTCATAAATAGATTTTGTACATTTTTAATTTCTGCTTTTCAAAAACACGTATAACCTGAAATTTAAAGTTGTTGTAAACTTTGTTTTTTTTTATCATAAAAGTACTGGTTTTCTTTTATTTTGCTATCGTTAATATTGATAATATCCATAATTTTTGGCTCCTTTTTATCAGATACTTCCTTTTGTTGACATATCAGAACTTAATCTATTTCTGTGATATTTAAATGTTGTTTGGTTCCTCTAGAAAATGTATCACGAATTAGAAAAAGTATTTTCTTCATAATTTGATAAATATAAACTATGTATGTTTGTTTTCTTCTTGATTTTTCTTTTCAGAAAATGTTCATTTATTTTCAAATGCCATCTGTCGCAGGTAAATAATCAGATCTATTTGTATTTGAATGCATTGAAAGTTTTAATGGTTGCCTACATGGCACAAATTTAATAAGATAAAAGTTGACTTTTTGATTAAATTATTTTTAGTTTTGATATCAGTACAAATGTAATTATTTTTCTAACTTTTCTAATTAGAATTTTTGGTAATTGTTACATTTGAAATTAGGGCCTCGAATCATTTCGAACTAATTCGAATCCATTTTAAATATTTTGAACCAGTAAGGTACATTGTTAAAATAAAATTCATTTTGTAGAACGACATGTTTTAGAGCATTATGATTTAGATTGTTGTTTGCCAACTAAACCAAACGGAGCTACAACTTTACGCCCCACTCTCTCGACTGTACCTATCCCTACTCACCTCGGAGCAGCCATCTCTTGAGAGCGCCAAATTCAGATAAGTAAGTGGCCTGCCCCGTATTGTATTAAAAAAATCAAAAGGAACTTCAACTTAGGAAATATTGCAATTTTTAAAGTTTGCTCAGAACAGGAATTATTTACTAAACACCTAATTTAATATATGCATCAAAACAGCAGAATATTACTTAAAACAACATAATTAATTGGGCTGTGAGTAATTCTAATATTGGAGTACTTAGATTCAATTTTAAGCTCCTGAAATACACTTTTACATATATTGACAGTAAAATTTATAATATGTATTGCGAAATGAATCTTAACAAATGTTTAAATAAATTATTACGAAATAAAATAAGATACTGAGCCTCTGTTTTCTCTCTACAATGCTCAAAAAACTGGATAAGTTAAATATAGAAAAAAAAAACAAAAAAAAACTGGAACTAGGAGAATATAGACCTATATTTTACTTTTTTTACAAAAATTACTCTAGTGGGTGTTTTCCGTACCTACGGCACTATTTCTTCACTTATCATTGGACCCCCAATTTGCTCATTCGATTAGCTCACGTAGAGTTAGGGGGGTTATAGGAGATAGAAATAAGGCGCCACCCACTTTAAGGTTAGGTCCTCCTAGTGGGAAAAAATCTGAAATGTCTAAAGTGGGAAAAATCTAGTCTAACCTAGCTACAGAAATAGACCACATAATATTATTAGGCATATTCAAAAATCTTAACAAAGTTTAAAAAGTAACAGAATAGCTAGCTTATTTTGTTGAAATTATAAAAGATTACTCACCAGTTCAGTACAAAATGCCTTAATAATAAAATTAAAAAGAAAAGTACACTACCCTAAATTACACTGTATATATCTTATAAATCATAATATCTATGGAAATATATCACAAATATTTAACCCAAGAAGAAGTCGCAAATACGAGCTCTGTTCAAAAAGTATCGCGAATTTTGTTTTTTTTTTTAATTATTTATTTATTCATGAATATCTATTTTGTCCCCTTCAAAGTAATTCCCATTAGATATTATGCATTTGTGCCAACGTTTTTTCAGATCCTCGAAGCACTTCAAAAAATCATTGTTTGTGATATTGTTCAGCTCCTCCTTCGATGCCGTCTTTATCTCCTCTATCGTAGCGTAGCGTCTTCTTTTCATTGGCCTCTTCAGTTTCGGGAACAAGAAAAAGTCACAGAGGGCCTGGTTTGGTGAATACGGTGGCTGCGGCATCATTAGTATGTGTGAGCAGGGGCGTTATCATGGTGCAAAAGCAAATTTTTGTTCTTCCAAAAATCCGGGCGTGTCTGGCGGATTGCTTCGCGCAAATTGCGCATCACTTACAGATATTATTCCTTATTGACCATTATATCCTCTGACAAGAACTCATGATGCACCACGCCCCTGCAATCGAAGAAAACTGTAAGCAAAAGCTTCTCATTCGACCGAACTTGGCGCGCTTTTTTCGGTGTTGGCTCGTGCGACAACTTCCATTGGGATGATTGACCTTTGCTTTCCACGCCATAACCATAAACCCATGATTCGTCACCAGTTATGACCCTCTGGAGCAAATTTCGGTCGTCGCGGACAGAGTCCAACAGCAATGTTAATGCGATGCTGTTTTTGGTCGAAATTGAAAAATTTTGGTAGCAATTTCGCGGCAACCCGTCTCATGCCCAAATCATTGGTAAAAATCGCGTGGCAAGAGCCAATCGATATGTTTAGGTCCTCAGCAACTTGTCTAACGGTGACTCCACGATTGGCCAATTTTCTTCACTTCATCAATGTTTTCGTATGTTGTTCATGTGCTCGGGCGTCCGGCACACTTTTTGTCGTTCACATCTTCTCGACCCTCTGAGAACATTTTGTACCACCGGTAAACGTTGCTTTAGTCCAAGGTAGTGTTGTGGAACATAACTTCTCATCACCGCTTTCCGGCAAAACTGGACTTAAGTAGAGGTCCAAGTTTGTGGAAAGTACAAGGATGTCTGGAAAGGATACCAGTGGATCCCACTGATGAGTCCACCACCGATATCGGGACGAAACATCCATACATTTACTACGGTGGTCGAAAATAGATCGCTAGCTACATGTCCCTACCACCAGGGGCATTGCTAATTGCGACATGGCGCCCGAGCAGGGACGGCGGCAGACGAGGGTCTTAACCGCCGTTGGCTTTGATTAAGCCTGACTCGGCCATTGGAAGACCACCGAGGATGTCCGTTCCACTTCCTTTTCAGGCCTGTGCTTTCTAACGGCTTGGACTGTCCGACAGTTTAAGCTGGAAAGCAAATGCCTTAAGGGGGGCATGTTGTGGAACATAACATCTCACCACCGCTTTCCAGCAAAACTGGACTTAAATAGAGGTCCAAGTTTGTGGAAAGTACAAGGATGTCTGGAAAAGATACCGGTGGATCCCACTGATGGGTCCACCACCGGTATCGGGACAAAACATCCATACATTTACTACGGTGGTCGAAAATAGATCGCTAGCTACATGTCCCTACCATCAGGAGCTTTGTTAATTGTGACAGTAGCTTCATCATATGCCACAGTCAACACTCGGAATGAGTTCGCACACTTAATTTTGTTTTTCACACAAAATTTGGTACAGATTTTTTGATCCATTTTTTGGAATAGGCAAAAATCGAAGACGTGCCAAAACACGTCCAAGCAAAACAGCTGTCAAAAATTAACTGAATATTCAAAATGGCTGAAGTTGTCGGCATAAGTGAGGGACATAAGTACCAACATAACGCCACAAAAAAATCGAAAAGCGAATATTCGTAACCCGAGGAAATTGAAAATTCGCGATACTTTTTGAACAGACCTCGTATATCAAATATATAGTTCGCTAGTGAGCGGCATATGACCAAATCAAAAAATAATGTTACATACCCTATCTTTGACCGCAACCCTTACATGTAAGTTTGCTGCAGTTTTGGTGATCTATCTATACTACTTCGTATAATACCGATATTATTATGGGTTTAAGCAAATCAGTAATTAAATATTAATATTTCAATATTTTAATAAATTATTAAAAAATTTGTAACTTTAAAACAGCTTATCTTAAATATCCTTGACGTAGATCCAGACGAGATCTAATTTCTACCATAACTCGGAGCCTCAAGATGGTAACTAGTGGTGGATTGAGCACCAGGAACTGGAACTGGCTGTTACATCTTCTACTGGGACATCAGTACCATCTTGGAAGAGATCAAAAGGAGGCGAACGGAACATATAGAGGCAGAGAAACGAGAATCGTTGAAATATCGACGACACAGCGACAAAACATCGATGAAAGATCGACGAAAAGGGGAAGAAAGAAAGGTCGGTAGAAAAGAAGAAAGAGAAATATCTCTCTTACAGAGAATGCAGAAGATGAAATTTAGTTTTAAATCGGAATACAAGGGTTGACATTAACTTACCCTAGTTGACATGGGGCCTCATATCTGACTGCAAAGTTCTTTCGCGTTAGTGAGAAAACATCCGGAAAATTCCGTCACAACTTTAAACCAATATTTCGCAACATAATTTTCAAATTATAACTGCCACGGGAAAAATTTGCTCTAGGATTAAACCGAGAAAAAGCCGATCGAGCAACGCACGTACACTTTCCACAAGAGACATTCTCGAAAAAAAAATAGCGATATCTATCGGCTAATCCCTTCTAAAAGACAAAAGGCTCAAAAAAAAATGAAACCACAACTGTCAACCTAACTGTAGCTCTAAATACAGTCATAAGTCACTAAGCTGCAATTGGCAACACTGCCTGTTGGTACCATATCTCATTCTAATCAAGGTATCTCGAAAAATAGGATTTCTGTAATTTCGAATGTCTGCAAGCGGAATAATTCTACGTCAATATGCTGACAAGTTCAGGACTATCTTATGGATAGCTGTCAAATGCCAAATCATCCAGGGGCTACTCTTGTCTATAAAGAAACATTTTGGTTTAACAAGATATCCCAAAGTAACCAAACCGTCAGGTAAATACCCATCAAAAAATTTAAAATTATAAGGAATATAATATTAATTAATATACTATTTCAAGTCTCTCTTTTACTGTTTAGGCTAACCTTAAATTTATTTATTTTTGGTTAATTAGACGACGACTTCAGGACGAGTGCCCCAAAGCATATTTTAAACACATCTAATGCATCTAATACTAACACTATTTTACCAAACAGAGAGTTAGCTACTCGTCGATGAATACCAAGGAATAAAGTATTAATTACCAGATGGATTATTATAGATCGCGAAGTAGAATTATAGTGAAGGGATTTCAGCCTAATGTAAACTTGAAATATATCGACTGTTGAAAATATTTAAGTGCAAAAATTGTGGTATTACCAATTTGAAATGTACATGAACCTAAGGTTTGTGTTGTCAAGTGGAGAAATTAAATAAATGTTTAAATGACTAGATTCTCTTGTTTCTTGTGTTTTGTTTGACACCGAGACTAGATTCTAAAGAGCTACGGGCATGCTTTTTGGTGTTACTGAGAAATTAAGCCCCTTGCTTAGTAGTTGTTCTTCTGCTGTTGAAAGTATTCTTGTGGATAAGTTTAAGATGGAAAGAAAATATGGCGAGGAAACACCGAAGTAAACTAGAGAAACTAAAATCACATCAACAACCGACTCCACCTGAAACAACTTCAAGAAAAACCATCATAAACTTATCCTCAAGAATACTTTCAAGAGCACAAGAACAACTACTAAGCAAGGGGTTTAATTTCGCAGTAACACCAAAAAGCATGCCCGTTTTAGATATCATAAGCTCTGTAGAATCTATACAAGTAGACGAAAACCATTCCGACGAGTTTAGGTGGAAAATAAAATCAACTTTGGAAGACAAGAAAAATCCAGTCAAAATCTCTCCAAACTAGAAGCATCAGCCTTAAAAGAACTTCGTAAGGATGAATCCATAAAGATTTTACCAGCGGACAAGGGAAATGCAACAGTGATAATGAACATCGTAACGTACGACCAAAAAATCGGAGATATCCTGGAAAAAGGAAAATATAGACAATTAGCCCGTGACCCCACAAAATCCATAGAGTCAAAAATCTACCGGACACTCAGGAAATACCAAAACAATATACCTGACAACGTACGATCGGCGCTCACACCACACTACAGTAAGCTACCACATCTTTACGGTCTTCCAAAAATTCATAAAACGAACATACCATTGAGGCCAATAACCAGCTCCAGAGGATCCCCAACAAATGCACTGGCGAAGTTTCTCTTAAAAATCATAGAAACTTTAGAAAGTAAGACAAACACATATGTTAAAAATTCTACACATTTCGGGAACATTATTAGTAGCATCAATCTAGAGCCAGACGACAGACTAATAAGCTTTGATGTGGCAAGTCTGTATACTAATGCACCATTAGGGGAATCACTAGACATAATCAAAATTAGACATTCATATGATACAATATTATCAGATCGAACCACGTAACCACTGGATGGGGTGATGGACCTTTTGGAGTGTTGCCTGCGTAGTGCTTACTTTCAAGTAAAGGACAAGTTCTACACTCAGGACGACGGGCTTCCGATGGGTTCTTCACTCTCTCTAGTCGTCGCCAATATATATATGGAATGGTTCGAAACTCATGCCATAGAAATGGCAACAGTAAAACCGAAAGTCTGGTTGAGATATGTCGATGATACTTTCCTCATATGGAAGGGCAATGATCAAGAACTTAATGATTTCCTGAAACATCTGAATACCATTCGACCTATAATTAAGTTTACCATGGAAAAAGAGGTAAATGTTCAATTGCCCTTCCTAGATGTCATGGTGAACCGTTCAAACGAAACTATTAAAACTTCAGTATACAGAAAACCAACACATACTGGACAATATCTTAATCATACTTCTAATCATTCTGTTGTAACAAAACGAGGAATTACACACAACCTCTATAATCGCGCTATATCTACATGCAATAATGCCGAATCATTGGAAAAAGAGGTAGCAAATATTAAATCACGATCACATTTTAGTAATATATAGTAACTGATTCCAAGTTAATTTTCATTGACTTTGATTTATAATAAGGAGATTTAAATGTAAAATGAATATTTGTTAAATATCAGTAATTTATACTAAGTTGACTTCATTTTGTATATAGTTACATATTTCCATGCAAAAATGACAACATTTTATATTTATGTGATATGGTATTTATGGTAATTATGCAAGTTTAATTACAAAGAACTCTGATTATTCATTTGAATTATACTTAAATTAACAAGTGTTAAATTATAAGGAAATTAATCTAACTACTCTCGTGCGGTAGCTAAGGGGCTGACTTTTTTTAACTTCGTCTTTAAATAGCTTTAGTTGTTTCTTTATCAGTAGTTCATTGACTTCCTAGACATGTTCGATATTACTTGAAAACCTATCCACCCATTATCTAGAAATCTTGTTATAGAGTAAAATATATAATTTAGGTCTGATTCCCTCAAAATCAGTAAAAATAACGAAACAGCTTTTTAAACGCACATGTATAATGACAAGAATACATCTACTACGGAAAGCGTCTTTCTGACTAGAATTGAAGGTTTGCTTACTTTTAGAGATAATAAGCTTTCTTTAAAGCTTCTTTACTTTACCAACAAAGCTATTTTATAGAATTTTAAAGTTACAAAACTACATAACGCTACTAGTCCGGTGTTACATTAGCGTCTCCTCATAAAAATTAAATGTACTGCTTTGTGAGGATTATATCCAGCTTCTAGAAATTTAAGAAGTGTAAAGCAAGTTGTTTTTCTGCTATGATATTTAATTATTTACAATAAGCGACAAAGAATACAATTCATTTTCATATCTATGAAAAGAGAAGTAAATTTAAATACAATTGAAACAAACAATGATTACAATCTATAAAATTACACTATTTTGTAAATTTTTAATTTGTACTTATACCTTGAACCATAGGGATATTTTATATTGAAAAACCAGTGTTGAATTTTACCAGATTTTTTCTTAAAAACTTCTGCAGTATATCCAAAGATTGGTAATAATATTTTTTTAGTAATATTATCGGGTAATATTATTAATGAATTTTGTAATGTATAATTTTAAAAATCGGAATATAAATTAACGAATAACCACAAAATAAAATTATTAGTTCTTTATTGAAGTGAGTAATAATCATAATTGCACAAGATTGATTATCATAATTATGCTGCAATTTATATGATGCTGCATTATTTGCGAAAAAACTTCATTAAATTATTTTAATTTAATTCGGAAAAAATTACGAAATAGTAATTAAATCATTTGGAAAATACAGTTTTTAATTACTTTTGTAATAGAAAATTAGAAAAATGAAATTTTCAATGACCGGTGTTAATAATTCTAAAATTATTAAATACTTCGTCAATTGTTAATTTAAAAAAAAAATGATAATTGTAGGAATATAATTATAAATTATTTTGTTGACTAAAATGCAGTCGGACTTGCCTTGGCTTTATTTTTATTTTTACGACGTTTCGATTAGGTTGTATCTCTAATCGTTATCAAGTATAAACTGAATGTTTTGTCTTAAGACTACGAGCTTATATAGGGACTGTTTCTCTTAAAAATCATACAGACAATCACATATGTTAAAAATTCTACACATTTCGTGAACATTATTAGTAGCATCAATCTAGAGCCAGACAACAGACTAATAAGCTTTGATGTGGAAAGTCTGTAAACTAATGTACCATTAGGGGAATCACTAGACATAATGAAAACTAGACTTTCAAATGATACTACTTTATAAGATCGAACCACGTTACCACTGGAGGGGGTAATGGACCTTTTGGAGTGTTGCCTGCGTAGTGCTTACTTTCAAGTAAAGGACAAGTTCTACGCTCAGGAAAAAACGACCACTAGAAGTTAGAATTAAGGAACATAAAACTCATACACAAAGAGGGGAAACGTCGAAATCAGATATTGCAGAACACTCCTGGGATAAACAACACCATATAAAATAGGCTGAGGCTGCGGCAATTATATATGGAACCGAAAATGAAAAAAAGAAGATTTATAGAAGCAGTTTACATTAAAAACAATAATGGAATCTTCAGTAAACCAAGTGTTGAAATACCTCCTAATCATTGGTAATTACTACTTTGTAGCATCAAATCATTTAGATGTGTACAATGAAGCGAAACTTTGCGCTTCAGTGGACACAGTCCCTATATAAGCTCGTAGTCTAAAGACAAAACATCCCGTTTATACTTGATAACGATTAGAGATACAACCTAATCGAAACGTCATAAAAAAAATAAAAATAAAGACAATGCAAGTCCGACAACCACATTTTAGTCAATTATAAATTTGTATGACATTGAAATTTTTGAACTCGGCGCCAAACTAATATTTGGCAAAATGTGATACGCTTAAACAGATTAATAACACTTTATTTGTGATTGTTTTCAATGTCATATAAAAATTTATAGTTATTTTTCACTTTTTAGGGTATTTTTAGAAGTCAGTTCAATTTTTTTTTCAAAAATTTTATTTTTCGATTTTTAGTTTTGAATTTATTATGATATTCAGAAATTATTTGAACTAAGTACTAATCGAGATTAGTGTATCTCGCAATGACTCCAAGGTGGCGAAAAAGTACCCATTTTATTCAAAGTTGTAAATCACACTAAATAGAACCAGTAAAAATTGTTTGATTCTTAAAGTTCTCCAAATAGCAGTGAAATTGTCTCAAACAAATATTTAGTTTGTCATAGTAAATCCACTATCTTAAATTTCAAATTAATTTTAGACTAGTAATATAGGCCCCAAAACCTTTCAATATTGATATCTAGATAACTAGAGAAGTGAATTTCTTAGCCCGACATATTTTATAGTGCATATTGAATTTGTTTATGCCCCAAGAACACCGCAACATCAATTTTAGACAAAATTGGAAAATGTAAAATTTTCAGTCCCACATATTGTATCTTATCAACCTAATAGTTGTAAAAAATTAACTTTATATTCGTAATATACGACCCCGAAAATCCCCTAATACCAAATCTGAAAAAATGCGAATAAGGTAAAATTTGCAACCTACCATATTGGATCCGACATACTGAATTTCAAAAAAAAAATAATTTGAACGTCTTAATCTGATTTAAATCTAAACCCTAGTACTAATTTTGGATAAAATCCGGATATTTAAAATTTTTAGACAATCATTCGCTATTTACATCCCCAAAAACGATTCAGTCTCACCTTTGAGCAAAATCGAAAAATGTAAAATTTTTAGTCCACTGTATTGAATTCGCCATATTGAATTCCGAAAAAATACTTTTAAATTCATAATTTACACCCTTAAGAACCCCCTATTTCGGTTTTGGAGAAAATCGAATAATGTCGAATCCGCCAGATTGAGTTTTTCCAAAAATATTTTAAATTCGTAATTAACAATAACAAAAATCCCCCAATACTATTTTAGAGAAAATCGAGATATGTAGAATCTTTAATCCGCCATATTGGATACGCCCCATGGAATGGAAGTCCAGTGACTGGTAGAAATATTTTTAACCTTTTTATAGCTCGAAAGTTCTTAATTTTAATATACCATAGTAATAAATAGAAATTGGAGATGTAAAACTCGAAACAAAATCGAATAAAAACTTTGATATCAAAAAAATCAATTTCAATTTTTTGAAAGTATTTTTATATTCAAAATATCGAACGTATCCGTAAATTAATTTGAACTTATTATCGTCAAAAACATATATTCCCGATTTTTAAAAGATATCGAAATAAAAATTTAATAGTAATGCCGAACTAAAAGTTTCTATAAAGGAAAATAGGTCAGTCCTTTAGGTCCTCATTATTAGAGTTTCCCTTCAATTTATTTCGAAATCAAAAAGGACATAAGCCCTTAGTTATTGGGTCGATTTGACCTTGTGGCCTTTTTCACGTTACTAAGTCAATTTTAATAAGGGCGTATTGGTAAAAGTTAATAATAGTTTGTTGTGTGTCTTAATATTGGACGAAATAAAATTGTTTACGTACACCACTAATCATTTGAAGAGAAATTGAGAACTTGTTCATCGCCCTGTAGCAGACTAATTAAAAAAAAAAGCAAAATCTTACGACTTGAAAAAAACATCACATCGCGTAAAGGTGGAGTAAATCTTAAATAAAAAGTAAGCAGCCTGCACAAAAATTCGTTTATAAATTTGAACACTATTAGAAAATTGTTTTATAGAAAAATGAAATAAAAATAAAATTTTTATAAAAAATTGAACCGACTTCTAAAAGTGCGCTAAAAAGTGAAAAATAACTATAAATTTGTATATATTAGTAGTTATTTATTTTATTTACAAATAATTTGGCGTCGACTTCAAAAAGTTCAATTTCATATAAAATTTATATTTATTTTTCACTTTTTAGCGCAGTTTTAGAAGTCGCTTCAATTTTTTTATAAAAATTTTATTTTTCTATCTTTAGTTTTAGAATTCATTATGATATCCATAAATTATTTGAACTAAGTAATAATCGAGATTAGTGTACCTTGCAATGACTCCAAGGTGGCAAAAAAGTACCTATTTTATCCAAAGTTGTAAATCACCCTAAAATCAACCATTAAAAATTCTTTGGTTCTTAGAGTTTTCCAAATACCAGTAAAATTATGTCAAACAAATATTTAGTCTGTCATAGGAAATCCACTATCCTAAATTTCAAATTATTTATAGATTGGTAATATAGGCCCCAAAAACCTTCCAATATCGATGTTTAAAGAACCTGAGATGTAAATTTCTTAGCTCGATATATGTTATACCGTATATTGAGTTTGTATACGCCTCAAGAACCCCACAAAATCAATTTTCAATATTTAAAGAACCTGAGATGTAAGTTTCTTAGCTCGATATATTTTATACTGCATATTGAGTGTGTATACGTCTCGAGAACTCCACAATATCAATTTTAGACAAAATCGGAATATGCAAAATTTTCGGTCCCTCATACTGTATCTTATCAACCTAATAGTTGTAAAACATTAATTTCATATTCGTAATACACGACCCCGAAAACACTCTAATACCAAATCTGAAAAATGCGAATGAGGTAAAAATTTCAACCCACCATATTGCATCCGCTATATTGAATTTCAAAAAAATTATTTTAAGTCTTAATCTAATCTAAATCTAAACCCTTCAAAGCCCCCTAGTACCAATTTTGGATGAAATCCGGAAATTTAAAATTTCTAGACATTCGCTATTTACATCCTCAAAAACGATTCAGTCCCACCTTTGAACAAAATCAAAAAATGTTATATTTTTAGTCCACTATCTTAGATTTGCCACATTGAATTCTGAAAAAATACTTTTAGATTCATAATTTACACCCTCAAGAACCCCCTATATCAATTTGGGAAAAAATCGAAAAATGCAAAATTTTTAAGACACCATATTGAATCTGCCAGATTGAATTTTTCAAAAAATATTTTAAATTCATAATTATCACTAACAAAAATACCCCAATACTGATTTTGGATAAAATCGAGACATCCCCCGAATCTTTAATCCCCCATCTTGGATCCGCCATATTCAATTTTTTTAAAAATACTTTTAAATTAGTTATGTACGACCCTGAAAACTCTCTGCTACCAATTTTTGGAGAAAATCGGACAAAATTGAATTTTTCCGCCATATTGGATCTGCCATACTGAATTTTTTAAAAATATTTTGGATCCATTATGTGCGTCCCTGAAAACTCCTCCACACCAATTTTGGAGAAAATTAGACAAAATGAATTTTTTTTTGTCCGCCATATTAAATCCACCATATTGATTTTTTTTTAAATAATTTCAGATTCGTTGTGTACGACCCCAAAAATTCCCCCATGTCAATTTTGGAGAAAATCAGACAAAATTAATTTTTTTGGCAGCCATACATATTGTCAGCGCCATCTTGGATATTACGGCACCAATTTTGTCCAAAAAAATATGGGACCACCGCAACTTCCTGAACATAACGTAAAAAATTTCATTCAAATCGGTGCCACCGTTTCAGAGTAATCGGTGTACAAACATAAAAAAAAACATACAAACTCGACGAATAGAGAACCTCCTTCTTTTAGAAGTCGGTTAATAAATAAGTGATAAGAAATTAATGGGATGGTTGATTCTGGGAAAATTAAAAAAAAAATTGCTAACAGCAGGTTCCAGTTTTGATAACAACTTTCGCAAATCGCCATGTTCAGTGATCTGTAATCTGTTAATTTTTGTTGGCTATTACAGATAGCACGGCAATTTATCTGTAGCTCTTTATGTTTGTTTTTAAATCCTTCTTAAAATCAGGGCGAATTTTAACTTTTTTTCCACCCAGTGGGAAAAACTTTGTTTTTTAGATTTATATAAAATATAGTTCTAAGAGGACATCTAAATATGTCTATGAGACTTTTAATTACACAGGTTTACAAAACAAAAGTGGATGCTTCCACTTTATTTTCATGTAATTAGATGCTCTATATCCAAATCTGAGGTCTGCTGGCTTCCATCAGGTCAAATTCAAGGTTATTTTAAGGTCATCTAGAGTAAAATTTGCTAAAAAAAATTAAAGAAGTGGAGACGTACATTTTTGGGTTCGTTGAATCCAAATTCGTAGTTTGTTTAATCCACCAAGGTCAACTAGAGGTCATTTTAAAGTCATTACAAGTTCAAATTAACTAAAATCTACTAAATAAATCTAAAAAATATGTAGGTTTTTGGGGTCCTTGAATCCGAATTTGTGGTTTGCTTAATCCCCCAAGGTCAGTCAGAGGGCATTTTAGGATAATTCTAAGGTCAAATTGAAAAAGAAAATGTGTAGGTCTTGGGATCGCTGAATCCAAATTTGTGGTTTGTTTAATCCCCCAAGGTCAGTCAGAGGTCACTTCAGTGTCATTTCAAGGTTAAATTAAGAAAAATCTACTAGTAGATCTGTAAATGCAGATAGGTAGATATTTGAGGGTGCTTAGTCTGGAT
Source organism: Diaprepes abbreviatus (assembly GCA_034092305.1). Classification (NCBI taxonomy): domain Eukaryota; kingdom Metazoa; phylum Arthropoda; class Insecta; order Coleoptera; family Curculionidae; genus Diaprepes; species Diaprepes abbreviatus. The sequence continues at coordinate 13,787,179 of JASJET010000122.1, forward strand.
TAGTGGTATATTTAATACCTCAAAGCAATTTCAAGGACATTTCAAGGTCAACTAAATAAGTTTGTAAAAGAAGAGAATTCACACACAGCTAGATCAATATCCGTTACATAGCAGACAGGCAAGCGGATCAAATTTTTGAGCCGAAATTCAAGCTCTCGAAATCTCGTACCCCTTGCAGAGCTAGATTGATGCTTGCTACACTGCAGATATTCAAGGGAAGTTAGTTGTTATGAAACAGTAATCCAAAACCCAAGTTCTCAAACTCACATAACCCACGCACAGCTAGATTGATATCCATTACACAGCAGACATGGGAGCGAATTGAGTTTATAACCCAAGCTGCTAAAACAACACACTTTACGTGCCGCTAGATTGATTGCCACTACACAGCAGACAGCCGACTGGACCAGGTATTTATAAATATGTCAAAACCTAGGCTCTTATAACCACATATTCCACACGCAGTGAGATCATTGCCCATTACGCAGCAAAAGCAAGGATTTACGAGTGTATAAAATAAAACCCAGGCTCTCCGAAAACCATATACCACAGGTATAACATGTATGAGAGTTTGAGGGTTGTGTTATACACTTATAAAAACTCGCTTCGCTAGCGTAGCTGTCATGTAACGGATATTAGTCTAGCTACGCGAGGGGTTGTGGTATTAGAAGCTTGGATTTCGCCTTGAAAATTCGCTCCATCCACATACCTGCGTGGGAGCTTGAGTTTCGGCTCAAAAATTCGATCCGTTTGCCTGCCTGCTGTGTAACGGATATCGATATAGCTGCGCCTGTGTTTTCTTTTTTTACAGATTTATTTAGATTATTTTTTCCAATTTGACCTTGAAATGACTTTGATATGGCCTCTGATTAACCTTGAGGTGTTAAAAAAGATCACGAATTATACATCTTCTTTTACAAACCTATTTCGTAGTTTTTTTTCAATTTTACCTTGAAATCACCTCTGACTGACCTTAGGGGATTAACCAAACTACAAATTCGAATTTAGCCACCTCAAAAACGTACATATCTACTTTTTCAGATTTATTTAGTAAGTTTTATTTCATTTTACCTTCAAATGACCTTGAACCTGACGTGATATAGGTTATCAGACATTGGATTTGGATTCAGGGCATCTAATTACATAGGAATAAAATGGTCTGATCAAATAGGCATCCACTTTTTTTTGTAAACCTGTGTTATATAGGGCGGAATGTTATCGGGACTAACTGCCTTGCCTATTCCCGCAATGGCGTCCACTACATCGCTGCCACTTTATTATATAATTTTCGTGTGCGTGTGTTATACTTTGTTTAATTTTTTATTTTAAGACGTGACAACTCCAAGTTTTGGAAATAGTTATATATTTTTTAGTTTATTTCTTAGTCGATCCTGTTTTATGTCTTTTATTATTGTTTTGTTATACTAAACAGGATATGATCCATTACATACACCGGCCCTAAACACGTTGCTTCATCCACAAAATCTTTGAAAAAAGACCAGTCCACATTAAATACAAATTCGCAAACACTTGTAACGGATAAAACTAAGGCGAATTATAATGCTCAATTTTATTTTTAAAAGCTAGTGCGGAAACAGTAAGATCAAAAATTCAAAGTAAGTATTATTAATATGTTCAGTAAACCGTCGTCTACCTTAACGCCTCTCAGTTGCCCCTAGTTCCGCTTCCGCCTCCTTGAAAGTCTTTAGTGCCCACTTGGGGTGTTACTACTCTACTTGAAATCTACGTACTACATGAGCGGCGTGAATTTTTTCATTAAACTTTATTGGAATATATTACGAGGGAAATCTGGAAAAGTTTCTATGTAACAACCATCGTGTTGTATATGAAATTTAATTTAAACAATGAGTTTTGTGAATTGAAATAGCACTGTTATCAAATTTTTAGGAAAGAAACCTTTTTCTTCTAAAAATATTCTCGAAAGATTGATTATTGTATAAATGAGGTTTCATCATAATATGAACCAAAATGGTTTAGATGGTATCTATAGAAGATAACGCAAGGTGTGCAAGGGCTTCAACTGCAATTAATCCTAAAGTTTGCAAGAAAGTGGTAGAAATGGTTCTCAAATATGACGAATAAAATAACAGTAAAGTTTCTGCTTAGGCAGAAAATTTCTCAAAATCGAAATATTCAGTTTTTCTCTAAGGTAGTGACTGGCGTGACACTAACAAATTTACCTACGGCTATTGACCAAAATTTCATTAAATCCAATAGAGTTAATATGGGCTCAAGTGAAAGGATTTATTACAAGTCATTATACTACCTTTCAATTAAGAGACGTGCGAGAACTTTTAAGCAGGGCAGCTGGATATTACGTAATTAAATAAGAAAAAAAAGATGTAGAAACTCGACAACCTTGTGGTAGGGACTGTAGAACCATTAGTTTGAGCTGTGAAAACATCTGATCAAGATTTTTACTGTAAAGAATCCATTTTCCTACTATCTAATGTAATATATTTATTTCTTTCTAAAAATAGTGTAAAATTTAAATTTGTATAATTCAGCAAGCACCCCCGCCCTTGGTGTTGGCTGAAAATTGCAGAACAACCATTGTTCGGAATTTTATGACCTTATTTTATTCTTCAGCAATGGAGCTTGTCCACACAATATTGCCAAAATATGCCTGGCTTTGGGTGTGCTACACATAGTTAACATAATATAAAAATTCCTTGAATGTATAATAACGTTTTGTGCTTCTAAAAACGACTATAGTACGCATTTACCATTGTGACGCGTTTTTCTTAAGAGGAGCAAGTTGTGCTCTACGGATCTCCTTTGTTTACGGGAGCGGAACTTCGGTCAAGTACTCAGCGCAGTGGTATCGGTTTGGCGGTATCTCTTTATAATCGGGATATCCCTGCTCTCTGAGCTGATCAACGGTTTGATTTGCCTATGGTCAAAACATCCACTCGATGGCCGGTTCTCGGGCGCCACCTTCGGGATTAATGTGGTCGAGGGCCCACTTATGCACCAGGCAGCTTGTTACAATGGAAAAACGGCAAGCCAGGGTCTAACGCATATGAATGCTGGCTGCCGGCTGCCAGTTATTATCTGTAATGTTAAAAATGGGACTAGGTAAGGAAACAAATGGTTATAAAACATCCTGTATCCTGTATTCCATACTTTTATAAAAGACATGGTCTAAAACTAAGTTACAACCTAAGATGGATAATAATATAAACAAATAAACGGTCTGGAGGGCAAAAGTATGTTTTGTGAGCTCTTTACGGTAGCTCGTACTGGTCTGTAGCGCTGGAGACGGTAACCCGGCGGTATCAGTCACGACGCTATTTACCCTTCCTCGTATTACACGGTTGCAATGCTATTCACGACGGCTCGTACTCAAATTATCGCGCTTCGTGTCTAAAATCCGCGGCCGCTGTTTACTGCGCTTCGTACTAAAATTCGACCGACGGCGGTATAGGTGGTATGTCTAACAACAACTCGGCATCGATCGGCGGTAGGCGGCGTCTCTACACGGCGGCGGCGTCTTTACACGGCGGCGGCGTCAGTTGTGAAACTTTGAGAATTCTTTCCCCCAAGAATCAGACTTTTCAGATGTTTAATAAATTAACTTCGTTACACCATTAAATTAATTTCTCTATTATTTTTTCTATCAGAAGCATATAGAAAAAATTTCAATATAATTGATATGAGAGAAAAGGAAAAAATATATTCAAATAGTTTATTTCCTGTAAATACTACTCTGGTGCTCTCGCTATACTCGTTTCGACCACCTTATTTTCTCGTCAGTGGAACTGTATCCAACAGAGAGCAATATTCGTAGCAAACAACTGCCATATAAAATATAAATTCAAAAGTAAGTCGGTAGGATATTAAAAACTTGCAACTTGCCGACTTCAATATTTGAAACTAAATGATTGAAAAATATCACCAATCACCGAGTAGTGAAAAATTAAAAAAAAATCAAAATTTCAATAAGAAATAAAGAAACCTATCTGATGTATTTAAATAGTTGTTGATATGTATTATCCTTACAGGCAGAGGATAGGAAAGAATATATACAAATAGTTTATTTCCTACAAATACCACTCTGGTCCTCCTTTTATACGCGTTTCGATCACCTTGTGGTCTCATCAGTTGAGCTGTATCGAACCGAAAGTAACATTCGCAGGAAACAACTGCTACATAAAATATAAATTCCAAGGGATGTCGGTAGGATATTAAATTCTGTCACCTGCGGACTTCTTTTCGGGCATACATATAAACAACCATTTATATACGGCAGATAGATTTCTTTATTTTTATTGAAATTTTAACTTTTTCAAAATTTCGCATTACTCGGTGATTCATAGATGTCGTTCGATTGGCGACATTTTTCAGACTAACATCGAAGTCGGCAGGTGACAGATTTTTAATATCATACCGACATACCTTGAAATTTATATTTTATATAGCAGTTGTTCCCTGCGAATGTCGCTCGCGGTTCGATACAGTTCTACTGACGACACCATAAGGTGGTCGAAACGCAGAGTATTATTTGTAGGAAATAAACTATTTGTATCAATTCTTTCCTTTTCTCTGCCTGAAAGGATAATACATATAAACAACCATTTAAATACGGCAGATAAAGTTCTTTATTTCTTATTGACATTTTGATTTTTTTAAAATAATCGATATCAGTTACGTCTTAAGAAAACTTACTTTTTATATTTCAAAAAGAGACCTCTAGCAATATTAGATTTTTATAATTCACGGATAGTATTTTCCAAAATCTGACCTATATCCCGGAAAATTCTTATTCCAATCAGATAAAGAAATAGGGAAACGCAAAAGGTTAATCGGTAATTTCGATTGATAGAACACGGACGCACGTATTGGAGCTTGCTAATTGAATTACTGCCGCATTGAAGACAAATTTATTACCGGCTAGATTTAGTGCGTTTTGTTTTTAGGTACCGATTCCAACGAAATAATGGCTCGAATTTATGTTCCATTTTCAGTCATTCAGACAACAGCAATCAATAGCCGACAGAGGTTTATCTTATTTTAGTGCGTTTTTAGCTGACGTTCACCCTGCAGTATTACGTGTTTTGCAGGATGGAATAATCTATGATATGCTGTCAAAACTATTACCACGGCTATTATTTATTAATGTCTTTTGTTAGGCTTTTTACAACTAAATGCTGACACGAAGGTTAAATATGTTGTAAAAATCGAAAAGGTTTTTTTCAGAGGTGAGAATAAAAATTAATATATAGTTATTTATATAACTGAGTTGTTAACATTTCATTGGTTGAAGGTAATAAAGTGTTTCTTTATTCACATCTGATTTGTTATTTTTCTGAAATTAAAATATTGACACTAGTTCTTGCAGGACCACTATATATACGGGTATATAACAATGATTCAATCTGGTTCACAATGATATAAGGGAAAGCCATTCAAAGTGGATACCCCGGGCAAACCAATTACTCTCCAGTATTTCCAAATTATTCATTGGTCGGTAGCCGCGTTTTTATAGCAATAGTCGCCTGTTGCCCATCAGTGCGCCCATGTACTTTGGCGCGGGATCGCATCGCGCGGTGTTAGTGAGTAGACGAAGTGTGTTTTACAAAAAGTTCTTGGTAATGCTGAGGGTTTAATGCTTAATTATGTAGATTTTAACTATGTGTAGAAGACGAATATAGATGCAATAGTTTGTGAATAACTTGGGATAACCTCAAAAATGTACCCATTATGAGTAATTTAATTTCATAAAATTATGTATTCTGTTTTATATTTTTCTGTTGCTGATGATATATAATAATAAAATTTTTATAAAAAAATTGAACCGACTTCTAAAATTGCGCTAAAAACTGAAAATTAACTATAAAATTTTATATGAAATTGAACTTTTTAAAGTCGGCGCCAAACTAATTTTTGACAAGATGTGATTTGCATAAACAGATTAAAAATACTTTATTTATAATTGCTTTCTTACCATAATTTGTATATATTAGTAGTTATTTATTTCATTTACAAATAATTAGTCGCCGACTTCAAAAAGTTCAATTTCATATAAAAATGGATAATTATTTTTCACTTTTTAGCACACTTTTAGAAGTCGGTTCAATTTTTTTATAAAAATTTTATTTTTCTATTTTTTGTTTTAGAATTCATTATGACATCCATAAATTATTTTAACTAAGTACTAATTGAGATTAGTGTACCTCGCAATGAGTGTAAGGTGGCAAAAAAGCACCCATTTATCCAAAGTTGTAAATCACCCTAAAATAAACCATACACCCTCAAGAACCCCCTATATCAATTTGGGAGAAAATCGAAAAATGTAAAATTTTTAGGACACCAATTGAATCTGCCAGACTGAGTTTTTGAAAAAATATTTTAAATTCATAATTAACACTAACAAAAATACCCCAATACTGATTTTAGATAAAATCGGGAGATGTGGAACCCTTAATTCGTCATCTTGGATCCGCCATATCGAATTTTTTAAAAATAATTTCAGATTCGTTATGTCCGACCCCGAAAACTCTCCTGTACCAATTTTGAAGAAAATCGGATAAAATTGATTTTTTCGTCCGCTATATTGGATCCGCCATATTGAATTTTTTTTAAAATAATTTTAAATTACTTATGTACGACCCTGAAAACTCCCCCACACCAATTTTGGAGAAAATCAGTCAAAATTAATTTTTTTTGTCCGCCATGTTGGATCCGCCATATTGAATTTTTTAAAAATAATAAAGATTCGTTGTGTACGACCTCAAAAATTCTCCCATACCAATTTTGGAGAAAATCAAACAAAATAATTTTTTTGGGCCGCCATATGGGCAGCGCCATCTCGGATATTATTGCACCAATTTCATCCAAAAAAATATGAGACCACCGCAGCAACGTCCTGAACATAACGTAAAAATTTTATTGAGATCGGTGCCGCCGTTCTGGGGTAATCGGTATACATATATAAAAAAATACATCCTCGACGAATTGAGAACCTCCTTCTTTTAGAAGTCGGTTAGAAAAGAAAGACCGCACGAGCAGTAACGATGTCATGCAGACTGCAATAAACTTATATATGGCTAGAGAATCTATCAAAGGGATAGCTAAAAAATACGACTAGCATGTGCCACCCTATGCAGACATATCAAAAGTGGAGTTGCTCTCCACACTTCGGTCGATTCTATCCTATTTTCACAGAGGATCAAGGAACCAAAATAGTGACTTATCTGAAACATGCGATGATTTTCGGCTTTACTCGGGATGAATTTATGAGTCTAGCATTTGAGTACGCACATCGCAACAAATTGCAATATTCTGAGAGCTGGATTAAAAATAAAAAAGCTGGAGAAGAATGGTTGCAAAAATTTTTGTCACGTCATACCAACTTGATGCTAATAACTCCAAGATCCACATCTGCTGCGAGAGCGAAAGGATTTGATCGCGACGGAATGAGCCATTTTGATGAAAATCTTGAATCTGCTATTAACCAAAGTAACATCGAAGCCTCCAAGTTGTAGAGAATGGATAAAACCGGGATCAACGATCTCCAACAAACATCCAAAAGTTCTCTGAGTAAAGGGGAATAAGAAGTTGGTATGATTGCAAGCACAGAACACGGCCAATTGAAAAACGTCATCGGATGCTCTAATGCAGCTGGTTGTTTTCTTCCACCTTCCTTAATTTTTGCAAGAAAGAAGAAGGAACCAAGATTGCTCGTTGGAAGTCCGTCAAGGATTCAAGGAACGTGTTCTCCGAATGGTTGGACATCTGGCGAAGTCTTTTTGAACTGAATGCATTTCTTCAAGTGCGATCACCAACAAACAAAAAGGTCCTTTTGTTGATTAAGCCACCAAGAATAACGTGGTGAAAGTATCTTTAGCGCCGCATACTACTCACAAAATGCAACCTATGGATGTTGCTGTGTAAATCCCACTTAAAACGATTTTGAAAGTGAGGTCAACATTTTCAAAAAACTCACCCTGGCCGCATTATTAACCAGTACGATATAGTCAGATTACTAGCACCACCTTTTCTCAAAACTGCATTGGCCATAAATGCAGTCCGTGGGTTTAAACGACCTGGAATTTGGCTTGTAAACAAGCATTTCGAACCAAGGTACTTGCAGGCACATCCAATTTAAATATTCAAGCCGAAACTTTGCCCCCAATGACAAAATTGATTTACCTGAGTCCGTTATTGAAGCTTCACTTTCAACTTATTCTCATGATCAACTACGTTCACTGGCAAATGCCACTCAACAATCTGATTCAATCATAAACCTTATTCAACAAGAAAATTCACCTATTTTAGAATCAATTGATCATTTAACTGTTTAGTCATTCACAGTCTCAAGACCATGGTGTCCTTGAAGACCGTCTTTGCACTCCTACGGGATCTGGAACGACAAAAGAAATTCAAAACAATGATGTTCCCGCCTCTTCATCCGAACCTGATTGTTCAAAGACCTACTATAGCTCGTCAGCTTTAAGACCTATTACTTAGCCTGCTAAAGCAACAACAACACGTAAATGGAAGTTACAAAGATCTACAATAATGACAGGGTTTTCAAATTCAAAAATGACTATTTTTATAATTTGAAGAATAAAGAAGAAAGAATGACAAATAAAGCATTGATAACATCACATGAAAATAGATATATTTTTCAAATTAACATTTTCATTAGCCATACTTACTAAAAAGGTTAAGGCTCAGACCCGATTTAGTTGCCATAGATATTAACACCCAGATTCATTAAGAAGATTTAAGATTTAAACCCGATCTGGTTGCCATGAAATTTAAATCTTATAGACGGCTATTTTTGTTTTGCTTATGATATTGTTATAGTTTATATTAGATATGTTGACAAATATACACTAATATAGGGATATTAAGGATAAGAACCTTGCGATATAGCCTTGAAATATTTAGGAAAAATAGTCGTATCCCGAAAATAAATAAAGTTTTCCATTTTTGCCGGTTCATTAATAAAACAAAATGATTTTTTATGCTTTCATTTTTAGGGTTTAAAATTTGCTTGACTTACTGTAACTTTTGTCTATTTAAGACCTCGGCTGTTAATTTAAGGCAGTTTTAAATTTAAACCATGTTAGTGAATCCGGCTGTAAATTTTCTAGCTGTTGAGTTTTATTTTGCTTATAATATGGTTATGATTTATCTTAAATATGTGAACAAATAAACACTATGGAAAACTATGAAAAAAATCCTAAACAAAAAACCTTGCAATCAATTTCTTTGTTTTTGACGGTTCGGTAATAAATACAAACAATTTCTTGATTTTGTTTTTTCTTTAATTTGGTATCAGTTCTGCTACAAAACATAACCTATTTTTTTTTGGATGAAGGTTATTTAACAACTAAAATATTCAACCCTAAGTCTAAAAATAATAATTGTAAAAAAATTAAAATACTTTTCTGAAATTTTTAAAGGTTTTTAAATTTAGAAATGGTTATTTTTATAATTAGAAGGGTAAAGAAGAAAGAATGACCAAGAAAGCATTGACAATCTCACCTAAAAATAGATATGTTTTTAAAATTAACATTTTCATCAGACAGACTTATAAGACTCAGGCTCGATTTAGTTGTCATGGAAATTAAATCTTCTTGCTGTTGAGTTTTATATTGCTTATAATATGGTTATGATTTGTACTAAATATGTGAACAAGTAAACAGTTGTATAGGAATATTATAGAAAAAACCTAAACACAAACGTTGATATCAATTTATATTTTTATCTGTTTGGTAATAAATATAAACAATTTCTTGATTTTTTTTTTAATTTGGTATCAATTCTGCTACCAAACATAAGTACACTTTTTAACTGACTTCTAAAAGAAGAAGGTTCTCAATTCGTCGAGTATGTATTTTTTTTTATGTATGTATACCGAATACCCCAGAACGGCGGCACCGATTTCAATACAATTTTTGACGTTATATTCAGGAAGTTGCTGCGGTGGTCCCATATTTTTTGGACGAAATTGTGCAGTAATATTCAAGATGGCGCTGCCAATATGGCGGCCCAAAAAATTTATTTTGTTTGATTCTCTCCAAAATTGTTGTGGGGGAATTTTTGAGATCGTATACAACGAATCTTTATTATTTTTAAAAAATTCAATATGGCGGATCCGGAACGGCTGCACCGATTTGAATGAAATTTTTTATGTTATGTTCAGGAAGTTGCTGCGGTAGTCCAATATTTTTTTAGATGAAATTCGTGTAGTAAAATCCAAGATGGTGCTTACAATATGGCGGCCAAAAAAATCAATTTTGTCTGATTTTATCTAAAATTGGCATCGAGGAATTTTCGAGGTTTACCCAACGAATCTGAAATTATTTTTAAAAAATTCAAAATGGCGGATTTAATATGGCGGACAAAAAAATTTAATTTTGTCCGATTTTCTCCTAAATTGGTATGGGGGAGTTTTCGAGGTTGCACATAGCGAATTCAAAAGATCTTTAAAAAACTCAATTTAGCGGATCCAATATGGCGGACAAAAAAGTCGATATTGTCCGATTTTCTCGAAAATTGGTACGGAGAAGTTTTCGAGGTCGCTCATGACAAATCTAAAATAATTTTTAAAAAATTCAATATGGCGGACGAAAAAATCAATTTGTCGGATATTAATCAAAATTGGCACGGGAGAGTTTTTGAGGTCATACATGACGAATCTAAAATTATTTAAAAAAAATTCAATATCCAATATGGTGGATAAAAAATTAATTTTGTCCGATTTTCTTTTGGTATGAGAGAGTTTTCGGTGTCACACATGACGAATTTAAAACAATTTTTAAAAAATTCAATATGGCAGATCCAATATGGCGGACAAAAAATCAATTTGTCGGATTTTCACCAAAATTGGTACGGGAGAGTTTTCGGGGTCATACATGACGAATTTAAAATTATTTAAAAAAAAATTCAATATCCAATATGGTGGAAAAAAAATAATTTGGTTCGATTATTTTCAAAATTGATATGATAGCACATTACGAATATAATATTATTTTAAAAAAAAATATGGCTGATCTAAGATGGAGGATTAAAGATTCGACATCTCTCGATTTTGGCTAAAGTCAGTATTGGAGGATTAATTACGAAATTAAAATATTTTTTAAAAAACTCAATCTGGTGTCCTAAAAATTTTGCATTTTTCGACTTTCTCCAAAACTGATATAAAGGGTTCTTGAGGGTGTAAATTATGAATTTAATAGTATTTTTTCTGGATTCAATATAGCTGACCAAAAATTTTACATTTTTCGATTTTGTTCAAATGTGGAACTGAATCGTTTTTGAGGATGTAAATAGTGAATATAAAGTTATTTTAAGAAAATCTAATATGTCAGATGCAAGATGACCATTTAGAAATTTTAAATTTCGGGATTTCACCTAAAATTGGTTCTAGGGGGCTTTGAAGGGTTTAGATTTAGATTAGATTAAGACGTTAAAATTATTTTTTTGAAATTCAATATAGCGGATCAAATAGGGCTGGTTGCAAATTTTACCTTATTCGCATTTTTTCAGATTTGGTATTAGGGGGTTGGGGGGTGGTGTATTACGAATATAAAGTTATTTTTTTTTACAACTATTAGGTTGATAAGATACAATATGAGGGAATAAAAATTTTACATTTTTCGGTTTTATCTAAAATTGATATTGCGAGGTTCTTGGGGCATATACAAACTCAATATGCAATATAAAATTTATCGAGCTAAGAAATTTACATTTCAAATTCTTTAAATATCGATATTGGAAGGTTTTGGGGCCTATATTACAAATCTAAAATTAATTTGAAATTTAAGGTAGTGGATTTACTATGACAGACTAAATATTTGTTTGACACACCTTCTTTGGCATTTGGAGAACTCTAAAAATCAAAGAATTTTTAGTGGTTCATTTTAGGGTGATTTACAATTATGGATAAAATGGGTACTTTTTGCCACCTGGGAGTCATTGCGAGGTACACTAATCTCGATTAGAACTTAGTTCAAATAATTTATGAATATCATAATGAATTCAAAACTAAAAATCGAAAAATAAAATTTTTATCAAAAAATTGAACCGGCTTCTAAAAGTGCGCTAAAAAGTGAAAAATAACTAGAAATTATTTATATGAAATTGAAATTTTTGAAGTCGGCGCCAAATTATTTCTAAATGCAATAAATAACTACTAACATATACAAATTATGGTAAGAAAGCAATTACAAATAAAGTATTTTTAATCTGTTTATGCGAATCACATTTTGTCAGGTATTACTTTGGCGCCAACTTCAAAACTGAAATATTCAACTCTAGGTCTAAAAATAATAATTGTATCAAAATTAAAATTTTTCAAGGCTTTCATATTTAATAGGTAGAAGAGTAAAGAAGAAATAATGATAAGTAAAGCATTGACAACCTCACATAAAAATAGATATATTTTTAAAATTAAAATTTTCATTAGCCAGACTTACTAAAAATGTTAAGACTCAGACCCGATTTAGTTGCCATGGAAATTAGATTTGCCAGCTGTTGAGTTTTGTTTTGCTTATTATATGGTTATAATTTATATTAAATGTCTGAACACGTAAACTCTCATATATGAAAATTTTGAGAAAATCCTAAGTATAAAACTTCGGAATCAATTTGTATTTTTGTCGGTTCAGTAATAAATACAGTTTCTTAATTTTGTGTTTTTTATATTTGGTATCAGTTCTGCTACCACACATATAAATCCAATTTTTTATAGAGGGCTATTTTTATAATAAGAAACAATCTACACTTGAATATGCATATACGCATAATTATATTCATATCTCTCAAAGACGCCTAATAGAAAATACATACCTATAATGACATGATAATAAAATCCATTTATTATAGTGCCATTCGAAATCAAATCAAATTTTGACAACATTGCGTTTGTTTTTTTAAGTAATTTTATACTTGAGATCTGTTTAGTCAGAAACCCATGATTACCTCTGAGTAATAAATATCATTACAAAATCAAAAACAAATAGGGGGTTAAGTTTTTATTTAAAAATCTCAGTTGAAAAGAATCATATATTTCCTTAGCTACATTATCCAACATTTTGCCTTTTTATCTGTAATTTTATATGTCACGTTCCATATTAACCCGGCCAGGACTAAGAACAAAAATTCAAGAGCTTCAAAAAACTACTTGAAACTGCTCAAAAATTTTCAAAATGTCGGCTTTAAAATAACGCAGTTTCCAATGAATTCGCAGGTTTATCAAAATAATTTCAACCTACTAAAAAAAAGAATCATTTTTAAAAATATGCCCCAGGAATGACCATCTTTTAAATTTCGCTTGGCTCCGTAAAATTTATAAAAATGGCGTTTTTAAAATGGCGCGAATTTTACCGAATTCATAGGGTTATTAGCAAAATGCGGTTTCCAGCGAATTCGCAGGTTTATCAAAATAATTTGAGCCTACGAAAAAAAACAATTATTTTTAAAAATATGCCCCTTTTAAATTCCGTTTGGCTCTATAAAATTTGTAAAAATGGCGTTTTTAAAATGGCGCGAATTTTAGCTAATTCTTAACGTTATTAGCAAAATGCGGCTGCTAATAAAAATTAATCGACTTGAAATATATGTCTCGGGGTTGTAAATAGTTGCAAGAATACTCACTTTTAAACGTTGTATGGTCTAATGAAATTTTTCCAGATGGCACGGCAAAATTCAGCTTGTAACAAAAATTAATGGCCCAGAGACTTAAGTTGTTCGCCAGAATACTTACTTTCCAACATCATTTAGATAATCATTTAAAGAGGTCTTCTGTACATATTCGTGATGTAACGAGTCTCATCTAACTAAGCAACGATTTGCGAAATTTGTCCTCTAGCTCGCCTGATATCCTGGTAAAGTGGATTTTGCTGCCTCTCTGAGTATATGGGTTAAGAAGCTTGGATTTGTGTCTGTTGTTTGACCAACTTTTATTTGCGGATCCGCCAGTGGTCTCCAGGTGTATTTCAAACGGAAATTTAGTCTTGTACATATGCTAGTTGGGGTTTAATGGGTCGTTGCCCAGATGTTACACTGTGTTACAAAGAGGATGGGTTGGTCTAAATATGCTTGATTTTTTATTACGTATTATTTGGAAAGCCCCTTTTGAAGCGAATTGCTGATATTTTAAAGCGGTCATGTCGAGGAATTTTAGATGGTGGAAAGTGCCCATTCCTGCTACTAAGTAGTTGGGGACGCCTCGCCGACTAAAGCAATTTATTTCTCTTAAGAAACTCTGCATTTGAGATGACTTCAGGTTGCGTAGATCTCCCTTTTTTATAAGATACGCTTCCAGGTATCCTATCCTAGGATTTTATTTTATCATTTTTTTTTGTTTCCAACCTCGTTTTGTTGATGATTCTGCCACTTCGCTGAAAAATACAATGCTTGAAAGTTTATATCCCTGTGAACATTTTAAACCTTGAGGCATATCAAAGGTATTTTTTAGAGGTTTTTAAATTGGCAACACCATTTCTAATGACTGTAAATTTGACAGCTAATAGTAGTCAGTACGTTTTGCCAGTTCACCATGAACAATTCTTGCAAATTGTGCAAATTTAATTTGGTTCAGTTCGTCAAACTTACTGAGCGCTACGTCCAATTTACGGTCCAGATAATCGTTCATTCGAGCAAGTTATTTGGCAAATCATGAATCATTTTCTCACTACGTACAATCTGGTTGATAATATGCATTCACAAAGACGCCTTACAGTGCTCACAGAAGAAGTGGTTGATACTGTGGAACGTAGTGTTGAGGAGGATACGATTGATTCGATTCGCCAATGTGCACAATAATTAGAGCTGTGCCCATCCACTTTGAGGAATAATTTGCGGAACGATCTTGAATTACGAGCTTACAAGATACAGTTTGTGAAAGAATTGAAACCGCGTGAACATCATATACACCAGACTTTCGGCGAATGAGCCAAAAACCAACTTGATCCTCTTTTTCAAAGTAGTTCAACGATGAAGCTGAGCGGAGAAAACCTAGAAGTCTTTACTGAGACGTTCTTACATCCATCAAAAGTCAGTGTTTGGGATGTTTTATGGGCAGGTGGAATCACTGGCCTATATTTGTTTAGATATGGTGCCGGCCAGAATGTTACCGACAATTATAGGTCCATAATGGCTTACTTTTTCGTTCCTCAATTGAATGATATTGATACGACAGAGCTTTGGTTTCAATAAGGTGATGTAACATGCCACATAGCGCGCGACACCATCAATTTATTGTGGGAAACATTCAATGAGCGCATACTTTCGCGTAATGGACCTATGAACTGGCGTTCACGATCATATGAACTTACACCTATGGATTACTTTCTTTGGGGATATGTAAAGTTACTAATCTAAGCCGATAAACCACAAACGTTGGACCACTCGGAAGTCAACATTCGTCGCGTAATTGCTGATATACAGCCGCAGGTGCTCGATAATATGGACGAATATTGGACTAACGATTGCGCTTCATTCAAACTACTTGTGGAGCTTGTAGCATTTAAATTTACCAGTTAGCATCAATGCTACATGTTTTTAGTAATATGATATAATTTGTATATTTTTACCTGATTAAATTTAATTATTTATCCGTAGTTTAAAATAGTAAACATAGAATTTATTTTTTTGGTTTACAACTCTTTTGGTCTTGTAACTTATCAATTTTTTTAACACAGTTCGTAAATTGCTGTAGTTTATATATCACATTATTTGGTTTGAATTTAAAAGTCGTAAATATTTTATTTTTAATAAACTCTCATTTGTTTACATTCAATTTCAGTATTAAAAGTATAAGGTTATAGTCGGTAACATAGTTCAGTTAGCATTTGCTGTGAATGTATACCCATTCGTTGACACGAACACGGCATGTCGAGATCGATCATTTAAGGTTGAGTATGCAGTATGGAATTTGTGGCAATTTTTTTTGAACTTTGTTTTAATCGTGATTAGTGACTTTGAACTGTTTGATCATAATTTTCTTTTTGATAATTTTCCATGGCCTGCCCATACTTGACGTATTAACTGGTGGTCAGTGTAAGTTCGGAACTAGGTTAAAGTGCTCCAGGTTGAGAATAAGGTTGGCAAGACTAAATATAAATATCACTAAGATTTGTCACGTCTGGTTGCAAGAGAGATTTTTATTTTCGTTCCCTTTCCTGTTGAACCGCCGAAGGCAGCAGACCAATCCTGCCACCAGCTCTGAAAGGGCGGACGGTCAAGTTTTTTTCGTTAAAGTCCACTAATCAATGAGGTAAGATTTTGCCCCTTATCTTTACGAACATGTGGTAAAAACAACATTTTATTTCAGGGCTATTTGGCTATTCGACTATTTGACTATTTGGCTATTTGGCTATTTGGCTATTTGGCTATTTGACTATTTGGCTATTTGGCTATTTGGCTATTTGACTATTTGGCTATGTGAATATTTGAATATTTGAAGCCAGTTCTTTTTTATCTTTGGGCTTCATTTCATCTTGATATTGCTGTCATGACTTCCTGATGGTTCGAGTCCTAGTTTTCCTGTCCAGGCGACCACGACTGTTTCAACCTTACCCTGCGTTTGATTGGTGAGTTGGAAGTGGCCCTGTGAAGCCTCAATTCATCCACAACACAACAGGAATCCTAGCAACAGCGCTAAAGTGAGAGGTACCATAGCATATACCAGGTAGGAGAAAAACCTTAAGTTAGGGATTCGAGCTGTGAATCAATTTTTTTAATACAAACAAAGCAACATAATTATATTTTGGTGTGATGTAGTAACATGTGAGAACTTTTGATAACTCAATAAAACGTACGTTATTGGCGACTAAGGTTCTAGAACGTTTGCGGCCAAATTTTATATAACCTTTTAAAACCAAGGTAACAACGATAGTTATCAAGAGAGTACAAAAAAAAACATTGTAAGCACAATTCAAATTTATGTACATAATAATTTTTTATTGGGAATAAAATGGAATTGCTATTTTGTTTTAATTAAGTCGTTTTATTGTGGAGCTATACACCTACCGTCAATAATTTAAAATCATTCCTCATACCTAAGTGTTTTCCTGTTTAATCACTAGGTAAGTAACACAGATAATGTAAAACAGGTGGCGCCTATTGGGTAATCAAAGCAGAGCACAACTATCTCTAAAAGAGATACGAACCTAGCCTCCGATATATTGAGCTGCCGTACGCATCCGTTGCCGTACCCTGTAAAAAGGGGACGCCGCAAGCTCATATGCCCGAAATCATATTTAAACACTAATGACATACAATTATCTTTTAAATAAAGCCAAAATCTTAAACATTAACATTATTTATACGTGTTTTATTTTATTTAAAAAAAAAACACCCTTTATATACTAAGCACTAGTTTTTATTAGTAGCTATATTTTGTTGGTAATCTTGCTAATTCGATAAAACTAGAACCATTTTGACAAATTTCAATGGGCTAAATAAAATTTGAGAGTAATTATTCCCGAGAACATTTTTAACCTCAGAGCATATGTATAAAAACCATCAATATTCGTTAGTAGCCCTAATTATATTGATTAGCCTGAGAATAGGCTAAAATCGATGTCATTTTAAAGCCGCCATTTTCATAAATTTCAACGGACCAAATCTTTGAAAGTGGATATTCCTGCGAACATTTTGACCATATTTTATCCTTATTTTTGGCTAATAGTCCGATTTTGCTGATAATCCTGCGATATCACTGAAGACCGCTCTATATTCAAACTGTCATTTTAAAAAATGACAATTAGCCAAATGACGTTTGAAAATTAGTATCAATGGGAGCACATTCAGTTTCACCACATATATTTTTAGGCCGTTAAATTTTGTAAGCAGCCGCATTTGATTGTAGATTTCTCTGAAACTAAGCGCCATTTTATAATCATCATAAGTGACAAATGCCGTATGCTGTATATTTACATACCAGTTTTAATAAAATAATGTACCCAATTTATATTTGATATTTAGTCACTCCGGCAACAACAATCAATAGCCGGCAGAAGTTTATCTTATTTTTAGCTGACGTTCATTCCACGATATTACGTGTTTTGCAGGATAAATTAATCTGACACGCTGTCAAAGCTATTACCACCGCGATTATTTATTGAAACCCTTTGTTATGCTTTTTACGTAGTGTGTTGAAAAGGCCGTTAAATTTGCTGTAAATATCGAAAGGATTTCGATGAAAGAGCAAGCACAAATAAAATTTCAGACATCTGTAATTTACAAATGGCTAAACAAAAAGTTGTTCATATCGCGATAATAAGTGATAATCTATTATTTCTAAAAACAACTAAAGCAATGGCATTACCTTATAAGCTATTCTCATTGCGTTAAAATAGGGAATAATTTGATACTAAATTAAATTTAGCAATCCATAATGCCAAACTCTGTAGTTGGAGTAATTTTGATGGGAGAGGTTAAGCCGTGCTTACTGCGACTTCCAAAAGTACCTTAAGAAATGATAAAATTTAGATACTCTCTAAACTATATAAGACATAAATATAGTTTTGGAAGATTTGCTGCTCACAAATAAAATACAAAATTCAAATGGCCATGATAAAACGCTTATTAAAAATATATTAGTGTAACTATTTAGTTTAAAATAGGAAATTGGAGTCCTTCACATAACCATATTTAAATCTTAACCAATTCCGATGGATGGTGATTTGTTATTATATCATTACACTGTGTTTACTTTTTAATATGTTAATTTAATATTACACTTGCCATTTCCTAATTTGGCCTAATATGTGGTAGAAATAAGTAGTTAGCAGCCAATCGCCAACTAGATGAAGCTAAAGATGATTATTGCAAATCGCAAAAATGTATACTAAATATGTATACATGTACACACACTTACATATATATATATATATATATATATATATATATATATATATATATATATATATATATATATATATATGTATATAAATATATATATATATATATATATATATATATATATATATATACATACATATGTATATATATATATATATATATATATATATATATATATATATATATATATATATATATATATATATATATATATTGTTGTAGAATTCTATCTACGAGATCCTAAAAAAATCATAAAAATAAAATAAACATCTAAAGACGGTTGAAATTCCGAGAAATAAACTGCACGTTGTCGGCCGTAACGGCGCATAGACACCGACACAGACGGCAGCGCAGACATAAAGCTTTGGCGGACCGCGCTAAACGCTAATCGGTTCCTTTCGGAAGACCCGACGGAGTGCCGAGAAATTATTTTTCCTCTTAAATTAGAATGTTTTGTACAAAAAATACAAAAATCACGGAGGGCTGGGCTTTTTAATATACTTAATATATAAGAAAAATTATTTGGGTTGAATGAGAACTTGGCCAATATTTACTTTGATTTTTATTAGACGTGAGCTCTTATAGGACTTTTTGCAGTAGAAAATTTTTTTGACTGGGGCTCTTAAGTTTTGTGTCGAAATTAAATGTAGTGTTGGGACTCTTAATAAATTTTCTAAAATTCAATTTTCGCAAAAATTTTTGTTTTAGTGTTAAACGCAAACTAAGGCACGTTTAGTGTTCTTAGATCCGTTAACGATGTCACTATCAGGTTATCACTAATTTTCTCTTAATAGAAAATTATTTAAGTCGCAATCGGGAATGTCTAAATCGGGTATGTCGCTATCAGGTTTCCTTTACGCAATTTTAGTTCCGCAAATTATTATAGTCGTAAAAGTAGGCGCGTGAATAATCTATATATTAATTTAAAATAGTTTCCGCAAGAATAAAAAAAAATCGACGTGGAAAGGTTTTTTCAGAAAAGCTTATTTTTTCCGACGGCGCTAGAATTTTACTAAAATTCGCGTTTCACGGTTTTTATTTAACTGGAGATTTTACTTTGAGGTTCCTCCTCTAGCACTGAACTGATATCAGCTACTAGAGTTCGCCTCTAACGAATTTCCGCCTAACAGACAAGGTTTCCTGGCCTTCCTAGTACCGCAATCTTCTTATCTTCTTTCTTGAATCGAATTCTTGATCGTCTTATTAAGACAACCAAGAACTTCTCTTCTTAAGCCGTCGTAAGCAGAGCGGCCTCCCTCGTTGCACTAGCGTAAACAGCTTAGTGATCCTCTTGATGCCGAAAGGGGCGCTCCAGGAAAACCTCTAGGAAATTTAGAACTCCCTACTCGCGTGTTGAACCGTTTAATTTTTTCTTCTGGAAGGGAAACTGACAATAATCTCTTGCGAGATTACCGACGAGTGGCCCACCTATTGAAGATTCCCCGTGGCTTTCTCCGACATGGTGCAAGTGCCAGACTAATCAGCAACGGCAGAGAATCTCACGTTTCGCCTGAGTAAATGCTTCAAAAGACTTAGATACTCGTGTGCGCGTGGGTAAAAAAAATTTGAGATATCTGTGCTCTTTAAAAGACGACCAGATTCTGCTAACGAATCGCGGCATCGGGTGCTATTATCGGGCACGGGACGGCCCTCTTATTTCGGTCTCGACTAATTCGTCCTGGTTTAGCACATTTGCAATACTGCCATGGCTATTAACGAATCGTTCCGGGCCAAAATAACCTGTCTCGCTTAGTGTCCTGTAATGGAATTCAGACGGCGTGGTAGGCTGAGAGTCATCCGAACTCGGTGTGGAATGCAGGTACAACGGAATATTTTCGGGGATAAAACGTCCTGTAGGCGCATCGCGTCGAATCTCTTGGTCCAAAGGTCGTGAACCAGGGATTGTCGCTAAGGGGATATTAGGCATAGAAGAAAACTCGGGAAGAATCGTGTGCGAAACGTCGTAACGTGTCGCGTTTTCGATTTCGACGAAGTCTACGTTTGGTCTGCTGCTGGACCGAACGTCATGTGTCGCAGGGTAACTGAAGAAGATGCGATTTGGATCATCTAGATTCATCAAATCGTTTTCATTCATCTGTGAATAAGAAGAAGGGGCACCAGCAGGTGGTGCCGGAGAGGACCCACCATAACCTCCCGACCCGGCTGAAGGCCAAGCCGCCTCACCTTTCTTGCTGTTTAATAAGGGCACTTTGTATTGAGACATGCTCTTAAATTTTGAAAAAAGATGAAATTGTTTTGTTTTGCCAAAATTAAAAATGGGACAATTTAAAACAAAGGACGCGTTGGGAAATGAGCTGAGATGCTCAACGTGTCTTTGTATCAAAAAGAAATGGGGATTGCTAATTATCAATGGAAATTTAATTAGCTTTTTTGTTGCAACTTTTCGAAAATTTTTTGAGATTTTTTGTCGGGTAGTGTATCCGAAAGTCTATCAAAAATTGTCGATTTGTCGGTATCTTGTGGATCGGAAAAGAGACGCAAATTTGGTAATCGTTTTCGATACGTTTCCGAAATTTTTGTCTTTTCCGTTTCGCGGATTTTTGTTGCCGTGAGAGAGGGACGGGGAAATGTCTTTTGGGGGGAAATGTTTATTTTTCTCACGTTTTTGAAAGCCAAAAAAAAACGATGTTTTCTGTTTCTTTAATTTGGAAGAAAAATCGGGCGTGACCCGTCCTAGAAAAAGAATTTTTTATATAGGACTGTGGTCGATTTTTCTTTTTTCAAGGCTTTCCAAAAGCCTCTAGATTAATACCTGGGAGTAATAGGAAAACTCCAATCAAATAAGAAACGATTTCGCGGAATTTATGTCGGTGATCCGTAATTGCAACCCCAGTTCGTGTATACAATTACGAATAACACCCGACTTTCGAACTGTAGTGTCTGAGGGCCTGGTAGTTTTGAAACTTACCTCAGGTGTTCGTAAGCAGATACTACCTGTCCTTATTTCACTCTAGTTTATACCTAGGGAAACCTCAGACACCGCATTTACTCCGGAAATTTGCTTTCGCTTTAAAGCTTCTTGAATTTTTGGTTTTTCACTATCTTTGTGCACGTGATAGCTACTAAACGCCCAAAAATTCCGTATATAATATTTTAAGTTTATTGATTCTTCTACGAAGGTCTGGAAGTTCTAATGCTGCCTTCGAAAAGATCGTCGCGGTTGCGGGGATGGTCTGGTCTTGAAAATTCTGTGCAAAATCTGCGAGGAATTATCCTAAATCCAGCAGAATTTTCGGGAATCTTGATAGGAAATCGCAGAAAAAGTGTTCTGCCGTAAAAACAGCAGCTTTTAATGCGAATTTCCACGTTTCTTTCTTCTTTCTTCACAACTGATGTCTTCAGTCTTCTTGTTCTTTTTCCTAATTGTCTTCTTTCTAGCCAAGTCGAATACTGAACTCTGACTCGATTTTGTCCTCCTTTTATAGATTTGCTAACTTCGTTAGTAAGCGCCTCCTCTTTTTTCCTAGTGTTCAGAATAACCAATCAGCGTTTAGCTGAAATTTCTGTGAAATTTCTCAATGCTTTTCTTATGGGAAATTTTGTTTTTCGAATTCCAGAGGTTTTACTCGCTCGATTGGCGAGATTTTTTCTGGAATCGGTAGGGACGAGTTTGCAGAATCATCCTGTAGCATTGGGAATATAAAACTCTTTGTTATATTCACAATACCCCCCCACCTAGAACGGGCTCCATTCCTAAATTGGTCTTTCCAGATTTAGAAACTGAGGATATTTGGCGTTTGCTGTCATTGGCTATTGTCTGGTACGATTGTTGTCGAGCTCTTCTAACTCGTCTAACAATCTTCGTTGTTCGGCTGGGATCTGATCCATCACCGTAACATGGAGTTGTGGCAATGCAACTTGTTGAGGTGTTTCAACAGGTGGTGGTTCGTCATTCTCCGAATCTGAATCTGTATCGAGAGCTTCTCTCTGGGGAAATTCATATTCCGAGATATCAGATTCCGAAGTGACTTCGTCATCATCTGACTCAAACGTCACTCTATTGCCACTTGGTGCAGGTCGTATGTCATCTACGTGTAGATTGACCTGTTTTCCATCTACGAGTACATCGTAGGTCGTATCTCCATTGATTTTTACTACTTCATGAGGGCCAGACCAGTAAGGGCTCAATTGATGAGCTGCTCTCTGGCGAACTCTAGTATTCACTAAGTCGCCGATTTTGAAGCTTACTTTCGGTTCTGACTCATCATGGATGTCGCGGAGTAGGTACTGGTTGAGACGTCTCCTAACGTCTTTCAGTTTCCTATCTCGCTCTTGCTTTGTCTGACTGCGTCGTTCTGTTGGCCATTTCCGTAGGAATTCTCCTGGTGCTGAAAGCTCATGACCAAGAACTATGGATGCTGGTGTTACTCCTGTAGCTCGACAAGATCTACTTTGGAGTACTTGAAGTGTTTTCGGAAGCATTTCTTCCCAAGAATTCGCGGCTCTATGTATCATCAAGATTTTTAGAACCTTTTTGAACTCTTGTATTTTTCGTTCAACAGGATTCGCTTGTTGATGGACTAGACTGGAATAGATAGTTTCGATGTGGTGTTTTTCGCACATGCTTCTGTATCTATCAGCTGTAAAAACCGATCCCATATCTGAGATGATTGTTTCGGGGTATCCATATCTGCTGAATACCTCGTCTTCTAGAAAATTGATTACCTCTTGAGAGGTAGCTCTGTCAATTGCCTTTGCTTCGACCCATTTCGAAAATAAGTCCTCGCAAATGACAATGTACTTTCTCCCAGTGCCTCGTGCAGGAACGTCTAACGGCCCTAGGATGTCAATTGAGAGCATCTGGAATGCAAATTTAGGAAAGTGAGCCCGTAAAGGAGCCTTTTCCTGCCTTTGCTGAGTTTTACAGAGGCTACAGGTAATGCAATTACGTACATACTTGTTTATGTATTCCTGCTGTCTTCCCCAGAAATACTGTTTACTGATGGCTCTGTACGTTTCTAGTGCGCCGGGATGCGCCGCTTCGTTGGTATCGTGGTACACGTAGCACACTCGTTCTACCAACTTGCGTGGCACTACTAGTTTATCGCCTTCTTGACGTTTTCGGTACAAGAGTCCATTTTTGACTGTAAAGTCACGTTTCATTTTTCGTTGTCCTACCGTCTCTGGTAGAATAGTTTCCAGTGCACGTACTACTCCCATAGTACGTTGTATGTACGGTACGGTACGATGAGAAGCGACAATTTTGTCGTGAAGGGTAGCTTTCGTTAGCTCCGTTATTTGATTTATACGAAGTACAGCTGTATCACTTGTTGTAGGAACAACCAGTCTGTTGATATCCGGCTGATCTTCGTGAGCAATTTGGTCAGCAGGTTCTCTGCTCATGTAATCACACAAGGCGTTTTCTCTGCCTGAAACATGCTGAACCTCGAAGTTAAACTCTTGCAGTAACATCGCCCAACGAGTAAGTTTGGCCTTTGAATCCTTGAACTTGTTCAGCCAAGTTAGTGCCTTACTATCGGTGCGAAGAATAAAGTTTCTTCCTTCCAAGTAACCGTTAAAGAGCTTAATTGCCCACATAACGGCTAAACATTCTTGCTCGTTGATGTGATAATTCCTCGCTGCACTATTGAATTTAGCGCTCGCATGGGAAATTATCAGTTTTCGTTCTCCATCCTCTTGATACAGAACGGCTGCCATGCCAATTCCGCTTGCGTCAGTTTGAAGTATGAACGGAAGTTCATAATTCGGCCTGTGCAACGGTCGGCAATTTACTAATGCTGCTTTGGTATCGTCGAACGCTGTCTGTTCTCGGATTGTCCATTTAAACTTCTTATCTTGACAGAGTAGATCTGATAGGGGTGCTGTCAAGATAGCTAAATTTGGCACGTACTCACGTAGCCAATTGCATAGGCCTAAGAATGACTGAATGTCTCTTCTATTTTTCGGCACAGTATGCTTGTCGATTTTGATTTTGTGCATCTCTAGAGGGTGTACTTCTCCTCCTCGGATACGATGACCTAAATAGTCTATCTCAGTCCTGAGTATTTGACATTTTTTTCCACTGACTTTTAGGTTGTGCTGTGCTAGCCTTTCAAAAACTAGTCTTAAATGATGAAGGTGTTCATCTACAGTCTTACTGTATATAATAATGTCGTCGAGGTAAACTATGACGAACTTTTGAATGTATCCTATCAATACTTCAGTCGTCATTAGTTTCTGGAACGTACTTGGTGCGTTCTTCAGCCCAAACGGCATGACGTTAAACTGGTACATGGCACCGTCAGGAGTATTGAAAGCGGTATATTGCTTGCTCATATGGTCCATCGGTATTTGCCAGTACCCTTTTTTCAAGTCTAAGACTGAAAAGAACTGAGATGTCGAGATGTCCTTGAGTGCATCTGTTACCCTCGGTAAACTCGATGACTCATCTGTGCTGATTTCGTTAATCAAACGATAATCAACACAGAATCTCGGCTCTTTGTCTGCTCTTTCTATAATCACTGGGGGTGATGAATATGCGGATGTCGTGGGTTCTATGACTCCTTTGGCAAGCATTTCATCCAGCTGATTATAAAAAATTTCCTTTTTTCTAGGATTCATGGGATAACAGCGTTTGTTAATCACCTTATTCTCTCTAAGAGTGATTTTATGCATCGTCGTTCTTGTTGTCGGTTGTACCAGTCCTACTTGAAAGACATCTTGGTACTCGTGTACAAGATCTCGTAACTCTGCATTATCTGCTGTTATTTCAGGAAGTTCTACATCGTGGTTCAAGACGTTTTGGATCATATTCCAGTATAATGTCTGCCTTTTTTCCTGTCCTACTGATATGCTCTTTCGAGCGTAGTCCAGGACAACTCGTTCGTTCTCCAGGAATGGACTTCCAAGGATCATGTCGGAGTCGAGGCCTTCTATTATGAGAAAGTCTACCTCATACTCGAATTGACCTAACGCTATCTTCATTGTAGTGGTTCCTATGACTTGTGCAATGCTGTCATTACAGGCTAGTTGCACTTGCAACACCGATGCAGTGTTAATGTTGTCGATGGGTATTCGATCCGAGACTAAATTAAATTCAGCTCCGGAGTCGAATAAGGCACGCATAGTATGACCTTTCGTCGTGATCGTAACCACAGGATTATTCGCTGAACCCGTAGAATTCAGTTTTATCACTGTTGGTTGTTCTATATATCTCTCGTTGATGCTACTTGTAGATTCTTGAGTCTGTTGCTCATTTATTGAATCTTGAATTGGTGCAGGTGATCCATGAGTCTCTTGCTCATTTGTGGTATCGGCTGCGTTAATTAAGTCTTGGCTTAATTTTTGTTCTTCACTCTCAATCACGCTCGTGATCGGTCTTAGCGAAGGAGACAGGCATGGTTGTGTGATATCATTGGGTACTTCGTCGTCAAGCAGAGATTCGAAGCTGCTGGTTACATCATTTGTTCCAAATAACGCGTTTTGCTCAGGCCGGAGATGCATTGACCAGGTTTCTGCTCCATCTTTGTCGTTATCAGCACGTGCGGTTCGGGTATTCTGGTCCATGGCGCCATGGCCGTACCCATCTTGTGAACTATCATGCGTAACGTGATGCGAGTCAGAGGTTGATCGGTAGTTACCGGGTAAGTCGTCGCAATTTATAAGGTCCATAACGTAACGAGGGTCGATTTCTTCTGGCTTCAACGGTTCCTCCAAGTCTATCAACACGCCGTTGTCTAATGGTGCATCAATAAGTGATATAAGATCACAGGATACTGCGTGTTGCAGTTCTTGCATCGTTGTTGTTTGCGACGTTGTATCTGTACAAACGTCTTCAATATCAGAATCGATGGATATTAAATCGAAACTGATTGTTTGCGTAGCGGCTGTGTTTGATTTTGCTTGAAAAGACCGCTCCAGTAAAGTGTCGGGGCCGACACTTACTTCGGCGTCTTGTCGTTGCTGGTGCCGGCCCCTCGAAAGTTTTCCGAGTCCGGTCTTGCAGGTTTCTTGCGCTTATGGCGCGGTGGTCTCGTCGGTGGCTCCAGTTCGGAGATCGTTGACGATGATGATTTGGGCGCATTCGGAGTCGCGTTTGTCTGGTGTTGACATACTACGTTTATCTTTGCAGCTTGCTTCTCGTTCGGATGCTCTCTTTGTTGATTTCGTTGTTGCGTCGGACAATCTTTATCCCAGTGTCTGCCGCTGCATAATCGACACGGCGGGAGATCGTCGTTTCTTCTTCTGTTGTAGTTTACAGGTTTCTGATTGTTATTCAAAGGAAATCTGCTGTTCAAAGTAACATTCGATTGCCTTTGATTAGTGTTGAATGGCTGGTTTAATGGTCGCTGACCATTACCAGTGCGGAATCCTGACCTGGAATCGGCCATTGGATTGTTTCTTGTGGGTTGGTTCAGGGATGCCATGTTGTAGTTTTTGTTCGGTGGTACCGAATCTACAACAATTTTATTTGTTGAATATCGCTCCTGTCTTGATCTATCCTCGTCAATGATATCCCTTTCCACCGTTCTAGCTAACGTAGTTAGCCGTTCTAAGCTAGTCAAAGGAATACCTCGTAGTCTCGACCTGATCTCAGGTCTCAACTGAGTTATCAGAACAGGAACAAACTGTTGAATCATGCCTGCTGGATTGATCCTTGTAAACAGTGCATGTTTTCTCAAAATGAAAGTTTCCACAGATTCCGTCACTTTTTGCGACGTTCCGTATAAATCTGCTTGCAGTGTTGCTAGATTTTCAACATTTTGAAATCTTTCCAGAAACTTCGATGTAAAGTCATCGTAATGCTTTACATAAGGTTTATACGGCTCAAACCATTTCTTGGCTATGCCGTTTAATCGCTCTATTACGTAGAAAATTCGGTTTCGTTCTGAGACGTTATTCTCTGCAAACCAACAATTCATTTCGTGAAGAAATTCCTCTGGATCTTCATAATCCAATCCAGAAAAGTTGGCTCTGAGTATCGACTTTGAAGAGCTTTGGGATTGCCTCGCTAATTGCTGCGTTAAAGCAGTTAAGGCTTTGGCGGTCTCAAGCTGTGCAAGGTATGCCAAATCTTGAGCCGGCAAATTGTTTAAGTTTTGAGGCACTCTCATGCCTCTAGGTGTCGTTCCATGTGCTGCGCTCCGCTCCGGGCTCCCGCATTGAAGATGGTTTTTTGTTTCAAAAATCGAAACGTTGTGGGTGCGATAAGGTTCATGGAAGTTATCGCTATCCATTTGTTTGAAAGTCAAATTGCGTTCTGCATATTTGTCACTTTCCAAATTGCCACATTTTTCGAATGTCGATGAAAATACTGGGTCGAGGTTCGAATCCTCGGCAGGGATGCCATATCGGGCACGGGACGGCCCTCTTATTTCGGTCTCGACTAATTCGTCCTGGTTTAGCACATTTGCAATACTGCCATGGCTATTAACGAATCGTTCCGGGCCAAAATAACCTGTCTCGCTTAGTGTCCTGTAATGGAATTCAGACGGCGTGGTAGGCTGAGAGTCATCCGAACTCGGTGTGGAATGCAGGTACAACGGAATATTTTCGGGGATAAAACGTCCTGTAGGCGCATCGCGTCGAATCTCTTGGTCCAAAGGTCGTGAACCAGGGATTGTCGCTAAGGGGATATTAGGCATAGAAGAAAACTCGGGAAGAATCGTGTGCGAAACGTCGTAACGTGTCGCGTTTTCGATTTCGACGAAGTCTACGTTTGGTCTGCTGCTGGACCGAACGTCATGTGTCGCAGGGTAACTGAAGAAGATGCGATTTGGATCATCTAGATTCATCAAATCGTTTTCATTCATCTGTGAATAAGAAGAAGGGGCACCAGCAGGTGGTGCCGGAGAGGATCCACCATAACCTCCCGACCCGGCTGAAGGCCAAGCCGCCTCACCTTTCTTGCTGTTTAATAAGGGCACTTTGTATTGAGACATGCTCTTAAATTTTGAAAAAAGATGAAATTGTTTTGTTTTGCCAAAATTAAAAATGGGACAATTTAAAACAAAGGACGCGTTGGGAAATGAGCTGAGATGCTCAACGTGTCTTTGTATCAAAAAGAAATGGGGATTGCTAATTATCAATGGAAATTTAATTAGCTTTTTTGTTGCAACTTTTCGAAAATTTTTTGAGATTTTTTGTCGGGTAGTGTATCCGAAAGTCTATCAAAAATTGTCGATTTGTCGGTATCTTGTGGATCGGAAAAGAGACGCAAATTTGGTAATCGTTTTCGATACGTTTCCGAAATTTTTGTCTTTTCCGTTTCGCGGATTTTTGTTGCCGTGAGAGAGGGACGGGGAAATGTCTTTTGGGGGGAAATGTTTATTTTTCTCACGTTTTTGAAAGCCAAAAAAAAACGATGTTTTCTGTTTCTTTAATTTGGAAGAAAAATCGGGCGTGACCCGTCCTAGAAAAAGAATTTTTTATATAGGACTGTGGTCGATTTTTCTTTTTTCAAGGCTTTCCAAAAGCCTCTAGATTAATACCTGGGAGTAATAGGAAAACTCCAATCAAATAAGAAACGATTTCGCGGAATTTATGTCGGTGATCCGTAATTGCAACCCCAGTTCGTGTATACAATTACGAATAACACCCGACTTTCGAACTGTAGTGTCTGAGGGCCTGGTAGTTTTGAAACTTACCTCAGGTGTTCGTAAGCAGATACTACCTGTCCTTATTTCACTCTAGTTTATACCTAGGGAAACCTCAGACACCGCATTTACTCCGGAAATTTGCTTTCGCTTTAAAGCTTCTTGAATTTTTGGTTTTTCACTATCTTTGTGCACGTGATAGCTACTAAACGCCCAAAAATTCCGTATATAATATTTTAAGTTTATTGATTCTTCTACGAAGGTCTGGAAGTTCTAATGCTGCCTTCGAAAAGATCGTCGCGGTTGCGGGGATGGTCTGGTCTTGAAAATTCTGTGCAAAATCTGCGAGGAATTATCCTAAATCCAGCAGAATTTTCGGGAATCTTGATAGGAAATCGCAGAAAAAGTGTTCTGCCGTAAAAACAGCAGCTTTTAATGCGAATTTCCACGTTTCTTTCTTCTTTCTTCACAACTGATGTCTTCAGTCTTCTTGTTCTTTTTCCTAATTGTCTTCTTTCTAGCCAAGTCGAATACTGAACTCTGACTCGATTTTGTCCTCCTTTTATAGATTTGCTAACTTCGTTAGTAAGCGCCTCCTCTTTTTTCCTAGTGTTCAGAATAACCAATCAGCGTTTAGCCGAAATTTCTGTGAAATTTCTCAATGCTTTTCTTATGGGAAATTTTGTTTTTCGAATTCCAGAGGTTTTACTCGCTCGATTGGCGAGATTTTTTCTGGAATCGGTAGGGACGAGTTTGCAGAATCATCCTGTAGCATTGGGAATATAAAACTCTTTGTTATATTCACAATACTATTTATAATTTCTCGGCACTCCGTCGGGTCTTCCGAAAGGAACCGATTAGCGTTTAGCGCGGTCCGCCAAAGCTTTATGTCTGCGCTGCCGTCTGTGTCGGTGTCTATGCGCCGTTACCGCCGACAACGTGCAGTTTATTTCTCGGAATTTCAACCGTCTTTAGATGTTTATTTTATTTTTATGATTTTTTTAGGATCTCGTAGATAGAATTCTACAACAATATATATATCTATATACATATATATATATATATATATATATATATATATATATATATATATATATATATATATATATATATATATATGTATATAAATATATATATATATATATATATATATATATATATATATATATATATATATATATATATATATATATATATATGTATATATATATATATATGTATATATATATATATATATATATATATATATATATATATATATATATATATATTGTTGTAGAATTCTATCTACGAGATCCTAAAAAAATCATAAAAATAAAATAAACATCTAAAGACGGTTGAAATTCCGAGAAATAAACTGCACGTTGTCGGCGGTAACGGCGCATAGACACCGACACAGACGGCAGCGCAGACATAAAGCTTTGGCGGACCGCGCTAAACGCTAATCGGTTCCTTTCGGAAGACCCGACGGAGTGCCGAGAAATTATAAATAGCACCCGATGCCGCGATTCGTTAGCAGAATCTGGTCGTCTTTTAAAGAGCACAGATATCTCAAATTTTTTTTACCCACGCGCACACGAGTATCTAAGTCTTTTGAAGCATTTACTCAGGCGAAACGTGAGATTCTCTGCCGTTGCTGATTAGTCTGGCACTTGCACCATGTCGGAGAAAGCCACGGGGAATCTTCAATAGGTGGGCCACTCGTCGGTAATCTCGCAAGAGATTATTGTCAGTTTCCCTTCCAGAAGAAAAAATTAAACGGTTCAACACGCGAGTAGGGAGTTCTAAATTTCCTAGAGGTTTTCCTGGAGCGCCCCTTTCGGCATCAAGAGGATCACTAAGCTGTTTACGCTAGTGCAACGAGGGAGGCCGCTCTGCTTACGACGGCTTAAGAAGAGAAGTTCTTGGTTGTCTTAATAAGACGATCAAGAATTCGATTCAAGAAAGAAGATAAGAAGATTGCGGTACTAGGAAGGCCAGGAAACCTTGTCTGTTAGGCGGAAATTCGTTAGAGGCGAACTCTAGTAGCTGATATCAGTTCAGTGCTAGAGGAGGAACCTCAAAGTAAAATCTCCAGTTAAATAAAAACCGTGAAACGCGAATTTTAGTAAAATTCTAGCGCCGTCGGAAAAAATAAGCTTTTCTGAAAAAACCTTTCCACGTCGATTTTTTTTTATTCTTGCGGAAACTATTTTAAATTAATATATAGATTATTCACGCGCCTACTTTTACGACTATAATAATTTGCGGAACTAAAATTGCGTAAAGGAAACCTGATAGCGACATACCCGATTTAGACATTCCCGATTGCGACTTAAATAATTTTCTATTAAGAGAAAATTAGTGATAACCTGATAGTGACATCGTTAACGGATCTAAGAACACTAAACGTGCCTTAGTTTGCGTTTAACACTAAAACAAAAATTTTTGCAAAAATTGAATTTTAGAAAATTTATTAAGAGTCCCAACACTACATTTAATTTCGACACAAAACTTAAGAGCCCCAGTCAAAAAAATTTTCTACTGCAAAAAGTCCTATAAGAGCTCACGTCTAATAAAAATCAAAGTAAATATTGGCCAAGTTCTCATTCAACCCAAATAATTTTTCTTATATATTAAGTATATTAAAAAGCCCAGCCCTCCGTGATTTTTGTATTTTTTATACAAAACATTCTAATTTAAGAGGAAAAATAATTTATTAAAAAATGTCCAATCCCTTCTCTCACAGTTCCTTCCGGTCTGATGAGGCGGGTGGCATTTCAGGCTGTCCGGGTGGTTTTGGTGGGACCTCCGCGGCCCTTCGTGGGGTCGCGCCAGACCTAACAGGATTCCATACTCGTAATGAATCTGACATGACCCAAATAAATCAAAATGCTGAATTAAATCCCAACACTTCAATTTCTCCAATGGAACAATTTTTAAATGACATCCAAGCTTCACTTTAAGGTGGGGACCACTTAATGCAGGGACAAACGCATACCACAAATGACAAAAATCCTGATACGCAAGTCATTCACAGCTCGTATACGTCGTTCGCGTTCGATCGAAACGTACCTCGTGGCGTTCTCGCGGAAAATCCGATCTCCACTATTAATTTCCCTGAAACAACGGACGGATATATATATATACACATATATATATATATATATATATATATATATATATATATATATATATATATATATATATATATATATATATATATATATATATGTTTATATATATACATTGTTACAATCTTTATAGCGTTGTACATTTCCTAGTAATAGTTTGAGTTCGTAGTTTGTAGGGTTTTAGGTATATTTTCTAATGTAACGAACTTTGTAGCGTTTTATATTTCATAGTATTAGTTTGTATTCGTAGTTTGTAGGATTTAAGGTATATTTTTTAATGTAATGAACTTTGTAGCATTTTATATTTCATAGTATTAGTTTGAGTTTGCAGTTCGTAGGGTTTTAAGTATATTTTCTACGAGTTCATAATTTATTTAAGTAATTTTACCTTTATTAATTTCCTCAGGAGACGACTATGAAAGAAGGTCTGGAACTTTTTAGAGAATTCGATTTCTTTATTTTTAATATGGAACGCCTATGATAAAAGGTCTAGAAATCGCCCAATTATTCCTTTTTATTACTTTGATTACCCCATGTAGTATGTAAATCCTTCTAGAGAATTAGGGAATCTTCCGGTATCGACCAAAAGGGTATATAAAGAGTCCGGATCGACTTTCGCATTCAGTTTAGTTTGAGAATTCGTTGATGCAACTTGAAATTGTGTGACAAGTGTCAAAAGTAAAGTTGACAATAAAAATATATTTTTTTTAATCAAATCTAAATATGAACTCCTCAAAACCCCTTAGTAACAGTTTTTAATGAAGTTCGGAAATTTAAAATTGCTATACCGTCATATTGCATCTGACACATTAGATTTTCTTAAAATAATTTTATATTCGCTGTTTACATCCTCAAAAACGACTGAGTCCCATTTAAGAACAAAATCAAAAAATGTAAAATTGGATACTAAATCCTTAAAAAATACTTTTAAATTCATGATTTACACCCTATATTAGTTTTAAAGAAAAACGAAAAATGTAAAATTTCTAGGACGTCATATTGAAACCGCCAGAATGAGTTTTTGAATAAATATTTTAAATTCGTAGTTAACAATAACAAAAATCCCCCAGTGCTGATTCTAGACAAAATTGAGAGATTTAGAATGTTTAATTCGCCATCTTGGATCTACCATATTTATTTTTTTTTAAATAATTTCGGATTCGTAATGTGCTCTCCAAAAAGTCCCCATATCAATTTTGAAAAAAATCGAATAAAATTAATTTTTTATCCGCCATATTGGATACGCCATATTGAATTTTTTTTTAAATAATTTCAGATTCGTTATTTGCAACTCCGAAAACTCCCCCATATCAATTTTGCAAAAAATCCAATAAAATTGATTTTTTCATTCGCCATATTTTGGTTTCGTTATATGCGATCCCGAAAACTCTCCCAAACCAATTTTGGAGAAAATCGGACCAAATTAAATTTTTGAGCCTCCATATTGTCAGCGTCATCTTGGATTTTACTGCACCTATTTCGTGCCGCCGTTCCGGAGTAATCGGTGGACATACATAAAAAAATATATACATAGTCGACGAATTGAGAACCTCCTTCTTTTAGAAGTCGGTTTTTCAAATATTTACTTGTTACATATTCAAATCACATTGGTGAGTTACTTAATAATTATAGGTTAGGTTAATACTCTGGTTAACTAATAATTGTAGAGATGTCCTGAAGAAGAGATAAATAAATTCTCGAAAGCTTGAAAGAATCAAAAAAGAATTTTTCTTTACAAGGCCTACAACTGTAAATAGACTGCATCCCCAACAATTCTAGGTTGGAATATTGTTTCTTGACTAGTCAGTCGCGAATACTTCCCCTTTTATGTGGTGGTACAGGTGGGCCACCATCTCGATGGTGGTGAAACAGGATGAATGGTGTTTTTCAGCAATTTATTTATTCAACCTGTGCAACCTCTAACATGGAAAGGATATGATGGAGCGAAGTTTGCATTCACTGATCGCATTTTATTTCATATATATATATATATATATATATATATATATATATATATATATATATATATATATAAATTACTAGCTACATAAATTATTTGGGGATATTTATATCAACTTCCTGATTGATTGATATCGCTAAAGTATCCCACGTATCAATTAGTTAAATATATAACTTTTTTTATAAAATCTTGCATTTGCTGATATTATATAATTTTAGGTAATATGTTTTCATGTAAAAATAGGATCGTTTATCTCTAATGGAAATTTTTTATTTGTTCTAACTTTTATGTTATTTATATAATTTATTTTTAAAAATAGAAAATTTATGGAGAATATATTTTTTCCAAAACCCAGAGTAAAATAGTTTTCCAGTGTACATTAAAAACCTTTCATGATACACAACATGGTATTTTTAGAACACTAATACTCTTCAAAACATGAAACTTTCAGTGGAAACTTTTTTTCAGAATACAAACAATTTATTGGAACTTATTAATTACATTACTACTACACTGAAATTTATTATAGCTCAATAAACCTTGCCCTTGAAAGTGATGGGAGATATTTTTAGCTGGAAATGTTTTATGAATTTAACAATTTAACTGAAATGATTTATTTAATGGACAATAATCACTTCTTTAACTTAACATATAAAGGCTAATGATCTCTATTGTATATGAAAAATATATATTTGAAAATAAAAATTCCCAATAGATTTATGGAGGTCCATTCGCTGCACATGAGTCAAATGAAGTAGTTGAAAATTAAATTAAAATACTTATCAAAAATAAAATAATTTAAAAATCAATAATTTGCAAAGCACTTAAATAATTAAATACGAAATCTAATTTGGCTCATATAAATTAGCTGGTCATAACGAGTGTGTGATTTGGCAACGTTGCAGTTTTACTGTATAAGTTTATCTCCGAGGTAGTACAACTTTAATTTTTCATAATAAATAAGTTTACAAAAAGGTAAGATATTTACTGATAGCATTCGAATGTCTTATGGGAAGACACATGTTCATAAAGAATGTTAAGGGGCAAGTATTTTGAAAGTAACAAAATGTTTCCATTCTTCAATGAAAAGATGGGAAATAATAGGTAATTTTACATGGATTGGCAATGTCTCTTAACTAGAGTAACTAGCAGACATAGACAAAAAAAATAATGAAATAAATTAATTTTTAAAACCTTTTAATTGGTCAAAAAATTTCTAAAGGTATTTTACAAATTTCCACATCAGTCCTATCCTTCCTAACTTTTTCATTATTATACCATACTAGAAAAAAGTTTTCGTACTTTAGAATATTTTCATAATACGCTATATAACAATTCACAGACAAGTTGATATTATTTAATATTTACAAAAAAATATAGTATAATTTTCGTTCAATCTTGAAATAATTATCTTTATGTTTGGAAGAGTAAAACTCAAATAATTATTTTTTATATTTTCTTTCTGTCGGAAACTGCGCCGATATTTTCAACAGATTTAACACTGGTTTCAATATACATTGTTAAAAGCTTAATAAAAGATCTCAATACATTTTCATGGTGGTAACAATTTTGACAGCATGTTATAGATTATTCCATCCAGCAAAATAAGTAAAACCACAATGAAATGCACTTCTGTCGTTTACCGATTATTGTTGCCTGAATGACGTAAAATGGTTTATATAGGATTAAATAAAAATATATTACATTACGTAAGTGATTTGTGTTGAAATTTTAACAAAAAATAGTCCCTCAATGGTAAAATAATAAAATACCACTACTTTAACTTTCTTACCATATTTTTTTTTCTCCATTCAGAAATGGTAATTGTCTCCTTATATATAGAAAAAAAGAAATAACGTACGTATTCACGAAAAATTATAGTTAATCTTGATTTACATTCGACGTCACAAGTTTTGGAAATATTTTTTTTTCTAAGGCTTGTTCTCGCTAAGGGGTTTTTCCTCCCAGGTATTTGACCCTTGACGCATCAGCTGATTTTTGGAGTTTTTGTGACCATGGATGGAACATGAAATCATTTAAAAGTCCTTCAAAAAAGTAGGGTCCAATTAAGTATGGACCCAATATTCCTCCCCACAAATTAACCGACAACCTATTCTGGTTTCTCATAACTCTGTACTCATGCGGATTTGAATCAGAACAGTAATAAAAGTTGTGTCTGTTGACGAAACCATTGTTATGAAAAGGACATTCATCGCTAAACCACACATTATCAAAAAAGTGTTTTCTGCCACTTCATCTGACAACCACAAGCAGAGTTCAGTTCAGTTGTCAAAATCATTTCCGTGAAGCTCTTGACAAAGCTGGATTTTAGAAGGATGAAATGTATATTTGTTAAGAATCCTTGAAACACTTGCTTGGCTAATGCTTGTATTTTCGGATATATGATTCTAATATTGGGATTTTTAATCACTGAACCAAGTACAATAAAAACATTTTCTTCATTCTCAGTGATAGGTTTTCTTATAACAGGTTTTTTATAACTGACAGTTCCACCTTCTTGAAACTGGTTTAATAGTCTCACAAAAATGTCTGGTTTAGGATGGTTTCTTTCAGGAAACCTTTATGCACAGATTCGAGAGGTCAATAAAAAATTTTGATGAGATTCTCCAAGGATAAAAATCATATCAATACGCTCTTTCTTTGAATAAATTTTCATTTTGACCAAGCAATAACACAACAATATTCAGATTGTTCAATTGAATAAATGAAGTTTCACGGTTACAAAAAATAATACCGCTATTATAGCAATAGGCTTTACAGACTAAATTGACAGATTAAGTGAATTCTCTGACGTTTCTAAATGCCATAGGCGACTAGATACATTAGAACATCTATTCAAAAAGCAGAAAATAGCGCAGAAAATGATTATTTGGCGTATTCTGTGAAAATGCGAAGACTTAGCTATAGAACACCCTTATACCATTCAATAGGTATATAAAAGGTACATTTCCTGGTAAGTTGAAAAGTATAGCGTTCTATTTAAATCTATCAAGTTACAGCCAATTAAAGTTCTTACTTGATAAATGTTAATTTTTAGACACCCTGTATAACATAGCAAGTTTGTTATAATTGGGATATAAAATATGATTTATTTTTACACTTTATTGTAAATTCCGAGTACATAACTGAAATACTTCTTAAGTATTTGAAACATGAAAATTAGTTTAGATTTTGTCAAAATTCAAATTATTTAGAAACCTTTAAGGTTTAGGTACTATAAACCTTACTAGGCACTTATTTTGATCGAAAAATCCAAAAATGCAATGACATACAGGGAGTTCCATTTAAAAAAACAAAACTTTAATACTTTGAGAGCTTCGGGGCACCCTGTATAATATGAACATAATTTTAAAGAATAAATATTTTGGACCCCATATATCCCAAAAGTAAAACTATTTGAAAGTCACGCATTTTGGCATCTATATTACGTGCCATATTGGGTGAACAACCCTGTACAGATGCCGACGACTACTTGTTTTATTCTTTTTAATAATTTTTCATATTTCAACTAATTAAGATGAATATTACTAAACAACTGGATCTAGAATAATTAGTACTTCTATCAATTATTTGTGGACTAGCATTTCTTCTTTTACCTAGGCAACGTTTGTTGTGGTTTCGTTTTTTACTACTGCAGAACATAGGAAATTTGCCTCAAATAAATGACGAACTAGATGATCCTGAAAATATAAGTGCTTAGCGAATGGATAACCAATATTTGAAGATTTGCTTAAGAGAATTGAATTACAAAATATTCAGACTAAATTGCCACAGGTGTAGTGATTATAAAAAGTAATTAAAAAAAAAACCTAATATATTCAAGAAATACGCCTTTTTTAGACACGAAATTTCAACTCCGATAGGATTATTATTACCCTCGGGTATCTTGCGGGGACCGCTATACTTATTTTAGGTTGGTCATTCAACTATATCAGATATTATGTCTGCAGTGACTATCGAGATTTACAATCTGGAGACGTCTCGACATGGATTGCATTTGTTTTGTAAGTCACCTCGTTTTTTTAAGTCAATTTTTCTTAAACTGAAATATATAAATAATACCAGAACAAGCAAATAAAGGCTAGTCCGAACAGCAATGCAATATACACCTTTGAAATCAGTTGGAACAGGGCTTCAATTCTTTCAGAGAATATGCAGGATATTCCATCTAAAGAGTAAAAATTGCATTTGTTTTTTAAATTTATAATGTGTTACTGCTTTTTCAAATAAATCTTAAAGATAATACCGAATAAAACAACAACTTTTGTATTTAAAGTTTTTTGTCTACCGCTTATAATAAAGATTCTAGGTATCGCGTTAAATAAAAAAAAATTGTATAAGCCAGGGGCTTTACTACGTAATGTGTTTAATGTAGATTAAGCGTATATATATATATATATATATATATATATATATATATATATATATATATATATATATATGTATATATATATATATATATATATATATATATATATATATAATATGGACCAATGTGATAGCCAACATCCAAAGAGGAGAGGCACTTTAAGAAGAAGATATATATATATATATATATATATATATATATATATATATATATATATATATATATATATATATATATATATATATATTGTAGTAATATTAATTTAAGTAAATTGTAGAAACCAAAAAAAATATAAACTACTTTCTTCCACCTCTTCTACTTCTTATTCTTCTATAAAATTTTTATAAAAAAATTGAACCGACTTCTAAAAGTGCGCTAAAAAGTGAAAAATAACCATAAATTTTTATATGTAATTGAACTTTTTGAAGTCGGCGCCAAACTAATACACCAGACCAGTTGTGATTCGCATAAACAAATTAAAAATATTTTATTTGTAATTACTTTCTTACCATAATTTGTATATATTAGTAGTTATTTATTTCGTGTACAAATAATTTGGCGCCGACTTCAAAAAGTTCAATTTCATATAAAAATTTATGGTTATTTTTCACTTTTTAGCGCACTTTTAGAAGTCGGTTCAATTTTTTTATAAAAATTTTATTTTTCTATTTTTAGTTTTAGAATTCATTATGATATTCATAAATTATTTGAACTAAGTACTAATTGAGATTAGTGTACCTCGCAGAGACTCCAAACTGGCAAAAAAGTACCCATTTTATCCAAAGTTGCAAATCACCCTAAAATGAACCACTAAAAATTCTTTAGTTCTTAGTTTTCCAAATACGAATCAAATTGGGTCAAACGAATATTTAGTCTGTCATAGAAAATCCACTATCTTAAATTTCTAATTAATTTTAGATTGGTAATATAGGCCCCAAAACCTTCCAATATCGATATTTAAAGAAAATAAATTAATTTTTTATCCACCATATACGCCATACTGAATTTTTTAAAAATAATTTTAGATTCGTCATGTGTGACTCCGAAAACTCTCCCGTACCAATTTTGGTGAAAATCGGACAAAATTGATTTTTTTTGTCCGCCATATTGATATAATATATAATTTCAGATTCTTTATGTGAGGCCCCGAAAACTTCCCCATACCAATTTTGGAGAAAATAGGACAAAATTGATTTTTTCGTCCGCCATATTGGATCCGCCATATTGAATTATTTTAAAATTATTTTAGATTCGTCATATGCGACTCCGAAAACTTCCCAGTAGCAATTTTGGAGAAAATCGGACAAAAACGATTTTTTTGTCGGCCAAATTGGATCCGCCAAATTGAATTTTTTTAAAAATTATTTCAGATTCGTCATATGCGACTCCGAAAACTCCCTCGTACCAAGTTTGGAGAAAATCGGACAAAATTGATTTTTTGTCCGCCATGTTGAATCCGCCATATTGAATTTTTTAACAATTATTTTAGATTCGTCATATGCGATCCCGTAAACTCCCCCTTACCAATTTTGGTAAAAATCGGACAAAATTGATTTTTTTGTCCGCCATATTGGATCAGCCATATTGAATTTTTTAAAAATAATATCATATTCGTTATGTACAACTTCGAAAACTCCCCCATACCAATTTCGGAGAAAATCGGACTGAATTAAATTTTTTTGTCCGCCATATTGGATCCGCCATTTTGAATTTTTTCAAAATAATTTCAGATTCGTTGGACACAATACCGAAAAATTCTCCATACCAATTTTGGAAAAAATCGGACAAAATTAATTTTGTTGGCCGCCATATTGTAAGCGCCATCTTGGATTTTACCAATTTCATCTAAAAAAATATGGGACCACCGCAGCAACTTCCTTTACATAACGTAAAAAATTTCATTCAAATCGGTGCAGCCGTTCCGGAGTAATCGGTGTACATACATAAAAAAAAATACATAGTCGACGAATTGAGAACCTCCTTCTTTTAGAAGTCCGTTAAAAATGGAATTAATTATTAACGTTTTACTTTTCTTAGAATACTTATTATTTTTAATATTTGAAAGTTTAGGTTCGAATAGCCTGGAAAAAATAATTTATAAAATTAATTACCAAACTAAATGTGCATACGAAATAACAATATATTCATATTTTCTAAAGGTATCTTGATTTGACGTAACTAATGGTAATAATATTAATAATTAAAATTTTTTAGATTGTATAATGAAACTGCATGGTCCGAAATAACATAAAAATCCCAAGAAGAAACAATTATTACTTAATTTAAGAAAAAAAAACATTAAATATTAGTAAAAATTCATAGAAATAAAAGCAAAAATAATAAAAGCACTTTGGAAATCATCTTTCTTATCAACTCTTTAATAAATTTCTTGCAACATTTCAACTACTCAACTACAAAGCTTATTAATGTAGCCATTTTGTGCTGAATATTATTTCTTGATTTTTTGGTAGAGGCAGTGGAAGGTGTCGGACTTGTTACCATATTCAGGTTTTCCATCGAGGTATCAAAAAGTATTTCTGAGTCAAAATTTTTTCTCGATTATATCAATACCTTTCCACAAAACTAAAGATGATTATTATGTTTTCCCTTAAAATAATATGTAATTTAAATATTTTTTTAAAGTTTCCTAGCTTAACAATACTGAGGATATTATATAGATACGTCAATCTATAATCTCAAAACATCTTTGTTAAATCCTTCTCTCAAAGTGAACCTACTAGTGTTTTGTACCCCTTTTTTGGTTTTATATTAAGTACAGTTACTTCACTACTTTTAAAACTTTCCATTTCCTAATATACATAAGTCATTAACAGTGTTCTGGTATAGTTGGTATGTGCACCATGCAATATTGCATTATAACAATACAACACTACAAAACTCATACACTGCATTTTCAGTATTTACTTGAAGATTTTAGCAACTATCCGAAAAACGAATTATACAGCTTTCGGAGAAGCCGCCATTGGTCTTAGATGGTAGGGTATCACGAATTTGAAGATTTCGGCTGTAGCTTTTATTCGTATTCAATATGAATTGTCTAAGCATAAGAATATTAAGTGTACATCCAACAGCAGCTAAAAATGTTTGCAATGTTTTTCAATAGTAAAGAACTGTGCTTGTGTGACAATATGTTCCTTTTTGTTTCTTGCTAATAGGTGTGGCTAGTGATTTTGACACTTATAATTATTATGTAAGTTTTAAATTATTTAAACAGCCGAGTTTTCCTCTGTTAAATCTTTTTATAAGAGATACTACATACTAAAAAGAGGAAGGAGGTAAATTTCACTTAAGACATAAGACATAACTAAAAGCGGAATTTCGATAATTGTGAGTGTATGGATTTAAACATATTTTTTCCCTTTATTTTTTGCATTTATATTGAAGAAAAAATAATTTTTTTAACCTGCGAAAAATATATTTCGATAGGAAATTGAATTCTCTCCAAAAAAATCGTAATAAAATACATATATATCTACCAAAAATGCATGGTTTTTGAATTATTTTTAAAAAACTTAAAAAGTACCGTTCTGCATTCTCAAAAACTCACCCCTGAATTTAGTAGTACTTTGTGATTTTATCATATTTTACTGCCAGAGTAACGTATTCAAACATCAAAATGCTGTTACTAATTTGTTCCTAACAAAAAGTTATAGTCAATAGCCCTTTTTCGATGAAAAGAAAAAGCAATTTATTTAAGGACAAAAAATCAATTGTTTCTGAGGCTATCGTTCACCAAATTCTCATTTTAATTTTTTTTTGTAGCAATAATTGGATAATCATAATTAAATATTTTTTTCTGCATTTTCCGAGTAATTAGCTATTTATAGTTAATTTATATTATCATAACATAGGCAATGGTTTTGAAACTAATTAGCATAATGAGCACAAATTTATTACCGGTTAGATTTAATACTTATTGTTTCTAATGATAATATTTTCCGGATATATATTCGGTTTTCAATCATTAAGGCAACGATCCATAATCGATGAACCGATTTCATTATATTTTTAGCTGACTTTGTAATGCTGTTTTACATTTTTTGCAAAACAGGTTAATCTACAACTTGCTGTCCCAACTACTGGCACCACTGTTATTTACTAAAACTTTTTATTAGGCTTTTTACGATGTATGCCGAAACGTTAAAAATCGAAAAGGCTTCGATAGAAAAGCAAATACACATGAATGCAAAATCACAGTCATATAGAAATTTGTATATTTACTGACTATGGAGAATCTTTGATGGATTGTTAGGGATCAACTATGGAAGTGAGAAAAGTAGTTAAAATTTCAGCTACTATTCTTGGTAATACTAAATATTTTGTCTTCGTATATGTTTTCATTTCCTGGCCTTACATTTTTAGACATTATTTGATTTGAGAATAAATATTCAAAAATCAAACAGGGCATTTCAAAAATCAGCCATCATTTAAGGAGATATTGCTCACCCAAAAATAGGACAAACTGGTCTTATCAGTATGGATATTTTTCAGTTCCTTTAAACCCATCTACTAAACGATTTTAGTATTTCGAATGAGATTTTATAATGTGGCGACTTAATAATATACTTGGTTCATAAAACTGAAATACCATTTTGTATTGTTTAATTTGTACCGAAAGTGAACCACTTAAATTACTTCTTCAAAATGATAAAAGTATGCAGCTGAATAGCACCTGTTACTGCAAAAAAAGCACATTTCTAACAATATTCGATATTTGTAAACGTATGAAGGCTTCGTAAAACTGTATGATGAGTTATGAAAAATAAAGATATAAACTTTTATATGAAATTGAAATTTTGTATCGGCGTCAAATTAATACTCCACAAAATGTGATTCATATAAAACGATTCAGAAATACTTCATTTCTAATTGATTTCTTACCGTGGCTTCTATGTATCTCACAATAATGATTATTTGTTTTATCTAGTAATGATTTGGAGACCACTTCAAAAATTTCATTCATCAAATTAAGATATCCATAACTTATTCGAACTAAGTACTAAGCGAGATATGTATTGTACCTCGCAATGTTTCCAAAATCACAATAATTATCCAAAATTGTAAACCACACT
The DNA here is from genome assembly GCA_034092305.1 of Diaprepes abbreviatus. Classification (NCBI taxonomy): domain Eukaryota; kingdom Metazoa; phylum Arthropoda; class Insecta; order Coleoptera; family Curculionidae; genus Diaprepes; species Diaprepes abbreviatus. Next base: position 13,831,140 of record JASJET010000122.1, read on the forward strand.
AACTTGAAGAACAAAAAATTATTTGATTCTAAGAATTTTGCAAATACCAATTTTGAATAAAATTGTATCAAACATATATTTAGTTCGCTATAGTTACCCCGCTAACTTGAATTTTAAGAAATTGCTTTTTAGATCCGTAAATTAGGCTCTCAAAACTCCCAGTAGCCATATTTAAAGAACCTGAGACATGTAATTTTTATATCCCGACATATTTTATTCTGTATATTGAATTTGAAGAAATTAATTTAAGATCCGTAATATATGCCTCAAGGACCATCCAATATCAACAAAATCGGAAAAATATAAAATTTTTAGTCCTCCATATTATATCTGCCATATTAAATTGTAAAACATTAACCTCAGATTCATAACCTATGAGCCTGAGAACTTATTTTGTTTTGTTTTTAAAAAAATGTGAATAACGTCAAATTTTCAGCCCACCATATTGGACTGGCAGTAGAAAACGGAGTAATACTACATAGAAAAAAGTGCCACTGAAGCACTTTGAACTGAAAATGAAGAAAACTACAAGTGTTATCAGGATGCAATAAAATATATCGACTAGGGTCAACCAAAATCAAGCAAAGATGTCCTAAGAAAGGAGAAGTCAGCCTCAAACAATAGCCCAAATTAACGCAGAATTAGTAAACTACAAATCGCAAACTCATTACCAATTGCTACACAATATAATTAGGGAAACTTTGAACGATATATATATATATATATATATATATATATATATATATATATATATATATATATATATATATATATATATATATACATCAAGTAATCGCTAGAGTAAGCAGACACTAGGAGTACTCAAAACAATTGACATATATTTTAAACATTCCTAGTTTTCAATACGAGTCGGCCTACGAACTCAAAAAATTACATGATACAGTAGTAAAATGTTTGGAAGCTTTGAACAATCTCAAAATAGATTCTTCGTCATGGGACCCAAGGATTGATTATTCGCATAATATGAAGGAAATGGGATCCAAACAAATTGTGTCCTTAATCTAGCCTCAGAAGGTGCATAAACTTGCCGACGTCAAGAAATTCCTACAAGGAAAATTTCACTGAAGGCCGTCGCTAATGCTTAGTCAAATCTGAACAAAAATGTTATACCTACATCAATTAATATCAGAAACGTCAGCGGATGTTGTACAGGACCACATTGAATATTCTCCTGTGAAGAATTGAAGCCATGACACCACAAGGCAGGTTAAAATTAGTCGTGGTTAAGAAAATATGCGTCAGTAAATGTACATTGAATAATGCATGTCACAAATGCAACACATTTGTTGAATCCTTAAAATGACAATGACCTCAGCATGTCACACTTGGCCCAATCAACACACAGTAGGTCATGTTGTACGAGAAAGTGATATGGTAATTCTCACTACGGCAGTAACAAGAATACAAAACAAGTATGAATCTTATGAATTCTTTTGAGTTTTAGTGTACCTTGATTCACAATCAAGGTTCGTAACAGAAGCAACTGCCAGTTTTATAGCAATAACTCGCTAAAAAATTCAAGTAGAAGTCTCGTAGACTGGGTTCAGGAAAACTGCAACAAATCAAATGAAATGTAGGTAGGTTAATTAAGCCTCTATTCACAAGTAATTTCTAAATGGGATTACAATGCATAGGACTTCCAAAATTGATACAGCAGCCTGCAGAAAAATTCTTCATCAACCTGGATCAATGGAAAAATGAAATAATTGCTGATTCTACATTTTACGGAACTGGTCTAACTTACATGAGTATTGACGCAAAGAATATGGTCAAATAATTCTGAGAGGTATATAATGGCAATGACCTCAGCAGATAGAAAACGGTCATCCAGGCTAGCAGACTTGGCCTAATCAATACACAGTAGGTCATTTTGGATAAGAAAATGAAATAGTAATTCTCGCCACGGCAGTAACAAGGGTACAAAACGTGTATGGATCTTACGAATTCCTTCAGGTTTTTGTCTACCAAGGTTCACAATAAGGCTTTATAACAGAAGTAGCTGCCAGTTTTATAGCAATAACTCGACAAAAAATTCAATCAGAAATATCGTAGGTTGTGTTCAGGAAAACCATAATAAACCAAATGGAAAGTAGATACATTAATTAAGCCTCGATTCTCAAGTAATTTCTCGATGAGATTATTGGCAGTACTTCCAAAATTGTTACAAACATTGCCTGCTGCAAAATTCTACATCAATCTGAATTAATGGAAAATGAAATAATTGCTGGTCCTACATTTTACAGACCTGGTCCAACTGACATGATTATTAATGCAAGGAATATGGTCAAATAATTCTGGACGGTCTACGAAAAAACTCATGGTGGCTTATTTAGTCAAAATATAGAACTTGGTTAGATACCATCCGGAAATATTTTAAAAAATAAAATCCAGTTTTACAAACCAGAATCTAACATAGTTTCCTGTATATTTACGTATACGGCTACTTAGTCATAACAGAAATAAATGAATTGTTTAAATCAATTTCCATTGCATTAAAAATTACAAAAAAGACGTACTGGATTCTAGGCGTACTCAATGAAATATTAGTGGTTGACTACAACTTTCAGGTTTATTTCCAATTGACAGAAACCCAACTTACGAAAGGCACATGTATTGGTTATAATGTATATGTGTGCTCGCCTACGATCACTAGAAATCTAGAAAATAGTTCTGATTGTATTAGAGACGAAATTCACAAAAAGAAAGAAAACCCGTAATGCCAATTTCAACGAAATCCATAGAATCAGATTTCTGGAAACTAAACACTCCTAATACATTGATATTCATTATCGAAGATAATTTAGGACTGACAATAATCTGTGACGGAACAAGGCAATATGCTACACTAAACTAGACAGGAATATTAGCGATATCTTAAAGGTGTCACATAAAAAATCCCATATCCCTAAAGAAACAGAAAGAGCAATGGTTTTGGGAATGTTTGTCAAACCAGTTAATATCAATTTAATCTCAGGCAGTTCAGCCTCGAGCTGAAAACTTCAAGGAGAACCCTTTGTAGATGCATCCTATGAGCTCGGTGAACTCAAACAAAATGAGTTAGAGATTAAAGACGCACCAACTTTACTACAATATACCACCATTTTTTCATGAATAGTACTGTACTGACAACACTAATAATATTGCTAGAAAAAAAAACAAGAAAAAGCCACAACAAGACAGTCCTGGTATATGGATGTCATGTCCTTGGAACTACCCCTATAACCAATGACTAGAGACGACTACTGCTAGGAGCGCCAAAATGTCTAATCTAAAATTAGACATATTTTTTAATCTGGTATAAAATACAAAAATATTTCGATCCAGTATCCCAACACATGTCGCTGTGTTGGCAAACTGAATCAACAATTGCTAAAATAATCATATCAATTGCTTTCCTTGTTCAATATTATTATTACGTTAGGAATATATATATATATATATATATATATATATATATATATATATATATATATATATATATATATATATATAGCATAAATTTTGATAATAAATCAGTATTAATTTTACTCACCAACTTCACCATAATTACAACCTATGTCGTAGCAGTCATAGGAGTTGCTATAACTATTAGTTACCACAAAGAATAATTGGTTAGTATAACCAATCTAATATACAAAAATATAGCCGATTGTTTTTAACTTTAGCTAGTAAAGCAAAGACCCTCATTACTGGAAATGTAAAATTTTAGAACCACCATATTTCATCTGCTATACCGAATTTTTTTAAAATTAATTTTAAATCTATTACTAACCCTCTCTCTTCCCCTACCCGCACCTATTTTGAACGAAATCGAGAGATGTAAAATTTTTTGTCCGCAATATTGATGATTTTAAATTCACAGTTTATATCCTCAAAAACCTCCTAAAAACAATTTTGGATATAATTGGGCAAAATGTATTTTTTGGTTCGCCATGTTATAAAAGTCATGTTTGATTTCGTTGAACCAATTTCGATCAATATGATATGGGACCACCGTAGCCACTTTCTGAACAGAACGCGAAAAATATCATTCAAATCGGTGCAGCGGTTCCGAAGTAAAGAACGACCTGTTTTAATATTTAATATTTTACATTTCGCGTAATGGATGTCGCTCCGCTTATACAAAATAATTTTAAATATAATTTTACGATCTTTTGTTTATTCCATTTAATTTACTTCTTCAAATAAATAACTTTATGCAGCTGAATTGCACTAAAGTTTCAATCACTGTACAGCTACACTAAAGCCAAAGTTTACACCGAAATAGTTTGATATAAATTTGCATACGTATGCTCGCATTAACATTTAAACCAGTTTCCCTCTTTTCGAGAGCGGAAAGCTGTATTTTCCATAGAAAATTACTTTTAAATCCATTAACCACCAAACTGAGCATAACGTAATACTAAATAAAAACGAATTTAAAAATTTTCGCTTAGAACAGTTGGGGTTTTAAAATCTCAGGATAGGTAAGTTGGTCGATAAGAACAAAATTTGATTTTTATATAGTAAAATGTGTAAAATTATTGGGAATCGAAAGAAATGTCATCTTTTAAAATTTATATAGTTTCAGAGTTTATTGTATCCTTATAATTTCGAATGTTCGGAATTTGTGGATAATGATGACATTCTCTCCTTTATTTTTAAATTGATTATATATAATAACTCAATATTTATATCAGTTATAACTAAAGTTGATGCCTTTTTGCTAATTTTAAGAGGAATACCCTCTATATTATTTCGTTTTTAGATTCTACGCAAAATTATAGACATATTTCATGCATAATGTCCTATATTAAGTCTAACCGGTTGTGACATATTTTAAATTTTATATCAAAAATGATTTTTGCTTTCCTAAACATAACTATCAACTGCTCCTATATGAAAGCCTTTATTATTTAATTGGAGTTAGTTTCCTTCTAGAAAGGGATTTACTTTAGTGGAGTGTGTTGATATTTTGATAATAAATAATTTCAGGGTGATCAAAAACTAATATTAAATTTAAAATCTATTTTTTTAAATATAGACCCCCTATTTTCGTAATGTAATCTTATTTATCATTGGAAATAAGAGTGGCTTTGTATAAGGTTGTCTATTCTAAAAACTTACAGTTTTTGAAATATTGGCAATTTAACTTTTCGTATTGTAAAAATGCTAAATGGCTTTCGTACACAGGGAAACACCTTATACTAAGAAATGTTCAAAATTTCCACTCTAAACTTTCAAGTATTTTTCGCATCGTCTAGTTAGTTCGTCATGGGTTGCCGCTCTAATTGAATCTGTAGATAAACTTTCGAACCCGTCCCTTACCCATGCCATACAGTTCTGCATCTTTGTCACTGTATTATAATAAACGACGTTTTTTATCGTTCCCTATATAAAATAATCTAAGTCAATCAAATCAGGACAGAAAAGGTTCATTGTTGACAATCTACTTGTAATATAATATTGTTCTTGAGAAGTTGGTAACTGAAATGGTTCTGTGTGGTGAGGTGCCATCCTCTTGGTAAAAAACTTGCCTGTGTTCCGCCAGAAGTAAGTTGCTTAAATATCGATTTTCTAGTTCTTTTAGAATATTTAAATATCTCTCTCCTACGAAAGTTAATATATAATTTAAAATGAGGACATAACTTTTTAATATTAATGAATTTCTATATAAGTTATCGTCATAAACATGTAGTTTTACTATTCCATCATTTCCTATATAACAAAATACGTTAAATTAGCAAATTTCTTAGAAACTCCGCAATTTTATTGAATGAGGATTTGAATAATTCCAAAAATGGGAATTGCGTTTGTTAAAAGGCAATTTCTCGTAAATTTTTCTTCATCAGTCCAAATGATGTCCAAAAATCTCTTTTTAATATAAATTCTCAAAATTGCACCGTTTTCGTCAAATCAGCATCTATTTGGTTTTTAACCAAAGATATTAAATAAGATTGAAAGTTGTGATTAAACAAAATTCTGTGTATTGAGCTTTGAAGACTCATGTTTGTAGAGCCACTTGTCTTAACGATGTTATAGAATATGTCGCAAAATATCACAGAATTGCAATTTTGACATTTTCATCATTAAGAATAGGTTTCCTCATATGCATTTTTCGTTTAATGGTGCCAAAATTTTTGAAATTTTGCCAGTATTGTTTAACACTCTTCAGTGACGGTTTCTGTTTACTTGGATATCTATCAGCAAATGTCTGAGATATTCTTGATAAAAATTTGTTACATTCCCCATAAATAATAAACAAATTTAAATAGTATTCGTTCGTATACTTTAATCGCCCCAGCATGATTTTCATTAATAATTGTCAATAGTAAGACATGGTGATATTTATGTAGTCCTCTACTGTTTTTTATTTCGTCACATTTCACAGTCATGCTTAACTAATAACAAAACAAAAGCCCTATAGCGTTTTTACAATACAAATTGTCAATATTTCAAAAACTTTTTCGGATACACAATCTTATTCCAAGTCACCCTTATTTTCAATGCTAAAAATAAGATAACATTATAAAAATAGGGGGTTAACATTTAAAAAAATTGACTTTTAACAATTTGTTCAAGTTAATATTTAATGTCAGTTTTTGATCTCCCTGTATTTATTTATTATCAAAATATCAACACTGTACACTATAGTAGATTCCCTTCTAGAAGTTAACCAACCACAGTTAAATAATAAAGGATTTTGATATAGGGGAATTTGATAGTTATGTTTACGCTTGGTAACGCCATTTTTGACATAAACTTTAAAACATATTAAAAGAAGACTTGAGTATAATGCATAATGTATAAAATATATCTATAATTTGAAGTAGACTCTGAAAATGAAATAACATTTTGGGTATTTCATTTAATATAAGCCAAAAAGCTTATTTTAAATGAAATACCGGAAGTGCCACCATCTAGAAAATATTCTAGCAAAATCAACTATATATATATATATATATATATATATATATATATATATATATATATATATATATATATATATATATAGGACATTCTTTGCAAAATCGATCACCCCCTTTGTTCAAAATTTGACGCAATGTAGAGAGTTCTATGTAGACTCATTTTGAAGCTATAGTTATGTAGTTTTTTTAGAAAAATCAAGATGGCGGATCCAATGTGGCGCTTTAATTCAATTCATGGAATCCTTTGTGATGGCAAAATATTCAGTTTCAGGGCTCAAATCGTACTATTTAGGTGCATTGATCACGCAGAATATCGAAATTCAATATGGCGACCAACGGCTCATGAAATGCGTTTTATGGCTATAAACAAGAGGGCAACCTACTTGAAAGTTTGGTTACGGGGGTTTATGATATCGCTGGTTACAAATCTCGCATCAGAATATCGAAATTTAAAAGAACTTAACCAATATGGCTGATGGTGATCACCGAAATATTTATTATGACAACAAAGAAGAGTATAATGGAGATGAAAGTTTTTTCATATGTGGCAAAGGGTTGTTTTTACTTCGGTTATTTTTGAATATTTCATTTAAGAAAAAGGGAAATAATTTACCCACGAATGAACTAATTCAATGATCTTTTGAGAAAATTAAATAGGGTGTAACTTCCATTTTCCATTATCGTTTTTCCAAAAGTAGTTCTCAGAATAGTAGGATTTTTTCTGCTCCTGAATCAAATGTATAAAACATTAACAATTTTTCGCAGGATTGGTACCAAAGATCAAAAAAGATTAAAAAAATATTCGCCGTGGCACGTTTTTTGAAGTGGTTATGAATATTTTATCATAGATGTTGGTCCATAACTTCGGAGGTATTACAGTGAATATAAAATATTTCTTATCACCGGTTCCTCAAAGAAAGTAATCGTAAAATTTTTCTTCTCTGGTTAGTCGTCGCTAGTTTTTTAATTATTTCAAGGCTTGTAGCGTAGAGACAAACACTACTTCCCAGAATTTCAACTTCAATCATTTTTGAAGAGTTAAAAAATGATCTAAGTAAAAATAACCCATTGCTACCCTTCTTTATAGCCATAATCAACATTTTGATGAACAACGGCTGCCATATTGGATTCGCCATTTTAAATTTCGATATTCGTTGCATCAAATTTTGGACAGTGGAGATCGATTTGGCAAAGAATGCCCCATATATATATATATATATATATATATATATATATATATATATATATATATATATACAGGGTGTCGCACTGATCTTGAGACAACGGAATATCTCGGTAGGATAACCTTTTTTAGAAAAATGTTTTTTACAAAAATTATGGGATCGCAGGGGAATTGACTAGTAGTGACTTTGAAAACGACCGTCATTTTGCCCTTCAAGGTTATTTGAAGATTAACTTCAGAGTTTTCAATAAAACCCCCCCAATTTTGACCCCGGGAATGAAAATGGCAGGAAAATCTACCAATAAATATGATCTCAATATAAAGGTTAAATATCGAGGTCATTTCAAGGCCAAAATAAAAAGATCACAGCATTTCGTGAAATGTTTGGTACAAAAGTTGTTGGGCGGCATAGAGGTTAAGTGGCAGAGACCTTGAAAAGAACCTTGACCTTGACATTCAGGTTTTCCCTGTCAGAGGGGTAGTGTGAAGTGAGCAACCGATCACCGTGCTTCCGAAAGCGGCATTTGCTGCGATTTATCTGCAAAGTACTAGATTATTCGAGCACTTGGCGTTTGATCTCTTACCCGATAATACTAATGTTTAGATTTCATTATTACATTCTCGCAGTTCTCTCTCGCGAAATATTTCGATTTTGCTCACCTTAATTTTAGATTTATTGAATCTTGCTTTATTTTAATGGATTGTAAATGAGTTGTTGTTATTAACTGTTGGAAGGTTTGGAAGAAAAAGTTTATTATACATTTTAGTTTTTAAAGTTTAATTATTTCATTAAATGTTTATAAAGAAAATTTCTGCCGTTATTTTTCCCTTTATAAGCAACTGATGTTTCTTTCAAATAACAAAAACAAATTTTGGAGTAAGTGCTACAAAGACTAAATTTGGGTCCAGCGATTTAGGAAAAAGCGTATTAGGAGAATAATACACGATTATGTAGGAGAATCATGGCATTTCTCCACAGGTATTACTAGTGAACACAGAAAAAAACTTAAATATACCCTTTTCAAATTGAAATTAAATTAAATTAAATTAATTATGCAAAACATTCAAATCATTCAGCTAAAATGATTAATTATTCCAATTCTCTATTATACAGACTTATACATGAAATATAAATTTAAGTTACGATAACTACTGCTTTTGCTAAGGATTCTTAAAATAAGAACACGTACTGAACGTAATTGATCATCTATTGTACATCTTTTGTAAAAAGATTAGTTGAGAAGTGATAAAAGTTTACCATTGAAGTTTTCTTTAACATTTATTACTACTTAAAAACATCTAAGAGCTTTTGTAAATTGTGCAAATCAAAGCCTTTATTAATTTTTTTACGTTCGATTTGCAAACCGAACATGGTAATTTGATCTCACCTTTGAAGTCATGGATATAACTGATGATGAAATTACTGTGAAATTGAACGGCTTTTCCCTTTCTGTGGGTAAAATTAAGCTTCAAATAACCTTGAAGATCAAGGCTATTTTCAAGGTCACTGCCCCCGCTACGCCCATCCACCCACTTTTGCATGAAACATTTCAAAAAATACTGCAATCATTTTGTTTTAACCTCGAAATGACAGTCACTTTGATTTCAAGGTCATACCAATGGTAAAATTTCCCGCTGTTTTCATTCCCGGGGTCGAAATTGGGGAGTCCTATTTAAAAGAGCTCACCTTCAAATAATTTTGAAAGTTGAGGCCAAGGTCATTTTCAAGGCCATTCCGCCAATTTCAGCCTAAGATGTCCTTCTGTGACTGCATACATAATTTGTGCATTGGTAATATATTCCCAAATAATCACTTGTACCTTTATTTAAAATTAGATTTTGCATACAAAACTGGAAATAAATTAACCAATTATTATTAGAGGTGTAATTTTATGGTAGTTTAATATTTACAACAATGCATGGTTTTTGCTGGATGGTCAAAAAAAATTTTAATAACTAAAAATTTGTAGAGTAAATGTTTTTTGACCGTCTAACCGTTAAAAAAAATTCAAATTCGTGTAATTATAATTTTCAACTCATTATTTATACATTAATTTTGCTAAATGATTGTAGTCAGTATTCTAAATATTTTGAACACTGATATAAAAAGACAGGATTGTTTATATAATGGCTTCATATTTTTCAATAAAGGAATCTATTAGGAAAACGTAAAAAGGCTAAAATTAATGTTTAAATCTATTAAAAATAATTTTTCTATAATTTTTTTGTTTTCATCACATTACATTTGTTTACCATCAAAAAAATATATATCGAATGAAGGATGATTTATTTGTAACTCTGTTTCAAATATTCTTTTTGAATTTAAAAATAATTAATTTAATTATGGTGAATCACAGTTTGCTCTATACAGTGTGATGAAACTCATAACTTATCAGTTATTTAAATAAAATAAAATTAATTAAATCAGTAATGAATCAATATTTATTCATTGTATTTTTTCAGTAGTAAAATTCATTTATATCTTTCCTTTCTATTTTATTTCAAGTTTCTCTGTTAAATATAATACTTTCATGTTCCCAATTTTTGAAGCATTTAACTGTAAAAACCAAGAGCGATTAAGCTAAAGAAAGGACCCCTCATACCTTTCCCAAGAGAGACGTTGACATTGTTAAGGGTCAGTCTAATCCCAAACTCATTGGTCTGGAATTAGAGGGACGATAAAAAGCTTACATATTTAGTTTTATATTTGCATTATAACTTTTAGCATTTGTGTGAATCTCACCATATATTAACATGTGATGAAATTATTCTTTATTTTTGTTTATTAAAATCAAGGCTGATATATATATATATATATATATATATATATATATATATATATATATATATATAAATATATACAGGGAATATAACAGGAAGTCAAGAGAGATGTTGCAAATAATGGAAACATTTGACTCAGGCTTTTATAAGTCAAAGGTAGATAATGCAGATACCAAAGAAACAAAGATAAAAGAAAACAGAATATGCAATGTTGTTCCTGAAGAGTGGTCCAACATCGAAGAGGGTGAAATCGAAAGAGTGTTGAGATAAATAAAAATGGAAATACAGCAGGCGAAAATAACATCATAATTGAAATGATGAGGCAAAAGGAAGGCAGACAGCAAGAAAACTAAAATCTCTATTTAAGTCATACCTTCACGAGAGAACAATCCACAAGACTGGAACATCGCGATAGTATTCCTGATATACAGAAATGGAGATCAAAGCAATCCTGAAAACTGTAGATCAATAAGCCTATTTTCATAGACATATAAGTTCTTTATACAAGTAGTAACAAACCGCCTAGAGGCAAAATTCCTAGATTTAGAAATGTAAAATTTTTAGAACACTTTATTGCATCTACCATATTGAATTTTTTAAAAATAATTTTAAATTCGCAATTTACACCTTCGAAAACTCCCTATTCCAATTCTTGACAAAATCCAGGAATATAAAATATTTAGGACGGCATGTTGAATTCGCCATATTACATTTATCAAAAATATTTTTAAATTCATAATTTACATCCCCAAAAATCTCAAAATACCAACTTAGGACCATATCGAACGTGCAAAACTTTTAATTCGCCATATGGGATCCGCTATATGGAATATTTTCAAAATGACTTTAGATTCGTCATGTGCGATGCTGAAAACTGCCCCGTACCAATATTGGAGAAAACTGGACAAAATTAATTTTTTGTGCCATCCTGATTTGTGGAATATTTCATTTCTGGCAGATTCAAGTTAATATTTAGTTGTTAAAAGGAGTTGTAACCAAGGGTAACAATTATTCAGCCAACATTAGTTGAAATTTGGACCATGTATCTTAGAAAAACAGTTTTCTCCTTTTTTGACGTTTTGCTTTGTTATAAAGCACTTTCAAGTTTCAGGAAAGTAATTTTTCTGAGTTAAAATTAATTTTAAATATAAAAAATAAAAGTGTAAAACTTTTTCACGATAACATTGAACTGACGATGGTACAAAGGAAATAAAAACGGACTACTATTATTTTGAACAAGCTTCATATCTATGTTTTTGTATTTAAATTTAATTTTAATTCAAAAAAACAAAATTGCTTTCCTCAGCTTTAAAAATGCTTCAAAATAAAGCGACTAAGGGATGATTTGTTTTTCTCCAATATACAAATCCTAAATAATCTTGCCTGAATTAATATGTAGTATTTAGTATAATAAACAGTTTTGTCGTAACTTTCCACCAGATGATACTATCCAAAAATAAAAGTTTATTTTTTCTTATTTCAGAAATAGGACGAGAAATGTTCTATAATGAACAATTTAATAATTCGGGATCATTTATCGACTTCTGTCAATAATTCGCCAAAGCGATTAAGACATATTACAAAACATATCACTGGAATTGTATTTATTTAATGCTAAACTAAACTGAACGAACTAAAATTAATTATTTGAAACCACAACAGAACTCATTGCTCGTTCGTATATTAGCAACAATTTTAGAACCGAATTAATTGAAAAGGTGACAAATACTATAATTCAGTGTTACCAAGTCTATCTGATTTACCCAGTTTTGATTAATGCACGGGCTCCGCATTGTTCTGTTCTAGCTTTACTTTGTTGACAGCATATTCATTTGTTAATTTTTATATTAATGTATTGTTCGTGCTTAAATTAAGTTTTCGCTGTGATATATTAACTGCTATAAAATTTTACAAAGATAATATTCAAAAGGTTGTGTAGTTTCCACCCAATTTTAAAAGATAAATGGATTAATTTTCGGATTAGGTTAATAATGGTTGGAACCTTCGTATAGAATATGATGTCTCCTAAATAGCCATCTCTGGTATATTTCATAATTCTTTAGCAGATTAATTGCGATATTTTCGAACGAATATTATTTTTATTTGGTCCCTAGTGTAGGCAAATAGGGCAATCTGGGAAAGAAATCATCATCTTTGAAGTCTTATTCCTGATATTGAGCTGGCGTGTTAGTTAAACATTTAAATACATGATCCGAGATTTCTGTTCTTTTTGGGTTGATTTTTAAATATGACAGATCACGGTTTTAAAGAAGAGATGATTTATTTGACAAGTAATTCAATTTTCATTAGCAATATACTAAATGTTTTTGTTCCGTTCTCCATCGCTTCGCTACTAATTTCTTTGCCGAAAATCATTCAATTATTTAAAATATTTACTGATAACTAAAATGCCGATGGCTTTGCGTCTAAGAGAACACAATAAAAGTTAATAGCCTATGAACCAAGGAAAATTTTAGATAACAGCAGTGACGCGCATCTTGTTGAAATGGACCATAGATCATGGGGCTATGGGTGCAATAACTCAGAAATTAATTGACTAAAATGTGGTTATCGGACTTGTATTGCCTTTATTTTTATTTATTTTTACGACGTTTCGATTAGGTTGTATCTCTAATCGTTATCAAGTATAAACTGAATGTTTTGTCTTAAGACTACGAGCTTATATAGAGACTATGTCCACTGAAGCGCAAAGTTTCGCTTCACTGTACACACCTCAATGATTTCATGTTACAAAGTAGTGGTTGCCAAAGATTAGGTATCTCAACACTCGGTTTACTGAAGATTCCATTATTGTTTTTAATTTAAGCTGCTTCTATAAATTTTCTTTTTTCATGTTGGGTTCCATATATATTGCCGCAGCCTCAGACCATTTTATATGGTGTTGTTTATCTCTGGCGTGTTCTGCAATACCTGATCTCGACGTTTCCCCTTTTTGTGTATGAGTTTTATGTTCCTTAATTCTAACTTCTAGTGGTCATTTGGTTTCTCCAATACACATTTCATCACACTCACATGGAACTTTGTAAACACATTCTTTCTTATCGGTACTTTTCGGTTTCGTTTTTGTTAAATGAGCTCTAGGTGTATTTCCTGATTTAAAGGCTGTTTTTATATTATAACTACTGGCAATTCGTCTTATTTTTTCCGAAGTTCCCTTAATGTACGGAATTGTGAAGAAGGAATGTGTTTCTTACTGTCCAGTGTTCGTTGTTTTAAAGTTATTTATAACATCTTCAATTAGTTTCAAAGGATACTCATTCTGTTGTAAATCGGATTTAATATTAAATTAATAGATAACATATTCAACATGTTGAAAGAAGATATGGCGAGGAAACACAGAAATAAACTAGAAAAACTAAATCACATCAACAACCTACTCTACCTGAATCACCTTCAAGAAAAACACACACAAACTTATCTTCAAGAATACTTTCAACAGCAGAAGAAGAACTACTATGCAAGGGGCTTAATTTTGCAGTAATACCAAAAAGCATGCCTGTTCTAGACATCATATACTCTGTAGAATCTATACAAGTCTCTGAAAACCATTCCGATGAGTTCAGGTGGAAAATAAAATCAACTTTGGAAGATAAGAAAAATCCAGTTCAAAATCTCGCCAAGCTTGAAGCATTAGCCTTAAAAGAACTTCGTAAGGATGAATCCATAAATATTTTACCAGCGGACAAGGGAAATGCAATGGTGATAATGGGCATCATAATGTACGAACAAAAAATCGGAAATATCCTGAAAAAAGGAAAATATAGACAATTACCTCGTGACCCCACTAAATCTATAGAGTCAAAAATCTACAGAACCCTAAGGAAATTCCAAGACCATATACTTGACAACCTAAGCTCACACCACACTACATACAGTAAGCCACCACATCTTTCCGAAATACCAAAAATTCATAAAACGATCATACCATGGATGCCAATAACGAGCTCCAGAGGAACCCCAACCAAGGCACTGGTGAGGTTTCTTTTAAAAATCTTACAACCATTGGAAGGTTCGACGAACACATATGTTAAAAATTCCACACATTTTGTAGCATCAATCTAGAGCCAGACGACAGACTAATAAGCTTTGATGTGGAAAGTCTGTATACTAATGTACCATTAGGGGAATCACTAGACATAATCAAAAACTAGACTTTTAAATGATACTACTTTATCAGATCGAACCACGTTACCACTGGACGGAGTGATGGATCTTTTGGATTGTTGCCTGCGTAGTGCTTACTTTCAAGTAAAAGACTGGTTCTTCGCTCAGGACGACGGGCTTCTGATGGGTTCTTCACTCTCTCCAGTCGTCGCCAATATATATATATATATATATATATATATATATATATATATATATATATATATATATATATATATATACATATATACTTAATGATTTCTTGAAACAAATTTAGATTTACATTAAAGACAATAATGGAATCTTCAGTAAACCGAGTGTTGAGATACCTAATCTTTGGCAACAACTACTTTGTAACATCAAATCATTGAGGTGTGATGCGAAACTTTGCGCTTCAGTGGACACAGTCCTTATATAAGCTCGTAGTCTTAAGACAAAACATTCAGTTTATACTTGATAACGATTAGAGATACAACCTAATCGAAACGTCGTAAAAATAAATAAAAATAAAACAATACAGGTCCGACTACATTTTAGTCAATCTTCAACATTGTCTACAACCTTCAAACAAACGTCAGAAATGAATATGTCGAAAACTTATCTGACAGAAAATAGTTTGGACTTAAAAGTGAGTACACCAAAACTATGCGGACACTACTTGGATTAAAATTTCAATTGTTATTTTACCCGTGTCTAATGTTACGCCTTCTTATTGAAGCTACATGATTTCCAGATTGGATATGTCCATTTCAAGTGATTTTTCAGTTATATTACAGTAGCGTTAGCTGGTATTAGTTAACGTGTAAAACAATTACACCTATGTTGGTTTGAAGATTGTGGACAATATTGAAGATTATGAACATCAATCTGTACCAACACAAGTGTAACCTTGTTGTGTTTTCCAGAGCAATAAGGTTTTGAAAACAATTCCAGACCTGTTTTGATGTTATCCTATAACATGCGAACGGTCCTGCCTCTGTAACTCCTTATCAGATTCTCAGGACATGAAAGAATTATTGCTTTTAGAAAATTAATACCTTCATTCGATAATTCATAATTTTATTAACCATAAAACGGAGAACAAAAAGCTTAGAAAAAATGTTGTATCAAAAAAATCTTAAATAACTTATTCAAATAATGTTTTTAAATCCAACATGACCTATAAACACAACAGAGTATTTCAGAGATTTGAAAAGTTAGTCATCAAGCATAATGGAATACTTTTTTAATTTTGAGTTTCCTTATTTCACATCGAGCTATGAATTGTAGAGTAGTTTTGGATATTATACAAGGAAGTTGGAAGGGGTAAATGGAAGGAGAATACCCTAAACTAAATTTGGTTCCTCATGTAACGCCGTACTTCCCTCAATGTGGCTATGCTGCACTTGCGCAGTAGGTCAAGGGACAGGACTGGATTTGAGAAACCTCTTATTTATGTTGTTATATTGAAAAATTATAATTTATAGTTCAGGTTATAAAACGACTAATGAAATAAACACTGCCTTAAAAGAAATTTAAACATAATTCTAAATAAAATCTTATCTTATTTGCAATGTTAAAAAGGATCTGGCCATAGGGATTAACTATATGTTACTCCTCTTTTATGTTATTCTTAAGTAAAGTGTTTTCCATGTACGTTCAAAACTTTAAAATAATTAATTTCTGATCAAAAAAATGAAATGAAAAAAATGATAAAAACTACACACTAGCGCAAACAAAACTTTAAAATCGTCGATCTACTAAAAGATCTTCGGTATAATCTTACATATTGATGTAATACAATAAATGTAGGTACTTACCGAAAATAATGAATTTCTGGGATCGAACCACGCGATTTACAAAACAATACCATACACTAATACATTGTTATAAATTAAAGTCTATACAAATGTCTTGACAACATACACAAATATAAATTCCGAAATTTAACTAATGGTACTGCACCGCACAACAAAAAAAAATAAGCGTCGAGGACGATGGCAAACAACGGCATTAAACATAAAGAATACGCCGGGACGCCGATCGTGTCGCAAACCCAGCCCTGGTTTCCCGTTCTCACATTGCTAACTTCATGCAACAAATTTAATACGAAATTTCTTTTTGCGCTTGCTCCACATAGCCAGTCGATGTCAATTTATGACATTTATTTTCTGCATGGTGGAACACTTTTTTACGCATTTAGCCTATTTTTGTAGTTTTCCTACCCCTTCCAAGTTCCTTGGTATTATAGCACACTAAGCGATTTTGAGAATAAAATTCTAAATATATGAGATTAATCAGTTTTTACTAATTAATTCAGTCGTTGAACTTATCAGTAATCAGTAACTGGAAGCTTAAGGAAATAAAATTATTAAGAATAAATAAATATAATTTTTCGAAAACTTGAACAGTTATTAAAATATAATCATGGCCTAGGGGTGTATTGGCCGTAAATGCTGTGAGCCACCAGAGCAAACGATTCAAATAATAAACTGGCTGTTATTTTGCGGAGCAAAATTCGCAGAAAAGATGTCACACCTGAGCATTCTTCGTGAGTCATAGCTTACAACTTAGACATTGAATCCTTGATTCGCCTTTGTTGTTCATAGAATACAGAAAGTCACAATACAAACACCTCAGAAATATTGCTTCTATCTGGACTTTTGTCAAGACTGTTTTCGTACAAAACTTAATTTTTTTCCTTTGAGTGAGATATTTCTACTTAACTTTGTCTTCTTAGCCTGTTATTTTTTACTTTTATCCATTGTAGGCTTGTTAAATTGTTGGTTTTTCTTCCTGACCGAATCTTGCAATTTTTTTTTGTACAGGGATGAATTCAGCAATATGAATTTAGCAGCCTTTTTGCCTCGGTTACTCGTTTTTCTGGGTGCTTTTTCTGGTATCGGGGATAACTGGAATGATGTTGTAAAGTTTTGATCTGTGGAAGTCGAAGGTTAAGGAGAAAACGTGACGGGAACCATAATTTGTTCAGAGCCTACAGGTGGTGTATTGCTCTGGTCTCTTAACACAGGGATTTTTTCATCAAAGCCGCATGACATAATGATTTCATTTACAAATCAGCAGATTCATTTCCTATTCTAGGAGATTTAATTGCAGGTCCTGGTACGATATCTTCTTGATGATATATTATTTGTCGCTGTCCATGTCTATAAAAGTGTTGCAGGAAAATAAGTAAGAACTCTCTCTCTCTCTCGTAAATACACCCATTCATAAACTGACAAGCTCTTATTTCATCAGAAACATATTTTTTCAGCGGTCCCATGAATGATTTATCCAGCGGCTGAATTTTTTGAGAAGAATTAATAGCAAATAGATATGATTTTCTCTTGCTAGATCTACCAAGTCAATATTTCTTGTGTGACTAGTATGGTCTTCCCGAATAAGCATAACCGGGGATTCTCCCGTAGGTTTTACATGTTATAGGAAGTGTTGAAATCATTTTGTAAATATGTTGGTTTGAATCCCACCTGAAGTGTTGCATTCATGTATAACTCCTGGATGTGTACCCTTGATCAAAAGCTGGTGACTACTTTTTCGGGGAATATCACTATAGGTGGAACAAATGAACCTCCAGCACATATACATATCATGCAGGTTATCAAGGAAACCTTTTCAGCTTATGTTAAAGAACCAATTTACAGTTTGCTGTTTTTCTTAAGAACTTCAAGCATTTAAGATAGTACAACACTTAACATATGCTTGTCTAAACAATATTAAGATTATATTGGCAGAGAAATTGTGGTCATCCATCAATTTTTCGTAAAAGTTGAAGAAATGATCCACATTTTCTTTATTGAATCCTTTTGCCCTAGCGAAAGATGTTCCTGTGGGGAGGCCAAAAGAAACCTCAGGATGCCTTTCTAAGAATGAGTGAATGAGGCGCTTTTTTTGCCAAAAATTTATCGGTGATATTCTTTTTCAATGCCAGCTAAACTTATAGCATTTCTTCGTACTAAGGTGACAACTTAGCTTCCATTACTAACCCATATTTAACTAGTTGTTTTTCTAGTTCTTCAGGCAAAGTAGGTCTTCTTCCCAACTTGTCACAAGTTGTTATATCCATAGGCAGTTATGTTTTGGCTGCTAAACGTCTTGAAGTAATTCGCGGTACCTGATGGAGGTTAAAACACTTTTTTTTTATTTTACACATCTTCGATTGCCCTTCTTATTGATATTTTGCACCACGTTCGGCGTTTTCTTTGGAAAATTGGTTTTCATGTAGCCATTTCTTAGAAAAAATATATTATTATGTAATCTCAATACTGCCAATATGGCCTAACGGGCCATGTTGATCATCTAGTTGCTGAGCCATATTGGCTGCAGGAACTCCTACTGTTTAGTTGTAAAATATACTTTAACTAACGGTTAACTAAATAGTGACTTAGCTAGTAGAAAAAAAAATTATAAAAAATAACGAATTACTACAAATGTTAATTAAGTTTTCTGGAAATTAAATGCTTTATGGAACAGAAGTTAATATAATGGTATTCCGATAACTTTACGGACAATAAATAAATATAACGTTTCCTCCTTTATTTGCGATAAATAGGTAATTTTTACATCGTATATTTTCTCATATGTCCTTGACTTATTACTGTTGCCAAGCAAAGCAAAAATATTAAAGTATTCTTTATAAACGATAACAAATTTTCTTTTGTGTCACCCTAAATAAGGTACTTTTACCATGTGTATAGCCTACTGCTAAAAGGTTTATTTTTTGCCTTTTTATATAGAAATAAATTTTTTGGCTTGTGTAGTGGATTTCCGGGATTATTTCTCTTTATGCTGTACTCACTTCTAAGGGTCATCCTTTTTTAAAAACATTTTTTCCCTACTTTAGTTTTAGAGATATATTCTCGGAAAAAAATATATAACGTCATTTGGTCTTTTCTTTTAAACTGAGATCAACAGTTTACGGAAAAAATTATATGTAGATGATAATTGCCTTCACCTTAGGGAAATAAAAATTTTAACAGAAACATCCTTCAGAAGAAACTCTTGAATGATTGATGATTGAACAGTTCAAATTTCAATTCAAAGTTGTTAATTCAGTTACTTTTACCTTTTTATTGCAAATTCTTACATTATGGTCAAACACAATGCCTTTTTCTTTAAATATCTCTCAGAAATCCTTTGAATAATCAGCGATATGCTCCAATTGTTAGTTAGTTTGCTGCACATCTCCGTAGTTGTACTTTTTTGTCAATTCCTTTCCCAGCTCAATATACAAATATTATTTATAATAAAATTTCCTGGAAAAATTGAAGAATATTTGGCCTTTGTCCAAATTTTAGGCTGGGTATTCAAGCTTAAGAACATTAGAGTAATCAGCTTTTTAAAATATAACAAAAAAACTCTCATTTTTAGTTCAGTCTTTGTATAGCTTAGGAGTTTATTAAAACGGTAAATGTAATTTTAAGATGCTTAAGACACCTGTCTTATATGGGTCATTATACGATAAGAGGTCCAGAGAACATGCGTCTCAGGGGAAAATTTGGAGTTTTTTGATAATTAAGATTTTAGTCTCTTTTATGTAAACATTCTCGTAAAGGCAAATAACTTTAATCATATTTAGTTACTTTTTAGAAGACCACGGTAAATACATTGGGCAGGATAGGGACTTCAAAATAAGGGTAGATACTGTTTCGACCAAAGAAGATACATTGATGAAATAAAACAATGAATGTCATCAACTTTTATTAAACATTTTACTTGACTTATAATCAGAGTATCATTTTTGTATTACAGACGCTTTAGTGTCTATGACATAAAATATAAGTAAATTAATATGACAAAAAACAATAAATTATTAAGTAGATTAGCATCATTTAAATGATAATCAGACTTGTGATAATCAGAATAATTTTCATTTTAACTTTACTTATACTATACATTTCATTAAATTAACAAGTAATATCCATGATGTGAACTAAAGAAAATAAGATAACAAATTAAAAGGCACTCTTGTGGCTACATGAACAAATAATAAAATAAAAAATATGCTTATTTATCTTCTAACTGCACTATCAAATCGCGAGGATCAATCTGAATTGACTTTGTCAAATGTTTGGCCACTTTTCCTTGAGAGTTTTCGGATCAGCTATCTTATCGGAGACGGATTCCCACCAGGGGCGGATCCAGCCTTGGAAGGGGCGATGATATCATAGAAGTACAGTATGGCAAACGAAAGCAAGTTGTCGACGGGAAGGGGGGGGGGAGACACCAGCAATATTTCCATTTCTAGTGTAAAAGGCAGCGTCGCGTCTATTTTTCTGAATTTGAAGCTCTTGGAGAGGGGGAGGGGCGATTACAAGAAAAAACAAGTTGCCGATAGGAGGGAGGATGCGAGCAGCATACATATATAGTATAAGAGACAGAATCGGTTCAATTTTCCTGAACTCAAAGGTCTTGGGAAAGAAGGCTATCGCAAGAAAAATAAATTGTCAATGGGGGGAATGCCAGCAGCATACACATTCCTAATATAAAAGGCAGAATCGGTTCTATTTCCCTGAACTCAAAGTTCTTGGGAAGTGGAGGGGGATTGCAAGCATACACATTCCTATACTCTATTCAAGAACTAGAGTGAGTAATAAAACTGTTACCGAAACCTCCAACGTACCTGCTTCAGTACCACAGCCATAAATACCTCCTTCCGACGCCTTTGACAAGGATTAAAATCCTTATTAACACTTCACACATCCAAATATCTATTGTTGTCCAACCCAAGTAGTCCATTATTGTAGACCGGTATTTTTGATTACAAAATTTCTAACCCATTCCTATGAAAAATTTGTGTGTCCAACAGATTTTGCCAAAGACACCGGACTAAAGAACACAGGTAGTTTGCGAACAAAAAAAAAAGGTAAAAAATGATTTATTACTCTCTCTAGTTACTGAATAAACTATAGTATAAGAGACAAAATTAGGTCTATTTTTCTGAGCTCTTAGGGGGGGGGGGGGGTATCGCCCCGCAAATTGAATTAAGTAGACTTTGACACTTTGATATAGATATAACTTTGACTTGGAATAGAGCTGTAAGGATCAGATCCTTATTAGCGTGAGTAACGCACAGAAAAGTGTCACGTTTGTTGCAATTCAGTTGTATTATCCAAAATGGTTTTAGGCGACAGAAGAGAGAATATGAGATCTTGATATTGCACTTCTTCATAAAAGATTTGTGGAGATTTCTTAAAGTATCTAAAAGAACTTTTTTGTTTGCGGACTTCTTTCTTTGTCACATAGTCTCATTTACCGGCACATAATCTCGTATTAGAATTATCTTCAAGAAAATTTATAATTTTTCTCTTCAGTATTTCATAGCTTGCTTTGACTTTTCTTTCAGTTTCCATCAATCGTACTTTCCTTAATTTTTTCAAAGGTTTCATATCCTTTTCATTCTGTAGCATGCCGTATTGATTTACCAATTTCCCACTTATAACTTTTTTGAAAATACGTTTTTTCTTTGATCATTTCAAAGAGCAGAATAATTTTCTTTCAATTGTTGATTGAGTACTTCTGCAAACCGTAATTTTTTTCTTTATTGTCTCTGTAGTACTTTGACAATTCATTATTTGTTCTAGTTTGCTGTTAAGTGTAAGCTTTCCAAGCTTTTGTAATTTTTATAATCTTTTTTTATAACGCGCTAATTTTACCTTTAGATTTTTTATTAATTAAAAATTTTTGTCTTCTAGTTCGGTCTGACTTAATTTTAGAAGTTTTAGCTCTTCTATCAAATTTCCCTTGCGGCATTAGAACGTTATTATCCGAAATAGGTGGTGTTACCGAGACATTAGTAACATTTTGAAGGGCAAGTCGTGGCCTACGCTTTTTTGCTTTCTTTTTCCTTATTTTCATACCTCACGTTGCTCTCTGGGAGTCATTTCGTCGACAGGTTTTTTTTATTCCTTTCCCCTTCCTTTTTAAATGTTTTTCCTTGTCTTTTTGTTTTTGAAATTCATATTTTTCTGCATCATTTTTAATCCTTTGGTAATTAATTTTTATGCTGGATGCTTCTTCTCTAATCGTTCTTCTCATGTTAACTTTTTGCATGGTGCCATGATCAATATTATGGGGGAAACCTGTTAAATAAAAAAATAACCTTAAAATCGGATCATAAACAAAGAAATTATCTATATAAATAAATAAATAAATGCTACACTTATAGCCTCAAACTAAGAAATATCTCGTGATATGGGTACCAGAGAAGCACACACATAACATATCACAAACATCGGAGATCCCGAAAAAATACCTGCTTACATCAATATGTGACCCGACTGGGATTCAAATCCAGAACTTCTACGTAGCAAGCAGGTTGTTAACCATTATGCTACCGATATCGTATACGTATAAGTTAGCTATGTTATCTGGATTAGTTCACACAAATATCTTCTGATCTACAGTATCTTCCCTGATCAGTGAGCATCTCCCCTAGTAGTTATCTTGCCAGGGGAAAAATGGCAGTGGCATACTTAAAATTTTCAACAAACATAAGTTAATATTGGGTTATTAATATATTACGCCTCAACTGTTACACTGTTGTTGAATTTAGGCAGTAAATGCAAATAAATTGAGGCCGGTTTTATAAAAGATGGCATAATAAATTCACACAATTTACATTTTTGGTGGATGAAAACTCGCACGCTATAATTCAAAACAAACACCAACGCAGGTAGTAGATATGTTGGCTGACATCATCAGAAACAACCTTATAGGTCCTTTTGTTTTGGAAGGATAGTGAGATTTATTTACAATTTTCTCAGTGAAATTTAAATAATTTATTGAAAGACGTACCCCTTGAAAGAGGAATGCAAATGAGCTACATACATGATGGTACTCTACCTTATTTTAACCGTATGGTACACTTAACTAACGTTTTTGGCCCTGGTGGGAAAGATCGAGGTTCGCCTACCGTTACTCCTCTATTTTATAGATTATTTATTATCATTTTGTTTTACATATTCAAAAATTCAAAATTTTTAATTTTTTAGGCAATAAATAGAAAAAAATTAGATATTATATTTTTATGAAGAATTAGTAATTTTAAATGCCGACAGTTTAATAAGTAACAAAACTGACAATGAATTAAATTCATTTCGGTTCATCTTTTTAACCTTCATTTTGAATTTTTTAAAAATAAACTATAAGTGACTTCAAAAACTAATGAAGTTTAATAAATATTTTTTAATCTGCTATTTTAAATTTATTTAAACTCGTAGGCAGCGCTCTCGAAAACAATACTGTCTTTAGATTATATTTTGCAAAGTTTTACAATTTCAGTTCACCATTTTGAATCAGCAACTCAAACTTTTGAAAATTATTCCCAGATCAGAAACATTGGAAATCTTTTTTTTACAAATACTATTAAAAGAATAATTATTAACGTGCCACTCAAGTGTTAAAAGTGATATTCAATTTCGCAGGTGTTAAAGGCAAATGACTTGCTAAACAATAAACATACTTTGCCTAATCAAACTTTAGCTACTAAGTAAATATAAAATTCATGAAAGTCACGACGGTTGAAATTAAATATATGGAAAATATATTTTTTCGTCTGTTTTATTATATATTTTTTCTTAAATATACAAAGTGTTTGTAGGAAATAATGTATGATACACGGGTTATATTTGTTTTATTTTGTTCCTGGAACTGCTGCCGTACTCACTAATTAAAATTCCACTTTTTGTACTTTTATAATAAATAACTATTGCAGTGTAGTTTTTATGTCATTGTGCTGTAAAATCTATTAGAAAATGAAACATATATTATAATAAAAGCTGTGTTTCACAAGGTTCTATTTAGAAATGTATTTTATAACCATAAAGATGCTTTGTTAGCCAAAATAAAAACATGAGTACACTATTTTGCGACATACTTTACATATGTAAAGTTTGGGTAATGTCACTTGTTACTTAACATCACATTACAAAAGGTTCATAGCAAGCGCAAAGTAAGGAACAGAATAGTCGAAAGTAGAAAAGCTTTCTTAAAACAGATAATTCCTATCATGCCGTTATTGGTATAATTAAAAATTAAAATTTCAGTAAGAAGTAAATAAATATATTTTCTGTCGTGTTAAAATAGTTACACATATTTATTTCTTTTTCCCAGCAGATAAAACAAATAATAAATACAAACAGTTTATTTCCTGCAAACACAATTCTGGTTCTCTCTTCGTACGCGTTTTGAATATATTATTTTCTTTATCTGCTTGGAAAAAGGAGAATAAATGTAGGCAACTATTTAAACACGGCAGAAAATAAATTTATTTATTTCTTACTGAAATTTTAATTTTTAAATTTTGCACTAATCCGTTTTGCACTAATATCGTTCAACTGGCAATATTTTTCAATATGGCATCGAAAAGTCGGCAGGTTTAATATCCTTTCGAAATGTCTTAAAATTTATATTTTATATAGACAATCGTTTCCTGTGAATATTGGTCTTGGTTCGATGCACTTTCACTGATGATGCCATTACGTGGTCGAAATACATATGGAGAAAGAACTGGAGTTGTATTTGAAAAAAAAATAAACTGTTCCTTTATTTCGAAAAAGGAGAATAAATATGGGCAAATACTCTGTAAAAAAGAAATGTATCAAATTTAATGTAAATGTGCTGAAACGTTTATTAAATGCATTTAATGTAATGCATTAAATTTAATACCTTACATTAATCTAAATTAATTTATTCTGAAACTACCAAGAAAAGGTGGACATTTTTTCCATAGGTAGTATCTGTTATCTAGACCATTTTCGAACCCATTGGTTCCTGTCAGTACGGGGCAGACATGTACACCTCTCCATAAGAAAATTGAGTTCTTTAGGCAACTATAGCAAGCTAAATAAAAACTTCAATAAAAGTGGCGCCATCTCCCAGAATCTCATGCAATGTATATTGAATAATAATGTAAACTTCTTTAGTATAAGGCTATATGTGAATTAACTTTAATGTATAGTAGTTAGAATATCTTTTCAGTTACTTTATTCAAATTTAAGATACCATTTAATGAAATATAATTTACAATTGATATTTCAAAGAATTTACTTTAAATTTAAAGTAAATGTAAATTGTTCACGATTTAAGGAACAAAATCATTGAATTTAATGTAGAATGGACATTCTATCTATAATAAACTTAAGATTATTTTTAACAATAAAACATTTAAATTCGATTTACCTCCTGGGCATAACTTTATTGGAAAATAGATACTAAAGAATAAAGTGTGTTAATTAGAAATTTAAAAACCCCAAAGTACCAAATTTAGCGCAAATGAACTTCACTCAAGATACATATTTATAAAAAAAGTTCAAAAAAATTATAACTGTAACACTCAGTATTTCAGAAACTACCACTTTTTGATTAAGGTAAATTACTTTAGATTCTCATATTTTAACCTTAGGAATTTATTGTATAGAGCTTTTAGAGACACTCTGTATATAATAACTGGTAAAAAATATCAGAAGTCATTTTTTCAAGTTTTGGTGTTCACCCTTTAATCATTTCTATTGTTCGTCCTGCTGACTCACATCTTCATATTTATTTTAATAATTTGAGAGCTTTTTCGACTGGAATATTCCGTTTTGGTAATTCAACATGAACATTTTTTATTTTTGTCTTTGTATTTTAATTTTGTTAATGAAATTGCAGACATTTGTGAAATCCGGCCTCCCTCTAATACTTTGCTTTCGATTTTCTGTTCTAAGCTCTCTTTTTTAGCTTCTGCAGTTAAACAATTGACTTGATTTCTTTGTATGACATACTATTGTCTGCTGTTGGATGCTTGTCTATCCTATAATTTTATCATATATTCCTTTTTTTTATCTTTCCCAACGCTTCATACGCTCTCTTGCTAATATACGCATAGATATCATTTTTTTCAGTGACCTCTTGCCATCTTTCTTGTAGCTTCATGATTCTGCACTCTTAGACATTATGGTCTTTATTAGCGAAAAAAACTGAACCAAGTGCGATTTAAATTATCATCAGTAGTGAATGTTTTACCATTCAAAGAGTTTTGCAAACTTCCAAATAAATAACATTCAGGTGGTGTCTGATTTGGGTTGTCTTGGTCATGCGACAATCCTTCCCAACAAGCTCTAATAATCTCCCATGAGTTATTTAAGATGGAGGAGGCTTTGCCATATCATGACAAAACACAATTTCTTTACAATTTGCCATTTTCGGCCGATTTTCTTTGATTGCTTGATCTAGTTCCATTAGTTGTTCAAAATACAAAACAGCTTTGTAGTCTCGCCAAATTTACAGCATGACCTTCTTTGGTAGGCAATTTAGCTTTGGATGTGGTTTGTAACCAGCTCATCATGTTCTTCGAATGATTTTACTGTAGACGACCCATTTTTCATCACCCGTGGTGATTTTTTTTCAAAAAGGGTCGGTATTATTTTAATACTGTGTATAAGATAAAATATCAATTTTCAATTATTGTGTGCGATACTTTTAATCCCTCTAGAATCTCTTTAATACTTACCTGCCAATTATCTTCAATTATGACTTTTATTCGGTCATCATCAATTTTGAGTAGGTCGACCACACCGTTTTTCCTCTTTGAGTACTAACCAATTCTGACACACCTGTTACGTTATGTAATTAACTGCATAAACTTCACTTATTTCTTTTTGATCCTCAGCAGATTTCTATCAATATGTGTAATTGTTGCCATTCATCAGAATTTTTAAAATTTTTTTCATTGATATTTTAGCATAAAATAAACCATTTTTCTTCCCAAAAGATCTTTTTGCCTTCTGACGTCGACTTGTGCTGTTGGAGAATGCCAGCTTTATAATACTTCAATTAAAACAATAAGTTTCATTGTTAAAGTTATGTAATATAAAATAACAAATTTTAAAAAATTGTTTAAAAAATGCCACAAAAAATATATTTATTTGAACCCTACAAAAATACATGGCCCCTTAAAACATTTATTATGTATGTTTTGTAAGAGCAGCTTTCAAAATAACTGAGAACTTTGTTTCTACTTTATATCCATATGTTTTCCATGACTAATGTGCTTAATAATGCCATCAACAAAGTTTGTTGCGTGTGGCACAATAATAACAAAATCTAAAACCAAAAATAGGCACATCGTTTATCTTCCATTTAAAACAGTTAATACTGAGAATGATAAATTGTCATAATCAGATCATAAAGAAAATGCTTAATAAAATGTCTTTTAAATATTCCAAAAGAGTTTTTTGATGATTTCGCTTTTATTTGAAGAATCGACCGGAAAACAGAAAATGATGATAATTTGTTATTTTTCACCAGAGATTATGTATTAAATATTACTACTTGCAAATATCATATATTATGCCTTTTCGCATCATAATACATAATATATCATAAACTATATAATCGCAACATGTAACAAAGTTTTCAATTTTTGCAGTCTGTTACAAAGACATAGTGAGAACGTCATTTACAAATAGCTCAACTATTTTACAGGTCATATTGTCACGTCCAGTTTTGTGATATGAATAAGAACGTCTAGGAATCGGGTAGTTTGGTCTGCAAAGATTGAACTCGAAGCTATATTGACTTCTGTTTATTAAAAATGGTTAATACGGTATTGACGATTGATTCATATTAGGCTGTAAATTGTTAAAATTAAGTTTCAATTTACATTAAAATTACACTCATGTATAGTACTCTACACTGGATTGTCATTATGATCACTAGTGGTAGACCCGTCCTTTGACTGGCGACTCGCTTGGGATTAATCACTGATTGACCTCAAACGGATTAACCTTATACTTACGAATCAATCACTGACGAGCTGATCTTAAATTGGCTAATCCTTATCCTAAGCGTCTTAGTTCTTTTATCATTCTGTTGCTTTTCCATTAGGCAAACAATTCGAATCCTTCAGGAAATCTTAGCTCGTCATGACCCGGAAAGCGACATTGCTGATTTGAGGATTTTGCACAACCGACGACCAGTAAATAAACATACTATTTCATAATTAGAAGTTTATAAGATTATTTAAGGTAACACGGTTTATTTTTGTTTTAATTTAAAATGAGTTAAATCTGGAAACGCCGATTTATAAAATATTATATTTTTATCTTTCCCATAATGACAATATATCAGATTTACTATTGATTATGAAAGATGGGAGCGATGAAATCAACTACTTCTTTTCCTTAGGGATTATTATGTTGGTGCATTAAATTTCTGATAACACATCTCAAACTCCATGAACACTCGCTGTTTATTTAATGTACATAGTTACCTTAAAAAGTAATGATCAAACTTTAAATTTAATGTATGATTATATTAAATTTAAGGGAATAAATTAATTTAGATTAATATAAAAATAATTAACTTTAATGCATTACATTAGATGCATCCCATGGGTGTTGCTAGATCTCCTATCGGGCGACTCCCATGTGTGGATTTGAGCACGCTCTGCAGATATGGAGGGTACCGGGGAAATAAAATACTCGGGGTAAACAAAAACTAGCACAATAAAAGCAACGTTTGTACCCATATTGGGCAGTTGCAAACGGCGTCTGATCCAGAATAGGCGGCCGAAATAAAGCCAAGACCTAGTATAAAGGAAGGCAACCTTCATTACATTTCCCATGAAAATTACATGAGTACATTCAACTCAAAATTTTCCGGAGGTTTAAATAGTTCCCCAATCGGATCTCCGGGGGAACGGTTTTGAATGATACAAGCAGAAAGACAAGCCTTAGAAAACCAATGAAGATAAAAATGTGGAATACACAAAGCCTGTATGAAGCTGGGAAACTGGCGAATCTTGTGCTAGAAATGAACAAACTTAAACTGGATATCCTGGACATCGTTGAAACATGGTGGCCTGGTGCGGGCGAATGCATGACGGCGCACGGAAAGTTCTTTTACTCTGGCGACGAAGACCGAAATCATAGAAAAGGTTTGTAATAAGTAATCATAGTAAGGATTGTAATAACAAATAAGCTAATAAGATCTGTAGTGGAATTCGTCCCATATTCTGACCGTGCTGCTTTATTAAAACTCAAGGCCAAGCCCGCCGACCTCAATATAATCCAAGTATACGCATCAATAGCGGATTCTACAGAACAAGAAATAGACAGGTTTTATGGTGAAATTAAGGAACTCCTTAAGTTAACGAAAAAACACGACGTCACTATAATTACGGGAGACTTTAATGCCAAGATCGGAAAGGGTAAGTTTGAAAACATAGTTGGACATTACGGATTTGGAGTTATAAACGAAAGAGGTGATCGACTTTTGCAGTTCTGTCAAGAAGAAGACATGAAAATTACAAACACCTTGTTTCAACTTCACCCACGCCGTCAGGCGGACAAACCGCAAAACATAGCACACAATCAAGTAGATCTTATCCTTATTAACGGGAGATTTAGCTCAACCTTCAATAATGCTTGCACGTATCCGGGAGTAGACGTACCTTCTGATCACATACTACTGGTAACCACTATAAAAATAGCCTTATCAAGTACTAAAAAGATAACTACACAACGACGGATAGAAATAGAAATAGGATGAAGGACCCAGTGGTAAGAGGCGAAATAAGCAATGAGATGAACACACAAATCCAAACACTAACACCAAAAACTGAGGAAGATCTGACACAATCGTGGGCAAGATTAACAAATATTACAACAAATGCCATAAAAAATACACTGGAATATAGATCGGAAGACAAGAAGCAAAAGTCAATGACAGACGAGATTTTATTGCTAAGGAATGAACGCCCAAAAACACAGGAGCGACAGAGATAACACCAAATACAAAAGTATTCAACGATTAGTAAGATCAAAGATAAGAATAGTAAAAAACGAATGGCGTAAACGTGTTTGCGCCGAAATAGAACAACTCCAGAAGCAACACGATGATCGTAACCTACACAAAAAGTTCAAAGAAACCGCTAGGATATATAGAAGGAAAAGATCAGGCGTATTGGTCAACCAAGACAACCAGATAGTTCTTGATAGAACAGAAAAGAATAATGTGTGGGAAAAGTATGTAAAAGCAGTCTTCTATGACGACAGACCTCTGGAAGAGGGTAATAGGAGCGACTGTTTAACGGGCCCATCAATCACCAAAGAAGAAATAGAAAAGGCTATACAAAATTCAAAAAACAAAAAGACGACTGGCCCAGGCGAGATACCGTCTGACAGATTGAAACTTCTGGATGAAAGAGGCATCGCGACACTTCATAAAATATTTAACATCATTTACGAAACGGGTTGCTACCCCAAACAATGGCTGTGCTCTACCTTCATTCCCTTGTCTAAGAAGACCAAAGCAAGAAAATGTGAAGATCATAGACTCATTAGTTTAATGAGTCATACACTAAAAATATTTTTAAAAATAATACATCAAAGAATATATAATAAATGCGAAAGAGACATAAGCGACTCACAATTTGGGTTTAGGCAGGACCTAGTTACTAGAGAAGCGATAGTCTCTATACAGGAGCTTGTTCAGAACTGTTATGATCAGAGAAAAGATGTGCGCCTATACTTCATAGATTATGAAAAAGCATTCGATCGTGTACAACATCATAAACTAATCCTGCTTCTTAGGCAACTCGACATAGATCAGAAAGATATCCGATGCATTGAAAGTTTATACTGGGGTTAAACCGCACAGATAAAATCAGATAATAATGTATCCAACCCAATACAAATCCAAAGAGGAATGCGACAAGGGTGTGTGCTGTCGCCTCTCCTGTTTAACCTTAATTCGGAAACAATTTTTCAGGAGGCTTTGGAAGATATTGAAATGGGAATTAAAGTTAACGGAATATGGATTAAAAACTTTCGTTATGCGGACGACGCAGTCCTAATCGCCGACAATATAAACGACCTCCAAAAACTCATCAACATAATAGAAGAGCGCAGCAAATCAATGGGCTTGAACATCAATACAAAAAAAATAAATTTATGATTATCTCAAGAAATCCCAATTTATTCCAAAATGCCAACATAAGATTCAACGCAGTACCCATAGAAAGAGTCACCAAATTTAAATATCTGGGCACATGGATATTCGAAGAATGGACTTCCGGCAATGAAGTAAAATGTCACATTGAACAGACGCGAGAGGCTTTTGTAAAACTCAGGCGATCGCTTACGTGTTCGGATTTTGACTTGAAATTAAGGCTGAGGTTCATAAAAGGTTACGCATGGTCAATACTTCTTTATGGTGTGGAGGGTTGAACATCAAAGACAAGCGCTATCAATAAATTAGAGGCTTTCGAGATGTGGATATACTGAAGAATCCTTAAGATATCATGGACAGCGAGAATGACCAATGAAGGAGTTCTCTCACGTATTGGATAAAACGTGAACTATTCAGCATAATCAAGAAAAGAAAGACGGCGTATCTTGGGCACATCATTCGAAATGAGAGATATCAATTTCTACAGTTGATGATTGAAGGCAAGATCGAGAGCAAGAGAGGAATTGGAAGAAAGAAGATGTCCTGGCTCCGTAATATCAGACAGTGGACGGGGTTGCACGATATTCAGATACTGATATACACCGCGAGAAGTAGGAAAAAAATGGAAAATGTAATCGCAAATCTCCATTAGTCGATATTCATTTGAAGAAAAAGGAGATTAAATGCATTTAATAAACGTTTATGTAATTTGCTTCCAACACATTTACCTTAAATTTGTAGCATTTCCTTTTTACAGTTTAACTTAGTCCAAGAAATTTGGTGCGTGTTAAAACACCAATAAGCCAACAACAATAAAAATTTACATAGAAATCGGCTGACAATGATAAATATGGTCATTAATTACAAAAGATTATTGTCAAACGATCCAATCTGACAAACCTTTATTACCAAATTCACCAATAAGATATAAGACTTAGACCTGATCTAGTTACCATGGAGGTTAGATCTTTTAATAGGCCAGTTTTCTTTTGCTTACAATAATGGTATAATTTCTATTGCATAAGTGAACAAATAAATGCTTATATGGGACAATTAAGGATAAAAACATAGAGCTAAGGCCTTGGAATCGGTAAGCGAAATAACACTAGTCAACAAGTACAAAAAAATTGGGACTGATGTTATATTGGCTCTCTGTGGGAGTTTAAAGGATCCTTATTGCGAATTCAACAACGAAAATTTTCCACCACGTTTATATCTTAAGTTACAGAATATATCAGTTACTTTCATTTAATACAAATACTTTTATATAGCATTTATAGATAAGTTCAAACAATAAAAAAACAAGATATTTTTAAGGATAATAGGATTTATTTACAAAAATACACATGAAAATATATTTATAATAATGTAAATAACATTTTTGCAAATGTTGAATTTCGTTTATATTTCTGATTGGTTTTCCCTCATAATAAACCAACAATAATCCCCCACCATTGCTGGGTTCCATCTGCCTCGGTAGTATATATTGTTTACGTTGAACTTTATATATTTTTATATATTGATCTCTCAGAATCCCTTATTTTACTTACTAATGGTACTGTGTTGCTGTACTATCCCAAATACAAAAAAAAGCATTACTTCGTATATCCCCTCTGAAGCCCTAGTAATAGTCCTATGACTTTTACGTCACTACATATTTGCCACTTATACGTATCATAGCTTATTGCATTTAGAATAAGTGACGTACTTTTATATGTTTCCTTCATGTCAACTGCATGTACAAGAGGAATAGAGGGCTACTTGTTACCATTATGGAGCAGAACTGCTTTTAAACCTATTTTACAAGAATCTATAAATAAGCGCCATTCGTCCGGGTTATGTGCAAATCCTGATTTTCCCATAACACTATTTGGATTACTATAAAAACACATTTTATCCTGTAGAGTAAAAAACGAGGATAGCTCCTGGTTACGGTTCATAAATATTGTTAATTTAGTTCCAATGGCTAATAAATTCCATTATTGTAATCTAAACCCTAATACT
The DNA here is from genome assembly GCA_034092305.1 of Diaprepes abbreviatus. NCBI lineage: Eukaryota > Metazoa > Arthropoda > Insecta > Coleoptera > Curculionidae > Diaprepes > Diaprepes abbreviatus. The sequence goes on from JASJET010000122.1 coordinate 13,865,133, forward strand.
TCAACATGCTTTTTGGACAAGTAGGGGTTCGGAACTAGATCATTCAGTTCAAGTTGTTCGATTAAATGGAGTGCTTTTCCTTCACTTTCGGGAAAATAAGGATCGTCTTTTTCTAATACATTATCGGGTTCTGCCTTATCATCATACATTTCTAAATCCTCCTCTCATTCTCCCGGAGGCCCTGGAATTGGTAAACCTTTTCCATGAACAACAGGTTGCTGAGGGAATATTTGGATAGGCAATATATTGTTTGCACTTTCTTAAAAAACAAAAAAGAACACTTTGGTAATGCAAAAGTAACAGTCGATAAAATGATTTGTTGGTTTCTTCAAATCATTAAAACTGCAAAATACATAGAAGAGCGTTTGCCATTTAACCAGTTAATTAGATTTGCTGCGCAGGTCTGGCCACATATATTCTGGTGTCGATCTTGATCGCCGACAAAATACTTATGATAAACTACTTTGGTCATTTTGTTAATTGTTCTTTTCTGCGATTTACCATAAACTAACCATATATGTAGAAAAAACTATCCGCGGGGTTAACACAGCCACGTTTCTGTATTTGAGATATTTTTATAGTGTCGCGTACGTCGGTTCAAATGTGATACTATGTCTACAGGCGTCAACTAATTTTATTCAACACAAAGATAACAGTAATATAAGGCTCTTACTTGTTCGCTCACTTCGCTTCTCTATAATATTGACCACTACTCGTGCTAAATCAATATTGAAGATACAACTACCGGCTAGCTGCTTTTATAGCCGTTCTGTATTTCTGGTATTTTCTAGAAAGTAGATAAGTAGATTCGGCTACGGGGCAGAGTGAAATTTGAAATTCTATGAGTTTAAATGGCCACCTCGGTTATATTAAGGCCTAGGGGGTTGAGACTTCGTGGTTAATTTATCATCTCTAGACACTCTCACGTAGTGTTGCCAGAGTGTGCACAATTTCCCTAACCTATGGGAACCGTAAATTTGGCAAAATTGCGCTCCGGTATATTACAAATTACTTTTTAAAATAATGTGATTAAAATACTCATTTATTTTTAACTTAACTTAAAAAACTTAAAAGTCTTACCTGTTTTTACCATCATTTTCGCATTTAGGGACCTGGCTTTTACATTAGAGTCTCAAATTGACTGCGAAGTAATGTTATTATAACCGAAAAAATTACATCCACAATACAATTTTTAAATCAACATTTATGGCACTTAATTTTGTATCGAAAGTGACTAAATTAAATTGGAGAAATAAAAATTATTAATATCTAGAAACACTTCTTTGAGCTTCAGTGAACTAACAGTACTGAATTTGGCTGGCAAGAGGTGAGTCAGTCGATGCGATTCAGTTAAAAATATTTTTTTACCTCTTTCATGAAATTCCTGAAAAAAATCTTTAAATTGCAGGAAACAAAATAAAATTCACCAGAAACGCAAATTTTAAAATTAAAAAAAAAAAAAAAAAAAGTTTAAATACTAGATAAAGTTTTTAAACATTTACCGCTTTAAAAATCACAGCACGATAGGATATATAATAAAAGAGTTAAAATAAATATCCTGTAAAATTCCCTAACCCTTACCGTAAAGGTTAACATTACTTATTTAGAAAGAGGTGGAGTATCACATGTTGCGTTTCAGGGCAAAATCATAAAAAATTCAAATATATAATCTCTATAACCTGAATTTCCACGAGAGAAGCAAAACTGATCAGAGAGTAATGTTAAAGGGGAAATTAACTGCGTTTAAAGTTTATAAGATATTTTAAACTGATTTTATTTAAAACTCGAAATAAATATATTTAATCAATAAACTACATATTTTGACTATATATGCAGTTGAGTACAATTCTTATTCTGTAAATTAAAAACACATTTACACATGAAAACTTTGAAAAACTCCTTTAGGACATACAGAAGAAAAAACTTCAACACCTAACTTTTGTGATAAGATTTTTGGTAGTGAAGTTTCATGACTTCATACAAATGTATTTCTGTGAAAAAAGATCACACCTGGAGCAGAAAACTGACAAAAGAAGATAAAAGCTGACTCGTTTACGATTTTTTCACTTCAGGTGTCTGACTCTTAACGTATCAGCTGATTTCAGAGAATTTTAAGGCCATGGGTGAAAGCCGCATACTTAAGTAACCATTTATACTAAAGTTTTTAATTTCTAATAATTTTTTTAACGCCTGGTGTTTTTGACATTATAGAGATACCGATATGCTGTTCTACTATTTGTTTTATGCGTTTTTTAAATTTTTCGTGTGATGAAACATGGAGGAGCGTGTGTCTATGCTGAAGATGAACTTGACTTTAAAAATGAAACTACGATTTGTGAAAAGAGCGTAGATGGTGTAATTGAACTAGCATGTGCAGTGAATAAACAATTTAAGGTGATTGTTTTATGTATTTATAGAAGGGGTCTCGGCAACCTCGAAATATTTTTTGGAGACATTAGAACAAGTAGTAAATCTTGAGAAAGTTTTGAAGTTTAGAGTAGTTATTGGCGGAGATTTTAATATAAATTTATTTATAAATAATGAATTCACAAAGAGATTTTTATACCTAAGGAATATTTATAATCTTTCTTAAAGTATTTTTGAGGCATCTCGTGCAACCGGTAATACTTCACCACTTATTGATAATATTTTCTATAATAAAGATGGGGATTTCCAAAGTTAAGTGAATACTGCACTTTCGGATCATAAGGCACAAGCTGTATATTCTGAAAATATCATTATTCAGAGAGATCGTCACTATGTATTTAAAAGAACTTTTACCAAGAACAAGGTGCAACATTTTAGACAGGAGCTTGAAAGTGTTGATTGGTCACCAGTATACGGTTCAAATTCAGCAAATGTGGCAGATGATAATTTTTTGGGTATTTTCTCAGATCTTTTAGATAGGATTTTTGTCAATAAGAAGTATAACTCTCCCTCGGGATCGGTTTCTTGGATTACTACAACAGACATTAGAGTGTCCTGCAGATACAAACGTGATTTATACTTAAAAAAAAAACAAGGGGACAAATTACAGCTGAATATTTTAATTCTTACTGTAAAATATTAAAGAATGTTATTGTAAAAGCTAAACAGTTAAGTAAAAGAGACCATATTAATTCCTTTGAAAATAAAGTTATGGCTACCTGGCATGTTGTTAAACAAATTACTGATCTAATAAATAATACCAGTACAGTTACTGAAAACTTATGTTCCAAATTTAATGACCCTTTTAAGATAGTCAATAGTTTAAATAATTATTTAATAATTCATGCCCTACTGTTGACAGCAACAAATTCAATTTATTTGTTTTCTGCTGATTCTGATGAGATATTAAAGGTTATAAAGGGTTTAAAAAACAAGAAGTCGATGGAGATGATCAGATACCTATTTCTACTTTAAAAGATGCAGGTGATTTTATTTCTCAGCATTTATCTTTTATTGTAAATTTATGTTTTACAGCAGGTATTTTTCCAAATAAGCTCAATTGGAGCAATCTATAAGAAAGGGGAGAAATCTACAGAATATAATTATAGACCATTCTGGCTATTGCCTAATATAAGCAAGGTTTTTGAAAAAGTTTTATATCAGAGAAATGTAAGATTTCTGGATAAGTTTTCTGTAATATCAGATAAACAAAATGACTTTAGAAAAGGAAAATCCACAGTAAAAGCTTTGTACCAAGCACCTACACAAATTCTAGAATCGGAGGAGTAATGCTCTGGAATTAATAAGCTCGTTTTTGATGAATAGGACTCAGTGTGTAGTGGAGTCTGATCTCCATGGTAGGGCTATAGTGTCCCAGAGGGTTAAAATGAAGAGGGGTGCCCCTCAGGGTTCAATACTTGGACCTCTTTTGTATATTTTTTATACAAATAATTTTCCCGAAATCTCTGGAGAGTAGATTGTACTATATGCTGATGATATATCGCTTATATTTAGTAAAAGCACGGCGGACTTGCTATCGATGAAAGTTCAATCTGTGATGAACATTCTGGGTGGGTATTTTCGGTCCAACGGTTTGTCGCTAAATGTTTCCAAGACAAAGTGCATTATGTTTGGCAATAGATTAAATAATCAATTGACATTAATATTTTGAGGATACAACAATAATATCAGTTGAGACCGCTGTTGTTTTGGGACTAAACATCGACAGAAAGTTGGACTGGGGGTGCACATCGAAAGAGTAGCCAGCAAAATATCGCAGTATTGTTTTTCATTAATAATTATTTCGGAAAGAGTTGAAATCGATGCAGATCTGTCAGCTTACAATGCATTTGTATAGTCCAGACTCAGATATGATTTGATATTTTGAGATAATTTCTGGGATATCAATAGAGTTTTGGTTCTGCAAAAAAGATGTTTACGGTGTATTTTTGCAATGAAACAACAATACAGTTGTGGAAATATCCTTATTAATAACAGTATTTTTATGGTTATAGGTATGTATATTTTGGATTCAGTGATGTTTATTATTAATAACGGGGATCTTTTTGAGGGTGCGTCTATTAAACATAACTATATTACTAGAAATAAAACAAATCTGCTTTCTGATAAATATAAGTTTAGTTATTTGCAACAACAACTATAATAAAAGTTTTTAACTCTTTCCATGAAAACATACATTTACTACCGAGAAATAGATTAAAATATATCCTAAAAATTTCTTTGTGAAAAAGCTTTCTATACATTGGAAAATATTTATGAATGTGATAAAGGCAGCATTGTTTTGAAGTAGCATTTTTGTCATTGGCTGTATTATTAGATTTTAAATGTATGTAAGTTTTCTTGTTATTTAAATTTTTTCATTTATAATATTGTCCTTTATCTTAAGTTTAAATTGTCTTGTTTTTACTACATTAATTTGATAGAATTATTCAAGAAAGGCATTTAAAACTGTATAATTATTGTTGAGGTTTTTTTCTTTTCATTTCTTTTTTTTTTATCTACAGCTGAGAATGAACTATAATTTTTATTATGATTTTTATTACAGTAATATTATTTTTGCATGCGTTTCTTGGTAAGTGATACTTATTGGAATAAATAAAGACGTATTTATCTATCTATCTATCTATCTATCTAAGTAATGTTGATATTGCTTCCGAAAAAATGGAACTTGAAGAATTAATACTGTCAATTATTTTTGTGGCCATAAAAAGTAATTAAAAGATACCTGAAAAGTTTAAGAATATATTTTTTGACTATTTCAGCTTGAGATGCGCGTATTATTACTCCCGAGTATCTTTCAACGCCTGCAATATTCATTTGAAGTTGGTCTTTAAACTATATGAAATAAGTAAAAAGATAAATTTGTGACCTGTGACGTCTCGATATGGATTGCATTGGTTTTGTAAGCTACATTGTTCTTTTAAAATCAATTTATTTTTAATTCAAATTTAAATATACAAATAATCCTAGAACAAATAAATAATTGCTAGCCCGAACACCAACATATTGTACATTTTTTAAGTCATTTGAAACAGGGCTTACATTCCATCAAAGAATACATAGGATGTTCTATATAAATAATTAAAATTGCACTTGTTTTTAACTATACGATGTGCCATTGTTTGTTTAAATAAATCTTGAAGATAATACCGAAGAAATACAATAACTTTTGTATTTTTTTTTGTTCACTACTTTCAATAAAGCCTAGATATAAGATATGGTGTTAAATATAAAAAGCTCTGTATTTGCTTGTGGCTTTACTACGTAATATATTTAATGTAGGCTAACAACGGAACTACCCCAACCCGATCTCAAGGTTTTGGTCATTTTTGGATATATTGCAGTACTTTAAAAATAATAGATAAGTTTTTTTTTCTTTATTAGCTGACATCCACTTTTAACGCGTGAAATTCACCCGCAAAATCAACCATTAAATTTATTTTTTTCAATATATCTCAGCATCTAATAAATTTTTTTAATGAAATCAAGTGAAAAATATTCATTGTCAGGAATAATAACTAGAAGATATATTTAAGACCAAAGGAGTTGCAACCCCTATTCTATATTTAAAAAAAAAAACTACATATTTTGTAAATATTTTTGTTATAAATATAGGGGAATGAACTTTAAAAAATTACAAAAATCATTATCGTTAACAATATCGATCACTAGTGTTGGTGTGTTTCGGGATTTCTCAAATCACCACCCCTAAATACCATTAACTACCCCTTACAGTGACGGACCACATATAAGTAGTAAAAAAATTTTTTTGTGTGTAAAGCAAATGTAATTTATAACAAATTTAAATATATTAATTTTTTTCTCAATAATATTACCAAAAAGGTGAAAAAAATCGCCCCCAATGTAAATACCTAATACATCACGAGTTCGAATTAAAATTCATTGATAAAAAAAAAGAAAATCAGTCCTGTATTACTGAAAAAGGAAATAACATTATTCTTTTCCATGTTGGTAACATTGCTTTAAGACGTGGAAACAATCCCAAAAGTTTGATGCACCTTACCATTTATTGGAAGCTAGAAATATAAGGTGTATTTATGACCTAAGAAATTGCAAACCTTATTTTATATTAAAAAAAAAACTACCAGTTTTCGTAATTTTGTTTTTATGGTATTTTTTATGAATATTTTTTTTATAGAAATCGAAGATAAGAAAAATTTAAAAAAAAAGCATTTTCGTTAATAATATCGATTAGCAGTGTTAGCGTTTACAATAAAAAATAAGGGTTGCAACCCCTTCGGTCATAAATATGCTTTATATTTCAGCATTCTTACAAAACATACTTTTTAACTTAATTTTATTAAAAAATCTCCATTAAGTGCTGATGCTGAAAGAGTAAATTTTAAAGCTCAATTTTAGGGGCAGTTTTCACCCCTTATCTACAAGTGAACATTAATATATTAAAAAAGTATTCTCCTTATTATATCACACAATCGATATTGTTAGCAAAAATACTTTTTATAATTCTTTAAAGTTCATTCCCTGATATTTATAACAAAAATTTTCATAAAAAATATACTGTTTTTTATATGTAAAATATAGGTCGCAACCCCTTTGGTCATGAATATACTTCACATTTGTGACTGTTCATGACGAATATTTTCCTCTTGATGTCATTAAAAAATATTCATTAGATGCTGAGATATATTGAAAAAAAAAGTATTTTAAAGGTTGACTTTGGGGATGAATTTCACCCCTTAAAAGTGGAAGTCGGCCGAAAAAAAAATAATTGTCTATTATTTTTTCAAGTACTACAACATATCCAAAAATGATCAAAATCAGTGAGATCGGATTGGCGTGGCTCCCTTGTAAGTAATTTCTCAAACGTCTGTTTATTGTGATATTTTTAATTTAGGTAAAATAATAAATAAATTAATATATGTTTTACATTTTATTTCTCAGAAATCAAAAAAACGATAAATTAGTTTTCTGCCTTTTTAAAATTAATTACCAACCTACTTGTGCATATAAAATAAAAAAATATTAATAATCTATAAAGGTATCTTTATTTGAAATAACTAACTGTTTCTAAGATTGGTAATAATATTCTCAAAGTTTTACATAAACGTTTTTTACAACGATCAGGGTGTGATGTGTTCACAGAAATTTAAAGATTTTAAACAAGAAATTATTGCAATGAAAAAACATGGTGATGGTATAGAATGATAAAGAAATGATAGGAAGAGACAACAATTATTTAATTTAATAAAAAAAAAACTTTAAATATTGGTAACTACTTAGGATAGAAATAAAAACAAATATAAAAAAATACCTTGAAAATCTATAGAGATTATCTTTCTCATCATTTCTTCTATCGTTTTTTGCAATGTTTCAGTTGCATGGCTTATTAATGTAACCACTTCGTGCTGAATATCACTTTTGGAACTTGTTATGGAGGTTATGGAAGGTGTCGAACTTGTAATATTCATGTTCAGTTCTTCCACTGAGACATTAAAAAGTATTTCTAGGTCAAAGTATTAGCCTGACTCTTCAACTGTCCCAGTAGTATCAATATTTTCATATCAAATTAAATATCCTTATTATGTTTTCCATTAAGATAGTGCGTAATTTAAATATTTTTTAAGTTCCTTAATTTAATAATAATATATCAAATTGTTTTGACAGTATTGGTACTCAGAAATTACTTAATTATTTGCTTACCAAATTACATGAATTTATATATTCATCGTCCTTTAAAAACATCAAATTTTCAAAATACCACAATATGGGTTCATATACTTCTGCTGTACCCATATCTGTTTTTACAGAAGCCATTTTGATAAATTGGAATCTCATCATATGAATTTTGCTTCTCATATGTTCTGTATTCACAGATTTCCTATGCTATATAGGCAGATGTAGTAATTCAGTTTTTATAGTATTTAAAGCTTTTTCACATTATTTTTGTAATCAATATGTTGCAATATGCATACATCTATAAGAGCCAGCACACCCTCCTTACCCCAAATTAACAGGCCTTATTTGATTGCCATTACACAAATTTTTAAAACCTTTGTAAACAAATATTTACGATGGCAGAAATGCACGAAACGTTACTATAAAGCGAAACTAACGGTGGCGTTAAACTGGCAGGTTTGATTTTTAGGGATTATTTCCAAAAAGGCGTCACCCAAAACTCGGCAATCCGACTTTTTCACCCACAGTCGAGACGCAGAAATATGAATAAAGAAAATTGCTTGTGAAAACTCTTAATAGACACTCGTAAGTGACAATTGGCCTAAAAGAATTAAAGTTATAACGGAACTGCATGTCATCGGAGCAAGTATTGTATGTGTGGAATTCCTTAGAACATAAAGTACCTGTGTTGTAAATTATGAAAGAAAGAAATGCCCCATCATAGCCATATAAGACTTTTTACCAAGTATGACTTCATAGACACAGCTGCAATTTTTTAAGTAGTTCAATAATGTTAGAGGCAGGTTTGAAGATATGATTGCAGAGAATATATAAATATACCTGTGTGATTCACTTGACTATTAATATTTAATTTTTAATAAATCTTTCTTAGTATATATAGACTGAAATAAAATTTTCAAATATACCTAAATATGTACAAAAAAATGCTAGAAGATATAGGTAAATGGGTTTTCTATTAGATTTTAAAAAAGAATATAAACCATAAATCGTTTCGCTAGAGGCTATAGGGAGCAATATTAAAATATCAGAGCCAAATTACAAACATGTAAAATAAAAATGTACGGGTCATCACGTAGCAAAAATTTTAATATTCAGGAGCTCAAAAAGAATAAAACCGTTTATCAGGAACAAGTAAGTTGGCTATTCCAACAATACAGCCACGAAAATAACAGGGATATTAACGAAATAAAAAATAAATAGTAACATGACCAACAGAAACAACAGAGAAGCTGGCTAGGAGACAAAAATTGTAGAAAGGTAAAATGACAGAACAAATAAAACAAATATAGAGAGGAGAAGGGTACTTTTGGGTAAACGCAAACAAAATAAGAATGAATATAAGTTAGTAAAGGCATCCCCAAGATAAATCAAGATGAAATAAACTTTGATGTTAATACAGTAAAATAAGGAAGAGTTACAGGCTACGATCAAATTATATTAAAAATTATAATTGTCTCAAAAAATAAGTTTTCCAAAATTGAAAACCCTTTTTAACAAATCTCTAAAGCAGAGTAAAATTATGTACAAATGGAATGACAACAGTCCGAATAGTTGTCCAATTTAAGAAAAGGGAGGATTGTAACGAACAGACTTATATATATATATATATATATATATATATATATATATATATATATATATATATATATATATATATATATATAGAGTAAACGAATAAGAAACCGGTAAAGTAGGCGTCGTTCTGAAGGACCTTTAGCATTTTCTATCATCTCTTTACAGTCAAAATTTTATTAAAGAAGGCGACGGAATATAATTTACCTATGTACACGGCCTTTGTTGACTATGGAAAAGCTTTTGGCTCAGTTAAACATTGGGTACGCAGAATGAACTTAATAAAGCAAATATGTCAAAACAACCATCAAATCACATGAAGATAACAACAGCTTCACGTATGAGAGAGATGTCTGTCAGGGAAATACGGTATCACCCAAGAAGCGTTTTGCAGGAGCTAAATTGCATAGAAATAACAACTATTGTACAAGAGGAAAAACTAAATCACCGATAATTTGTAGATGGGATTGTCCTACTAGTAGACATATAAATATGATCACAGAATTAGAAGAAGAATTGACAAATTTAGAACCGAAGACAAACTCGAAATAGAGAAAAACATACAAGACATCGAAAAAGTCATAAACGGTAGATAAATAGAAAATGTGATCAAATACATATACTTAGACCAAAACGTAATAATTGAAAAAGTAAATAATCTGATAGAAAAAGAAAAAAGGAAACGCATGGGATGGAGAGCATTCGGAAAGTAAATATACATATTAAAGAAAAGGAAAATCCCCAACACCTTAAAATTAAATTATATAACAAATATGTTCTCCTTATTACCTATGGGGTACCAACATGGACACTAATAATACAAATAATAACGAAGCTACACACAAGAATCACAAATACAATAGAAAGAGTGACAAAGATGAAATAGGTCGACGCCGGCCACATAGTAATAATCAGACCACAAACATACTGGTACGATAATATCAAGAAAATGACAAAACTATTTTAGATGCAAACGGCACCAGATAAAGAGAAGTGCAGGAGCCTGAGAAGAGTCGATGTTCAGTTTTTGCCGCAACCGGGATAGAGAAAGAGAGAGAGAGAGAGGGTTTATTAAAGATAAATGCTCCCACTGGTAAAAATATACCTGTAACATTAAAAGAAATAATGTAATAGCTAAATAAATAGTTATTCAATAGTTCTGTCTAATGTCTTTTAATTTATTTATAGTTGATTAATAATTCGGTTTAACCTTTATAAATATTGAAAATAGTTCCGTGAACTAGTCTAGACACAAGTACAATTAAGTTTTTAAATTAAATAAAGTAAGAATTAAAATGTCAACAGTGGCAAATGTTTGCTCACATATATATTTGAAAGATACAACATCTTACAGTAGTCGTTAAATAAAAGATAGTGATGAGCCTATGGTTGCATCATTTATCTGTAATTATGTTATCAGATAAGAAATAGGCTTTCTTCAGACAAAGTCTGGCAATGTCCATAATATGAACTGGAAAATCTTCTCTTCGAGCAATCTTGTCGATGCTTCATTTACCAAGGTGTTCGGCCATTTAGTAAATTTTCCATGAATTCAAAGGTACATGAATCAATTATGAACTATAAAGAAAATGTCTATTTAAAAATCCTAGACTTTAAACTAATCTTGACACAGTTTTACTAAGAATAAAAGGCTATGTATCCTTTATTCTCATGTGTAAATGAAATTATCTGTTTCGTCGATAAACATTTTCTTACAGGGCCCTTTTATTGATTTTATTAAAGCTTTTGATTATCTAAAGTTTCGAGCTTTGTTTTACAAGTTACCGTGATACCGTATACGTATTAGAATGGTTCCGCTCATAATTTGAGACACGTTCACGTTCACGGGTTGTTTTGAATTTTTGTTGCATTTCGGTTTGCCTTTAAGTTACCGGGGGTGAAAATAGATGGACTTCAGGGTTCGATTCTAGGAAAGTTATTATTCATTATTTTCTCCAATGATCAACATAAAGCAATTTCCCATATTTCAATTCTCCTTAAAATATCAGGAAAATCCGGCCGTTTACCATTAATGATGAAAAGGTAGCAGAAATGATTTTAACGTTGGCTGGGGATGCTCGCGATGTTGAAGGTGTCACTATTAATAGTGGATCAGTACAATTTTTGCAGTATGTAAAATTGTGGGGACTATATACAATATATTGATTGTATCTTGGATTAGTCTATGCGTATTAAAAACACAGGTTTTCAAAAAGAAAAGTGGATGTCTATTTGAACAGACCATTTTATTCTTATGTAAGTAGATGCTCTGAATCCAAATCTGAGGTTCGACAACCTCCATCACGTCAGTTTTAAGATCTAATGAAGTCAAATTCACTAAATAAATCTAAATAAGTAGATATGTACTTTTTGAGGTAGCTGAATCTGAATTCGTGGTTTATTTAATCTCCAGGTTTGTCCAGAGGTTATTTAAAGGTTATTTCCAGGCAAATTAAGAAAAATCTACTAAATCGATCTGTAAAAAAGACATATAGATTTTTGGGGGCACTGAATCGGAATTCGTGGTTTGTTTAACATCTCCATGTTAACGAGAGGCTATTTCAATGTCATTTTCAAGTCAAATTGAAAAAATCCACTAAATAAATCTGTAAAAAAAACACACACGCAGCTAGATCGATATCCGTGACACGGCAGATAGGCAGACGGATCTGGTTTTTTAGCCGAATCTTAAACTTCCAAAATTACGTACTCCACGCAAGCAGGTGAAAGGAGCGAGTTTTCAAGACGAAACATAAGCTTCTAACTTCACATACCTCTCGCTCAGCTAGATCGATATCCATAACCTAACAGCTAGACTAACAAAGCGAGTTTTTATAACACAAACCTCAAACTCTTATATATGTCGTACCTGGAGTATATGGTTTTCGAAGGACTTGGGTTATATTTCATATACTCACAACCTTGCTTTCCGCCTCTGTCTGCTGCGTAACGGAGATTGATTTCACTGCGCATACGATATCTGGTTGATAGCTTATGGTTTGGCATATTTATGAAGACTTGGTGCGATCGCCAGTCTGCTGTGTAAAGGCAATCAATCTAGCAGTACGTAGAGTGTGTGGGTTTTGGCAGCTTGGATTTCGCCTTAAAAAAATGGGCCCGCTCCCCTGTCCGCTGAGTAATGGATATTAAACTAGCTGTGCTTGCGTTATGTGAATTTGGGAGCTTAGGTTTTGGATTACTATCTCATAATAACTAACTCCGCTTGCATATCTACCATGTAACGGACTTCAGTATACCTGTGTGTGGGGTACGAAGTTTTGGAAGCTTGAGTTCCAGCTCAAAAACTTGATCCACTTGTCTGTTAGCTATGTAACGAATATTGACCTAGCAGCGCGTGGGTTCTCTTCTTTTACAGATTTATTTAGTGGATTTTTTCAATTTGATCCTAAAATGGCCTTGAAATGACCACTGGTTAACCTTGAGGTTTTAAACAAACCACAAATTCAGATTCAGAGCCCTCAAAAGTCTACTTATCCTCCTTTTTATCTATTTATTTAGTAGATTTTTCTCAATTTGACCTTGAAATTGCGCTGAAATGACCTCTGACTGGCCTTGGGGGATTAAACAAATCATGAATTCGGATTCAGCAACCACAAAAACCTACATTTTTTTTCAGATTTATTTAGTGGTTTTTTCTCAATTTGACCTTGTAATGACAGTAAAATGACCTCGAGTCAACCTTGGGAGATTTAACACACCACAAATTCAGACTCAGCGACCTCAAAAACCGACGTATTTGCTCATCAGAGTTATTTATGGAAATTTACTCCATTTGACCTTAAAATGACATTGAACCTGACGTGATAGAGATTAGCGGATCTCAGATTTTGATTTAAGGCGTCTAATTATGTAAGAATAAAATGGTCTGGTCAAATAGGCATCTATTTTTTTTTTGTAAACCTGTGTAATTAATGCAATGAGTTATCTTCTGCTTAAGGCCAAAAATATTTGTGTAAACAGTGTAGCCAATATATATATATATATATATATATATATATATATATATATATATATATATATATATATATATATATATATATATTTACTAAGATTTTCATATGTTTCGTCTCTTCGCTAGCTTTACGATATATACTGGGGTAGTTCAAAGCATTTTAAAAGAATTTTGATATTGCAGAAGTATATTTGGAAACTATATATATTGACTGGATATTGGTTTTGTGAGACATAATATCGATAAAGCGATATATATTGAACGGCCAACAACACAGAGTAGAGCTTTTTATTATGGTTATCGTTTTTACAATGCAACTAAGAGAGCTATTTTGAATGCCGGGTTTATTAGCTATTTCAAGAAAAGATTGAGAGAATATCTAGATTATTTAAGCCCATATACTCTGGACGAATTTTTAATTCTTCATAATAAATCAACACGTGGTTGTCTGAGGCTATCAAGGTATTTGTATTGGAGAATTGTAAGCGCCAACGATGAGTTCTAAAGAGGTATTTTGGTTCTGTAGGTTTGGAAATACGTAGAGTTTTGGGCACCTGCTGGATATTTTCTGTAGTATAAATTTTTGATTAATGTTTTTTTAAAGCTGAAGCCATGATTTTGGTCTTACAATTAGTCCGATCTCTTAGCATGAACTTAAAAATGTCGATGATGAGGTGCTACAAGATATTTTTATTTTTTGTGATATAGCCTTTGGTACTCATATTGATGGCTACATAACCTCTATACGCTAGTAATATTATAATGTTTTTATTTTTGCTTAACTCTGTTGAAATTGTAAGTTCAGCTTTGGTTAGGTAATGATTAAATTGCTCTGGAATTAATTAAGTTCTGTAATGTGTGTATGTATGTATGTGCGTAGAGTTTGGGGGTCTGTACACTGCGACCTGATAGATCTATTGTGCCCTCCTACTGCTGCCCAGTCGTAAGAGTTACCTTTTCGGCTAGAACAGGTTCTCTAGTTTTATTTCCCTCAGAAATTTCAGGATGCTGGACGACTTCAAGGTAGGTAGTTTCACTTATTCGGTTTGGTATGTTCCCAAGAACCGCATCCTAAGGTTTTCTGGAGCGTTGTTTTCTGAAAAGATATGAAAAGAAGTTTTGTCCTACTCACAGCATCTGCACTCTTCACTTTCTACCAGTCCGAAGTTTCTTGAGGTGTCCCTTCAAGTGGCAATGCCCCATTAGGACCCCTGTTGGAACTCTGAGCTAGTTTTTACTTAAGCTTATGCATTCTTTGGATCTCTTCTGGTCGTAGTTCTCCAGACACATCTTCGCTTGTCTCAATCCTTGCAGCTCCATCCAATAATTGTATCTCTTACTTTCTTCTTCTATCTTTATTTCTTCCAGCATTACGCTGCTACTGATTCCAGAGGAAGTCTCTGTCTCCAGAAATGGTATCTCAGCTCTTTTCCCCGTAAGCTTGTTTACTATTTGATTCATCTCTATCCCGGTATGTCCCGGTACCCACATGAGGGTGACTTTATTATCCTTGCTCAAATCATTTAGTTCCTCTAGGCATTCCTAGACCATCTTGGAACTGATAACCTGAGAGCTTTGTGCATTGATGGCTGCTTGACTATTCGACAAGATGATAATTTCTTGGCCGTGATAGTTTTTCTCCTTGTTAAATTGAATACATACCCTAATGGCATGTATTTCTGCCTGAAAAATACTTATTAACTTACCCAAGCTTCCGTAGTGTCTGGTGCCGGGTTCACATAATCCTACTCTAGTTCTCTTCATTGTTTTGAAGCCATCTGTATACCATATAATGGATTTCTTGCTGAGTTTTTCAATGGTTTCTGTCCCATTCGCTCTTGCGACTCAACTTTTTGTTGAAGTTTTTCACAAAGTTGAATTTCTTTTTCATTTCATCTTGGGGAATGTTCGAGATTTGTTGATTCCTGGATAAGAGATTGGGCTTTCGTTTTATGACCCCATCTCTCATCATCCTATAAACCGTCCTTTTCGGCATGTTCTCTAGAAATATATGTAGAGGTGTGAGGTTTAAGATTATTTCCGTGGCGGCCGTTGGGTAGGTTTACATTGCTCTGGTTATGCATAAACTTTCGAGAGGTTAGCTCTCGTATTCGCCAGACTGGTTATTTTGCTGCAGATCACTGTTTCATATGTGATGATTGGTCTCACTATTGCAGTGTATATCCACAGCAGGATTTTTGGATTTGTACCCCACCTTTTTCTCGCAAAGTTTTTACAGACCATCAAGGTTTTTGTGGCCTTGTTGATTACTTCATGTTTATTCCAGAGGAGTTTATTATCTAGGGTCAGTCCCAGATATTTAACCTCTGACTTCCACTCTTTGACATTCCCATCCATTTTGATGTTCTGTGATAAGATGAACAACTAATGTTCTACAATAAATAAATCTTATAATATGCCAAGATATTTTTAACTAGCCATAGAGCAATTATCACTTTGATTGAACAAAATGAGATTTTGTAATTCTAGAACCAATTACAAAGCATTTTTTATTCATAGTTTTAAAATATATATTTTTAAATATCACCAATTTGTCTTCACTTGCCTGTGCTTCATACTAAGTATATAATTTTCTTTCTGAACACACTAAAAATACTTTTACCTCAAGAATAGATAATTAAATTACGGTGAGAAATTGGATAAGCTTTATCAAAGCCAACCCGAAAAGATTGCATAAATCTAGTGTCAATACTAATCTACATATTCATTAGGTTTATTCTTGTATTTTGTCGATAAATTGGCAAGCGATTTTTTCACTTTTACTACATTTTTTTTTTGAAATATTACGTATTAGAAGCTGTTCTATTTATATTTGAACTTCGTTTCAGGAATGTATTAAGAAGCACAGAAAAAAAAATTGAAAATATTTGTCGAGCTTATTAGAAAGTATTAAATAAAGCTTAGGTTCTTGTATGTATTCTGTGTTTATTATATTTTTTATAACCAAGATAATAAAAATTTATTATCCTTTTTTATTTGATCATTGTATCGTGTGTAAGTTACGCAAATTTTCTACTTTTGTGATCCTAATAAATACAAGTTTTACTCCGTAAGTCTCGTTGATATATACGATATAGTGGTTATAAATTTAAGAGTTTGCTTCAGATTTAATTGCACTAATTAGAGGTTTAAACTTTGATCGATTTCTTGTCTTTTTAACAAGTGAAACACTGTTTCATCTGGGGTATCTATTATGGTTGACGAACGAAAATAATTTCTATGTACAGTGATTTTATTTAAATATAATAAAGATTCAAAATATATTGCATGGGATAAGGAAATTTTACAGTAAAGTCAAGGACAAACATCTCTAAAAGGTCCATATTAACGACTTTGTCCTATGTCGCTATAAGAACATTTGACGTCTGCAAATGAGCTTATTCGAGGAGCACTAAAAAGGTTTTCCCAATAACAATGAAAGAGAAGACTTTTTATTTTTCAACATCATCTAGGTCTTTCTAAGCTATTTCGTTCTTGAACTATTTGATTCCAGTTACTTGCTTTGTATCATCACTCCATTCTCTGGGTGGTCTTCTCTAATTCAGTTTAAGTCTACTGTGGTGGTCGCGATACTACAAGGCGTTTCGTCGCTAAATTAGTACTCATTTTTGCTATATAGCTAGTCCAATTCCATTTTTATTGTGTTATCATGCGTACCGCTTCTGTAACTTGTGTCCTTGCTTGATAACATTATTAGGGAGTCTATCTCGAAGAGTGATGTCCAACATCGACATCTCCAATACCCGCTATGCTACTTGGATATTATTGATTGATTTATTGGTCAATATTAGCGTCTCGGCATCATAACTGCGCAACAAAACCACTTGCTAACAAAATCCATGTGTATCATATTATCTTTCCCAATTTTAGTCTCATGTTGCAATTACTTATATGATAAGACTTCAGTTACTTTTCTTTCGTCCATTAAAATATTACTACTTAAAACCAAGGTAGCTTTAAATTGTGTCTTGGATAAAATATTTAATCCATCTTGTGTTTAACATGGTGTTTTCCTTCTCAACATCAACTCAACATCAGGACAATATCATCACCATTGGTACACATATTTGCCCAATCGAGTTTTTTAAACGCATATTTCAAAAGTGCTTTGAAAGATTTAAAGGAAGAGTACCCCCTTATTGTACGCCTCTTGGTTTCTTAAAATCACAAGTTCCTTTTGAAACTGCTGCCAAGACTTTTGGACTCTTATTTTAATGGCAATACAAGTTTCTATGACTTAATAAGTGATTCATCCAGAATAAATTTCATTATATTGCAAATAAGTAAAGAGGTTAACTTTTTTTGAGACAAGTTAAAAACAAGCACTGAGAAACCTTTTCAAAAAGGATGGAAAGCGACTTCTATGGATTCCAGAAACAGATATGTAGGCTGATCAGAGACCAAAGAAAGGAAACACATAAGTTAATTAGCAGTAACCGCATACCGAAGGGAACTTGGGTGAACTACTTGAAAGAATTATACAAGAAACAACAGACAGAAATCAAACCTAACACACCCGAAATTATAATTAACGACGATATACTTGTAAAGAAGGAAGACGTAGAACTAGCCTTAAAAAAACTAAAAAAACAGGAAAAGTGCGAGACCTGACGGGATTACCAATGAACTACTGAAATACGGAGGAGAGAGCCTGACAGAACAACTGAAAATTATCATCAATAAAATCATATACCATCACAAAATCCCCGATGAATGGAGAACTAGCACAACAATACCCCTATTCAAAAAAGGCGATAAAAAAGTACCGGCTAATTACAGAGGAATCAATCTTCTCTGCACCTCGTTAAAACTAACCACAAAAATTCTTACAAGCAAAATTAATGAACACACTTCCTTAGCAGACGAGCAGCAGGGATTCCGATCGGGAAGGTCATGTACGGATTCCATATTTGTTATAAGACAAATAACTCAAAAGTCAATTGAATATAATCGTCCAGCCTTTATGTGTTTCATTGATCTAGAGAAGGCGTTCGATCGTATATAACTGGAGGATGTAACACAGCTACTTTACGACAAACAAATACCTCAAAAAATTATCAAAACGATTGAAAATATATATAAGGCAAATACGATTCAAGCTAGGATAAACGGTGAATTGACCGAAAAAATAGAAGTAAATAATGTCATCTGACAAGGTGACTCTCTTAGCCCCCTACTATTTAACATCATCATGGACGAGTTGATAAAGCAGGTGCGTAGATTGAAAGGGTATAAAATGGGAGACAGGGAAATCAAAATACTGTGCTACGCCGACGATGCAGAGTTAATAGCTAAAAGAGAAGACGATTTGCAAAGACTACTGCACCAATTTAACATAACAGCGAAAAAGTTTAACATGAATATATCAGCATCAAAAACTAAAGCCATGACTACATCTAGAATACCACTCAGATGCAAACTAGAAATATACAACAAAATTATATAGCCGGAAATGATGCTCAAGTATCTCGGAATAGAAATATCCGGATATGGGGATGTTGAAACGGAGGTGAGGGGACAAGCCATGAAAGCAGCAAGAACAGCCGCATGTCTTAACAGTACCATATGGAGCAATAAACATATAGGAATCGAAGTTAAATCCAGAATTTATAAAACAGCAATAAGACCCATACTAACATATACTGCAGAAACCAGACCAGAAACCTCGAAAACAAAACAAATACTGGAAACAACAGAAATGAGAGTGATGTGCAGGATAGCTGGCAGCACACTTAAGGATCGGAATAGGAGCGAGGATATAAGAAGAGTGTGTAAAGTCGATAACATCAATGACTGGGTATTACAAAGAAAAAGGGAATGGAACGAATACATCAACCGCATGACTGACGACAGAATAGTAAAGATCACGAGGGACAAATCACCAATAGGACGTAGGAGTACTGGAAGACCCCGTAAACGAGGGAGTGATAACCTCGCAATAAACTGAAACCAGGCAAAGAGACGAAGAATAACAAGCAAATATATATAAGAAGGAAGAAGAAGAAGGGGACTAACAGTTGTAAAATTATTAGTATAATATTTTTTGATAGCTTATATAAGGATATTTTACAGAAAAATACATTTTTTTACATAATTATAGCAATTACGCCCCATAGCGACAGAGTTAAGAACTTAAAAATTATTTCCATCAATTTTTCTTGGCCACTTTCCTTATCGCGGCATCACTTCCTGAGATATGTTACCCGGTCAACCTTAAGCCCAATGTGTGCCGGATTGAATAAAGTACACAAGGGCAAAATATGGATCGACTATATTCACAAACGGCTCTTTTTATGTAAAAAAAAAATTAACAAAATATTGGTAACCAAAAAATTGTCTTTAAAACAAGCTAACCTATTTTGAAAATCATTAATAGAAAAGTTGTCCATATATTAAATTCACTGTGCTCGTATAACATTTTTATGAAAAATTTTTCCAATACTTTTTTAATTTCTGAAAATAAAATTATTTTCCGCAAGAATAAACCCCCAACGATTAAAAATACATCTGTATTAATCTAATTGGCATATATTTATTAGAATTCTTTCAAACTAAATAATTTATTATCAAAGTTTTTATGAGAGCCTTTAACCTAAAATAAATTATTTTTTAAAGATATTGTGCGTGACAAAATCTGATGTAGGGGTGATATTTTAGTTGACTAATTGGTTTTTACATTGTTTTATACACTTTAGTATTATTATAACTTAGCTGGTTTTAGTTGGTTTAGAAAATTAATTAGATATATAATTAAATTATTTCCATTAACATAATTCTACCGTCATATATATATTTTTTTTAATTTTCTTAACAGTTATCACAATATTACTCTAAGATTCAAGTTCTAGTTATTAGAGTTAGAATAAGCAGAAAGTAGACAACGTGAAAAATATTGTAATATTATTTTTTTTATGTTTTTTATTATCTTTAGAGCTAGCGTTAAACATAAATCAGTTGAAATTTTCAGGAACGACTGATTTCTTATTATAAAGTATAATAATATATTTATATTATAAGGTATATATAATATATATGTATTTCAGTGTATATTTTATTACTATCGGCCAAACACTTTCGGTCTAACTTAGACCATCCTCAGGGCTCAGACCCTAGAAACAAGTAAATGCGTTGAACACAAAACTCTTACTAGAATTGTTGAAGACATTAAGACTAAGATTCGGTCTAATAAGCTGATAATGTCGAAGGCAGATAAAGGTAATTGTTTAGTCATTATGAATGAAGATAATTATCTGTTGAAAGTCGAAATCTTCTTAGACGAAAACAATTTTAAAGAAATTCCGGACAATCCACTTTCTAGTTTTGTTTTAAAAACAAAAACCTATTTCAACTTATTATCAAATTTTATAAACAAATATAATGGAAATAAATATCTTCTAATTTCTAACCCGTGTTTACCCCGTTTATATGGGTTACCAAAAATTCATAAGCAAGGAGTACCAATTCGACCTGTTGTAAGTTTTACTAATACTCCCGTTTCCAGACTGCCTTCTTTTTTGAACGCAATCCTGATTAAACTTATCAAAGATAAGACTAAGTTTTGCCTCAAAAACTAAACAGATTTGGTCAAAAGACTGAAGTCTGTAACTATGCCAGACGACTCTTTGCTTGTTTCTTTCGATGTATACAATCTATTTACGTCGATTCCGAAGATGGAAACTCTTCCGATTATATCAAACCTGTTGACAGCGAACAACATCTTTAGTGATGACCAACTTAGTATAATAACCCTTCTTAAGTTCTGTTTATCTCAGAACTTTTTTGCTTTCAATAACAAATACTACGAACAACCCTCGGGGTTGGCAATGGGGAATCCTCTATCTCCTCTTTTAGCAGACATCTTCCTGGATAACTTGGAAAATGCATTAATTCCGAGATTGATTTCTGAGAGCAAGATAATTAACTGGATTCTTTATGTGGATGACTGTTTTACAATTATTCTGGGCAATGAACAGCGGGCCATTGATGTTCTAAATAGTCTTAGTTCTCTATATCCTGCTCTAAAATTTATCTTAGAAATAGAAACCGAAAACAAACTTAATTTTTTAGATTTAACTATCAGAAAAACTAATAATTCTCTCAGTTTCAAAATCTTTCGAAAACCCACCCAAACAGACCACATAATTCCTTCTAATTCTAACCACTCTTTACAACATAAAATGGCCTCAATAAACTGCAATGTTAATAGATTGCTTAACATTCCCATGTCAGCGTTACAGGATTACAACAACGAGGTCAATATTCTGAAACAAATTGCCGTAAACAATGGGTATCAGCATACGATCATCGACAAATATAAAGAGAAAATTAAAAACAAGAAAGAATCCCAAGAGGCTTACAGCTCGACTTCTTACAATGAAAGTCAGCAAAGGAAATTTTTCTTACTCTCGTACTTAGGTTACTTCTCTAATCAAATAGCACGGACTCTAACAAACCACACTCAAAATGTGAAGATTTCATTTAAGAGTGTAAATCAACTCAGTTTCCATCTGATCAATAACAAACAATTGATATCTTATATCCAAAAAGTGGGGTCTATCAACTGGCTTGCCCAGACTGCCCTTCAACGTATATAGGAAAAACAATTAGACCATTAGCAGTCCGAATTAGAGAAGATATTAACAAACCTCAGGCGTCTGTGTTTGGTCACCATATTAGTTTTACCAAACACAGTTTCACTCCAACTCATAATAGTAAAATATTATACTACTCCAAGGGTAATAACTCTAAAACCTTGGATTACAGAGGGGATCTTGAAATATGCAGGTAGATAAAAAGAAACCCCGCCATTGCCTCAATGTAAGAATGAACAACGTAAATGACCGCAACCCCATTTTCAAACTTTTTACTTAAATTATTAAACAACTTAAATGTTTGGAGCTGTGATTGTATGGGGTGCAATCTTATAATAATTTCGATAATCTTTTTCAGTTTCAGACATTTCATTCTAAATATATTAATAATTAACACATTTCAACAAATTTTAACTACGCCTATGTTCGTGTAATTTGTTGCTTTTTTACAAAAATGGAAATTATTTCACGCCACTGAACCCAAGTGTTCGAAATAGATCACAGAATGACCGATAACAGTAACGCTGTAGATTAATAAACTTTTGCTGCCCTTTCTTTCTGCCCTTTTTTCTCTTTTTGCTCATTGTCAATGACTTATTGATTTGAAATACAATTGACAAGAAATTAAAATAAAACTCATACAGAAAATCTCTACTCAGACTTATACATACTTGTATATAATTTTAATTTTTGGACAGTTTTATTACTATACTATGCTATGACTGTGGGTGGCATAACCTCACTCTTTTGTTGTTAAAAAGGTTTATTGTTTTAATAATGTCAATGTACTAGTGTGTTGAATGTTTTAGTTTTAATTTTAATTTGTGACAAGTTTTTTAAAAATTTTTAATTGTATACCATTTGTTCTGTGTGGAGGCTACGCGGGCGACTGAAGACTGTTCTCAAGCTGACAGGGTTAAGGTGTGCCCTTTGATGAGTGAGTGTGGTTGGTGAGTACTGAGTAAGCTTATTTGCTGACCATATGTTCTTGTTTCTAGGGTCTGAGCCCTGAGGATGGTTTAAGTTAGACCGAAAGCGCTTGGCCGATAGTAATAAAATATACACTGAAATACAAAACCCGTCTATGTCTTGATTTCTTCGGTATACAACCTGTTAATAACTTATAATAAAATAAATTTATAAACTTAGAGCATTGTTTTAGCTGCGGAATCAGTAATTGTTGAAGATTTGAATATATGATTAATAATTCATTTTTATTTAAGAGTTATGGAAGGTGCAATTCTTTTTAAACAACAGAATGTATGTTAACTCAAAATTCGATACATGTGATCTGTGAATAATTTTTAAAGCATCTTCTCTATAGGAATGTAATTAACCGATGATGTACATAAATGTAACATACAGTGTATCACGCGATGAAGTTCTGCGATCAGTTTCTGGAAAAACTTGGTAGTTTACTTTGGTAGTTTACTAAACTTGATGGGGGCCATTCGGCTAAAATATTTGTTGTTGTGTTGTGACGTTAAACCGGATGTTGGTGCCTTCTTGCCTATTTTAAATGGAACACCCTATATATTATTTCATTTCTAAATTTTAATTAAACTTATAGGGATTTTTCATGTAAAATATCTTATACCTAATTGTTTTTGACATATTTTAAATTTTATGTCTTATTGACTGAGGATTAACTTCTTCAAATGCTATTCTGACGCGCTGCATGCAATCTTCCATAGTGGTTAATGCGGTGTTGTATACTTTATTTTTGATTGTCCCCCAAATAAAAAAAAATCAAGTACTGTTAGGTCGGGGAAGCGAGGTGGCCAACGATGTGGCCCATTCTTGACTATCCATTGACCATAAAACAAGTTTTGGAGATGATTGTTAACTAAATTACTATTATGTGGAGGAGCCCCATTATTTGGATAAAATAGATTTCTATTATCAGCCAGTGGCAAGTTATCTAAATAGTTCACTTCCATATTTCTCAAGATGTCGAAGTAGAGCTCACTTATAAGTTAAAAAACGTATTTTGTATCTACAAGTGTTCAAAAATGGCTAACTTACCATTCAGATTATCTTGATAGAATTCTAGGGGGTCGACGCCGTCATTTCTTAGAGCACAATACACGTAAAACTGCCAGGACTCTTTAAATTTAATTATCTAAATAAATGTACCTTTAAGTCGCTCCAATAGTGGGAACTACGTTGATTAAACAATCCATTTGTTGTGAATTTGGCTTTATACGACCATATAATATTTTCCAAAAAACCAGCATTTTCTTGTGACCGAAGTGAAATAAATTGGCAGAACTCTACTCGTCGTGGAAAATTAGTACCCTTTAAATGTTGTACTATAGAATATACATAGAAATAAAAATTGTCTTTTCATAAATTACTTAAAATTGACGCTTGAGATAATTCAGATAATGCTACTTGCCTTGTAGATATTGTCTGATATGCCGCGAAATATCCTAAAATTTTAGTTTCAATATATTGATTATTAACCACTGATTTATTTCTATTTCTCTCTCCTTTTATGGATCCAAAGTTCTTAAAGTTTTATATAATCATTTAACAGTTGGTGGTATTGGTTTCTGATTCTGTGGATATCGGATTGCGGATGTATCGCTTGTTTTTGAAATAACTCTATCACATTATCCATATATATGTTTAAATACTGTTCGTGCGTATAATTTAATCGCCCCGGAATGATTATTATTAATGAATGTCAAATGGAAAGAAATACTGACAATTATGTAAGGTTCGATTGTTTTATTCTCGCCACGCCTCGCCGTCATGGCCAAGTAATAAGAAAACTTAAAAGCCGTAATAGAAACATGTTGAGTTGCCAATATTTTGAAAACTACAAATTTTTGGAATAAACAACCACTGACTTTTAACGATTTTTTAAATATAATTTTTATTCTGTAACGAAGTTACTAATTTTTGGGCAAGAGTATGTTTGTTGGAATTTAATTTATTTATTTAACATCCGAAAAATCTGATTTTTGCGGGACAAGAATGACTAAAGTTCGGATATTACCGGCATATAATTAGATTTGCCGCGCCATGCCGGGAAATACAATTTTCCGATGATTTTCAGAGCGTCCAACTATAGTAATCGCACGCCGTATACAGCAGAATGGTATGGGCGATTATCGCACACCATCACTCGTCAGCGTAATGGGAGCTCGGGCCGACCACTTAAGCTCGAGCAGACCATTATTTCTACACCCGGGTCAACAGTCCAAATGGACTGACTGGGTCGCCTGCCGGACCACGCCTTCCCGGTCTAGCAATGTAGGTGAGGCTAGGCTTGAGTGTATATGGTGTTTCACCATACATTACCTTTCATACGTCCTATCCCGCTAATGGCCAGCATTGCCGAGGACCCTTGTAAGAACGGGAAATGTTGTGTCATCCTACCGTCACTGCCGAGGACCCTTATAAGTACGGGCAGTGTCGGTTCCTTTCCTAATTTCCTACCGCTATTAGTCGACATTGTTGAGGACACCTATAAGTACGGGCAATGTCGTTCCATCCTGCTGACGCTGTCGAGGACCCTTATAAGAACGGGCAGCATCAGTTCCTTTCGTTCCTTTCTACCGTCACCGATACACACACTCACTAAATGTTTCCGTATTGACCAGGAATGTGTTTTACCTCCAGGTGCCCTCCGATTTACGTTGATAAGGGCGCTTAACAACTGCCGCCCCGACGTTTATCGTCGCCGCCGCGAGTAGAAATCACCATCGCCATGCAGAGACGCCGCTTACCGCCGACCGATGCCGTGTTACTCTTAGACATACCGTGTATACCGTCGTCGGTCGAATTTTAGTACGAAGTGCTGTGAACAGCGTCCGGGGATTTTAGATACGAAACGCGATAATTTGCGTACCAGTCGTCGTGAAATATCCATTGACCGATGTTCCGCTGCCGTAAACAAAGTAGATCCGAAGAGCTCGACCGGCTCCCCTCTACGAAAAACGCGTCTTATAGGAAAAATTTATATGTACATTTTGGTCCGCAAACGTCATTTTTGACATAAAAATTTAAATATGTCCAAAACAGTGAGACTTAAGTATAGAATATTATACATAAAATATATTTAAAATTTTCCGTGGAAATCAAAAATGTAATAAAATATAGGGTGTTCGATTTAAAATAAGCAAGTTGATATGTACTTCTGGTATAACCGAAAGTTTTGCCCTCTTAAAATTATTTTAACCGGCTGTCCCCATGCACGCTAGTACACTGTCAAATTTTTAGATTCTTCCTAATTATAGTTTTCCCACAATCGATTGATAAATTTTCCGGAGAATCACCCTGTATATGTAAATATCTAAATGTTTGTGTGTAGAAACTACATAGAATAATTAATAATTGGAACAACCGATGATAATTATTTTTTGAAATGATAAAAAAAATTTGAATGACGGAGATTGAACCCTCAGTTTTCGAAGTACTGGTAAAGCGTTTACCCAGTTGCGCCGCGGCAGTTGATGTGAGAGAGCTTCTAAAAAAGTATCGCACTTGTCAGCGTATAACTCGTTCGACTTTAAAAATTTTTTCACAGAAAACAAATGAGGGATGGCACGAAGGCTTTTGGGGATTTCTTTAGATGACCTTAGTCGGTATAATTTTTAAGTCTCATCAAAATCTCTGACAACAAAGCCACGCCCTACCCTTGTTAGGTATAGAACATAACCCACAAAATGTGCCTAGCATCTTGAGCAGAATCCAAAAATGTTATAATGTATTGGATGTTCTATTTAAAATAAGCAAGTTGACACATACGTCCTGTATAACCAGAAATCTTGAAAATATTTTAGCCGGAAATCGACATTACTATACTGTCAAATTTTCAAAACTTTCCCGTGTATAGTTTTTTATATATAGATCGAATTATTTTCTGGTGGGACATCCTGTATATACTTCTTAATTATTCCCGAAGAAATATTTTTCATAAAGTCTTGTTTTTTAAAAAGAGTATTTATATCTTCAATCATACCCTAGATTTAAACAACAATAGATTTGTTTGAAGGCTGTTTATGGTCGGTGAGGGAGACGCTTTTTTGATGTTTGACAGGCATAAACATGTTTACTTATCTTGTCTTTCAGTTTAGTTGCTTGTCGTGACTCTTTTCGGTGTTTTTAAGTGTTAGAAATTACTATAAATGCGAGGTTTATAATTAATATTTTGAAAACTTATTTTCATTGGTAAATATTGTTTACATATTGAAAATAACAATAATAATAATTTAGGCAACCATATATTCATACTTCATGTATTCAGAATTAACCTACCGATTAACATAATAATGCAATTAGAAAAGGATAGCATAAAATCGGTGTGTGTATACCAAGAAATTAAATATCTATTGTTTATCAACACTTTTAAAATATAAATAAAAATATTATTACGTTATTCAGCGTTCAAACAACTGGGCTCTAGTTCTGACGTTATGCTAATTCTACAGGGGTATGTTCGAAGATTTATATTTTAAATATAATACCCGGCTAGAAAAAAAAATAATAATGTTTAAAGTAATAACAAAATTATGCTTGGTTTAAGAGCAAGATAACCCATTCAAAGTAGTCCAACCATAGGGGGGGGGGGGGGGGCAAAAGATTACATGACTACGTAAAAACCTGGGATAATTTCGCAAATTGGATGAGATATTGAATCAAAAAATGCATATTTAAAAAATATTTTGCATTATACATGGTTGTGACTGACCAAACTTGGTGTTGTTCCTATGGAATATGCTAGATATTATTCACGTATAGGCCAATTATAAGAGATTTTTCCACAAAAATACTATTAGGATACCGACTGTGTTGTCACACTAAAACTAATCTGGACTGACATTTTGTTCTATTTTCCACTCTGTACTTTGATCCATTAATTTCTCATAAACTTTTAAAACCAAAAAATTACGTTGCTTTTAGTTTTTTGCTTAAGAAATTAAAACTAATGAAGCAATCTAGATGATAAAAAGACAACCGTAGAAAATAAAAGTAGAAAATAAGATCCAGATCGATTCTTTTGGATCATAAGTAATGGAAGAGAAACAAGAACCAGGGTTAAGTTCAGCATTTATTCAAAAATTCATACTTCCGTAATTTTTAAAGTTTTAGGGTTGGCTCTTCGCGAAATAATAGTAACTTATATGTACTTTATGCGTACCAGGACCTGGAGCTGTCTGTTCATTAGTTATTCCACAATTGCTATTTGAAATTTTTAGTGTACTTTCTTAACGCGCCTGGATGCTATATAAATGGTCCGAATTTAATTTTGTGAAAAGATTTCGAAAGCAGAAGTATGATTCTACAAGTCTACAGTTTCATTTTGAATCAAAAATCTGTGAAATATGTGAAAACTGCTAGAAGACATGGTCTAAAACGACCAAGTGGGTAAAAGTGGAAGGGTCAGCGCTGGAGGCAGCGCTGCTGCCGAGAGTCGTTGTATTTAAAGGGTGTTTTTTTTTTGAAGTATACAATTTTAAAGTAAAATAAAACACGTATAAATAATATTAATAGCTATGATTTTGGCTTTATTTGAAGATACTTATATGCCATTGGTGTTTCAATACGATATCGGGCATATAAGGTCCCCAGCTGGCTCGAATTAATGCTTCTTTTCACTGTTAATATTATTCATATATTTTATTTTGTCAGTGGTAAAACACAGTAATGCGGAATAAAAAATTTATTTATTTCAATATATTTTTTTGCTATTAATAATTTCTGTCTCATCAGTATCGAATCACCAAACCTAAAAAAAATCAACGATCCAAAAAAAGAAAGATGTAAAGTTTCCTACCACTGCCTTTTTCCTCGGTCATTACAGATAAAAAAATAATCATAACAAGTCATAAAGTAAGTTCTAGGTAAGCTTTGCATCCAGGATTACACCTAGATATTTAACCTCCGGGCTTATCTGTATTAAAGAGAGTTTTTAATTTTAATTCACTCAACTTTCTTCTTTTTTGTAAAGGTATTAATGTAGTTTTTCCAAGGTTTACCCTAAGTCGCTCCTTAATACACCACTTCTCCACTATATTGAGAGCTCTTTGCATGAGCACCGATAATATATTGCTTTGTTTCCCCATAATGAGTATAACTTTGTCGTCAGCAGACCCCTAGATATAATAACTTCGGTCGTTGAGATTTACCAGGAGCTCGTTGACTACCAGATCCCACAGAAGAGTGGGTATTATCCCTCTTCAATGCCATGTTTCCTGGAATACGTTGTCAGAGAAGCGAAGAAGGTGTGATCAAATGCTCCTTCAATGTCAAGGAAGACTTTCAGTGCTATTTCCTTGCTTTCCGTGGCAGACTTTATTTTACTTTCCAGATGATGTAAAGTTGACTCACATGATTTTCCTGACTAGTAGGCATGTAGTTTGAGGTATAGTAGCCTCTACCTAAGAGAGGTTTTCCGCATATGCCTTTCAACCAGTTTTTCTATCAGTTTTATCAGAAAAATGACAGATTAATTGACCTGAATGACTTCGCTTAAGAGTAGCCTTTCCCAGGTTTTGATATGAAGATGATTCTGGATCTCTTCCAAGTTGAAAGCAAGTAACCTGTAGCTATACTTGCCCTTAGAATTTTGCAGCGCACCAAAGTGATGAGTCTCTTGCTTTGCTTTAAAAACATTGAG
Organism: Diaprepes abbreviatus; assembly: GCA_034092305.1. Classification (NCBI taxonomy): domain Eukaryota; kingdom Metazoa; phylum Arthropoda; class Insecta; order Coleoptera; family Curculionidae; genus Diaprepes; species Diaprepes abbreviatus. The sequence goes on from JASJET010000122.1 coordinate 13,895,047, forward strand.
ATGTGTTCATCGGGTCTTGGTGCCTTGTAACTTTCAAGCGATTATATCACCCGCAGTGTCTTATCGTGGGCTATTACTTTATTTATTGTTTCCCAGTCACTTCTAGTCAGAGTTGGGAGATTGGTTTTCAAATTAAGAGTGGGTTAGGGAGTTGTAAGTAAAGTTACTTTTATTGATTAGATATACTAATATATTTCATTATATGCAAATAGTTCCAAAACTTTGAATGATCTGCGATTGCTATGATTATTGAGCCTTCATTTTAAGTTAAAGTTTGAAACTCTTACTGGATAATAATTTCATTGACACGTTTTGCCTACAACATTACCTTCCCCTAAAATACGTTTATCTACAGCACTGGTGTCTACTTTATTACCTTTACACATTATTCGTCCAATAGTATTCGTTAGGATTTGAGAAACTATCTAGATATAAATAACAATCGCGCGTGCAAAACAATGTTAATACCAATTAATCAACCAAAAAATTTTGTCACGCACACTATCTTAAAATAATTTATGGTAGTTTGAGAAACCTTATAAGAATTCCTGATAATTTATTTCTCCTCGTGGCAATACTCGTAGTAAATATGATTTAAGGTAACTTAAAATTTGGCATGTAAAATCAACCTATAAACCTGTCTTTATATTTTTTAATTCGAGGAATATATTTTAATCAATTTGTAACACGGCAAAAATAAATGGTAACTTATATAGTATATTTATAGAAAGCGATTCTATCCTTTCGTGAGTGATTTGCAATGGTGGTCGACTGACATAGTTGTTTTTGCTAATGCCGATAATTTTCTGGCCGGTGCCGATATAAGTTGGCCTAGTGGCAAATAACATTGAGCTTAATGTAATTTTTTTTTTGGCCACACAGGAACAACAACTCGCACGGATTTTCTATATTCTGCATTTTAGTGGTGCTATTTATTGATACGGCACAGAAGAAAGATGAAGATCTAACAGGGCTAATATGTGAGTAAGAAAGAAGGAACAATGTAATGAATTTTCCATATACAGTTTTGTTAAAAGTTAGACGGAATTTGTTCGAAGCGCTAAAGAATTTGTTGTGTTAATCAATTAGAAATCACCCAGATAGAATAAAATTTGTTTATTAACATTTTTTACTGATTTTTTTTATTAGTTACTCTTCAATATTAGACAAGTAAAAAAAATTTTAGGCCAACACTTTTTTTTTTTTAGCTGCCAGCTTCGGAAATATTTTTTGGCTGAAAACAAGTGTTGCGCAAATGTAACTAGTTTTAAAGATATCAAGTCAATATTAAAAACAAAATTATCAGAATAATATGCTCTAGATTTTTGGGTCTCACATATTATTACGAAAGTGGTGGTGAAAGTGAAGAAAAAGGTTCATAACTATAAAATATAAATAAAATTTTTATAAAAAAAAATTGAACCGACTTATAAAGTGCGCTAAAATATGAAAAATAACTATATATTTTTAAATGAAATTGAAATTTTTGAAGTCGGCGCCGTAATAGATTAAAATACTTTATTTGTAATTGCTTTTTTACCCTAATTTGTATATATTACTAGTTATTTATTTCATTTAGAAATAATTTGGTACCGACTTCAAAAATTTCAATTTCATATAAAAATTTATAGTTATTTTTAAGTTTTTAGCGCACTTTTAGAAGTAGGTTCAATTTTTTTTTATAAAAATTTTATTTTTCAATTTTTGGTTTTGAATTTATTATGAGATCCATAAATTATTTGAACTAGTACTAATCGTGACTAGTGTACTTCCCAATGACCCCTAGGTGGCAAAACAGTACCCATTTTATTCAAAGTTTTAAATCACCCTAAAATGAACCGCTAAAAATTCTTTAACTCTTAGAGTTCTCCAAATACCAGTGAAATTGTGTCAAACAAATATTTAGTCTGTCATAGTAAATCCACTATTTTAAATTTCAAGTTTACTGTGAATTAGTAATATAGACCCCAAAACCTTCCACTATCGACATTTAAAAGAACTTGAAACGTAAATTTCTTAGGCCGATATATTTTAGACTACATATTGGGTTTGTGTACGCCCCAAGAACGCCGCAATATCAATTTTAGACAAAAACATTATATCTTATCAATTTAAAGGTTGCAAAAATATCTTATCTTCATTATCGTAATACACGACCGCAAAACCCCCCTATTACCAAATCTGAAAAAATGTGAATAAGGTACAATTTTCAACCAACCATATTAGATCAGCAATATTGAATTTGCAAAAAAAAAATCTTAACGTCTTAATCTAATCTAAATCTAAATCCTTTAAAGCCTCCCAGTACCAATTTAGGATAAAATCCTGAAATTTAAAATCTCTACACCGTCATATTGCATCTGACATATTTTTTGTTCGTAAAGTAATTTGATATTCGCTATTTATATCCTCAAAAACGATTCGGTCCCACCTTTGAACAAAATCGAAAAATGTAAATTTTTTAGTCTGCTATTTTGATTTCGCTATATTGAAACTTGAACAAATACTTTTAAATTCATAATTTACACCCTCAAAAACCCCCAGTACCGATTTTAGACAAAATCGAGAGATGTAGAATCTTTAATCCGTCATCTTAGATCCACCATATTTAATTCTTTTTAAGCAATTTCAAATTCGTAATGTGCGACTCTCAAAAACTTCCCCATATCAATTTTGAAAAAAATCGGACAAAATTAATTTTTTATCCGCCATATTGGATACGCCTATCTAATTTTTTAAAAATAATTTTAGATTCGTTATGTGCGATCCAGAAGACTCCCCCATGCTAATTTTGGAGAAAATCGGACAAAATTAATTTTTTTATCCACCATATTGGATCCACTATATTGAATTTTTTAAAAATATTTTTAGATTCGTTGTGTACGGCCCTGAAAATTCCTCCAGATCAATTTTGCAGAAAATCGGACAAAAATAATTTTTTTTCAGTCATGTTATCAGCGTCATCTTGGATTTTACTGTACCAATTTCACCCATAAAAACACGGGACCACCGCAGCAACTTCTTGAACATAACGTAAAGAATTTCTTTCAAATCGGTGGGGTCGTTCCGAAGTAATCGGTGTACATACATAAAAAAAAGAAAAAAAATATATAGTCGACGAATTGAGAACCTCCTTCTTTTAGAAATCGGTTAATAAAAGTGGCCTATTTAATTCGTTAGAAATATTCTCGAAAAACATAATGGGATATCTAGACCAAAATGACGAAAAACAAATTAACACAAAAATCGAAAATTTAAAAGAAAATCAAAATAAATTTAAAATGAGCTTCAATAACCTAATAACAGTTTTAGATTCTACAGTCGACAAATTCAAAATAATGATAGCAAATATCACGCACAATGAATTAATGTTAAAATCACATATCCTACATAGGCAGTCATAAAGAAAGTTGAACTACAATAAATTAAGTTTGAACAATATAATGTGATAAATCAAATTACGTTGTTATATTAATCTATTTACTATACTCTTGAAAAAATTTTCGATAACCTTCGCAAAAATTAATGTTCTTCATAATTAAACCAGAATAATTAGTAAAAAAAAATACAAAAAATAAATAACTATCTAAGCACATATAAACTACCCTTAGACATTACTAAAGAAAATTTATAAAATATTTACATATTTTGAAAAAATTTTAACAATTAAAAGTTTTCTAGAGGACTTCAATATAATATTTATAATAGAACTTCTACTTGTCGAAAAAAAATATATATTAAATTGATGTCAGAACCGATTTCTATTAATGGATAATTTTTCGTAGACATTCCTTAAAAACCATGCCGAGCACTTAGCACCAAAAAATACGCCTACATGGACCAAAATTTATAATGAACGAAAGCTTTCACGGTCTTGTTCAAGTTTCATAATTCTTGGGTTTAGACAGCGTCAAATTGGAATTATTATTCGACGTCTCGCCTACGATTAAAAGAGTCATCTTCAGGGATCTTTTCTCCACAAAATTAGAACACTGAATGACTATCGAGGGGCAACAGCCCGGTATTTACATCTGACTGGTGCTCAGCGAACCGTAGTCAAACGTTATAATCAATTTCCAGGTGTGATGTAGACTGTAACCTATATTTCCATAAATATTATTTGAATATTTACAAATTCCAATTGATTTTCTAATTTTACTTTTAAAGAAAGCAGACACTGATGCCATTACATTAAAAGTGTTACCTGAGTAATGCTGGTATTCAGCTACTTCAGATTGCACAATTTGTTTCTTTTTTATACATCTTTTATGTTCCTTAAGCCTACTGGATATAGAGCAACCTGTTTCGCCTATATACACTTTACCACAAGCACAAGGTATCTTGTAAACGTCTTCTGTATGAAATGTTATTGCGTCTTTTGGTGACCTCAAACATTGTTCAACTTTCTTACATGTGTCTGAATGTTTGATTTTCGGAGCAATTTGGCAATTTTATCGGTAGTTCCGTATATGTAAGGTAAGACAACACAGACATCTTGTTGAGTAGTTGAGTTTTTCTGTTTATTAATAGAACATCTATATATCTTCATCGCAATATCCGTTGCCTCTCAGAGCATTACTCAGTTTTTCTATGTCTGATTTCAGTGATTGTTCGTCACATATTGAAAGGACTCCATGTACCAAAGAGTTTATGACGGATTGTTTTTGACAAGAATGATGGTGTGATGTTGCATTGGGATATCGATTTGCATGTATTGGTTTTCTGTACACATAATATCTTAATTTGTCATTATTTTTCCTTTGTACTGGTACACCAAGAAAGGGGAGGGAATCTCTTGGTCTAGTTTCTGTAGTGAATTTTATACTAGGGTGTTGTTGGTTTAGATGATCTAGGAAATTATGGAGGTTATCTGCACCATGCGGCCAAACTACAAACGTATCATCTATGCACTAAAATTTAGGTTTTAGTGTAGCAGAAGACAAGATGTTTTCTTCGAATGCTTCCATAAAGGTGTTAGCTATCATAGGTGATAGCGGAGATTCCCTGGCCGCTCCTGAAGTTTGCTTTTTAGTTTAGGTTGACGAATATAAAAGTATATGTTTTTTTGCATTAGCCACTTGAAAATAAGTATTTTTGCAAATTTTCGAAAACAGACTTTTCTTTAAAGGCCGATATCTGTGGTTTTTTTTTAATCAACCTAAGTTTTTCAAAATAGAGATTGAAGGTCTTTTTTAGACGAAAAAGATAAGGACTTACCAGCCAAGTAAGAATTAAAACTCCACATTTCATCAAGTTTTAAATTTGCCCAAAAATCATAAAAATTCACATTAACATCGCTGTAAAAGAGCCCATTAGAATGAAAAATATATAGTAGACTAAATGACTGGAAAAATCTTTTGAGGATGAAGAAAATGCATTTTTCAGAATTCATATAGGGCCAAACTACTAGATTTGGAAAGCGTTTAAAAATAGGCAAAGAATGAGTAAAAAAAAAATATTTTCCAACTTCAAAAGGGCATATTTTAGCTTATCGGATACCGTTAGGGCTCAAATTCAATTTAAGTTCCTTTTTTTAGTAATAAAATAATATACATTATTTTCAGATTTTTTTCAAACTTGAACTGCTCAGCAAAAATTCGTCATCCTGTATATATACAGGAGATCCAGAGTCTCTCTTTGGGGGGGAGGGGGCGCGGTGATATCACCAAAGTACAGTATAGCAAGCGAAAACAAGTTGTCGACAGGGGGGGGGGGGAGAGACACCAGCAACATTCCCATTTCTAATGTAAAAACAGGGTTCGGTCTAATTTTCTGAATCTGAAGCTCCTGGAAAGAGACGGCGCGATCACAAGAAAAAACAAGTTGCCAGCAGGGGGAGTGCTAGCAGCATACGCATTCCTAATATAAGAGGCAGAATCGGGTCTATTTTCCTGAACTCAAAGGTCTTGGGGGGGGGGCTATAGCAAAAAAAACAAGTTGTCAACTGGAGGGAGTGCTAGCAGCAAACACATTCCTAATATAAAAGGCAGAATCGGTTCTATTTTCCTGATCTCAAAACTCTTGGGAGGGGGGGGGGCGATCGCAAGCATACACATTCTTATACTCTATTCAAGAAATAGAGAGAGTAATAAAACTGTTACCAAAACCTCCAACGTACCTGCTCCAGTGCCGCAGGTAATTGAGGATCGCCGTAAATCTAATTATATTTAAATATTACAGGCTTTTATAATTTTATTGCAACAATAAAATTTCTGATAGTTCAGTTTAATTTCTGTCAGTGAGCAAAGTACACCTTAAGATATCAATATCTAGATATCTAGATAATAATATCAAAAGCTCTGTTGAGATGTTTACCAACATGACAGGAGTTGGAAAATCTACGATGTACCGAATATTGAAGGAGAAAAAAACGATTGGAATTTTAAATACTAACAAGTCACATGCGATCACAGACAGATGGAAAATCTCGTTGGAAGAAGAGATGTAAACTGCAATAAAAGGAGTTGAACGTACGTTTTATTATAAGAAGCATATCCCAACCGTCGACGAAATTCTAAGTAAAATCAATGATGATGGCGATTTACCTGAAACTAAAAGAACTGAACTTTGGAAATTGCTCAGAAAACCTAATTTTTGGTGGAAAAAACCAGATAGAAAATCTGTTCTTATAGATCATCCGGAAACTGTCCGTTGGATACGGAAATATCTCCCTCAAGTAGAAAGTGGAGTTGCTAGATATAACACAACTTACAAAATTAGTAATTTAACTAAACTTTTGTAAGATTTTTTGAATAAAGTTACTGCAGAAAATTGGGAAAAATCCATATAATAAAAGAATAAAACAAAATGTAGAAACTTGATTTCATGATCGCTGAAGTAGAAGAATCAATTATAATTAATTTGAGCGAAGATAGCTTCATTGACTTTGATTATGAATTATATACGTCATGTTTACCCGTGTAAACACAATTTACTATTTAAATTTAGGTTTTTGTTGTATTTTATTGTTTAATGTTGTTTATATATTCTTTTTTTATTTTTTCATATATATTTTTATTTTAGTGGGTCCCACTTTTTTATTTTATATATATTTAATTTCAATTAGTCGTAAGCTTTTAATTATTTTATTATTGTATTTGCGTCTTTTTCTTAAGCGTGTAGAGCAGTGGTATTAGCCTAACCGTTTAAGGCGTTAGGACTGATAGGGACAACCACGGCCAAGCGCGGGTTCAAGCCCCGTGCACGGCAACTTACTTATTTAAGTTGTCAGACTATTAGAGGATAGTCCCACTAGTCGATAGACACTTGACTGACAAAGAGTGTAAAAACTCGGGGTTAGTTGAGTGTCGAGGGCCGTGGTTCGGAACCCACGTTAAAATGTAGGTCTAGTCGCTAAATGGTCTCCGCTTCCGACGCGACTTTAAGCCCCAAATCTTTGAACTTTTTTTTAAGCGTGTAGAATTAACATTGTTTTTTTGGGGCTATCGGATTTCCATATAATAAAGTAAATTAAATTAAGATATCAGTAGAATAGAAATAAAAATAAGTAGGTCTAATTTTAATTGTAACATATAAAAATTAATTAATTTGTGCTGAGAAAAACCAGAAAGGAAATCTGTTCTTATAGATCGTCCGGAAAATGTCAGTTGGAGAAAGAAATATCTCTCTCAAGTAAAAGGTAGAGTTGCTAGAAATAACACAACTTACAAAATTATTAATTTAACTGAACTTTTGAAAGATTTTTTTGAATAAAGTTACTGCAGAAAATTTGGAAAAATCCATATAATAAAAGAATATAAGAAAATGTGGAAACTTGATCTCATGATCGGAGAGGTAGAGGAACCAATTATAATTAATTTGAGCGAAAATAGCTTCACTGACTTTGATTATGAATTAGATATATAATGTTTACAAGCGTAAACACAATTTATTACTTAAATTTTCTGTAATATATAAATATATTGATTACATTTGAATCCCTTTTTAGTGTTTAATTTTAATTCTGCAGATGGTTTAAGAAATAAATAAACTGAAACTTCAAATGTCCTAAATATATTTTTAATTAACAATAAAATGACCGATAGCCCCAAAAATATTTTAATATTATATGGACGAATTTCTTTTTCGTATATGTTTAACTTTTTGTATTTTTGACAATGGGTATTTTGTAAGTATTTAAATTATAACTTAGAATTTTTTGAGAGAATAAGGCTACCTTTTAGTCTGAATGTGCCTAAAATGGTTTCTATAACAAAATTAAAAATAATAAAAATACAGTTGTAATTTGTGTTAAATACGTTAAAATTATATACATTTTGTAATGTATGTGAATTATTAAGAAATTATAAGAATCAAAGTAATATTACAAAAATTTTTTAATTTTAGTTTATTATCAAAATAATATTCTGTCATAAATACTTAGTGATAAAATAAACCTCTTTCCGACGCCTTTGACAATGATTAGAATCCTTTTTAACACTGCACACTTCCAAATATCTATTGTTATCCAACCCAAATAGTCCATTATTATAGACCGGTATTTTTGATTATCAAAGTTCTAACTCATTCCTATAAAAAATATATGTGTCTAACAGATTTTGCCAAAGACATCGGACTAAAGAACACAGGTAGTTTGCGAAAAAAAAAGAGTAAAAAATGATTTATTACATATATATAAATATAAATATATATATATATATATATATATATATATATATATATATATATATATATATATATTTATAACATGTTTCATTCCTTATTACTTAATTGCTCTATAGAATGAATATAAATACCTATAAGGTAAAATCATGAATAGAAACTCAAACTATATTATACATATAATACAAAATATCAAAGCAACCCTTGAAGGACCATTGGCTGCGACGACTAGATGAAAAGAAAGAAGTCCGTAATAAACAAATGTGGATTGGCAAATATATTATGCTTAGCACTTATCAAGTGGTCTGTAGCGCTTGCGCCAAAACTCTACAGGATTTTCGGACGCTTTTCCCTGCAGTCTCTTGTTTCGAGCTTTCGGAAGAGCTTTTCCGAGCTAGTCAGTTGAGATTTCCCGCATATTACGATTACGCGCCAGTTTCGAATTGTTAAAGTTAAAAAGTTAATTGCCGAAAAATAATTGGAACTAAAACATTTGAATTTAACTTTTTTTTGTGTCTATACGTAATACTGTTGAGTGGTTTTAAATACATTGTACTGTAGTTTACATTCAAAGTATCAGGATCATGTTGAAGTGTGTGAAAATTAACAAATATTAAGATCCGTGAGTGACATATTTTTGTGACTGTGACAGATTTTAAAAAGTAATTTATCGTGAAAAAATACAAAAAGACAAAATGATACCGGCCGGTATTTTCCTAATGGTTTTTCTGATTTCCTTTCCCGCAGGAGAAGCAAAAACCGAAGTCAAGGAGAAAGAAGGTTAGATTTAGACGTATTGCCTTAAAAATTTGCTACTAATTATTTGAGATCCTACAATATTGAAATATTTTTATTACTTTTCAGCATCTATAGATTTGTTTTCATGTCTTGTTCTATATGCTATTTATTAAATTTATTTTAAAAGTGTCATTTTTTGACACTAAATTAATATTATATTGAAAATACCGAATAGGTTATGTGAAGAATCAAAATGGTCCCGACAAACCTACGTAATATCATTCAAAAAAGTGTCACCCTACAGTGCAAGATAATTAGGTCTTGTCTTTTGTTAGAGAATTATTGGATATTAATATAAGCTCCCATAATTTTAAAACATGTTACTTTTTTTTAAATATATTTCAGTAATAAGTTTGGCAAACAATGCTCCAGTTTAAGTTTCGATATCAGTCTTATTCTGAAACCAATTTCTGATGAACTGGATTTCGAATTTTATTTAAAGAAATTGGAAAAATTAGATTTATTTACTGTATAATTTACTAACATAATTTAAAACCTAAATAATCGGTGTAAATTAATACAATAACTGCTATATTCTGTCAGTCGAAGAAATTTCTTAAAGTGATAATGTCAAAAATAATTTTAAATGTGCAGTGGTCAAAAAAAATTAGATTTGGTCTTAACTACTGGCAGGGCTTAACACATAGATAAGAGAAGATTAGAAAAATCAATTTAAAATTTTGATGCTCTTTATTTGCTTCGTATAGATTCATTTTTTCTCTGATAAAGAAGAATCGGTACGATTATCTGAATAATAGAATCAAACAACATTTTTATTGATAGATATTATTAAGTTTAGTTTCTAAAATTGTTCATCATTTCTGCTAATATCTGCGTCAAAAATTACAAATTATAAAGAATATGGTAGTGCGTCTGAAAACGAATACTAAAAGTGGTGTAATAGTACTGGAAATTCAGAAGGCATTCAACAAAGTCTATAATCAAACACCTAGTTACATATTTCATCATATATATATATATATATATATATATATATATATATATATATATATATATATATATATATATTAGGATTTTTTTTTAAATTGCATGTTCCTTATAAAAGTAAATAATATAGTTTCAAACGTAAAAGAAATAGAAGTCGAAGGTCTTGAAGGATCCCTTACATCTCCATTATTGTATTCTGTATTCATGCCTGATATTCCAAAACATACATGGAAAAAATGTTATGATATTTACAAATTCATTTAAATAGTATAATGGAGTGGGCAAAACCCAAGGTATTATGATCAGACATCCAAATTTGAATACAAAAGGACTTGGTAATCATTGATGATGTCTAGGTACAATGGAGTAATTCTATCAAATATCTGGACATCACAATATACAAAAATCTTATTTGAAAAGAATACAAAGAACGAAAACTGACCTATAGTAAGAAAGCCTACGCACAATTATATCCTTTCCAAAAACTTCAGTTTTTCTTCTATCAGTATTTTTTAATAATAAAAGTAAATTAAAGTATAAAGCTTGAAATTTAACCACATTCTAAATAAATTACCAAAACGGATTGTTTATAGTTTGCATTTTTTAATAAACAACTTAAAATATTTTATATCGCTTGTAAATTTAATGGAACTTTTAAAACATTATGAAACTAATAAATGTTGCAAGCAAAGCGGTTTGGATGGTCACAAGCTTTTAAATTCGAGAAATAATGTTTCACGCGAATGAGGCAAGAAGGGTGACCGGAAGTGCTAAGTCAGGCTGCCGGTTTTGTACATATTAAAAATGTCTTTGTCAGAAATAGCCATATCAAATTGTATCCCTGTTTCTTCAGAATTTCCTAAAATACATTTTTGGAAGGTAAAAAATAAGCCGCAATTTCAAGATAGTTGGCTTAACTTGAATACAGGGTATTTAAAATAATTTAATGTTGAAACTAAAAGGGATATTTAGAGAATCTAGACTTGGTAATGTTTGCCAAAAATTAGTTTATAACAAAATTTTTTTTTGATTCACAAGACAAAATAAAAAACGTTTTAGAAAATATAGCCGCGTTAGCCGGGCTAGCCAGGCTAGCAACGGCAGCTGTGTCACACCGCTTACCTAAGATACAGAGTTAGTATTTTTGCGGCAATTCAAACCTGAAAATTGACCAGCCAATTTTCTAATGAATAATGCTTGAAGCTGTTAGTTGTAAGCGCAACCAAAATTTTTGTTATAGTTTAATTTTCTGTGACTAGCCAAGAATATGACCAAAAGTATTTTTTTAGTGACAGTGACGTACAGAGTGAGTCACGACAAAGAATCCTTAACCATAATAGGAAAACTAATACAAATTGAAATAAAAAAAATTTTATTAAGGGATTTTATCAAACGTTCTGTTCTAATTTGGTTTGCACTGAAAAGAGTTTATATTTGTAGAAGTATTTTTAAATTTACATTTAAAAAAAAATAGGAAAAAATAATGTTTGTTGAATAAATTTACTCAGACTGGAATAATAACTCAGGAAGCACAAATATAAATTTCTCATTTCTTTACGAGATGTAAACAGATAACTAAAGTTCTCAAAAAATAAAAGAGTTCCAGTACAAACGAAAATGAATTTTATTTTTATCGGATAGAACGTTTAAATAAATTTCCTTATACAAATTTTTAGATTTCGATTTATATTAGTTTCCCTATTATGATTAAAGAACCATTGTAGTGATGCACTTCAAATGTCACTAAATGAAATTTCTTATACAAAATTTAAAGAAGAAATTTTAATAAAACACAAATTATAAACAAAAATTGTTTATTAATTCAAACATTAACAAGACCAAATAATTTGTCGCAAAACAAAATTATTTGGGATTTTGATACGCTTAGTGTTATAACGAAGATCCATGTTTAAAACCAGTTTATATATTGGGTGATCTGTTTGTTGTGGGTTATTCCTAATTTTAGAAAATATAGAAGCTATATCCCATTTCAAATATAAAACATTGAATTCTAAACTAAAATAAATTTTTACAGTAATAATTGATTATCAAAAAGTAAGGTTGCATTAAAATGCGAACATTGGTATGTCAAATAGGGAAGATAGTGATATACATATCCAGTAAGTAATAATTGACTAGCAAAATGTATGGTTACATTAAAATGCGATCATTGGTATGTCAAATAGGCAATATACTGATATACATATCCACAAATGGGTAAATTTCATAATAAATTTCTTCTTTTTTTCTGTTGTTACAAAAAATAATAAATTTTTTTGCAAAATATTATTCCTGATGAAAGTATTTAAAAAAAATTAATTCAGATATTTTTTAATAGTAAAGGTAAATTCAAGTATGAAGCTTGAAATTTGAACAGATTCTTAATAAATAACCAAAACGGATTATCTATAGTTTGCATTTTTTAATAAAGAAGTTAAAATATTTTATACCGCTTGTAACTTCAATGGAACTTTTAAAACATTATGGAACTAATAAATGTTGCAAGCAAAGCGGTTTCGATGGTCACAAGCTTTTAAATTCGATAAATAATGTTTCACGCGAATGAGGCAAGAAGGGTGACCGGAAGTGCTAAGTCAGGCTGTCGGTTTTGTACATATACAAAATGTCTTTGTCACAAATAGCCATATCAAATTGTATTCCTGTTTCTCCAGAATTTCCTAAAATACATTTTTGGAAGGTAAAAAATAAGCCGCAATTTCAAGATAGTTTTTTTTTTAACTTGAATACAGCGTATTCAAAATAATTTAACGTTGAAATTAAAAAGGATATTTAGAGAATCTACATTTGGTAATGTTTGCCAAAAATTAGTTTACAACAAACTTTTTTTTTGATTCACAAGACAAAATATTTTAGAAAAGATAGCCGTGTTAGCCGAGCTAGCCAGGCTAGCAACGCCAGCTGTGTGACACCGCTTACCTAGGATACAGAGTTAGTATTTTTGCGGCAATTCAATCTTGAAAATTGACCAGCCAATTTTCTAAATGAATAATGCTTGAAGCTGTTAGTTGTGCGCACTAAAATTTTAGTTAAGGATGCTACAATTTTTATTATAGTTTAGTTTTCTGTGACTAGCCAAGAAAGCGACGAAAAGTATATTTTTAGTGACAGTGACGTACATAGTGATAGTGAATAGCGTCAAAGAATCATTAACCATAAGAGCAAAACTAACACAAATTGAGATTTGTATTTAGAGACTTTATTAAGCATTTTGTTCTAATTTGATATGCACTGAAAAGAGTTTATATTTGTAAAAATATTTTTAAATTTATATTTTGAAAAGAAATTAGGAAAATATAATGTTTGTAGAATAAATTAATTCAGACTGGAATAATGACTCAGCAAGCACAAATTTAAATTCCCCATTTCTTTACGAGATGTAAACAGATAACTAAAGTTCCTAAAAAATAAAGGAGTTCCAGTACAAACGAAAATGAATTTTTTATTTATGAGAAAGGACGTTTAAATAAATTTTCTTATGCAAATTTTTAGATTTCAATTTATATTAGTTTTCCTATTATGGTTAACGAATCATTGTAGTAATGCACTTTAAATGTCACTGTCACTAAACGAAATATCTTATTCAAAATTTAAAGAAGAAATTTTAATAAAACACGAACTATAAATAAAAATTGTTTATTAATGCAAACACTAACAAGGCAAAATAATTTGTCGCAAAACAAAATTATTTGGGATTTTGATACTCTTAGTGTTACAATGAAGATCCATGTTTAAAACCGTTTATATATTGTGCGATCTGTTTGTTTTGGGTTTATTCCTAATTTTAGAAAATATAGAAGCTATATCCCATTTCAAATATAAAATATTGAATTCTAAACTAAAACAAACTTTTAAAGTAATAATTGACTATCAAAAAGTAAGGTTGCATTAAAATGCGAACATTGGTATGTCAAATAAGGAAGGTAATGATATACATATCCACAAATTGGTATATTTCTTAATAAATTTCTTCTTTTTTCTGTTGTTACAAAAAATAATAAATCTTTTCCGCAAAATTTATTCCTAATGAAAGTACCTACAAAAAATTTATTCAATTACTTTTTTAATAGTAAAGATAAATTCAAGTGTGAAGCTTGAAATTTGAACACATTCTTAATAAATAACCTAAACGGATTATCTATAGTTTGCATTTTTTAATAAAGAAGTTAAAATAATCTATACCGCTTGTAACTTCAATGGAACTTTTACAACATTATGAAACTAATAAATGTTGCAAGCAAAGCGGTTTGGATGGTAAGAAGCTTTTAAATTCGAGACCTAATGTTTCACGAGAATGAGACAAGGAGGATGACCGGAAGTGCTAGGTCAGGTTGTCGGTTTTTTACATATACAAAATGTCGTTGTCAGAAATAGCCATATCAATTGTTTCCCTTTTTCCCCAGAATTTTCTAAAATATATTTTTGGAAGATAAAAAATAAGCTGCAATTTCAAGATAGTTGGCTTAACTTGAATATAGCGTATTCAAAATAATTTAATGTTGAAATAAAAGGGATATTTAGAGAATCTAGACTTGGTCATGTTTGCCAAAAATTAGTTTATGACAAACTTTTTTTTGATTCACAAGACAAAATAAAAAACATTTTAGAAAATATAGCCGCGTTAGTCGGGCTAGCTAGGGGAGCAACGCCAGCTGTGCTACACCGCTTACCTAGGATACAGAATTAGTATTGTTGCGGCTATTCAATCTTGAAAATTGACCAGCCAATTTTCTAAATGAATAATGCTTGAAGCTGTTAGTTGTGCACACCAAAATTTTAGTTAAGGATGCTACAATTTTTGTTATAGTTTAGTTTTCTGTGACTATCCAAGAAAGTGACCAAAAGTATTTTTTTAGTGATAGTGACGTACAGACTGAGTCACGACAAAGAATCCTTAACCATAATAGGAAAACTAATACAAATTGAAATAAAAAAATTTGTATTAAGGGATTTTATCAAGCGTTCTGTTTTAATTTGGTTTGCACTGAAAAGAGTTTATATTTGTAAAAATATTTTCAAATTTACATTTAAAAAAAAAATACGAAAAATTAATGTTTGTTGAATACATTTATTCAGACTGGAATAATGACTCAGGAAGCACAAATATAAATTCCCCATTTCTTTACGAGATATAAACAGATAACTAAAGTTCTTAAAAAATAAAAGAGTTCCAGTACAAACGACAATTAATTTTATATTTGTCAGATAGAACATTTAAATAAATTTCCTAATACAAATTTTTAGATTTCGATTTATATTAGTTTCCCTACTATAGTTAACGAACCATTGTAGTGATGCACTTTAAATGTGAAAATAAAATTTCTTATACAAAATTTAAAGAAGAAATTTTTATAAAACACTAACTATAAATAAAAATTATTTATTAATTCAAACACTAACGAGGCAAAATAATTTGTCGCAAAACAAAATTATTTCGGATTTTTATACGCTTAGTGTTGCCACGAAGATCCATATTTAAACCGAGTTTATATATTGGATGATCTGTTCGTTGTGGGTTTATTCCTAATTTTAGAAAATATAGAAGCTATATCCCATTTCAAATATAAAACATTGAGTTCTAAACTAAAACAAATTTTTAACGTAATAATTGATTAGCAAAAAGTAAGGCTGCATTAAACTGCGAACATTGGTAATTCAAATAGGGAAGGTAGTGATATACATATCCACAAATTGGTATATTTCTTAATAAATTTCTCATTTTTTCTGTTGTTACAAAAAATAATAAATATTTTCTGCAAAATTTTATTCCTGCTGAAAGTACCTAAAAAAATTAATTCAAATATTTTTTTAATGGTAAAGGTAAATTCAAGTATGAAGCTTGAAATTTGAACATATTCTTAATAAATAACCAAAACGGATTATCTATAGTTTGCATTTGTTAATAAAGAAGTTAAAATATTTTATACTGCTTGTCACTTCAATGGAACTTTTAAAACATTATGGAACTAATAAATATTGCAAGCAAAGCAGTTTGGATGGTAACAAGCTTTTAAATTGGAGAAATAATGTTTCAAGCGAATGTGGCAAGAAGGGTGACCGGAAGTGCTAAGTCAGGCTGTCAGTTTTGTATATATACAAAATGTGACTAGTCAAGAATATGACCAAAAGTATTTTTTTAGTGAAAGTGACGTACAGAGTGAGTTACGACAAAGAATCCTTAACCATAATAGGAAAACTAATACAAATTGAAATAAAAAAATTTGTATTAAGGGATTTTATCAAGCGTTCTGTTCTAATTTGGTTTGCACTGAAAAGAGTTTATATTTGTAGAAATATTTTTAAATTTCCATTTAAAAAATAATAGGAAAATGAAATTTATATTTTATATTTTATACCGATTGTAAATTCAATGGAATTTTTAAAACATTATGGAACTAATAAATATTGCAAGCAAAGCAGTTTGGATGGTAACAAGCTTTTAAATTCTAGAAATAATGTTTCACGCGAATGAGACAAGAAGGGTGACCGGAAGTGCTAAGTCAGGCTGTCGGTTTTGTACATATGCAAAATGCCTTTGCCAGAAATAGCCATATCAAATTGTATCCGTGTTTCCCCAGAATTTCCTAAAATACATTTTTGGAAGGTAAAAAATAAGTTGCAATTTAAAGATAGTTCGTTTAACTTATATAGATTCAAAAAGCTCTGTTACGCAGTCGTCCCCTTAACAATCTACAAAAAATTATAAATATTTTCTACAAAGTTTTATTCCCGATGCTACTACCTGAAAAAAATTAATGCTAGTATAGAAGACTAAGGCGACAATATAATATATACAGGGTGTCCCAAACTGGCATCCAAAAATTTTAAAAATCCAAGTACTTTCGAAAATATTCATAACATGGTTTTTATTTTTAAGCTTTATTTGCGAAGATAAGATTAAATAAATTTTATATTTCTATTACTACCCGACTCATTTACAAAATGCTTTACTCAGATTTTAGCTGCGGCATTTCATTTTTTCTCTACCATTATTCGATCAATTTAAATACAGACGCATGTTTTATTACATTTTAAAAAAGCATTTGTAATCCTAAATACAATTATAACATTTTATATACTAACAAAAAAATAAAATATTATTCCACTAAGCTTAGTTGTGTGAGGGAGATGGAGAAAGCCCTTTTTATATAAAATACTTTTTTTTTTTTTAAGTTTAAAATGGCGACTATATATACTAAATCTGAAAATTACTTCACCAATTCTGGTCTATTATCATGAGCATTGCCCTTACCGAATTGTTTTTAACAATTGCAAAATAAAAATATAAATCTTTATAAACGGACCCTAATAAAAAAACTAGTAGAATCCCCAAAAGGGCAGAGGTGTCACCTCTTAGGGACTAAATTCAGATATCTGGACGACACTTGTGTGTTCTGAAATTTTCGAATATTTTCAAAGAATTGAATATGCATATTTATTTATACACATATATGTGTGTTAACAACTTTGTGAATGTTATTTTGTTTTTTGCCGTCCTCTCTAATTGTTAACGAGAAATAATTTTTCATTTAAACTTACTGTACCTAAACACCATTATTAAATAATTTCAAATTGTTAAAAATGGCCTACAGTGATATTCTCAACGACAATGTTCTACTAGTTTAATTTATAAATTTGTTAAATTTGGTTTGGGCACCTTTTGTATTGAAACTTTTATGTGTTGATGAAATAAATAGATTACTAACCTGTTAAGAGTCACAAAAAATACAATTATATATAAACGAATTAAACGATTGAAAATTTAGAAAAGCAAAGCTTACCTTTTTACAAGAATAAAAACTGAGGAGAAATAGTTTCAGTTAGCTTCTGTCATTCATCTCAAAAGGGAGTTCAAGTGGAAGCTCAACAGGCGTACCGGGCTTAAAGTTTGTGTTTTTTCTTTCCCACTTCAATGAGGAATGACAAAACTTAACTAGGTGTTTGGGACACGATTTAAGCTTGAATCAGTGATTTATCTTGATCCGGCCAATGAAGAACCACGGACATTATATGCAATACTTTCAAAAGGGAAAATTAGTTGGGAATAATAAATAGATTCTTGCTATAATTATGGAATATTTTTTATCAAATTATTTTGAATTTTTAATTATAAGTACGGTTATTTAGTTGTAAGAATTGTGTTCAAACTTGCACAAACTTTTAAATATGCCATGTTTAAGAAAAATTTAAAACGAACGAAATATTTTATTTTTCGCAACTAAAACATACATAACTTTTTTCTTTAGATTCCTAAACAATATTTTAAGGCATGGGCCGCTAAAGAAAATTATGTTTTAACTTCGCTGATAAAGAATACCTTACCTTCTTCTTCTTCTTCTTCTAGGTAGAACCAAGTTCTGTTATCTACACAATACCTCATCGATCCTCGTTTGACGTCGAAATCCAGCTGTTTTTCCATCTTTTGGGGGGCCGTCCAGGCGGCCATTTGGTGTTTGGTTTCTCTCTCATCACGGTTTTTGCTAGTCTGTCATCGTCCATTCGTTCCACGTGATCTCTCCACTGCCTACGACGGTTTCGAACCCACTTCACAACATCCCCCACTCCGCTGTCCTCGCGTATTTTTGCGTTTCTTATTTTATCTCTTAAACTTGTTCCCGTGATCATTCTCAGCGTTTTCATTTCTGTGGTTCTCATAATTTGTTTTGTCTTTGTTGTTTCATTTCTTGTTTCTGCGCCGTAGGTCAGTATCGGTCTTACACAGACCTTGTAAATTTTTGCTTTGTTCTCAACCGTCATATGTTTATTTTTCCAAATTATGTGTCTTAGTTGACCTGATATCATGGCCGCTTTGTTGGCTTGTGTGCGTACTTCTTCCGTTACTGTCCTGTTACTTGTTATATGGGCTCCCAGGTACTTAAACTTCCCAACCTGTTCGATACGTTTGTCATCAACCATTAGTTTGCATCTTACCGGTTCTTTTGCTATTACCATTGCTTTGGTTTTCTCCACAGATATTTTCATATTATACTGTTTGGCTGTTCGATTGAGATGGAAAAGCATTCTTTGTAAGTTGTCCTCGCTATCTGCTGTCAAGGCAACATCGTCTACAAAGCATATAATCTGAACGGTGTTGTGTCCCATTGGGTACCCAATATTTGTGCTTTTTACCTGGGTAACCTAAATATACGAAGTAAAAAAAATTATTCAACTATACTATTACATTTAAGAATGTACCGCATCTAAAGAAAAATGTAGACTGGAAGGTACATTGGAAGAATTTCCCAATAGTCTTTAGAATTCAGCATTTAGAACTATTGCCGAAATTACAAAAACTATAATAAGTCCACTGGCAAAGAGATGGTTGGTAGGCACAAGGCGGTTAAGAGATACCCGGCCAAGAATCCCCTTATTCCGGGAAGAAGTAGAGTTATAAGGCTTGCATTTCCACGTCGATATTTGAAATGGACAGTAGGGAAAGAAATCTACGAACTGGGTTCCAAGATTTTAAATTCTAGTGGAATAAAATATTTAAGGCGGCTTTTCAATACCAGGTTAAATCCAAATATGGTACATCCATAATTAAAGAAGCTAAATTCAGAGTTTTTCTGTGAGATTGTTTTTCATGAAATGGCAGTGACCCTTTTAACTTCTTTTATCATACCATAAATTGTTTTGCCCCTAAGGATATGTAATGCTACTTGCAGAGAATAGGAAATGATATTACGTTTTAGTTTTCAACAGGATAACAATCAGATGAACTATTTTAAAACTGTTCAAGGGTGATTTCGATTTTTTTAGTGGCTAGCACAAAACTTAGACCTTATCCTCTTTAAAAACCTATAGAAAAAATGAAATATCATATTTCCACAAAAATGTTTACAAAAAACAGTTTTTAGTCATTTAAATCAATTAACTTTGGACAAATCTTCCTTAAAATATTGTTTTAAATTTGCTGGCTTCAGTGCTACGACAATCGTATCATGTAAAAAAGGTAAATATTCTGTGGACTATTAACTTCCAGCCACTGAAATTTTAAATGTGTTTAAAACTTGTTGTATTACATTACTTAATTTACAGTTTATTATAATTTTTATTTATTTATCTTTATTGTACTTGTTTTTGTTGATTTTTTTAATTTATACTTATTTGTTAACCTAAATTTCATTTAAAGTTTACCTGTTAATTATATGTAACCACCGTTATTACAGACATTTATTGCCGGTAAATTTGGGAAAAAGGGCAAATTAATTACTTTTTTCGACAAGTTGATATACTTTTCAAAACATAATGATAAATTTAAAGGATATTTTTAAATAAATTTAAGTTTCTCACTGGTAATTTACTCAAAATCATCAAAACCAGCGTATATCTTTGGTTTGCATAAAACGAAGAATGATCATTTCCTATTGAAAGTTTATTGAAATTTTGCGATAGTTTCGGTTTCTCATCAAATAAAAAAAATTCGTTTATTATTTAAACATTTTTCAACTTGGTTGTCCAAGATCCCAGATCCTCCAGACTTACATCATTTAAGTGAAACAAAAGTGTTTTCAATAAATGTGAAATATGCATTTAAAAACGTATATGTATATGTTAGTCCAAAAGCTAGGCCCTATTACAAATAACTGGTATAAAAGATACATAAATGTACTACTCTTTTATGTTAAATTTACTTAGCTTTCCACAGTATTATTAAAAAGCAATATTCATTATTGCCAGATACTCCAGCTTTCGCCAGACGCTCTAGAGTTCAATAAAAAATTGGGGAACCTACAATACACTAGTAAGTTTGAATATTATATGTATTATTTGGGCGACCATTTTAAGACCCTTTGTAAGCGGCCAGATGAACAGGAAGGGTCTAGCATCCCCCAGAATGATAGAAAGTCAGCTGTGAGTTTAAGCGCGAGGGCATTATATACGTATGTGTGCGAGTGAGAACATTAGATGGCTTTATTAGATAGCTTCATGTAATTTGGGTTGCTTATTTTTCTTAATGGAATTTTTTAATAAGTGTTGAATAATATTTAAATGCTTAATTTAAAAATAAAGGTTAATTCAATAAATTCGGCTAAATAAGAGTTTAAAAAATTTCGTTTTTAAATATAAAGTAATAAAAGTAGTATTAGTAACCAAAAACTTGCGTCAAATTTACCATAAATCGTGTTTAAAAAAAATAACATAGAGTCAAAATTTCTGAAACCGGCCAATAAAAATCGACTAGTCGATTTTCATAAATTTTTTTGCAGATTCCTAAAGCCTTGCACGTCAAAGTTAATGTCTTAAAACATTTTCAGAAAATTTAAATTTTTCAAAAAGTTATAAACAAATGAATTTCTAATCAACTTTTTATAAAAATTGCGATATCTTGGTTAATATTTAATACAAGTTGATGAAATTTTTATGGTATATTTATAAATAGTAACGGAATCGAATAAGAGAAGATTTAAACTGAAAACTTATAATTTGTTAATAAACAAATAATTTTGCAATAAACAAATAACAGTTTTACCAACTTCTCCTTGTGCTACAAAAATTTTCTTTTCACATTTGCATTCCTTAAACTCTAGCCTCGATAACTGTGAAGTGAAATTTTGGTGATCTCAACTTGGAAAAAAGTTATGAATTTTTAAATATTATCATGAAGACGCTTGAATGCGGCTGAGGCGGGCGCGCCGCGTTGCGTCATGCGAGCGATACCTACAGTACAACGAATAATTTTCTCCCCTGGTTTTAACGTTAATGTTTATAATTTTATAAAATAAAAAATACCTCATACACACATGTTTACACTTCTCATTTATTATTTTACAGCTTTATCTACTTTCAATATAGTGCTTTTTGAACATGTTGAAAAAAACTTACTTTCTATATAATTAATATTAAATGGCTTAAAGCAATGAAATTGGGGTGTTCCCTTGATGGTTTGAGCTGTAGAGAAACGTGTATTTAGATATTCTTGGTGCTTTTTATATTCATCTAAAGTACAAAAATCCAAATCAATTTTGTGAAAACAGTTGCGTGCCTATTCGAAAAATTTTTGTGTAGTTACAATCGTTTTATCTTATAAGCTAGCATGATATGCATTCCTCTTTAAGCAAACATTTTTTATCTGAATAAAAATTAACAATAATGAAAATATTAGCTACTACTTACTGTTTCGTGCTGACGTTTGCCATTGATTTTAACCGATTCAAAATCTTTCACTCCTGGCATTACTCGACTAACATCGTCAGAAAAGTAAAACTCTTTGACTTTTATCAGGTTGAGCACAGTAGCCTTTATCCTCTTTTAACATTTTAGCTGAAGCAACTATATGTCTGCTTAAATTAAATGTTTTTGCGGTTTTTCTAATAGACCACTGTATAGGTATCGTTGTCAATAAAATTATTTTTTGCTGTCATGTTGATGTTCGCGAAAATGCAAGTTTGAAATCGCTGATCCAACTATTACAATCCACATCATTAAAAATATTTGAACTATTATTATTAAAAGATTTTCGTAGAAGCTCGTGGTCTGTAACTGATAGATTTAAGCTTAGTTTTTCGGTAGGAGGAGCGATTAATATTTCTTGTAACGCAGTTGCAAGTATTTGTCTTTTATTCTTATTATCCATAGATTTAATACAAACATAATCTTCATCTCTTTCTGAGAAATCTAATTCTATTTCATCTTCAGTCTGCGAATTAGCTTTTGTTTGCAAGCTGCTCTATTTGATGTTGTTGATCTATTTATTTTTTGGAACTGCACAGAATCTTTTTTTATATATATATAACTGTCTTTTGCATGAAATACAAACGAATAAACCAAAGAAATCACTATTCATCGCATTTTTCAGACAAGAAATATAGTTTATTTTTTATACTATTGTGACCTTTTTTTGAAAAGGATTACAACACTTTAGAGGCGGTGTCATGATAATAATTAACAGATCACTGCTAGCGAAGTAGTGAATGCACATTGACGTGTGTTATATACGATTTGCATAACATGTAACAACACGACAGCTCAGAATTATAAGTAATAAAAACTCAACTAAATCGATTAGGCATGACAAATAAACATATTTTTTTTCTAAATAATAATATAACTACAAATTATTTAAAATAAATTAATTAGATTGTAATATAATTCGCAACATGTATATTTAAAAACGGTTATAATGAAAGTAGATAAAGCTGTAAAGTAATAAATGACAAGTGTAAACATGTATGAATAAGGTATTTTTTTATTTTATAAAGTTATAAATATTAACATTAAAACCAGGGGAGAAAAGTTGTACTCTAGGTATGGCTCGCGTGACGCGGCCCGGCGCGGCCGCATTCAAGCATCTTCATGATAATATTTAAAAATTCATAACTTTTTTCCAAGTTGAGATCACCAAAATTTCATTTCACAGTTATCGAGGCTAGAGTTTAAGGAATGCAAATGTGAAAAGAAATTTTTTGTAGCCCAAGGAGAAGTTGGTAAAACTGTTATTTGTTTATTGCAAACTTATTTGTTTATTAACAAATTACAAGTTTTCGGTTTAAATTATCTCTTATTCGATGTCGTTACTACTTATGAATATACCATAAAAATTTCATCAACTTGTATTAAATATTAACCAAGATATCGCAATTTTAATAAAAAGTTGCTTAGAAATTCATTTGTTTATAACTTTTTGAAAAATTTAAATTTTCAAAAAATGTTTTAAGACGTTAACTTTGACGTACAAGGCTTCAAGAATCTGCAAAAAAATTCATAAAAATCGACTAGTCGATTTTTAGTGGCCGGTTTCAGAAATTTCGACTCATATATTAAAAGTAACATGAAATTGTGTTAAAATTTTTGGCGACTAAACTATGAATTTATAGAGATTTATACTATTTTGTGTTGAATTTACAAACGAAAATAAAAAAATTGAATTTAAATTTTTGACACGCAGTTTTCACGCAATGACGAAACTTGTTTTAATTTTGTATTTCTGAAAATTAATATATTTCAACAGCAATAAAGTCAATGAAATGATAATTTATTGTTTTTCTTATAACGAAGAATGGAAATATAAAAAATTATTGGTAAAAAAATATTATTTATTATTTATAAATTATTATATTAACGACTATTAATCTTCTTTGTCATCATCGTCAACGATTTGTGTTTCATAAAGACGCGGAAAAAAATGTATTCATTGTAATACAAAAATTCATTTGTGATGCAAAAGTGAACTACTGTAGCATTTCATACAAGATACTGATAGGGGACCAGTATAATTTAATTGATTCGATAGTGATCAATTACCAAGTTTGGTCGGTAAAAAAAATTCAGGTATATGTTTGTCTGTCTTTCTATCTATCTGGGCTAATTTTCGAAACGGCTTAACCGATTTCGATGAAACTTGAGAAGCGATATGTAGGGTGTCCGGGGAAATGTGAGAAATATCCCAAATAAGAAGAAAATACGTGAAAAGAATACTACAAGTTCATATAAACTTTTTTGTATAGGCCTCTTCTTCGAAGATATGGGCTTCCAAAGAGCTGCAATAGAATCAAGTCTTTTACACATAAATATTGAGCCATCAGGTATATTTTAATTTTTTTAATACGATGTATAGTAGGTAAGACCTTACAAATTACTATGCAAGAAAGTGTTCTGAATTACTCACAGCTGTAGGGACGGAATAGCTGTGACACTCATGACCTCATATTTTTCGCCCTGTATGATAAGAACTTTGGACAACGTTTCTTAGATATCTTTAGCTATTTACCAAAATTAAGTACATTTCATTTATGTCGCCAATCTTTACCGTTTTCGAAAAAACGTCATTTAATTTACACTGTTACTCCCCTAATTTCTGTAGGATTGAATATGAAAAAGAGGAATTTTCCCCTGTCACCACAGATTTAATAAAAAGTTACACTAACTTCTTAGTTAAAAACTTTGTAAGAGGGTTCAACATGGGGTCCGTGAAGTCTGATATACTCGCAGGCACGACGAATTGAGGACTGCTGTACCCGCCACATTAACTCAGCATTGTTCCTTATTTGACCGCAATAAAACGTGATTCTCCATAAAAGTTCCTCCCTACTATCGACCGGAGTGGAATACAGTAAGGTTTTGAGGTGTCCCGACACATAAAAATCCAACAGCACTAGGCCGGGAGATCGAGGAGGCTAGGCATTAAGTCCTCCTCGACCTATCCAATTGTTTGGATAGATGTTATTCAGGTGCTCCCGCACAGCAACGCTGAAATGAGGTGATGCCTCAACGAGCATGTAGTAAATGTTTCGTCGGGTTTCAGGTGGTAAGTGCTCTACTCAATTATGAAAAACGTTCTGGAGGAACTCCAAATAAAGTTCTCCATTCAGTCGTACCAGCAATTCTAGTAGTTCTATTAAATAATTGCCAATGATTCCTGCCCAGACATTAATGCATTGGAACTGATGTTGATGGTACAAAACAATAGTTGCATGAGGATTTTCATCAGCCCATACACGTGAGTTGTGTAAATTTGTGATACTATTTTTGGTAAACCCTACTTCATCCGTCAAGAGAATATTGCTAATGAAGTTTACATTATTTCGTTGCTGATCCAATAACCAGTTCTCAAAGTGCATTCTAGGGGGAAAAATTTCAAGAATCAGTTCATGCACTTTTTTAAAAGATATGGATATAATAGCTGTTCTTAAATAACCTCATGTACTGTTGTTTTTGACGTATTAAACAGCGCTGATAATTTCTGACTGCTTGTTGAAGGAGTGTCATCTAAAGCACTTGAAACATTTTCCTCTAATTGCGGCGTACTTACTCTTCTTCTCCAACAAGAATCAGTAATTCTTTTCCCAAAATTTCCTAAAACTATGAATAAATTTAACAATATTACCTTATTAAATAGAATCGCCTACTATTCTTTAATTTTTTAAAATGTTTTCTGGTCTGGAAGAGTACGATTGGGATATATGTCGTGATATATCCTCCTGGCTTCCGAAGCATTGCAAGATGCAAGACCTAACATCAAATGCATATCTGCATCATATTCAATAGACGTGTATTCCATATTTAGAATTATTTCACAATTTCACCACGAATTCCAAAAATCAGTAAATGAATATCAAAGTAAATAATCATGTCAGCGATGTGAAAGTTGACAAGTTCTAAAATGAAGTATACCGGGTGTCAACGAACCTATTAGACAAGTCATAATTTCTAAAGTATTATGTGTATCAAAATGAGAATTGGTACAGGTAAATGTTATGTGAAGAGGAGAGTTTTCGCATATTTTCCCCTTTCCGGTCACTTCCGGTCTCACCGGAAATGGCCCCGGTTTTGAATTCTTAAATAGAACACCCTGTATATTTTAACATCTTTGGATTTCTGAGACAATTCTAGATCAGAATGTGATATTTTAAAAACTTTTTACGTCTACTTCATTTTTTTAGAGCCACTTTTAAAATTGCATCTAGGTGGCCATGATCGGACGCAAACTAATCTAACGGCCTTAGGTGATGTCAAAAAAATACAATCGCAAAGTTTTAGTGACTAGTATGAAAGACAGGAATTGGATTAAAAATTTAACAAAATTAATAAAAAACTAACAAAATAAACTAATAACTTAGACGACGCACTTAAAATATTTGAAAGTACAGTAGCTGAATTTGTTAAAAGTTTAGTGTAGTAAATGTTCAAAGTGCATTCCTTCTTTTTCACGACACATCTCAGCTCGTTCAATTGTTTCTCTCAGCACGTTTTGTAGCATTTGGGGCGTTATACTTCTAAATGCCCGTAAAATTCTTTCTTCTAATATTTCAAGAGTAGCTGGGGCTGCTCCATAGTAAACCCTTTCTTTAACATATCCCCAGACAAAGAAATCGAGCACAGTAAGATCTGGTGAGCGGGCTAGACATCGTACCGGACCATTGGTTGCAATAATTCGATTATTAAAATGCTCTATTAAATAATTAAGAACTTCTCTAGTATTGTGAGGCGGTGTTCCATCTTGTTGAAAGTAAATTCGCCGTAAAACTGCTTAAGGTATATCATTGAGATGATTTTCGATTTCATTTTGAAGAATACCTAAGTATCTAACTCCTGTTAAGTGACCTTGAAACAATATTGGCCCAGTTATTCTGTTTCCAACGATGCCAACCCAGACATTGACGCCAAATCTTTCTTGAAAATTGCCCTCTCTCATTTCATGTTGATTTTGTTGGGCCCAGTACCGAGTATTTTGCTTATTGAACATACCATTATTTGAAAATCGGGATTCGTCGGAAAATAGAATAAAATCAATAAAATTTGGGTTAACTGTATGATTTTGAAGCAGCCAATCACAAAACACTACCCGTCTATCGCCATCCTCAGTATACAAATGTTGATGTAACTGATATTTAAATGCTCGATATCCATGCTTTTTCAGTATTTTTCTTGCTGATTCATAACTTATCTGCAGTTCTTGACTAATTTTTCTTAATAAAATTGTTTTATCAACCTCAACCATAGCAAGTACGTTAATCTAAGTCTCTTCATTTATGATAAACCTCTGTTCCGCCTCTTGATTTCCTATTTGCCTAAAACGAGTCTCGACATACGGAAATTACTGATGGGCTGGATGTTGCCGATTCGGATATCTATGAGCATACAACTCGGCAGCATTCCTTGAATTTCTATGACACTCTCCAAATATTAATAACATATCCACTTTTTCACTTTAAGTATACATTATTTTAACGAAAATTTAAACTAAACTTAACGAAAATTAAGAAACTTTTACGTCTGTTCTTAGAGTGTATGTCACTGTCATTATCTACTTAAGTGAGTGCTTTGTTTTCCAAAGAAGACTTGATAAAAACAGTTGCAAATTATTATGCATCATGGCTGTCCATGGCGCACTTGTCATAAGTAAATAAATTATCCAGTATTTTGCTTAATAATATTTAATTTATGTTCTTATGTCTAATCCAATCGCAAATAAATTAGTACCGTTAGATTCGTCAAAGAATGCTTTTTTCGAAAAGTAGTTGTCAAAAAAGGGCCGCCATTTGAAAATTAATAGTTAGAAATGAAAACGTAATTTTGTCAACTTGTCTTATTCCTGTCTTTCACACTAGTAACTAAAACTTTGCGATTGTATTTTTTTGACATCACCTAAGGCCCTTAGATTAGTTTGCGTCCGATCATGGCCACCTAAATGCAATTTTAAAAGTGGCTCTAAAAAAATGAAGTAGACTTAAAAAGTTTTTAAAATGTCACATTCTGATCTAGAATTGTCTCAGAAATCCAAAAATGTTCAAATATACAGGGTGTTCTATTTAAAAATTCAAAACTGGGGCCATTTCCGGTGAAATCGGAAGTGGCCGGAAAGTGGAAAATATGCGAAAACTTTCCTCTTCATATACCATTTACCTGTACCAATTCTCATTTTGATACGCATAATACTCTAAAAATTATGACTTGTCTAATAGATTCATTGACACCCGGTATTTATTTCTTTCGTACCTAGCAACGTTGCAACAACAATACATTGTTTTTCGTACCGATGAAATAAAACGTACATTTTTTGTGAACCTAGGTCGAACCGCAATTCACAGAATTAGACGTTTTTAACTAAAGAGGGAAACTTTAATGTAAACTCTAATTTTGGATCCAATTTTTTTTTATCATAAGGTTGAAGGTTGAACATTTGATGGGAACAAAGATGTATCTTTTATCGAAGTACGCCAAATATATGATGTAAAAAATGACATGAATGAAGAGTACTTAATTTCTAGTCAATAGTTAAAGGTATGTAAAAAACGTTGTCCAAAGTTCTTAACATACACGGCATAAAAAAAAATGGGGTCATGAGTGTCACAGCTATATACTCCGTCTCTATAGCTGTGAGTAATTCACAATACTTCCTTGGAGAGTAGTTGGAAGGGTCTTACCTGATATACATCATATTAAAGAAAAATTAAATATACATGATGGTTTAATAATTATGTTTAAAAAAACTTGATTCCATTGCAGCTCTTTGGAAGCCCATATCTCCGAAGAGGAGGTTTATACGAAAAAAGTTGAAATGAACTTATAGTATTCTTTTCACGTGTTTTTTTTATATCTGGGAGATTTTCCATATTTTCCTGGACATGCTGTTTTTTCTGTATATCTGCACGGATTAATTTTCTAAACTGCTGAGGCGAAATCAGTGAAACTTTAAAGACATCAGGTGGAAGTTACCAGGAGAGATATAGATTGTTTTTTTTCTGTATATTTGTCTATCTGTCTGTCTTTACAAACTAATATTCGAAAGGGCTGAATTGATTTCGATAAAACTCTCCAGACACGAAGAGGATTTTCTCAGGTTGCATTTTTTAATATTTATTGATTAGAACAATTTTATTTAAGTTTCATGCGGAAGAAATCACAAGCAAAAACTAGTAATTAGTAAATAATAGATAAAATTTTTTACTAATAAATTTTTATATTTCCATTCTTCTTGTATCATTAATCGTTACAAGAAAAAATATCAATAAATTACCATTTCATTGAATTAATTGCTATTGAAAAATTTCCGTCATTGCATAAAATCAAAATTTAAAATAAAAATTTGATGCTGTTCGCATGTAAATTAAACATAATAAAACATAAATCTCTAAAATTTCATAGTTTAATCACTGACAATTTTAACATAGCTTGGTGTTACTTTTAACATACATCTATGTTACTTTTTACACACGATTTGTATTAAATTTAACGCATAATTTCTTACTGTGTACTTCTATTAGATTTAAATTTTAAACCGAAATTTAATAAAATTGATTGAATTCAAATTAATTTTAATTTAATTAATATTAAAATATTATTGAATAGTTAAAATTAAAAAAAAAAATCCATTAAGATAAATAAACAACTTAAATTTATGAAGCTGTCTAATAAAGCCATCTAATGTCCTCACTCGTATTCATATGCATAAATAATCCCTCGCGCTCAGTCTCACACCGGACCTTTTATCGTGTATGGGAGAAGACGCTTCGGAATGGTGTGGCCGCTTACAAAATGTATTAAAATAATCACCCCAACAATATATATAAAATTCAGGTTAAGTACTATAACATAACTGCCCCAATTTTTTTTCAGCTTTACAGCATCCAGCGGAACTTGGGGCCCACAGGAAGCGTATGGCAAAAAATAAATGTTGGTTTTTAATATTATGTAAAACATATATAAAAACCAGCTCTGTAAGTTGTAAAAGAATAAGCTTTTTATGTATCTTTTGCACCTGTTACCTGTGAAAGGGACCCCTTTTTAAGCTTGCAGTTACGAATGTATTGAAAAAATTTTAGCCTTATTGAAATAACATAGGTCTGGGTGCTCTGATATCTTACTCTATTACAAAAATAAGATTATAATTTTCCTTTGTATGACCTATTTGTTATTGTTAAATATATGTATTTAAACCAAAATTCTTTTATAAACATGACAAGAATATTTTTTTTAAAACTTCTTTTTTTTTTAATAGTATCCTTAGAATTGTACTTTCCCTCTCACGAAAATCGCTGATATCCCTGTCCATTTCCACTAATACATCCTCTTAATAATGTGATCATCGCCAGACCGAACAAAATTTTCTGCAAGAATTGTGAATTGATTCTTAGTGTACATGGTGTACAATTGTGATTTTATCCTTGTTTAGTTCCTAACCGGTAAATTTTCCCATTTTTACCTTTTAATATTTCCACCAATAGATTGTATCGACCATTTCTTGCTCTGTCCACATCCAGTACTGGATCCTCCACCTCACAAAAGAAAAAATTATTAGGAACCTTAAATTTTTTTTATAAAGTTCCTTTAGAGCGTGTTAATTTTTAACTGATTCTAAAAGAAGGAGGTTCTCAATTCGTCGACTATGTATGGTTTTTTTATGTATATACACCGATTACTCCGGAACGGCGGCACCGATTTCAATGAAATTTTTTACGTTATGTTCAGGAAGTTACTGCAGTGGTTCCATATTTTTTTGGACGAAATTAGTGCAGTAAAAAGATGGCGCCGACAATATGGCGGCCAAGAAAATTAATTTTTTCCGATTTTCTCCAAAATTAGTATGGGGAAATTTTCGGGGTCGTACACAACGAATCTAAAATTATTTTTAAAAAATTCAATATGGCGGATCCAATATGGCGGACAAAAAAATTTAATATTGTTCCATTTTCTCCAAAATTGGTGTGGGGGACTTTTCGAGGTAGCACAAAACAAATCCAAAATATTTTAAAAAAAATCAATATGGCTGATCCAATATGGCGGCCAAAAATTCACTTTTATCCAATTTTCTCCAAAATTGGTACCGGGGAGTTTTCGGAGTCACACATAACGAATCTAAATTTATTTCTAAAAAATTCAATGTGGCGGATTCAATACAGCGGAAGGAAAAATTAATTTTATCCAATTTTTTCGAAAATTGGTACAGAGGAGTTTTCGTGGTCGCATATAACGAATCTAAAATTATTTTTAAAAAATTTTGTTCTATTCTTTTAAAAATTGATATGGGGAAGTTTCTGGGATCGCACATTACGAATCTGAAATTATTTTTAAAAAAAATTTAATATGGCGGATCCAAGATGACGGATAAAAGATTCTACATCTCTCGATTTTGTCTAAAATCAGTATTGGGGGATTTTTATTCGTGTTAATTACGAATTTAAAATATTTTTTGAAAAATAATCTGGTGAATTCAATATGGCGTCCTAGATCTTTTACATTTTTCGATTTTCTCCTCTCTATTTCTCCAATACTGTTATGAGGGGTCCTTGCGGGTGTAAATTATAAATTTAAAAGTATTTTTTCAGGATTCAATATGGCGAAGCCCTTATAGCGGACTAAAAATTTTACATTTTTCGAGTTTGTTCAAAGGTGGGACTGAATCGCTTTTCAAGATGTAAATAGAGAACATAAAATTATTTTAAGGAAATCTAATATATCAGATGCAATGTGACGGTCTAGAAGTTTTAAATTTCCGGATTTCATCCATCATTGGTACAAGGGTGCTTTGAAGGGTTTAAATTTAAATTATATTAAGACGTTTCTTTTTGAAATTCAATATGGCGGATCCAATATGGTGGGTTGAAAATTTTACCTTATTCGCTTTCTTTCAGATTTGGTATTAAGGGGTTTTCGGGGATGTGTATTACGAATATCAAGTTACTTTTTTACATCTATTAGGTTGATAAGGTACAATATGAGGGACTGAAAATTTTTGATTTCCCGATTTTGTCTAAAAATGATATTGCGGTGTTCTTGGGGTGGACACAAACTCAATATGCAGTATAAAATATATCGAGCTAAAAAATTTTCATCTCAAGTTCTTTAAATATCGATATTGGAAGATTTATTACTACTCTTAAATTAATTTGAAATTTAAAATAGTGGATTTACTATGTCAGACTAAATATTTGTTTGACTCAATTTCACTGGTATTTGGAGAACTCTAAGGATCAAGGAAATTTTAGTGGTTCAATTTAGGGTGATTTACAACTGTTGATAAAATAGGTACTTTTTTGCCACCTTGAAATCATTGCGAAGTACACTAATCTCGATTAGTACTTAATTAAAATAATTTATGGATATCGTAATGAATCCGAAACTAAAAATCGAAAAATGAAATTTTTATAAAAAAAATTGAACCGACTTCTAAAAATGTGCCAAAAAGTGAAAAATTACCGTAAATTTTTATATGAAATCGAATTTTTTGAAATCGGTACCAAACTATTTCCAAATGAAATAAATAACTACTAATATATACAAATTATGGTAAGAGCAATTACAAATAAAGTATTTTTAATCTATTTATGTGAATTACATTTTGTCAGATATTAGTTTGGCGCCGAATTCAAAAATTTCAATTTCATATAAAAATATATAGTCACTTTTCACTTTTTAACATACTTTTAGAAGTTGGTTCGATTAAAAAAATATATATATTTCAATACATTTTATTGTCTGCTTAAAATTGCAGATCTGGTTGAAGAAACTACAATAAACCCAGGTTGGAGCTCATTCGCATTGATTGCTCAAATCAGAATAATCGTCTTCAGCATTATTGAAGGTTTTCGGGGGATTATTTACTATGTCAGTTAGAGTCTGCAGTTCCTCTTCAGCCATTAGCTATTCCATAAAGTCATTTGGCAAAGAAGATATTTCGAGCATACTTTATCAGTACTACACTTAATTTCTTCATGACATGCTCTATTCTTCTTTGGTTACATAAAGCGCAATCCTCCACATTATTTACTCGCCTAATTGCTTTTCAACCAAGAAATAAACATGTTTTTGTATCCTGATTTGCACGTTTCACCAATCCTTGCAGTTGGGTATGTGTTAGTTTCCTCTAAATAATTTGAAGATCCTGTCATATTGAACTAGCTTCTTCTTAGTAAATTTAGGGCTGTAACTCGAAGCATCAAATGAATTAAACATATTTATCAAAATATATTCAACCTCTTATACGCATTTGCTTTTAAAGGCCTGCGGCTATATAAACTTTGTCAAATGATCTTGGTACAGTAAGTATAAATTTGTAGTTGTGATCTGTTTGAGACTATTAATTCTACTTGATGTTTTCAGTTCATTCCTTAAAACATCATGGGCTTACCGGAAAGTCCTTTTTTGGCCACCTTCACACGAAATGAAAATGAGACATCAGTTTTTCGGTTGTAATATCCTATTTCTTCCACTATGACCGTTAGCTAGATGTGCGTCATGAATTAAAATAAAAAGTTCTTCAAATTGCACATAAAGCCATTACGTGCTATCTTTTTAATATTAGATAATGTTCTGTTTTTCACCAGTTGTGTTTTTACTCTCATTTACTTTTTTTAATAAACCGTAATATTTTCGTAAGTAAGAACCACTTTTACCTTTCTTACAATTCAGAATACCTAATAATTTGAAATTAAAACATTCAAATCTGTCAAACATTGTGAATTTTTATTAAAAAATGATACTATCGCGCAAAATATGTCTAGAAAGAATTAATTTTTATCAAATAAATAATTGTACGGAGAAGGACGGTATATATCATTTTCGAAACTTTTAGGTGGTATTGAAGTTATTATCAAAGATAGAGTGTTGAGGTTTTCACTTTAGTGTCCTACTCTTTAATGAAAGATTCCGGTGTCAAATTTGTCATGGTTCTCTTGGTTTTAACCTACAGGGTAATTTTGAAAATCTTCATTTTTTCACTCTGTGTTAATTTATCGAAATGACAAACACTGATTTTTTAAAAAGTTTATTGGCGTAGTCGGTTTGATTCTAAAAAGTTTAGTTTTTGAGATATTAACCAAACTTTTGATTTTTTAAATAGAAGACTCTGTATATTATTTTAGATATTGATTAATAATAATTTAGGCTTTTCAAAAATATATAATGTGTTTATTTTAATTTTAAAAACAAGCACAGAATTCGATATTTTCAATAATTTACTTTATTTGTAACATTTGTCACGGTTAAAAATTTATCTTAAATTTACTATGGTTAATTTGGTTAATTTTACCTTCTTTTGGCTAATATTCACGTTTTGGGCAGCGCTAATCATTGTTATTAAGCATTTCTCATTTCTCCTTTGTATAACAGCCTAATATTCGTTGCATTTTTTGAGTCCTATTGCTTTTCGAGCCATTCCCAATTTTACTCCCTTGCAAATTTTCTTCCCAACTTAATTATTTTCTTTATCTTTCAGTAATTTGCCTATAAGAAATACAGCCTAATTAAAATCGTTTCATAACTTGTATTTTTAGGTCGGCTACTTCACTGTTTATGTTGTTTATATTTAAATAGAATGTTATTATTTACCTTTTTATAAGATATCATTCCTTTTTGTGTGCTGATCAATTTACATTCTTTTAAGCCGTTGCTTGTTGGGTTGCTATTTCTGTGGTAATTTTTGGGAGCAAATTTGGGTGAATAACTAATACCGTGTTGTTAATGGCTGAGGGAAAATTCTTATTTCCTAGAGTAGGAATCGACAATGAAGTCCTATTTAATTTTGAGTCGGAAATGTCAACGACTTATTAGTTAGCAATGCCGTTTGAGCCCACTATTTTGAGCTGTCATTTCTTTTGTGGAATTGCTACTGGTTTAAGGTCCCTTTTGTCTCGCGCCCTATGTTGAGGGAAAAAGAAGCTCGTACAGCGCAGGTTTCAGGTTTTCTATAAAATGGCGAGAATTTTCCTGCGAAATTTTGTATTTCGGAGCCGAGAAATTTCCATCCTGATTTGTTGCCGCCATCCTGCGGATTTTGATGGAAAATTTCATTTTAGGTACCTCGATAGCGTTGTAGTGATTTGTGTGATTTAGTATTTTTTTGGGCTAGCTATCGAGGTACACCCTGGAAAGAGGGTTTTTGTCGGCCCTTGGCATTATCTCAGGAATCAGTCTGACCCCCAGAAAATCGGGTAAGGAACTTTAAACTATTTACTGCTAAAACGACCCTACTTAGTTTTTTTAAATATTAAAAGATTTCAGCTCAAAATTGATTATTACGAGTACATTTTAAGCCTATTTTAAGACTAACTGTAGTACCATGTGTAATCTTATTAAGTTGTATTTTTGGGATTAAGGGCCGATTATATATCTTTTTGTAAAATTTAGTTCAGCAATTTTTTATGATTTTTGTTTTTTTTTTTGTAATATTTGCTGCCATGCAGTGCCTAAATGGTATAATTTGTCATCAGAAACAGTTAATTTTGAGAGTAATTTTATCATCATTTGTAATGTGTACCATATTTTGCATTATTTTTGCCTCCTGGACGTATCACGATGTCCATATTTTTTTAGACAAATTTATTTGTTATTAGATATATTTCAATATCTTGTCTGTATATTTTCTTTGGGCCCCATTTCGTGTTTTAGCTTAACAGTTCTTTTGCATCGTGATATGTCCATGGCCTCGTAACTTACAGTTGGCTCCAGTAAAATTTTTTTTTTTTATATATTGACTATAATATTTAGGTACTAGAAACTGTAGATTTTGCAAACTTATTTATTATTTAAATGACAATGTAAAGTAATACATCCTGACTTTTTCACTTTTTTCCTGGTTTGATTGTGCCGAAGCAGCTGCAGACTTCCATGTCAATTTTTGGGATTTGAGATGGAAAGTCGAAGACAATCCCGGTAATTTTATTGAGGTAATTGTGTACCATATCTTTTGCCAGGTTGGCGTTATGGTTTTCTTGTGTTATCGGGATAAACCTGAAGACAGGGTTTTGGCAGTGTGCACGCGTCAACAAAGGAATCAGACCCCATAAGATCGGGGTCCACCCCTGGAGATACAACTCAAATCCACCCTTCGGGGTCAAGTAAACATCAAGTCCACCCCTAGGGACACAACTCTGGTCCACCCTTCGGGGTCATGTAAACAACGTGTCCACCCCTTGGGATACACAAATCAGATCCACCTTTTAGGTTCAAGGGAAACATCATCTCCACCCTTAGGGATATAAGCCAGTCCACCCTCTGGCTAAATTCCAGAATAGAAGGACTTCTCACATCAACAAAAACTTAGAGTATCAATATAAGCATTTCTTTATTTTTAACATCGATGAGTTTCATTTATCCCACCGCTTCTTGTGTTCATTTAATTTAATTATTTTTATTTTTATTATTTCGGTGCAGCAAGCTATAGAACTAGGTTGGACGCTAGGCCCGAATAACAACATGGGGGGTTTCCGAGTTTACCCGGCTGAAACGTTGGCGCCTAAAATAATTACCCACTCCTACTCTGCAGCATAGGGGCTAGCTCAGCACTTGCTAACTGGTGCCGCCTCTAGCTTCCAACCCTGCTCTGCTCGCTCAAGACAGCCTTTCTATCTTTTTTTGCGCCTACAAATAAATACCAATGTAACACATTAATCCATGGCCAGTTTATCAGAAACAAAAGGCACAAGTCCAAAACTTCACAGTTTTGTCAGATTGTCATTATTTATGGAACATTTTTGTTATGTAGGATTTTTAATTTTACTTTTTATTTATTTTGCATTTACAATGGCAGTTTATGATAATTATGAAAAGTATGATATGTTAATATATTTTATACAGAGCAATGAAAGTTCTCAAGAAGCTTCTGAATTATATTTCAATAGGTAATGTATTTAAAGCGTTATTATTAGTATAAATCCTTATATCTGGCGATCATTTTTGTTCATGTTAGGTATCCAGAAAGAAGGCAACCTTTTTTAGACATATTTGCTAGTTTAAAAAGGCCTCTAGTTAAACAAGGATATTTTCTTCAGCCGCGTCTCAAAACATACGTCAACGAAGACAGGGAGAGAAAAGAAATAAATGTGTTATTTTTTGCAGCAGCAACAACTTCATCGTCCTGTAGAAAAATAGAGAAAAATAATTTTGATCATCCATATAAATTTAATATAGTGCAAAATCTACACCTCGGAGATGATGAACGCCGAGTAACGTTTTGTCAATGATATTTAGAACAAATCCGCATCAACGAATCTTTTGGCAGATTTATCATCTGGTCTGTCAAATGTTAATTTTTAAATGCGGGAATTGTTAGTCGTCACAACACGAGGTATTAGTCTGCTGGAAATCACCATTTAATTTTCAAAAGGGCACAAGAATTATGCTTCGGGATTGGCGTCTCGTGTTTTATTTTGGGCTGACGCATAGCCTACAGGATGTATCAAAAAGGTTTCACAGCACGTAGGTACTTAGAAATCATGGAGGAAATTTTTACAGAATTGTTTGAAAATGTTCCATTGACCAATTTCAATTCCATTTATCTTCAACAAGACGTTACCTCGAGCCACAACTTTAGGCTGTTAAGGCTATTTCTGGACAATAACTTTCTCTATATAATATAATAACCGCTCTATTATCGACGGTATATTTATTATTAGACAGCTGGTTGAAAAATCTATCGAATACGATAAACCGCTCTTCATTTGTTTTGTGGACTTTACACAAGCGTTCGTCCGAGTCAAACTGGAACACATAACAGAACTACTGCGAAGAAAACAAGTAGACGAAGCAATCATACGCACAATATACGAACTGAATTCCAAAAACACCATGGTAATTAAAACAAATAACATTCTAACAGAGGAAATCCCACTATCCATAGGAATAAGACAGGGTGATAGCCTAAGTCCAACATTTTTCAATGTAATTATGGACGAAATCATTCATGAGGTAAAAAGTACAAATATTGGGTACCCAATGGGACACAATACCGTTCAGGTTATAAGCTTGGCAGACGATGTTGCCTTGACAGCAGATAGCGAGGACAACTTACAAAGAATGCTTTTCCATCTCAATCGAACAGCCAAACAGTATAATATGAAGATATCTGTGGAGAAAACCAAAGCTATGGTAATAACAAAAGAACCAGTAAGATGCAAACTAATGGTTGATGACAAACATATCGAACTATTTGGGAAGTTTAAATACCTGGGAGCACATATAACAAGTAACAGAGCAGTAACGGAAGAAGTACGCACACAAGTCAACAAAGCTGCCATGTTATCAGGCCAACTAAGAGACATAATCTGGAACAACAAACATAATAAATAAACAATGACGGTTGAGAGCAAAGCAAGAATTTACAAGGTCTGTGTATGACCGATACTGACCTACGGCGCAGAAACAAGAAATGAAACAACAAAGACAAAACAAATTATGAGAACCACAGAAATGAAAACGCTGAGAATGATCACGGGAACAAGTTTAAGAGAGAGAATAAGAAACTCAAAAATATGCGAGGACAGTGGAATGGGGGATGTTGTGAAGTGGGTTCGAAACCGTCGTAGTCAGTGGAGAAATCACGTGGAACGAATGGATGATAACAAACTAGCAAAAACCGTGATAAAAGAGAAACCAAACACCAAACGGCCACCTGGACGGCCCCCTAAAAGATGGAGAGACAGCTGGATTTCGACCTCAAACGAGGATCGATGAGGCATTGTGTAGATAACAGAACTTGGTTCTACCTAGAAGAACAAGAAGAAGAAGAACTTTCCTCAAAGACTCATAAGTACCAACTAGTCAGTGAGACGTCTTTCTCGATCTCCCGATCTTTCCGTTGGGGATTTTTCTAATGGGATTTTATGCCAAATCAAGTATATAAGACACGACATGAATCTATAACGAAACTTCGTGAGGTAGTTGCTTTGGCCTTTCACACTTTTCATGTTATACCTGATTCTTTCAAATACAATTAGAAGAATAACAAAACTGTACCGATATTGCCTTCGAGAAAACGGCCGTCATTTGCAAACCATCTTTAAAAAAAAAACTCTTTTTTGTATTTTTGTTTATTTTTGTTATATTAGTTTTATGGAACAATGTTGTTCTTGTTTCTTTGCAATCAATTTTCAATATTCTACTTTTATAATAATGGAGTTGTTTAAAGTAAAAAATGTAATAGTAATTAAATGTTTACAAACAAAAATATAGAAAAACCTTAAAATTAATATTTAAAGTATTTAATCTTCGGTATAATTATTATTGTCAAAATTCTGCATTTGTTTTTTATAAATTGACCATGGCCTACTATTACAAATAAAGGAAATTACTGAAAATATCGAATTCTGACTTTGTTTTCCAAAATAAAATAACACATTACATGTTTTTGAAAAGCTTGAACTATATCTAATCAATATCTAAAATAATATACAGGAGGTCCTATTTAAAAAATCAAAAATTTGGTTAATATCTTAAAAACTAAAATGCGCCACTGAACTCTACATAAAAAACTCTATAAAAATTAGTTTTTACCTTTTTGGTAAATTAACGCGTAACGGAAAAACCAAGATTTTCAAAATAATCCTGGTTTTCAATACCTAGACCTGGGCGCTTTAGAACCCACCACTACTTACGAGTAGTGCTGAATATAATAATTTTTGTAACATTACCGGCAGTTATACAAATTCAACGGATTAATCACATTTACCGTAATGTTATCGCAGTCCACAGTTTTTAACACCTGGCACTTTGAACAAAAAAAGTCAAAATTTGTGAGTACTAATTTCATCGACATACCACCCTCAAATCAATATTATCCCCGCCCCTTGTACGTCATACGAAAATAAATAAAAAGAATCTGGTAGAGTAGGATCAATATTATACACAGCATTATCGAAAAAATACTGCTAAATAGTTATTTTTAATCTAGACGTTATTCTTTCAATTAAGAATTTCATAAATATTTATCATTATTGCAATTATCTATGACTAATAATTAATAATAAACACCATTCCTTTACCAATAAAGAGGCGGCCTGGAATCTACATTGTGAGAAACAAAACCAGTTGGTTATCCGAGACTACTCTGTCACTCTTAAACTTTCTAGGTCATAAACTTTTTCTATTAAAACCTTAAAATAATTAGATCAATGCCGTTTTGATGTCAGAACAGAATAAATAAAAGTTCATTTTTCATAAATAATTAAACTGAAAAAGACCTATATTAGAGTTTTTTGTATGTATAAC
Source organism: Diaprepes abbreviatus (assembly GCA_034092305.1). NCBI lineage: Eukaryota > Metazoa > Arthropoda > Insecta > Coleoptera > Curculionidae > Diaprepes > Diaprepes abbreviatus. The sequence continues at coordinate 13,935,856 of JASJET010000122.1, forward strand.
GGTACCCTTCTAAGCATTATCCGATTTTAATATCATTATTTTTTCCAACGTTCTGGCATTTTTCGGCTTTGTCCTAGCAATAAGTATTTATTTGAGTAAACTTTTCAGGCAAATAGTACTTGGCTAGTAATTGTTCGAGGAAAACACGTGTTGAATTGTAAAGGGAGTTAATAATAAATGGATATATTAATATTATGTGGAAGGTAAAGAGGTAATTACAGCAAAAAGTTTCCATTACATTTTAGCAGGGATATCGAGTAATAATAAAGTAATTATTTTAATCGATATTTTACTTCATTACTCTTGCTACATTCCTTCAGTCAAGTCGTTTTGTTGTACATTTACCCTCTCTTAAGTTTAAGACTAATTTAAAAATCAATCTACAGTTTAAGAAATTAATGTATTGTAATAATTTTAGGATAAGAAGTATTTTCGCAAAATAAAAATTATCCGGAATACAATAAACCAGATAGTCGTTCCATACTTTTATATTGAATAAATTTATTTCAAATACGGTGCATACTAGGATTACTAAACTCATCAAGCATTAAAATTTGCAAATCCGCGTGCTTAGGGAGGTAGAATTGCTGTCTATGTTAAATAAAAAAATATAAGGTCATAATGAAAATCAATATTTTATGTAGTTTAAGTCTTAATTTATACTATCGTCGAATTTGATTAACTTTACCGTGTAAATTTTTGAGAATTCAGTTTTCAAAAATGTAAAAATTTATACAGCCACATGGGAAATTAAGATCTTGACACTTCACTTTGAATTATAGTACTGTTAATCGATTAGATGAGTTTAGAAAAAATTAAAAGTCAACTTTTTGAAACATACAGATTTATTTTTTTGCCATAAAATATTTGGCTTACCGTGGGGTTTAATATTTGTTTATATTTATACAAAAAAGTTAAAAAATTTAAGATGAACATGCATTAAAATGGGGTCGAAACGTTTGGCAAAGTTGCATGAGCGCGCACTTCAGATCCTTGAATACATTCAATATGAAAACTGTGACCCATTAATATTTTGAAATAATTCAAATTAATCAGTTATTCTGAGTTATATATATATATATATATATATATATATATATATATATATATATATATATATATATATATATATATACTGGGTGTCAACGAATCTATTAGACAAGTCATAATTTCTAGAGTATTATGTGTATCAAAATGAGAATTGATACAGGTAAATGTTATGTGAAGAAATGAGTTTTCGCATATTTTCCACTTTCCGATCACTTCCGGTTTCACCGGAAATGGCCCCGGTTTTGAATTCTTAAATAGAACATCCTGTATATTTTAACATCTTTGGATTTCAGAGAGAATTCTAGATCAGAATGTGACATTTTAAAAACTTTTTACGTCTATTTCATTTTTTTAGAGCCACTTTTAAAATTGCATCTAGCGCAAAGTTTTAGTGACTAGTATGAAAGACAGGAATTGGATTAAAAATCAAACAAAATTAACAAAAAACTAACAAAATAAACTAATAACTTAGACGACGCACTTAAAATATTTGAAAGTACAGTAGCTGAATTTGTTAAAAAGTTTAGTGTAGTAAATGTTCAAAGTGCATTCCTTCTTTTTCACGACACATTTCAGCTCGTTCTCTCAACCCGTTTTGTAGCATTTGGGGCGTTATACTTCTAAATGCCCGTAAAATTATTTCTTCTAATATTTCAAGAGTAGCTGGGGCTGCTCCATAGTAGATCCTTTCTTTAACATATCCCCAGACAAAGAAATCGAGCGCAGTAAGATCCGGTGAGCGGGCTGGCCACCGTACCGGACCATTGGTTGCAATAATTCGATTATTAAAATGCTCTATTAAATAATTAAGAACTTCTCTAGTATTGTGAGGCGGTGCTCCATCTTGTTGAAAGTAAATTCGCCGTAAAACTGCTAAAGGTATATCATTGAGATGATTTTCGATTTCATTTTGAAGAAAACCTAAGTATCTAACCCCTTTTAACTGACCTTGAGACAATATTGGCCCAATTATTCTGTTTCGAACGATACCAGCCCAGACATCAACGCCAAATCTTTCTTGAAAATTGCCCTCTCTCATTTCATGTTGATTTTGTTGGGCCTAGTACCGAGTATTTTGCTTATTGAACATACCATTATTTGTAAATCGGGATTCGTCGGAAAATAGAATAAAATTGATAAAATTTGGGTTAACTGTATGATTTTGAAGCAGCCAATCACAAAACACTACCCGTGTATCGCCATCCTCAGTATACAAATGTTGATGTAACTGATATTTAAATGCTCGATATCCATGCTTTTTCAGTATTTTTCTTGCTGATTCATAACTTATCTACAGTTCTTGACTAATTTTTCTTAACTAAACTGTTTTATTAACCTCAACCACAGCAAGTACCTTAATCTCAGGCTCTTCATTTATGATAAACCTCTGTTCCGCCTCTCGATTTCTTATTTGCCTAAAACGAATCTCGACATACGGAAAATACTGATGGGCTGGATGTTGCCGATTCGGATATTTATGAGCATACAACTCGGCAGCATTCCTTGAATTTCTATGACACTTTCCAAATATTAATAACATATCCACTTTTTCACTTTGAGTATACATTATTTTAACGAAAATTTAAACTAAACTTAACGAAAATTAAGAAACTTTTGCGTCTGTTCTTAGAGCGTATGTCACTGTCATTATCTACTTAAGTGAGTGCTTTGTTTTCCAAAGAAGACTTGATAAAAACAGTTGCAAATTATTATGCATCATGGCTGTCCATGGCGCACTTGTCATAAGTAAATAAATTATCCAGTAATTTGCTTAATAATATTTAATTTCTGTTCTTATGTCTAATCCAATCGCAAATAAATTAGTATCGTTAGATTCGTCAAAGAATGCTTTTTTCGAAAAGTAGTTGTCAAAAAGGGGTCGCCATTTGAAAATTAATAGTTAGAAATGAAAACGTAATTTTGTCAACTTGTCTTATTCCTGTCTTTCATACTAGTAACTAAAAGTTTGCGATTGTATTTTTTTGACATCACCTAAGGCCCTTAGATTAGTTTGCGTCCGATCATGGCCACCTAGATGCAATTTTAAAAGTGGCTCTAAAAAAATGAAGTAGACGTAAAAAGTTTTTAAAATGTCACATTTTAATCTAGAATTGTCTCAGAAATCCAAATATGTTAAAATATACAGGGTATTCTGTTTAAGAATTCAAAACCGGGGCCATTTCTGGTGAAACCGGAAGTGACCGGAAAGTGGAAAATATGCGAAAACTCTCCTCTTCACATAGCATTTATCTGTACCAATTCTCATTTTGATACACATAATACTCTAGAAATTATGACTTGTCTAATAGATTCGTTGACACCCGGTATATAATAAATGTTTTTATTTCTAAATATTCAACTACATATTGCATGAGATTAATTAAAAAAAATAATAATTGCCAATATTTAGAAAAAGTCGAACTTCAGATGAGGCATCGTGATGAGCTTCCCTGATCATATTCAACCCATGAGTTATTAATATTTGTGTTACTCTATACTGATTACATGGCTCACGTTAGGCGAAGATGATAAGGAAATTAAAATAAAAGTTGTTATATAAAAACAGAAAAATTAAGATAGATACAGAAGAAATGATCAGCGCTTACTCATTAAAAATTTAATATAATTTATTTTAAAGGCAGATTGTAAAAGCTCTTTTAATTTATCGGGCAAAGAATTGTAAAATTTGGTAATGTTATATGAAAAGCTACGTTCAAATACTGCAGTTCGATGATACGGCGGTGTCAGTGTACCTCTAAATGTAATATTAATATTATGAATATGAGTTCTATATACAATACGTTTATATAAATATGTGGGACATTTTAGAGAGATAATTTTGATAAAGAAAACATGCAAGATGTAAATCTCCTCGCTCCTCCATGTTTAACCAGCCGGACTCAGTCAGTTTATGTGAAATATGTTAGTATTTTCTCACTCCATGGATAAGTTTCAAGCAAGAATTTTGAATAAGTTGAATTCTATGTTTATCCACAGCAGTAAGACATTTACTATAAATAGTGTTTCCATGGTTAAACACGGAGAGCACCAAAGAGTCACACAATAGGGTCTTCACATCTGGTGACAAAAAATAGCGATTATGACAATATTTTTAATTTCACAAAAGCCCTCTGTATACAATTAGATACATGGACACTAAATTTTAAAGAACTGTCAGCAATAACACCTAAATTACGCACATTTTCTTTTATCCGCAACACTGTGTTATCTATCTCTACATTAATCAAACCTTTCAGATATTCCATATCTGCTCTACGGACAACGACCATTATACAACATTTTTTAGGATTTACTATAAGAGAGTGTTCCAATGACAGTTTGCTTAACAAACTTAATTCTCTACTTATAGCCTTACAGCCCTCAACGGCATCAACTCTATCAAATGATAAATAAACATATATATATATATATATATATATATATATATATATATATATATATATATTGCCAGGAACCCACACGCAACCGTTCCTTATTCAGACGTCATGTAATTGGTCAGCATGGGGAGTGATGGACACCTCTCAGCCGGGCTTTCTCAGAGACCTGAGTAGCCACGCGTTCCAATTCCAAGATGCTCTAGGCAACTGAGACGATACAAAGTCTTCGGCGGCTCGTTCTTTATGTATAAGTGAAGAAGGGGCACGTTCACCAGGACTTCAAGAGTCCTAATGGTAGCAGTCCTCATCACACTCAATATTCCCAATCAGGCCATTCTTTAAACTTTTATAAGTTGAAGGCTGTGTTTGCGTTTTGTTGTACTATGCCATCATACACCGGCGTGCGTTATCATAGGATGGATCACCATAGTGTATATTTAGGTGTCAGTCTCCATAGTCAAACATTAAAACCATTCTAAATTAACAGCAGAGTGTTTAAACTGACAATAGTAACAATAAGTCAAGCAAGTTTTAATCCTAAAAATACAAGCATAAAAAATATTTTATTTTATTATTGAACCAGCAAAAATGGAGGATTTTATTTGTTTCCAGGATACAACTATTTCTTTTATATATTTCAAGCTCTTATCTTTAATATCTCTATATAAGCATTTATTGGTTGACATTTGAAATTATGAAAATATCATAAGCAAAATAAAACCGGCTAACTAGACAATCTATTTTTCAGGACAATTAGATTAGTTTTAAACCTTATTAGTGAATCTGGCTGCAAGTGTTAAGGAAACTATTGGACTAAGGTAGGCTGAGATAAATGCTCAAATTATAGCGTCAAGAATATACGCTAGAATTTTATACAGATCTTTTAGAGACACCCAGTATGTTGAAAACCATATCAAAATATATTTAGTTGCTTTCTAGATTAGCCTGGATTTACGTACAGATGCGGACAAAAAAATTAATTTAAATCATTTTTTTATTTGAGGTTCTATTTGTCTTTTATAAATAAGTGAATTTAATTAATTTTTTGTCAATCAATTATATATGATTTATAAACTTTCCATAAATGATTTCAGATTGAAAAACACTTATAAAAGTGTACGTTGATGTATTTATACAAATCGAACTTAGCAATTTATAACTTACCATTTAGGAATTCTGCGGTTAGCGGAAATGTGCGGTCCAGTGAAACGAGGGAAGTAATACTTCCCTAATCTCTTTCTTGCCAGTTGTCGCACTCTCGGGTATAACATCATTAAAATAACGTAGATATTTCGATACTTCTTTACCAGATTATTTTATGGGAGTAATTTTAATATAAACATAAAAGTAATATCGTATATGTTACCAACGACACTGATATTATGTTTATAGTGAACATGACGGGATTACTATGCAAAAAATATTTTTATGTTGTAAAGATTCTAATCCTCCTGCTCAATTCGATTTCTTGGTTCTATTTACCCAGTTTTATTTCATGACCTAGGTAGACATACTCTGCTACTTTCTCAATTTTATTGTTTGCAACGTAAATTGATGTTTCATTTGGAGTCAGAACTTTAGTCTTTGTTAGATTCACAGTCAACCCAACTTTTTCTGAAGCTGTTTTCAGTTCTTGGATCATCCCTGTAGATCGTGTAAGCTGTTAACGTCATCTGCAAATCGGAGGTGGCTTAGGTATCTTCCATCTACGTTTAGGCCTTATTTTCCAATTCAGCTGAAAACATCCTCTAATGCCAGCGTAAAAAGTTTCGGCGAGATAGTGTCTCCTTGTCTCATCCCCCGTTGTAAATCTATGTTATCAGTTGTTAGCTCGTCATTAATACTAACTTGTATTGAAGCCTTTTCATATACGTAATTAAGAAGGTCTCGGTATCTCGAATCTATTCTAGGCTTGTTCATAGCTTGAAATATGGCCCATAGTTCTACAGAATCAAATGCGTTGTTATAGTCGATAAAAACCAAATGAAATGGGACACTATATTTATTGCATTCCTCAATTAGAATTGTGATGTTCTGTATTTGCTCAATGATACTGTAACCTATACGAAACCCAGCTTGTTCCGGTGGTTGACAATCATCGAATTTGTTTGTGAGCCTTATGGTTATAATTTTTATTAATACTTCATATGGATACAGGAGCGGACTTATTGGGCGATAGATTTTTAATTTTTAATTTGTCTCCTTTTTTGTATAAATGAATAACCTGAACCTTCAACCAATCATCGGGGACTTTGCTGCTTTGTAAATATTTATTTAAATGGATTTCCATGGATTTCACCTACCTAGTTGTATCGTCTCTCGGGTGATTCCATCTAGTCCGATATCTCGGGCTTTTTTCATTTGGGATATGGCTAAATTTACTTCCTCCATTGTAATATCCGGAATTTCTTCCGAGTCACTGTTGATAAGGTTTTTAGACACTTCGACATTATCTGGTTTTGGATTTACTGGAGAGTATAACTTTACACATGAGTTTTTTATTATATCGCTTATTTCGGTTTTGTCACTTTTTGTTTCTCCCCGCGTATTTTTCAACTGCCTTATTTCAGTTCTTTCCATTTTTTAAGGATTTAAAATAATTAACTAGCGATTCCAAAATTATTAAAACCCTGAATTCAAAATCTATAAAAGTTAATTTGGGGTGCATCCAATCTCAAAGTAATTTTAGGCAGCCAAATACAAATCTGGTTTTACGAGATAACCAATTTGTGGTGATAAAAGCTATACGCTAAATATTCACAAAAGCATAATCGTACATCTTCATATATCAACAGATTGAAATAGTTTCCTACCATTTTCATATTCTACCATTGTATCTCAAGAATGTGGTTTAGTCATAGATATAAAAGTTTATAGACTGCGAATTCTATAGAAGCAGGTTGCTCTAATTTAGAACGAGAAAGAGCAAGAGGAATTTGGAGGTATAGTGCTTAACTTCTCTCATAGGAAAAAAGGTATTTCTCGTTAAATTACAAGCCAGAATTTTCAAACTTCAAATATTGTAGACAAAAGAGACACAAATTTAATCGATTTTAACCTTTCCAGATTTAAAACACTCCACAAGATCACGAGCCAGAGTTTCCTATCTTCAAATAATATAGAAAAGAGAAAAATTTATACCTGCAAGTCAAATCGAATTAAATAACTCCAAGTTTAAAATACTCCTTCTTGATTATAATTTCCTAATATCTCAGAATGTAAAATTCAAATAAAAGTGAAGATGACTCTAATTTTTGTAATTATTTGCTTAAGATTTTCAGAATTGATCATTTTTAGCATAATCCTCTCTCTCTCTCTCTCTCTCTATATATATATATATATATATATATATATATATATATATATATATATATATATATATATATATATTTAAAATTATGATATAATTTTAATCTTCCAACCTATTGAAAGCAGGGGCCTAAACTTCATTTAAGGAATCGTAGTATGTAAGGAAAAAGAGAAAAAAAGATTAAATAATGACAGTTACGAAACAATTTTCACCAAAAAACTTAACAGTTGATTGCACAAAGCCTCTTTTCATGTTAGTAATTTGACTAAAGTCCTGAGTAAATCTTGCCAAATTCTTTTTATTTATAATATATTTAATTATTGGTAAAAATGTTTTGAATAATATAAATGATATAATAAATTGCTATTACAACAATCTAAAACCTAATTATCTTGTTCTGTTAGACGTTAGGTGTGAGACTGTGATAACAAAAAATTATAAGGAAGAAATAGCACTGGCCGTTGTTTTATTAATGGTTCTTTTGATTATCTTTTTTACCGGAGAAGTAAAAAAGCGACTTTGAGAACAAAAAAAGATTAGCTTTCACGGACTCCTTGTGATATTTTTAACCTTTATGATATTTTAGGTTGTAAGGCAGGGTTTTTGTATCAAAGGCTCTAATAATTTCCTTTTTATTTTTGATAAAATAAATGAAAGACAGAGTGGTCCAAAGTTCTAAATTTGATCAATAAATTAAATGATATGGTAAATGATTAAAGAAATATAACTGACATATCTTCAGAATACATTGTCCAAATTTGTCTATGAAATACAAAAATTGGTGAAATTTGAATTTTTTAATACAACTGGTGAATTTTGAATGAAGTAAATTAAATCTATCATAAATCTTACTACAAATTTTACTTACATGCTTCAGAGCTTTATCTGATTTAGTATTCCAAGCTCCCTCATATTTTCATCGATCCCAATGAAACAAAATGAGAGCGAGACGAGAGTACTACAAACGAAATATCGTAAGTAAAAATACCTTTCAAGATATTTTTTAAATATACCTGCCATACAATAGGTTCTAAATGTCCCTTTTCCTTTGTTTTATTGGCTTATGAGCTGTCTATATATCCAACTGATTCGAATGGATTATTCTACTGCATTTCAAACTTTGTGTTCGATTATAAATACACTTCGGAGATTTTAAACATATTCCAAAATCAAATACTACTTGAAAATTTATTCATGTAAGCATAATGTGATATTTAACAGCACTAAAATAATTTAATACATTCTTCAAGTCGCAACCAAAAAGTTTACAATAAGCCACAACAAGAAATTCAGGAAATCAATGCCTTTGCAAGCGTAGAAAATAATCCTTTGGCTTTGTGTCATCGGCTTGAAAATGAAACAGGAGTGCCAAAAGCTAGAGGTCAGGAAATATTAAAGAAATATAAATTTAAACCGTTCAAAATTTAAGCTCGTACACAATTTGCCTTGTGGAGACGTATGACGAAGTGTCATTTTCTGTAACTGGTATTTGCAAAATTTAAACAGAGATAGATATTTTTACACAAAAATTGTATGGTCTGACGAAGTTTTTATTCACAGTGCAGGTATATTAAATAAACAGAACAACAGATACTGATCACAAAAAAACCATAACATTATATTTCCTCTCCAACGACACGGGAGATTCGGGTTCAGCGTCTCTGAGTTTATTATTGGATCTATAATTAAATCACATATATGAAGAAAATCTCACCGCAGATCGTTATTTACAAATACTGGAAAATATGATATCAAAAGTTCGTGAAAATGTACATTTAAATCAGCTAAATAGTATATTCTTGCAACCTTATTGGAAAATAAAATTCCAGGGCGCTAGTTTGGTACACAAGGTCCTATAGGATGACCCGCTAGATCCCCGAATCTGTCTGTAATGGATTTTTTCTTAAGGGCTATCTAGAAAATAAAATTTATAATACTCAACATCATACGATGCAGGATCTAAGAAACGCCACAGAAAGGGAATTCAGAAATTTAGCGGGTCGACCCCTTGTTTTACACAATGCTTTATGCAGAGTAAGAAAAGTATACCAGTGCTTTATTCAACATAATGGTTTACAATTTGAACAATACCTTCAATTTTTGTTATTCTTAATAATTATTCTTATAATGTGTAATTTAATAATAATTGAATATATAATAAAATGTTTTCTATAATATCAATAAGTGTTGCCTATTGATTATACATTTGGCAAGGTATTGTATGTAAATTAAAAAGTATAGTGGTTTAAACGAAAAAAGAATTATTAAGTATTATCTATCATTGAAAAGTCTTTAGTAAGCGAAATGCGGTGGTCTATGAATATATGGAGTGTTTCATTAAGAAAAACACGTTTGATTTATATCTCATAAACAGTAGTACCTAGAGAGAAACTAACAATGCCACTAAATTTTAAGTGAAAAACTTTATTTGGGTGGATATTTGCCTTTTCGATAACTAAAAAGATAACCGAAATACGAGGAGTGTCTCAAAATAGCCAATTTTTTTTAAAAAAAACCTCTATTTAATTAAGAGTGCTGTGAAGTTTATCAATGCAGCATCTTTCATTTCAGACAAAAGTAACAAAACTTTGCGAAAACCACATCCCGCTACACCCTGCATAAACAAAATATAATATATACAATTTCGGACATAGGTATAGAAAAAAGAATTTATTGCGAACAGACATTTCTGCTTGGAAGAAAATAGATATGCCTCCTAGGGATTCCACAACTCCAAAACTTGGACCTGATATTTATCTTTCTCTAGTCGAGGTAATTCCTCTCCATTTACTTGCTAGTAGTCAGTTACTACGTCATAGTTCATGTCAGAATTGTACCTAATAAACATGATATCTGTTAATTTTGATATGAATTCTTTGGAATTTTGTCCAGAATTTGTACACGTCCAATAAAATTTTCTGGTTTGAAATTTTCAGTCTGAAATAGCTTGAAAGCACTTGTTGCTGCTGCCCTCATCACAGCTATATGCTGTATAGGTAGTTCAGCACTGCCTCTCTTGCCAGAGTGGGGCATGATAGCATGGCTGCTGTCTCTTACACAGACTAAACTCTCTATTTTTAACAGCATTTTTTAGCTGCCATTTGTTGCATTTTGGGCCATCATTTTAAGGAGGCATATGTGACTATAGATTTGGAGATCATTTCATATAAATATAAGATCATTGCGGCGTCAAATACCTGGTTTTCCCAAAGATTCTATATTCAGCTTTCCGCTATTGTTTTTTGTGGAATCTTTTCAATATCGCTGCTTTAGTCAGGTTTTTGGTCTAATATTACTTTCAAATATTTAACTTCTTTGAAAAAGCTCAGTATTGTTCCATTTAAAGTTGAAGCATTGATGGCTAGTTTCCACCTCTTTGTAAATGGTACGAGGACAATTTTTTTGGGATTAACATGTAGTCCTTCCTGTAATTCAGATGTTTTTTAAGGCAATTTGCATAAAGCCTGTAATAGTTCCATCATTTTTGACTCTAAGAGTGGTAACTAAGTCAACAGCATAACTCTGAGTCGTTCAGTTAACTCAGCAGACTGTGTATAACCTAAGAATACAGTAGCGATGATAAAACTCCCTCTTGGCCGCATCGTCTGACTATGGTGAATGTTGCCACTTCATTGAGGTTAGATGCAGTGATGAATCTACTTTTTAGAATTGGTCGAATCCATCTTGTTAGAATAGACTTCGTTTATCTTTAGAACTCTGAATAGATTATGGGGTCGTTGTAGCCGGGAACTCACTAGAATGTTAAAAAGCGACGTCATCCTACAGATGACGTATTACTTCAATTAGTTTTACTTAGGTGCGTTAAACTTTTGACTAAAATCATTTAGATGTGTCTTGTCATCTATCACCTATATCCTTCACCTGTCAAAGTGACATGATCTGTTACCTGTGAAATGTTACCTATTATTTGTTAAATGTCACATGTCATCATCATCTGTCATATGTAATATGTCACCTGTCAAAGTCACATGACCTGTCACCTGTCATATTGCACCTGTCAAGTCAAATCAACTTATAGATCTTCTTCTTGTTAGGTGCACTTTAAATTTTGTTTGGATGACGTCACACACTTTTTTCACTTGATTAATTCTAGCGAGGATCGAACCAGCTACCTTCGGGCTAGAAGACAAAGTATATAGATACACAACTATCAAGCCAAGTCATAAAATTTGCCAGTTAAACTCTAGATTAGAATACCATAATGACAGGATTACAACATTTCTTTGGTAATTTTAACACAATATACGAATTTTTTTACGGGGCGAGTGTTTACTTATAAATCGAACTTCTACGTTTCTTGAAGGATAAAATTAAACGAGTAAACCCGGTAATTGCGTAAATAGGTCCATATTATCGGAGATAACTTCAAAAATACCGAATAATGGCAAGGTGCGTTGACTTCTCGCTAAAATCGAAAAATAGTTAAAGTTGCGAAAGGTAGTTGAAAGAGCCCTTGGAAAGAATTAACTAAAATTCGGCAAATAGAAACTGTTAATACAACATGGAATCCGAAAAAGGACATGATTGTTATTGACGTTGAGAAAATTAAAAATAAAAAAAATACTCATACTCCGTTAATTACGACATGGTGCCCGAGCAGGCATTTTCCTGAATTGGGGAGTTCGGTAATGTTCAGAAAATATTAAATAAAATTGCAGAGTCGGGAAAGAATTGACGCAAGTTATTGGTTCTAAGAAATTAACTCTAAAAATCGTTGTGGATATGGACCTAAAACAGAGACCAAATTTATGAATTAAGTTGTGAAAGCTTTTTCATAAAAGACTGTATAAAATAAGGTCTTACATGATATTTCTATCACGTCCTTTCTAGCAAAAGGATTAATGAAAAATCACATACAATCTTCCTGATTAATCTTTCTTGAAAGTGTTCTAAATACACGCTTATTTTACGACAAAATATTAAAATTCAGGTTTAATATTGCCCTCATTAAATAAATTAAATATTCTAAATAATACGATACACAGTGCTAAAACTACAATTCTTCGATTGCTGAAAAGGGAAACCCAGACATTAAACAGCGTGATGGCGGTACTCTGACTCGGTGCTTCCCCGAATTCAGAGCGCGACATCACCACTTCTACAAAAGAGAAAAGTCAGGTGTAGACATTAAAAATCGTGTACTTGTCTTAATTGCTGAAATTGATACCGTTGATAAAAAAAAGCGAGGTTGGCGGCGCGTACGAGTTACTTAACCCACGCGTCCTGACTTAAAATAATTACCAGAACGTGATAAAGTGGGGATAACCTGATATTGACATTGCGACTAATGGTCAGCTTCGTTTTGGCTATAAAGTTATGAAAATCCAGATTTGGCATATAAACCGGAACCTAACAGTGAAGACTAAAATAATCCCGAACTTAACATCCGAAAAACAGTACTGGATTAAAAAAAAAAGTTTATAAAAAGTTAACTAAGAGTCAAGGATGAGTGTTACTTGATAAACTTTTCCTAAGTAACTCATTCCCTGGAAGTGTTCCAAAGCAAAATTAAAACTTTATTAATTTTTGTTAACTCTGAGCTTCACTCATTTCCTTTCTATCCAGGTGAGCAAGAAGAAAGGTAAGGCGGCTAGAATTTTCATTCTATTGGGGAGGTTGAGGAGACTTCACCAACAACCCCTGGTTTGTGTTAAAACTTAAGTTTTACACAAATAATTGATAATGCGAAGATTCTTAAAATAAATTAATCTCGACGGAAACGAACTTCCACGTTCCTTGAAGGATAAAATTTATCCAATAAACCCCCAGTAACTGCGTAACTAGGTCCTGATTCTCAGACATGATTATAAAAATACTGAATAATGGAAGATGCATTAACATCTCGCTAAAATCGAAAAATAATGAGAATTTTGAAAGGTAGTTGAAACAGACCCTTGGAAAAAATTAACTAAAATCTGTAAATAAAAACCGTTAATACTACATGGAAACCGAAATGGGACATGATTGTTATTGACGTCGCGAAAATTAAAAATTAAAAAAAAAATACTTATACTCCGTTAATACGACATCATGTTAGACAAGAACAAGATTAGATTTAATGTGTGTGAGAGAGATAGAAGTTTAAATAGGATATATATATATATATATATATATATATATATATATATATATATATATATACAGGGTGTCCAAGATAAGGATCCTAAGCATGGGGATCTCGGAAACAGTTGGAGATACGAGGTCGGTTAAATTAGAGAAAAGTTGCGCAATTTAGTGCTAAATTAAACGCAGTTAAAAAAATTTTAAAATTTCAAACACTTCCGGAGATTTCCGGAAAAAAACGAAATTTGGCAAAATCGTTTTTAATTTTTGCAGGCTTTATTTAAAGAGATATCAGAAAATAAAAGGTAGATTCTCATTGCCACTTTTTATTTTTTATAATATGGTCTAAACAAAATTTAAATCCGACGTTTCGTTTCTGAGATACCATCATGAACTTTCATTTTTTATATGGAACAAAAAAAAGTATCCCATGTATTTGATAGCATTTTTTATTACAAATTCAACGATGTATCACCCTTGCATATCGAATACGTAGTTCAAGTACTTTCCATAAGAGCTCCATGAGAGCGAGAGAGAAAGGTATATCAGTTTTATAAAAGCCAATGAACTACACACTTGATATGCAAGTGTGATACTCCGTTGAATTTGTAATAAAAAATGCTATCAAATACATGGGATACTTTTTTTTGTTCCATATAAAAAATGAAAGTTCATGATGGTATCTCAGAAACGAAACGTCGGATTTAAATTTTGTTTAGACCAAATTATAAAAAATAAAAAGTGGCAAGAAGAATCTACCTTTTATTTTTTGATATCTCTTTAAATAAAGCCTACAAAAATTAAAAACGATTTTGCCAAAATTCGGTTTTTTCCGGAAATCTCCGGAAGTATTTTGAATTTTTAAAAGTTTTAAATTGCGTTTAATTTAGCACTAAATTGCGCAACTTTTCTCTAATTTAACCGACCTCGTATCTCCAACTGTTTCCGAGATCCCCATGGTTAGGATCCTTATCTTGGACACCCTGTATATATATATATATATATATATATATATATATATATATATATATATTTTTTTTTCTCCCTCGTATATATGTATTGTACGTGTATGAGGGAAAAATAGAAGTTCAAGTAGGATATTGTGTAGTTATTTTTCTCACTCATTCTTCTTCTTCAGGTGCCATCTCCGATCGAAGGTTGGATATCATCATTGCCACTCTCACTCTATTTGTCGCTACTCGAAAAAGTTCTACTGACCTACAATTGAACCACTCTCTCAAATTTCTCAATCATGAAATTCTTCTTTTTCCGATATTTCTTCTTCCTCCTATTTTACCCTGCATGATCAATCTAAGTAACTCGTATCACTGGCCTCTCATTATATGTCCAAGATATTGCAGTTTCTTTATTTTTATGTTGTTAATTATTTCATCATTTTTGTCCATCGCTAGCAATATTTCTACGTTTGTTTTTCTCTCCGTCCAAGCTATTCTCAACATCCTTCTGTAACACCACATTTCAAACGCTTGCAGTTTATTTATGTGTTCTTGTTTTAGTGTCCAACCTTCCAAGCTATACTGCACACTGAAAATACATAACATGTCTCTACTGCACAGAATGGTTTCAGTTTTACAAACGCACTTCTTGCCATTTCTATTCTCGTTCTTATTTCTGTTGTTTATTCATTATTTGCTGTTATCCATGTGCCCAAGTATTTGTATTTTTGCACTTTTTCTAAATTCACACTTCGCAACTTTATGCTTGTTTGCATGTTTTGTTTTTTAGTTATTACCATATATTTAGTCTTTTTGGTGTTCATTTTTAATCCATGTTGCTCGCAAACGTTATTTGTTTCATTCACTAGTTCTTGAAGTTCCTCAGTGGAGCTAGCTATGATAGCAGGGTCATCTGCAAATCTTAAGCTGTTTACAGCTCTTCCGTTTATTATTATTCCCTTACTTTTCGTTAACAGTGCTTCTTCGAAAATCGATTCACTGTACACATTGAATAGTAGGGGTGACAAAATGCATCCTTGCCTCACTCCTCTTCCTATTTCAATTTCCAGACTTGTTTCGTTATCTACTATTATTTGTGCGCATTGACTCCAATATAGGTTAGCTATTATTCTTAAATCTTTGTTGTCTATGTTTTTTCTTCTTAAAATCTCGACTAGTTTTTCATGTCTAATTTTATCAAAAGCCTTCTCGAAGTCAACATAACAAATGTGTATATCGGTGTTCATATCCATACACCTCTGTGAAAGCATATTAAACTGCAAACAACGCGTCTCTGGTGCCTATACCATTTCTGAATCCAAACTGACTATGATCTATCCCTTTTTCAAGTTCTTTATAAATGCGTCCGTGAATTACTTTTAAAAATACCTTGAGTACATGGCTTATCAAAAATATTGTTCTATATTCGCTGCAGTCTTTTGCATTTTTGTTTTTTGGAATAGCGCAAAAGATGGAGAGTAACCATTCTCTGGGTATATTTCCCGTTTTATATACTGTGTTGAACAGATCTAACAATATATCCATGATATCATCATTCATGCATTTTAAGATTTCTACTGGGATTTGATCTGGACCTAGTGCTTTTCCATTTTTGTTGTTTCTTATAGCTGCTTTTATTTTATCTTTCAGTATCGTTAATGCCTCCTTATCTTCTACTTCAATCTCCATCTGCTCTACTCTATTGTCTTTAAACAGGTCTTTGATGTATTCTGTCCATTTTTAAGTTTCTCTTGGTAGTCTAAGATTAGCTTGCCTTTTGCATTCTTAAGCAGTATCGGTTCTCTCTTTCTATTATTATGAGTTATCTTTTTTATCTTTTGGTGCATATTAAAACTATCATGTTTTCTCTGATACTCTTCTATTTCTTCACATTCTTCTTGCAGCCATTTATTTTTCGCTAGTCTAATCTTGTATTTGATTTGCTTGTTTATTTCTTTATACTTTTGCGTATCTCTGTTTTTGAATTGTCGTCTCTCATCCATTAGATCCAGTATCTCCTCGGTCATCCATTGCTGCTTTCTTTATCTTGTTGGAGTTAGTATTTCTCTTTGACTTTCCTCTACTTCTGTTTTCAATAAAAGCCATTTGTTTTCTAGTTCTGTGTTTTGGGGAATCACCTCTTTAACGTTCATTAATCTTTTATTGATATTCTTTAAACTTGGGAAAGTAGTAAAACTAAACCACTTCTTCTCGCTCTTGCGTCAGATAGCCAGAAGAGAACGATTTTTCTCAAATCACCCGCTCATTCCTTTCACCGGAAGTTACAATTGAACTACTTCCGGAAAATATATACAAAAATTCTTCTATCTCAATTTTAAACTGGCTAGAACTCAAGTCAGACAAAGACATAAGACTCTCAACTATCTTGTCCTACAAAACAAATACCCAATAACAAATTACTTAATGCGTTCGAAATATTCAAAAATGAAATCCAATTAGTTAGAATTAGTTCGAGGGTCTAATTTCAAATATTATAATTCAATAATTATAATGTGACAATAAATAAATAGTTCCTAAAGAAAGAAAATCAACAAGAAAACAAAAAAAACCCTGTTTATATTTATCCAATCATCAAGAAAATGCTTTTTCCAATATGTGATACATTGTCTAGAGGTACCTAACGAAATTTACAAATTACATAAATAGGTTAAGTTTCGATGTCAATTAAAATTTCAAAATGTAAACAAAAGGAATGATCGGAATATAATGAATGAAAAACAAAAGGTAATCATTAGTTTTATAGAAGAAAACATCGTTTACTGTAAATTACGTTTCAAGTTATGTATGTTATTGACAACCTTTAAAGAAAAACATACAAAAGAAAAATCTATTTATTACTTTAGTAATCTGAACCTGTAATTTAATGTAGAAAAATGTAAACGAAAATATTTATTATTTAAGATCAATTTTTAACCATAACATAGGTGAAATACGTGTTTCAACTTTCACGTGGATAAATATTTATATTTTGAACATCTTGAAAATAGTTAACATTACGAAAAGACATTTTTTGTGCATAAAAGTGTGTTCTTTTATTTATGCGAAATATTTTTTTTTGTAAAATGAATATGTAAGAAGGTATTGCGCCGCTAATTGCACGTTTTAGTTTTGACTCAATGTGTGGGTCCAACATTAGCCCTAATTCATGACATTAAAAGGCAAAAATATTAAATGAATTTAATTTTTTTTGAGTGTCCGGTATAATTTGTTTTCAGCTCTATTCCTTAGCGTCCGGTAATTATCCAAGCCAAGCTTAACCTTAAAAGTAGGTTTTGAAATAATCGAGTTGCTAATTTTGTGGGAATACTTTTTCGTGTTGACAGAATGCTTTTTAAAAGGGTAAAATGTGTCAGAAATTGTACCATATAAAGCTAATAGAAACTAAAAAAATATATCAACACAAATATAATCGGGTCTGTATATTAATAATTACATTATGGAAGCTGTTAGAAGACAATAAAACAAAACCATCGAGAATAATATTTTTTTTTAAACTATTGAACTACATCTTCTTCTACTACTTCAACTCAGTTTAACATCAATTTAAGAAAGTAGTTTAATTGAAAAGGCTCAAGTTTTTTAATAAAAACTTTAGGTAAAGTTAAAAAAAAATTTATTTTCCACTTAATGCAGTCTTTACTGATGACACGGTGTAGTTGTTTGTCTTAGTTATAATTTGTATTATTTTTAGAGACAAACTACGTTTTCAAAAATAGTTAGTTTATGAAGTTACCTTATACAGACTCAAAAATAAATAAACTGTGCATCACATGTGATCAAATTTTAATAGCCCTATTTGGATTTTGTAAATAAACACAAGCTTTTTTTTAATTATAATCAATTGTTTGTGTATAACAAATTATCTGACCATTCTTAATCAGGGGTCAAAATACATATAAAAATCTTAAGTGGAGCTATATCTCTTCATTGACTAAGAAAACCTACTGGGATCTCCAACTAATAAACATGTTTTTCTATAAATGAACTTTAAAGTGTACCCTTACATAAAAGAAGTCATTAACATTATCGAAGTGAACAATTATTATTTATTATAGATTATTATATGTGAACCTATTACACTTTTTTTTTCAATTGTCAATGAGAAAAGGTGAATTTTGTAAAATAAAAATTTCACTTTCAATTTATGTATATAGAAAAATAATAGAATATATTAAGTTTTAGGTAATTCTACTTTACTTATTAGGTACAGGTCTGCATAAAAAATATTCTAAATAGCGATATGAAGTACTGAAACTTCAAAGTTTATAAACAAAACGTTTAGTTTATTTTTCAACTTAAATATTTCAAAGAATATAAAATATATTAGAATGAAGTTTGCATTTTAGGGTCTTTTTATGGTCTCAATGTTCAGTGGTTTTATAATGGCCCTGAAAAAATGTAGTAAATAATCTGCGATTTTTATCTAATTTCATGGTTGCAGATTCCTCCAAAAAACATAATCTTCCGTCTTTTTGTGGTCTTTAGAATAGCAAATACATGAATAATAAAAATATACTGGAAGCTCTTTGGGTAACTCTCAAAGATAACGCTTAAAATTCACGAAACCTGAATATTTGTTTCCAAAAATTTATTAAGAAAATTGTTCTCTTGTTCATTATTTTGTACAAAGTGAGGAAAAAGTATAGTTAACTGTTTAAAGTTTTCTAAATTTTTTCTTTTTGGAATTTTCTGGAATTAATTTCATACCAAAAGGAACAAGTTTCAGAAGAACCAAAATATTCAGATAATTTTTTTTATTATTATTAAATATTATGCAGAGAATGAACAGAAAAACTTCAAAGTTAAAATATTGAAGTCATATATTTTTTCTAACCTTGTAATAAATCTTTTTTTATGAAAATAAACCAAAATTGATTTGTTGCTATAAGGAAAAAAATATTTTGCGTAAATTTTTGAAATAGCATAGGGAAATCTGAAGTTGATGTCTAGAGGAAGAAGAAACTGCCGACTATATCCTTAGATAGTGCACAATACTTAACGGATTGAGGCATATAAATTTTTGAGATACAATTGTGTCATCGGAAGCCGCTAGGCAAGTTGAATAAACCAGGGGCCCTATCCTCGAACTGGGGGAACGTGAAGTGAACGGTGAAAAGGTGGCGAACGCATATTCTTGAAATTTTCATCATACATATCCTCGTTCGCCCAGTGGAAGGCAAGCGAACGGTGAAATATGCACAAATGAAATGTCAGCCGCTAAATGACATATTTAACGCACGGATTTCAAAAAATAAAATAGTATTAAAAATTTTTATTTTATTTTTGGTTCTTCAAAATAACTCGTCATTAAAAAAAATAATATGTTGACGAACCGTTTCTTTAAGACGTTTTATTTTTTGAATAAACAGTTGAAACGTTAATTAGGTGGTGCCCCAATATTTTTAATATTTTCAAATTTTTTAATAAAATATCCTTAGAAAGTTGAATATGTCTCGCAAATATTAAGCAAATTTGAGATTACAGACATATAAAATTATTACAGGAGATTCTGTTCATAATTCAATTGTATGAACGTGCTATTTAAAAATGTTTTTCTAGAACCAGTTCTGCTTATGGATTTAACATAAATACTTGTGTCCATAGCAGTCGAATATCTTAGATTTATACAGTTAAATCTAACATAATTCTTTTCACAAAGCAACTTATAATAAATTTGAGAAATCACAATTTGTAAGCTATCTGAAACTTTTATTTAAATAAGGAACAAATTTTATATTTAAATTTCGTTAACTACAGCACTTAACTTAGTTAGACTGTGCTAAACACTATACGACACTACAATGAAATAAATATTATGATTATAACTTATCGGGACATATAAATATGAACCCTACAGACCAACGAATGAGGTCCTTCAGCATAAAAACCTTATTTATGGTACATTTGATCTTCAAGTCTCTACAAATCTTTATAAAATAAAATATATATATATATATATATATATATATATATATATATATATATATATATATATATATATTAAAAGTTGAATGTGAGATCCGCCAGTATCTTTAATGGACGTCTTCTGTCTGGCCCTGGTCATAAACAGTTTCTCTATCATTGTTCAAGTTTCAGGTTTTCTTTCAAATTTAGTTGTCAGGACAGAACATCCTGCAGTAAGAGGCTGGACATTTTGTGAATTGATTGAATAAATAACTGATTGGATATTTTCCGTAGTGGATTGGGATGATGGCTTTTAATCATACTACGTAGAGTTGTAATTTCCACCGTTTCAAGGTTTAGCAGTGTTGGCTTTCTGCAATTACTGTCAGTATATTGCTTTGTATATATGATTGCTGTTTTTTTTGATATCCATTTTTCGTTCAATATTAGAATCTTAAAGTACTTGACTCTTTGTATGCATTTTTGTTTAACAATTCTAGAGTGTCAATTTAAGATAAATTTAATCCAGGCAAAGTAGAAATATTGCAATGGCAATTAATAACTTCACAAAAATAACAATAACAGCACTATTTTTTTTTACTTTTGATGATTAATTTAAAGTACCAAAATTATTTTTTGTCTAAAATGGCAACAAAATATGCTACGGATATTTTCGGTCTGACAGCTCAATTCAATCTATCATCTATTTTATTTTTTGAAATTCTGGGCTTTTAGTACGTTCATATCTGGCAACATTGGCTTTTCAAGAATACGGCTTTTAAGGTAAAAAAGTTCACATCGCCATTCCTATCGCAATTCACATCACACTTTCGAAGATAGGTGTGCACAGGTTACTTGGATTCGCAAAGCCGATCGGTCTGGAGTGACCTGCACCTATGGTGAAATGTAAAGGATTCAATGAGGCCTAGGCATCGATGATCAAGTATCACTTGATGTTCATTTATTCATTAATTTATGAACTATGAAGTTCTGGTTGTTTTAATAAACTTTAACATTTCTAAAACTACAATAAATATCCAAAAATTTGGTTTATTCCTTTAAAAATGATCTGCAGATGCTAGGGAAAAGGAAATATTAATCTTGGATAAATATGAGGAAGATTACGGATTAATTTACTTTTTTATAGGAGAGGCCACTCTGCTATCAAGAATACCGTACCCAAGTCAATACTCCTAGGATTTGATTTATTGTTAAAATTAACAGTACCAGCTATCAAGTGAAAGTTATATCAATTCTTCTGGCAGAAGCAGATGCATCAGTAACGATACTGTATCTTGTAAATATTCTTCAGTGAAATATTCAATAATATTACAAAATATATATTAGTACTTTATCTGCTTGAAAGGAGAACACATATATATTGGTAACTATTTAAACACAGCAGGAAAATAAATTTCTTATGTCTGTCGGAAATCTTAATTTATAATTATTGTTATTTTCTCGTATATGTAGGAATGAGAAATATTACTAATGAGAATAAATCACCACACTTTAAGGCTACAACGTTAGTCCTGCTATTCTAAACAGTTTCTTTCAAATTATCTTTTTTTATTCCTTCGAATATTTGAGGTTCAAATTAAACTTAAAATTATGTATTGCACTTCGAATTTCTTACCCCCATCGATTGCCAGTTTTCTGGGCGGTAGACCAGAGATTGTAAATCGAGTTTGCATGTTTGCAGTTTTTACATGGTCGTACATTTAGGAGCAAATATCTTAGGTTTTTTCTATTAACCACAAATATTTTTTGCTTTTCTGTGTTTCATTGTTTCAATAATAAGCCCATTTAAAAGGAATATTAAGATCTCTAAATTTATATACAAAATTTTTTCCCATGTAAAAAGAAAATGCCAACGAAAAGTTTTTCTTTATTTTTTAGGCTTAACCCAAGGTAATTTGCATACGGTT
The DNA here is from genome assembly GCA_034092305.1 of Diaprepes abbreviatus. Lineage (NCBI taxonomy): Eukaryota > Metazoa > Arthropoda > Insecta > Coleoptera > Curculionidae > Diaprepes > Diaprepes abbreviatus. The sequence continues at coordinate 13,958,507 of JASJET010000122.1, forward strand.
TAGTACGATTAATGATAATAAAGTTAATAGAAAACTTTGATTTAATTTTGTTAAACACGCAAATCCTTCAGCGGAGTTTTAATGAGTTGATTCCATGACTACTTTTAATGTTAAAAAGTTAAGGTATATCTATATTACTGTCTGGGCAAAAAAAAATAGTAAACTTTATCAAATATTCCTATTTTAACTATATTAATAAACATGGATAAAAAAAGATTTGAAATTCTTCACTTTTCATTTTCAACAAGACCGCATTTCTAGTCTGGCCAACGACAGTTATCCTAAGTATTTCCAAAATCAAGGAAAAATTAATAATTGTTTTTTTATTTTGGGAAAGGCTAATATCTCAGGAGAGTTTTATTATAAAGACTAAATTGTTTGTTATATATGTAATTCTCCTTTCAGGCAGAGAATATGAAAAATATCTGTACAAACAGTTTATTTCCTGCAAATATCGCTCTGGTCCTCTCTCCATACGCGTTTCGATCAGTGGAGCTGTATCGGACCGAGAGCAACATCAGCAGGAAATAACTGATATATGAACCATAAATTTGCAGGTATGTCGGCAGGATATTACACTTGCCCTCTACCAACTTCGATGTCAGATTGAAAAATATCGCCAGTCGAACGACATCTATGAATCAACGGAGTAAAGCGAAATTTTTAAACAATCAAAATTTCAGTAAGAAATAAAGAAATCTTTCTGCCGTATTTAAATAGTTTGTTATATATGTAACTCTTTACTCCGTTGATTCATAGATGTCGTTCGACTGGCGATAATTTTTAGTCTGACATCGAAGTTGGTGGACGGCAGGTGTAATATCCTGCCGACATACCTTAAAATTTATGGTTCATATATCAGTTATTTCCGGCTAATGTTGCTCTCGGTCCGATACAGCTCCACTGACGAGATCATGAGGTGATCGAAACGCGTATGGAGAGAGGACCAGAGCGATATTTGCAGGAAATAAACTGTTTGTATATATATTTTTCATATTCTCTGCCTGAAAGGAGAATTAAATATATAACAAACTATTTAAATACGGTAGAGAGATTTCTTTATTTCTTACTGAAATTTTGATTGTTTAAAAATTTCACTTTACTCCGTTGATTCATAGATGTCGTTCGATTGGCGATATTTTTCAGTGTGACATCGAAGTTGGTAGACGGCAGGTGTAATATCCTGCCGACATACCTGGAAGTTTATGGTTCATATATCAGTTATTTCCTGCTAATGTTTCTCTCGGCCCAATACAGCTCCACTGACGAGATCATGAGGTGATCGAAACGCGTACGGATAGAGGACCAAAGCGACATTTGCAGGAAATAAACTGTTTGTACATATATTTTTCATATTCTCTGCCTGAAAGGAGAATTACATATATAACAAACTATTTAAATACGGCAGAAAGATTTCTTTATTTCTTACTGAAATTTTGATTGTTTACAAAGACTAAAGTTACAACCTTAACAGTTACTCATACTCAAGTTGGTTGTTGGTATATAATACCTGCTTGAAGACCTAATAAATCACTTCAGTTTATTAATATTTGTTACTATTTCAGAAAACTGCATCAAAATTTATTTTAATAAATTATAAAAATAAAATTCTTTGTAACAACGTGTTGAAAGTAAGGCAAAACTTCTATTTTTATACTTATTCTTTACATCAATGTAGTTTTGTATCTTCTTATCACGCATTTCAACAGCTATACAGCTAGAATTTTTCAAAAAGTAAAGCATCCATCTACTTTAGATAGATAGTTTATTGGATCTTACAGGTCAATTAAAAGAGATTTCCGTGACAAAAATACTGGGTAAGGACCATGCTATCCCACTAAAAATAATACAGAGTAATATTTTGTTATATTTTCTACTCTTTATGAATCGTTAATTTGTTATGAACAATTAAAACCATAAAATTGCGTTTTTTATTTACTTTTTGCTTACAAAATCTAAACTTGTAACGAAGTTACTAATTTTTGGGCATGTGTATGTTCGCCGGGATTTTATTTATTTATTTTACATCCGAAAAATCTGATTCTTGAGGGAAAAGATTGCTTAAAGTTTCAATATTACCGGAATATAATTATATTTACCGCGATCTGCCGGGAAATATCATTTTCCGAGGTTTTCAGAGCGTCCGACCATAGTAATCGCGCGTCGCATACAGGAGTATTGTATACGCGATCACCGCACGCCATCACACGTCAGCGTAGTGGGAGCTCGGGTCGTCTATCTAAGCCTGAGCAGACCATTATTTCGCCGAGAACTGCACGTTCTCCACCCGGGTCAACAGTCCAAACGGACTGGACTCGGTCGCCTGCCGGACCGCGCCTTCCTGGTCTAGCAATGTAGGTGAGGCTAGACTTGTGTGTATATGGTGTTTCACCATACACTTCCTTCCTTACGTCCTACCCCGCTAATGGCCAGCATTGCCGAGGCCCTTATAAGAATGGGCAGCGTCGGTTCCTTTCCTAATTTCCTACCGCTATCGGTCGGCATTGTCGAGGACCCTTATAAGAACGGGCAATGTCGTTCCATCCTGCTGACGCTGTCGAGGACCCTTATAAGAACGGGCAGCGTCAGTTCCTTTCGCTCCTTCCTACCGTCACCGATACACACACGCACTAAATGCCGTCAATATTATCTTTGTTTCCGTATTGACCAGGAATGTGTTTTACCGCCAGGTGCCCTCCGATGTCCGTTGACAAGAGCGCTAAACAACTGCCGCCCCGACTACTTGTCGCTGCCGCCGCGTGTAAAGGCCGTCGCCGTGTAGAGACACCGCTATCGCCGAACGATGCCGAGTTATTGTTACATACCGTGGATACCGCCGTCGGTCGAATTTTAATACGAAGCGCGGTGAACCGTGAACGCGGATTTTAGATACAAAACGCAATAATTTGCGTACGAGCCGTCATGAATAGCGTCGCAACCGTGTAGTACGAGGTACGTGAATAGCGTCGTGAATGATACCGCCGGGTTACCGTCTTTAGCGCAACCGACCAGTATGAGCTACCGTAAATAGCTCTCATAACATACTCTTGCCCTACGGACCGTGTAATTGTTAGTTTGTTGTATATCTTGGATTGTAAGTTAGTTTTAGGCCATGTCTTGGTATTAAAGAATGGAATACAGGATACAGGATGTTGTATAACCGTTTGTTTCATTATCTAGTCCCATTTTTAACATTACAGATAATAATTGGCAGCCGGCAGCCAGCACTAATACACGCAATTGACCCCTGGCTTGCCGTTTCTTCACTGTAACAAGCTGCCCGTTGCATAAGTGGGCCCTCGACCACATGAATCCCGATGGCGCTCGAGAACCCACCACCGAGTGGATGTTTTGACCTTCAGGCAGTCAAACCGTTGATCAGTTGAGAGAGCAGGGATATCCCGAATATAAGTAGATACCGCCGACCCGATACCCCTGCGCTGAGCACGACCTGCCCCCCGCCTACGTAAAAACGCGTCACAAACTAATGTAAAGATTTAAATAGATTTTATGCCGCTAAATGACATATTGAGCAGCATTGTGGTAACGATGCAGTGAACTCAGATTATAATTTTGTAACTTTGCATAAGATACATTTTTCCGTCTACGGGAAAAGTTAAAATTTATGGATTTAATTTTACCTTTCCAATCGTTCTGTTCTGGTAAAAACATAATTTCTGTCTAGTTTAGCACCATTTGTTATCCCTATATACCAATCAATAGACCAAAAAAGAATTGATTCTGTGACCAAAGACCACCAGGATAGGGACTGTGTTATCAGACCAAGAACAAACAGTAGTGATACTTTTTTCACTCTCTACTATTATCCATTAATTTGTTGTAACCAATTAAATTCCAAAGTTGCATTCATTTTTGTATTATTTGGCTCACAAATAAATTGCAAAGAATAAAATTCCAACAAAATCAACTTTGGATCGACTCAATCGGATAATTAGTAACGGAGAAAAATATAAAAGTCCAGAAAATTGAGCGTTTTTTCAAAAATTCATATCTCTATTATTTTTTAAGTTGTAGCTCTTGCCCTTCGCGAAAGAATAGCAGATTATATGTACAGTTTTGTCTATTATACATTTTTAAAAAAAATGGGATCATAATTGTAATTGCGCAACAGGATCATTTTTGAGGTAATTTACTGTGTAAAATCCGAATCCGATTTCAGAATTGGTCTATCACCTTAAGATTTTGAGATATTTGGGGTTATGCACTCGAAAAATGTTTTTTTTTGCTACTTTTAAGGTTATATGCAGGATACATATAATTTGTTTTAGTCTTATTTTCGAGTTTTTTGACTAATTTTTTAATAATAATTTTTAATACTACTCCTACAATTTTTTTTTCGTCGTAAAAGAGCAGTGCTTCGTTAGTTGGTAGAGTTGATTCCTTCAATGAAGACTTTGCATGTCTTCACGTAATTATCTAATGACGCTTCAATATCTTTAGTCATTTCATCACATTTTCTGGATGATATCTGATGCCTTTTTACAATAAGAACAGTTTTTAACTTATCTTTCACTTCCGGCAGGATTAATTCTTTACTAATGTCTTATCCGTAGTTATATATAACAGAGGTTATAAGTACCTTCTTTCCATTTCTACCTCTTTGGACATGTGATTCTCAATTTTTATTTAGGCAGTGTGGTTCTAGTATAAACAAGTTATTATTTGTAAGTTTTCACCATCAGTGCTGCAAGATTGTAAAATATTCACCATTTTCCTATGATTTATCATATCAATAACTATTTGATAATTTATGAGGCATTCGTAAACATCTTTTAATTAGAACAATTTTAACGCAGATATCGAATAATGCGTCCTTCGTTCTAAGTTTGTTCCAAAACCCAAACTGTGTTGATGGATCATTTGCAGGAAGAAATTGAATATGTAATTCATAAAACTTATATTTCGATATTCCTAACATATCTTAAGATTTTTTTTTTATTATTGATGTAAAAATTGATGTTAGCCAATCATGCGTTATATCAACTATGTAAACGTTGGTAAGAAAGTCTTGTATCAGGTCTGCGTATAATTCAAGAAATATTTTTATCATTTATTATGTTACCCTCACCTACTGCTTTATTGTATATAATACCCATTTTTTCTTTATTTTATTCGTATCACTTGCGCTATTTACAGAATAGGATTAAATAATCATTATGTGAAAATTCGGGAATTTTTACGCGAAATAAATTATGTGAGGTCAAAAGAATATGTAAATCTTAATGTACAGAGAACCTATGCAAACTTATTAATTTATTTCGTAGTTTTAGGGTTCTGCTACATTTATAAGTATTTCGCCATAATATACATCTTTCATGTGTCTGCATAAAAATATATTGAGTTTCGATAGGATGGCCAGTATATTAAACCACTTTATACCATCTCTCTTTCTGGAAAGTGTTGGCTTTGTCATTCTCTAGCATCTCTAGTATAGTGTTAGGACGCTAAAATTACTTATTTTTTGTTGATGTCAGAAGAAAGTCAGCAGAAAAATATCATTATTTAAACACGTTTCTCGGGTAAAGTGGTTACAGAACAATTTTGAACTAATTAAAAGTTGATCTAACTCCCCGCCTAAACGTTTAGATTATCATTCGAATTCGCCATGTCTGGAAAGCAAAATGGGGGCTGGGGTGCTTTTGGTCCAAATTCTAATAAAAATTATGTCTACTGAGAAATCCAATGCAACATGAAAAGTCCCTTTATAGAAAATATTTTTCCCGAGTTGTGAGCCAATCTACTTTCCCACGAAATATGTATGGGGTTCTTGTAATTTGTTTAAATAATAAAATCTATTGGCAAAATAATGGAATATTCTAATTTAAACTTTGTGCACACATAACTCTCAATAATTTTCTACTTTTCGCTTAAATTCTTATAGAAGCTCCTAAAAATTTCCGAAGCTTACGATTTTAACATTATTCTTCTGTAAAAGTTGTAAAACTTCTTACTAACGATGAGAATGATCTATAAACTTTGGCTGAAGGACCAATTTTTGCTATTTTAATTCAGACTTTGAAACTTTGTTTGCATTTCTGCTGTACGAAGTCGGAGTAAAAGAGCCTTAAAAACTTTTTAAATCGAAATTTTATATTGAAATTAATATATTTGTTTCTTTTTCTTGTTGTAACGGAATTACTCGTACTTTATTTAAGTGTTTCTTTTACGTTCCTTTTTTATTCAAGGGGGACAATTTTCAGCTTTTTAGGATTTTTCTCTGGAATTTTCGATATGACACACAAACTGACTTCTCTATTTTTAATTCTTAAAGAACACTTGAGATATATAGAATAAATAAGAAATATATAAGTAACAAATATGTACTAATTTATTTTTGTCTACTCGTAATATTAGATGCAAAATTTGCAGCCGTTGAAAAACGCAACGCAAACTAGAGTTTGTTCACTTAAGCCACAGATTCCTAATAAAAACTATAACGCCCCTTAGTGGACGATAAAGCCACTCAAGAGCGCGGCAGCGGGTACAAGTGTACCTGGAGGGCATAAAGATGATCAAAATGGATAACGGCATATTGAATAAAATAAATGATAAATAAATATATATATATATATATATATATATATATATATATATATATATATATATATACTGACACTTCCACTTTCAAAAACGGCTGGTTTAGGATTGTTTCTTTCAGGAAACCTTTGAGCATAGACTCAAGAAACCAACAAACAATTTTGACGACATTCTCCAAGGATAAATATTACATTGATATGTTCTTTCTTTAGATAAATCCTTATTTTGACAAATCAATAACACAACAATACTCAGATAATTCAATTCAATAAATGAAGTTTCACAGTTACAATAAATAATACCGCTATTATAACCACAGGCTTTGCAGATTAAACTGACAGATTAAATGAATTACCTGACGTTTCTAAATGCCATAGGCAACTAGATACATTAGAACATATATTCAAAAAACACAAAATGGTGCAGAAAACCATTATTTGGCGTATTCTGTAAAAACGCGTAGACTTAGCTGTAGAACACTCTTATACTATTCGATAAGTATTTAAAAGGTATATTTTCTGGTAAGTTAAAAAGTATAGCGGTCTACTTAAATTAATCAAGTTATAGCCCCTTAAAGTTCTTATTTGATTAGTTTTAATATTTGTACACCCTGTATAATATAGCAAGTTTATTATAATTGGGATATAAAATATGATTTATTGTTAGACTTCACTGTAAATTTCGAGTACAATACTGAAATTCTTCTTAAATATTTGAAACTTGAAATTTAGGTTAGATTCTGTGAAAATTCAAATTATTTAAAATCCCCTAAGAATTAGGTACTATAAACCTTATTAAAATAGGCACTTATTTTGATCGGATAATTCAAAAATACAATAATATACAGGGGGTTTATTTAAAAAAAAACACCACTTTGATACTTTCCGAGCTTTTAGGACACCCTGTATAATATGAAAATAATTTCACAAAGTAAAGACGTGGAATCTTCTAGATCAGCGGTTCCCAGCCTATTTCGTCTTGCGAACCCTCTCTAAAATCCGGAATAAATTGGCAAACCCCCTGTGTAGTCTTGAGGAACAGACTGAAACAGTAAAATTGGGTTATTAAAATTTATTTTCTATATCAAATAACAGATCATAACGAGATATTAAAACATAATCGTAAAATATTTACAAGCAAATATTATTAAAACCAAATTGATACCTTAACCTACAAAAAAGAATTAATGCAAAATGACTACAATAATACAGAACTTGAAAAATACCCTCAATGGTATATTTATGCCTGTTTGGTTGAAGAAAGGAATCCAAAATTCGGTCATTAGTTTTTGCATTTAACCTGTTTTCGCACTTGTCTTTCAGGTAAGTGTATGTTGAAAATTTCTTCTCACATGGATATGTTGTACAAAAGAACAATAAAACTTTTTCCGTCAAAACAGGATACTAATTTTTTACAGTGAATCAAAAATCAATTAAAGAGTAATCTGTATGAACAGTTTAAATAGAATTATCAGACGATAAGTCAATGAACTTTTCTTTTTCCAGTAAAATGAAAAAAGTATCCGAAGTTATATCTTCTTGAAAAGGATTATTTAATTTAGAAAAAATATTGGCTAAGTGTGCAAGATAACTTTGCAGGAATGCGCTTACATGCCAGTGCTTGTCTATGAATACAGCAATGAGTCTATTGAATATTCTTGTTGGCCTTCTTTCTCCGCACCACAAGACCAGAAAATATTTCGGATATTAAGTTTGCATGATCAGTGCACACAGTCAAACAAAAAGATTGATTATATAGAAAATTGCTGCACCTGTTGTTTAGGTTTTCAGTAGTTTTACAAATAATATATTTTCTTCAAATGGAATTCTTAAAAATATGTTAGCACAGACAAGCAATACTGCAGATTTGCTACATCGGTCAACTGATCAAGCTGAATAGAGAAATAATTAAATTTTATTATTTTTAAAAGTTCACTTTCCACATTATTTCCAAAATCATTAATTTTCCGCGATATTATGTAGTTTGATGAGGAATTAAGGTTAATTTTCTTTGCCGCTTTTTCTCCAAGCATACACTTCCTGATGTCTTTAGCACGCGGTCCAATCAAATTTTCTGTCAGTGTATGTGCTTATCGATATCTTAGAATTCCGTAAGTAACTCTAAATGATGCCTCTAGAGCTATTTTATTATCTTCGTTTAAATCTATTAGAAAAAAAGAAATACAATACCTTTTATTTCCTGCCAATTTTCATTTCAAGTACTCAACAGGTTTATCCTTGTGATCCGAATGTTTTGTTTCAAGGTGTCTACGAAAAAGACTTTCGTTACAGGTTACACAAAACGGTTTAGGTTCTGACATTTCCCCGGCAAAACAAAATCTCATTTGTAAGTAATCTCTGTCATATTTTCGTTTCTTTCCTTTTTTCTTACTCTGTTTTTTCTTTTCTTTCAGTTTAGTGAGATTGTAACTCACTACAACTGTTACCTGTGTTGGTTTTAAATCAGGAACTGGAGTAGAAAAAGCAACTGATTGCTCGTCTAGCTTTTAGTCAGACTTGATGAAACTACTCGTTTTTAACCAACGATCCATCATACATTTACAAAGCGATAATTATTTACTTTGACTTTGGACCTGTGCAAGTGCGATTTGTAAAGCTTGGTATTTGTTGTAATTTATTTACACAAGAAGAAATCACTAAACTGGTTTACATTAATAATATTTATGTTCACACTATGCAATAATTACTAACTCATTTATCTTTTTCAAAATCACTCAAGGTTCTTAAGATCATTGTACGATTCAGTTCAACTCTGTTCTTTCTTATATGTGACTGCAGCGTTTTAATATCGACAAACATTATTCTTGTTCGTGCGCATTCGGGAAAAGTCATGGTTCGCTGAAGTAGAAAGATCGTTACATATTATTACATGTTACGATGTTTTATTTAAAATTCTGCCATTACATTATTTTTTCCGCACATCCCCTTTATAAAGCTTGCAAACTCCTGGGAAACAGTTGGGTATTATGTTAAGCTAAAAAAGTTGTTCACAAATTTTATTCAAATAGTTTTTCATTACGCCTTAAACATGTGTCACGCATAATTTTTACTCTCTTAAATGCATTTGAAATAATAGTCACCCTTTGATTCTCTAAAGACTTTTGAATTCTCATTTCCAAAATCCTCCATGATTTGGTAATCGACGTATAAATTTTATTTTTGTGGTATCGCCACAAGAACAGGTCCAAAATCGACAAATCTGGAGACTTGGGTGATCATCTTATAAGTTCATTTGTCCCAGTACAGCGACCAGGAAAATTAGTGTCTAGATAGGCCCTTTAAATTTGCACATTGTGAGCAGGAGCTTGTAGGTAAAGGTTGTTAAACGATACTTTTCTTATTTCCAGAAAAATGTCTCGCAGAAACTATAAATATTTATTTGCGGTAAGGCTGTCTTCATATATATTATATACGATTTTTATTCCAAGTATAAAATATAAAACGCTGAAGCCAAACTTGCTTTGCTGTTCCCACATTACATGTTGAATTTCCTGAGGCCAGAATCTAGGATTCTGTCGATTCAATATACCGACGCTGGTAAAAGAAGCCTTATAAGACCATATAATGGCTATTTCAAAATTATTTTCTCTGCAATAACAATTATGAAACTCTCTCTTTAGACTTGTGCTTTTTAAGAATCTTTGAACCCATGACTTATTAGCTCCTACATAACATTCAATAAAATCTAATATATTTATGTCATGAATTTCACGGTTTTTCTTGTTGTAGATTTTAAGCCGTGGTTTAGAAAATAAACCATGTTGAATTAAATTTGTTTTATAAATGTTTAATAAATCAATAAATAAATTAAGTCAATAAGTAAGCAGCTGTGGAAAATATTTAAATAATTGGAAAAGGAGAAAGGAGTTATAAATTTTTGTTTTATTAAACGGAAGGCAATATAAAAGGTGGATATTAAAAATTTTTTCTGGAGATTTAAAAAGGTATATATATATATATATATATATATATATATATATATATATATATATATATATATATATATATATATGTATATATATATATATATATATATATATATATATATATATATATATTGTGTAAGATATTAAAAATTTTTGACTTGCCTTATAATAATTTATTCAATAGATTTACACTAACCTTATTGTGAAAAATTATAGTTAATAATAAAATAGTTTGATAATATAAATTTATGCTAACCTCATAACAAATAGTTGTAGTGAATAATAAAAATAAATTGTTTAATTTGCACTGCATCAAGATCACACACACGGCACATACTAAAATATCTATAGATTGTTTAAATAAAATCACAAATTTTAAGACGCCATGCATTTGTAACCTTTTACATATTTTTGTCCTCATATTACAGGCATTTATAAATTTCAAATTGAAGAGAATAAGGAAATTCTGAAACACTTCATCGCGCTTCATCTGTATTTTCGTTCCACTGTTGTCAAAATTTATAAAGCCTGCCACTATTAAGAAGAAACTAATTCATCGAAAATGTCACTAAAAAGATATGACGGATATCTAAATATTCAGACCGAATTTCCAGAGGGCATGTTTTTTAATGTTTTGTTTTTTTAAATACCCGTCACGGCGTACTAACAGAATCTATTTATATTTTTAAAAAACGTCATTTTAAGACTCACTACTAATAATAAATTGAATGTGTATTTCTGAAAAGCTTGTAACAACCTAAATCACCTTTTTAATATATATATATATATATATATATATATATATATATATATATATATATATATATATATATATATATATATATATATATATATATATGGTATCCTATTTAAAAACAAGGCAAGTTTGATTTATTTCTCTGAAATAGTTGAACCCATAAGAAAACTGACTACGTTACTGAACCTTAGATAACATCCCCAATACTCATATATTTTAATTTTGCGATAAGTTGCCACATAACAGAGATACAAGAGGCGCAGCAAAATGCATAATGTACAAAATCGCTCTATATATCCAAAGCGAAGAGGTTTATTCTGTTAGTGGCCTTGTTCGTTTCTTAAGAAAGTAGCACAGTGCTACGAAAACCTTATTCCTCTATTTTTACGAATAACGTAAAACTGCCAAAAATCGGACATAGTAAATTTTAGCACCGTAATAGTGTTGCATTTATGTAACTAAAACTTATTATAAAATATATCGATATAGTTCTTTATATTTCATTTAAATATTACTGGAAAATACAATATACATTATATTTTCATTTTTGTAACTGTAAAAGCTTGGGTCTAATTTAGTTAATTGTATCCACATGAATGTAATTTTATACCCGACTAACATAAAACGTTGCCAGTTATTTTTTATTTGATGCAACAAAATAAATAAAATGCTATTTGTATTATAAACGTATTTTACCCTTATAATTTTGTTTATCTGGGAAATGCCCAAAATCGTAATTAAACATTCCAAAAATATTTCACATGTTAATTCGTAAATGCTGGCACGAAAAAAAAAACAATATATTTGTAGGTTTTTATCGGATTTAATAAAATTCTTTTCACTCAAAAGGATTAAAATGGCAAAACATTGACATATTGCTTCCCAAGTGGTTTGCAAGCATTGATTAATTTTGCGTGATGTTATTAAACAGTGCTCGGCCATTTTGAGTACAATGCATACTTGATTGATCACTTTAATATTTTCGTGTTTTAATTTCCTTAGGGTCTAGAGTAGTTGTTATGTTTACTTTAAGGGTCATTATACCCTCAAAAACTATAGACTCCGCTCATGTTTGAGCTTGGGTTGCATGCCGGGAGGGAAACGAAAGTAGTCTTTATTCCCAAAGTAGGAAGGACAGACTACAGAAATCCTAAGTTTTTCTGCCCTATCAGCCTGACCAGCTTCTTATTAAAGACAATGGAAAGGTTGGTGGATCGACACATCAAGAAAGGGGTTGTGGTGCAGTGTCCCTTACATCCTTTACAATTTGCGTTACAGGCAGGCAAATCTACATACACGAGGCTGCATCGACTCGTCACAAGAGTTGAAAACGCGCTGTCAAATGGTCGATCTGCCTTAGGTATCTTTATCGATACGAGGGGGAGTTTGACAATATATCTCACGATTCGATATGTAATGCTCTACAACGATCATGGGACAGAGCAATGTTAACTCAGAGACTAATTTATGCTGAGCTTAAGACTGTAACTCTTAAAGCACTGTCAAGTAGAGACTATCCACAGAGAGAAGTTCCATCGCCTTTGTTGTGAAGCCTTGTGGTGTACAGTTTGCTGAGTGAAAACGCTCAAAATAAACCCGCACAAAGTTGACGTGGTATTCTCTACAAAAAAGAGGAAAATGGAGAGACTTTCCACAATCATATGGTCTGGAAGGATTTTGTATATAAAGTATGGTGATCCGTCCTATGATCACGTACCCCGCTATTGTATGGTGGCATAGTACAGCAACGCGCAAATACAGTCTTCAACTTGACAAAGTTCTAAGAAAGGCTTGTGTGGGAATAATGAGCGTGATGAGAACTGCCCCAACTAGGGCTCTGGAGATCCTGGTTAACCTATTCCCTCTTCCAGAACGAGACCTTAAAGGCTATATACCATCTTGGTTGCTTAGGATATCTCAGAATTGGAACAGGCGGCTACTTAGGTGTATGGGAAAGGGTAGTGCCAAGATGTCCATCATTTACATGGCGCCACTGTTGAAATCTAACCGATCTCTTGAGAGACTTTTTCCAACTAGAAACGATTTGGAAGAGGAGGAAAATCTTCCGAGAAGAGAATTCAGGTGGTTTACATATACATCTCGACAAGATGAAATAGCTGAAGCCGGAGTTTTCGGCTGGAGCATGGGAGTCTGAGAGATCTACTCTCTCAGACAATATGTAAGAATCTTTACAGCAGAAATTTATGCTATTCTGTAGTGTGGCCATCTCTGTGAGAGGGAAATAAACAGGAATAAGATAATAAAAATATGCTCAGACAGTAGGACTGCGATGATGCCACTGAAATCTAGTGTCGTAACTTTGCAACTAAGGTCATAGTATGAGGATGTATTGAATAGTCTTATAAGGAACGGCTGTACAATCTGAATCGTGTGGGTCTCGAGTCATTCGGGTATATACGGGAATGAGGAAGCAGACCATCTGGCAAAAAATGAACCGTATGGACCCCAACAAATCTTACCTGTCGCCGTTGGGTAAAGTAAACCTTTTGATGGAAAGCACAGTCGCGAAGAGAAGCTCCTGAAATGAGGTGTGCCAAGGAACACATAACTGGACTTAGCTCACGTGGCCCCTCAGGTGTAAATATACCTGTTTGTTGGACCACTATAGATCTAAAAGTACAGAAAGAATATTAAAGATGCCAAAAGAAACTTTAAACTAATATCATTACTTCCTATAAAAATAATAAATTTCGGAAAATCAAACAACTTCTAGAGGTGAATTTTTATATTTAAAATATGGCAATTTCTGGTTTTGTTTTCAGCTTTTTTTTTTGATTTGGATGTAAGATGTGTGATTTTGAAGTTTTTTATGATCGATGTTTGACTTTATGGTACTCTCTCCGCTTCTTTCCTTCCTTTTTTTGTTACATTTTTTATTTAGTGACCCATGTTGAGTAGATTTGTCAGTATATTCCATATACGTGGTAGATTTGTTATAAAGGTCCTGGGCTAATAAGTTTTACAAATCAGCCTGCAGAAAGAGCTTTGTATAAATTTTTTCCTAATAACAATCAACAACTTTTACCTGTACCTAATAGATGGAATTTCCTGTATTACGTAACTGACCAATGAATGTGAGTTTAAAAAGTAGTTCCTTTTAAACATTTCCCGAATGTGAGTTTACCTCAACAAGGGCTATATTTTTTGTGTCTAGAGAAGCTTAACAGGAGTTTTATTTTCAAATTTTCTATTTTTATTTTTTATCAATTCAAAGTAAAGAAAAATCGAAGTATTTTATTACATTTCAATATATTAGGCAGTCAAATTAGAATACGATATATAGAAAAAACTTTGCCAACAATAGTTGTTCCTTAACAAATTACTTTTAAAATAAACCATACTTTTTATAAAAATAATAGTTTATCAAGCTGGAAATTGATTTCTTATTTGTCGATAACTTCTGTCATAAATCCAGTGAGGCACACTATGTGAAATATAGATTTGAATTGTTGTACCAAATTTCTGGTTTTTTTTATATGTTTTTTTGGATATCAATTTTCAAAATCATAATTAGTTTAATCTTGTCAAAGCATCAAAAATTAAAACTAAGTTTTGATTTTGCTTGCGCACCAAGTGAAAAGTACTAATATTTTAATTTTAATGAACTATCCAGAAATTTATGACTTTTTAGTTATTGGTTCTTGAAAAATTAATTGTTTATAAAATCGTTTATTAACAAATTAACCTTGACCGTAATTTTTGTTAGATCAAATTACAAGCAGATGTGTTTGAAACACATTTGCTGTTCAAATAAAAACTTAAAATCCATCCAAATGAAAACAAGATAGGTTTTTTTTTCAAATTCATATTTTTCTGGAAATAATAGGTGTTTTTAAATTTTACAAAATGGTAATGGTTGTTACAGCCACCCGAAACGAAACGAATTACTTTGCATCGTGTCGGTCATAAATGGAATTACGTGCTCTTGCTCTAAATATGAAAGTGAAACTTTAAACGAACGGAAAAATATGCAATTAATGCAACAAAAATGCACTTTCTTATTTCGGGGTAGCGTGTATAAAATATGAGTTTTATATTATCAAATTGCAATAATTCATTCATTTTAACAAATAAAAAAAAAAAATAAATGTTTTGTTTGCTAATCCTAATAATATAATGTTTGATAATAATTGCATAAATGCTAATAAAAGTTTAAAATCGATTTTCCCATCGAAAAATTTAGATTTTCCTCTTTATTAAGGCATATTTTACACTTAATTAAATTACTTTTTACAACAAAATTTTCTATAGGACTTTTAGTAAAAAATAATCCTTTGGAAATATCCATCCAGAGATTATTCTGTCTATAAATATTTCTTAGTTTTTCACATCTACAAAGTTAACTAACGTTCTATATAAAAAGAAGATAGTTTGAATTATTAATACCAGAACCACGACCTTCTAACCGCCGCAGTATGTTATACCAACCGTTATAAAGGGCCTATATATATATATATATATATATATATATATATATATATATATATATATATATATATATATATATATATATATATATATATATAGAGAGAGAGAGAGAGAGAGAGAGACAGGGGCGGATCCAGCCTCTTTCTTTGGGGGGGGGGGGGGCGGTGATATCACAAAAGTATAGTATGGCAAGCGAAAGCAAGTTTTCGACGGGGGGGGGGGTGGAGACATCAGCAACAGTCCCATTTCTGGTGTAAAAGGCAGGGTTGGGTCTATTTTTTTGAATTTGAAGTTTTTGGAGAGGGGGGGCGATCACAAGAAAAAACAAGTTGTCGACAGGGGGGAGGATGCGGGCAGCATACACATTCCTAGTATAAGAGGCAGAATCGTGTCTATTTTCTTGAACTCAAAGCTCTTGGGGGGAGTGACTATCGCAGGAAAAACAAGTTGTCAACGGGAGGGGAGTGCTAGCAGCATACACATTCCTAATATAAAAGGCAGAATCGGTTCTATTTTCCTGAACTCAAAGCTCTTGGGAACGGGCGATCGCAAGCATACACATTCCTATATTCAAGAACTAGAGAGAGTAATAAAACTGTTACCAAAACCTCCAACTTACCTGCTCCAGTGCCGCAGGTAACTGAGAACTGCCCTGAATCTAATTATATTTAATTATATTTAAACATTATAAGGTTTTATAAATTTACTGCAACAATAGAGTTTCTGATTTCTGTCAGTGAGCAAAGTACCTCTTACAGTGTGTTCTTAGTGATTTATCTTGTTTGTGCTTGTTTTTGTATATTATATGAGATTAGTGAGATACCCAAAAGATATGGCTTCAACATCTTTAATTATTCTAAAATCGTTAAACCAGGGCATTTTTTCCTCAACGAAAAACTTACTATGAATGTTTATGATGCCTTAATCAATATCTAGATAATAATGTTAAAAGTTCAGTTGAAATGTGTTCCAACATAGTAGGAGTTGGAAAATCTACTACGTACTGAAAACTGAAGGAGAAAAAAACGACTGGAATTGTTAGCACTCTCAAGTCCCATTCGATCACAGGCAGACGAAAAACCTCGTTGGAAGAAGAGATGTAATCTGCAATAAAAGGAGATGTACATACTTCTTATTATGAGAAGCAGATCCCAAGCGTCGACAAAATTCTTACTAAAATCAATGAAGATCGGGATTTACCGGAAATTAAAATAACTGAACTCTGGAAATTGCTCAGGGAACTTAATTTTTGCTGGGAAAAACCAAATAGGAAATCTATTCTTATAGATCGTCCGGAAAATGTCCCTTGGCGAAGGAAATATCTCTCTCAAGTAAAAGGTAGAGTTTCTAGAAATAACACAACTTACAAAATTAGTAATTTAACAGAACTTTTGAAAGATTTTTTGGAATAAAGTTACTGCAGAAAATTTGGAAAAATCCATATAATAAAAGAATAAAAGAAAATGTGGAAACTCGATCTCATGATCCGTGAGATAGAGGAACCAATTATAATTAATTTGGGCGAAGATAGCTTCACTGACATAGATAACGAATTAGATACGTAACGTTTACCAGCGTAAACACAATTTATTATTTAAATATTTTTAACATATAAAAACTAATTACATTTGAATCTTTTTTTAGTGTTTAATTGTAATTCTGCAGATGGTTTAAGAAATAAATAAATTGAAACGTCAAATGTCCTAAAAATGTTTTTAATTAATAATAAAATGACCGATGGCCCAAAAAAGATTTCACATTATATGGACGAATTTATTTTTTTATATATGTTTAACTTCTTGTATTTTTGACAATGGGTATTTTGTAAGTATTTAAATTATAACTTAGAATTTTTTGAGAAAAAAAGGCTACGTTTTATTCTGAATGTGCCTAAAACGGTTTCTATGCCAATATTAAAAATAATAAAATTACAGTTGTGATTTGTGTTAAATATGTCAAAATTATCTATATTTTCTAACGTATGTGAATTATTAAAAAATGATAAGAAATAAAATAATATCATAAAAACTTTTTATTTTAAGTTTATTACCGAAATAATATTCTATGCCATAAATACTTTGTGATAATAAACCTATTTCCGACGCCTATGACAAGGATTAAAATCCTCTTTAACACTTCACACATCCAAATATCTATTATTATCCAACCCAAATGGTCCATTATTATAGACCGGTATTTTTAATTATAAAATTTCTAACCCATTCCTATGAAAAATATATATATCCAACAGATTTTGCCAAAGACACCGGATTAAAGAACACATATATTTTGCGAAGAAAAAAAGGTTAAAAATATGATTTATTACTCTCTCTAGTTCTTGAATAAACTATAGTATAAGAGGCAAAATCAGGTTTATTTTCCTGAACTCAAAGCTCTTGGGCGGGGGTGGGGGCGATCGCCCCCACCGCCCCCCCCCCCTTGGATCCGCGCCTATATAGAGAGAGAGAGAGCGAGAGAGATTTTTTAAGACACCAAACTTAAAAAAGGATTTATAGGGAGGTATGGCCGGTTTTATCGAAAACAACGTGTAACATTTTATTAAGTTATTTATCTATACCTTATAATGACCAATGTAGATATGGCTGTCGAACATCAGAGACAATCTGGCACACAACTGGAGGACGCCAAGCGTTTGCTGTAACCGGATATAAAGAAAGACATGACTCAGCTGTTAAGATATTCCACCAAGAGTTAGCAGATAAGTTAAAACTTTTGCAGGTAGGAAAAGTGCCTGACTACAAATACAATCCGGAGCCTATTCTTGAAAAAAAACGAGTTCAAGTTACATTCGGACCGAACCGTTCTAACAGATCAAACAGTTGTTCATAATGGGCCGGACATTATACTAACAGATAAAATTTCTGAGTGAACTACACTGATTGACATTGCTATACCTAATAACAACAATAACCTAGGATCAATGAGAAGATCGCGAAATATAGAGATCTAGACGTGCAAATCTGCAGACAGTTCACAATCAACAGCGTCCACACGATTTTCATAATACTATCAACAACTGGGGTGATACCAAAGAACCTCCTGCAGGATATCAACGGATTGGTCCTTAGTGAGCATATGTATAAACCGATTCAGAAAGCAGTTTCTCCTACAACCACACCGACCGTCTAAAACTTTGTAGGAAGTGCAACAGACCACTCCAGGACTAGGACTCGATAACATGGAAAGGGTCCCCACAGAGCTTCATACTTTTGATGTCTTTGTATACTTGGTATGAGTTAACAATCCCTGGAGGGTGTGTGAAGCCGTTTAGCTTATAAATCTGAATGGTTGTAATTATTAAAATAGGAAAAGATTTTAATGTACTATGTTTTGTATCAATTTTACTAGCATAATCTGCTCTTGTAAGATGGTGCACTGCTAGAAGTGTAGACCTAAGCTGTGTGCAGTTTTTTTTGGCTAAAAGATGTATTAGTAAAAACATTTTCTTCGCTATCACACCTGAGTTCGAAACCCACGGCTCCTAAAGTTAAATATAATGAATTAAACATTTTTAACTATTAAAATAGAACTTAAATATGATAGAATTGCTAAATCTACCTTCAAGTTTGTATTTCTGAATTTTCCTCAATTAGAAAGTAATATTACTACATCAGTTTCTGATGACAATGTTAGTAAAACTTTTGAATCTTCTTTACAGGCTTGAAAAATGTGTAGTACGATTTTACAATCAGCCTTTTCAAGATCTTTCTTGTGATATTCATCTAATTGAAAAACATTAAACGGATTACCAGACCTGCATACTAATTCATCTGATGCGCTGCACATAGTTTCTATATTTGATCAAATATTACCGCAAATTTTTAAAATATAACTATGAAAAAGAAAATTATGTAGCAAAGTTTAGCTTTTATCGAATCCCCAGAAGAGTATTTCTTCTTTTGCCAAAGGTATATCTTGGGTCAAGTAAATATCTATTGTTTGATTTGTGTATCAATTGTTTTTGCTCCCAGAGAGAACATAGTTGCAATTTGCATATTTCTCAAATTTGTTCATTTCAGTAGACTACATAGCAGTATAACATCAACGATCAAAGTAACATCGTTCCCTCCCTTTATATCAGAATCATACTGAATTTCAAATTTCTTTTCTAATTTCTTGAGTGTACTGCTTTCATTATTGATGTTCACTATTATTGAACAAAGCATTGTTTGAAACTTACTTTATAAATTGAAATTTTTTTCTCTAACAGTTTCAATTATTTTATCAGTGATTTTTTTTTATTTTTGATTTGAGATGCTTTTTGCGAGACATTTTGAGTTGGCTCAGACGTTTTGAATTTCGATAATTTATTACTCGGTATTTTTTTCGATAAACTTTTAGATTTGTATAAAATTTCTTATGTAGCTCACAGCGATCAGAAAAAATATTTAAACGATCTTCGATAGTTCAGTTGTCATATGAGTGAAGAAGCTCATCCGATTTTAATTTAACCTCTCTTATGTCTCACAATCTTGTTGCTCATTCACAGCCCACAGCACTTTTATACATCCATTTGGAATAAACGTTAAATTCTCAACTTTTAAACAAAATATACAGTTTGTTCGGACATTTAAGGCTTAACTACAGATATGTGTAACACAATGTGACACAAGAGACAGACTCTAGTACAGTGTGCATCTGCGAAATTCGTATTGATTGACAAGTTCGTACAAGATAAGTTCTCATGACACGCGATTTATATACTCTAAGTACGCTGCAGGCTGCTGATGTCGCGCGCTACGTCTCAAAAACCAGTAGCAGTAATGGAAGGATCATAGACATTAATTTTCCTTTACAAGAACTAAGTATATCTGGAGTTATCAAATATTATAAGATGTAGATAAATAAATCAGTAGATCATACACCTTTTTGAAAACATGCGGAAAACACGCTTTTTTCAATATAACTGTTTGAAACTTGCTAAACGCCAATTTCTAAACCTGACAACTTGGAAAAATAGAATCAGCACCTTAAAATAGATTAAGAAAACTGCGGAACCTCAAAAAGCATCCTAGACTCCCCCTTCTCCCCCGTATCTTTCAGACTAAGCAGCATCTTATCAACCTAACTTAAACAAATCATGTAACCTAACACTTCTTTTTAGTTCTAAGAATGTAATTCTGAATGTACATGGAAATAAAATCGCTTTAATCGAAAAAAACTCGATAAATTAATTTTTGAAGATTTCACAGTTACAAATTGTAAAAAGCCATTAGCGATTTCGGTTATTTTTATAGATTTTAAATGTGTTACGCGAAAAAAAAAGCAAATAATATTATATATTTGATGATGAAAGTGATTGATATTATTTGAA
Organism: Diaprepes abbreviatus; assembly: GCA_034092305.1. NCBI lineage: Eukaryota > Metazoa > Arthropoda > Insecta > Coleoptera > Curculionidae > Diaprepes > Diaprepes abbreviatus. Next base: position 13,979,552 of record JASJET010000122.1, read on the forward strand.
AACTTTGTATATAAAATCGAGCACAATCAAGTTAAAATGTTATATTTATGAGGAAAGTTCTAATTCTCGAAACAATATTCTTGTTTATCACATGGATGAGTGGTTATTAAAGAAATTAAATATAACTGAATTTACCTGAATAAATATAATTTTATTTATTTTTACGTGGAAGCATCGATATGAATAAATACAAAATATACCGAAGTTTATACCCTGTTTCTAAAAAAAAAAGTAGTACAACAAAACTCGTGAAATTTTTAAAATATAGCAGGATCTTATTTTTTAACTAAGCTCAATGTATATTGAAATTATAAAGTATTTATAACTTATAATTAAATTCAAATTACTTGGTTTTGGTGACTCTATAACTGGGTCTGGAAAGTAAGGAGGATGGGCTAGCCTCTACAGTACTCAGGCTTCATTAGACCCGTTGTGCATCCTCCTATAAGGGTCTGCCTGATTCAACTTGTCGCCTAGTCTTCAGATTTAAAGTGTTTTCTTAGTTGGCAGTACCCAGCGACTAATCGCAGTTTTGCTTTGGACGTCGCCAGAGATCTTCTGTTTTTTCTTACTCTCGAGTAGTTTAATAACTTGGAAAGTCCACAGTTTCTGGTTTCGTCCCATCCCATTTTAAAGCGACGACTAGAGTCTTTTGTAATTAGTTTTGTGATTGCTAATTTAATAAGATTTGCTCGTAAGTCAGGCAGCAGCAACTTAGCTCTCTATATAAAGAGCGAATCAGCAATTCAGTTTTATCGGACGGATCTTGTTCTTTGATCTAGCTCAAATTGACCACATTTTTAGCTGTAGCCAAGGCAAGAACCTCATGGCATTCTAACGCTCTGCTAGAGGAAATAGGGGCCTGTTTAGGGTTAGTATATTTTAGCTTTCTTCTGGGCAATATTTCGGTGGGTAATTTCAGTTGCTGGTAGGTGAATGCCAGTGAACTATGTTGGAGTTACACTGGTATATTTACTGATTGGCTATCATGGTTGGAGATTTGGCATAAATTCCACATTCTGTCCCTTCCATTTTACTTAATTTGTGTATATGTTAATTTCATTATCTACATCTGTGCCTGAGAGTTGTATAGTGTAGGGTAGTTGAAGACCAAACTTGATGTAAGAGTGTCCGCCTTTATCTGGAGGAATGTAAGGATGTCTAGGATAACTATTTTAAAGCTACATCTTACAAACCAGAACCTACACTTGGAGGCGCATTATAGTAGCAAAAGTCAACTATTTGAAAAAATATCAAGAAGTGTGAGACCTAGGATTAAATTCATTGCCCCAGTTTCTATATATTGAATTCATGTAATTTAGGATAACTAAAACATATGTAGAGTGTTTTTGTCAGAAGCATCTGCCTATAGTGTGTGCATATTGGTTTCAATGTCTTGATATATTAATGAGCACTGCATTTATAACGTGTCTGTGACGTTGTCTCTTTAACATTTCTAAAACTAACTAATTGGTAGGTATGTTCCTGGTTTAAACAGAAAAATTCTTACTTTTCTCCATATGTGCTGAACATAGCTTTTGGTTAAGAAGTTATGCGCAGATGCTTCCCAGTATTCTAACTTTAATCTATTTCAATTGATAAATCACATTCTTTTTGGGGATATTTGGATACATCTAATTTAGTAAAAACTGTATTGGTATAATAGGCTTCACCGCTTTGCAATGCAGCTTGCTTGTTCGAAATGGGTCTATATATATATATATATATATATATATATATATATATATATATATATATATATATATATATATATATATATATATATATATGTATATATATATATATATATATATATATATATATATATATTTCTTTTGCATCATAAGGTGATATCTTATACAAATGGCAAGTGTAAATAAAAAAATTTATATAGAAAAATATACTATAATTGTTTAAAACCCTGCAAATTTATCTTAGTGTAATATATAAGTATTGATTCTACAATTATATCTTTTAATGCAGCACTTCTGGTTCAAAAGACAACAATATTAAAACCTAACAAACACGTGAAAATGCTTTATCTATAACCTCATCTCATTAGCCTTCAGAAGTCCATTTCTGAACACAGGCCATATTATGTTACTGAACTGGAAGAACGCATTCACTGAGGAGTCTTAACCGTATGTTCACTTAGTCGTAACCATACTTCCGGGTTTACTAAATGTACTCCAAAGCAATCTTCTACGTATATTTATTTATTTTTTTTCTATAAAAGACAATTTCAAATGACGATCTTCTAGAATAAGTTAGCAATAAGTTTTCACTTTCGTCTCGCATTTCATCAAATATTTTTCGCGAGTTAAGTGGAAAAATACATAAGACTTTGAGTCGTGCACATAGTCTCATCTTAAAAATATCTGTTCCATACTTCAAAAACTTTGTTACATTTTATTTGATCACGATTGCTTAAAATAAAATCGCATAATTATATAATTGAAATTATGTAAAGGTGTCGCTAGAAATAACGATACATTTCAAGGTTATATTATCACCATCATCATCATCAACAATATTTCAATAAACTTATATTATTCATTGCTGGACACACGCTTCAATTAACACTTGAATTCTAGTGTTTATTTGAAGGTCATAGACAACGATGTTTCTTGCGTAGTAGTAGATATGTGTTGGACCTCCATTGTCTTTATTTTTGTTTAATATCAGTTAAACTTTGTTTCAGTTTCAGTTGAAAACGACTAGAGATAACTACGAGCCGAAATGTCGTGATATTCAACAAAAAAAGACAATGAAAGTCCAACAGATATCTCTTACTTCACAATTTGCGATCTAGTCCTATTTTGTGCCATCTGTGTCGAGTTTCCTTTTGATATCATTTGTCCATCGGATAGGTGGTCTGCCTCGGTTCCCATAGAGTTTGTGTTTGGTCTACACACTACAGCTCTCCGAATTAATCTGTAGTCAGTTATTTTAGTATCATGTTCTTCCTATTTCCATTTTAGTTCTAGAATGGTTTTAACAGCGTCTCTCAATCTTGAGCTTTGCCTGACTGTTGAATTCGAAACTTCCTTTTACGATGATTCCTAACATCTTCCTTTTTTTTCGCATTACGGATATTCTGCTTATGTTCCTCTTTGCCAAAGTATACACTTACTCTGACAAAGAGAAAGGTTCCACCATATCTAGTTTTATAAGTTATAATAAATAAAAACATAAACTTTGCAATGTTTTTTTTAGGATTTGGCCTCTGTAAAAAGCAATCCATATCAAAATTAAAGATAAATTTATATTACTCATTGCAATAAAATTTCACGCTCCCAAATCGCAAATAATATTCTAACCTCTCCGGAGAAAAGGACTTCAAATTGAAATTTTATCTTTAACATAGTGCTTAAGATTAGGCTTTACAAGTTTAATTTAAATAAACCTTTTTGTGTAACTTTATATTGAATAAACCTTAAACGTAAATCTACAGTTTTTATTCTTTTAATTTATTTGTAGATAGAGACTACTTTTTATATGTTCATTTGTATTAAATCCCTTATTATAAAAAACAAAAATGTGCGATTTGTTTCAATTTTTGGAAAGCTGTCATTACCACTTTCCAGTATTTCGATTATGTGTTCACCTGTTAAAAATTTATGAACAGATTCCAACAGACCTTGGTAGTAAAGTTAGGCGCTCCGCAGTATCGAGGTACAGAGTTCGATTCTGGGTCAGTCGGTGTTTATAATATTAATTCTTTATTTCATAATGATACTTCTGTTAATAAGGCATGACAGGCTATATGGTCGAACTGTCTAAAGCCATAAAATTAATCGAAGTTCTTCGGAAAATGTTTATTATGTGTACTTTAGACAGGAGGGAGATAAAATTTGTCGCGTTGGTAATTCGGGTATAATTCTAATATAATATTTAGAGTATTTTTTGTCAATGCCACTATATTAACCTGATAGGTCCGATTTGAATTGATTAAACAGATTTTGTATGTAGAGATTATGAACTCCAATTCTTGAATCTAAGCCTTTCGTACAAATTTGTTGAAATACTTCCGAATATAGCGTGATTCGCTTGAAGTTGAGTCCGTAGCTGAGCGAAACAATGGTAGTGGGGTGCTACAAGTAGCGGAGAAAAAGAGAACCGTGGGATGGCTGCTAAAGCAAGTCGATACGACTATATTTCATATGCAGAAATGCATAGCATAATGAATTTATAAAGAGATAAATAAAAAATAAATAGATCCATTTATCTGTTTGTATTTCAAATAAATTTTTGTGTATATTTAATAATATTTTAGTTAAACGTCGTTCAAAGTATTAATATGCCGCCACGCAGAATTCATAGTGTATAGTGATCTATTTTGGCAGAAATATAAAAATATTTGTACGTTTATAGTATCATACAATTATATAATATTTAAAATTAATTTAATAGTTTAGTTTTACATTGAAGATTATATTTTTAATAAAAGTAAGTATAATAATAATTATATATTAAAAATTAGAAAATTAACTTCCAACCAGATATTGACAAGCATTAATGTTTAATTTCTTTTCAGAAAATTATTATACTTTTATTTATTACTCATATTTTTTCATTGACCAACGTTTGCTTAACATTAAGTTCCGAAATTTTATTTGCTTATGTCGTTTATGAAATTGTGTCTACTACATTTCCAAATAGCGGTTACACGTATTTGTATTCATAATACCAGCTGCTTCAAAGAAATTCCACGAAAAAACCATAAAACCTAGTTTTGTTATTTGTGTTTTGTATATTTTTTCATTAAATTTTTTTACCCCTTGCATAAATTGTTCCATCATTATGATAATGATGGTTAATAATTTATTTTCAATTACATTTATGTTAATTTATTATGAAAAAATAAAAAGATATGTAATATACAATATACGACAGATTTCATCTATACTTTGAACCATATTTAAATAAAATGATATTTACAAAAACTTATTTGAAATAGAAATTTATGAATGTGTCCGTTGATTTACTTAATTACCTATTTAGAGATCCATTATGCAATGCATGTCCACATGCCATAGCGCCTGGTGTGTGGAGAATGCGGGTCTCCTCTCCTCCGCTGCTTGCGACCTCTCACTACTGTGCTTTGTTTGGCGTCGGACGCGAGTTTTATGCAGATCACACGATGTTCGGAAGGATTTTTAGCCTGTTTCAACAAATTTATTCGAAAATCTGAGATTGACGTATTGTAGTTCATAATTTCTACTTTCAGAATCTGTTTGATAAACTCAAATTGGAATGATCAGTTTAACATAGTGGCATCGACAATAAAATGCTCTAAATTTTTTATGTTGCAATTAGGCAAACTACTAATGGAACAAATTTAATCTCTCACTTGTTTAAAGTAGACATAATAAAATGCCATTTAAAAAAAAATTTTTTTTTGAGCGTTTTTGCGACGTTTCTCGGTGGAAGATCCTCCAATAGGAGTCTATAAACCCTATTTACGATTTAATCTCTTTTAAATCACTTTCTGGGTCAGAAGAATAAAACACAACACCTCTCACTAATACTTCCAATACATATTTTATCTAATTCTTAACAAAGCTAAAGCACAATATCTTAATACTACCTCTTAGTATCTTCACTATTCAAATATTACTAAACAACCCTAAACTACGGTTATTCTATCCCCATCTATATGCCTCTAGAACCTACTACACAAGTCTAGAAATTACTAGCATAAAAGTTGGGAACTATCTAGAAATACAATAACTCATCGGAATAATTTTCCTTTCGGTACATTATAAGCTGTGTAGATGTAGTACTTTTATTTGGTCTTGGAACTTCGTTAGATATTATAAACAACGTCACTGATTTTTTTTTAGAACAGTATAGTGTCCTTTCCATGATAGTATCAACTCAGGCGATTTGCCCTTTTTTGGTGGGTTCCATAACCGAACTTTTATCACGTTGCTGGAACCCTGCCGAGTTTGCATCCACCCGGTCTTTCTTGAGTTGTGGAACCGAACATTATATCGCAAGGTAATCTAAAATCCTTTCCAAATAACACATTGGCTGGTATGATTTCAATGGTATCCTGAACTGCGGATCAATAGGCCATAAAGAAGGTTGGCAGATATTTCTCCCAATATTTCTGATGTATTTTCACAACCTTTGAGAGGTGCTCTTCAATGGTCCTATTAAATCGTTCAACCATGCCATCTGACTGACGATGTAAAGCTGTTGTCCTGGTTTTACCGATGCTAAGTAGTTCTCAGAGCTTTTGAAAAAGTTTAAATTCGAAGTTACGTCCTTGATCAGAATGTAGCTCCAAAGGAATTCCAAATCGGCTGACATATTGTTGACTTAGACTGCAGCTACTGTTGAGGTCGCCTGGTTAAGGATGGAAAATACCTCAGGCCATTTACTGAAGTAACCAATAGTAACCAAAATGTATTTGTTGCCTTTATCTGTATATGGAAATAGTCTAGGTATGTCATTAGCCATACACTCATAAGGTATTCCGACATTATACTTCTTCATTTTTCCTTTAAATATTTTGCTTGAACCCTGGCTAGCTGGACATTTGAGCACTGTCTATACCAAACTTTTCGTCATGAATTTCTTCTAAAATCACTGGAACTTTCTTTTTAGGTACCACTATCTGAATTTTAATTTCCTTGCTATTGGCACTTTCCCAGGATCTCTTTAGTAACCGGCCTACAATCACTAACGGGCTAGTGAAGTCCGCTTTTCGCTACCTCTTTTAGTTTCCAAATAGAATATTCTAGAACTTTGTTGAAAATTCGATTGTCAGCTTGTTTATTAATGACAAATGCGATGGTGAAATCTGATTTTCGATATCCTTTTAAGTTTAAAAAGCAGAATGTTCTAGAACTTTATCGAAAATTAATCTTATTTTTTTTACTCGATAAAAAATCCAACAGTGCAATCTGTTTTTCTTTATCTCCTATGATTCCTAATACAATTATCTGGAAACCCGGTGAGAATCTTCATTTCTGACACCAATTGTTGTGATTTTATCTCTTTAAAATTACTTTCTGGGTCCGCAGAACTATCTTAATACCACTTCTTAATATATTTACTATTTAAATACCACGGTATAATTCTAAACTATAGTTATCCTATCCCTGTTTATATGCCTCTAGAACCTACTATACAACTCCAATAAAAAATCTATCAAATCAAATTATCACAATCCTAGAGAGATTCAAATAAGGCAGATTTCCAGCTTCGCCCGGTATCTCACAAACCAAGAAAATTATGAAAATATGATTGGCTGTAATGAAAATTTTACAAAAAAAAATGGGATATTAAGCCGTATCTTTTATAATAAGAGATATAGCACAGGAGAACATACGGAAACTGGACACCCTGTACTAATGTCTTGGAAATAAAAAAGTTAATGATATTTTTGTGTTAGGTCAAACTCCATTTTGTAGTATATCGAACATAAATGAATTGAATATAATAAATTAAAAAATATTATTAACTAAAAGGTTTTCTTTCTTAACTGCTAATTTGGTAATAACTTCTAATGGGTTTATATATTATTAATGGTCCGAATTTGTTTTGATGCAATTATTATAACAGTGCCGTAAAATTAATGTGCCAAAAAAATACTCTTTTTTATGATATTTTCTAGTGTTTTGAATAACATTACTATCTTTGTTAATGGATTAGTAAAAAGCAGTGGCTAGCACCGGTTTAGTATGATTGGTTGAGTATGATAAAAATTATTGTATATTCGTTTTCTTTAAATCTTACACCTTGTGTCTATACGTAAAGACACACACATCACCTACATAAACGGACACACAGTTCATACACAGATCCACATACTCGAATTGACCAAAAAGTCAAAGCGTATCTGGACTTAAAATTTCCTGTTCTGTCAGAATCCAAGGTCAGGAAAATTATGTTATTCGAATTAAGGTATTTGACCTTCATTCAATCTTTACCTAGACGTGCTGGAGTCATATGGACACTGAGATTCTGATCAGCGACCCCACAAACATAAAGGTCAACTGATCCAGGATCTATTCTTAGCCGAAAATTTCGACGAGAGATTCAAGAGAAGAATTTGACCTCCAAATGACCTCTAAATGATCTCCGGAGGTCACTTTCACCAAAAGGTCAAAGCGTATCTGGACATGAAATTTTCTGTTCTTTCAGAATCCCGGGTCGAAAAAATTATATCATTCGAGTTAAGGTGTTTGACTTTCATTTTACCTTGATCCAGACATGCTGGGGTTATATAGGATCATGATCAGCGACCCCAAAAACATATAGATCAACTGAGCTCAGAGATGCTCATCTTCGATTTCATTTTGTGGCCCTGTGTAATATATGTTATTAAATTTGAATTTTCAGTTATTGCCTGGATCGCTATCTACCGGTTGAGAACCGCTGCTCTAATTCTTTTAACTTTCATTTTATTCAGATAGCAAATACGTAAAGCTCATGGTTTTATAATCCTTGCTTGTTATCCTTTGCGTTAAAATTTGTACAAAATATCGTTATCTAACAAAGTAATATTAGGCTATCAAATCTTCTTTAGAAAGATAAGTATTATGATAATAATAAACTTAGTATGCCTCGGCGCGATATTATAGAAATACAAATTTAAAACATATTATCTTAGCGGGAAACCGTGATAAAATATTAGTCAATTATTAGACTAAATTCAGAACATACTAACAAACTACCTCATTTAAGTTACATTAAGAACATTAAATATTTTGTGTGGAAGATAATTACACCCATTACCCCTTTTCCACTGAAATCTTCTCCAACCAGTATGGAGTATATTTATTTCAGGACCGAAATTTACATACATTTTGTTCACCGCAAACGTTATAGGGCTGCTTCTTGAGTTGCTACTTATAAATTCTTATAACTAAAGAGTGTCTCAATAGAAACACCGGATTTAAATTTCACCAATTTTTTATTTTGTGCAAAGTACAACCTTGAATATCTGATTGTAGTGTAAACACATTCCGATTTTATCAGTCATGGAGTGGTACTCTCTAGAACAACGTGTTACCATGATTAAGACTCATTATAATTATGGAGAGTGCTATGGAGAAACCGTTCGAAAATTACGTGCAATTTTCGGTCGCGATAATTCTTCAAATACAAGACAGTGCAAAGGTACCGAAAATCCTAGAACCTCGTTTCATGATCGTTTCTAGCAAGTTCGTATCCTTACAAAATTCAATTAAAACAGGATCTAAATCCAGTAGATCACGCAATGTGTCAGGAATTTGTTAATTGGGTTCTGGCAAAGCAACAACAAGATGTTCAATTTCTAAAGAAAATTTTGTTCAGCGATGAAGTGCACTTTCACCTCAATGGCTACGTTAACAAACAAGACTGCAGAATTTGGGGCGAAAAAATGGTGTGGAATTTGAGCTGGTCACATAATTAGACTTCACTTTTTTGAGGATAAAACCGGTGGTGCTGTAACGGTAAATGGTGAACATTATCGCCATATTATAACTGACTTTATGTGGCCTGAACTTATACTACCTGTCACAGCGCATAAAACGACAGACTTGTTGTATGATAATTTCCTGATAGAGTGATTTCACGCAACGGGAATAGAAATTGGCCAGCGAGATCTTCCTCCCTGACTTTTTTCTGTAGGATTTCGTAAAGTCTCAAGCTTACTCCAACAAAGTTACAACAATTTACCAACTTAAAGATGAGATTCGACATGTTATTGGCGACATTCACCAACAGATACGCGAAGATGTTATTGAGGACTTTAATAAAACAGCGAGGGTGTGCCAATAGAGTCATGGTGGGCATTTGTCGGATATTTTGTTTCACGCATAATCGGAAGTTGTGTACTTTATGTCGAAACAAAAATAAAATATATTCTCAATTTTTTTTTTAGTATTTTATTAACATATCAAACCCGGCGTTCCTATTGGGACACCCTTTATATGCCTATGCCTTTAATCAAGGTAACATGACTGGTACAAATTTTGGAGTTATTTTAGCATAATAAGTCGGTTCATCTATTTCAAATTATTTATTAAAGACATCTAAAATATGTATTAGGTTCTGTAAATATTGCCTATAATATTTTAGGAGTGATCTCTAAGTGAATAGTACGAGAAATACCATAAAAAATATCTACATACGTTACCTGGTAATGTTTAATAGTGACAAAATTTTTCGGTGTTTTGCAGCAAAAAATAAGTTTAATGAAATTGAAACGAGGTGTCAACAAAGGAACATTTTAAATATTTCAAAATGCCCTGGTTCATACTGCAGGAGCAATGTTAAAGGTCCCTGAGGATATCGGAACAGGAAGATTGCAAACTGGGTAAACAATAAGTCATCCGAACATATTGAAGGGAATGCAGGCTATCGCTAGAGTTAGGGGCAAAAATACTAAGTAAAGAACTGGTGCTGTTTCAGTTGATAAGCACAGAAGATGCCAACTGAGATTTGGGTTAAATGTCTGCAAACTTCGACAGCAAGTTTTAAACCCTAAAAATATAAGAATAAAAATCTTTTTGTTTTATTACTGAACCAGCAAAAATTTAGAATTTTATTTATTTTCGGGATACAACTATTTTTCTCACATACTTCAAGGCTTCATCGTGAGATTCTTATCCTTAGTGTCTCTATATTAGCGTTTATTTGTTGATATATGTAATATAAATTATGTCAATATTATAAGAAAAACAAGACTGGCCAATCAGAAGATTTAAATTTCATGGCAGCTAGATCGGGTTTAAGTTTTAAATGTTCTTAGTGAATGTGACTGTTAGAATTCAAAAAATGGGAACTAATACCACTAATAAAAGTTGAAAACAAGAAAGTCCCAAGTGTGAATCTTAAGTGACACCATATTTTATTAGTAAATTATTGGAAAAATTGTTATAAAGTTAACACATGGTTACGATTATAAAGATAATTTTTATGCCAAGCCAATAGGTTCCATCAACATCATAGTCCAAGCCATGGGTAAAAATTAGTGCTATTTTTAATTTAAATTCCGAGATGGACGAGACCTATCCAGGGGTGTTGGAGGCAATGTAAGACCAAACTCTACGTAAAAAGTAACAGCAAAAAAGAGATAGGGGTCAAGAGGGAGGGTGGTTAAAGTTGGCTAAAACAGGTTTTTTTAATCTACAAGTCAAGAAACGCATTTTGGAAAAAAAAACGTTCAAATAAAAGTTGTAGAGATTTTAAAAACCTACAATTTCAGCTTTTACGTGGTAATTTTTGTCAATTTGTTATTTCAAAAATGCCATAAAACCTTTAAAATGGGTCATTTATTGAATATGAATTATTTGTTGCTAAATCAACTTTTTTTTGGACTTTTTTTTATTTTAAAGGTAATCCCTCGTCGTTTTGAACAAAACGATATTTTATAGTAGTACATTGGATAATTTGCTGCTGAGATATTGCTATTTGTTTATATCAAAATATTGATTGCCATAACCTTTCTTTGGGCCTACACAAAGGTCTAAATTTTCATATCTTGTTAGGGGCAAATGAAAAAATTAATTTTTAACCCCTTAAATATCTCTCTAAAAAAGGGAGGTAGGATATACATAATTTTTTGAGCTACCCAAATAAAAAAAAAACACCGAAATTGGTTCATTCGTTGCTGAAATTTGGCGACTTTATCCGAGCGCTGCTGATTTGAAGCAGCGTGTTCAGTTTTCTCACGCGCGCGAGAGCTCTATTTCTTCATAAAAAAACACCCCTTTTTAAAAGGAATATTTATGGGGTTGGAAATTAATTTTCTAATAAGATATGAGACTTTAGGTCTTCACGAAAAGCATTAACCTTTGTGGAAGAAAAAATGTTGACTCAAAAAAAAGGTATAGCAATGAACCTTTTGCGTCTTGGAATAAACAATTAGTAATATCTCAGCAACAAATTATTCAATTTACTATTCTCGGGCGAGGGCTCCCCTTTAAAAGCGCAAAAGTACAAAAACAAATTGCATTAAATAATTGACATAAAAGAAATGGCCGATTTTGAGGATTTTTTGGCCTTTTTTGCAATAACAAATTAACAAAAATGATTTTTTCTGTGTTTCTCGGCTTGTAGATTCAAAAAACCGGTTTTAACCAAGTTTGACCCTTCTTGGCCCCAACCTACTTTTTGCGGTTACATTTTATGTAGGTTTGTTCATACATTGCTCGAACACCGCTGGGTATATCTCAACCATTTCGGAATTTACGCCACTATATTTACCTATGGCGTTGCCTATCAATGTCTGTAGTTTAATGAAAAGGGTATCATGATAGACTCTATCAAAAGCTTAAAAAAATCGTGTACACTGCTTCTACAACTTGACCGTCATTCAAAGCTTCAAAAATATGCAAACATTAGGAATCAGTTTGGTGCTTATCGAACAAAATGAATGAAATCATGATGATCCTCATGAATGCGATTTTTTGCATTATAAAAGAAATCGTCAGTAATAATCGTTTCCAGAATCTCACCAGGTAATGATAAAATTGATATGGGTCTGTAAATTGCTATGTTAAATTTGTGTCCGCCCTTGTACATCGCGGTAAGCCAGACAAATTTGCAAATGTCAGGAATAATACTGAGAGACAAGGACTGGCTAAAAATAAGATAAAAAGGCAAAACATGTTTTCTCTGCATTTCTTAATAAACAACGTAGGCCGTTAGAGCTTGATCCCTTATTAATCTCAAGTTTATATATAAATTTTCTTTTATCTCTAATTTTATCTTTAGAGATGGCTTTAAAAATATAAGCGAGGGGGCATTTGAGGGCCCAAAAGTTGAAGCAGAAGATCTAGAAAAGGCATCCGAAATATCCTGGTCTGTTAAAAAATATTATTATTTTAGTTAACAGACGTAGTTATTTACCGGCTGTATATGACCAAAAGCTTTTAATATTATTACTCAACTGATTTTCAGTATATTCAACATATTTGTTAAGTTAGAGAAATCATTAAAATCCCTCCATCCAGATTTTTTCTAACGCCTATGACTAAGATATTTTCCTTCAATAAGCACCACAGTACTAGTTGAAAACCACAAAGGGAATATATTTTTACAATTTTAAATTCGGATTTTTTCATAAAAAATTTTTATCAACGCACTCAATCAACAAATCTTTCTAGTAGACAGTACGAATTTCAGCATTAGTTATATTGTAATTAGCATAACAAAAGCAATATTTAGTAAATCCACTTTTATATGAAAGGTCTTGAGTGAAATCAATTCTCAAAAACTAAATCTAAAATTTTACCATTGGCATTTCTCCCGCGATTATTCTGACCAAACTAAAGAAAATTGTAGATATTTGCAAGATTTTCCTAACACTCGCTTTAAACAGAATTACCGATATTAAAATTACCCTCTAGTGATTCATATATGTAATTTAGATTGAGCAAATTGTACTCTCCTAACACTATCGCGTTACCATTGGGATTAGCGCAAATAATTTCGGTAATTTTATTAAGATGGCAAAGACGATTATTATCACTCGCTCAAGGCGGAACATAATCATAGCACAAGTAAATCTTTTTGAATCTTCCTAAGAAAATGGAGATCCAAATATCCTTACACAAACCACTGCATGATCATTGAAAAATTGTTTCGCTTATAAATTTAGTGCTACCTACAATAAAAACCCCTCCTACACCTTTTTTTTTGCAAGTTCAAAGTTTCGATCTTTCCTGTGTTCTTCATGCACGGAAAAAATAATTGGTGACAGATCTGGGCTGTACGGTGGATGATCCATCAATTACATGTTTTCAGTGCTCAAAAAGTCATTAGTTTGAGCTGATGTGTGAGAGTTCAAATTGTTATGGAAGAGAATGATCCGTCATATCCGGCTTGCTGTCTCCAATTGATCGAAGACTGTTAGCAAATAAATGACTGTGTACCATTCAGAATTGGCTATTCCACGATTCTTCTGATGGCAGGATTGCGACATGTCCAGTCTTTCCGAAAGTAAGACACCAAAGTGCTTCGTACGTGAGTAACTTTTGTTGCTTTTGTTCATTATGGAAGACTCATACGGTCGACTGCGGTTTACTTTCTGGTTCATACGATTAGATCCAGGTCTCATTACTTGATGTTATAGATGCGATGATATTTTTAGAGCATTTCCTGCCACCAATGGACACGGAGTTTTTTCAAAGCGATTATCAAATTATGCGGTATCCAATGCAAACAGAGCTTCTTCAGATTTAAATTATCATTCATTATATTTTATATGCTGGTGTTACTAAGCCCAGGACTGCTTCAATGTTACAATGTGTCATATGGCGTTCTTGTATTATCAGATCACGAAACCAATTTTGGACGAGTTTCACGCAACTCGTTCGTGAACGAAGGACAGCCACGACTGAATTCGCTAAACCAGCGATATACAAAGTTCCTTGTAGGTACTTCATCGCCTGATGAAGAATTATGTTTAGTGATGCACTGGTGGATTATACTTCATTGAAAGTTGTGAAAAACAATTGCATAAAAATATTCACAAGTTAATTTCATTTCTTGACTTAGGTAATATTTTGAAATTACTGTAAATAATACAAAAAGCACTTGTATATCAATATATTTTAAGTACACGTACCGTCTAAAATGTCAAACTTTGCAACGGCTATATTACGTGGTACCCATTAACGCTCGTGTTGGTAGTTCCGAAATGTACATTTGTCATGGTTAAAATTTCATATTTCATAAAGTTTACTATGGTTAATTTAGGTAATTTTATCTTATTTTTGCTAATATTCACGTTTCGGATAACATAATATCATTTTCATTAAACATTTTTCATATACTCTTCGTATAACAGCATATTATTCGTTGCATTTTTGGGTTTTACTGTATCTCGAGCCATCTCAATTTCACTTACTTGCAAATTTTCTAGTCAACTCGATTATTTTCTTTATCATTCTGTAATTTGTCTATAAGAAATACAGCCTAAATTTAATTTTTGTATCTTGCTTGATTCGTAGGTCGTCGAGTCTACGTCACTGCACTAGGTTATTTATATTTAGAGAAGGCATTTGTATTTACCTTTTTCTTACATTTATCCATTCTTATAGCAGTTTTTCCTGATTTTTATTTTGAGTAATTTCGTATATTTTGTTGAGAGTTGTTCAAGTTTTCTTATTTGGCACTGTCTAGTGATGTGATTCGTCTCGAGTGACGTTTAGGCAATTCTCATTCTTTTGGGGCAGTAGCGTGTTGGGCTGTGGTTACTGTTTGGTAACTTTTTGGAGAAAGTTTGGACGGAAAACTAATACCATGTTGCTAATGACTGGCAGGAAATGTATATTTCTTTCTATCTGGTTTAGAACCGAAAATGCTAATGACTAATTAATTAGCGAATTTCAGCCATTGCATGTTGTTTCGAGTCGCTCCAGATCAATTTTGCACTACTGTTTCTATTAAGTTGGTATCCTTGAAAAATTTTCTTTGATACTTAAAGGAAGTAGCGTGCCGCTCAAGCTTGAGGATTACCTATAAAATGGAATCATTTTACTCTCAATTTCACTTTTTCCTCTTAGATTCGACAAAAGAAGACTGAAGACTTCAAACCCGCTGCTTTCGCAGCGGGGTTTGGAGTGCAACTTAGTTCAGGTTAGTATTTGTGTTTTGGCTTGCTTGTTTTTTCTGTGTCGTTACCTAGACAAAACTTGGAAACAGGCACTTTTTGTCATTCTTGAATGCGAGGAATCAGTTTAGGCCCTAGGGAATCGGGTCTAACCTCAGGGTATTTTTTGTTACTGTTATCCACGCTACAGGCATCCACCCTACGGATTTGAACATCACAGTTATCAGTCAGTTCAAGAAAATAAACAACTGACAAACAAAGGAAAACTTTTGTATTACCATATTGTTATCAATAATTTTATAATAATTTTATTAACATTTAAAATAATCTTCTACTGCTAGACGTTGAGATATAATTTATGATCATAGAGGGAAAAAACCGGCTAGTTATATGATCTGATTTTTTTAAACTTGTAGGCTCTATTGTTTAAAGTTTTAGTCAACCGTTTGAAATGATTTAGATATTCTTTTAATATTTTATGATACGTCTAGCTTAAAGTATAATTTAAATTTTAAATGAAGATTTTATTATAACAGTTTAATATTAATAAGAGATTTTTCTTATTGTAATGAAATACAACCGAGTTTTATTTGAACAACCTGGTGCTTGCTTTTGTATCTTTTTTTTATTTTGATGTGCTTGCTAAAGAGCAAATTTGAATGCTAGTTCCTAACAACATAGTGGAAGGCTTCTAGTCTCAGCCTTGCTTTAGATGCAGTGGTGCATTTTTGCTCGCTGGTGCCGCTACTAGCCTTTACCTGCACTCTAATGATTTTCTTTACTTTTTTTATTCAATTAAATTAACTCAATCTTTTACCTCATTGTGAGGTTTTACGCCTTTTCTCTTTTAAAAACAAGTATAGCATATTAATATTTCAATTCTTACTGCGCTTTAAGGATTACCTGAATTATTATTTTAGAAACTCTTTTGTTAATATCTTTGTATATTACAAATAATAAACTAATTGAAATAATTAAATTAGTAGGTGTTTTAGAAAACAAGAATCATACACTTACACATTCTAATTGCACACCATCAATTAGTGAATGTAACTTATCGGTAATAATTCTCGTTGAATACACTTAGCAATACATATTAGCTATTTTTTTTTAGATTTAGGTACGGTTAGAAATTTAATGCAGGAAGGGTACTTTTAAAGCGAAGTTGAATGTTAAGAAAGTAAAGAAGCATCCACTGCTTCATTTCCTTCAGAAACATCGTCAAACAAAACTGCTTCTTCCATATATTCTGGGAGTCGGTGGAAGACTCGAGGTCTTATAAAGTTAAATCATCGGACATGTTTAAAATTAAAAAAGAATTACAGTGTAATCTTAGAACTAGCGAGATAGTTAGCTATTAGAAAAAGCGGGAATAATACAATTACTAAAGCTAAGTTCGGAATGGCAGTGCGGTGTAGCGCTAGAGTAGTATAGTGTATTAGTCATGTGATTTTGTTGCGAATTCGGTGTTTCATCAATTATCGAACAACGTATGTCATTTTTAGTGTAGAAGTTAACCTGTTTTTATTTTGTTGAGTTAATGTTTATTTTCATCCACAAAATATCCCTCTTATTTTGTGATTTTGGCTTGGAGAGCAAGTCAAAGTGTAAACATGAATAAACCTCATGAAAAACATCACATATCTAGTAAGAAAATAGACATAAGCATTTAAAAATTTAGCGGCAATGCAAATAAAATATAATAATAAATTTTTGTAGGTATCATTGGTACAATAGACGTATAGCACCTGAAGAATATTCAGTTTCCTATATAAACCGAAAGGGCTATCATTCAGTTGTACTCCAAGGAATTTGTGACCATAAAAAGCTGTTTACCGATGTCTACATTGGAGAAGCAGAATCATTACACAATTACACTGTTTTTGTAAAATCTGATGTATCTGAAAGACCACAGGAAGACTTTCCCAATAATACTCACCTTATTGGTGATTTAGCTTATAAGTTGACAATTAAAATGTTAGTAAGCTATAAAAACAATGGGTACCTAACAGAAGTTCAAAAAAATTTAATAAGGTGTTGGTCAAAGCAAAGGTGCTTATAGAAAATACCTTTGCCTTACTCAAAAGTCGATTTAGATGACTAAAATTAATAAATCACATATTGCTGAAAATGTGGGTATAATAATTTTTACAGTATGTATTCTCCACAATATATGTAATTTACAATAGGATGACTTTAATGATATAAATGAAGAAGTTCACAATGAAAGATTAAGAAATTCACAGAATTTACTAAGTTTTGATGAGTCGGGTGAAAACAGGCAAGAATAAATTAAGAGAAATGCGATTGTTAATGCATTGGTTGTTCATTAATATTACTCATTTTGTATTTTAACTTTATTTATTTCCATGAATAATGAGCATTATGATTTAGTTTATTTTCTAAGAAATATTTTGTATATTTTTTATTTTAGACTTGAATGTAAGAGGGAAACCTCAAAATATTAAATAAAAACTACCAATTATGTCACACAGCATCCTTTATTTTCAAAAATAACAAATATAAACTATAAATATTGAATTTTAAAGCTATACTCTTAAAATTTAAGAACAAAAAGAAGTTATAGAACATCTCCTGACTTAAAAGAACACTGATGATAATATATAAGCTGTACTGTAACGTAATAATTTGTACATTAAGAATATAAAGGCACATTATAGTTTATAATAAAAATTTCTCAAAAATCAGAAATTAACTTCACCAAATATATGTGGATCTGAATGAAATTTTGATCTAACATTTAATTTACTATTTTCTCAAAGAGTTCTAAGAATTTGTCTAGCCTCATCATTTTACATTTGTGACGGTCATTAACATCTGGACCATGTTTTCTTTTGAAAAATTTCCTTGGGGTATGTTCAGCAGTTGTAGCACCTTTTGTATCTTCTGATGTGTCGGCAACATTACTCACTGATTCATGAATAGTAACTCCCGAAGAGCTACATGCAGTTACTTTAGGGTTTATTTCAGGCCTATGACCCATTACTTCGTCCATTAGCTGAAAGTATTCCCAAAATTTTCTTGCAGAGCCACGTTGTGCAGATTTCATTTTTATGTTTTTGTATGTAAGTTTTAAAGATTTCCACTTATTTTCGATATATATATATATATATATATATATATATATATATATATATATATATGTGTGTATATATACATATATATATATATATATATATATATATATGTATATATACATATATATATATATATATATATATATATATATATATATATATATATATATATATATATATATATATATATATGATATAGCAGTATAATGTTTGTTTGACTTATTGTTCATTTCAAGGGTTATTTTATGCCACATATGTTTTTTCATTGAAGTCTCGAACAATTTTTCATATTGTTTTACAAAATCAATAAGAAGGAGTATGTCTTCATGACTAAACATTTTACATTGTTGGGACCCATTTTGTTCAGTTGCTAAGTTATTGTCAAGTTCATTATTTTCATTACCTAAAAAATAAAGACAACAGAATTAAATTTTTCCAAATTAATAACACATTTTTGCTGGTATGTCATGAAAAAACAATAATATATCAAGGTCTACACACTTATATTTGGATCAGACTAACAAATGAATCTGGCTTTGGGGCACCCAGAGATTTGTATTGGTTTCTGAAAAAAATATATTGAATATTTATTCACATATTGTCAGTGAAATTTCACATAATTTTTATGCATTCATAAGTTTATTCTAACGTTTATTATATGGTACTATTACAACAAATCCTTGAAAATTAAATAAAATATCCAGAAAATTTTATGTTCGTCGAGTTTAACAAGTTGCCTTGTTTCTTCTTCAGACCATTACAACTTTTTCAGTTTCCTAGCTGACATACTGGTGTATATAATTAATAGATAAAAAATTTATACCGATTAAAAACCTTTAATAAAATTTTAGCTTTATTTTTACGTTCTAAAGCAGTAAAATGATTGTTGTACTTTTAGAGCCTCCTGTGATGGAGCGCTAATAGACGATATGAGACTTATTGGATAACTATTATAAAATCTCAAAACACCACTTACCTGAATCAGAAACTAGTATATCTCCATTTTCGTTATCGTAATTTTCAACAATCGTAAACATTTTCTTTTTAAATGCTTGTAAACACAAAACGTTACGCGCCGAAAGTTCAAATAATTGTCAAAAACGCCATTAATTTTGGTGTAGCACTAAGCGCTCTATCTTTTTGATGGAGTTGATAGGGTTAACACCATCTACACTTTTTCGCATTATCGAATGGGACGACGGTGCACACCGAAGTTGTTCTTTTGCAATACCGATCGACAAAGTGTATATAGTGTCGAAAATGTCGACACTTTTTACCTAGCTTAAATATAAATAATTTTGAACACCGAACCAATGATGGGTTCAACGAAAAAAAAATCAGTTCTACTTTACATATGAGGCAATACACTCTAAGTTTTTTTTTCAATTTCTGTTCACGTCTCCTTTTGAAATAATTAAGAGTGTGTATCTGTAGACGATGGAACTTAGGCACAGTTAGATGGGCCCATTTGATAGTTACCGGCATAGCCGATGTCAGTTGTTAGAGTAATCGCTAGCAGAATGTATATATTGCTCCTTTACTAAGAAAAAATTGTAAAACTATTTTATTACCAATTGTTGTGTTTGCCATATTCAACTTGGAGTCTTGTTCAATTTTTATATAATTCATATCTTTTATTACCATTTAAACAAGATTTTTAGGTTTAACCCTCTTATAGGTTCACCCTATACAATATAAAAATTTTATTATTGTTGCGTATATAATTCCAAGTTATTAATATTATTAATAGTCGAAAATGTTATAACCAAAGTGGCGTAAAGGTCAATGTTGTTTATAACACCTATAACCAATGCATCAATCTCTTTGATTGCCCCAAATCGTGTTACCGCATGTTTACGGCAATAATCACTTTCCTAATAAAAATTGCTTAGCTTATATTTTTAATGTTGGCCTATATAACCTAAACCAGAAAAATTTATTAATAAAGTTTTCCAGATATTCCACAAGAAGATTAATATTTTTTTAATCCCTGCTTTATACGTAACCGAGTAAAATTATTTTTTTTGCAGGTAAGTAATAAATAACGAACGAAAAAATAAATAAATATGTTTCATATTTTTCCATAAAATAAATTATTACCAATTTTATAGATTTGTTATAGAACATGAATAGAAATAATGGAAATAAAATATTTTTTTGGTTGCTGACGATGTACGGTAAAAATATTTTTATAATACTCAACCTGTATATAACACTAGTCAACAAATACAAAAAAAAATATGCGTCTGATGTTATAATGGCTGTCCGTGGGAGCTTAAAGCATCCTGATTGTGAATTCAACAACGAAAAACATCTTTATATAATATTTATACATAAGTTCAAAACAATAAAAAGAAAACAAGATATTTTAAGGATGACAGGATTTATTTACACAAATACTAATGAAAATACATTTATAGTGTCTTTTTGCAAATGTTGACTTTCGTTTATATTCCTGATCATATCTCTCATACGAAACCAATAATAATGAAACTTTTCTCCTTGTCCGTCATTAACCACATCCACATTTTCTTGGAAAAAAATTAAATGGGAGTGCAAGAAAATGTATTTTAAGAGACATGCGATAGCCCATTTTTCAGGTGCTTTCAAGTTTTTCGTAGTTTTATACTATTTTGTTTCTAAAAACTCCAAAACAATTGTTTTAAAAGAAGTCCACGTAGCTAATTAGACATCCCTTAATTTTGGATCAAACTATTTATCCCCTAGTATTTTTCTAATTTGTAGTCCAACAAATATTCCTTTCTTAAGCTTAGCATGACTTAGTTTAGGAAAAATTTATTTTTAAGGTCTTTAAACGCACCTTCTTCTTTATCTAATGCTTTAACCAAATATATAATCAATCGCAATTTAATGTGCAATAGAGGTAACAGTATTGTTTTGAGATCAACAAGAAGTATATTCTTTACGTTAGCTTAGCATGGAATATATTGATCTCTTGGAAGCCATTCGTTTACTTCGTAGTGGTTCTGCGTTGCTCTACTGTCCTAAAGACAAAGAAAACAACAATACTGCGTAAATCTACCCTGAAGCCCTAGTAATAGTCCTACGAATTTTCGGTCACCACAGATTTGCCATTTATACGTATCATAGCTTATTGCATTTAGAATAAGTGACATACTTTTGTATGTTTCCTTCATGTCAACTGCTAATGCAAGAGGAATAGAGGATCCATTGTTGTCAATATGGAGCAAAAATGCTTTTAAACTTATTTCAGAAGAATCTATAAATAAGCGCCATTCGTCCAGGTTATGTGCAATTCCTAATTTTTCCATAACACAATTTGGATTAACACAAACACACATTTTATCTTGCAGAGCAAAAAACGAAGATAGCTTCTGGTTACGGTTTCTAAACGTTGTAACTTTGGTTCCAGTGACTAGTAAATTCCATTATGGTAATCCAGACCCTAATACTTCAGCATGCTCCTTGGATAAGTGGATGTCCCGAACTAGATCATTTAATTCAGGTTGTTCAATTAAATGATGTGCTTTTCCTTCACTTTCGGAAAAATAAGAATTGTCCTTTTCTGATACATTATCGGGTTCACTTCTAAATCTTCCTCCCATTTTGCCAAGGGTGCTGGAACTGGTAAACCTCCTCCATGAAGAACCAGTTTTATTGCTAAAGGAATTTCTGGATATTCAATATTATGCTTGCTCTTTCTTGAACAACCAGACAATTTGTCATGCAAAAGTAACAGTCGTTAAAATGATTTGTTGTTTTTCACCAAATCATTGGAACTAGACATAGAAGAGCATTTGCCATTTAAGCAGTTACTTAGATTTGCTGCATAGGTTTGGCAACATATGAGAGGAGCCCAGTCCCGATTTTGATCACCAACAAGACATCCAAAATACTTATGACAAGCTACTTTGGTCATTTTGTTAAATGTCCTTTTCTGCGATTTACAGTAGACTGACCACATATGTAGCAAAAACTTTCCGCAGGGTCAACACAGCCACATTTCTGTTCTACAGACACACAAACAATAAAATATTATTATATTCTTATAATTCTAATCAATGTAGCAGGTTCTCATTTATTCTTAACTGTTCATAGTATCTCTGTTCTTGTCTGATCTGATTTTCTCCAATAACTGCAAACAATGTTTCGAAATCTAAAATTCAATTGAAAAATTCGATGTTCACCTCACTCTCGCCGTATGACAACTCAATACTGAACCTACTTCAAAAATTTTACTTCAAGAATTCATGCTGTCCACATTGTGATCTATGAGCATCCCGCAAAAGTCAGGAAAATGTGTGTGAGGGGTGAATATGAGGGAATTCCTGTGAACGATTGGGGGAGGTTTGGAGGAATCTAAGGGAGTTTCGTGTTACGTTTTCCTTTGGAGCTGGAGAAGCGTGAGCGACCATTTTAGTTGCGCAAGGGGTGTGGCACGGAATCGTCGCTGACAAAAAAGTTAAACGCGTAAGATCCTATCATATGAAGAAAATTTCAAATCTTCAGTCACTCAAAAAAACAATCGGTTTGAAAGTTCTGTTATGACTGTCACATATGTAACAAAAATTTTTTCTGTAAAGTTCGGTCATAGAGATGACTAAACATTCTGGCAAAGTAGAAACTTTTGGGGGTACATGCCCGACTATTCGGAGGTTATAACCACGATAATCCGTCAAAGTAAGAGAATGTTTAAGCCTACCTGAGGGTGGCCGAAAAAATAGGGTGTGAATGCCGGAAGAGGGAAGAAGAGGTGCCCGAATGACCTTTAGTTGTAGATTCCAAATAAAGCGTTATGTAAAAAACTATTTAAAATTAGCTTGACCTTTTAGATTTTCTTTTAAACTAACTGTTGTTTACGGCTGCGAGTTGAATATAATCTTATAACCTTTTACTTTTTTTATTCTTGTTTTATTTCGATACGTCTAAAGCATGTTTAGAAAACCTACGCAATGTCAACTTTAATAACGTTCAAATCTTAGATTAAGAAAAAAACTACTAAAAAATAAATACAAACGATTTAATTTATGTTAAAATACCTAAAAATATGCTTAATATTAAAACTAATACCAATAATTTAAGCACCATTTAGAGCTAATAAACAAGAGGAATTCACCTCCTTTTAATATTAATATACAGTGTCTCTCAAATACATTGCTCACAACTGAAAAATGAAATTAAAATAATACTGCTAATTCAAAAAACCAATTTGTACATGATTGACTTTTTTAAGAAGCTATATTGAGTTTTGTGAAGGAACTTGACCTAGCGTTAAAAAGTAACCTCAAATATGGCTTAAAATGCCATTTTTTGTAGTTTTAATTTAAATTTTCCTGGAAACTTGACATGCTGAAAAAATTCCGGTTCCTGATTTGGATTTAGCTCGTCAAAAGCCTTCGGAAAATTATAGTCTGATTTCTGGTTAAAAATTTTGTCGGCTTGTGTTATTAGATAAATAGTCGATATTTAAAAAATAAATATGACACATGATCTTAATTCTAGAACACCAGAGCAACTAATTATATTTTTTGACTTACTATCTGAATCACTCAAAGTGACAGCCATTTTGCTCGACATATTTGTGACAGCTTTTTTAAAAGTTCTATTAAAGGTCCTTAGTACATATTGAGTTCGAGCTTTTAGGATGGCAAGTGTTCAGGTGGTCAAATTTATTATCTTCATTTTTAGAGGTACCTCATAAAAAACCTAAAAATGTAATATCCGTAGTTAATTTGCTATGCTTATTTGAGTATGGCATTTCTTAATTTTTCTGGACCAAAATGTTATCAATCATAATTGTAGAAGCAGACAGGATGAGGTGGAGATAAGCAGGATACGTTGTCAGACTTCCTAGAGACAGATGAGCATATATAATAACAGAATGGGGACCTAGGCAGACAAAAAGAAGTGTGAGATGATAACAATGGGGAAGTGTAGAGGACCGCAAATGGGTGGCAGGTAAATAATGGATAAATCTCATACGATTTAATTAGATATGGAAAAGATTGAGAAAGACTTATGTTCAGGAGTGGATGAATATGAGATGAGAAAGAAGAAAAAGAAAAAGAAGATAAGTTGGAAGTTTGTCAAGAGTGCAGCTTGAGGATCAGCTCTCATATAACTAAATATATTTTAGAAATATGGTTAGGATATTGTCCAGTATGTGTTGGCTCCCTATACACTAAAATTTTAATAGTTTCGTTTGAACGGTTCACCATGACATTTATGAAGGGCCACTAGGTGAATCACTAGACCACTAGACAGAGTGATTGAATTTTGGAGTATTGCCTGCGTAGTGCTTACTTTCAAGTAAATGATAAGTATGATAAGTCCTACGCTCAGAACGACGGGCTTTCGATGGGTTCTTCACTCTTTGCAGTCGTCGCCAATAAATATATGGAATGGTTCGAAACTCATGCCATAGAAACAGCAATGGTGCAGCCGAAAGTCTGGTTGAAATATGTCGATGATACCTTTATCGTATGGAAGGGCAATGATCAAGAACTTAAGGATTTCTTGAAATACCTAAACATCATTCGACCTACAATTAAGTTTCCCATTGAAAAAAAGGTAAATGATCAATTGCCCTTCCTAGATGTCATGGTGAACCGTTCAAATGAAACCATTAAAACTTTAGTGTATAGGAAGCGAACACATACTGGACAACATCTTAACCATAGTTCTAGTCATTCTGTTGTAACAAAAAGGGGAATTATACGCAACCTCTATAATTGCGCTATATATATATGTAATAATGCCGATTCATTTGAAAAAAAGGCACAAACATTAAATCTTATTTACAACAGAATCCTTATTCTTTAAAATTAGTTGACAATGTTATAAATAACTTTAGAATGACGGCCACTGGAGAGCAGGGAACACATTCCTTCTTCACAATTCCGTACATTATAGG
The DNA here is from genome assembly GCA_034092305.1 of Diaprepes abbreviatus. NCBI lineage: Eukaryota > Metazoa > Arthropoda > Insecta > Coleoptera > Curculionidae > Diaprepes > Diaprepes abbreviatus. The sequence continues at coordinate 14,005,107 of JASJET010000122.1, forward strand.
AGCCTCGGAGAAAATAAGATGAATTGCCAGCAGTTATAATATAAAGACAGCCTTTAAATCAGGAAATACACTTAGAGCTCATTTAACAAAAACAAAATCAAATACTGCCGATAAAAGAGAATGTGTTTCCAAAGTTTAATGTGAGTGTGGTGAAACGTATATTGGAGAAACCAAGCGGTCACTAGAAGTTAAAATTAAGGAACATAAAGCTCATACACAAAAAGGTAAAACTTCGAGATAATGTATTGCAGCACACTTCTAGGAAATTGTCTGAAGCTGCGGTAATATGTATAGAACCCAACATGAAAAAAAGTAAATTTATAAAAGCAGCTTACACTAAAAATAATAACGGAATCTTCAGTAAACTTAGGTGTTAAGGTACTTAATCTTTGGCAACCACTACTTTGTAACATCAAATCATTGAGGTGTGTACAGTGAAGCGAAACTTTGCACTTCAATGGACACAGTCCTTAGATAAGCTCGTAGCGTTAAGACGAAACATTCAGTTTATACTTGATAATGATTAGAGATACAACCTAATTGAAACTTCGTAAAAATAAACAAAAATAAAGACAATGCAAGTCCGACAACCACATTTTAGTCAAGTTGAAAACTGCTCTAGCTAGGTACAAGAACACCCCATTTGAATAGATAAGGAATGTTATTGCCTATCTACGGAATGACCCAACAACGTGATATCGCATTTAAAAAAATTAAGTTTTTTTTTTAAATTTTTTAATAGAGCTCAAAATTTTGTAGTTTTCCACTTCCCTGTATTTTAAGTATCATTTTCAGGGCATTTATTCTCGAGTCCAATAATATCTAAAGTTACAATCGTAATTCCGAGTTTCACTATTTTATTTTTAAAACGATATTCAATTTTAGGCGACACCATGTTGAAGGGCAAAATTTGGAAAAATATTTTTTTTTTCGAAAAAATTTGGACCAGGAAAAAAAATTTAAGTAAAAGTTATCGAAAATGAAAAAAGGAAAACAAAAAAAATATAACATACCGACTGAACCATTCAAAATTAGTAAGTTTAGGACAACTTCCGGTATAACCGGAAGTCGCACAATATCACTGTTTATCTGAAGAGAGCGTCATCAAAAATTCCTTTGTACAAATTTGCAGAATTTAAATCGCATTACTTCCCGAAATATTCTAATGGACGCTCATCGTAAGATACCCAGTATACATATCATGTAAAACAATACTTGACGACTGTGCCGTTGAATGCCTATAAACGTCATCATATAACAGACAAAAAACATAAAAAGTAAATATATGTACGAAATACCAGCATGTATTTTACATTATTTTTTAATTTACTTTGACTCGCAAATCTACAACACGCGTTCATAAAGTGCTACCGTGACTTGCAATAGCCTAATCACTTTTTAATCAAATATAATGGTCCCTTACGCCAACGATAAAGGGCGTTTTTAGGTAAATGTTTTTTTTTCTTATAGTCTGCATTTTGATTTACATCGTCATACTGTTTTTGATCATAATGGGCAGAGGAATTATTCATTTTATATATTAGTATGACATTATCAAAATGGCTCTTAAAGTTTTAAAAAATGTTTAATTTCCTATTTCGTTTTATTTATTACTACAATACTTAGGCTAATATATTTCAAAGAAAGGAAAAATATTAAAAATACATAGTGGATTGAATGTTAATCGAAGGTTTCTTCTTGTTGGTACTCGCAGGATGCTTAATGTCTGGGCCTTATTATTACCCCGCCGTTTAAGGTTTGGAGAAATTGACTTGTCTTAAAAATGTATATCTGGAAAAATGATATACTAACATACAAATGCGACGAAATGCTTGAGAGTAAGTATCAACAAAATTTGGTTTTGATTGACGGAATGGTAAAGGTATCAAAAATCGCCCAGAGTTTCTCTGAATATTAAATTTTTATATATTTCCTCGCATTTCTTATCTTCGGTGGACCCAGAAGGGTTTTTAGGAATTTTTTCAACCTCCCAGAACTTACGTAACTGAATATCAGTACGTTCATCCAAAAAAGCGCGACATTTTAAAAAAAACTCAGAATTTCGAAAGGAATTGAACGGTTGGTTTTGTCGAAAATAGTCTCTAAACCTATAGGTTGATCGGAACTGACAACAATATGACTTGGTTTTATAAAGTAAAGCTACCAGTTAAAAATAATTGTTCTTGGGTTTAGACCGTGTCAAAATGGAATTATTATCCAACGTTTCGCCTACGATTGCACGATGCAGCTTCAGGGATCTTTACTCCACGAGATTAAATCACTTAATATATAAAATAAAAATCGCGTGGAGTAAAGATCCCTGAAGATGCCTCATGCAATCGTAGACGAGTCGTCGAATAATAATTCCAACCGCACAACGGTCTAAATTCAAGAACCATAATTTCCAACTTGACCAAAGGCGTGTAAACTTTCGTTCTTTATTAGTAAAGGCACCAGTTTTAAAAAGCATTTTTATTGATCCCAGTATATAGAACCGACTGTCAGCAAGATTCAAATTTCGAATATGTCTCATAGCCGAAAGATTATTTTGAATTTTTTGTTGATTAGAACAAACATGATCTAACTGACCACCGTTTTTGATGACGCATTGAACAAGACCGCTATTGGTGGAAGGAATGGATATTCCATTTAAACCCTCAATTGAAATAGAGAATTTTTATGAAGAAGACCTATTCATCTAGCACATGACTCGGATTTAAAATTTGCCATAAGGCCTAATATCTATTTCACAAGTAGATAATAAAATAATATGTTGCGGAACAGACTTAGTGTTTGCAACACAGTGAGTATTAGCGACGATACATTTAGATTGATTGTTATTAGGATAACACTGGACAACAGCCAAAATGTATTTAAAAAAAAGTCGATCATTTTTGGTTAATATTAGTTTAAGTTTTCGAGATACGTGATATTGTATCTCCCTATATATTATCAATATAACCGCAAGAATGCACGTAGTATATTTGTATTGTTATAATAATACAGGTGTGCGACGTTGTAAAAATACGTTTTCCAATTTTGTACAACTTGGCAACACCACACAGGGATCTCCAGGGATGACCTCCATATACGAAGTCCCATCCCTCCAGGGTTTATGTTCGTTTTGTACTGAACAGCCTCTGTATAAAAACAAATGACAAACGTCACTACTGCGAATATTATGGAATCGAATAGAAAATTCTCGAATATTCTCTAAAATTGTAGAAGTCATATTTGGGTATATAAGCAGCAACAAGGCGGAGGAATTAGTCAGTCGAAGTTAATGAGTCGAATCGAATAGTTGAGATTGTAAGATGTCTTGAAAGTTTGTAAACAATCCAGATCACTTCTGTTGTGTTTGTGGTGAGGTGACTTTTGCGTTTCAAAAGCGGTCTATCATGGATAAAAAAGATATGTCAATATTGGAGATCAAGACAACCAGTGAGCGCCATATATCTGCTGTAATGCATGCAAAGCACAGGTATATAGAAAAAGAGAAAGTCGGTTATTGTCTCTCTCTATATATCATGTGCTATAAGGTCTGTACCTCATAGTGACGAACTTCCTATTCCAGAACCCCCAGAAACATTCACTTATGAATCAGTTTATACTTGGTAACGATTAGAGATACAACCTAATCGAAACGTCGTAAAAATAAAAATAAAGATAATACAAGTCCGACCACATATTAGTCAAGAAGATATATCATCAACATCAAGCGATTCTTACTTCACACCTAGTCCATTATGCCGCCTACCGCATAAAATAACCCTATTAAAATTAAATGATCTTGTGAGAGACTTAGAATTTCCAAAAAGTAAAACAGAGTTACTGGGATCAAGATTACAGCAGTGGAACTTATTAGAAGACAATGTTTCAGTGTGTGTTTGTCGTAAATGCCATAAAGGCCTAGCACCATTTTCTAGCATGGAAAAGAACTTGCTTCTCTGCAATAACATCAGCGGTTTATTGGCAGCCTTAAATATAAAATACAACCGAGAGGAACGGGAATAGTTTATAGACAATTCAATATTTACTCTAAAGCAGTACTATTGTATATGGGAAACATTTTACCATATATTTCTGTTGGATATACAGATCGCATGAAAGAATCATACGACAATATGAAATACCTATTGACAAGTATAAAATACGATAAGCACCAATGAAAGATCTGTGGTGACTTAAAGGTGACTGAACTTTTACTTGGGTTGCAGCTAGGCTACACCAATTTTTGCTATTTTCTATATGAATGAGACAGTCGGGCTAAGGCATTTCACTTCAAGTTAGAAACTGGTCCGTTCGATAATCATTAGAGCCAAGTGAAAATAATGTAGACCCAAAAAAAAATTATTGCCGCCACTGCATATCAAATTGGGCCTAATGAAAAACTTTCTTAAGGCACTGAATACAGATGGACCAGCTTTTCAGTACATGCCTCATAAATTCCAAAGACTAGGTGAAACAAAAATTTAAGAAGGTATTTTTGTTGGGTCGCAGATTCGAAATATTCTGAAAGACAAACATTTTGATGACACTCTATCAGATATTGACAAAAAGTCTGGAATGATGACTTTTGCCTCGTGGTCACTATACTCACATTTGGACTTTTTTCCTGACAACTGCGGAGCTGTAATGCGCACAGCGAATGCTTCCATCAGGTTATATCAACAATACAGAAAAGGTACCAGGGAATTTGGAGTGCTTCCATGTTTGCCAACTACTGTCGGAATCTTATTAGAGATACATCAGAAACAGTTTACAAAAGAAAAGCAGAAAGACAGAATATTTAGTGTATCTACAAGTGTAAAAGGATATGTTCTTTTTCTTGAAAATTGCGAATAAGTTTTCAATTTCATTGTCATTTTGGTGTTCAGTGCCCCAAAATTAACAAAAAAAAATGTTCGTTTCATACAAAATACAACAAATTAAATAAAATTTGTTGCGTATTGTAATTTTCGACAGCTGTAACAGTTTCTGAATCAGATCTAGTCAAATTATTATTACTAGAAGAGACAACAGACGACAAATTTTTGGTAAAAGGTGAAGTTGTTTGATATGGAAATTGGCATATTTTACGTAGATGAGAGGAACCACAGTTTTTAATAGATTGAGAACACTAAACAGTTGACTGATAATTATTGCCTAAACTGCATAAAAAACATTTCTTTAGACATTTTAGCAAATAACAATTTACATTTAATTAATGTATAAGAAGAAGAAAATAAAGTACAAGAATGTTCGCTTCTTTATGAAGGCGAATTCGTAAGAAAATTGGATATTGTTGTGTAATGTTTGATAATTAGATTTAAGATTTGAGTTGTCAAAACTTGCTAATGAAGTGCATTGAACAGACTCGAAAACTATACATTACCTTTCTAAAAGGTAATTAATTTTCATCAGTTCGGGTGTTGAATCAAGAAGCAACATATTAAACAACAAGAAAACCCATTGATCTGCAGGAAATTTTACAACTCTTAATGCTGCTACGTTATCAAAAAAAAATATTTTAGAGTTCTCTAAGGACCTTAGAGGTAACCTTTTGAATTGATGTAGCCTAAAATATTTCTTTATACTCTATTTTGGTACCGTTTTTCAAGCGTTTTACAGACAAAATTTTCTTCTGTGAGAAGGATATCTTTAACCAAAGTTAACAGTTCTTTCTCTAAAGATCTCAATAAGTATTGAATTTTACCAAAATTAGATAAGAAAGCGTTATCGTGGATGAAACTTTTAAATAAATCAACTTGACCAATTTCGTTAAAAGCTAGTAAATTTAATTTGGTTGGAAAGTTGAGCTACAATTTTTGAAACTATAGACACATTTGAGTTAGGAGTAATTGAAAAATTAGCTATTAGAGAATTAGAGTCTTAAAAAAATATTGTTTCAATGATTTTAAACCGTAATAGGTCTCATCTGCAGTAATACACATCCTACCATAAATCGAAAAATCTTAACTTATATTAAAATACTTATAGTATTATGAGCCAATTGAGATTTACGAGCACGAACTAAAAATATACAGCCAGATTCACTAAGAAGATTTAAGATTTAAACCCGATCTAGTTGCCACGAAATTTCAAAACTTATAGTGGACCAGTTTTGTTTTGCTTATGATATTGTCATAATTTATATTAGATATGTCAACAAATAAACGCATATATAGGGATATTAAGGATAAGAACCTTGCGATATAGCCCTGAAATATTCAGGAAAAATAGTTGTATCCCGAAAACAAATAAAGTTCTCCATTTTTGCCGGTTCAGTATTATAACAAAATGATTTTTTTATTTTTAGGGTTTAAATTTGCTTGATTTACTGTTGCATTTGTCAATTTAAGACCTCAGCTGTTATTTTAGGGTGGTTTAAAATTTAAACCATGCTAGTGAATCCGGCTTATAGATTTTATAGACCCAACACTGGAAATTTTGATTTCGACTCCGTGCGTTTTTTGTAGGCATTTAAATGCCGTAGTATGTCTTAAATTAGCTCTAAATACTTTATTTATCATTCTAAATAATGAGTAAAATGTTTCAAAACCTAAATGATATTACACGCTTATGGAAAGCAGAACGCAAAAGGAAAAATAAATAGTTTGAATGATATCATGTTAAGAGAACTGCAGTAATAAAAGACACTTTTGATAAAAAAATACGCACAATATGCATCAGACCATACTAAAATATATTTCATACGCTTCTGAAAGGCAAAACGACAAATAAAGAAAGATTGAATGATACAATGTTAAGCGAACTGGCTACGTAAGGAATTGTTTATAAAAATTCGCAAAATATGCACTATAAAATGCTAATAAATAACGTAATTTGACAAAAAGGCACAAACGTTTTGTCTACCGTAAATATAATAAAATGTAGGAGGTAAATATTTCATTAAAGATGAAATTTTATTTAATTTCTGAAAAGAGAAATAAAGGTAGATGTTGTGGTATGGTAGTATGGTCCACGTGTGTTAGTTGCGCACGACAATTTAAATGCTTATCAAAATTTTGTGTTCGAGAATATATATATAGTTGTTAAGGCCCAGCTTTATAGGTATTAAAGATATTAGATTTGCTGACAAGCCTGGATATCTAGCAATGAGCCTCAAAGGTAGCTATTACTCTGTAGTTTAAACCTATCATATTCAAATGACCTTAAGTATATGAGCGACAAAATGATGGTTTGTAAAAAAATGCAATTTTCTTTATAGATATTTAAATTTTGAAAATCAAAAAGAGTTTTTCAGGAACCAAAAATGAAACGGGAAGTGTTAAATATATGTAGTAGACTAAATTTGAAGTCCCAACAAATTGACAGCATAACCTTTCTTGGTTTGTGGTGGTTCATCTTACTTGAACCATTACTCTTTTCGAATGATGTTATTGTAGATGAATCACTTTTTATCACCAGTGATGATTCTTTTCTAAAAAGATCGGTTTCGTTGCATATGGGATGTATTTGGCAAATATTGATTTGTTGTGTTAAATGAATCTCTTTCAATTCATGTAGAATTCAAACATCGAGCTTGTCGGCAAGTCCGTGGTATTTTAAATAATTTTCACTTATTATATACAATACATTTAACCTTTCTTCTAACTCTTAAATAGTTTTATAATGATTCTCTTCAATTATGGCTTTGATTTAGTCAATATTAATTTCAGTTGGTCGACCAGAATGTTGGAAATCTTTGAATGAAAAATCTCCAAAACGGAACTTTTTAAACCAATTTCGACACATGTGGCCCGTTATGCAATCGACACTATTAACTTCATATATCTGTGAGCCTCAGCAGCTTTCTTTCCTTTATGAAAATAAAGTAGTAAAATATGCCAAAAATGTTCGTTTCTCTAATCCATGTTAAAATTGGCTATAAATTAACAGCTACAAAAAAAATTGCACACAAGTACCTAATAAAGTAACCTAAATGGGACCGATAACAAATGTCAAAAGAAAGAAGCCCTAACACTGACAGGAGTCCATCAAAATAATTACAACGGTTTCTAAGTATAACAACCAAAAATACTTTCTATCCAACCAAAGATTATTTTGTGTGTTTATTTAGTATTTTAATTATTCAAAAACTTTCGAGATTATTGGAATTTTGTTTATATCAAACCTATTATCCTCATTTTATTTCGTTAAAAACAAACTAACTAATACTTTTATACAAGTTATTTTTGTAGTGTGTACTAATGTGATATCTCGTAAATGTAATTAGGTTACCGTTTTTCTCCTTCAGGCCATTAAGGGTGAACATTACTGTGACAGGTCGAAAAAACTTTATTTCTTTTTATAACATTTTCTGAAAGTATATGTCCTTAAAAATATGTGGAAAATAGCTCAGAAGTCTAAAATTAAAAAAATTATACGAAGTTATAGCTAAATGCATATCGCGCCGTCTTCTGTACCTCAGGCGACGAATTATCCTTATACCAACTAAATTCAAGAATTATATACTATCGTGTATTTGACATTCAGTTGCAACAACGATGGCGAAGAATTAATTTTATGGGCCCAAAATCAATGAAGTTCAGTAAATATCATTAATTTATTTTCATATTACAAACCCCTCAATTGTGTCTTTCTCGAAAAGAAAATTGTACGAATGTTTGATTTCCGGAGCAATCTAGCAGTCCTGACGGTGGTTCTATGTATGTAATGCAAGACGACACTGGACATTGGTGATACATTTATGACATTTTGTTGAGAGGTTGGGTTTGTGTATTTATTAATTGAACGTCTAATATCTTCAGCGCAATATTCGTTGCCCCTCAGAACACTAGTCAGTTTTTCTGATTTCAGTGATTGTTTCTGAGAAGGATGATGGTGTGATGTTGCAACGAGATATTAATTTGTTGGTTTTTTGTTCAAAGAATGTCCTAATTTGCCAATATCTTTCATTTGTACTAGTACATCGAGAAAGGGGAGGGCACCCCTTGATTTAGTTTCCATGGCGAATTTTATGCTGAGGTGTTGTTGGTTTAGATAATCCAGGAAATTATGGAGGTAATCTGCGCCATTCGATTAAGCTACGGACTGTCGGACATATTACGAAATAACAACATGGACTCCCCCCTACTAGAATTAATGTCAGCATGTCTGATTTCCACTTATTTTACTTTTCAAGGAACTTTCTACAATCAGAATTGGGGAGCAGCCATGGAATCTTCGCTGTCACCCGTAGTAGCAAACATCTTCATGGAAGCTTTCGAAGAAAACGCCTTGTCTGCCACTCCCCTGAAACCTAAATTTTGGTGAGGATATTTATATGATACGTTCACAATTTGGTCACATGGCGCAGATTATTTCTATAACTTCCTGGATCATCTAAACCAACAACAACCTAACATAAAATTCACTATGGAAATGAATCAAGGGTTGCCCTTCCCTTTCTCAACGTACTAGTACAAAGGAAAGATAACAGCAGGTCATTCTGTGTACAGAAAACCAACACATACAAATCGATATCCCAATGCAACGTCACATCATTATCTTTATCCGTCTATAACTCTTTGGTATATTTAAATATGTGACGAAAAATCCCTGAAGTCAGAAACAGAAAAATGACTAATGCTCTGAGAGGCAACGGATATTACACTGAAAATATTTTACGTACTATTAATAAATATAAAAATCCAACTCTTCAACAAAAAACATAAGTGTACCACCTATGGATGTTGTTGCCTTGTCTTACGTACAGAGAACCACCGACAAGATTGCCAAACTGCTCCGAACATTCGGACAATTTTCAACACTTGTAAGAAAGCTAGACAATATTTGAAATCGTAAAGGATACAATACCATTACAAGCAGAAGGCCTTTAAAAGATACTTTGTTCCTGCAGTAAAGTATATGTGAGTGAAGCTGGATAGTCTATATCTTTTAAGGTTAAGGAATATGAAAGATGTATAAAAAAAAATAAATTGTACGATCTGCAGTAGCTGAGAAATTTGTAAAGATCGAAATAATATTAATAGAGATACAATATACAGTGAAATATGAATTAAGAAAAGAATAAAAACACGAAAATTAGCTATCTAAATTGTTTAAACAAAGGGTACTAAAGTCGGCCTTTTGCCAAGAGAAATAAAACAGGATAAACCCTTACTTCTCCAGAAATAGATAAAACAACGAAAAAAAACCTCATTAGCCGCAGTTTTACACGATACGTAAGTTTCTAGGAAACTATTCTCAAAACCGACTACCGACTTTAATTAATTTCAGATTGTAACTGTCGTTAAATAATTTGTGAAGACAACACCTAACTTTACAACCCTCGGAACCATCCCCAGTTTAGTCGCGCTGGCACCGCCTTGCCTTCGTCAATAGAATGTAGTTTCACGATGCACCCCCGCCTGAGAAGAGTAGTTTTCGTTTCCACGCGTTGGAAAATTTCAGCTCCCCCACATGCAAATCGATTGTAATGCTGGATCTCAGTTTGCTGAGCACCAGTCGGGTAAAAATATCGTACAGTTGCTCCTCGATGGTTATTCAGTGTTCCAATCTAGTAAACATCCCTAAAGATGTCTCGTGCAATAGTAGGCGAAACGTCGGATAATAATTCCAATTTAACACGATTCAAACCCAAGAATCATGGTTTTCATATAGCCACAATAGTTTGATTTTAAATTTTCGAAATTTTTGTTTTTAGAGCTTCCGGATATTCATAGAGTATAGGAAAAGTCTTGAAAATATAACATTTTTACTTTAAACACATCGTTTAAAAAAAAATCGTGAAAGGTTACGTATGATAAAAACCATAAAATTCAGTTACCAAAAAAAAATCTAAAAAAGGAACTTTTTTCATCCTTTTACTGTGGTGTTCGCCCACAAAGGACAAAGATAGAGAGTTTATTTCGTGCAAATTCAACTCAGGTACTCCACTCATCACCTAACGGTTACAAACCAAGAGCAAAATTAAGAGAAAATAACTGTTTATGTAAAAATCTAAATTTCCTGATATGCCGGCAGGATATTATATCTACAACTAAACAATTAAAAATTTTTTAATTATATCCCACAATTCATAATAGAGCCATGTTATTGATTTTTGTAGCCAGCACTCTTCATATCCATTATATTTTGAGATATTCGTGGTTACTTGTGAGATCTACTAGTTCCTTTTCTGAATTTATCAATATTTCATCATTTTGCTCTACCTATATTTGAAGAAAGATCTAAAACCTATCTCGGTATGTTCATGTTTAGAATATTCTGGAAACTCTCCCCGAAATCAATATATTGTTCCGTACGGCCGATCTTTGAACACACACTGTATTACTGAACACAATCTATTATTTCAAAAAAATTTTTGACAACTTCAATTTAAATACTTGTCAAATACTTCCAGGTTGCATCGACGAGCTTTCAAACTAAACTGTCCCCGAAAGCCGATCTGGATCCTTTATATATTCTTTTGGTCGATACCGGAAAATTCCTGAATTTTCTAGAAGGATTTTCGTACTACATAGTGTAATGAAAATAAGAAAAAGGAATAATCCGGCGATTTCCACACCTTCTGTCATAAGCGTTCCATGTTAAAAATAAGGAAATAGAATTCTCTAAAAAGTTCCAGACCTTCTCTCATAGGCGTCACCTGAGGAAACTAACAAAGCTAAAATTAATTTTTTAAATTATGAACTCGTAAAAAATAAACCTAAAACCCTATAAACTGCAAACACAAACTAAGAATATGAATTGTAAAACGCTACAAAGTTCGTTACAATATAGAACGAAAGTATTGGCAGTGTGAAGGTAATTTTCCCATGCAAACCACTGACCTCTACTATGGACCCCTACTCTTGCGGCTTCTAAAGCCAAAAAATGGCAAACCATGGGCGAAAAAATGCGTTTCTGCACATCGGGCGCCAGTCATATTTTTGCACGTTGATCCGATAAGGGCATGCGCATAAGCGACTTCTTATTATCGATCGGTTGTTTCGTAGCGCCATCCGTAAATAGCACAGTATCGGCTCAACGCCATTTTTGTGTTTATTTTTGCTTTGTGAGTTGCGTGCGATTTAAACGGATTTGTAGCGTTTTAAGTGATTTATTTTATTTGTATTTGTGTTTTTATTTAATATAATGGAATGTGTACATATTTTATTTGTTTTATTTTCCTTTTTCTCTATAGGGTAAAAAATAGTGTTGTTTTACAACGTTTTTGGATTTTTAGTGTTTTCGTATAACATTAAATTTCCAAAAAATGTAATATGATATATTTTTAGCACGTTTCAAATGATTACCAAAAGATATACTGAACTTTTAAGCAATCAATTAAAAAAATGACTTTTTCCAGTTGCTAATTTGCACAATGTCCATATTCTTGCATAACTTCATCCACCTTATATTTAACCGATGTTTCCACCCAGCTCAAATGTTTTTTTTTGTTCTGCAGCCATTCTATGATTTATCATTTTGTATGTCTGAAGATTGAGAACATGACGTTAAAAAGCGTTGTTCATTATATAATACTGGTTTTGGAAGTAAATTCGGATTAGTTATGTCCGTACTCATTTTATGAAATTATCATGATTCATGTTGTCATGGTAATCCCCACTTTGAAATCGTCAAATTAAAAATTCATTAATATGTTAACAAAAGTAAAATATTACGAAATAAGTTAGACAAATGTGAATTTCTTTATTTGGTATATTTTTTTTATTCACCCCTAGCAATGACCTTGTTCACTTATTTTATTTCAAATAACATTTCATCATTTTGTCGAAAAAATTAATGAGATAAGAAAATGTATGCTCCGTTCACCATTACGGCAGAAAAATATTATTATATAAAATTATTTTTAAATCCTGCAGATCTGTTGACAAATCCATTTCGTATCAATATTTTCTTAAAAAATTAAAAAAAGAAAAGATACGGTCATTATTTTTAATAATTAGAGAATAAATTACCGGACCTTAAAAATGTTAATTATTCACTCCCACTCTACAACAAGAAAGTTAACGCACACAGACGGAAACAATAGATTAGAGAAATAGTAAGATACATTTTCTTCACAATTTTACTTTCACACTATAAGAAATGACTAAACTAACTCCCATCGGTAGATACAGACCGGATTATTCCCTTCTGCTTCAGATATTATTTGTGCCCATATGATGTGACTCCCAGAACAAGAAAGTTACATGACACCGACTTTTTTACTAAAGATTGCAACCATGGTTGCAACTTTGATAACTTGCTTGACACCATTTATGACTAATTGAACCAACTAATTAGATTTTCGAAGTTCGGTCCTGTTGATGGTCACCTGATCATTTTGTAGTGCGCATGCCGACATCTGATCTACGATATTTACATTTTATTGTCGTAAATTTGCCGTTTTTGGGTTTAAACTTTGCGGATCTATAAATATTTTATCTATGTTGCAAACACTGCTGTTATTGTTAAAAAGTATTTTCCTCTACCGAGATTACGCTTGAACAGAAGAAGTTTTTACACAATATCAGCAGCGTTTTGGGTTTTAACTAAATTCGATTCATCAACTTGACACTCCAGTTTTACTTTATTAAATATATGATAATGGTCTTTTAAATAAAAATTTAATTTTTTGATTAAATCAAATTGCCGTGCAATTCTTCATCTATTTTCAAGAAAATTTAGTACTGAACCAAACAGGCATTAAAATCAATTCAGACAAGTGCCTTTAGGGAGTCAACAAACTTCTGTGTGATGCAGAAAGCAACGAAAATATTCATTACTTTTCCTAGTTGCCTAAATAGTCTGTCGCTGAATTAATTGCTTCCAATCTTCATAGCTATTTAAATAACGTAATGGAGCGATGTAGGCAGATGCTCATTTAGGTTCCTGGCAACTAACCACTGATGATGAATGAAACTATGGATAGTGAGTACATTTATCACTGCTTATTTTAAATGCGCTGTAAAGCTATTGTGACACACTTTCACTGGTAGAGCACCATCAGTAACCGCTGACAGAATATTTTGAATGAGAATTCTCTTAAAAAATATTGATGGTATTAAAAATCGAAATATAAGGCTAAATTTTATTTTCAAAAGCTTTAACAAAAATAATAAGATTAAAAATTTCATATTATGTATTTTCTTCAATGCGCTTCCGTCGACTTAGATCAGTTTAACGCCTCTCAGTTTTCTCTAAATCTGCGACGGCCCCCATAAAGCTTAATTGCACACTGGGGAGCGTTATTGCACCTGTTAGAAATCCATGTACTAAATTATCTATACATTAAAACATTTATATAAGTGCAGTCGTAAAAAGAAGCTATACTCAGCAACCTGTATGAAAAACATATGATATAATTCAAATTAATTTATATTGTCTTGTTCATAAGGAAATGTTACCTGTAGCATTATTCTCACAATAGTATATTTTTAATATTCTGACTTTATTCTTCCCAGTCAGTAGACACTTTTGTACATTATACTCGTATACTAAGAAATATTACTATGATATTTAGACGAATATTTTGTAAAGAATGTGCCATGCCTTTTTCCTAATTATGATGTGTCCCATTGACATAAGCTATTTTTATAATCTTTAGGTGTGAAATTTTTCTACCAATTCTCTCTGGCACTTGAATTATTAACCGTATTTTTTTTTCTTGGTCACGAAGGTTATTATGAAAATTATACTAAAAAGAAGATGTTTGTGCTCCTAATTATTTTGTTTTGTTAATTAAGATATTATAATTTGATTTTATAATTTATGACTTAAAGTTAGCAGATATTATCAAGTAATTATTATTTTCTTGTATTTTTTTTTATTTAACAATATAATTTGGTACACTTTAAAAACCAAATGGTGGAAAATTATTTCCATGATAAGATCATCAGGAAAAAAATCATTTTTGCATCACTTACCGCTATCCTCTTGAACAGTCGATATTTTTTATATTCTTTAATAAATAAGAACTTTTTTTAATACGTTAAATTTTTCTTGCTCCTTTCAAAATATATCTTCTATTAAAAGCAATATTGTATAGTTTTCTTCATTGAATTTTTGGTATGTGGTTCCTGGGAGCTACTCACTTTGAAGCCGTCCAACATTTTAAGATTCCTGAAGGAAATAGTACTAGAGGACGTACTTTAGCTGGTAAGATATCTCCTACGAAGGGGGGCACAATAGATTTATTAGATCTCAGTGTACAGACATCAGTTCTACGCATATACAGAATTTTCTGTAAATCCGCTAAATGATCTAAAAACGGCAAAATTGACCATTTCTCGGACTGAATGGAAATTTTAATAAATCACATTGTTCCTCAGAGTAACTTCATAACTGTGCGTCCATGCTCCTACACATTCAGTTGCACTAAATCCAAATCGGAATGAAGAACCAAGCGAATGTTACCACCAATGTATCAAAGAGATAGAGTGCAAGTACTAGGAGGGTTAGGATATGAACGTAATGACTGACACTGTTCATAGATCCTTTGAAAATAAGAAGATCTGTTACCATAAAAGTATTAATAATAATAATGTTATTTCAAACAGTGGCCGTTGTGCGCCTACTGGTTATACAATTGAACCATACTGTATAACTAGTAGGTGTTCAACAGTTACTAGTCCAAAAAACATTTCGAGAGTTTAGAAAATTATGGCAAAAAATTTAAAAATAATTTCGAAAAGTTTGTAGTGACTCATCTTAAAGACATATATAAGCTTTTTTGATCGTTTCCGCGGAGAACCCTGATCTGATGGGATTATTTGGACTTCCGAGTCGGATTCTGTGTATTTGAGTACAGAAATAAGTTCGACCAGGCGTAAAGGTACCACTCAATTCGAGAAATGGCCAATTTGAGCGTTCTTTATGATTTTCGCAGATTTGAGGAAATTCTTGACCTGGTAAGAATATTTTGATCCCAGATTTGAATTCACTGCGTCTAATTAGATTAGGGTCTAGTCTACCGGACAAGATACATTTTTATAGGGCTGTGTTATTGTTTGATCCAGGAGAAAGTAACTATAGATATCAGTCAAAAGAACAGTGAAATTAATCAGTTTATGATAGTGTTATTTCTTTCATGTAAATTTAAAACTTTAATCATCATTGTAAATTAGAGCTAACTATGGAAAATATATCAAAATAAACTCTTGTTTATGCTATTTCAAAATTAGTATCACAAATTGCATTAAAAAACTTCCTACTTTGTCGATCCGTATTAGTTTATTAACGTTGCATATTGCAGTTAAAACTATTTGGACCCATTTCATCATTTTTAAATTTTCGAATAAAGCTCTTTTTAGTGGTTAAATAAAAATATTATTAAAAAAAAATAATAATATCTTTTGTAGACATTTTAATCATTTATCAAATGTTAAGTGACCGAAATTCCGGAATTGATTACTTCTTTTTTTTAAATCAAAAACCATTAAAATTTATATCCTTTTTTTGATGCTTTTTATGAACAGGTAACGTTTATGTAAAAGAATAATTAACTTTAGATTACCTTTAACACACAATGATTTTGACCCTAAGTACTTTTTAATTAGGATTTCCATTAACAAATTAAATTTATTAGAAAAAAAAAACGTTTTTCATGGTGATCATTAGGAAAACATCAATTGTGCGAATTTTCGTCGACAAATTCATAATAGGTTAGCTGCTCATCCTGCAAAGTGCTCCCTTCTTTTATCGCAACAAAAGCGACCTGTCCATTTGATGATTGATGCCTGGCCATTCTTGTTAATAAAAAAAATTCGACCGATTTATGAAATGACCCCTTATAAATAGTCTTCCAAGCACCGAGTCAATTATAGGGTTATTTATCAAGATCCACCCGTTGTTGGGAAATTGATTGCCATGTCAGCTGATTATTGTATGTTGTTATTGTGTCGCTTGTAACTAAAGCAGCGATAATGTAATGAGCTTCGGTAACCTGGTGTCAATTTTCTAAATGATTTATTTTTTGTGACCCTTGAATAGGCAAAAGTAAAATAAAAATGCTAGTGACATTGAAAAACTATCGATAAATTTTAGCAATACCATAGAACTTCCCACAGAGAATCCTAATGAATATTTTGTAATTTTAAGTAATATTAAATAATTATACCATTATAATAACTTTTAAAATAGCATTTGTTATAAATAATAATTTATGTTATTATAGCAAATGATCTGAGGAAAAAACATTTTAATATAATACTTGTAAATAAAACATTTTTTGCTTTTTAATGTTTCACTAGACTTATAGACTTAAAGTATAAGAACTAGAGCTAAATAACACAAAACAGCAATTTTAAATAATATAAAAAATTCAGGAATGTTCTCACACTCTATCGATCATAATTAATGCATAGATTTAAATAACATTACATTATTCCAGTCATTCTCTTATATAAAATAAAATAAGACAAGTTAGACATCGAAAATTATCGCACCATAAATCTCGAGTCACATCAGTACAAATTGCTTATAAAGATTATAACTAATTAACTAACAAACATATTTGACTCCTATCAATCTCAATAGCAAGCTGGGTTCGAAAGGGATTTAGTACAACAGAGCAGATATGGAACATCAAATTACTAATCGAAAAATGCAGAGAATATAATAATCAAATCCACCTAGCATTTGTCGATTACAGAAAGGCTTTTGACTCTGTCTAGCTATGCGTCATATTTCAAGCAAGGGACAATGCAAGGATTGACTCCAGATAGAGAAATCTTCTGAGTTAAATAAAGTGCGAGTAAAGATAACAGAGGACCTAGAAATACAGAAGATAAATATTGGTCGAGGGGTGCGACAAAAAGATACGATTTCCCCTAAACTCTTTACTTTAACACTGGAAGATGTATTTAAACAACTAAACTGGGAATTTAAGGGCATTAGCATCGATAATAGATATCTCAGTCATTTACGGTTCGCGGATAATGTGGTATTAATAAGTGAAGATCTGGAAAAGTTACAGGAAATGTTCTCTGAGTTGAAAAATGCTTTAGAGAAAGATGGATTGAGCACGAACTTAGCAAAAACTTAAGTAATGTCTGCAGAAGATACGCCATTTTATGTAGGAAATAACGAAATACAAAGAGGCGAGGGATATATGTATTTAAGCCATCTAATTAGACTTGCGAAAGAACACCGAAAAGGGAAAATAAATAGAAGAATTAGAGTCATGGGCAGCCATTGGAAGATTGGAATACGTTCTTAAAAACCCGATGTTCCCATTAATTTGAAAAGAAGATTAATTCACTGCGTTCTTCCAGTAATGACATATGGAATAGAAACAACCACATTAGCAGCTAAAGCAGCAAATAAACTGCGTACTACTCAACAAGCAATAGAAATAATTTTGCTGCTACTATCACTACAAGACCGAATAAGTAACGAAGAAGTAAGAAGACGCACAAAAATGGAGGATGTGATAAAACGCATTGCTACTTTAAAATGGAGCTGGGTAGGACATGTCGCTAGACAAGAGTGTACAAGACGGACAAAACATATATTACAATGGAGACCTAGGTCGTCTAAAAGAAGTATCAGAAGACCCACAAAAAAAAATAGATAGACAACATAAAGAGGAAAACAAGTTCAAATTGGCATCAGATTACAGAAAATAGGTTGAAATGGAAGAGACTAGAAAGAAATTAGGCCGCTAGAGAAAGAGAGAGGGGGAGAAATTATTCCATACCGAAAATAAAACTAAAAAATTAAATTTATTAGAACAATTCGAAATAAAAAAATCTTTTAAAAATAGATCACATTTGACCAGCAGTTACCAACAAAATTTTGTTTCAATCCCCGTTATAGATAAATATTTGACATCGTCCTTCCTAGGTTTATAGTAACAAAATTAGTTTCTTTCGAATAGACATTAAAATACTGGTTATATGTAGAGCTTACCTCTATTATTCTACTGAAATATTAAAAAGCAAACCGGGGTTTATTTACCAGAATTTAAAACAGGTTTCATAAGGAACTAATTGCGGACTCAGCACAGTGTATTTTACTATAACTTGGGGAAAATACGTAAATCATTAGAGTCTATTTGCATTAGCGTATTTACAGTATGTGTATATATGCTCAAAAAATAATTACAGCAGACGAATGAAGATATTATTACCATTAAAAAAGTATTTTCTATGTTGCAAGTAAATTTTTCAATGTAGCAGATTCTGATTTTAATCGATAAGGGTATTGAGGAATCCCAATTCACCAGAAATCGTGAAACGGTAGGGATCAGAGTAACAGTGGAAAACAAAACTTTATTTTCAAGTACTCTAAAGCTTGAATGTCGGACCCTAGAATAGTTTAAAAGATTTTTTTATAGAAGATTAATATTTATTTTGTTATTTATTAACCTACTGATGTTTATTTGTTTCGTTTATATTTTGTTTTGATTTTACTTATCTATTCGTTAAAGTCTGAATAATTCGTGTTTTTCTCTTATATTTTTATTTTTAATACAAAAGTAGCGACCACCAATATGATATTTATTTATTGACACATGTTCAGTAATGTCATATATATATTTTGTTTTATTGTAACTCACCTCTTATTAATTTTTTTATATTTTCATTATGTTAACTTATATTTCGGACAGTGATATATATATATATATATATATATATATATATATATATATATATATATATATATATATGTATATATATTGTGACGATTATTGGTGTTAACTATATTAACCACTTGAATTACATATCACAGCACACGATAATTTGTTTAAAATAATATCAATTTTGTAAAATCAACCACGTTTTCCATATTAAATTCCAGTAAAGGCTTCTAGTAGACGATTGATTATTTCATCTGAGATTTATTGAAAAATTGTGCCACTTATTTATTGTTAAATAAAAGTTATATGTTGCGTTTTAATCATTCTGTGTATTGATTGTCTGATTGAGATCTTATAAAAACATCTGAACTCACCGGAGTCAGTTAACAGGTAGGAACGCATCTATATCTATATAGAATATTTTGAAAATTGAAAATTTTTAAAATTGGTAAGAAATAATTGTAATTTATTATAATTATTTTTTACCTGGCGCTCAACAAACAAATAAATATTAAAATTTTTAATTAAATTCTGTCAATATTTTGGAAAATTAAGAAAATAATAAATTGAAAAATACATAATAAATATATTTCTCAATTTTTTTTTAACCGGGCTAAATTTGTACGGGTGCGTAGCGTGCGCGTGCTCGACTACCACCGTAACCGTCACAATATATATATATATATATATATATATATATATATATATATATATATATATATATATTTATATATATATATATATATATATATATATATGTATTTGCTCCTATACAAAAACGAAAGTGTTTTATTTATATAATATATCGCATGCCTATAAATATATTTGAGCTTATATGGAAGGTAGCTATTTTTTTTTAACTCTGTTAATCGACTTCTCTGAAATACCTACTTCTCTTCTCTTTCAGACAAAGGCATCGTAGGAACTTCACTTACCGACAATATAACCTCACAGTGTTTAAATTTATTTGCAATTCTCAATACAGTGAAATAGTTAATATTTTTATTATGTCTATTGTTAATAAAGGGTTTTCCAATAAGAGGTGTTATTTTGATATTCAAAGAAAAATGCCCTTTTTTAAGATAAATGATCGGATATTTATTACATTATAAAGAGAAAGGTATGCCGTTAATGATGGAAAATAACATCAGCCAAATGACCACCACGACCATGCCTACAGGACCATATCTTTTTCATGAAATTTTCCATAACCAAATCGCAAAGTGGCTGAACTATGTCCTCGATAGCCTCACGAATTCCATCTTTGAGGTCTTGAATCGACGCTGGGCTGTTGGCGTAGACCTTGTCTTTCACGTGGCCCCAAAGGAAGAAATCGCAAGGTGTCACATCACAAGATCTCGGTGGCCAATTGTGATCACCTCTTCGAGAGATAACACGGCCCGGAAACTTTTCCCGTAAAAGATCAATGGTTTCGTTGCTTGTGTGGCACGTAGTGCCGTCTTGTTGAAAGTAAACGTGGTCCAGATAAATAACATCCAATTCCGGCCATAAAAAATCATTAATCATCTCTCGATAGCGCAATCTATTCACCGTAACTGTTGCTCCAGCCTCATTTTCGAAAAAGTAAGGTCCAATGACCCCGCCGGACCATAAACCGCACCAAACAGTCACACGTTCAGGATAGAGAGGCTTTTCAACAATAACTCTTGGGTTTTCCGAGCCCCAGATGCGACAATTTTGTTTGTTGACGAAGCCACCGAGGTGGAAATGGGCCTCATCACTGAAGATGATTTTTCGATGGAATTCCGGATCATTTTCATGCATTTCAAGAACCCAATCAGCAAAGGCACGACGTTGTTGATGATCGGCCGGCTTGAGTTCTTGCGTTAACTGAACTTTATAAGCCTTAAGACCCAAATCTTTATGCAAAATACGGTGTAATGACGTTTGTGGAATCCCTAATTCCAAAGAACGACGAGGAATGGACAAACCTGGGTTTTCTTCAACACTTTCGGCTACAGCAGCAATATTCTCGGCTGTTCTTGAGCGACGTGCACGGGTTTTCTTCTTCACATAGCTAACTTGTCCCAACAGCTCGAATTTTTTCACCAATTTCTTTATTGCGCTCCGACAAGGTGCTTCATGACGACCCAAAAATGTTCGAGTTTTACGAACCGTCTCTGCCAAATTTTCACCATTTTTATAGTGAATTTTAATAATTTCAATGCGTTGTTGAAGCGTGTATCGTTCCATCTTTACTTATGGCGTAGTTTCTACTTGTCAAACGTCAAAAACTTACAGCTTCAAAAGTGACATCTACCGAAATAGCGGGCTTTTCAAAATGACACCTCTTATTGGAAAACCCTTTAGTATCTGCTCTCTCACGAAAACACTGATAATTTTCTCTATAAATTAACATTATTTCAATTTTTTCCTGTATAGAAAATTTTTCAACTTCCATTTTGACAACCAAATAAATTTCATCTATGTAATTCGTTTTTTGAGTTGTTTTCATGGTTACTTTGATGTTAGGTATATTGAACATGAAAAGAATATTACATTATATTATTTTTATTTATGCTTCAAATTTGGATATAAAGGTAAATTCGTATGCTTTATAAATGAAGAATATGTGTTTTTTTTTCGATTCTTGTCCAAACTTATATTGTTCTTTATTTTGGTGGCAAATAAAATACATAGAAAATAGATTTATTATTTTTTGACTTTTTATATGACGACCGCAATTAAAATTTTAATTAAAAAAATATTAGTTTTAGGAATAACTATATCATTTAAAAGATGGCTTAAGTCAAAATAGATCATAAAATTTCAGTTAGATTATATTCCTTTGATTCCACAAAAAATTAAATTCAAAATATCTAATATTTTTAGGTTAACATTTTCAAAGACCATAAATAAGTGTCGTCCGTGTAATTTTAAGATAATAGAAAATTTTCGGCTGTTTGGACAGATTTTTGATTAAATTTACTCTCGTATTCAAAAGTGCCGAGAACTCCAAGACAGTGAAGAAGCCCTGTGTTCAAAAAATGGCCACAGCGCTGTTTCGTCCTCATATGGGATTCATCTGTCCGCACAGTTGAGAAGTTTGAAACTCATGACATAGGCACAGAAACAGTGAAATCGAAAGTTTGGTTGAGATATGTCAATGATACATTTATCGTATGGAAGGGCAATTATCAAGAACTTAATGATTTCTTGAAATATCTAAACACCATTCGACCTACAATTAAATTTACCATAGAAAAGGGGGTACGTGATCAATTGCCCTTCCTAAATATCACGGTGAACCGTTCAAACGAAACTATTAAAACTTCAGTATAAAGAAAGCCAACACATACTGGACATCTTAACCATGGTTCTAATCATTCTTCTGTAACAGAAAGGGGAATTATACGCAACCTGTATAGTCGCTCTATATCTATATGCAATAATGCTAATTCATTGAAAAAATAGGTAACACACATTAAATCAGATTTACGACAAAATGGTTATTCTTTAAAATTAATTGACGATTTTATAAATAACTTTATAACAACGAAACATATTCCTTCTTCACAATTCCGTACATTAAGGTAATCTAGGAGAAAATGAGAAGAACTACCAGCATTTATAATATAAAAACAGCCTTTAAATCAGGCAATACATTTAGAGTTCATTTAGCAAAGACAAAAGCAAAAACTATAGATAAAAAAGAATTTGTTTACAAAGTTCCATGTGAGTATAGTGAAATGTATATTGGAGAAACAAGCAAGCACTAGAAGTTAAAATTAACAAACATAAAATGTATACACAAAAAGAAGAAACGTCGATATTAGGTATTGTAGAACACGCCTGGGATCAAGAACAACATATAAAATGGCCTAAAGTTGCGGCAATATATATGGAACCCAACACGAAAAAAAAAGAAAATTTATAGAAGCAGCTTACAATAAAAATAATAATGGAGTTTTCAGTAAACCCAGTCTTGAGACACCTAATCTTTGGCAACCAGTACTTTGTAACATCAAATCGTTGAAGTGTGTACAGTGAAGAAAAACTCTGAGTTTCAATGAACACAGTCCCTATATAAGCTGGTCGCATTAAGAAAAAAATTCAGTTTATACTTGATAACGATTAAAAATACAACCTATTCGAAATGTCGTAAAAATAAACAAAAATAAAGACAATGCAAGTTCGACAACCACCACCACCAACCAACCACAATTTAGTCAATAATTCAGACCTAATTTAAAGATAGACAAGATAAATTAAATCTTGAATAGAACTCGTCACATTTATTGATTTGTTGCTATATATTCTTATTAATAAACAATTTTTTATGATTTGTACCAATTGAGAGAACCCGATACCCATCTGATAAGTTAAAGATATAAATATTTTAAAGCCCAACTTGAATTTTTTACCCCAGGTGTTATCTATTTTTTATCATCTAAATTCTTTTTATAGCATTGGGTTACCGGAAAACCCTTATCAAAAAGGTCAAAAAATACCTTAAAAATAAATCAAATGCATCATTAATATTTTCCAGAGCATAGAACATATTCCGGTCTTGACAAGATAAATCATTATAAGAATCAGTGATAGAAGTTCTCGAAAAAATGTTTCTGTAATAAAAAAATATTAAACCATATAAATCACTGTATGATATAAAAGAAATAAGTGTAACTATGTCAGTCTGTTTATATAAAAGGGTTAATCTCTGAAAAATGGACTATGGTAAACTTTACAAATTTTTGATATTTGGAATTTATTTATCTTTAAAGTTTACATTGTATTTGCTTCAAAATGCGAAATTGATTGATAAGTAGTTTTTCCGCTCCAAAGCAGGAGTAACGTTTGGTAGGACCATATTATGTAGCCAATCAAGTAGTTTCTGAAATACAGCTATTTAGTTCACTGAAGCGTATAATTACAGACAGTTTAGAATGATCTTGCGGTGTGTAGAAATGTATAATGAAAAATAAAAAAAAATTCCAAACACCTTTTTAATTTTCGTAAAACTCCAGGGACCGAGATATAATTGAAGTTAAAAGCTCTAATTTAAATAGTTAAAAGATTACATGTACCGCTGGAACTTTCAAAACTGCAAGGAATGCAAGGTTGTCATACTTTATCTCCAATCATATGTCTCTTAAAATTTTTCTATAATTCCGCATTCCCCATTTAAGAGGAAAGTACCTGTCTAACTTGTAGTACTTAAGTATTAAAATATTATTAACAATAGCGGACAATATATGAAGGAAAACTTGAATTCTTGATTCCAAATAAATATATAGATAGATAGTTTTTTAATTGATCCCAGAACATCGATATTTCCGAAAAAAATATTTATTTAAAATAAAAGGATCGAAGAATTAACAAAAATTATATTTTAGAAAAAAAACAGAGTAGAGTTGACTTACATCAAAATAAAAATTATGGTTTAAGTCGACTTATTTAAAAAAATTACAACGTACATTAGAGCCAGTAATAATTTATAGAAGACTTATTGAATTGCCAAATTACTAGTTCAGTCTTTTTTACTTAAATAACAGGAATCAAACCTTTCGAAGCAATTACTGCAATGAAAAATTCTAAATACGGGATATTAACATATACATGTTTGATTGTAATTTATAATAATTATTTCTCACGAAAACCTAACAATTAAGGGAGAAGAAATTTATTAATTAATTAAAAAAACTATTAAATTACCAAAATTTGGTTGAATGCCAATAGCGTGCCAGCGAGCAAAAATGCCAAGTTAAGCCCTATGCCGGGGGAGGGGAGGAATTATACAAAGTGCCACTGCATCTGTAGCTAGATTGAATGTAAAAACTTTCTGCGATGTCATTAGGAACTAGCTGTCAACTTTACTCCTAAAGATACGCAAATACAAAAATATACATAAGTAAGCCAGCATGTGGGTCAAATAAAAATTTTCAGTTTAAAAAATTCACAATATTTTCAACTACAAATGATTAGAAAAAATTTCATCTTAAAAAAAATTCCAATTGGTTTAGAGATACAACTCAATACTTAATAATTATTAAACAGGGATAAGCAAGAAAAAAAGAATATATGAAGTTAAGCGAACTAAAATAATTTCAAGGAATAATAATAAAGATATGCGTTACTATGAAGAGAAAAATCGATCAAATAAAATTTAGCATGTATCACACTCTAGTACTTATTGGCGCTAAAATATAACGCAAACCCTGTCTATACCATGATCACGGGATAAAACTCCGGAAAATTGTCCAACGCTTAAAAAAAATTAATCAAATAGCCTTAATTTACAAATTTTATTGGTTCTTATTATAAAAATAAAATTAAAAATATAAGTTTGCCTCTTAATTCGATGATGAGACTATTAGCCGTGTGGTCTCCAACAAGTCAGACTGCAACTCGATGCGTGATGATGCGTATAGGTACTAGTGACATATTAAAAACAGTAAAATGTAACCAGTATGAAAAATACCAGTAGTAAAAAAACAGTAGGAAGGATGTCAATAGGAAAAATCCTACAAAAAAGAAAGTTACATCTAAGCCTACTTATAAAAATTAAGTTAAAAGCAAATGAATTTGTAAATCAATTTTCGTCAAAATGTGAAGAAATATTTAAAGTTAAAATTTTAAACTTTCTATATATTCAAATAAAAAGAGGTAATCTTTAAGTTAAAGCAACTTGAGAAATTGAAATCAATCACTAATTAGTAACACTTGAGCAAATAAATAATTTGAAATAATAACTGCTTAAGTTCCTGAACTCAAGATAATTAAATACATAAACCTAAAATAAAAGTCTAGTATGATTCCGGGTTATTGCAAATATTTAGTACAATATAAAAATAAAAAACCAAAAAAATATTTCCTTTACAACATAATTAACTACTCAACTAAATTTAAAACCACTAATTAGAAATATTAATAAAATAAAATAGGTAATAATTAGGATTCGAGACCATTGAATGCCACTAAGAGAGTAGTTTTATTATATATTATTAAACAAATTAGCTTACACCTGACAAAAATAAATGTAGGTTTAATGAAGCTCTAAGAAAAAAATAATAAATCTAAATACAATCACGCTATTCACCATCATATTATGTGAAAAGCTAGTATACATATTTTGGCATTAATTTTTTAATTATATAAAAACAAACTAACTTCTTGCTAATATTCTATTCAATTCTAATTTAATTTCGCCAGTCTCAAGTAACTAAGCATTGTAATAGAATACAAAAAAAATTATACTGTCGATCTGAAAGTGATCGAGCCGACAGATATATCACGATACTATTTTATTAGGATAATTTTAAACCTAGAATGGAACCAGGACAATTCAAAAATACTTTAAAATATATTAGATGAACTACTTCTTTGATAAAAAATCATGATACACAAAAAGCAAATACAAAATATAGTAAATTTTAAAATAAACAGTAAAATAACAGTCAGAATTTCTTGTTAGTGATTTAAAAGGAATAATTAAAGCATTTATAAACTAACAGCTATCGAAAACAAAGGAAACTTAAGAAATCATTAATCAGTGTTCATAAAAAAAAATAGCAGTAAACGGTCTTAAAACCTAATATAAAATTTAATACTAGACTAATGCAATCAGTTAATATTTGATGAGACTTAAAACAGCATACCATGGCCAGATTCAAATCAGATATAAACTCAATTAGTAAAAGTCAATTTGAGCTAAAATCTTAATAAAAAGAATCTATGAAATATGGTTTCAATAAATTGTAATTAATGGCTCTCCTAGGTTGTTTTCGAAGCTTAACAGGATTCCCTCGCTTGAACCTTCAGAAATGTTAGAATCTCTATCTCCAAGTTTATCCCGGTAAAAATTACTCAAAAACTTCAAACCGGTAAAATATTAGGTAATTAAGTCACTAAATTCAATTACCGGGGAAAATTTAAACGACCTTCCAGCCCAAAATCCCAAAGAATCAAGCAAGAAAGGTGAAATCAAGGCGCTCCTTAGGGCGCGATCAAAATTTTGACCCGTTTGAAAGAAATGATGTCACAAAAATGGCCCGGGGCAACAACATTCAGCTGAAATAAATTTGTTAAATAAACCAATTCATTAATCATTAAATTTTCGGCTCAAAATTAAATCAGTAACTTATCAATTATTTTTAAATTAAGAAGATACATTTCGAGTAAAGTTTGTAGACCCCGTAGATTAGGATTTCGGTAAGTCAACCTATAAAGTAGATATGCAATCCAAAAAATGCTAAAAAGGCGGTGATGAGTGGTGTTAAATAACCTGTCAATTCAAATTCGAAAGTAACATATGACCTAACCTAAGAATGATATGAATACAATCTACGGAATTATTGACAATAATTTCAAGGAAACTGTCATAAGAAAGCATAACAGAGAGAATTTCACTCGAATAGTAGGCAGGAAAAACCAAATGTATCTGAAAAAAGATAAGAGTAAATTCAGCATGAATAAAAATAGCCATCCACCCTCTAATAAATGCCAAGCAAAGCAACAAAAATAGTGGTCAAACTGATAAATAAATGTAACTTAAAATCATACTTTGTAGTGTTAGAATGTAAGTAATATATAGGAAGATTAAAATAACCGAGCTAGGAAAGAAACTCGTAGGGAAGTAGAACCAACCAAAAAAAAATGTGACTTAACCGATAAATGGTATGTTTTTATTCAAGGAATTTATGAAAGATGCTTGTAGAAAAGGATATTGTGTTTGTCCATTACATGAATATTTGCAATAAAAAGTTACAATTAATCGAATTAGCTGTAGTAAACTTAAAGTGAAATTTGAACCGTAACAATATTGTATATTGCATAGTTCACATTGACAAAATTTTTATTGTCGTTATTATACTTGATTATGTAGGGTGTAACATAATGGTAGGGAATAAATTAATCAGGAAACTTCTTAGTAAAAAATATTTTTTCCATATGTAATTTTGCTCTACAAATATTCGTTTCTAAGTTACAGTGTAACAACTTTTGAAGGGTAGACAATAGTGGAACGAAATTATAGTTGGAACTTAATTAAATACCATTCTTTCCATTACGTGCGCAGAAAAATGTAGAAACATGAACAAAAATGTAATAAACACAAACTTGATCGAGCATGTTTTGAGTCATTTTTAAAACCATTGTCGCATAGACATTTAAAAAAGACTCCTAGATGTTTGAAATGAAATACTATTAATTAAGTAATAATAATAAATGTATTATTAACTTTGAAACGTATAGTAATTACTAATAAAGAAAAATTGTTAAAAATTGCTGAAAATATTGTCCTCCAGCTGCAATATATTTTCCAACGCGTTTCCTTATGGATTCTCTTACTCGTTCAAAAATACCAGGCATCTCTTGAATTTGTCGACATCCCATTTCAGCTCTTTGATGGAGAGTCCGCACGTCAGGATATTAAACGGAATAAACTATGTTTTTTAAGGGCTCCCATAAATAATAATCCAAAAGATTAAGGTCAGTGGAACAAGGACACCATATTCTTGACCCTCCATGACCTATCTATTTATTCCGAACGTTTCATCAAGGTATTCACTCGTCCAAAGTGAACTAGAGCGCCATCATACATTCGCTGGCGTGTTTCAAGTGGAACATCTTCTAATAAAGGTGGCAATCCATTTTGAAAAAAAAATCGCCAATTATATCTGCTCATAGAAAATTGTTGCTGGTGCCGGGATTGTATTATTCCATGCGGATTTTTATCGGCCCATAGATGACTATTATGGAAATTTATTATACTATTCCTTGCAAATCCAGCTTCGTCAGTAAACAAGATGGATGAATTAAACAAAAAATTATGGTTGATCTATTTAAAAATCACACCTACACCGTTTGCAGATAGCATGGGTATAACAAATTATCATAAGGTATTCATTGGACAGTCATATTGCTTACTCTCTCCATTCTTTCAATTGTTCTTGTACTAGAATCAAGATTTGCCTCGACCGTCTGAAGTATTGGTTCCTCGAGCTGCATTTTTCTTACATTTTGAGATCTTCTGCTAGAGGTATAAGGCTTTAAGAAGCCAGTTTAACGTAAACGAGCGTGAATTCTTGAAAAAGTCTTCCTATTCGGAATGTGTCGACCCGGAAAACGTTCAGCATAGAGATGCGTAGCTAATATTGTATTCCCGTTTGTAAGGCCATAGATAAAATGCATATCTACTATTTCTTAAAATGTTAGTTCATTTTTATCATTTAACCAAATTAAAAACACGTAATAAGCTGATCTTAAATGACAAGGACGTTTTAACTGAACGCAAAAATAAACATTATGGTCATAGCATACTGGACAATGTTTGTGTTTTCTTCATTTTTCTGTATAGGCAATGGAAAAAACGGTATTCATAAAAGTATTAATTATGGAAAAATTACGAGAGATACAAGGAAAATGCAAAAGGAAAATTTTGTTTGAAACAAAAAATCAAATTTGAGGAAATGAAAAAAAATTACCAGGGGCGTACCACATTTTTTTAAAACCCTACGTTAATTTCCGTAGGCACAAACGACAAAGTCAATTTTTTTACTGCTGCTACGGCAGTCTCAAATTAAACTCTAGCTCTTGAGTTAAAATATCGTTCCATTATCTTCTAGCGTTCGAAAGTTATTACATTAAAACATTTTTTTTATTTTTTAACACTCTCTAAAGCAAGACTACCTACGAAAAAAAAAATTTTTACTAAAGAATCCACTGCTTAATATATCCCCAGCCTTTATGTTACACCCTGTAGATACAAATTTTTTAGCTTACTCAACGTCCAATCTGTTCCTTAAAGCGCAGTGTACCAGTCCAAAGGTAATGAAAACTCATTCCACTAATGCTGAAGAAGTATAAAGAAATTATTTTATCACGGGTATTTATTGATTTCTGGATCATCAATATTTTGTAATAGTCACCACTGAATTCTGCAAAAACTTTTTATTAATTCTTGTGAAATGAAAAAATCAAATCGCAATAAATCATTGCAAAATGTTTTGAGCTTTGGACTTAAGTTATTGATAGTTTCATATAGAAAAGCTTCTTCATTCATTGCAGAATTCTCTTCTGCCCCTTCCTTCCAATTCATTCTTAAAATTGTTTATCATTCAAACTTATTTTTTATGCTATTTGCTCTCACGTATTTATCAAAACGTAACCAGAAATATAAAACTTTTAAATAGAATTTTTGAATTCAATTTATTTTTTTTTGGCAGATTATTACTTATTTATCGCTTGTAGATCCAAAAATACCATCAATAGTTCTTCTTCACAAAATTCGTGATGTAGTTTCACAATTTCAATTTTTCAATTCTTTATTTATCTTTCTTACATTTTATGCGTATTGATCTACATACAAACTTTAAAAATTATTTTATTTATGTAAAATTACCATATATGATTCTCTTTTGTTTTTGTAGCCATATTAACATATTTCAACCAACACTTTTTAAGTTCTC
The DNA here is from genome assembly GCA_034092305.1 of Diaprepes abbreviatus. Lineage (NCBI taxonomy): Eukaryota > Metazoa > Arthropoda > Insecta > Coleoptera > Curculionidae > Diaprepes > Diaprepes abbreviatus. The sequence goes on from JASJET010000122.1 coordinate 14,036,052, forward strand.
TTTTGCTTTGTGCTTTTTACTTCTATAACAGCAGACGCGAATAATCAGAGAAAAATGACACGCAATGATGCGACTTTTATGTGTTCGGAAAGCACAGCAACTTTCTTGCGTTGATATGTCTGTCGACACGCAACGTCCTGATAATTAAAGTTTTCTTATGAAAAATTTTAATAATACAACAATACATAAATGGGGCAAAAAATTATCGACTTGAAAGTTGACGGGTTAAATTTATACTTTAAATGAGGAAAGATTTAAAAAACCATGTCTTGGGAATTTGGGGCAAAATTCATATTCAAATAAATTTCAATTTTTCAAATAAAATACATAGCTTATCACAAGATAATACAAACAACATCGTGTTTTCGTTCCAACTCTTTTTTTACGCTTATGGTGAGAGATGGCCCCGAATTTGAGCTATAAAACTGCACTGCTCTTGTAAATAATTTTTGACACCCCACTTACATGCTGGTTACCATTACGAGACCATATTTGTATGGCAGATTAAGTTCGCTACTAGTTCTCTATATTAGCATAAATGTATCGGGTTTAATGTTATTTCAATTATTCTAATAGGTTTAGGCAATGACTCTCTCTTGCGATAGTATATCTAAAATAATAAATCGATCTTTCTTTTTGGGTGATAGGTTAATTGAGAATATTCAATAAAGGAGATTGCGGTAATTAACTCTTTCTGTAAAATATGTTTATCTTAAATTTCTTACTTTTAAGTCTTCCAAATTATAAATTTTCTATTTAGAGAAATTTCTTTAAAATCATATTTCTTCCCTCCTTTGGAAGAGTGTAAATATTGGAAATTAAACTTTTTAAGATAATATATTGCAATTTTAATACCATTGGAGAGCAAGCACTGAATAGATGAGACTAGTTTGTTTATAATTATCATAGTTTTTGTTTTACAAAAAAACTATAAAATATTTCACAAGGGAATCCTTATATTAACATAATCATTTTAAATTTAAACATAATCGCATATATATATATATATATATATATATATATATATATATATATATATATATATATATATATATATATATATATATATATATATATATAATGACTTACTAGCAACTTCTAATTCTGCATTTGTATGAGCTACCTGCACGTCTTCCAAACGCCACTTTTTTTTTAAATGCCGAATAAAACATTTTAAATTCACATTTCTGTTCGAAATTTCCAGTAAAACATTACATGAAATGCTTAATATAAACCTACGTAATACGAAAATTCTGCTAAAGTTAAAATTATCCAGTCTATGTCAAGAATATGCTTTTACAGATGCAACAAAAATTTAGGAAATTCATTAGTGGCAAACCAGTTTGGTCGCGAAATAGTGCCGAGCATGTTGGGGTCATATTGGTTATAAGAATTTGCCCAGACGAGGCGAAAAAGTGCGAAAGCGTCAACCACGCGCGAATCGAGATACTAGAGACGTCGTGTTGTGTTCCAATATATGCCCGAAATTTAGCGTGTGTACGTATGAAAAAAAAATGGAGAGAGATAATTTAGATACGAAGTTATTAATTAATGAAGTAGATAGAAAAAACACGGCGATATGAGATATGGAATCTCCTGTAGAGAGAGTAGAGATTTGAAACGGAAATTTTGTGAAAAATATTAATATTTTGACTATTGATACTTGTAAATTGATGAATCTGAAGAAAAGAGAAATAATCTTGGTAAGTTATCTTATAGATTTACGAAATGAGTTAAAAAAATGTTTCTCATGTTGTCCCAATTTGCGACAGAAATATGTTATACTTTACTTCAGTATTTATTTTGAATAGTAATAGTTAAAATACATTGTATGTAATACATTTCAATCATTTTACATAAGTTTTAGCAAAATAATTAAGAAAAATTTCTACTTCATCGATCCGTTTATTACTGAAACGCCAAATATTTGCCGCGACGTTGCTAGATATAAAATTTGTCTATCTAAGTTAAGGAAGTTGAAAGGGGTAAAAGAAAGAAGAATACCCTAAACTAAATTTGGTTCCGCATGTAAATCTGTACTCCCCTCAATGTGGTTATGCTGCACTTGCGCAGTACTGGATTTGAGAAACCTCTTATTTATGTTGTTATATTGAAAAATTACAATTTAAAGTTCAGGTTATAAAACGACTAATGAAATAAACACTGCCTTAAAAGGATTTTAAACATAATTCGAAATAAAATCTTATCTTATCTACAATGTTAAAAAGGATCTGGCCTTAGGGATTAACTATACGTTACTCTTCCTTTATGTTATTATTAAGTAAAGTGTTTTCCATGTACCTTCTAAACTTTAAAATAATTAATTTCTGAAAAAAAAATGAAATGAAAAAAATGATAAAAACTACACACTATCGCAAACAAAACTTTAAAATCGTCGATCTATTAAAAGATCTTCAGTATAATCGTACATACTGATGTAATACAAAAAACGTAGGTACTTGCCGAAAATAATGAATTTCCGGGATCGAACCACGCGATTCATAAAACAATACAATACACTGATATATTTTTATAAATTAAAGTCTATACAAATGTCTTGACAACATACACAAATATAAATTCCAAAATTTAACTAATGATACTGCACCGCACAACAAAGGAAATAAGCGTTGAGGACGATGGCAAACAACCGCATTAAACATAAAGAATACGTCGTGACGCTGATCGTGTCGCAAACCCTGCTCTGGTTTCCCGTTCTTACATTGCTAACTTCATGCAACAAATTTAATACGAAATTTGTTTTTGCGCTTGCTCCACATAGCCAGTCGATGTAAATTCATGACATTTATTTTTTGCATGATGAAACACTTTTTTGGGCATCTAGCCTATTTTTGTAGTTTTCCATCCCCTTCCAATTTCCTTGATCTAAGTCAACAACATAATATAAATATAGTTTTTGTAACGTGAAAATAGATATAAAGTTTATCTTAACCTATCGAAATTTTTCTTTGGTACAGGTTAATTTTGGATAGTTCAGGTTTTTCATCGTTTTAGTTACTTTGGAATACTGAAACTAACCTGAACCAACTTAAACTGAACTGGATATATTAATTAAAAAATATTATTGTTTATCACAGGCCATGTGAAGGCACGACAATCTCTGCCAGGGAAAGGTCTGAGTTAGTAGGAAAGCGAGTAATTTATTATCTGCTACAAAAAATAATTTGGATAATAAAATTATACCTCAAAATACATAAAAATTAACTAGAATTATAAATCTGACGAAAGAAGAGTATTATTTAGCACCAGAATAATATAAAAAATAGGGGGCAAAAGATGTCCAATAAAAGCAAATTATTATTGTTCCTCATGTATTTAGAAAAATCATGATTGTTCCGCTAAATTGCTGTGGCAGTCTTCTTCACGCTGACCAAATATAATTTCAGATTCTTTCCTTTAGAGCTTTAATAAGACGAAAATAATATGCAATGGCAACAGCGCAAATTACTTCTCTTCCGAGAGATGAGTTGTGGTTGTGGTTGTAACAGGCGATTATGATTTTATACAGGGTGAGCCATTTTAATCCAGAGGTTCAAATATTTAAAATACTCCGTTTACAAAAGAACGGCTCGAACAAATATTTTCAAGGACAGAGGAGGTCATTTATATATATTAATGACATTAACCTTAAAGTAACTTTTTAATGCCATTTCAAGGCCAAAGGGATTTTTTAAAGTAGAAACATATTTTCTACTGCACAAATGAATGGCGGAGAAAATTCCAGGGGTAAAATCCCATCTAGAGGTTATTTAAAGGTCAACTCTCTTCATGCCTTGGATTGATGTGAATGAAAAAATAATTCGACAAATAAGAGTAATGGAAAGATACTTTTTCTACAGAAGTTTCTGGAAATCAAGTTGTGCATGATAATTTGACCTTGATCTTGAAGATCATATTAAGGTTATTATTTTGACACCAAAAATAGAGATAGCGGAAAATTCTACTACCGAATATGACTTCAAAGGTCAAGCTTAAGGACATTTCAAAGTCAAATATCAAAAAATCCCGGAAGGGCAGGATATTAGGGATTATTTAAGGCTTGAGAGAAAATTAGAGCACTGGAGTTTGAAAGTACGTGAAAAACTTTTACTTTTAAAAATGATCTTTAGTGACACCCTCTTGGATCGCGCTCATCATCCACAACGTCAAAATGCGAAAAATCCGCTAAACTAGGACAGCTGGAAGACATCAAAAGATAAGAGTCAAGTCAATTTTCAAGATCTCTTTGTTTCTTACAAAATGCTCACGCGGTTAACGCATAATGTAAACTAAACGTTTGTGCGTATACACGGCATGATTTTCACCCTATTTCCCCTCATCTAGACAAACTGTAAGGCAGATATTATACATAAGTAATCTAGTTTTATATGTCAAGTTCATGGAGAAGTCCCAAAATGAGCGGACTCATCACGCTACTCAACTATATAATTAAAACAAAATGCAAAGAATGTTAGATAAATTTCTCTGTTGCATTAAGAAAAAAAAAATAAAAGACAAATATTGGAATTACAAATAAATAAGCAAAACAGGACGAATAAATTTATTCGGTCAGATAATTGATTCCAAGTAAAAAAATTGTTAATAAACGATATTTATGATAATTTTACTTGTGTGTTTTGTTAATAAAATAAATTTTAACACTGTCTTACAGGACCTGAAAAGGTATAATAGATGTCATGCCAACAGAAAAAAAGTTCCTCTTGGGTCAAAGGTATTTTGACCCTAGAGACTCTGTAAGGGACTTGAACGTAGCAAAGATAAAATACATATTTATAGACTGTAAAGAGTTTACTTTATGCCTTTGATCCGAAAACAGTACGCTTGCAAAAGGTACGTTAAAAGTATAATTTTACTACAGAGAGAAGAAAAATATATTTGATTTCTAAAATAGAATTCAAAGAAGAAAGGTCTCCAAAGTACATAAAAACAAATAGCCACATAACTTTTTACTTCTTTAACATAAAATCCGCCGTTTTTTATGCTTAGAGACTTTACAAAAAATTGACTTTTTTTGTTAGGCAGTCCCCAGGGACCTATGTATTTTATTTGTATTTTGAGAAATCGATGAAAAACTTTTAAAATAATATATTGGGAAAATTTTTGTTAATACAAAAAATAAAGAAAAATGAAAGAGAGATAATACCAATTATCGGCCGATATCAATACACATCGGTTTGTTATCAATTTTGTCCTGGAATAGATTTAAACTATATTTAACTCAAAGATATAGAAGTAATTCGCGGGTGGTAAAGACCTAACTCTTTAGTAACACTGCGCGAAGTATGTTGAATGAGCAAGTTTACAAAAATTATTTTATGCCTCCTACAATTTTTTTTTGACCGCGTCGACTTGAATTTTGTACTACTATGTTAATATTTTCCAGTATCTCAAGAAGAGAAGCTATATAAGAATTGGAACAGAAATTAAGACGGGACGAAATTCATCTTGTATTAACAGATAATTAAGCATGTTTGATCCATACTTTACAACTTAATTAATAACACAGGTTTACAAAAAAAAGTGGATGTCTATTTGACTAGACCATTCTATTCTTAAGTAATTGGATGCCCTGAATCCAAATCTGAGGTCCGATAACTTCTATCACGTCAGGTGAAAGGTCATTTCAAGGTCAAATGGAGTAAAATTAACTAAGTAAATCTGAAGAAGTATGCGTATGTTTTTGAGGTCGCTAAATCCGAATTCGTGATTTGTTTATTCTCCAAAGTTCAGTCAGTGGTCATTTCAGAACCATTTCAAGGTCAAATTGAGAAAAATGTACTAAATAGATCTGTAAAAGAAGATATGTAGTCTTTTACGGGAACTTATTCTGAATTAATGGTTTGTTTAACACCTCAAGATTAAATAGAGGCTATTTCAAAGTCATTTCAGGGTCAGTTTGAAAAATACATTAAATAAATCTGTAAAAAGCAATACATACGCAGCTAGATCGATAGCCATTACACAGCAGACAGGCAAGCGGATCGAGTTTTTAAACTGAAACTCAGACTCGCAGAACCACTTATCCCACCTAGGTACGTGAACGGAGCGAGTTTTCAAGTCAAAACTCAAGCTTCTAAAACCACATACCCCTCACACAGCTAGATCGATATCCATTACGTAATAACTACGCTAGCGAAGCGAGTTTTTAAAAGTGTATAACACAAACCCCAAACACTCATACACTCATAAGTTGTTGCTTTTCGCCTCTGTCTGCTGCATAACTGTGATTGATCTCACTGAGCGTGAGATATGTGGTTATGAGAGCTTTTGATTTCGTATTTTTATAAAAAGTTGGTTCGGTCCCCTGTATGCTCTATGGTGGAAATTAATCTAGCTGCGCGTGGAATGAGTGGTTTCGGCAGCTTGGGTCTCGCCTTAAAAACTCGATCCGCTCCCTTATCTGCTGTGTAATGGATATCAACCTAGCTGTGCGTGGGTTATGTGAGTTTGGGAGCTTGGGTTTTGGATTACTATTTCATAATAACTAACACCGCTTACATATCTGCTGTGTAACGGACATTAATCCAGCTGTGCGGGAGGTACGAGATTTTAGGATTTTGAGTTTCAGCTCAAAAACCTGATCAGCTTATCTATCTGCTATGTAATGGATATTGATCTGGGTACGCGTAGGTTTTCTTCTTTTACGGATTTATTTAGTGGATTTTTTAAATTTAACCCTGCAATAGCCTTGAAATGACCTCTGGTTAACCTTGAAGTGTTAAATAAACCACGAATTAAAACTCAGCGCCCTTAAAAGTTTACCTATCTTCTTTTACAGATCTATTTAGTAGATTTTTCTGAATTTCACCTTGATATGACGCTAAAATGACCTCTGGCTGACCTTAGGGGACTAAACTAACTTCAAATTTGAATTTGGCGACCCCAAAAACCTACATATCTTCTTTGTCAGATTAATTTAATGGAATTTTCTCAATTTGACCTCCAAATAATCCTGAAATGATTTCTGATTGGCCTTTGGGGATTAAACAAATACCAAAAACCTACGCTTTTTTTCAGGATTATTTAGTGGATTTCTTTGACCTTGTAATGACCCTAACATGACCTCTAGTCGGCCTTGGGGGATTAAACAACACGAACTCGGATTCAGCGATCTTAAAAACGTACGTGTTTACTTTTTCAGATTTATTTAGTGAATCTTACTCCAATTGACCTTGAAATGACCTTGAACCAGACTTGATAGGGTTTAACAGACCTCAGATTTAGATTCAGGGCGTCTAATTACATAAGAATAAAATGGTCTGGTCAAATAGGCATCCACTTTTTTTTTGGTAAACCTGTTTAATTAATAATGTTCTACAAATTCACCATTTAGTCAGTTATATAATTGCAAAATTACGAAGAATTATTCCACAATCTAATCACTCACAAAATGCTAGTGATCAACTGGTCAGATTACAAGAACAACTACATTTTCCGAAATTAAAATTTATTCAAGATATAAAAATATGCTAAAAGTCCACATGTTTTTCAGTTAACCTATGGAAAAAGCTGGAAATTTTTATACTTTTCACTATTGAATTTTGAGAAATTTAAACTTTTTCGAATAGGAACCGGCTGGGAGCATATTAAGTCCATTTGAAAAATAACCATAATATCCAGTTTTTTAGAGCGCTGTATTTCAGAGCTTATATCAACTTTTAATCCTACTTTCAGAAAGTTTTAATTTTTCTGAAGTGAAATACGATCTACAATGAGTTTGGAATATGGTTCAAATAACATATACTGGAAAAACAAATTAAAAATGCTAAAAAAAAAAAGAATTCTAAAAGATCAAAACACTCAAATACCCACAATGTAATCCAAATTTTCGAGGTACAAGATGATAGTAGCGATAACGATGATTAACCTTTTACAAACTATGCTCCAACCTCTGCAATATCTAAAGTTGTTCAAGAATCTTTGGAATTTTTCCTGAAGAACCTACGCAGAATTCATAAAACAATGTACTGGTCCTTTAGACGTTTCCAAATCTACTTTCATTGAAACAAAATCGCTTTTCTAACCAACCACCAGTACAATGTAAAATTAAATAATTTAAAAATTGAGCTATTGATTTAAGAAAACCAAATAGTTTTTTTATGGTGGAATGAAAAACAGAAATTCCTACTCTTGTTATAGTCTCAAGGTCTTGTATATTTATCTGTACCGGCTACTAATCTACTTAGTAAACAAATCTGAGTCTGTAGCTTTAGCAAAACTGGATAGACTAAACCCAGATATAACTGAAAGTTATAAACATTTTTTAATATGCCAAAACTTAATAACTCATATAAATATTAGCATTTTTATTATTTTGTTAGTGTTAACGTTAAAAATCTTTTTTTTTTAAGCCGATAGCTTCATTTCTGTTTATTAGTAATGATATAACTTTTTAGCTTTTTTTTTGCTAGTTTTAATCCTATTCGATTAAAAGCAAAATTTTTTGAGCGGCAAGCCTTTAGCTTAATGAATATTGGTCGATATCGATAATCGTTTTCTCAGCTGGTATATCGGTATCGATTGATCACTATTAATAACTTTGAGCTAATCAGACAAAACGAGAAGATGGAAATTAAATAAATTGTTCATTACTTTTTTATTATTTGATTGTTCAAAATAGTTTGATTCTTCTGAAACTAAGACCTATTTATTTTCAGAAGTAATTGTTTGTATTAGAGTAATATGAAAACTTAGGTATCTTCTGCAAAGTTGATATAGATGTCGAACAGCGAGGACAGTCTATCAAATAACAGGAGTATGCCAAGCATTGGCCGCATCTGAGTACAAAGAGAGACACGATTCAGACATCAAAATCATCCATTAAGAGTTGGCAGACAAATTTGGATGGTTGCAGGTAGAGAAAGTACCATACTGTGAATAGAGTCCAAAACCTATACTAGAGAATAACAAGTTCAAGCTGTAGTAGTATCGAACATTGCTTATGGATTATATAGTTGCCCATAAGAGACCAGATCTCTTTTTAGTGGATAAAATATCTATGCGAGCAACACTAATAGAAGTCGCTATCTCCAACACCAACAATCTAATGGACAAGCATAATAAGAAGATCGCTAAATAGAGAGATATGATGAGACAAATAGGTAGATAGCGGGGAACGAGTAGCGTCCGAACGACTCCCATAATTCTATCAAGAATCGGCGTAGTTCTGAAGAGTCTTTTGCTAAATATTAAAATAATGTGACACCTGTATTAGGCTTTACAAAAGACAGTTTTATTTGGACTGTTCGAACTATCGGGTATTTTAGAAGAAATACAGCGGATCATAATATCGCCTAGGACCCGACATTGGGGAAATGGCCCTCATAGAGCTCTATTCTTGATAAACCAACTTTTTGATATTTCGCTAAAAAAGAAAATTTTCAATAAAAGTAAAATCTTGGACATTATTATGTATATAAGAAACATTTCTGCAATGAATTAGTTATGTCAAGAAATCTTCCTCTTTTAAAAGAATTATATTCATTTTCGGAAGATAAAATCCTCAATTTAAGGACAATCTACCCAGAAATCAAAATTTCAGTTAGAAATAAAGAAATCTTTCCGCCGTATTTAAATAGTTTGTTATATATGTAAATTCTTCTTTCAGGCAGATAATATGAAAAATATATATACAAACAGTTTATTTCCTGCAAATATCGCTCTGGTCCTCTCTCCATACGCGTTTCGATCACCTCATGATCTCGTCAGTGGAGCTGTATCGGACCGAGAGCAACATTAGCAGGAAATAACTGATATAGGAAATATGAATTTCAAGGTACGTCGGCAGGATATTGCACTTGCCATCCACCGACCTCGATGTCAGACTGAAAAATTTCGCCAGTCGAACGACATCTATGAATCATTGGAGTAGTGCGAAATTTTTAAAAAATCAAAATTTCAGTAAGAAATAAAGAATAATTTTGCCATATTTAAATAGTTTGTTATATATGTAAATTCTCCTTTCAGGCAGAGAATATGAAAAAAAAATATATACAAACAGTTTATTTCCTGCAAATATCGCTCTGGTCCTCTCTCCATACGCGTTTCGATCACCTCATGATCTCGTTAGTGGAGTTGTATCGGACCGAGAGCAACATTAGCAGGAAATAACTGATATAAGAAATATAAATTTCAAGGTACGTCGGCAGGATATTGCACCTGCCATCTACCGACTTCGATGTCAGACTGAAAAATATCGCCAGTCGAACATCTATGAATCATTGGAGCAGTGCGAAATTTTTAAAAAATCAAGATTTCAGTAAGAAATAAAGAAATCTTTCTGCCGTATTTAAATAGTTTGTTATATATGTAAATTCTCCTTTCAGGCAGAGAATATGAAAAATATATACAAACAGTTTATTTCCTGCAAATATCGCTCTGATTCTCTCTCCATATGCGTTTCGATTACCTCATGATCTCGTCAGTGGAGCTGTATCGGACCGAGAGCAACATTAGCAGGAAATAACTGATATAATAATAATATAATACTTGTTATATTACAAAATGTGATATTGTTAATTAACTTTTTTATTACTTTGTTTTGTTTTCCTCGATTTTAATGATTATATATATATATATATATATATATATATATATATATATATATATATATATATATATATATATATATATATATATATATTTGCAACTTAAATTTCCTCGTTTGTGAAATATTAACAAGATTGTCAGAATAAAACTTCATCTAAATTAGCTACGGAACACAAACATATAACTTTTTAAAATTGAAAAGAACTAAAGTACTTTATTGCTTTGATTTTATCTGTTGTATATATTGTATTCAGAAAAGAATACAACATAAATAAAATCTTTCTATTCATAATATTTTAAGAAATTTCTTCTGTAAGCATTATATAAATTTATACTAGATGCTGAAAATTAAGTTAGAGGACTTATTCGCAATATAATGCACATTCTAAGAAAAACGCAAAATATAATTTTATTTTTACAAATTTAATATTAATGACCAAACATTGAAAAAAGGCATACTAACTATATTTCAGAGCATTTTTCCAATTTTCAGCAGGTAATATTTAAACAAAGGTGTATTTGAAAATAACATCTTTTTAGAAATTTGTAGTCATTAGGAAACCTTACAATTTTATCATGCCTGTCCGTTCCTTTTTTTATATCACTAGGTAATTTTTCTTTTTTTCTGATCAAATTTTGGAGAAATATATATGCCTTCAACTAATTTAAAGGCAAACGTGAATCAAAATTGCAAAGACTATTCTTGGAATGTGGAAAATATGGGTTATTTTATTTCGTTTACTCGGTCAAGTGGCTGTGATGAAATTAAATATACCATTTTTTATTTAGTCCTCTTATTCACCAAATTAGGCCTACAAAGTATCCCCACTCCCTTTAAATAATTCCAGAGATATTTACTACTAAGTCATGAACTACATAAAACTCAATATCCAATGTTTCAATATACTCTTCATCAAAGAAACAAATCTTAAAAAAAAATCGTTTAACAATTGAAATTTTGGATAAAAGAATAATCTATGGATTATTTTTATTTCTATTAAAATAATTATTATCTACCTTTACTTCCCTAATCTAATCTAAGTAAAATTCAACTTTTACGTATGTCGTCCAGATAGTCTGTAGTTTTTGCGATAATCATAAAATAAACTAGGGTGGACTAAGCTCTCAAATCAATATATTATATCATGAACTACAAATTGAAGTTATTATGATCGGTATTTATTTCTCGTTTTATAATCAAGTCGCATCATATTATCGCAATAGCACCCTTATTATGTAATAAAACTTGAATTTCCCTTAAATTCATAGCAATATCGTAAAATTATCACAATAGAAAGAATTGCGCCTAATGGAGATCTGATATCGCCTCTGAAGTCATTTAAAATGTCCCAATTCAAATTTCAGATTCAATATTTAGATGTCCATTGTCATTGATTTGTTTGCTTAATGCTCATTAATACATTTAGTCAAGACCAAACAAATTCGAGTTTTAGAAAATGCCTAAAATATATATATATATATATATATATATATATATATATATATATATATATATATATATATATGTATAATTCACATAAATATTGTTCATGAAAAAATATCCTAATAAATGTTTTCTTTTTTTGCAGGTATGTTTTTCTGTTATAAAGGAGTTCATTTATTGGGGTGAGTTAAAATTATATCTAAAAAATTAATTGCTATATATTATATCAACTTTACAAAGCTTTTATAAGGCCCTTCAAAATATTTTTTGAACTATACTGTAATAGGCTCTTTTTTACTTTTATGTCTGTTCTATTTAAATTTGGAATTTCGTAAGATATCATATGCCTCTCGCTGTCTGTAGGCATCGGTTTTGATAGGTGTCGCGGTTTTGCTAAACTTCTATATGGGTATTCTCTAACGATTGTCACATTCGAGAATTGAATCTGTTTCTGCTGCACTTAGCCTCTTAAAATGTGCATTTTCAGAGGTCGAACTTGAAGTTTTATTATTCCGTCATTTCATTTGTAAGTGGTCGTGTAAGAAAGAATGTAGAATTATCAAAAAGTAAAATTAGTGATTGTCTGTGTGATTCAATATTTGATTGGATCAATCTACACCCAAATCAGGGTCCAGCTTTATAAATTATATACCAGTAATTTAAAACACTTTAAAGTAATTTCACGCTTTGTTCAGAATTTGAAGCATTGGAATCATTTATTCATGTTTTACTTCAGTTTCTGCAAGTTATCATCCTAATTTTTGAAGCTTTATGACAGTTTTTATTCAAAGCCTTTCCCATCATCTTGAAACCTTTGCCGTTCTCAATAGTGATAATACATACATATTCAACAACAAATACCTTCTGAAGTATTCCCGAGCTCATTTGTTGGTGATCGCAGCCCGTTAGCAAGTATTCACAACCAGATAAGTAGCTGTCTTGTTTGAATTTAAAACAAAAAGAACAAAGGATGTCATTTTTTGCTTTGTGATTATAGCTACAGATAACTTAGCTGTTATTCTTGCTTTTTTATTTTTAATCACAACTAACAGTTATTTTTATTTTATTAAAGTAAATTACAACAATTATTATAAGTACTTTGAGTTTTATTTAGATAGTCTTCCCGAAGTTATGATTTTTTCAGTTTTAAGCTGCAGATGGCGCCTTAAATTTGAGGTTTTGGTTAGAGTAACGTTAGGAAGAAGAAATATATAAAATGATTATGATTCACTTCTTCCTAAAGTTACTTCTTCCTAAAGTTACTCTTACCGAAACTTCAAATTTAAGGCGCCACCTGCAGCTTAACTGACACAAAAATAAGGGCTAGCTGACTAAGGCACTGTGGATTTTTCTATAAATAAAAATTTACTTCACTGCCTAATCCATTTTAATCACCTATAGACCACTCAAATTAATAAATAGATAATTAGTGGTCATAATGCAAAATCAACTAAGTACACCATCTACGGCGTTATAGGGCGCATATTTTGACAATTTTAGTGCACACATAATTTCGTCAAATGGTAAATTTTCCATTTAACTTAGAAAATGATTGAAATTTTTATTGTGTTATTCTGATAGTTCTAACATTTATCCAGGCTCCTTTTTTGTGCATATTTGCATAATACTTTAAGAATCTTTTTATTCAAATACTCCGTACTTATTTTATTGAACGTAACCTTAAATGTTATTTCCTGATTGTAAAAAAGTATTACTTGTACCTACATTGTAATAATAAATTCCCAAAAACATTATTTCAAATCGGTCTTTTCAACAACCAACAGAACTACGGTAAGTTTAGAAAGTAAAGTTTTTAAAGATAAATACTAACGGTAAGGCTAAGCTGAAGTTTAATTAGTGTACTAAAGCTTGGTAAGAACAAGCTTGATGCAGTTCTGTCTAGGGCGTAACCTTCTTTTTCGATTTTAGTTCTGCTTTTCGTAGTATTTCTTCAGGTAGTCTTAGCTGGTGTCTATACCATCATGATTGTTTACCTTAAAGATATCCGCTATGTGATGTACTACCTTTATACGCTATTTGTTGTTTTCTTCGTCATATACTCTATCTCATCATATTCCTGAGCCACAGCTGATTATCTGCAAAGCCCAGTCTATATAACGTGGTACCTTGTAAAGGTAAGCCCAGTGTGCTAGCTTTCTTTCCATTGTTTTAAGGCCTATTCTTAATATATTTTGAACAGTGTTGATGAAAGAAAGCAGCCCTGCTTGAGTCCTCGGTATTAAATTCATTCGACATGTGCTTTCAATTTTGAGTTTTTCCTTTATATCTTCATACAAATTTTTCACAACCTTTATTAGAGTGACACTGACATTCCTGCTTTCAAGAACATGTTTTTTTCTAGTCGACAAAGAAAATGTACGGTTCTTGAATAAATGCTGTTTTTTTTTCTACTATTTAGGAAATACAAAATAGATGGTCAAGGGTAGATCTTTTCAACCTAAAGCCCTTTTATTTTTTTGGCTTACCTGTGACTATATCATTGTTTGATATTTTGGCTGGTCCTTATAATCTACTAATGTGCTTATACCTACAATACTCCATGATTTATCTCAAATCATCCTTCCGACTTTGTTTTTACTCGTTTAGTCACTTCTGAAATAGATTTGCAAGGTATAGTAATAGCATTCTTATTCCATTTTTTATAAATTCTGCTGGATTATTGCCAGATACGGACACCTTTTTACTTACACACTTTAATAACATCTGCTACATTTATTCTACAGAGAGATACAACAGTTTTTAAATTTTTTTGTCCCTCTTCTTTGAATCTCTCTATCTTATCTTAACAGCTTTGGGAAGTATTCGTGCTACTGATCGAAAGCACTATTTTCCAGCTTCTGCTTTTTTATGCGCCAAGAAATGTGGTGAACTTGCTACACTGTATCTTCCAAGATTGGGTTTTTGATTATTTGTATAATTTTTTATGGACCTTTGTTTCTACCATCTTGTAACCAATCTGGTCCTTGTTTGATATGTAAATGTCTCTTTTAGGTTTTTCCCTATCCCACCAGTATTATTTCTGTTGTAGTTTTTTTTTCTTGGTACCCTAATATTTTTTCCCTTCTGGATCTCTACATTTCTTTATATGCTGATCGTGTTGCACTGTATTTTTCGGTTGCTAGCTCTCTAACTTACTAATTAGACTCTATAAAGTAGTGTAAGCTCTTTTAATGGTTTTCTTGTTTTTTGTATTTTCTTTATTTCATCTTTTTCGTGTAGTCCTCCAATGGTTATTTTACCTTTGAAGGAACGGTGACCACTTCTACATGTTGCCCCCTACATTTAAATCTTAAGCTGAAAGTGCTAATTTCATTTCAGTGTAGCTTAGTTTATAATAAACTTTAATTTCCATATGTTGTGTTTGGTACAAGCGTATATGTGTCTCAAGAGTGGTAGTTAAAAATCATTGAGACCTCGTAGTTTATTCTCTTCATAAGTCGCAATCAATCGCAACCCATTGTCCTTTGTTACTTCTTCGCTATACTGAAACATTACCTTGTCTTGCTATCTCTTTCCAATTGCAACATACTCCTGAAATGGTCCTATCCATACAAAAAAAAATTAAATGTCCCAAATAGAGAAAATATAAAATTAAACTCCGCAACAAATTTTAGTTTATTTGTTGAATCTTGTATGAAAAATGCATTTTTTGGTAACTTTGGGGCGCTAAATACAAAAATGATAATCAAATAAAAACTTGGTTCCAATTTTCAAGAACAAGTTTTTTTTTTATTTTATTTTTAACAAAATAATAAAAAATACATACTTTTTACACTTGTAGTCCAACAATAGTCGGCAAGCATGGAAGCATTCCACTTTTCCTGGTACCTTCTCTCCATTATTGATATATCCTGTCGGTAGCCTTCGCCGTGCTCATCACTTACAGTTCCGCAGTTGCCAGGAAAAAAGTCGAGATGTGAGTGTAGGAAATGGATCTTTAGAGACATATTGCAACCGTTTTTTTTTTTTTTGATACGATGACAGCATATTTTCAACAAGAAAAACGTAATTCTCGGTTTTTTTATTTCCGAAAAAATTAGTGACCTCGAGGCGGATACCAATTCCAAGCATTTTTTTCAGTATCTGTCACAGTACTGTCAAAATGTTTGTCTTTTTGAATATTTCGAATCTGTGGTCCAACAAAAATACCTTCATTAATTTTTACTTCACTTATCCTTGGGAATTTCTGACGCAGGTACTGAAAAGCTGGCCTATCTGTATTCAGTGAATAAACAAAGTTTTTCGTTAGGCTCAATTTGATATGCAGTGGTGGCAACAAAATCTTTTTGGGGTCTATCAATGGCATATGCTGTACATTTTTTCATCTGGCTCTAGTAATTGTTGAACGGACCAGCCTCTTCTCTTGTAATGAAGTGTCTTTGCCCCACTATCCCATTCACACAAACTTGGTGTAGCCTAGCTGTAACCCAAGTAAAACTGCAATCACCTTTAAGTCACCACAGATCTACCATTGGTGCTCATCGTATTTTATACTTGTGAATAGGTACTTCATATAGTAATATGATTCTTTCATGTGAACTGCATATTCAACAGAAATAGAAGGTAAAATATTGCCCATATGCAATAGTACTGCTGAATGTTGATGTCTATAAAAAATTTCCATTCCTCTGGCTTGTAGTTTATATTTAAAACTGCTAATAAACCGCTAATATTATTACAGAGAACCAAGTTCTTTTCCATATTAAAAAATGGGGCTAGGCCTTTATGGCGTTTATGAAAAACACGTACTGAAACATCGTCTTCTAATAAGTTCCACTGCCGCAATATTGATTCTAGTAATTCTGCTTTACTTTTTGGAAGTTCTGTCTCTCACAAGATCGTTCAATTCTGATTAGGTTATTTTGTGCGGTTGGCGGTATAACGTGCTGGGTGTGAAATCAGGATCTCTTGACGTTGATGGCATATCTTCTTCTTGAGAAATCGTTGTATCCGTATTATCTGATTCGTAAGTGAATGTTTCTGGGGGTTCTGGAACAGGAAGTTCGTCATTATGAGGCACAGGTCTCATGGCAGATAATATATTTTGATAGTTGATAACCGACTTTTTCTTCTTACCTTACCTTTTCTCACAAGATCGTTTAATTCTGATTGGGTTATTTTGTGCGGTTGACGGTACAACGTGCTGGGTGTGAAATCAGGATCTCTTGATGTTGATGGCATATCTTTTTCTTGAAAAGTCGTTGTATCATTATTATCTGATTCGTAAGAGAATGTTTCTGAGGGTTCTAGAACAGGAACTTCGTCACTATGACGTACAGGTCGCATAGCAGATGATATATTTTGATAGTTGATAACCGACTTTTTCTTCTTGGATATACCTGTGCCTTGCCCAACACAAGGTATGATGCAGAAGTAGCAATCATTAATATGTTTTGAGGGCTTTCTCTAGATGATTGGGGCAGCAAGCCGCTTAGATCGTTTTTTACTATTTAACCAGCTTCTCAGACTTGAAGTGCATGAATTACAGCATATATATGGCGCCCATTGTTTGTCTTGATCCCTAATATTGCCTTTTTTTTATCAATGGGTAATAGACTGCTGCCGAGACATAAAAGTCACCTCACCACAAACATAACAGAAGTGATCGGGATTGTTTACGAACTTTCGAGACATCTTACAGCCTCAACTATTCGATTCGACTCACTAACTTCGACTGACTAACCCCTCCGCTTTGTAGCTACTTATATGCACAAATACGTCTTCTGTATTTTTAGAGAATATTCGAAAATTTTCTATTAAATTCCATAATATTCGCAATATTGGCGTTTGTTATTTGTTTGTATACAGGGGCTGTTCAGTATAAAGCAGATATAAAAGTCGATTTACATGGATTTAAATGGCTATCACCCTTATTTTAAGTCTTGGGGTGTTGAAACTTCGTATATGGAGGTCATCCCTGGAGATCCCTTATGTTGTGTTGCCAAGTTATGCAAAATTCCTTAACTTAAAAACGTCTATTTGGCAACATCGCACCTCTCCATTTTTATAGCAATACAAATATATCACATGCATTCTTGCGATTATATTGTTAATATATAGAGAGACATGATATCACGTATTGCTGAAACTTGATCAAATAAAAAGGATAAGTTTAGTTTCGGTTTCAGCACATCAAAAATGTTAAGATTTGGTCGATTTTATTTTAGATATATTTTGGCTGGTGTCCAGTGTTATTATTATTTTTCAGCAAAAATAATTATAAATCTCTTTTGAATTCATAACGGATTTCAGCCTATTTGAACAATTTATTATGAAATTAGTGAATAGTAAATTTTATATATTGTTTTCTTTTCGATGGAAAATTACAATACAAAATTATAATGCATTGAATTCTAATTAAAATTTCTATTTTATGATAAAAACAATAAAATTCAGTTAACGTAATTTTTCACTTGTTTTTCGGCAGTAAATTTAATTTTATGAAGTGGTTTTACACTTCACAGTAACTCTATAGAAGATCCTTAATTCAAGCCTATATATATATATATATATATATATATATATATATATATATATATATATATATATATAGGGATGGATACACCGTTACAGGTATAAAGTCGGTTAGATTAAGGCAAATTTTACAGGCGAAAAACTAAGATTTACAAATTTAAATATTGTTTAGTTATCAAGGAGAAAAAATTGACTTTAGAGTTTTTACATAGAATGCTTGGCATATTAGCGAACTGCCTGGAGCTAACAAATTCAAATAACATTCATAAAAGGTTTCGGATTACTCCGAATTTGACTGAAAATATTATTTAATATAAATATCCCCGTTGATACCTGAAAGATATAAGAATAAAACAAGGAACATCCAGATTTCTAAAAAATGGGGTTATACCTTCAATGTGTAGTATTTTTATGTAATATCTTGTTGTAGTAGTCACACAGATATAAAACCAGAAATATTCACAATATATTAAAATAAATAATTACTATACAGACATAAAACCAGAACTGTCCAAGCGCAACCGGAATAAGCGTGGGAATGTCCATCGCAACAATTATGTAAAAATAGGCTGCAGTTTAATAATTTTATTATTTTTTACCAGTCGTCACTGTCACGGTCTGTGTTTTAGTGTAGTTGCCAGTCGCCTGTTTTGTTTTCTTCAAAGACTTGAGTTCCGAAAGTGTTGTAAGTCATTTCAAACACAAGAAAAGGCGAAAAACTGGCAAAGAGTTTTCAGCAAATTCGAACGATTTTCCTTAATAAATCCACTTTCTCTCATGGGAAACATAAAGGGAGTAATAAGCAAATTTTGAAGAAATTGCATGGAAATCACTATAAAATAATGTTAACCAAATAACTTAGCCTGTAACAGAAATGATGCTTGCGAACAAGTGACTTCATGCATTTTGATTGAGAGTGATTTAATTACATTTTGATTATTAAATCAAAATTTAATTCCTTAAAAGAAATATTTTGTTTTTTAGGATTTCTATTATGGAAACGTTTTACGACAAAATTGTATTCTTATTTGAAAACAGTTAACATCTCTATTCTCGTGTGCATGATATATTTCATTTTATTTCAAGCGACTACATACTTGTGATATAGCCTTTTCATAAATCATTTACACTACAGGGTAAACTTACTTGGATAATGTCAAAAATAATAAATTTAACTCTATTATAATGAAAAATATTTGATATAATATTGAAGCAAAAAATATTTTATTGATCCACAGAAAAAATTCTATAATAAATTGGGAACGGTTCATTTTTTTTATAGAAGTTAAAGGTCTTTTATTAGAAAGTTTTAAATTATTTTCATCTCAATAAAAAAATTATGTATTAGTCCCAGATGTATATCAAGTATTTTCTTTTACATTGGAAATTTAATTGTTAAGACCTTCAAAGGATTTTACAGAAATCGGAATGAAATGAACTTAAACAGCCAAATTTATAAATTTTTAAATATTAATTTAACACACTAATGGGCAGTAGATGTTAAAGCGTAATAATAATCAGAATGGTGTCAATTATTTACGACGACATATTTTTTCTATTTTACCGGTTTGAGACATATTACTTCCCAAATCACATATTTAAATCTCTTAACTACTGTGTTTATAACCCAGTGTGAATCAAGGGTGAATTCAGCCTCTCTCTTTGGGGAAAGGGTGGCGATATCTTAAGAGTTCCATATGGCAATGCAGCAGGCAGAGGCAAGTTTATTTTTCTTAATTCGAAGTTCTTGGGGAGGAACCGATCGTCCCACTGCTCCCCGAACAAAAACTAGAATTATTGCTCTATTTTAAACAAGTTTTCTGTCCTTTACAACCAATATGGATGGTCCCCTATGTTGAAATTTTATATTACCGACATTAGCAAATATTTCTTAAATAGATTATTACGATCTAGATGACAGATAATTATTAAGCTCGTTTAGGTGACGATTTGCTAACTGTTATTAAATCATCTGATTTACGCTGATCAGTTTTTTATTGTTCTGTGAATGAAAAGACCACCAATTCTTCTCATAGGTTTTTCACAAAACATAATTTTTAAGTGTATAGTAATCTTTTACAAATAAGCTTAATTTAATCGGTATAAAAATCAATTATAATATACTTTATATTATAATGGAATGTAATTTTCATATTATTAAGGAAAAATATTTTAGTAGTCCACAGAAAAATTTTATATTTCATTCGGAATGTTCTGGGTTTTTCTTATAACCGAAAAAGACTTTACCGCAGCATTATTAATAAAAATTCATTAATTTGTCATACCAGTAAAACATTTAAAATTTTCTTTTGGGACAAAAAATTAATTGCAGTGTCATTTGGATTTTTTAAAAGTATTTATAATATATTTGTGGAAGTCGTACGTTAAAAATTTAGATTGTGCGATATGTAATAAAAATACTAATAGGCATTAGGTTTATAAATTCAAACCACAATATTAGGGAAATATAATTTTTCAACTTAGTTTTTGCATTGTAGTTCAACTTGCGAATTCAATACTAAAGCTAAATTTATTAATGGAATTACTTTTTACTCTTCAGGGTTTAAATTTCGATTTTAGTTTACTATTGCTGTTTTAAATAATTATCCATATTTTTTTGCAAATTCTTATGTTATGGTCAGACACATTATCATTGCATTTAAGTGTCTCTCAAAAATTCTTTGAATAAAGACAGAGGTTAGTTCCATTTTTGGTTTGATTACAAATCCCTCTAGTTCTACTTCTTCGTCAATTTCTTTACCAGCTCGGTTATATTATCTTCCCAAATTTTGGCTGTATTCTTGCACTACATGATTTAATGTTACATTTGATTTTTACCATTTAACCCCTATTTGTGTTGTTTTGCTTGGCGTTCATTAAATTGTAAATGCTTGTATTCATTTCTGTTGCCATTTTGAGCAGTTTTGATCTTATTATTTGAATCCATTAATCCCATACCTTACTTAATTTTTCCAATGTTCCAGTTTAATTTTAACCACTGTCAATATTTTTCAAAATGTATATGTCTGCTGACGTTATAAACTTCTTATCAATACGCCTCCTTTCTTAAGTTGTATTTTTTTGGGGCGACCCAAAGTTTCAGGAAATTGCTAAATTTTGAAAGGAACAAATTTGGGAAGAAACTTATACATTACTTAGTCTGCGACGGTAATAGCCTCTGGAAAAAATATTCCTTTCATTTAAAAGTAACTAACAGGTTGCTTGTTTAATTTCGAGCTGAAGATCTTAATAGCTTATTTAATAAATTTATTTCAGCCGACTGTTGTTACCTACGAGATCTTGTAAGTTTTTTTTAGAGCCTACATCTCCTTGGCAAGGTTGAAGAAGGAGCGTTTGCGCTCGCATGAATCATTGACATAAGGCCGACGCCATCAGCCTTGAATTTTTGCCTTTACTTTTCGAAACAACTAGAGCAACAGACTTTAGGATTGCTGTGAAGTTGTACTTTATCTTTTCCGTGATTGTTTTTTTCTATTTTTAATTTAAAGTTTACTTTTTCACTGCCAGTACTTAACGTCCTCTATGCTAATTTCACGGAGATGTTCCAAGGTATTTTAAACTGAAATATACGGAGTTGGGATTTAGATTCTTCTTCAAATGCAGATACCATGGAATCATCAAATTTAGAAGAACTAGCAGAACTCACAACTAATGAAGAACCTAAAATAAATGTCAAAAATTGTTACCGAGAGTTCCGGCTTTAAAATCAATGCCAGGTTGAGCATGTTTTCAATGCGGTAGCATCCACTTTCCAAAAAAGCCACCCCAATCACTGAGCGTTGCAACTAAACTGTCATTTTTCCAATTGAAACCCGATATAAACAAATTATTAAAACCTTATCTGCCCGTATCCTCCTCCTAATTTTTTATTACTTATTAATATTTAAGATAAATTTCTGTTTCATACTAAATAGTTTTCTAAAACAACTATGAGGGAGGGGGCGTTAGATTTAGCATTTCTTACAAAAGGGACAGTCGTCCAGAAAATGTTGAGAACCACCGACTTAGAGTTTTCGAAAAAAATTCTTTCATGGATATCCAATTATCTTTTCAAAAAAATAGAATAGAAATAATTGTTCCCTATACCCACAGGGTAGTGTACTAGGTCCATTATTATTTCTTATATATTTTGACGATATAGTGAATACAGCTGGTGAGTGTTTTATACATCTTTTTGCAGATGACGTTCTTTTATATTTTGCATGTTCTGATGGTATTCAATTGGTTGACACACTTAACTCTTCATTACAAAATTTATATTGGTGGTGTTCTTGTAACCAATTAAAAATAAATGTGGAAAAAATCAAATTTATGATAATCTGCAATGAGAATCATTACACAAATTTTCTCGTGGTGATCCTGTTATTAAAGTAGGCAATGAAACAATTGAAATGGTGGAAAAGTTTAAATATTTAGGAGTAATCATAGATAGACAACTTAAATTTAAAGAACATGCGAATAACTTAATAAAAATAATTTCTTATAAAATTAACTATATTCAAGATGTTCTTATTTTTTGACAAGGTGGATTAAAACAATCCTGTTTAACACTCTGGTATTGCCACACTTTGTTTATTGCTCCTCAATTTTGTTCCTTCTAAATCAAAATGAAAGGCCAGATTTCAAAAATTGCAAAATAGAGCCATGAGAGTTATATTCTTATGTACAAGAAGGACATCAATAACTACATGTTGAGAGAAATGCAATGGTTGTCGGTGGAGGACTTCTTTCACTATCAAACATTGATTAAAATCAGATCGGGTAGTTCTGCTATATATTTACAAAATCATATCAATTAAAATAGAAATATACATACATATGACACTAGACCGAAGGATGACTTTTATATTCCTTCAGTATTAAAGAGACAAACACAAACCTCTGTATTTTTTAAAGGTTTAAACAGTTTTAATCAATTGCCCACAAATATTAAATGTTCAAAATCTATAAATAAGTTTAAGCAGTGTCTGAAGCAGTATTTTGTTAATAGGGTCTGTCCTTGAGGGACATGAACTATATATATATATATATATATATATATATATATATATATATATATAAATAATTAAAGTTCTTGTCCGTGTAATATAAAAACAGAAATAAAATAAAATCTTTGGCTTCGCGGACGTGAAATGTGTCAATCTGTACTATTCTCGTGCTAAAAAGTGCGGAGCATTCCAAAGTATGGAAAGACTCCGAGTCCGACAGATGGCGACAGCGCTGTTTCGTCCTAATATGGGACTCGGCAGGACACCGCAGTCGGTACAAACCATCATCTCGCCTCTGTATCCTATAAAACTGAATTTAAGATTAAAAACAGCAAATAGGACGACAAAGGCGACATCTCGATGGTTCACTCTATAACACAAGAACCACACAGATTGACAAAATTTGTAAAAACCGCCATGTGGTGGCGCGACGGTGAATAAAAATAGAAATCTGTAAAATCGAATTAATAAAACGCGCTGCCCAAAGGATAGGGGTCGCATTATTCGGTACAAAGCAACTAGGCTTGCTGCTAGATTGGCAACGAAAGCCACGTGTCGCACCAAACGATCTTCCTATGAGAGCACCGTTTAGTGTGTTTTAAAGCCAAACAAGTAGAAAATAAATAAATAAAGTTCTTGGCGACAGCGCTGTTTCGTTCTAATATGGGACTCGTTAGGCCACCGCAGTCGGTACAAACCATTATCTCGCCTCTGTATCCTATAAAGGTGAATTTAAGATTAAAAACAGCAAATAAGATGACAAAGGCGACATCTCGATGATTCACTCGATAACACAAGAACCACACAGATTGACGAAATTTGTAAAAACCGCCATGTGGTGGCGCGACAGTGAATAAAAATAGAAATCTATAAAATCGAATACACAAAACGCGCTGCCCAAAGAATAGGGGTCGCTTTATTCGGTACAAAGCAAATAGGCTTGCTGCTAGATTGGCAACGAAAGCCACGTGTCGCACCAAACGATCCTCCTATGAGAGCACTGTTTAGTGTGTTTTAAAGCCAAACAAGTAGAAAATAAATAAATAAAGTTCTTGTCCGTGTAATATAAAAACAGAAATAAAATAAAATTTTTGGCTTAGCGGACGTGAAATGTGTCAATCTGTACTATTCTCGTGTTAAAAAGTGCGGAGCATTCCAAAGTATGGAAAGACTCCGGGTCCGACAGATGGCTCCGCACTTTTTAACACGAGAATAGTACAGATTGACACATTTCACGTCCGCTAAGCCAAAGATTTTATTTTATTTCTGTTTTTATATTACACGGGCAAGAACTTTATTTATTTATTTTCTACTTGTTTGGCTTTAAAACACACTAAACGGTGCTCTCATAGGAGGATCGTTTGGTGCGACACGTGGCTTTCGTTGCCAATCTAGCAGCAAGCCTAGTTGCTTTGAGTAGTGAACATAACCCGATTCGCTCGATCCCCCCACTCCTCGACCTTGACCTTGACCTTGCTTCACCCCTCTTTGGCCCCGCCCACATGTCCTTGTCATTGACCTTGAAAGTGCACGTGTGCTTTGGCCTTGGCCTTGTGTTCAAGGTTGTGTGTGTGACCTTGACCTTGACCTTGGTCGAGACGACCTTGACTTTGTTGAAGGTCACCTTGGGTGTGTGACCTTGAAGATATGTTACGTGGTTGGGGGTGACCTTGAATGGTTTTATATAAGGTATGGGGCAGTTTCATTCATCAGTTGGCTCTGACTTGTATAGGTAGTACATGTGTTAATATTTGACAAATCATGGCATATGTTTGTGAAAATTGCGGTTCTAAGTTTACTAATATTTATAATATGAGACGTCATCAAAGAGAATCGTGTGCGGCGAGATTTAATGAAGTGCCTGGAGGAAAACGGCTCCGAATTGAAGAGTATACATCGACGATTCCGCTAATTAATTGCGCTACATGTAATGTAGATGTTCCAATAAATCATATGTCGGTGCATAAACGAACACAACAACATAAAAATAATTCATGTTTGCCGGTATGTCATGGTGTGCAACTCGTTCAATGTGCCTTCAAAAGGAGAATTGCAACCTATCGGGTTAGCAGTGATATGGAGCATTCCGATTACGTAATGTTCTTTGCAGACATTAAATCCAAGGTGGTGGAACTTGTTAATAATTTATTGCGTGTGCATCATGCTTTAAAAGTTAACATGACAGCTGTTGGCGAGTACATGCTTCCATCACAAGAAATATTCAGTGAAAAATCCTTCAACACTGCTAATCAAATAATTAGTGTAGAAAGTGATTTGGATGCCGTTTACCATTCTTTCACCGAATTAATAAAAACGCAGGCGACAGAGTTCCAGGAGAAAGATTCAGGTATGGAAAAATCAAAACCCGATATATTAAACTGATTTTTATATATTATTTTTCTTGTTATAGGATGGGCTCTTGTGCGAATTTTATACTTGGAAGTTGGTATCAACAAGTATATGCCTATGGGTGGCTCATCATACATCAAGTTGCCGTGTTCTATTGAAAAGAAAGGAGCTGTCGTCAATGTGATTAACCAGGACGAATTTTGCTTTGCGTGGGCTGTAACATCAGCATTGTTTCCTCCAACAGCAGAGACTTCACAGAAGACATCCTACCCCCATTTTTCTAGAGTGCTAAATGTAACAGGTATGGATTTTCCAGTAAAATTACGTGACATTAAAAAATTTGAGGAAATGAACAACATATCAATTAACGTATACGGTCTGGAATCTAAATATGAAAATAATGAAGTAATACATGAAGTTATTGGTCCACTGAGGTATGCGTCAAAAAAGTTGGATAGGCATGTAAATTTATTGTTAATTACAAAAGACTGTAGTAGTAAAGATGGCGGTGAACATTTTTGTGATACGACTTGTTCAAAGAGTCATTATTGTTGGATTCGGGATTTATCACGTTTAGTTTCAAGTCAAATTAGTTGTCAACAACATAAAATATATTTCTGTGATGGTTGCCTCATTTATTTTAGTACACCGTCAGCTTTAACTTTACATCAAAGCTACGATTGTAACCACATTTTCACGCAAACACCCTCAGTGGATTTAAAAATCGATAAATTTGGAAAGAGTGTGCCGGAAAATATTTTAAAATTCGAGGGTATAGAAAAGCAAATGCGCGTTCCATTCGTGGTTTATGCAGATTTCGAATCTGTTTTAAAACCCGTTGAAACGGTACAACCAAACCCACAAAATTCTTACACTGTAAAAAGTTTTAAACATGAACCATATTCTTTTGCTTATTTAATTAAATGCTCTTTTGACGACTCACTTTCGAAATTTGAGCTATTTCGGGGGAATAATGCAGCTCAAGTCTTTGTGGATCGTATCGAGTGTGATTTAAGGGCTCTATACAACACATATTTAAAAGACATTAAATTCTGGATTTAAATATTATGGCTGTTGGTGATGATAGTTTACATGGCTACGTTTTGGAAGTGGATGTGCATTATCCGACTGAGTTGCATGATGCACATTCTGATCTTCCATTTCTAGTAGAAAATATCATACCGCCAACAGAAAACGCTAAATTACCGAAATTAATTCCTAATTTACAAGATAAAAAAAATACATTGTACACTATAGAACTTTAAAACAAGCCATCGCCAACGGCTTAGTGGTAATGCAAACCCATCGAGTATTACAGTTTGAGCAATCAAAATGGCTAAAATCGTATATTGATTTTAATACCAATTTACGTAACAAGGCCACCACAAAATTTGCGAAGGACACTTTTAAATTAAAAAATAACGCGATATTTGGTAAAACTATGGAAAATGTGGAAAATCGAAAGGATATAAAATTAGTAACGCATTGGGAGAACAGTGTAGGCAGAAATGGAGCTAGAGCACTAATATCCCGCCCCAATTTCAATAGTAGCTCGATATTTACCGAGAACTTTGTTGCTATACATATGAATAAAGTTAAAATATTGTACAATAAACCAATTTATATCGGTTTTTCCATATTAGATATATCAAAGACTGTAATATACGATTTTTATTATAATTTTATTAAATCCAAGTTTGGCGATGATGCTTCGTTACTTTACACCGATACTGACTCGCTTATATTAAAAGTGTATACGGAAAACTTTTATCAAACTATATCAGAAAACCCCGAAAAATTCGATACATCAAATTACCCCGAAATTAATAATTTCAACATAATTAAAAGTAATTCTGTAGTTGGTAGAATGAAAGATGAGTTTCCTGGTGATCCGATAATAAGTTTTTATGGTACCGGCGCGAAGGCTTATTATGTAAAGTCCATTAATAATGAATTAAAAAAAGCCAAAGGTATCAAAAAATGTGTTATCGAGAAAGACCTTCATCAGGAAGACTACCAAAGAATTGTTGAACGGGGTGGTTTGATATTAAGAAAGATGAAGACATTTAGAAGTGAATTACATAACATTTATACCAACATAATAAATAAAGTAGCATTGTCACATAGCGATGATAAACGTTATGTAATTCCCAGTTCAACCAAAACTCTACCTTGGGGGCATGCAGACATAGATTTTTACAAAACAGACCCGGAAGAAAACTTAGCAAATTTAGTCAGCGTGTTGGAATCATTTCTAAGTCAGGACAGCACGTAATCTGGAAAATCCATATTTCATTATTTGTATTGTTTTTATTATTTCTATTAAACATACAACATTAATATGTAACGATAGTATTGTAATTTTTTTTTTTTTTTTTTTAAATAAAAAACATGTATTCATTACTTGATTGCTTTTTTATTGAACCTTTATTTTAAAATTATAAATATAATGAAGTGTCGACAAATAACAAACTGTAAAAGTTATTGTTGAAAAATTTGTCTAATAGTAAATTAAACGCAAAGGTCTACGAGTAAATGTTTAATGTGAAACAGGTTTGCTGACAAGATCCTCCATAGTCTTTTCAATTTTCAACATTCTAGAGTTAAGTTCATCACGCAGTTCGTCTTGCCTAAGTTCATATATTGCAATAACAGTATCATCAATGTATCCTCTAAGTTCTTGACCGGTTTCAATTAATTTCTTGCGTACGTAACCTTCAAGTTGGTTTCTGAATATATCTTTAATAACAATTGTTGAGTCATGTAAAGCTTTCTGCGTATCTTGCACACACTGAGCAAGGTTATTATCAACATAATTTCGTGTGGTCGCATCGTCTCCTTCAAGAGGTTCTGCTAAATAGCACAATCTTTTGCTTCCCATGTCGTAATCTCCATTAGGTGTAAGTTTAAAACCTATTCCTGAAGGACCTCGCATAAAGTTAAAACCCTTAAATTTTCTTTTGCGACCGAACTTATCAATAGTGTTTACTTCTGACATTGTTATGTGAGACTGATTTGAAACCATTAGATTTCACCCTAATATATGGTTCTATTTCATTAATAAACGGACTCTGCAGAAAAATATGGATTGCAAAACGTATTTTAGGTGATGTTTAATAAATACACATACAGATTCATTTTACTATTGTTTTATTGAAAAAAAAATTAAAATATAACAAAAGATTGAGTTTACTTTTTATTATTAAAAAATTAAAAAAAAAATAACAAACAAAAAAATTAAAAATTAAGAAATAAAATACATGTTAATTTCTTCTGTACAGGTAAGCTTCTTCTATGACCCAATTTCTTCTCTGGATGGCACGTTCATTAATGTCCTTGAACTGGTAGTAAACTAGTCCACAAAAGCCGCATTGTACAAATTTAATCCTGAAAAGGTCAATGTAGTTGAAGTCGTACGTAAGATCATTTCGCCAGCAGATACCTAGTCTTTTACAATGATGACAAGTTAAATAAAAAGCTTTTGGTATATGACTGTATGTTTTGGCTGCTTCACTAGGTTGTTCATCAGTTGGCAACATGATGTTTGAATATGTTGTACTTTTCAATCGCGGTACTCTAATTATGTATTACTTTTTAAAATAACCTTGACAGGACCAAAAAAAAATCCTTGAAAATTACAACCTCGAAAACGACCCTGACATTGACGGGTACTTTGACCTTGGCCTTGGCCTCGCATCTAACAAGTTTAGTACTATATTTATATGCTTCTTTAAAATAACCTTGACAGGGACAAAAAAAACTCCATGAAAATTACAACCTTGAAAACGACCCTGGTATTGCCGGTTACGTCGGCCTTGGCCTTGGCCTTGCATCTGACAAGTTTAAATATTATACTTAATGCATCGAACAAAAGGAATAAAGGTGGTGTAGTGGGGGAAATGGGCATAAAAGCAGACTTGCTGGCTCGAGCTCTTCACAGTTCGTCAGAACAGCAAACAGTACAGTGCTAAGAAAAAGTTAATTGTGTGAGTTTGAATATCGAAAATGTCTAGTGTACGGTCTCTTTTAGATGCTCTTGACGTGAGCTGCGGTTCACAGCAAGGCATGCTGGATAACATGAGTGGTTTGGAAGTGTTAAGTCCGGGGGTGTTCGAGAACTGGAATGGCGTGGAGCATGAAGATGCCGAAGACCGAGCCCTCAACGATGGTCGCGACGAGGAGTTAGTTCAGTCGGCAGCGCAATTCCTGGAATGCTGGACGGAGGAGAAGGAGCCAAAGATAAATGTGATTAGTGATGTGGTTGTGCGAAAAGCATCGCGGCCTAGGGAATCTTCTCCGAAAGCTTCGAAACTGAAAAAGCTCTTGACTATGCGGAAGTCGGAAATCGCCGATAAAAAAACATTTTATTCGGCGATTAAAGGTGTGGGACAAGGGAAGAAGAAAAAGTTTAACTTTAAGCGTCCCTCCACCCCTGTTCCATTACCCGACTTCCTAAAAACAGCACCAAAAGAGCCATTGTCAGTAGAAGTGGAAGTCATAGAAGGCCCCGATGGACCAACACCACCAACGCCACCAACACCGGCCAGCGTAGAGAATGAAATAGTGTCGGAGGTGAAGTCTTCCCCAGCGCCAGCACCACTGTCGCCGATATTGGGGTGCCGGAAACCCATGAAGAAGCGGTTTAAGCGGTGTTTTGAAGGCGATGAAGTTTCCGCTGCTTCGTCGTCGTCGTCGTCGTCGTCATCGTCATCGTCTTCACCAAATAAAACCGCTTCTTCTTCGTTAATATATTCGGAGCCATCACAACCGGAGTGGGTCGAAGACTTCACCAACTCTCAGAAGACCAAATTGACCGACATTTATGCCATGAAAAAACGCTTAGTGAATGAAGTGAACGAGTGTGCCAGTGACATTATAGAACTTGAAAGACAATTAGAGATAAAAAAGGTGAAATCTGCGCGGTTAAAAAGACAATTAGAGGACTTTAATAAATTATGTAGTAGGTGTTAGGTAGTTGTAGAGATTAGCTTTTAATTTATAGTATTAAGTTTGTAAATATATATATATATATATATATATATATATATATATATATATATATATATATATATATATATATATATATATATATATATTGTAGTTAATAAAAAAGTGTTTGATCAAATTTTTTATATTTTATAATGAGAATAAAAATGACTTGAAAATTTATTTTTGTGTGTTATTTCATATAGGCCCTGTCCCACATAATATTAGGTAATAAAAAAAAAAGTGAATAATCCACTAAAACTACGCAATAGCAATAGTTGTAAATATTTTCTGATAATATTTACAAGTATGCTAAAACATGGTTCGGTTTATGAAGTTAAGGTTCTGTCGCCAGAACTTCTAATACTTTGTATCTCAATATTGTATGTTTTTATGAAAAAAACATAAAATATTGGTTACAAAGTATTATAACCAACTAAAACTACGATCAAATTATTTTGTGGTCCTGAAAAGGACCGTTTGGTTGTAAAACATGCGACTCTTTTATTGTGTTGTGGAGTCGCACGGCCCGTCATCATCAGCGGGGGTGGCGGTGCTGTCCTCTGTGTATTCGATGATGAACCGCCAAAGTTCATCCCATCTAGGACTTAAAAAAAAAACCTCCCCCTACAACTTCCACAAACTCCCGTTCGGCGACCCTAGCCTCCTAACTCGAGAATTTCAATTTTTTCGTCTAAATTTTTTGTCATTTTTAAGATTTTCCAAATTTTTTTTTCACCATTGTATTCTACTCAAAATTCTAGGTAATTAAAGTGCTTTTATTTTTTCTCTATCTTGAACGGTTCCCGAGCTACAGCGCTTTAAAGAATTCAAATTACTAACTTTCTATAACCCTTTTTTTCAAATTTAATTTTTTCGAATTTTCAAAAATACTACAATATGTAGAAAAAAGTTCTCTCTTTAATTTCTCAATACCGTTTTTCTCTAAATCTTCAACTTTAGCGCGTATTCAGCATTTTCAAAAAAAAAAAAAAATATAATTTTTTTTACACCATCGCATTCTCCTCAAAATTTTGGGCTATCAAAGTGCTTTTATTTTTTTTCTATCTTGAACGGTTCCCGAGCTACAGCGCTTTAAAAAATCCAAATTACTAACTTACTTTAACCCTTTTCTTAAAATTTCATCTTTCCGAATTTTGAAAAGTACCACCATATGTAGAAAAAAATTCTCTTTCTAATTTCCCAATATCATTTTGCTCCAAAACTTCAACTTTGGCGCGCTTTCACCATTTTTCAATTTTTTTTTTTGAAAAAATTTTTTTTTACGTTTTTACTATCGAGAAAAATTCTTTCTTATAGTACTCGATTTCCTCTATAATTTTTTCTTATAACTTTTTTCCCTATTCCTAACCGTTACTTTCCTACAAATTTTCTAAATCGTTGTTTTTATATTTTGCCTTAAAAATTTTTTCTTGTGTTATTTAAGCTCTTTTTTCCACTTAATAAACCACCATTTTCTAAATTCCCGTACTCTTCTCTTAAAGAGCGGGCTTTTCCGCCAGCTTTTTTTTTTTGGTTGGGTTTCAAATAAATATAAAACTACTACTTCAGTCATTACAAATTTATTGATTCAAGAACATTATTGTGTTACATATAATAGATACATTAAAATATAGATTTATTGGTCACCGAACCGTTTAATACATTATAACTAAAAAATGAGTCGTGAATAACTAATGCGTACACTTTAGTGTCTTTGGGGAATTTATTCTTTCTCGTTTGGAACTCCAATTTTACATCCACTGTCGATGAGTTAATCGCCTCTGGTTGATGACTGCAATTGATAATAAAAACGGGGTTTTTCATATATTCCGCGAACGTTATCATCGGATCGTTTATCTCGCGCCCGTAGTAGCTGCTTTGGAAGTTTTCGTAATTGTAATAGGCTGCTGCGTACAGTTTCTTGGCGAAATCTAAATTCCATCTTTCGTATGGATAAACGGTTGAATTCAGATACAGTCTAATGTCGCATACGTCGGCGTGGGTAAACTGGGTTGCGTTTTTTTCTTTCTTGTCGCAATTATTGCTGTCTTGAAACCCGACGATTATATAGCGCGGTCTTTCCAGACTTGTACTCGTTCTCAAGGCCCACACGTCGGAAGATGTTTGCCTTAAAGCTGGTAATTCGTACAGATCCCATTTACGATATGCCATTTGAATACTGGCATTGTTTCCTCCTTTATTAATGCGAGACAGTATTTTCAATTTTTGCTTGTCGTCTGGAATGATGTGACGAATTTTCCATTCCATTTTGTCGATACTAATTTCTGCCTCTACTTCGCCGACGTAACAATTTGTAAAAGTGCGAGCTATAATCATAATAAGCTCTTGTTTTACGTTGAAAACACCTTTTGCGTAATCTTCGGCGAATCCCATAAGATATTTTAAGGGTAATTTCCCGGAGAATACGTTACTTGCCGTGTCTACGATATCTTGGTTTGCTTCGTCGAGACCCCATCCGCACGTCATGAGAGATCTTTGTTGCAAACTTCCGAATGAAACCATGGTTTTTAATGTCGTCGTAACTCCAGGTTTACGAACCACGGCGACCTGCTCACCTCCCATCTCGTAGCGAATTTCATCGAACAAAAATGCGAGGGCATTATTTGATAAAAAACATCTTTTCGTTGCGTCTATGGGTTTAAATTTTCCTTCGATATATATGTAACTTTCGGCGATATCCAGTATAATATCTTGAAAATTAATGGGGATACGGACTTCATCCGAATTGTTGAATGATGGAGATCCGTATGGTTTATACGTATGCTCTTCTAGACTAATAATGGAATTGTCCAAGATGGGCTCGGAGAAAACCTCTATTTTATCGCTGGTGGTGGAAATCATTTTCGCACTTTAAGACCGATTGATTTTAAAAATTTATAGTCTTCGGCAGATAACTGTTGAGATGTTTGTGATCTAACGTCTGGACGACGACTAACCTTGACGTTAATTCTTCTTTTACTTTTATTATGTTTCGGCGGTTCCCCCATCTTAGTCGACAGCGCACACAATTGACGATTGAAGCAAAAACCCATTTTTATGAAAGTTTCTTCAGTTCCAATTTCACGATTATTTTCTCGCCTTGAAAATTGATTAGATCACCGCTATCGTCCAAGATGCGAAGAGTAATGTTGTCGATAAACTGACGTCCTGCCGGCATTAACGGCATATAAATATTATTTTGTGGTTCTTTACTGATTTTGTAACCGGGCTCCACGTCGATATCGAATTCGAACAAGGTATGACCTTCCACCGAATTCATATATGCTCCGGAAATTATATTACAATCTACGCGTATGATGCGTACTTTCATTATTTCCACCATCTCGGTTGATTCGTGCTTTTTGTCTCTTTTTAACACTGTATGATTAAATCCTAACATTTTACCGATACTCGCCTCTCCCCGGAAATCTATAGTATATTGGGATTTCAGTTCACATTTCAGCGTATTATTATTAGCGACCAAGTAAAAGATTCCATCGTTCTTTTCTTCAGTTGAAATCCTCAAAGCCTCCCACATAGCTTTACCTATCTCATCTATTTCATAGGCCCCAGGTGGAATCTGCAATTGTATCGGCTCGGTGGTGTAACCCTCCTTCATGTAGGCAAACTTATTGTTGCTTTCGTCCACATTAAAAATTGAATTGTATGTGTAAAATCCCAGCAATGCCAGACCATATTTGTTTTCTCTATTTAATTCGACTGGTGGATAAAAATCGGCGCTTAAGACGCTCGAGTGTCCTGTTAGTGTGAACGTATAAGACATGACTAACCATTAAAACATCACACATCTCGGTTTTATTCTTAGCGGCAACATTTAAAAAGATTCATCTTCACACCTTTTCTCACTGCATTAGATAGTGATGTTTTTATGCTATTTTCTGCTTTTATGCGCACATCGCTGATTTTGCATCAAACAAAATATTTTTCTAGCCGTAAAATCCTCATCAGTCATAACCTCGTTTAAATTGCTGCTGCTGCTGAAATAATGTTTGCAACCGCACTGATATTTTAATATATCGATATCGCTTTTGAGGTGCTCGGGCAACTTTTCCCAAACGAATGGAATTTCATTTGGGGCTAATGCAATCATTACTTCCTTGGGCATGTTTTCTAACTGTTTCACGGTCATTTTCCTTAATCCACCGGCTAGATGAAATGCTTTCAGTGATTGCAACATTTTAGTATAGTTATTGCGATCCATTTGCGGTGTTAATGGTGACGATGATGATGATGATGACATCTTTTACGCTGATGATTCGACAAGAAACTTTAAGCACAAATGTCCACACCAGACTGTTCCAAAATCCTGCTGACGATCGTATGTATAGTAAATAATTTTTGATGGTTCCGATCCCGTTTGTAGATATCGTACCAATTCGATCGGTGGGGGTAAATCGCCGAAGCTGTCATAATATGTTACTTTAGAATTATTTTTTCTATAAGCTACCCAATGAGTCCCTGCACCACGCGTACTATCCAAATTCACTATTGCTGCTTCGTAACGTCGAGGACCTTGTCTAGGTAATAAATCCCTCATATAAACGCCTCGAAAGTGTCCTATTCTTTTCTTTTTGGCATATTTTTCTATATCGATGTTAGATAGTGGTCTTCGAGGTAGGGATTCAATTAGTTTTTTGATCTACGATTTAAAAATAATCCCATACCTTTACGATATGGCTTTAGAAACAAACCATTTCCTTTCGATTTTAAATACAGGCCGGCACCGGTTTTATCTTCGCTGCTTTTTTTTACTGCTTTTATGGCGCGCACAATTCCCGCTGCCCCACCGGCTAATGAACCCAAAGCTGATAACCCGGCAAAAATTGGTATTAATGGTAATATTCCACCAGTTTTAGGAATCGGTATTATTCTCGGTGTACGAACCTTCCTTTTGCCACCTGCCGCTTTTACCGATCTACGTGCTGCCGACAGAGCTATTTTAGATGCATTCATGACATTTTTTTCCAACACATTTTTACTTCCGGCTTTTAATAATTCCCTTCGAACTGCTTGTCGAATAGCTGTTCCGAAACTGGCTTTCCGAACATGTCGATTTTTATTAACACCTTTCCTTTTTGTATGACGCGTGCCTTTACTAGATGTTTTTTTTGTTGATAATGATGATGGTACACCCATACCAAAACGTTGTTTTCCTTTCATAATGTTTGTAACTAACCAAGCTGCTGTTTTTTCACCTAAACTGGAATCTTTCGATTTTACTCTATTCCAAGCACTTTGTTCGAGCTCGTAATCCGCTCGATGTCTCGCACTTATGTTGTCTTTATTATGTAAATAGGCTAAATCGTGTTTTTTGCATGCGGCATCCAAAGGATTAATGCCTGGATCACCTCTTGTTACACGTTTTATTACTTTTGTTCCGGGTCCGCAATATTGATAACCAGGAATGTGTACCTCGAATGGTAATTTATTTATTAACGAATTCACAATACCGTATCCAGTTTTGTTGGAAACGTGAGACCGTCCACTTCGTTTGACGCTCGGCATCTGAATGACAGTTTTTGTGAAAAATTGCCTATAAAATATCAAATTTTCCTAAGATGCGCGTTATCGATCTTAAACAAAAACTTCCTATTGACAATCTCGATGAAAAAGTCGGACTTGGATTTGAAAAGAAGATAATGAAGAGACACGGTCCTCTACTTCCTTCCTCTATTCGCGGCCTGTTAATTGGTCCATCCAATTGTGGAAAAACTAATGTCATGATTTCGCTGCTTACACACCCCCTTGGGCTACGTTTCGAAAATGTCTATATTTACTCGAAATCTCTGTATCAACCGAAATATGAGTATTTAAGGAAAATTTTAGCGCCCATCAAAGGTTTAGGCTACTATGCCTTTAGTGATTCCAGTAATATTGTGGAACCGTCCGATGCAAAACCAAACTCTATATTTATCTTTGATGATGTTATATGTGAAAAACAAGATGTTATAAGATCGTACTTTAGCATGGGACGTCATAAAAATATCGACTCCTTTTACCTAGCGCAAACATATTCGCGAGTGCCTAAACAGCTTGTGCGAGACAACGCCAATTTTATTATTATGTTTAAACAAGATGAGTTGAATATGAAACACATATTTTCCGACCACGTTTCACCGGATCTAACTTTTACTCAATTTCAAGAAATGTGCTCAAAATGTTGGGATAATAAGTATGGATTTTTAGTAATTGATAAAGACAGTGATGTGAAATCGGGAAGATACCGCAAAGGATTTGATAGCTATATATTACTGTAATAATAAGAGAAAACGCTCATTTGATTGTTGAAACGTCCTTTGTTAACATCATGAATAACGCGATCGACTTAAAACGTAAACTAGTGGAAGCTACCAATGCCGTCAGAAAAAAATTTAAACAAATTAAAGCGGCTAAAGAGTTTAATGTTGTGGAATTGGAAAAGTTTTACGAACCCATTTCTAAGCCGTTGACAACTATATCTGATGTGGTTAAGCAACGTCAGCAGCAGCAGCAACAACAACATCAACAACAACAACAACAACAACAGCAACAACATTATCCAGCTACAAAGCCACATAGTCTCAGTACATCAGTGCAGTCGACTCAAATATCAGGTTTTCCCCAACCTACACATACCTTTCAAACCTCCACACCTATTCAGCAGCAGCAGCAGCAGCATCACATTTCAAAAGAAGATATTAGCCAATCGGTGTTTGATACACCCTCGACATCAACTAATACATCTCTCGCATCCGCTGACACCACAACTTCCGATACTTTAAACGCACACCTGAAAGGATTACGTTCGAAACCATCTCTATACGATACTGTATATGGTGTACGTTTTGGTTCAAAAACAGATCATAACAAAAATTTTATTGGTAATTTAGAGGTGCGTTTTCGAAATGGAAATATTGTCTTATACAAAAAAGGGAAAAATATTGCAGAATATGGTGGATCACCGGCACTTTATGATTTGTTATTTCTTAAAACACCCCCAAGTGTAGGCAAGGAACAACAACAATTAAGTGATAATGTACTTTCAACGTACAAGGAAATTTTGGAAACAACGAGTGCTGTCTACAACAATTTTAAAAAAAGTGATGGTTTACGGGAGACCAGATGGAACAAATATTTACGAATTATTAAACCTCTGATAATGGGCACAAAATTAGGTGGTACTATTACAAGAAAAAATCTCTCGGAAAAACTACAGTTACCCACAAAAAAGAAATTATCTTCGAAAAAATTTCAATATGTCTACTGGAACAAAGCTAAAGAGTTGGTGGATCGTTTACGTTTGTTGTGGAGTTCCAAAATGGCCGGTCACACTGGACACGAAAATGAAATTATGTCAATCATAGAGGAATTACGAGAAGAAGATATAATATATTAAGCTCAATATTTAATGATATTATTCAGTTCTTCCTTCGATCTGAAACCTTTAGTATTACTAATAATATGGAGCCCAGTTTAGAAAAAATCAAGATTGTTAATGAACTACATAGAACGGCTAGAAAAAATTTTGTAAGACGGCGCACGATAATAAAAGGATACAGAGATTTGTGGCAAATTGATTTGGCTGAAATGCAACAGTATGCTGATGAAAACGATGGTTATCGTTATATTTTGGTCTGTATAAATTGTTACTCGAAATTTGTCTATACCAAAGCCATAAAAAACAAGACTGGTATAGAAGTTACTAATGCGATGAAAAGCATCATTGAAGAGGCATCATATACACCAACAAATCTGCAAAGTGATCAAGGAAAGGAGTTCTATAATACAAACTTTCAAGCCCTGATGAAAAAATATAATATAAATCATTATTCCACTTACAGCACAAAGAAAGCTGCAATTGTTGAGCGAGTCATAAGGACTTTAAAAAATAATTTATATAAACAATTCTCGACAAGAGGATCTTACAAATGGATACATATATTATCGGCAGTAACAAAAACCTATAACCATTCGAAACATCGCACCATTGGAATGAAACCTGCAGACGTGCAAGAAAAAACACATATTAAAGCATATGATTATTTAAAAATTGTACCTAAAAAATTTAAGTTTTCCATGGGTGACATTGTGCGTATTAGCAAGTACAAAAGCTTATTCGAGAAAGGATATACGCCCTCTTGGTCAACCGAATTGTTTAAAGTTGTAAAAGTTAACGTTACAAATCCACCTACTTACTTGTTGGAATCGTTAGAAGGTCAGCCTATAAGAGGGTGTTTTTACGAATCAGAACTACAAAAAACAAGCAGTCCTGACGTTTATCTAGTAGAAAAGGTCCTTAGACAACGCAAGAAAAATCACATCGAACAATTATTTGTCAAATGGCTAGGATTTCCCAACCACTTCAACTCTTGGATAGATAAAGCTAATATTGTTTAAATAACATATTGTATGACTATATTTTTTATTTAAAATGTAAAATAAATAAACAATATATTGTAAAATAAAGTTTTTTATTTCAATCTTCATTATTAAAAACAATGACAATAAAACATCATACACATAAATAACATTTCAATATTCTTGGAGGGAAGGTCCAATTCACCGACGACTACGACGTTATCTTCAAGGCTATGCCACTCGGAGTGCGTTCTCCTATTCTTTAACCTGCTTTTTTTAGATTTTTTTTGAAGTCGAGTCGTACGACAGTGCGCTTAATGAGTCATTTAAAGGCTGATGATAGAGTATTTTCTGCATAACTTCAATTTTTGTTTTAAGCTCACTATTATTTTTGTATATCATGGGGAGGACATCCTTGTTAAATATGTCACATATTACAACTGCAAAATTGTAAAACTTTCTATTAACAAAGTGTTTTGTCACAGCATCGTCATCATCTTTAGGTTCGCCTAAGTTGGTTATGATTTTTCCACCCATATCATACTGCCCATCCTCTGTAAGTTTAAAACCAATCCCTTGTGGTCCAGATAATATATGATATTTTTCATTATATTTCTGACGACCAAATTTATCAATTGTGTTGTTTCCTCGACTCATTTTCAATCTTTACTAAACTATTTTATTTTTATTTGCCCTACTTATATTAAATATTTCAGCTGAGAAAAAGAAACACTGCCTATGATCTACTGGGTTGGTATGTTTATAAAAGAAATAAAATAAAACTGTGATTGTAACAGATATTTATTTACAGTTATTTAATTGCACAAATACAAAAATTATAAAAAATTAATTTTCCATGTCTTCGTTTTCGTTGCTCAAAATTCTATCCCATCCGACACTATTTCGATCGTCAACGTCTTGGGCTGTTGCTGTTGCAGAAACCAATTCATATTTTGCAGCAAGCTCACCTGGTAAATGTGGAATATTGACGAGGTATTCTTTTAATTCTTCTTCAACCATTTCAGCACAAAATGTATCCATGTCTATGGAACCATATAAAAATTTGTCGCACAAGTGTGCCCCAGCCATAAAATTGATTGTATCCCTGATCTCGTTCTTATATTGATCTTTGGTTACATCAATATGCGACCAATCATTTACGCTATCTAACATATCGTGAGCCCTATTTCTTAATTCTCTCCCCAACCAAAATATGTATCTATCTACACATTCGTTGGCGGTCGTCGTCGTCGTCGTCGCATCAGCAGACATCTTTAACAGAAATAATGAACACGCGTAAGTATTCTGACATGTGCAACTATATTTTAAATTTAATTACATCCTTTTTTTCAAACAATTTACATACAATTTACTCCAATGAGCCAAAACGTAATAATGTTCGAGTATTGTTTCCAAAAACTCTAGTGCCCTGCCCCAAATAAGTTAGAGTGTATTTATCTTTAGTTTTACTCATAATATCTACAATATCGTCAGATAGTGTTTCGGCCACACGTTTTGGTAAAAAAGTCTCAAATATGCTATTATCACCGTCATCGTGTAAAGCCACTAAAAGAGTTTTACCAAATCGTGTAGTCATTGAAACCATCTTTACAATTTTATACACTTTGCCTACAATCATTTCGGTAACCTTTTTTTTCTCTAAAACCTCGAAATCTTTGCTAAACATTTCATTAATTTCATCTAGAGTTTCTTTTGCAATACTCATTATTGAAAAAAATGGTATATAAATCCAAAAATTACCGTGAATATAAAAGCACTTTCAGAACACTACACGAACACAATATTTGATGTTTATGCCACTGATATCTGCGACTGTTTGAAGTCACTTCTTCTCCCACGAACCTTTATAGCGGGGTTTCAAAGTCGAATTGTAACAATGGTGGGGGTAGCTTAACGATAGAAATAGTGGGAGGAGTATTGAAGGTCAAATGACGTCACACATTTAAATTGGTATAAGGATAACTTCAAGGACAAAATATAATGAAACAAATAACTACATTTTATGTACTTTATTCATTGATTTTTTTTCTGCCATTCTTCTATGCGTTTAACATTATCACCTAAACCTAATTTCCTTAATTTGTTCAATAATAATTGTTTGTTTTTATATCTAAGAAAATTCTTACAAACTATACTAGCTAAAAGACACACTTCGGCATGGTCCATATACTTAAAAAATACACTAAAGTCCTGAGCCTCCGAATCTTGCATTTCATATGCGTAAAATTCCGAACAGGCTGCAGAAATTAGAAATTCCTCGTACATTTCTCGCACTAAACTTTCCATATTAACTACTACTACGTTAAACTTAAGTCCTACACTCTAATTTCATCTAACACAACCGGATCTGCAATGAACCTAATCAGTTTTTCCAAACAGTCACTAAACCCCAACTTTTTTATCTCACGAACAAAGTCTTGTAAATTTATTGTTTTGCTGCAATATTTACGACATGCATTCGCAGCCTTTTCATATTCATAAGCCAAATCACAATAGCGCGACGCCCATTCTGCTCGACTTTTCATTGCATCATTGAAATAATTATTAGCCGTTTCAGTGAACTCATCGCCCAATTTTTTTACTGTCTCTTGCAAAGCACTATTCATATTATTCACTCATTTTTACATTCACGACACTTTTTTATTGCTGGTGGTGGCCCATCTATATGATGACGATATATTTGTTCATAGTGAATGTAACAGGGTAAGCTTAACTGTAGTTCCTTGTTACACCGATATGACGCTGGCAGCTTATCCCAAATTTGCCGTAAACTCAGCGTATCAACGCAAGTTTTTAAATATTCGAGAGGAAAAAATGCTAGATCCTTCTCTTCAAAATCACACAAACTTTTTAAATTACTCTGATATAAACAAATTACTCTGCCGACTTGCTCTATAATTTTTTCTTTAGATAGTTCCGTATCTGACATTTCACACTGAATGAATGCAACACACACAACCTTGAACACAAGGCCAAGGCCAAAGCACACGTGCACTTTCAAGGTCAATGACAAGGACATGTGGGCGGGGCCAAAGAGGGGTGAAGCAAGGTCAAGGTCAAGGTCGAGGAGTGGGGGGATCGAGCGAATCGGGTTATGTTCACTACTGCTTTGTACCGAATAATGCGACCCCTATCCTTTGGGCAGCGCGTTTTATGTATTCGATTTTACAGATTTCTATTTTTATTCACCGTCGCGCCACCACATGGCGGTTTTTACAAATTTTGTCAATCCATGTGGTTCTTGTGTTATCGAGTTAACCATCGAGATGTCGTCTTTGTCGTCCTATTTGCTGTTTTTAATCTTAAATTCAGCTTTATAGGATACAGAGGCGAGATGATGGTTTGTACCGACTGCGTTGGCCTGACGAGTCCCATATTAGGACGAAACAGTGCTGTCGCCATCTGTCGGATCCGGAGTTTTTCCATATTTTGGAGTGCTCCGCACTTTTTAACACGAGGATCATGTAGATTGACAAGTTTTTCACGTTCGCTTCGCCAATATTTGATTCTATTTTATTATATATATATATATATATATATATATATATATATATATATATATATATATATATATATATATATATATATATATATATAACTTGAAAGTCAAAATTTGTCAATAAAATTATTACAGTAGAAGTAAATTTGAAGGAAACAAAAACTCACCCCCTCTGCTTTTAAGAACGTTTCAACTCACCCTCGTAAAATACACGACTCTATAAATAAGATACAATTATTTTCAATGGTATTTGAATTAATCGTATATAAGTACATATTTATGCTAATGAGACCGAAAGAGAATTCAATACAATATAACTAAGTGGCCTATTACAGAAGAGCGAGCTTTTAGTAGTCCCCATAGACAATTTTATAACAAGATTGGGAATGCTTTGATTTCCCAAATAACTATCAATTTGTATCAGGAAACTAAATTTTCAACAACTTTCATTACTGCAAATTACACAGGGGATTCTGACATTAATTGCTCACGTACGTTTTGTAGCGAGCTTGCCTAATGCGAACTCCCAGCAAATTTGACTATTAAATTTCTCTTATCGCCCAGCTTATCTCAGCCAGCTTATAAATCATAGGCCGAAGAGTCACGGTCCTATACTGTAAACTACTATAATGGTCTCGATAAATTAATTAACCTATACGTTTAGCTAACACGCATGTTTAGGAATATTCCCTATAAACCTAAATAGTCTGAGAGCCTGTGTTTTACGTTGTGTTAGTTGTTCTCTGAAGATAATGGCCGATATTCATTATACAGGTCCTGTGACAGTGGTCTTCCATGGCAGTTCTACCGTAGAAGTTACGAACTTTATTCGGGTACATTCTTAAGCGTTTGATGAAACAGAATTTTACGAAAATATTTTTTACCGACTCAAGGTTAACTTTTTTTTTTAATCGAAGTGAGTGTTTCTATATACAGGGTGTCCGGTAAGTTCCTTCTAATTTCTCGGGAGCATACAGGGGAGGTCAAAATAACTCTACTTTGTCATAGAGAAAAAAATCCTAAAGTGCACCTTAACGGAGATACAGCGCCCTAAATGGGTACCCATCGGTTTACCTTATCGACTCGAAGTTTTGAACCGACTTGTATAATTTAATGAGATTTTAATATTTTATAGAGGCCATAAAGACTCATTAAACCATACTACAGTAGATGTTTTAGATCATCAGATTAGTCAGGAACTGACTTGCAGCTCTAATTTTTGACAGCAGTCATTTTACAGAACTGAAAATGATTTTTTAAATACTTTGATCATTTCTTTTCAAAAAAGGTATTCTCAATTTATTTCGATAAAACCGGGGGTTCTCGAGATAAACCGGTTTTTATGCGAAACACTCTAAAGTTAGTAATGCTAAGCACAAACAGGTAAAAATCGGGTTGTTATTGTTAATACCTATGTAATGAATTACTATTGACGGAAATATTCTTACGCAGACTATGCTGATATGCATTTAAATTATGGTGAAGCACTTCTTCGAAGGCGAGAAGACTTTTTGCTGAAAGATTTCTAGCTCGAACATTGCCAAGTTAAAGAACCTTTCATAGAGTTGACCGAAGCCTAAGGGAAACGGGTAAAAGATGACTAGAAGATAAGTTTTAGAGTTAACGAATTAACTTTTTACATGTTTTATTCAGGGTCATTTTTGCCGCTACGTGGCGGTGAGGACATTCCTAGGAGAGCATGAGACCCTCACATTAGAGAAAAAATTTGGTAACATATTTCTTAAATTCTTCAAACAGCATTAGAAAGCTCGCGACACAAAACAATGTTACAAAATAGATTGTACATGAAACTCTAATAGAACAGTTACTTTACCCGTATCACGTTGAAAAAGTACACGCTATGTCTCCGGATGATTATCCCGTAAGACTTCAATACGCCAATTGGTTTATACAGTAATATAACCTAAATCTAAATTTTTCTCACCTTATTTTTTTTTTACCGATGAGGCCTATTTTACAAGAGATGGCATAATAAACTCATACAATTTACATTTTTGGGCTGATGAAAGCCCACACGCTATAATTCAAAACAAACACCAACAAAGGATTATTGTAAATGTGTGGGCTGGCATTATGGGAAATAACCTTATAGGTCCATTTATTTTGGAAGGAAGACTGAATGGTACGATTTATCTACAATTTTTGCAGCAAAATTTAAATAATTTACTGGAATACATACATTTTGAAGAATACAAATGTGATACATGCGTGATTGTGCTTAACCTTATTTTAACAGTA
Organism: Diaprepes abbreviatus; assembly: GCA_034092305.1. Classification (NCBI taxonomy): domain Eukaryota; kingdom Metazoa; phylum Arthropoda; class Insecta; order Coleoptera; family Curculionidae; genus Diaprepes; species Diaprepes abbreviatus. The sequence continues at coordinate 14,081,044 of JASJET010000122.1, forward strand.
TAGTACGTCAAAACTTAACTAACGTTGTTGGTCCTCGATAGGTTGGTCGAGATGGGCTTGTTCTATGGCCATCAAGGTCTCCAGACCTACATCCCTTCGACTTTTACTTCTGGGGACATCAAAAGGAACTAGTTTATTCAACATCAGTAAATACTAGAGAAAAACTATTAGCGAAAATAGCACAGCATTCTAACGAAGTCCGTAATAATGCCGAAATATTATTTTCAGTGCAGCGAAAAAATATTTGAAGAATAAGAAAATGTATTGAAATACGTGGGGCCCATATTGAACATTTTCCGAAATAAGATTGAAACGTTTTCACAATTTTTGCGTTATAATAACATTGTAAATTAATTGAGCCTCGATTAACCCCTTGAAAGGTTCTGGACTTGACAATGTCTGAGCTGGAAATTTTTCAGCATAACATCTTGTTACGTTCGAAGTGTGAGACAGTGCTTCACCATAGATTAAAGCATATCAGCACACCCTGCGTATTTTATTTAAACTAAGCGTTCCTTTTTTGAAAAAGAATGACCAACGTATTTAAAAAATCAATTTTCAGCTCTGTAAAATGACACCTGTAAAAAATTAGGCCCAACGAGTGGGGTTGCAAGTTCATGCCCGACTTCTCTAATGATCTGAAACATCTACTGTAGTATGGTTTAATGAGTCTTTATAGTCTCTATAAAATTTTATTAAATTATACAAGTCGGTTCAAAGCTTAAAGCCTATAAAGTAAATCGCTAGGTAACCGTTTACAGCTTTCAATCTCCGTTAAGGGGCATTTTAGGAATTTTTTTCTATGACAAAGTTGGGTTATTTTGACCTCCCCTGTATGCTCCCGAGAAATTAGGGGATACTTACCGGATACCCTGTATTTAGAATCTCTTTAAGAGTCTGCGGACACTGTAGAATCTCTTCCAATTAACTTTAATACCACCGAGTCTCTCTCCTATAATATGCCCTTTTCCCAGAAAGAGCTGCTCCTTGCTATCAACTCCTCTCGTGATGCCTCCTCTGGCCCGGATGGGATTCACATTCCTATGATTGTCAACCTTCCCCCTAAAATGCGTGAATATCTTCTGGCCTTTTACAATTACATATGGTCAAATGAACAGTTTCCCAACTCCTGGAGAACCTCTTTCCTTATCCCTATCTATAAACATGGTAAACCCAAAAACTAACTTAGTAGCTACCGCCCTATTTCCCTAACGAACCTGCAAAATCCTGGAAAGAATGATGAACAAGGGGCTTTCCTGATACCTTGAATCTAAAAATTTCTTGACTCCGTATCAATACGGCTTTTGTCCTAACAGATCAACAACAGATTATCTCGTTGGTTTTGAGATGGATATCCAGGCTGCTTTTCGCAGAAAACAACACCTGGTTGCCGTATCCCTAGATATCTCTAATGCCTTTGACACTACCTGGAAACATGGTATCCTCCTCCAACTCCATAAACTAGGACTTAAAGGTAATCTTCCAATATTCATCTCAAACTTTCTTCGCGATCGTCTTTTCTCTGTTCGTCTGGGTACCCATATCTCTCCCTCCCCCTCAGAATGGCATCCCTCAAGGCTCAGTGCTTAGTTGCACTATCTTCCATATATATAAGAACTTCATCAGTGACTCCATTCATCACTCCATCTCGGCTAGACTCTACGCTGACGACTTACTTATATATATATCGCCTCACAATCATCTATCACCAGTGAAAGGCAACTTCAGCTATGCATTCAAAAATTGCAATCATGAACAATGAAAACAGGTTTTACTTTTAGTCAGTCTAAATTAACGGTCACCCACTTTTGAAAAAAGAGAAACTGTTTACAACTAAACTCTATATCACTAAATCGTAGACATCTCCCTATGGAGAGCAAACTTAAGTTTCTTGGCCTAATATTTGATGATAAACTTAATTGGCGCCCTCACATTGCTTCCCTTAAGGCTCAATGCTTTAAGGATTTCAATATATTAAAGTTTCTCTCCCATACCACTTGGGGCTCAGATTTCCACTCGCTCCTAAAAATATACAACTCCATCATTCTCCCCAAGCTGGACTATGATTGCAGTGCTTATGACTCGGCTAGGCCCTCATATATTTCTTCCCTCGACCCTATCCAGAACCAAGCCCTACGTTTATCGACTGGTGCATTCCGTACCTCCCCAATAGTCAGCCTTCAATGCCTTACTAACACTCCTCCTTTGTGTCTCCGACGTTCCGCTCTTCTTATAAAATACGTCATATCTGTTAAATCTAGGCCTTTCTTTTTGGATTATGATAAAATCCTTAATCCTTCTGATTTTCCGGCTCCTTCAAATGTAATATTGGGTGCCAATGATAGAGCCTCTGTGTTTATAGCCTTCCATAACATAACCATTCCCAATACCACCCCCATCCTCCCTCAGATCTTCACCCCCCGGGATATTCCCCCTTTGAAATCAACTTCTCAGTTCTTCTTCAGTATGATAAGAACAATATCATACCCTCCATTATTAAACAATATTTCCTTAGCCTAATTAACTCAAAGTTCAAAACTTTCAAACTATCCTTTACCGATGGTTCCAAATCGGATCAAGGTGTAGGCTCAGCTGCCGTAACCAGTTTTTCATGCAACAAATCAAGGTTAAATCCTCTTTCATCCATTTTTTTGAGCTGAATTGTTTGCCATCAAGCAGTGCATTAGAGAAATAATTAAACACTCCACCCCCAAACTAATCATTTCGGATTCCCTCAGCTGCCTCAGATCGATCCAAGCCATCAACACATCCCACCCCCTCATGAATCAAATTATCGACCTTCTTAAAATGGGATCCCAACTTAATCTGTACATAGCCTTTATGTGGGCCCCGAGCCACATCGGCATAGATGGGAATGAATTGGCCGACACTCAAGCTAAGTCTGCAATCCTTAAAGGCACTCCTTTCCTCCCTTTACTTAACCCTAAAGAATTCAATAGGCACATCGATAACATCATTCGTAACATTGTGCAGATTCGCTGGGAATCCCTTGAAAACCCAAATAAACTCTCTTATATTAAAAGAAATTTCTCAGAGACCTACCACTTTCCCCAACTGTCCAGAAGAGAAAATATTGTATGGAAGAGAATTGTTATTGGACACTGCAGAATTACTCATTCCTTTCTTCTAAAAACCGAGGATCCCCCTCAATGTCCATCCTGTCATTCCCCCTTACCTGTAAAACACATAATATCTGACTGTCCCTCATACAGAAATGCTAGAGGGAGGTACCTCACCTCTAATAATTTTGCGACAGTTATGTCTTTTGAACTGAATAAGGCCAAACTAAATTAACTAACTAACCCTTTAAGAGTCTTAATTCATTTCAGTGTTTTTTAAAGAGTCATTATAGCTTTTTTACTTTACAATATAGATAATTAAAATAACAAGCTTGTGGCTATCTATTCCAACTTTATTCGTACACAATAAAGTTAGAATCGTGTGAAGAACATTATTTTTAAATTTAAGGTCCCTACAAATTATTAATAGTTAAGCTCAGGGGAGTTCTAATCTAAATTTAGAAAATGTAATGTTTTGAAAAAGCAGTGTGTGTGCAAAATAAAAATCAGAAAGAATAGTAAACAATTCATTAACAATAAGTATTGAAAATTTTTACAGAAGTGTTGAGAATCATTACAAAAATGATTGTACACTCAAAAAGATCAAAGTAACAAATCAAAAAGTTAGCTAGAAAACTCTAACACAGTACGTGCCACCAAAAATTAAAAGTTCAAATTTCTTAATCAAAATAAACAAAGATTTCTTTTTGTACCGACCCTGTAGTATGTGGAAAGGTAAATTAGTTGACCCTTAATAAAATTAAAATTAATAAAACATTTTAAAAATTAACATTAATCATTAAAACAATAATAGACAAGAGAAGAAAATTGTAATAGCACGTAATACAATAAGAGAAGAAAGTTAAGTCAGTAATGTGAGAGAAAAGAGTGCAGTCAAATATTAGCCAAAGATCACGACCAATGGTATATTTATCACAGACGTATTGTAATAAAAAATTTAATAAGATACACCTGTTAGTTACGAGGAACTATTTTTAAAAGAATTTCCCTATACCAGGATACGATAAGATAAGGAGCGATAGTCAAGCTCCTTGAGCTAGAAACAGACGAACTGGCTGAGTCAACGAGTAGGCTCAAATCAGTCAAAGATTAGAAATTAATGGTCACCTGCAATCCTCCTGTCGTAGTAGATTGGAACTCGAGTATCCTTGTTCCTTGTTTCGGCCCCAATGTGTTTTGTGGAATCGTTTGTTTGCCAAGTTCTCTCAGATAAACATCCTACTAGCTCAGAAAGCTTAAATTGCACAATGGTTAATTTAGGTACAATTTTCCTGGTGGTAATGCTAAAAACATCAAACTAGGCAATAACATTACCACAAATTATCTGCTAAAATTTGCAAGAGATCTCAAGAAGAAAATAATCGTACGTTGATCTTTCACAGTTGGCACCATATGGGAAAAATATTTCAAACACAAAGCGCTTGACAGATTTTTTGCTAAATTTATTTTAGAACAACTAACCGAATCAAAAAATGGACTATATAACCAAGAATAAAACGAATCTCTTTTAAACCAAATAAGACATAAAAAAATTGATTAGCGTTTTTCTTTTCACTCTAACCCCTTTGAAAACAAAACACTGACAAATGTGAAGAAATGATTGAGTGGACTACACTACTTGCGGTCGATAATTCCTAGCATTACAGAATGTATGCAGTAGTTGTATTACAAGGACATTAGGAAAAATAAGGTGATGGAATTCCAAAAATTCCATAACAGAAATATTTTTTATCTTAAAAATTTTGTAATGCCATTCTAAGTTAACAGTAGAGGGTTTAATCGGGTCTAAGCTCTAAACCTTAGGTTCAATTTCACAATTGTTCAATTCCTGCATCTGCTCATATTTATTGTCTTCACAACAAAACTAAAAACATAGTTTTAAAAAATGTAAAAGCAAGCTTAAATTAGGGATTTCAATGTAGAATGAATTATTGTCGTTTTGGTCAATATAACCTCAATTAAGAATTATATTAACTTACCAATTTCCTCACTATAATTTTTATAAACAATGTACAATAAGTTATATACGAAAAAGGCAAAATAATTTAATTATTTGAGACTCTGTTAAACTCAAAAACATCGAAATAAATTTCACAAATCATTAAAAACAATCACCATATTGACAGAACCTTTCAAATGACAAGTTGGTAAATTAAAAGCGTGCACACTGGCACACCAATGCCACTTCTGAGATATACGCAACCTAAAAACACCCACTTCCCTCATAAAAAGTGCACAGACCTTACTTTAAATGGAATTATAAACATTTTATTACCTGTGGGTCGAAGTTATATATTTTTTTTTGCGAAACCAGACATCTAAATTTTATTTTTTAATACTTTTAATACTCGCAATTTGACTAAAAACACCGCGACTGTCAAGAGGAAAAGAAATTATCTTTCTTGAGAATCATTGAGAAAAGACTAGCCTAAAAATAAAACCAAGAACTGTCTAGGCCAACAGAGCTTTTGGAAAATGAACAAAAAGCAAAAACCTGTTTTATTATCTGTTTCATTTATATTCAAGAGATGGCATGTAAACGAGCTTTTAAAACATTGAAATCTTTGATAAACATGTTCGTGGTAAGAGCCCATAGGCGGCAACTTTTGAAATAAAACACAGGGTGTGTAAAAATTATGCATTACTTATATTGCGTGCATAAATTAACCCATAACCTAATTAGACAGTAACATAGAAATTATGTATGTAGAAATATCACAGATAATATGATAAAAAGATTTAACATGTGTCCGTTTTATGTTAAAATATGAATTTGTTAATCAAAAAGGAACGGATTTAAAGTATATGCTAAATAAAAGTAAAACCATTAATAATAAAAAGAGGTAGAATGACTACAAAACTTATCTTTGTGAACAGATTAAAACCGCAAAGCGTATTCCTCCTGAATTTAAAAAATGTGAGTCCACTGCATAACGGAGATGGTGATTAATTTTTATTTCGTTTAAAGAACCAAACGTTATGCAAAAAAATGGTAATTTGGTGATAGTCGGTGATCCCAGTGTATATTTTCATATATCTGCGACTAGCAATTGATATTTGAAGTCAAGAAGTACAAGATGGAATTAATCGCAATGAGAAAATATAATGTTTTTATTACTTTTGAAGGCTATTAAGAAATAGCATTCTATCATTTATAATATACGCGCCACCGTGTATGACGGAAAGTGAAAGTGTACTAACAGTCGTTTACCTAGTGCACATCATTCATCATAGCTTTCTTTGATTGTCACAGTAATACTTTAAACACATTTTAATATATATATATTTATATATATATACAGTGCCTTCATTTCAAAACGAACCATCCTTAATAACTTTCTTAAATAGAAAAATTTAAAAAAAAGAAAAAACACGTCAATTTAGATATACAGGGGGAAGTTTAATTTTGCATTTGTTAAAAGTCTGTCAATCACCTCCTCAACTCCAGCTAACCTCACTTTGATATGTCAAATGGGAACCCCCACCTTGTGACACATCATTGTAAGCAGCATAAAATTGTCTATCCAACCGTATAAAAAAAATTAAATCGGTTGACGTAGAAGCGAATAGTGTGCAAAAATGTCTTGTAATAATGCATAATATATCGGCCTCGAACTTTGGTATGTCAAATGATTACCCTATAGTGTGATACATCATTTTAAAGGACGTACGATCTGCTATCCAACGATGTCAAAAAAAATTAAGTTAATAGACGTTATAGGCAATTAGGATGCAAAAATGTGTGTTAAATATAAGCAGTTTATTCAGTTGAAGAAAATTATTTTATTAAATGTTCAAAATGTGCGCCGTTATTAGCGAGACAATAAAAAAGCCTATTTTGAAATTCCCCACGAACATTGGCAAGGGTTTCTCTGCTAATTCCTCTACATTCCCGAACAATTCGATCTTTTAAATCGTCAATATTTTCAGGTGGGGTTTTATAAACCTTGCTTTTTAAATACCCCCAAAGAAAAAAGTCTAGAGGGGTTAGGTCTGGAGACCGTGCTGGCCATTCAATTGCACCACGTCTGCCAATCCACGTCCCTGGAAAATGTTCATCAAGCCACTCTCGAATTGCCAAAGCGTAGTGCGGGGGAGCTCCATCTTGCTGGAAATGCAAATTATTTTCATTTAGTACCATAACAGCATTTTCATCCACTTGATTTGCTAAAGATTGCACAATGGCAGGGTATATTGTGTTTTCTAAAAGGTTTAAATAAATTTGCCCAGTTAAATTATCTTCCAAAAAAAATGGCCCGATGATTTCATTGCCATAAATTCCTGCCCACACGTTAATTTTTTCGGGATATTGAGTATGCCCTTCTCGGAAAAGGTGCGGATTTTCATTATCTCAGTATCTGCAGTTATGTCTGTTAACCAGTCCATTTAGAAAAAAAGTTGATTCATCACTAAAGCAGATATTCTTAGGTAAATGGGGGTCCTCGTCAATTCGTTGGCACATTAATTCGCAAAATTGAATTCTCCTATCAAAATCGTCTTCTCCGAGTTCTTGAAGAATTTGAATTTTGTAGGGAAAAAACTTATTTTGTTTTAAAACTTTATGCACAGAGCCAGCAGAAATGTTGGTTAAATCTGCGACCTTTGAGATGGATAAAGTTGGATCTATTGCAAACTGTCCTAGTACCTCGATTTGGCATGCTTCATCTACAACCCTTTTCTCAATAGATTTTTTATTACAAACGGATCCCGTTTCTTCAAACTTTCGTACCAATTCGAGTACATATTTATGGCCCACGTTTTTGTCTTGATGCCTCTCGTTAAATGCTCTGGCGGTTCTACGAGCGTACCGATCTTCAGCTCCATAGAGAAAAATTATTTCTATTCTTTCGGCTAGCGTATACACCATTTATATTCACGTTTCAACTAGGCGTCACAATGACAATTTTAACAATAATAAACAACTGGTGTTTAAAGATCTTAAAAATTTTATTTATTGCAGTGATTTTTTGTACCTATCAGGTACCGCAAAAAATATCATTGAAATAAATACACTAGATTGATTAGACTGCAATGAATTTTGCGATGAATTTTAAAACAGGCTTAGTTTTTTTCTCGCAAATATTTTAACTGTTTATTATTTTAAAAAAATATTTATTTTAAATTTAAAATAATATTTTACTCTATGAAGTAGCCATTTGACATAATAAAGTTTAATGTGATAAGGTGTCTATTATTACCACACATCTTTTCTTACTATTCGCTTGTACATCAACAGATTTTGTTTTTTTTTATTGGCTAAATAGGAGATAGTATGCCCTTTAAAATGATGTATCACACTATAGGGTAATCATTTGACATACTAAAGTTCGAGGCCGATATATTATGCATTATTACAAGACATTTTTGCACACTGTTCGCTTGTACGTCAACCGATTTAATTTTTTTTAAACGGTTGGATAGACAATTTTATGCTGTTTACAATGATGTGTCACAAGGTGGGGGTTCCCATTTGACATATCAAAGTGAGGTTAGCTGAAGGTGAGGAGGTGATTGACAGACTTTTAACAAATGCAAAATTAAACTTCCCCCTGTATATCTAAATTGACGTGTTTTTTTCTTTTTTTTAAATTTTTCTATTTAACAAAGTTATTAAGGATGGTTCGTTTTGAAATGAAGGCACTGTATATATATATATATATATATATATATATATATATATATATATATATATATATATATATATATATATACAATACAAAAAAGGTATGTGGAAGATTAACGAAAACTACAGACAAGTGCAAATACATTACAAATGATGGAAAGACGAAGCATGACTGAGAAAGACACGGAGGATTTTAAACAACCAAATAAAAATATCAAGAAAAAAGTAAGGAAAGACATTAGAACGTTCAAAACAAAATTAATGCACGAAACAATAGAAAGAAACGCAAATATGAAAGTTTTGAGGTCAGGATTTTCAAGAGGACGAACAAAAATAACAAAATTAAAAAACAGAGAAGCGGTGACAGTAACACATGTAGATGACATTATAAAGGCTGTGGAAGCATTCTATGCGGACTTATACTCCTCGATCAATACGGATCCAGATCATCAATTTCTGCTTCGATGGAGGAGAACATTAACTAAAAAATAGTAGTCACGTGATTAGCTTTATCTAGCAAATTTTAATTTTTTTTTCCAAGAAAAATTCAAAAGTGCAGTTATATCTCAAACTATCGAAAAAAATTATTAGAAAAAGTTTTTCTAAATAAAATTTTTAGTCCACGGGCAAAATTTCAGCTGTATAAGACAATTTTCATTTTTTGCCCATTTTTTTTTTGTAAATTACACCACTATTGAAAAATAAGACTCAATGCAACTACATGAAAGTTCTTAGTTTTGACAGTGCTTCATCCCAGATATATTTTGTTTAATGTAGCGCCCTATTTAATGTGTGATTTTCTACAAAATCCAATTAAAACTTGGTCACATGTGATGCAAAGTTTATTTGTTTTTGACCCTGTATAAGGTAAAGTCATGAAATAACTATTTTTGAAAACGTAGATTGTGCCTAAAGGTCCTATATATTATAATTAAGACAAACAAGAACACAGTGTCATCAGTAAAGTCTCCATTAGGTGGAAAATAAATTTTTACTTAACTTTACGTTTATCTAGTTTCAACGATTTAATTTAGAACTCCATTATTAAAATTTGTTGTTAAGCTATGTTATTAAAAAAGTTAAAATAGTCTTTTGTTGTTTAATTGCAGTTTCCAAAAAATCAATTAGTATTGTACCTTACGATGATGCATCAAACACAAGTTGGCCGTAAAACAAATTATAAATTAGATCATTAAGCCCTTGCTTTAATAATGACAGTCAAATCGCTTTGTGTTTGTCATACTGTCTTTTAATTAATACTGCATATTAAATTAAAAAAATTTTAACTTTACAGAAAAAAAATTAAATAGTATTAATATGTGGTGAAAACAGAAATAATCGTGTAGCAGCCAGGTAAAAATATGCAACCATCTACTGTGAGTAGGATTATTGCGAAATGTAAATCAATTGGATCGGTGGAAAGTTCATTCAAAAAACGTCACAAATTCCATAAAACATATTGAAGACGTCCAATTAAATGAGTGCCTAGATGTTGTGGAACATGATCGTACTAGTATTAGACATGTTTCTTGCAGAAGTAACTTCCAAAGAGAGAGTCTAAGGAAGATTTTGCACAAGAATTAATTTAAACCTTATTAACAAAAATTTATAATTACTTTTAAGGAACCAGATTTTCACATTTGTATGGAATTTTATTTTTAGTACCAGGGGGATGTGTCCTTTCCCTTTCACGTTTTATGGAGCGACGAGGCCACTTTCACTTAAGAAGAAAATCCAAATTTTATAATAAAATGCATTGACCATTGCTTTAAAACAAATGTGTAGTGCAGTGTTTTAAAGGATCAAGTTATTGATCATTATTTTTTTAGAGGTAATTTAAATTTTGGAGAATACCTACGCTTCCTTAACACCGAGATCCTTGAAGTTTTGGAAATATGCCTATTGAAATGAGGCATAACCTGTGGTACTAGTGGAATGGTACTCCCATCCATAATACAAGACGAGTTCAAGAACGTCTTTTGGAAATATTTAGGGGCAAAATAATAGGGCGTAATATAGGGCAATACTTGTCGGTTAGGTCTCTGAATTTAACCCCATGTGATTTTTTCTTATGGGATTACCTAAAACAAAAAGTTTAGAAACAAAAACCTTTCCGTAATGTTGATTATTTGTAAATGTTGACTCGAAACTGCCCCTTAGTACCAGAAAAGGTATCAATTAAAAAGTGATTGTGAAGTTTTAAATGCGTTTAATTTTTATATAATGATATTTTTATTAGAAAATATCAGGCTTTTCAGTTAAACTATTTTCTTAATATTAATGTGTATTACTTTTAAACATTTTTTCAAAAACAGTTATTTTATGAAGTTACCTTATACAGGGTCAAAAACAAATAAGCTTTGCATCACATGTGACCAAATTTTAATAGCCCTATTTGGATTTTATAGAAAAAAAACACAATTTATATGGTGTTACTTTAAACAAAACTAATAACGGAATGAAGCATTGTCAAAACTAAGAAGTACAGTTTTGATGCAAATTAGGTCTACGAGGGTTTAAATTACCTCTACTTTCGAAAACTATCTAGCCGGTAATTTAAAATGGCTGCCATGTTTTTACCATTTTTCGAGTTTATTCTATCCCGAAAATAAATAAAATTCTCCATTTTTGCCGGTTTAGTAATAAAACAAAATGATGTTTTTGTACTTGTATTTTTAGGGCTGAAAACTTGTTGGACTTGTTGCTCCTGTCAGTTTATTAAGCCCTCCGCTGTTAATTTAGGATAGTTTAAAAGTTAAACTCTGTTAATGAATTAGGAAGTTAATGTTTTCAAATAAATGTAACATTTATCTCTAAACTAGTTTAACTCAGTTTACAAGTTAAGAATATGACTTACCATGTATAATTCCTGTGAAGATTTAATATATTAAATTTGCATCACAATTTAATTGATGAAGATAAAATTAAGGGGATTTACGAATAAAACTAATTCTTTTTATTTTGAAATTTTACTCAATTAGAGTTTCACGGCAAGTAACTTATAGCAATCGGTACCAACCAAAATATATTCACTTCAGCAATAATTACATGGTACAGTTCACAGAGTTCTTTTTTGATTTTTTCGCCTCGTTTTAGAATAATATTTTGAAGAAAATATTGAAAAAATGTGGGGCATAACAAAGTTATATTTTTTTATTAAACACAATTTACATTGTTTCTAATTTCTGGATATATTCATAAAGTTTTGTCTGAATATATCGAATTATAAGATTTACTTCAAAGTCATTACATACGTTTATAGTCTATCCTCATTATATTTGAATGGTGGATAATTTTAAAATGAATACAATTTAAACGTTAATTTCCATTCAAAGAATAATCCACAGTATCTGAGATATTATTGATGAACATGGTTTAAATATACTTCCCATGAAAACAAAAAAAAAAACTGTTGAGTCTATCCTAAATAAAAGATCAAGCACCATCATTGGTGAACAAGATATAGGCATAGTTTTAGTAAGACTTAGTCTCCACAGAGAATCTAGAAAATGCAAATTTGTCCACATTAGCCGCTTTTTAAAAATTTCCACTGTACTTTTTTCTTTTAAAATAATATGAATTCTTAGCTGACTATTATTATTTAGATTTCTTCGTTTAGTATTATGCGCTCATATTATGTGACAGTTAATATTTTCTAGTATATTCTACGACGAGTAGTAACTGTGAACTCCCACCAACCAAACGCCTACTGGATGCAGCTTGAATATGTAACTTAAATTCAAACAAATCAAAATCAACAAACCAATCTTCAAATTTGAAATGGTACGGTGTAAACGCAATCACTAATAGAAAATTCTGGAATTTTGATACTTGAAAGCTAATTATTGGAATTACATAAATTTGGTAATTTAAGTCCGGCTATAAAAATAAAAATGAAAACGATGTAAACCAAATGAAATTTTGTGGTGATTATGGCACTAAAATACAAAATGAAACAAATGAAATTTTATTGTTCAAAACGACCAACAAATGAACGAAAGCAGATAATTTTAACCTGGATTCGGTGTAGAAGTGTTGAAAAAAAATTAAAAGGAAAACAGATTATTTGCAACTCATCATTTATTTATTCCAACAACGAATTAGAAATGTCAAAAATAAGAAGTTTGAGCCCAAAATCAATAAATGAAAATCTGAAGGCATGCCCAAAAATTTAGTATGATTTTTCGAAAAACTACGACAGAAGCTGTTAACCAATTTAATGACTGGAAAACTAATAAATTAAAAATATTAAAGAAACGTTAAAAAGCCTCAATGGTTGTTATGAAAATTTCGAGTAAATAGCGAAATCTACTTCAAACTTAAACCTATTTTAATAAGCTAGAAAACTTTCCATATAACTCGAGTTTATAAAACTCTCTACAAACAATATGAGAGGAAGTGTATCAGAGTGAAATTCACAAAGAATCATCCCGTTTTCACTTAACCAGGACAACACGTAACAATTATTTATTTTATAACCATTTATATTATTTTTGAATAAATAATAAAAATGTTTTTGGAATATTCGATATTTTTAATGAAACTGGAAGAAAAAACGGTAGAGAGATACACTGCAAAAAGGAAATATTTTAAATTTAATCTGCTGCAAGCAAATTTCATAAATTTCTTTTAAAAGAATTTATTGTAATGCATTAAATTTAATAATTTTCATTAATCCAAATTAATTAATTCCGTTAATAAATAGTCATAAAAGGAACAGCTATACATTCAGACTTATTTGAATCCTTGGTCACATGGATTTACACAGAAGTGAGGAGGCGAATCGGAGATGTGATGAGGTCAGCGCTGGCACTATATATACCTCAATTAATTGTCATTGTTCCCAATACTGTTGGTAAAAGGAAATTAAAATTGTTGCTGGAAAATAAAGTTATAGAATTCAGACGAGAGGCTTAAGGCTTAATAGGGAGCTTTATAAAGGAAGGGATCGTGGTGGAACTGTTAACAGGACATTGTTACTTCAGGAACAATCTTCATAAAATTGGTGTCTATGGTGTCTGGAGGGGAATAAACATGTTGACCATATTCTTAGAGAGCGTTAAGTATTCAACGGGCTGAGACAGAGATATTCTGGAAAAATAATTTTGTCATCGTAAACTGGTAGGCAAGTTCAATCAACGGTGCTGCTTGGATTTGCAAAGACAATCGGCCTCGGATGATCTGCAGTCACGGTGGGATGTAAAGGGCCTAACGAGACCTTTGTTCATTCATTTAAATTACAATAGGTTTAATTTATCTGCTTGTGCACGAGAATTTCTAGAAGGTGATACTTGTAAAGATAGTTCGGTAACTGACTCTTTTTTTGAAGACATAAAATTGGTGGAGAAAAGTACTTTGATCAATCGACGGCTAAAAATACTGTCTAAGATGAGTACTAGCATCTTGCTAGTACTCATCTTATACGGATACGATTACCAATACTACTATTCGTGAATGTAACTTTACTGCTTTGGACAGTAATTTTATTGTCAGCCGAGCCCCCTTGATATACAAGAACATATAGCAATCCGGAAACGTTCTATACTATAAAGGAAGAGAAAACAAAAGCTTGGATGGAGTAGGATTTCTTATCTCTAAGAGACATGTAGATAAGATCAAACAGTTCATAGGAATTTCAGAAAGAGTTGCAGTTTTGATTATTAACCTGAGCAAAGCTGTTAGCTTAAAGATTATACAGGTCTATGCTCCAACATCAACACACAACGATGAAGAAATGGAGGCTTTTTTCGAAAGAGTAACGAAAGCTATGAACGATAACAAAAGCACATATACGTTGGTCATCGGCGATTTTAATGCAAAACTGCGTAAAAAATTAGAAGACACAGAAAACAGAATAGGCGACTTTGGATACGGAAATCGAAACGAGAGAAGGGGAAATGTTAATGAACTATTTAGAAGCAACCAAACTTTTCGCAATGAATATCTTCTTTCAGAAAAAACGACAGAGGAAGTGGACATGGGTATCACCAAATGGTACCACGAAAAATGAAATAGATTATGTACTAACAAAGAAAAAAAAATAGTCCAAGACGTCACAGCTATAAACGCCGTATCTATTGGTAGCGATCATAGACTACTCAGGGTGAAGTTAAAGTTACCAACTAAACCAGATCCAAGAAACTACAGACTCATAAATAAGAAAATAGACACCAAATTCCTGAAAATTAACAACGAACAGTATACAAATCAACTGAGAGAAGCCAATGAATCACGTCTGGAAGCGCTTGAATCAGATGAATTGAATTTAGTCATAACCACTGAATTATTAGAAGCAAGCTCTAAGGTCGCCGCGAATCAACAAGAAAAACAGTCTAAAATTATCAGAAAGTCCCAAGACCTGTTAAGGAAAAGACGTTAACTTTTGAGTGAAAATAAAAGAAACACAGTGGAGTTCGCAGAATTAAACAAGACTATAAGAAAACAAATAAAAGCCGACTTAAGAAAACACCAAGAAGAACGCATAGAACAAATAATAGAAAAGAACCGAAGTCTAAAGGGAGTGAAGTCTAAAGTAGGAAAGAAGAAGATAATTCTGCTAAAGAACCGAGGCGATGAAGTAAGAGAGAGAAAGGAGATAATAATGATAACTGAACAGTACTATGAAGATCTATATAGCCCAAGAAACCCTCCCTCAGCTAATACTATAAAGAATTTAAAAAAGGCAGTAACAAATGTGAATTCTGAAGACCTGCCAGATTACAGAGGATGAAATAGATAAAGCCATACAAGATATGAAAAGAAATAAAGCAGAGGGAGATGACAAAGTCTTAATAGAACTTCTTAAGGATGGAGGAAGAAAAGTTAAGGAATATTTAAAGATCTTATTCAACAGATGTCTTGTCGAAGGTAGGAGATCCAGGGGATGGAACAACGATAACACAATTTTGATATATAAAAAAGGCCATCCGGCGACTCTGGACAATTATAGGCCTATATCCATTCTCTCCCAGTTATACAAAACCTTCATGAAAATTATAACTTGCAGATTGACGAACAAATTCGACACATATCAACCTGTTGAACCAGCAGGGGATATGGAACATGCGACCACCTGCATACACTAAAAATATTAATAGAAAAAACCAACGAGTATAATCTGCATCTGTACATGGCCTTTGTTGACTACGAGAAGGCTTTCGACAGCGTAGAACTATGGGCTGTTGAAAAAGCTTTGGTAAATAGCAGAATAGACTCGAAATACAAATATCTATTGCATAATGTCTATCTAGACGCAACGATGACAGTACAACTTGATGATGAGCTAAAGTCGAACCGCATCCCAATCAAAAGAGGAGTAAGACAATGAGATACAATCTCGCCCAAATTATTTACAATGACCCTGGAAGACTTGTTAAATTGGGAAAATAAAGGGATAAACATTAATGGTAGATTCCTAAATCATCTGAGATATGCAGATGATATATTCTTGATCGCATCCAACTGGGAAGAGCTGCAGTCAGTGATAAACGACCTCCAGGAAACATCGCTTCAACGAGGATTAAAGAATGAATCTCAGAAAAACAAAAGTAATATCAAACTCAGACGAACAAGTTATAACAGTAAATACAACCGAAATAGAGCAGATGAATGAATATATATACTTAGGCCAGGCCATAAGAGCGAGTAAGAACAACCAGATAGCCGAAATAACACGAAGAACTCGATTGGGATGGACGGCGTTCGGAAAACTTTCCTATGTTTTGAAAAATCAGAAAATTCCCTTATACTTAAGAACCAAAGTATTTGATTGTTGTATATTGCCGGTTCTAACATATGAAGCGCAGACGTAGACCTTTACAAAATCAAATTTGGACAGAATCCGCAAAACTCAAAGGGTTATGGAACAACACATGTTAGGAATATCACTCAGAGATAAAAAACGAAAACCAACGCAGTTGACGCTATAGAAAGAGCAGCATCACTAAAATGGAAATGGGTAGGCCATAACGAACGAATAAAAGACAACCGTTGGAATTCAGAAATTGGAAAATGGCGCCCATATGAAGGGAAAAGATCCAGAGGCAGGCCACAGATGAGATGGAAGGATGACATAGTCAGACATGCCGGCTTGATGTGGCAAAGAAGAGCCTAGAATAGAGAGATTTGGAAACAAATAGGGGAGGCCTATATACAGTTTTGGGAGGATGAAAACTAGGCTAAAATGAAAAAAAAAAAATTAAATGAATAGCAATTTATATGTACGAGTATAATTGGTGTTTGGTATAATAGTTTTTCAATCATTTTATCTATAATAAAATAATTTTGATTATAAACGAAGTAATTGGTATACCTTTGACAAGCTTGAAATTATATTAGCAACGATTTTTTATAAGATGTATTTAATATTTCTTATTTATCTCCTCCGAATGCGATCAATTATTACTTGTATTTACTTGATTCAAAATTTACTCGTCCAATTTGGGGAGGCAAATGATAAGATTTTAACTTAACATTGGTGATTAAATAACTCTTTTAAAAAAATTTACATATTCACAAAATATCCAATTAAGATTCATTATATTACATTTTTTAAGAACTCGTCGGCTATTCAATTATTAAGAAAAGGTGATAATTGAATCAAAGGTTATATTACGAGGGTTTTGAGTTTTCCTGGAAAATTTCGCGTTGTTGTTTTTTTTTTCGTAACTTTTGCTACTAAAATATTCGATGGTAAATGCCCGAGACGTTACCCGAGAGCTTTTATCGCGAATTATTATGTCGAGAATATTTGGTTAGAAGCAAAATTTAGGAAAAAGATATTAATGAAAAATTGATGGGATAAAATTATAAGTTTGAGAGATATATTCTAAGATTATTTACCGATTATTTATTCTTCTTAGGGTGCTTATTAGGTCCCTCTAATATTGGCAAATACATTGACGAGTTGTTCGCGGTTTTTAGCCAATCTAAATGGTTGTTCGGAACTGCGTATTCCGGTCCGATCGCGGATGTTCATTAGCCATGACATCTGCTTCCTTCCAATACTTCTGCAGTTCTTGATTTTACCTTTCATTATAAGCTGAAGGATTTTGTATCAGTCTCCTCTAAGAACATGCCCTGGGTACGATATCTTTCTTAATACCTTTAGATATTTCACGAACGGCACTTGCTCTTTTTAACACTGCTTCGTTTGTGTGCATAGGTGTTCAGGGTATTCGGAGCATCCTTTTATGCAACAACATCTCGAACGCGAATCCAGGTCTCAGCTCCATATAACAGCACAGACTAAATATAACATCTGATCATTCTATGACGCAATTTTAGGGTCAGGTTGTCATTACAGAAGAATGGTTTCAAGTTTTGCAAGCGGTTTCAATTCAGTACTCAATATCTTTATTTAGGTCTAGCTGTTTTTTGATGCAGTATCTCAGATATTTGACTTGAACAACTCTCTCAATATTTTGTTCTATCTGTACAAAAGCATCGGCTTGTGATTGGCAGCTGAATATCATAAATTTTGTTTTAATGACATTCATTTTTAGACCCATTTCCCGTCCTGTCGTGTTTATATCATCCAACAACTCTTGAACGCCCTGAATATTACCTCACATGATGGGCGTGTTGTCGACATATCGAAAGGTATTAATAAGTCCACCATTGATCTTCACTATAAGGTCTTTCTCTGGCAAAGCCTGCTTGAAAATTATGTCCGAGTAGATGTTGAATAATAGCGGGGACAGAATTTGTCCCTGTCTGACGTCTCGTTGAATGTAACATTCGTCGGTAAGTCTTCCATTGGTTTGAATCACTCCCTTCTGCTGCCAATACAAGTTCTCTATGATACGCAGATCTCTACGATCGATTCCCGAGATTCTTAATACGTTCAAAAGCGTTACATGCTAGACCGATTATGTATACCTTTGAAAACTGGTTCCAGATCATGTGTCATTTTACCTGTACTGCAGTTATTTGGCCAATATTTTTAATAATACAAAAATTCAATGACCCAAAGCGCGACATGCCTAAAGGTGCCAGCGAACGTCTTCTCTAAACAATTGTATTATTCACATCTCACGCTCACGGATTTTTAATAAAAAGGAAACTGTGTTTTCCGAATTTCTATCAATATTTACTTAAAAATTATTTCAATCTTAAATGTTTCAAAAATTTCGATTTTGAAACATATTAACACTGTTCTCCATTTTGAAACTTTTTGTCTTTGATATTTTTTTGGATTTTCTGTATCTATTTTAGTGTATTTAAATATGAGATCGGTTCTTACCTATCAAC
Organism: Diaprepes abbreviatus; assembly: GCA_034092305.1. Classification (NCBI taxonomy): domain Eukaryota; kingdom Metazoa; phylum Arthropoda; class Insecta; order Coleoptera; family Curculionidae; genus Diaprepes; species Diaprepes abbreviatus. The sequence goes on from JASJET010000122.1 coordinate 14,100,019, forward strand.
CACTCAAGTTTTTTGAAGAAGGAAAGATGATTAAAAAAAATGCGAAACCCAAATCATAAGTTATTGAACTTTAAAAGATTTAAAAAACAAAATCGCTTTTTTTTTTACAAAATGTACTCCATTCTGTATTCAAAAAAGTATATACATTGTATTTAAAATGTCAGCTTAAATGATATTTTGCAACCTTACGACTTGTAAGATTGGATAAGGTCTTCAGCTAGATCTTTGTAGTTCTCCGATTTTTTCTTACACAGGAAGTTGCTACATATATTTTTGAAGGAATTCTATGTCCTATTTTCTTATCTTAAAGGTGTAATTTCAAAATTTTCATCCTAAAAAATTCTCGTATTTGCGGTTTAACGAACATTCTTTTATAAGCTTTGCCTCCACCAATTTCCGTCCTTAATAAAAAAAACGCATTTCCTACTCTATTTAAGGCTTTAACAGAATTTTTTATTTACCCTAGTTTTATGTGCACTAGAGGTAAATAAATTTTCTGCTGGTCTACTAAGGGTTTATTAAGGATCGGGCACAAAGTTTACACGTAACAGCTATTCTTTAACGTCGTAATGTTGGTCTCTGGCTTCGCTGTCGCATTCGCACAAAAAAACAATATTTGATGTAGCCGGTCTGCAGCCCTGTCTATAGTGCAATAACTTTTATATCGCAACAGATATTCCATTTAGAATCTTTATATTTTATATTTTGAAGTAATATACACATGTTCTCGTACGTTTCGTTTATATTTACAACATAACCCACGGTAGCAAATGCTTGTTCATTTCCATTAGACAACAGAACTGCTTTTAGACTTATTTTTGAAAGTCGCTCCTCGGTAGGTTAATAGAAAAGGCCAAGTTTGTTAACTAAACCCGAAGTATCATGACACTAAGCCAAGTCACTTGCCACTGAGAAAAATACTGCCAGCATAGACTGCTTTGTCCGAAACGTGAAAATTTTCACTTTTTTGGGTAAAATGTGCCACTGCTGTAAACGAGATCTAAGAAACTGTCACTTTGTTTAGGGAAGATTCAAATCAGAAATAAGATCATTGAGCTCCTCCTGCGAACTAAAGTGGGGCTATGTGCTACTACTACATTCATAATCGTCTTTCTCTTGAAAACTTGAACCGGTTTTCAGCTCAAAATCATCTGTTTCATCCGATTCCAAGTTAATTTCGTATTTTTCAGGGGATATTAGGATATTCATTTTTATGTTTGTTTTTTCCAGAAAATCCAAGAAATTTTGTTAAGCAAAAGTAGCAATCATTAAAATGATTCTGAGGTGCCCGTCAAATCATTGGCACTCCAAACTTCCTAGGCTTCTGAGTACCCAGGAGCCGTCCTGTTGAAATACTTGAGCAAGTGTGGTAGCAAATTTTGGAAGCCGAAATTTTGTTTTGATTGCCAATTTTGCACCCAAAATATGACTCGTAGACTTTTCTTACAAGTCTCGTTGAGCTTTTAGTGTCTCTTTACCACATATATATATAACAGAAACTGTTCGGTTTGTTCACACAGGATGGCAACGACATATATATATATATATATATATATATATATATATATATATATATATATATATGTATATATATATATATATATATATATATATATATATATATATATATATATATATATATTTATATATATATATATATATATATATATATATATATATATGTGTATATATATATATATATATATATATATATATATATATATATTTTATATTGTTATCTACCGTACCTTAATAATTTTGGAAGGAATTTATCGGGTTGCGATCTGTAGAATAAATAATTAATTCATTTTCTTTTTAATACTCAATATTTCGATATTTATTTCATGTCTTTTTCTGGAGAAAAAAAAAACTGGATTTTCCTTCTACAAAATCAACCCTAACACACTCAACATCGTACGAAGTGTAAACATCCATGGATGTTTACACTTCCTACTACTAAATTTGCCTGTTACTCCAATGGTGAGACTGCTGGCTGTGTGCTATCAGGCAAATCATGTTGCAACACTGCTCAACTGCGCCGTAATATGTAGGTGTGTGTAAAACATCAGTTGAATGTTCTTACCAAATAAATTAATGTTAAGATAAACCAAACACAAAAATGTAGAAAGCAACCAGAAGAAAAATACTAATTGTAACAACCAGTAGAAAAAACAGGTACGAAAAACCAGTTGGTAGAGCTCTTGCGTTGTTATTTGGGGCTAAAAGAATTCCTTCATTGAAACGTGCAGAACTGCTAAAATTCCTGACTACAGGTTTATGCCGCTAAAAATGACTCAAAAACCCCAAAGTGTAAAAAATTTGGTAACTAATTAACTAAACGCAATTACTGGAATAATTTAAATTGTTTTACAATCCAAAATCCCAAAGATGTAAAACTTCACCCTTTTCTTAGTTGTTTCAGACAGAAAAAATGAAGTAGACTATGAGTCGAAACGTCAAGAGATTTAAAAAAGATGATAGCTCAACAATGACCCGAATACGAGTTCTTAGACAAAAACGGTCAGCTAAAACAAATTTGTTAAATAAGCCATTCATTTTTCATTAACATTTTCGGCTAAAAAATAAACAAATAATCCACAAGCTATTTTTAAATTAAAGCAATACTTCTTCTGTCAGCTTGAAGAACACATAATGACAAAGTTTCCTTCAAACATTTAAATTAAACGGCTTTCTGAAAGTTTGGTGACCTTGTAGACTAGATGTCGCTAAGACAAATTACAAAACAGTAATTTATGCAACCCAAAAACACAACAATGGCTTAAAGTAATACTCGATAGGTAGTGTAAAATAACCTGTTAATGCAATTTCGATAGTGACAAGTAACTATTTTGAAAATAATGCAAACAAAGCAAAGCTCAAAAAACTCAAATCAATTTCAAGAAAACTGCCATAAAAAAAAAAGATTTTCACTCGAATATTAAACAGGAAAATCGAGATTTATTTGAAAAGTTGGCAGCAGTAAATTCAATATGAATTGAAATAAAACACAACCACCAACAGTCTCGTGAATACCAAGCAAAACAATATAAACAGGGGTTAAACACTGATAATCAAATGCACTTCAAAGTCGTATTTTATAGTGTAAGAATGAAGCCAAAATTCAAGAATATGTAAGAACCGGGCTTGGAAAGAAATTGACAAGGAAGTAGAACTACGAGGTTCGTAATAAAATCCAAAATGCAACTAATCAAAAAAATAATAATTCAAGGAATTTATAAGAGATACTTAAAGAAAATGATATTGTTTTTGCCCCCTGTGACTTTTTCTTGCTTCCAGAGGTAAAAAAGAAAATTCGAGGATGCATATTTTCTTCTCCCGAAGAAGCAGTAACAGAATTTCGTAAGGAAGTGGAGGCAATTTCGAAAAATGTGTATCGTGAGGCTTTCTCTAAGTAATTCTGCCACATGAACAAATTTATTGAGCATAATGGAGAATATTTTTAAAAATTATAATTAAATTTTTGTTCTATTTATATTACTTTTCTTTTATCCAAAAATTTTCAGAATTGCCCTCGTAGCATTGAATAACTGATCAGTTATAATATTCAATCTCCAATACAAAAAAGCAACGTAAGTTTAACGTATATGTTTTCTCCAAAAACATAAAATAAGATCTCAAGCAGCAAAGTTATGGCTTGGCTAACTAATTGTCAATTTTCACCTCAATGTTAGTTTCTGAAAGCTCATAAGAGAAAAAGCTTTGGACGATATGCACACCAGACCACATAAGGATATTATATGTGTTACTTACATCACATTTTTTCATATCTTTAATCATGTTATGACTACATTTACTACAATTATTGGATTAATAATATGGAGTTTAAGTCGCATGAGTTATAAAATATTTTATCTACTTTATTTAGTAATGCAATTACCTGGCCATACTTAAAACTAATTAATGTATTAGAATTTCAAGCAGTCTAGCTTCAATCTAACCTAAATATTTTTTTGCAATTTGAAAATTAGTAGTATGACATATCTAGCAACCATGGTTCTTTTGATTGTCTATATCTATTTTGTACATATAGAAAATATCGTTATAAGAAAATTCAAATGGTGCAAACAAAAAGCTATTTGTTAAAGTCGAAATATAAAGCTTGCAGAATTATTAGGAAAATAACGAGTTTTTTTCCTTTTAACGAAATTTTTAGCCACTCACCATTAGTGTAAGCTATAGATACAAATTACTGTTGTTTTTGACGTTAAATCCGATAGATGAAATCTCTCCATGGGTATTGGGGACAATGTAAGAATAAACTCTATATAAAATGTAAGAGCAAAAAATTAGTTAGGGCCAAGAGGGAGTGTCAAAGTTGGCTAAAATAGGTTTTTTGAATCTTTCAGCCAAGGAACCCATTTTGGAAATAAAAGCTTCAAATAAAAGTTGTAGAAATTTTCAGAACCTACAATTGGAGGTCAGTTTTGTCAATTTATTATTGCAAAAATGCTAGAAAACCCTTTAATATCGGCCATTTTTTGCATATCAATTATTTATTGCGAAATTAAGTTGTTTTGCACATTTTGAATAAAATATTTTATAGTGGTAAATCAGATAATTTTTTTCCGAGATACTGCTATTTGTTTACCTCAAGACGCAAAATGTTGATTGCTATAACTTTTTTTTTGGGTGAACATTTTGACCTCCACAAAGGCTGAATTTCTTCGTGATGGCATATGTTTTCATATCCTGTTAGGGGCAAATGAAAAAATTAATTTTTAACTCCTTAAATATCGTTCTGAAGAAGGGAAAATGCCATATTCATAATTTTACGAACTATCCTAAATTCAAAAAAAAAACGCTGAAATTGATCCATTTGTTGCTGAAATACAGCGAATATTTCCGAGCGCTGCTGATTTGAAGCTGCAATTTCAGTTTTTTCGCTCGTGCGAGGGTTTTATTTTTAAAGCAATATTTAAGGGGTTTAAAATTAATTTTTCCGTTTGCCTCTAACAAAATATGAAAAATTAGGGCTCCAAGAAGAGATTAAACCTGTGAAGGTCAAAATGCTTACTCAAAAAAGTTATAGCAATCAACGTATCAGCATTTTGTGTCTTAGGATAAAAAATTAACAATATCTTAGAAACAAATTATCCGATTTACTATTACGAAATATCATGTTGTTCAAAAAGACGAGGGCAAAAAAGTGCAAAAAAAAAATTTTGCAATAAATAATTGATACGTAAAAAATTATCAATTTTAAGGGTTTTTTGACCTTTTTGCATTAACAAATTAACAAAAATAATCACAAAAAAGCTTAAATTTTAGATTTTCAAAGCTTTTTTCCAAAATGTGTTCCTTGGATTGTAGATTCAAAAAAACCTGTTTTAGCCAACTTTGACCCCCCTCTTGGCCACGACCCTTTTTTTGCTGTTACATTTTATGTAGGGTTTGTTCTTACATTGCTCCCAACACCCCTAGATCGGTCTCATCCATCTCTATATTTACTTATGGCTTGCACTATTAATAATGAATACATACTTCCGTCTAAAGCAATATGAAATAAAACAGATAAATTAAATTGTAATCGCCAGAGAACAAACTCCAAAGCAAGAACTGAGAAATCACAGTTTTAAAACAATTAGTGTATTTTATAACAATGTCGAATGTAAATATCATTATGTGTTTGTATAGACGGTAATTATTTTGCCTGATAAACAAAAAATTACTTACGCTGAAAATAATTTGGTACTGTTAGAAGCGATGATGAGGGTGAGATAACAAAAGTTGCTATATAAGTAATTTTAATTAAAAGATAGAATGTAGGCGTGGATATGAAAGTGAAAGGATTTAAGTTATGATCATTATTTAGCCTAATTATTATAATAAATTAGCTAGCTAAAGAGGAATTTCTAAGTATTTCTTAGAGATATCATTCATAATGTATGATATTTGAATTCCTTACTTTAGCAAAAACGGAAAGCTGATCAGCTGTCTAATTAAATAATATAATTCAAATTCATGAAAAAAATATAATAGAATATAATGATATATTACCATTGTATTATACAAAATTGTATATTGGTTCGTCACATTTCAATATGAAACACAGGTTAACGAAGAAAGAAAAAAAATAATAAAAAGTATAATAAGGCAGAATATAAAATAAAATATACATATTTAATAGTTAAAATGCTTAAAATATTTATATATAAGCAAAAATGTATATATATATGTCACAGTACAGAAAGAAAAAAGAGGAAACTATATATATTTAAAACACATACGTAAATACAATATATATAAAGTCAATTAATAATATATTAAAATTACATGAAACCTGCGTCTAAAATTAACGTAGATCGACGTAAAAAATAAAATAAAATTAACTAAATTACAAAACATTAAAAAAAAACAAAACCACAAACTGAACAGAGACGTATCATATACAATCTGTAATGTAATGCATTGAATTTATTAACTTACATTATTCTTAATTAATTTATTCCATTAAATTTAATGTTATCATATAATAAATTTAAGGTTTGATAATTACTTTTGAAGGTGACTATGTACATTAAAAAGTTAATGCTCATTGAATTTGAGATATGTTATCACATATTTAATATACCAATATTAAAATGAGTTGAAAAAATTCTAAAACTATCAGGAAAAGGTGGACAATTTCCCATAGGTAGTGTTCGCCATCTAGACTGGTTTCGAACTCATTGCTCCCCGTCAGTACGGGGCAGACATGTACAGTGAACCATAAGAAAATTGAGTCTTTTAAGCAACTTATATCATACTAAACAAAAAGTTCAATAAAAGTAGCGCCATCTCCCGGAGTCTCCTGCAATGTATATTGAATAATAATGGAAATCCTTTAATAGCAGGGTATATGTGAGTAGTGAACATAACCCGATTCGCTCGATCCCCCCACTCCTCGACCTTGACCTTGACCTTGCTTCACCCCTCTTTGGCCCCGCCCACATGTCCTTGTCATTGACCTTGAAAGTGCACGTGTGCTTTGGCCTTGGCCTTGTGTTCAAGGTTGTGTGTGTGACCTTGACCTTGACCTTGGTTGAGACGACCTTGACTTTGTTGAAGGTCATCTTGGGTGTGTGACCTTGAAGATATGTTACGTGGTTGGGGGTGACCTTGAATGGTTTTATATAAGGTATGGGGCAGTTTCATTCATCAGTTGGCTCTGACTTGTATAGGTAGTACATGTGTTAATATTTGACAAATCATGGCATATGTTTGTGAAAATTGCGGTTCTAAGTTTACTAATATTTATAATATGAGACGTCATCAAAGAGAATCGTGTGCGGCGAGATTTAATGAAGTGCCTGGAGGAAAACGGCTCCGAATTGAAGAGTATACATCGACGATTCCGCTAATTAATTGCGCTACATGTAATGTAGATGTTCCAATAAATCATATGTCGGTGCATAAACGAACACAACAACATAAAAATAATTCATGTTTGCCGGTATGTCATGGTGTGCAACTCGTTGAATGTGCCTTCAAAAGGAGAATTGCAACCTATCGGGTTAGCAGTGATATGGAGCATTCCGATTACGTAATGTTCTTTGCAGACATTAAATCCAAGGTGGTGGAACTTGTTAATAATTTATTGCGTGTGCATCATGCTTTAAAAGTTAACATGACAGCTGTTGGCGAGTACATGCTTCCATCACAAGAAATATTCAGTGAAAAATCCTTCAACACTGCTAATCAAATAATTAGTGTAGAAAGTGATTTGGATGCCGTTTACCATTCTTTCACCGAATTAATAAAAACGCAGGCGACAGAGTTCCAGGAGAAAGATTCAGGTATGGAAAAATCAAAACCCGATATATTAAACTGATTTTTATATATTATTTTTCTTGTTATAGGATGGGCTCTTGTGCGAATTTTATACTTGGAAGTTGGTATCAACAAGTATATGCCTATGGGTGGCTCATCATACATCAAGTTGCCGTGTTCTATTGAAAAGAAAGGAGCTGTCGTCAATGTGATTAACCAGGACGAATTTTGCTTTGCGTGGGCTGTAACATCAGCATTGTTTCCTCCAACAGCAGAGCCTTCACAGAAGACATCCTACCCCCATTTTTCTAGAGTGCTAAATGTAACAGGTATGGATTTTCCAGTAAAATTACGTGACATTAAAAAATTTGAGGAAATGAACAACATATCAATTAACGTATACGGTCTGGAATCTAAATATGAAAATAATGAAGTAATACATGAAGTTATTGGTCCACTGAGGTATGCGTCAAAAAAGTTGGATAGGCATGTAAATTTATTGTTAATTACAAAAGACTGTAGTAGTAAAGATGGCGGTGAACATTTTTGTGATACGACTTGTTCAAAGAGTCATTATTGTTGGATTCGGGATTTATCACGTTTAGTTTCAAGTCAAATTAGTTGTCAACAGCATAAAATATATTTCTGTGATGGTTGCCTCATTTATTTTAGTACACCGTCAGCTTTAACTTTACATCAAAGCTACGATTGTAACCACATTTTCACGCAAACACCCTCAGTGGATTTAAAAATCGATAAATTTGGAAAGAGTGTGCCGGAAAATATTTTAAAATTCGAGGGTATAGAAAAGCAAATGCGCGTTCCATTCGTGGTTTATGCAGATTTCGAATCTGTTTTAAAACCCATTGAAACGGTACAACCAAACCCACAAAATTCTTACACTGTAAAAAGTTTTAAACATGAACCATATTCTTTTGCTTATTTAATTAAATGCTCTTTTGACGACTCACTTTCGAAATTTGAGCTATTTCGGGGGAATAATGCAGCTCAAGTCTTTGTGGATCGTATCGAGTGTGATTTAAGGGCTCTATACAACACATATTTAAAAGACATTAAGCCTATGAAACCGTTAACGCCTGAAGAAAAAAGGGAGTTTAATGATGCTAAAATATGTGGTATATGTGAAGGCCCTTTTGAAGAGGGTGAGATTAAAGTACGAGACCACTGTCACATAACTGGTGCAAAAAGATTTGGTGCTGCACATTCCGTTTGTAATTTAAATTATAAATTACCCTCTTTTATCCCTATCATATTTCATAACTTAAGCGGCTACGACAGCCATTTATTTATAAAAGAGTTATGTAAATATGGGGATAAAATTGGTGTTTTGGCTCAAAGTAAGGAAAAGTACATATCATTTACCAAAAGCATTTATGTGCACGATTATTTTGATAGTAAATGTGGAAAAGTCAAGAGGAAATATTTAAAGTTGCGATTTATTGATAGTTTTAAATTTCTGTCAACGTCTTTGGAATATTTAGGCAGCGGTTTAAACGACGACGATTTTATTGAAACGCGGAAACATTTTTCAAATATCAACCAATTTAATTTGATGCGTCAAAAGGGTGTTTTTCCCTATAGCTTTATTGACTCTATAGAAAAAATGGAAAATACATGTCTTCCAAGTAAAGATGAATTTTATGATAATTTACGGAAAGAACATATTAGCGATGAAAGCTATAGAAGAGCAAAAGAAGTATGGCGCTTGTTTGGGTGTAAAACTTTGGGGGACTATTCGGACGTGTATTTAAAATCAGATGTGTTGCTATTGTGTGATGTTTTTGAGCAATTTCGGAATAATTGTTTAAAATTCGATAAACTTGATCCAGCACATTACTATACCCTTCCAAGTTTATCATTTGATTGTATGCTACGTATGACTAAGGTAGAGTTAGAGCTCTTAACTGATATAGACATGATACATTTTTTTAAGAAAGGTATACGCGGCGGCATAAGCCAGTGTACAGAAAGGAAGCACATCGCTAATAATATTTTTTTACCAGACTATGACCCAACAAAACCTTCTTCATTTATAACATACCTTGATGCTACAAATCTATATGGTCATAGTATGTCACAAGCATTACCATATGGTGGTTTTCGATGGTTAAGCGAGCGCGAAATTCTGGATTTAAATATTATGGCTGTTGGTGATGATAGTTTACATGGCTACGTTTTGGAAGTGGATGTGCATTATCCGACTGAGTTGCATGATGCACATTCTGATCTTCCATTTCTAGTAGAAAATATCATACCACCAACAGAAAACGCTAAATTACCGAAATTAATTCCTAATTTACAAGATAAAAAAAAATACATTGTACACTATAGAACTTTAAAACAAGCCATCGCCAACGGCTTAGTGGTAATGCAAACCCATCGAGTATTACAGTTTGAGCAATCAAAATGGCTAAAATCGTATATTGATTTTAATACCAATTTACGTAACAAGGCCACCACAAAATTTGCGAAGGACACTTTTAAATTAAAAAATAACGCGATATTTGGTAAAACTATGGAAAATGTGGAAAATCGAAAGGATATAAAATTAGTAACACATTGGGAGAACAGTGTAGGCAGAAATGGAGCTAGAGCACTAATATCCCGCCCCAATTTCAATAGTAGCTCGATATTTACCGAGAACTTTGTTGCTATACATATGAATAAAGTTAAAATATTGTACAATAAACCAATTTATATCGGTTTTTCCATATTAGATATATCAAAGACTGTAATATACGATTTTTATTATAATTTTATTAAATCCAAGTTTGGCGATGATGCTTCGTTACTTTACACCGATACTGACTCGCTTATATTAAAAGTGTATACGGAAAACTTTTATCAAACTATATCAGAAAACCCCGAAAAATTTGATACATCAAATTACCCCGAAATTAATAATTTCAACATAATTAAAAGTAATTCTGTAGTTGGTAGAATGAAAGATGAGTTTCCTGGTGATCCGATAATAAGTTTTTATGGTACCGGCGCGAAGGCTTATTATGTAAAGTCCATTAATAATGAATTAAAAAAGCCAAAGGTATCAAAAAATGTGTTATCGAGAAAGACCTTCATCAGGAAGACTACCAAAGAATTGTTGAACGGGGTGGTTTGATATTAAGAAAGATGAAGACATTTAGAAGTGAATTACATAACATTTATACCAACATAATAAATAAAGTAGCATTGTCACATAGCGATGATAAACGTTATGTAATTCCCAGTTCAACCAAAACTCTACCTTGGGGGCATGCAGACATAGATTTTTACAAAACAGACCCGGAAGAAAACTTAGCAAATTTAGTCACCGTGTTGGAATCATTTCTAAGTCAGGACAGCACGTAATCTGGAAAATCCATATTTCATTATTTGTATTGTTTTTATTATTTCTATTAAACATACAACATTAATATGTAACGATAGTATTGTAATTTTTTTTTTTTTTTTTTTTAAATAAAAAACATGTATTCATTACTTGATTGCTTTTTTATTGAACTTTTATTTTAAAATTATAAATATAATGAAGTGTCGACAAATAACAAACTGTAAAAGTTATTGTTGAAAAATTTGTCTAATAGTAAATTAAACGCACAGGTCTACGAGTAAATGTTTAATGTGAAACAGGTTTGCTGACAAGATCCTCCATAGTCTTTTCAATTTTCAACATTCTAGAGTTAAGTTCATCACGCAGTTCGTCTTGCCTAAGTTCATATATTGCAATAACAGTATCATCAATGTATCCTCTAAGTTCTTGACCGGTTTCAATTAATTTCTTGCGTACGTAACCTTCAAGTTGGTTTCTGAATATATCTTTAATAACAATTGTTGAGTCATGTAAAGCTTTCTGCGTATCTTGCACACACTGAGCAAGGTTATTATCAACATAATTTCGTGTGGTCGCATCGTCTCCTTCAAGAGGTTCTGCTAAATAGCACAATCTTTTGCTTCCCATGTCGTAATCTCCATTAGGTGTAAGTTTAAAACCTATTCCTGAAGGACCTCGCATAAAGTTAAAATCCTTAAATTTTCTTTTGCGACCGAACTTATCAATAGTGTTTACTTCTGACATTGTTATGTGAGACTGATTTGAAACCATTAGATTTCACCCTAATATATGGTTCTATTTCATTAATAAACGGACTCTGCAGAAAAATATGGATTGCAAAACGTATTTTAGGTGATGTTTAATAAATACACATACAGATTCATTTTACTATTGTTTTATTGAAAAAAAAAATTAAAATATAACAAAAGATTGAGTTTACTTTTTATTATTAAAAAAAAAATAAAAAAAATAACAAACAAAAAAATTAAAAATTAAGAAATAAAATACATGTTAATTTCTTCTGTACAGGTAAGCTTCTTCTATGACCCAATTTCTTCTCTGGATGGCACGTTCATTAATGTCCTTGAACTGGTAGTAAACTAGTCCACAAAAGCCGCATTGTACAAATTTAACCCTGAAAAGGTCAATGTAGTTGAAGTCGTACGTAAGATCATTTCGCCAGCAGATACCTAGTCTTTTACAATGATGACAAGTTAAATAAAAAGCTTTTGGTATATGACTGTATGTTTTGGCTTCTTCACTAGGTTGTTCATCAGTTGGCAACATGATGTTTGAATATGTTGTACTTTTCAATCGCGGTACTCTAATTATGTATTACTTTTTAAAATAACCTTGACAGGACCAAAAAAAAATCCTTGAAAATTACAACCTCGAAAACGACCCTGACATTGACGGGTACTTTGACCTTGGCCTTGGCCTCGCATCTAACAAGTTTAGTACTATATTTATATGCTTCTTTAAAATAACCTTGACAGGGACAAAAAAAAATCCATGAAAATTACAGCCTTGAAAACGACCCTGGTATTGCCGGTTACGTCGGCCTTGGCCTTGGCCTTGCATCTGACAAGTTTAAATATTATACTTAATGCATCGAACAAAAGGAATAAAGGTGGTGTAGTGGGGGAAATGGGCATAAAAGCAGACTTGCTGGCTCGAGCTCTTCACAGTTCGTCAGAACAGCAAACAGTACAGCGCTAAGAAAAAGTTAATTGTGTGAGTTTGAATATCGAAAATGTCTAGTGTACGGTCTCTTTTAGATGCTCTTGACGTGAGCTGCGGTTCACAGCAAGGCATGCTGGATAACATGAGTGGTTTAGAAGTGTTAAGTCCGGGGGTGTTCGAGAACTGGAATGGCGTGGAGCATGAAGATGCCGAAGACCGAGCCCTCAACGATGGTCGCGACGAGGAGTTAGTTCAGTCGGCAGCGCAATTCCTGGAATGCTGGACGGAGGAGAAGGAGCCAAAGATAAATGTGATCAGTGATGTGGTTGTGCGAAAAGCATCGCGGCCTAGGGAATCTTCTCCGAAAGCGTCGAAACTGAAAAAGCTTTTGACTATGCGGAAGTCGGAAATCGCCGATAAAAAAACATTTTATTCGGCGATTAAAGGTGTGGGACAAGGGAAGAAGAAAAAGTTTAACTTTAAGCGTCCCTCCACCCCTGTTCCATTACCCGACTTCCTAAAAACAGCACCGCAAGAGCCACTGTCAGTAGAAGTGGAAGTCATAGAAGGCCCCGATGGACCAACACCACCAACGCCACCAACACCCGCCAGCATCGAGAATGAAATAGTGTCGGAGGTGAAGTCTTCCCCAGCGCCAGCACCACTGTCGCCGATATTGGGGTGCCGGAAACCCATGAAGAAGCGGTTTAAGCGGTGTTTTGAAGGCGATGAAGTTTCCGCTGCGTCGTCGTCGTCGTCGTCGTCATCGTCTTCACCAAATAAAACCGCGTCTTCTTCCGAGCCATCACAACCGGAGTGGGTCGAAGACTTCACCATCTCTCAGAAGACCAAATTGACTGACATTTATGCCATGAAAAAACGCTTAGTGAATGAAGTGAACGAGTGTGCCAGTGACATTATAGAACTTGAAAAACAATTAGAGATAAAAAAGGTGAAATCTGCGCGGTTAAAAAGACAATTAGAGGACTTTAATAAATTATGTAGTAGGTGTTAGGTAGTTGTAGATATTAGCTTTTAATTTATAGTATTAAGTTTGTAAATATATATATATATATATATATATATATATATATATATATATATATATATATATATATATATATATATATATATATATTGTAGTTAATAAAAAAGTGTTTGATCAAATTTTTTATATTTTATAATGAGAATAAAAATGACTTGAAAATTTATTTTTGTGTGTTATTTCATATAGGCCCTGTCCCACATAATATTAGGTAATAAAAAAAAAAAAAAAGTGAATAATCCACTAAAACTACGCAATAGCAATAGTTGTAAATATTTTCTGATAATATTTACAAGTATGCTAAAACATGGTTCGGTTTATGAAGTTAAGGTTCTGTCGCCAGAACTTCTAATACTTTGTATCTCAATATTGTATGTTTTTATGAAAAAAACATAAAATATTGGTTACAAAGTATTATAACCAACTAAAACTACGATCAAATTATTTTGTGGTCCTGAAAAGGACCGTTTGGTTGTAAAACATGCGACTCTTTTATTGAGTTGTGGAGTCGCACGGCCCGTCATCATCATCAGCGGGGGTGGTGGTGCTGTCCTCTGTGTATTCGATGATGAACCGCCAAAGTTCATCCCATCTAGGATCGTTCGGCTCCCACTCCAAACAATTCTCTGTGGTAGAATCTACCACAGGGCATTGGATGGGTTGTTGTTGTTGTTGTTGAGTCGCAGACATGTTGAACTAAAATGATTGTAATAAGTATTGATGGTCGTATATATAGAGACAAATTAATGGTGGGGGGTGAAAACAAATGTCATATTACGTATTGAGACCAAAAGTTGTTTGTGGTCTCAAATACGAACGAACGATTTAGCTGGGTTCCACCAGCACTTAAAGTTTTAATACTTTGTATCTAATATTGTATATTCTATACATACAATATTAGTAACAAAGTACTAATATGTACTAAAACTACGATCAAAGTATTTTGTGGTCCTGAAAAGGACCGTTGTTGTGTGCCCTTAAAAAGGGCCAGGGAGAGTGTGGGGCTTATGGTGCCCCATCCTCGCTGGTCGACCACCAGCTTGACGAATCGCAGGGGCCTTGTGGGTCGTCGGGTGTTGGTGATGCTGGAATTTCCAGCACCGCATCTTCCGTCGAGTCCGGCTCTGGCTGCGGCGACGGAGTTTCGAGTCTTTGTAAGACCCAATCACCCGCGTCGTCTAATTCCACTAGACCCGGATCATGGTCATATACTAGCGGAATCGGCTCATCCAAGTCGTCCCAACGTAGGACGTCAATTTCAAAATCCACCTCGTCGTCGTCGTCGAAGACTTGCAGGTCTCCAACGTTGTCGGCTACGGTGTCATCACTAAAGATGGATGAGCCTCGGCTGGCGGGTCTTTCTTCCTCCATGTTTATCGTATGAGGGTTGATGAATATATGACTGTGTAACTGACCCAGTCTCATATATATAGAACTACCCCCACCCCACCAACGGATTCTAAATGTTATGTATTGGTGAGAGCTTATAGAATTATTGATTTTTTTCAAAAACTTTAAATAAGGAATTAGATTTGTTTAGACAATAAGACTTATTCTTAATATTTTGTGAAGAATACATTACAAAAAAAAAAATAATAGAAACCTTGTTTGAACTGTTAACATTTTCATAGGTTCTCAAGCATATAACTTGGCACTTAAGCTACGAGACAAATCGTCGTTAAACGAATATCTCGCCCCATAAGTGACGATTACTAAACTACGATCAAAATATAATGTGGTCCTGAAAAGGACCGTTTTTGTGGCCCTAAAAGGGCCTGGGGGGAGGGTGGGGTGCCTACCGTGGAGTAATACCCAACGATATTAACACCGACCTAGGTGCAGCCCTTGGTCTTCTCATTGGCGGCACCGTCGTCGTCGCTGGTGGTGTCGGCGTTGCAGGCGGTGCCGAAGGTGCCGCTCCTGGTGCGGTACCCCCGCACTCCTCACACTTGCATATCTTGCCGGGCACGAATGGCCTGACAATGCCAATGATCCTTTTTGGTATATCTTCCATCTTGCCGATCGAATGTGTAATGATGAAATAATTCTAATACCGGCCTCTATATACATTCAAAAAGTTGGAGGGGGTAAGGTGGAGTGCATATATGCATTATATAAGTTTGAGAATAATATGATTTTATAACTCACCGTATCTCTGGTATGGACACAAACTACCCCCCCTCCACTTTTCTAGCATATAGTACTAGACTTTCTCTACATTTTTTTCAAATAAATTTTTTTGATATTTCTAACCATTACTTTGCTACATATTTACAAAAAATGCAAATTATGCATATATTTTAATTATTTTCAGGCAAGGTAAGGAAAATTTTGAAAATGTTTTGACGGAATCGTAATAAGGAAGAGTTGAAGTATATCACACTATTTTTCCCGATTCGCTAATATAAAAAAAATTTTTTCATCGCATTTTGGATGGGCTCTGGCGTCGTAACGGTTGACGATAAAAAATTGGAAAAATACATATATTGTGGGAAATTTTCTCTAGAATCCAAAAAAAAAATTTCCGAACTTCTGTCACCGCAAATAAAAAAATCGATACCTCAAAAATTGCGAGAAAATGGTGAAGGAGCCGCGCAATCGCTCTGAAACCATCAAAAATCGATTTTTTTTCCCTCCGCGGGTGGGAGGGTGGGGTAGGTGGTGGTGGACTTAGAAAAAAAAAAAAAAACCTCCCCCTACAACTTCCACATACTCCCGTTCGGCGGCCCTAGCCTCCTAACTCGAGAATTTCAATTTTTTCGTCCAAATTTTTTGTCATTTTTAAGATTTTCCAAATTTTTTTTTCACCATTGTATTCTACTCAAAATTCTAGGTAATTAAAGTGCTTTTATTTTTTCCCTATCTTGAACGGTTCCCGAGCTACAGCGCTTTAAAGAATTCAAATTACTAACTTACTATAACCCTTTTCTTAAAATTTCATCTTTCCGAATTTTGAAAAGTACTACCATATGTAGAAAAAAATTCTCTTTCTAATTTCCTAATATCTTTTTGCTCCAAAACTTCAACTTTGGCGCGCATTCACCATTTTTCAATTTTTTTTTGAATAAATTTTTTTTTACGTTTTTACTATCGAGAAAAATGCTTGCTTATAGTACTCGATTTCCTCTATAATTTTTTCTTATAATTTTTTTCCCTATTCCTAACCGTTACTTTCCTACAAATTTTCTAAATCGTTGTTTTCATATTTTGCCTTAAAAATTTTTTCTTGTGTTATTTAAGCTCTTTTTTCCACTTAATAAACCACCATTTTCTAAATTCCCGTACTCTTTTCTTAAAGAGCGGGCTTTTCCGCCAGCTTTTTTTTTTTGGTTGGGTTTCAAATAAATATAAAACTACTACTTCACTCATTACAAATTTATTGATTCAAGAACATTATTTTGTGTTACATATAATAGATACATTAAAATATAGATTTATTGGTCACCGAACCGTTTAATACATTATAACTAAAAAATGAGTCGTGAATAACTAATGCGTACACTTTAGTGTCTTTGGGGAATTTATTCTTTCTCGTTTGGAACTCCAATTTTACATCCACTGTCGATGAGTTAATCGCCTCTGGTTGATGACTGCAATTGATAATAAAAACGGGGTTTTTCATATATTCCGCGAACGTTATCATCGGATCGTTTATCTCGCGCCCGTAGTAGCTGCTTTGGAAGTTTTCGTAATTGTAATAGGCTGCTGCGTACAGTTTCTTGGCGAAATCTAAATTCCATCTTTCGTATGGATAAACGGTTGAATTCAGATACAGTCTAATGTCGCATACGTCGGCGTGGGTAAACTGGGTTGCGTTTTTTTCTTTCTTGTCGCAATTATTGCTGTCTTGAAACCCGACGATTATATAGCGCGGTCTTTCCAGACTTGTACTCGTTCTCAAGGCCCACACGTCGGAAGATGTTTGCCTTAAAGCTGGTAATTCGTACAGATCCCATTTACGATATGCCATTTGAATACTGGCGTTGTTTCCTCCTTTATTAATGCGAGACAGTATTTTCAATTTTTGCTTGTCGTCTGGAATGATGTGACGAATTTTCCATTCGATTTTGTCGATACTAATTTCTGCCTCTACTTCGCCGACGTAACAATTGGTAAAAGTGCGAGCTATAATCATAATAAGCTCTTGTTTTACGTTGAAAACACCTTTTGCGTAATCTTCGGCGAATCCCATAAGATATTTTAAGGGTAATTTCCCGGAGAATACGTTACTTGCCGTGTCTACGATATCTTGGTTTGCTTCGTCGAGACCCCATCCGCACGTCATGAGAGATCTTTGTTGCAAACTTCCGAATGAAACCATGGTTTTTAATGTCGTCGTAACTCCAGGTTTACGAACCACGGCGACCTGTTCACCTCCCATCTCGTAGCGAATTTCATCGAACAAAAATGCGAGGGCATTATTTGATAAAAAACATCTTTTCGTTGCGTCTATGGGTTTAAATTTTCCTTCGATATATATGTAACTTTCGGCGATATCCAGTATAATATCTTGAAAATTAATGGGGATACGGACTTCATCCGAATTGTTGAATGATGGAGATCCGTATGGTTTATACGTATGCTCTTCTAGACTAATAATGGAATTGTCCAAGATGGACTCGGAGAAAACCTCTATTTTATCGCTGGTGGTGGAAATCATTTTCGCACTTTAAGACCGATTGATTTTAAAAATTTATAGTCTTCGGCAGATAACTGTTGAGATGTTTGTGATCTAACGTCTGGACGACGACTAACCTTGACGTTAACTCTTCTTTTACTTTTATTATGTTTCGGCGGTTCCCCCATCTTAGTCGACAGCACACACAATTGACGATTGAAGCAAAAACCCATTTCTATGAAAGTTTCTTCAGTTCCAATTTCACGATTATTTTCTCGCCTTGAAAATTGATTAGATCACCGCTATCGTCCAAGATGCGAAGAGTAATGTTGTCGATAAACTGACGTCCTGCCGGCATTAACGGCATATAAATATTATTTTGTGGTTCTTTACTGATTTTGTAACCGGGCTCCACGTCGATATCGAATTCGAACAAGGTATGACCTTCCACCGAATTCATATATGCTCCGGAAATTATATTACAATCTACGCGTATGATGCGTACTTTCATTATTTCCACCATCTCGGTTGATTCGTGCTTTTTGTCTCTTTTTAACACTGTATGATTAAATCCTAACATTTTACCGATACTCGCCTCTCCCCGGAAATCTATAGTATATTGGGATTTCAGTTCACATTTCAGCGTATTATTATTAGCAACCAAGTAAAAGATTCCATCGTTCTTTTCTTCAGTTGAAATCCTCAAAGTCTCCAACATAGCTTTACCTATCTCATCTATTTCATAGGCCCCAGGTGGAATCTGCAATTGTATCGGCTCAGTGGTGTAACCCTCCTTCATGTAGGCAAACTTATTGTTGCTTTCGTCCACATTAAAAATTGAATTGTATGTGTAAAATCCCAGCAATGCCAGACCATATTTGTTTTCTCTATTTAATTCGACTGGTGGATAAAAATCGGCGCTTAAGACGCTCGAGTGTCCTGTTAGTGTGAACGTATAAGACATGACTAACCATTAAAACATCACACATCTCGGTTTTATTCTTAGCGGCAACATTTAAAAAGATTCATCTTCACACCTTTTCTCACTGCATTAGATAGTGATGTTTTTATGCTATTTTCTGCTTTTATGCGCACATCGCTGATTTTGCAATAACAACAAAATATTTTTCTAGCCGTAAGATCCTCATCAGTCATAACCTCGTTTAAATTGCTGCTGCTGCTGCTGAAATAATGTTTGCAACCGCACTGATATTTTAATATATCGATATCGCTTTTAAGGTGCTCCGGCAACTTTTCCCAAACGAATGGAATTTCATTTGGGGCTAATGCAATCATTACTTCCTTGGGCATGTTTTCTAACTGTTTCACGGTCATTTTCCTTAATCCACCGGCTAGATGAAATGCTTTCAGTGATTGCAACATTTTAGTATAGTTATTGCGATCCATTTGCGGTGTTAATGGTGACGATGATGATGATGACATCTTTTACGCTGATGATTCGACAAGAAACTTTAAGCACAAATGTCCACACCAGACTGTTCCAAAATCCTGCTGACGATCGTATGTATAGTAAATAATTTTTGATGGTTCCGATCCCGTTTGTAGATATCGTACCAATTCGATCGGTGGGGGTAAATCGCCGAAGCTGTCATAATATGTTACTTTAGAATTATTTTTTCTATAAGCTACCCAATGAGTCCCTGCACCACGCGTACTATCCAAATTCACTATTGCTGCTTCGTAACGTCGAGGACCTTGTCTAGGTAATAAATCCCTCATATAAACGCCTCGAAAGTGTCCTATTCTTTTCTTTTTGGCATATTTTTCTATATCGATGTTAGATAGTGGTCTTCGAGGTAGGGATTCAATTAGTTTTTTGATCTACGATTTAAAAATAATCCCATACCTTTACGATATGGCTTTAGAAACAAACCATTTCCTTTCGATTTTAAATACAGGCCGGCACCGGTTTTATCTTCGCTGCTTTTTTTTACTGCTTTTATGGCGCGCACAATTCCCGCTGCCCCGCCGGCTAATGAACCCAAAGCTGATAACCCGGCAAAAATTGGTATTAATGGTAATATTCCACCAGTTTTAGGAATCGGTATTATTCTCGGTGTACGAACCTTCCTTTTGCCACCTGCCGCTTTTACCGATCTACGTGCTGCCGACAGAGCTATTTTAGATGCATTCATGACATTTTTTTCCAACACATTTTTACTTCCGGCTTTTAATAATTCCCTTCGAACTGCTTGTCGAATAGCTGTTCCGAAACTGGCTTTCCGAACATGTCGATTTTTATTAACACCTTTCCTTTTTGTATGACGCGTGCCTTTACTAGATGTTTTTTTTGTTGATAATGATGATGGTACACCCATACCAAAACGTTGTTTTCCTTTCATAATGTTTGTAACTAACCAAGCTGCTGTTTTTTCACCTAAACTGGAATCTTTCGATTTTACTCTATTCCAAGCACTTTGTTCGAGCTCGTAATCCGCTCGATGTCTCGCACTTATGTTGTCTTTATTATGTAAATAGGCTAAATCGTGTTTTTTGCATGCGGCATCCAAAGGATTAATGCCTGGATCACCTCTTGTCACACGTTTTATTACTTTTGTTCCGGGTCCGCAATATTGATAACCAGGAATGTGTACCTCGAATGGTAATTTATTTATTAACGAATTCACAATACCGTATCCAGTTTTGTTGGAAACGTGAGACCGTCCACTTCGTTTGACGCTCGGCATCTGAATGACAGTTTTTGTGAAAAATTGCCTATAAAATATCAAATTTTCCTAAGATGCGCGTTATCGATCTTAAACAAAAACTTCCTATTGACAATCTCGATGAAAAAGTCGGACTTGGATTTGAAAAGAAGATAATGAAGAGACACGGTCCTTTACTTCCTTCCTCTATTCGCGGCCTGTTAATTGGTCCATCCAATTGTGGAAAAACTAATGTCATGATTTCGCTGCTTACACACCCCCTTGGGCTACGTTTCGAAAATGTCTATATTTACTCGAAATCTCTGTATCAACCGAAATATGAGTATTTAAGGAAAATTTTAGCGCCCATCAAAGGTTTAGGCTACTATGCCTTTAGTGATTCCAGTAATATTGTGGAACCGTCCGATGCAAAACCAAACTCTATATTTATCTTTGATGATGTTATATGTGAAAAACAAGATGTTATAAGATCGTACTTTAGCATGGGACGTCATAAAAATATCGACTCCTTTTACCTAGCGCAAACATATTCGCGAGTGCCTAAACAGCTTGTGCGAGACAACGCCAATTTTATTATTATGTTTAAACAAGATGAGTTGAATATGAAACACATATTTTCCGACCACGTTTCACCGGATCTAACTTTTACTCAATTTCAAGAAATGTGCTCAAAATGTTGGGATAATAAGTATGGATTTTTAGTAATTGATAAAGACAGTGATGTGAAATCGGGAAGATACCGCAAAGGATTTGATAGCTATATATTACTGTAATAATAAGAGAAAACGCTCATTTGATTGTTGAAACGTCCTTTGTTAACATCATGAATAACGCGATCGACTTAAAACGTAAACTAGTGGAAGCTACCAATGCCGTCAGAAAAAAATTTAAACAAATTAAAGCGGCTAAAGAGTTTAATGTTGTGGAATTGGAAAAGTTTTACGAACCCATTTCTAAGCCGTTGACAACTATATCTGATGTGGTTAAGCAACGTCAGCAGCAGCAGCAGCAGCAACAACAACAGCAACAACATTATCCAGCTACAAAGCCACATAGTCTCAGTACATCAGTGCAGTCGACTCAAATATCAGGTTTTCCCCAACCTACACATTCCTTTCAAATCTCCACACCTATTCAGCAGCAGCAGCAGCAGCATCGCATTTCAAAAGAAGATATTAGCCAATCGGTGTTTGATACACCCTCGACATCAACTAATACATCTCTCGCATCCGCTGACACCACAACTTCCGATACTTTAAACGCACACCTGAAAGGATTACGTTCGAAACCATCTCTATACGATACTGTATATGGTGTACGTTTTGGTTCAAAAACAGATCATAACAAAAATTTTATTGGTAATTTAGAGGTGCGTTTTCGAAATGGAAATATTGTCTTATACAAAAAAGGGAAAAATATTGCAGAATATGGTGGATCACCGGCACTTTATGATTTGTTATTTCTTAAAACACCCCCAAGTGTAGGCAAGGAACAACAACAATTAAGTGATAATGTACTTTCAACGTACAAGGAAATTTTGGAATCAACGAATGCTGTCTACAACAATTTTAAAAAAAGTGATGGTTTACGGGAGACCAGATGGAACAAATATTTACGAATTATTAAACCTCTGATAATGGGCACAAAATTAGGTGGTACTATTACAAGAAAACATCTCTCGGAAAAACTACAGTTACCCACAAAAAAGAAATTATCTTCGAAAAAATTTCAATATGTCTACTGGAACAAAGCTAAAGAGTTGGTGGATCGTTTACGTTTGTTGTGGAGTTCCAAAATGGCCGGTCACACTGGACACGAAAATGAAATTATGTCAATCATAGAGGAATTACGAGAAGAAGATATAATATATTAAGCTCAATATTTAATGATATTATTCAGTTCTTCCTTCGATCTGAAACCTTTAGTATTACTAATAATATGGAGCCCAGTCTAGAAAAAATCAAGATTGTTAATGAACTACATAGAACGGCTAGAAAAAATTTTGTAAGACGGCGCACGATAATAAAAGGATACAGAGATTTGTGGCAAATTGATTTGGCTGAAATGCAACAGTATGCTGATGAAAACGATGGTTATCGTTATATTTTGGTCTGTATAAATTGTTACTCGAAATTTGTCTATACCAAAGCCATAAAAAACAAGACTGGTATAGAAGTTACTAATGCGATGAAAAGCATCATTGAAGAGGCATCATATACACCAACAAATCTGCAAAGTGATCAAGGAAAGGAGTTCTATAATACAAACTTTCAAGCCCTGATGAAAAAATATAATATAAATCATTATTCCACTTACAGCACAAAGAAAGCTGCAATTGTTGAGCGAGTCATAAGGACTTTAAAAAATAATTTATATAAACAATTCTCGACAAGAGGATCTTACAAATGGATACATATATTATCGGCAGTAACAAAAACCTATAACCATTCGAAACATCGCACCATTGGAATGAAGCCTGCAGACGTGCAAGAAAAAACACATATTAAAGCATATGATTATTTAAAAATTGTACCTAAAAAATTTAAGTTTTCCATGGGTGACATTGTGCGTATTAGCAAGTACAAAAGCTTATTCGAGAAAGGATATACGCCCTCTTGGTCAACCGAATTGTTTAAAGTTGTAAAAGTTAACGTTACAAATCCACCTACTTACTTGTTGGAATCGTTAGAAGGTCAGCCTATAAGAGGGTGTTTTTACGAATCAGAACTACAAAAAACAAGCAGTCCTGACGTTTATCTAGTAGAAAAGGTCCTTAGACAACGCAAGAAAAATCACATCGAACAATTATTTGTCAAATGGCTAGGATTTCCCAACCACTTCAACTCTTGGATAGATAAAGCTAATATTGTTTAAATAACATATTGTATGACTATATTTTTTATTTAAAATGTAAAATAAATAAACAATATATTGTAAAATAAAGTTTTTTATTTCAATCTTCATTATTAAAAACAATGACAATAAAACATCATACACATAAATAACATTTCAATATTCTTGGAGGGAAGGTCCAATTCACCGACGACTACGACGTTATCTTCAAGGCTATGCCACTCGGAGTGCGTTCTCCTATTCTTTAACCTGCTTTTTTTAGATTTTTTTTGAAGTCGAGTCGTACGACAGTGCGCTTAATGAGTCATTTAAAGGCTGATGATAGAGTATTTTCTGCATAACTTCAATTTTTGTTTTAAGCTCACTATTATTTTTATATATCATGGGGAGGACATCCTTGTTAAATATGTCACATATTACAACTGCAAAATTGTAAAACTTTCTATTAACAAAGTGTTTTGTCACAGCATCGTCATCATCTTTAGGTTCGCCTAAGTTGGTTATGATTTTTCCACCCATATCATACTGCCCATCCGCTGTAAGTTTAAAACCAATCCCTTGTGGCCCAGATAATATATGATATTTTTCATTATATTTCTGACGACCAAATTTATCAATTGTGTTGTTTCCTCGACTCATTTTCAATCTTTACTAAACTATTTTATTTTTATTTGCCCTACTTATATTAAATATTTCAGCTGAGAAAAAGAAACACTGACTATGATCTACTGGGTTGGTATGTTTATAAAAGAAATAAAATAAAACTGTGATTGTAATAGATATTTATTTACAGTAATTTAATTGCACAAATACAAAAATTATAAAAAATTAGTTTTCCATGTCTTCGTTTTCGTTGCTCAAAATTCTATCCCATCCGACACTATTTCGATCGTCAACGTCTTGGGCTGTTGCTGTTGTAGAAACCAATTCATATTTTGCAGCAAGCTCACCTGGTAAATGTGGAATATTGACGAGGTATTCTTTTAATTCTTCTTCAACCATTTCAGCACAAAATGTATCCATGTCTATGGAACCATATAAAAATTTGTCGCACAAGTGTGCCCCAGCCATAAAATTGATTGTATCCCTGATCTCGTTCTTATATTGATCTTTGGTTACATCAATATGCGACCAATCATTTACGCTATCTAACATATCGTGAGCCCTATTTCTTAATTCTCTCCCCAACCAAAATATGTATCTATCTACACATTCGTTGGCGGTCGTCGTCGTCGTCGTCGCATCAGCAGACATCTTTAACAGAAATAATGAACACGCGTAAGTATTCTGACATGTGCAACTATATTTTAAATTTAATTACATCCTTTTTTTCAAACAATTTACATACAATTTACTCCAATGAGCCAAAACGTAATAATGTTCGAGTATTGTTTCCAAAAACTCTAGTGCCCTGCCCCAAATAAGTTAGAGTGTATTTATCTTTAGTTTTACTCATAATATCTACAATATCGTCAGGTAGTGTTTCGGCCACACGTTTTGGTAAAAAAGTCTCAAATGTGCTATTATCACCGTCATCGTGTAAAGCCACTAAAAGAGTTTTACCAAATCGTGTAGTCATTGAAACCATCTTTACAATTTTATACACTTTGCCTACAATCATTTCGGTAACCTTTTTTTTCTCTAAAACCTCGAAATCTTTGCTAAACATTTCATTAATTTCATCTAGAGTTTCTTTTGCAATACTCATTATTGAAAAAAATGGTATATAAATCCAAAAATTACCGTGAATATAAAAGCACTTTCAGAACACTACACGAACACAATATTTGATGTTTATGCCACTGATATCTGCGACTGTTTGAAGTCACTTCTTCTCCCACGAACCTTTATAGCGAGGTTTCAAGGTCGAATTGTAACAATGGTGGGGGTAGCTTAACGATAGAAATAGTGGGAGGAGTATTGAAGGTCAAATGACGTCACACATTTAAATTGGTATAAGGATAACTTCAAGGACAAAATATAATGAAACAAATAACTACATTTTATGTACTTTATTCATTGATTTTTTTCTGCCATTCTTCTATGCGTTTAACATTATCACCTAAACCTAATTTCCTTAATTTGTTCAATAATAATTGTTTATTTTTATTTCTAAGAAAATTCTTACAAACTATACTAGCTAAAAGACACACTTCGGCATGGTCCATATACTTAAAAAATACACTAAAGTCCTGAGCCTCCGAATCTTGCATTTCATATGCGTAAAATTCCGAACAGGCTGCAGAAATTAGAAATTCCTCGTACATTTCTCGCACTAAACTTTCCATATTAACTACTACTACGTTAAACTTAAGTCCTACACTCTAATTTCATCTAACACAACCGGATCTGCAATGAACCTAATCAGTTTTTCCAAACAGTCACTAAACCCCAACTTTTTTATCTCACGAACAAAGTCTTGTAAATTTATTGTTTTGCTGCAATATTTACGACATGCATTCGCAGCCTTTTAATATTCATAAGCCAAATCACAATAGCGCGACGCCCATTCTGCTCGACTTTTCATTGCATCATTGAAATAATTACTAGCCGTTTCAGTGAACTCATCGCCCAATTTTTTTACTGTCTCTTGTAAAGCACTATTCATATTATTCACTCATTTTTACATTCACGACACTTTTTTATTGCTGGTGGTGGCCCATCTATATGATGACGATATATTTGTTCATAGTGAATGTAACAGGGTAAGCTTAACTGTAGTTCCTTGTTACACCGATATGACGCTGGCAGCTTATCCCAAATTTGCCGTAAACTCAGCGTATCAACGCAAGTTTTTAAATATTCGAGAGGAAAAAATGCTAGATCCTTCTCTTCAAAATCACACAAACTTTTTAAATTACTCTGATATAAACAAATTACTCTGCCGACTTGCTCTATAATTTTTTCTTTAGATAGTTCCGTATCTGACATTTCACACTGAATGAATGCAAGTAGACTCACACAATTTATAGAACAATTTGCAAGGTCGAAATCATTTCAAGATCATCCCACACTATTACAATGCACAAATAACTACTTCAAGGTCACACACCCAAGATGACCTTCAACAAAGTCAAGGTCGTCTCGACCAAGGTCAAGGTCAAGGTCACACACACAACCTTGAACACAAGGCCAAGGCCAAAGCACACGTGCACTTTCAAGGTCAATGACAAGGACATGTGGGCGGGGCCAAAGAGGGGTGAAGCAAGGTCAAGGTCAAGGTCGAGGAGTGGGGGGATCGAGCGAATCGGGTTATGTTCACTACTTATGTGAATTAATTTTATTCATGTATGTACAGAAGTTGAATATCTTTTCAGATACTGTATTGAAATCTAAAATATCTTTTAATTATTTTTAATGTACAATGAACTCATATTTGAATGAATTGCTTTAAATTCAAAGTAAATGTAAATTGTTCATGATTTTTGGTACAAAATCATTAAATTTTATGTAGAATAGACATTAAATTTACATTAAATTTAAGGTTGTTTTCAACAGTGCATGTCTATTTAGTACAATACAAAAAATCTTTAATAGCTTAAAAGCTTCCAAGTAATAAAAAAGATTTAACCCTCCCAACAAATCTCTCACTACGCAGAGCACGTAGCTTAAAAGTTAATACAAAAAATTATACACAAGCGAGTTTTTGAATAATGTTGTTTTGTGTTAGAGTATCATTAGACGATCATTTTCTTCTATATTATACGGATTTGTAGATCCCAGTCTATCAAACAATAGTCTATTAGTATTCACGTCCAAGTATATATTGGGAAATATTAATATTTTCTTTAGAATAAAGATATTTTTGCAAATCTCACGACAACTCAGATTAAAAATAAGTCGCAATATTCTTGTTTGTTATATAAAAATACGGTTATATTTCAGACTAGCACTACCCTAGCAAATAACATTATTTGATATGTAACAATAGACTAATGAATAATAGACTGATAGAAGTCCGTCAGTATCGACAATACTTTTTAAAATCACGAAGTAAGTAGAGTTCAATTTAGGACAGACATGATTTATATGCTCCTTGAGGATTTATAAATGTACCCAAAAACTTAATCCTACTGGAAAACTTAATATCGAACCTTTCCCCAAAGTCATTAACTGGCTTACAATTAAACATATACATATGCATAGTTTTGTTAAAATTCGAAATGGTTCCACTAACACCCATGCTGTAGAGTTTGTCAATCAAAAAGGCCTTTACATGCTTTTCCTCATCAATACTTTTGAAAACGTACTTTAATTAACTACACAATGCAGATTCTAGGAACTTTGCTGGACGAAAAACATTTTGGGCAGGAATTAAAATATTGTAGTGATAAACAAAAATAATTATTTTATTCCAAACAGCCTTTTCAACGATCTTTGAAAAGGTACTAAGGATCTATCCCTGTCTATCATTCTCTATGTTGTCGAGATTGTTTTATTTTGTGAACCGTAATAACACTGATATTTTTCAATATATTTGGACAAGCCCCTTTTCTGTGACAACAATTTATCAATTGCGTAAGAAATAAAAGAATATATTGTTAATAGTTTTGAGCATTTTTACATTTATGTCATCAAGATCAACAAAATTTTTATTTTTTAAATCTTCAATAATTTTAAGAACCTTATCTTGATCAACGTAATCAAGTTCGTGCATACAATTGTTGGGAACGTACAAGTATTATTACAAGAATATGGACCGTATTTGCTATGTGATTGTGTAATAGATACAGTACTAAAATACATTGTAAACACATTGTCTATCTCTTTAGAGTACGAAACGAATTTATCATTAAAGTAGAGTTTTATATGATTTTGTTTGTGTTTATTTGTATTTAACTTATTATTAACAATAGTCCATATTGTTCTCATTTTGTTCAAAGAATTTATTATTTAGTTCTTAAAATGTATTTTTTTACTTTTGTTGATCTGTTCTTTATTTATATCTTTTTAAAGTTGAGACATTCTAAATTCCATTATCTTTGGTGCTAAGATAAAAAAACAGATGATCCGACCTATTTTTTAAAAAAGGTAAATATTCGTTGTCAAACTGCATTTAGATTGAAGTTTATTGTTTTTTATAATGTTATTAATAATACCTAAAACGCTATATTGAGATAGCTAGAACAATACTAATAATTGTATATAAAGATTTTAAATTAGACACTTTTACCTCAATATTAAACCAAAATTGTTCCTCTTGATTGAATCCTGGATACTAGAGAGATTGCTATGAAAAAAGTTTTCAGATGTTGTGTTACTGACGGGTTCTAAAAATATCATGAATGTATGCCGGTGCGTAGAGTTTAGGGTATGGTATGTAGGTGCGTAGAGTTTGAGGTATGTATACTGCTACCTGGTAGATCTATTGTGCCCCCCTACTGCTGTCTAGTCGTAAGAGTATGGGGTAGGGGTAGAGCAGGTCCTCCAGTCATATTTCTCTCAGGAATCTCGGGATATTGGACAGCTTCAAGGTGGGTAACTCCCTTTTTTCGATTTGGTGTGCTCCCAAGAATATCATGAATACAACCAAGGAAGTTGTAGGAGATATGGAAATCTACAAAAATAGGCCAAATATCTAAAAAAAAATATCCTAATATGCAGAAAATAAATGTCATAAATTGACATCGACTGGTTATGTGGAGTAAGCGCAGAACGAAATTTCATAGGAAATTTGTTGCATGAGTTTGGCAACATAGAACCAGAAAATCAGAGCAGGGTTTGCGATAGTGATGATCTGTGGATTCTTTGTGTTTAATGCGATCGTCTGTCATCGTACTCAATACTTAAAATTATCTTGATTTCTCTTTGTTATGCCGTGCAGTGATATTAGTTTAATTTCGGAATTTATATTTGTGTATGTTATTTACATTAAGGTAAATTTAAAATAACGACGTTTTAAAAAAAATCGGTAGTAACACCCTATCTCAAAGTCGTAGAACATGATTTTGGCTTTGATTTTCTCTATTTTTCCTCATTTTTCATCGTCATCGCCATAACGAACAATAGTCATTTGCACGTTGCCAGATGTAAAAAAATAAAATTTTTTATAGTAACAACATGTAATATTTTATATAATCTCATATTAACCTTAACCCAAAATTTTTGGTTAGTTCATGCTTAGCTTGATTTTGGTTAGTTCAGACAATTGAAACTAACCTGAACTAACTTAAATTGACCTAAATTTATAATTTCGGTCACTCATTCTAAAATATATTTATCTGTAATAATATTTTATATTACATTTTTGGTTAAATATTGGTTTGGCGAGAAGTCACGAAGGTAATAAAAAAGAAAAATTCTCTTCTTTAAACCCGAAAAGTACAGCTGCTCCAGAAGAAGCATCAGAAATAACCAAAATAGCGTGTTAGACTGACATTATTAGGAGTTATAGAACTTGTTTTACATACCCTTTATTGTGCAAATTCTGTAAAATCCTGACTAAATCGATTAACCAAAATAAAGCGACTGAAATGGTATTATACTCGGAATTAATGTATACGAACAAAATTTTTTGAGATAAGGTCTGAATTATATTTGTACTATATATATTTTCCTTACTTATATTTGTTTTTTAGTTTGTGGGATACGCTGGATTCCAAAAGAAAAATTAAAATAAACTTTTAGGTAATCGTCTATTACCGGAGAAAATTTAATCGAAAATAATTTTCCAAAATAAGATTAATATACTATCATGTTCGTCCAATCGTTACTAGAAAGAGATGAACAACTCAAGTTTTTTCGCCACTTGACGAGGTTCTAATATCTAAATAGCTTCGTGAAGACTTCTATCTGTTGAGTTACTCTTACAAGGGAAGGTCGCGACCTTGTCTTCACCGATTTTGATGAGACTTAAAAATTATACTGACTAAGATCATCTAAAGATATCTACAAAAGCGTGCGATAGCTCATTTAATTTTTGTGAAAAAATTTTTAAAATCGAACACTTTATACGCTGACAAGTGTGGTACTCTTTTAGAAGCTCTTTCACATCAGCCGCCATGGTGCAACTAGGTAAGCCCTTTACCAGTGCTCCGAAAACTGAGGGTTCGATTCCGGCTCGAAGCTAAATTTTTTCATCACTTCAAAAAATAATTATCATCGGTTTTCCCAATTGTTAATTATTCCATGGAGTTTTTACACACGAACTTGTAAATATATACATATATAATAATAATAATACATGACGAAAAAACATTTCTCTACACTTTTAAATGATTTTTTTTCTATTAAAAATAATTGATTTCGAGATTTTTCAATTACTGCTTTTTGTATAAGTTTCATTTTTCATTGTTTGTTTCTCAAAAATTAATACAATCTGTTTTCAAAAAATTTACTGCCACTGTGAAACTGGAAATGGAGGTATTGAGGGGACTATATTAAAAAAGCACAGTAAGTATGTAATTAAATGTTTGTCTGGAAACTACATGGAATAATTAAAAATTGGAAAAACCGGTGGTAATTTTTTTTTGTAATGTTAAAAAAATACATCGAGCGGCAGTCGAACCCACAGCTCTCGGTGCACTAGTAGGATGCTTACCCTTTTGCATCATGACTACTGATGTAAAAGAGCTTTTAAAAGAGTATCACGATTGCCAGCGTATAACGCGTTCTACTTTAAAAAAATTTTCACAAAAATTCCATGAGCGATCGCACAAAAGCCTTTGGGAATCTCTTAAGATGACCTTAATCAGTATAGTTCTTAAGTATCATCAAAATCAGTGATCACAAGGTGGCGACCTCCCCTTGTTAATAATCAAGAAAGGAAACTAAAAATGCCCATATAGTTAAGACAGGTCTAAAGAAATTCAATTAAATTTCTTGTTAGTCATACGTGAAAGACATGTCTCCAAAGTCATTTTAGATTTCACAATATGGAAAAAAATCGACATAGCAGTTCTTATTAAAAACTTTTAGCGAAACCAGTTACGGTAAAGTTACGTCTACAAATTTGTAATAAAAAAATTTATTCTAAAATTTGATCTTCGATATTCCAATAAGTTTCGCGATAAAAGATTCATCTTTTATTATAAAATTTTGCAGGCTTTTGTATTTGATACGTACTTGATTATTTTTATAATATACAATAAGACTACTAACTGTTTTCCTAACTAACAAGCAAAGTAATAAATTAGTAAGATAGATCAATTCATCGGAACTCACCTAAACTAATTTCTATGCTTGTAGCAAGGAATTTAGATGAAATATATCGATTGGTTTTCTCCAACAAAATACATAGAATGATAAAACATTTATTATATGATAAAACTGAATATTACTAGCATACTATTCAGGGTACTAAAGAAATTACCCTTATTTGTAATTTTTACAAATTTTATTGAAATAAATTGTTCTGAAATAAGAACAAAATCTAAATATGTAGTTTCATAGAAAAGAAAAATTAATTTTCAACAAGAAATGAAATTTTTGAAGTAAGGTATTATAATAAACATTACTATTTTTGATTGAATAGTTAAATTAATTCTATCGTACGTTAATTGTTTCAAAAATTGCTTTAGAAAAGGTCACGCTGTACCACGTCGTGTTCTTGTGGGCCTGAATATAAA
Organism: Diaprepes abbreviatus; assembly: GCA_034092305.1. Classification (NCBI taxonomy): domain Eukaryota; kingdom Metazoa; phylum Arthropoda; class Insecta; order Coleoptera; family Curculionidae; genus Diaprepes; species Diaprepes abbreviatus. Next base: position 14,132,591 of record JASJET010000122.1, read on the forward strand.
GTCATTAGTGCAGTAATGAGGTCATTTTAAAGAAACTCCAAATATATCGCACTAGTGAGGATACCGTTAAAGAAATAAAGACTAAGGATTACCCCGTCAACTATACCGAATCAAACGTTCATTCTTTAAAGGTTTTGACTGTTAACTGTTTTAAATCAATGAGGATTTTCAGTTGCCTAACAGCAAAAATTTTGTCTACTGATGACATTGTCATTTATAATGAATGTTGCCTGGTCAGAACAAATAATTCTTTTTTCAAAATTATTTTTACAATTGCAAAATTGCTTCATTACTCACAAAATAGATTTCGGCGATCAAAATGATCTTCTGACAACTTTCGAATCTTGTAGAGGTAATACTTAGCCTTTTTTAGTATTTTGTATACACAATAATGTGTGTTAAACATGTGAATGGAAGAATGTTGTGAGCTGCAAATAGAATACTAAGCTGATCTTTTTCTATTATTAAGTGTCGACCAGATTTATTAATGTCTCGAACATGCCCATATTCATTTATATGTATTATCCCTTCAAGCAGAGAAAAGACAAAAATATTTATAAACAGTATTTTTACTGCAAATACAACTCGACTTACCATTCTTTGGCATATAGATTGCCGATCAGGGTGTATTGCATTGAATAACCAAACCACCCCTGTTTATGTTCATGTTCTCCAAATCCATCAGGCACAATATTTCAGTTCTTTAACGCTCCGTTAATTTTACAAGTTTCCCACAAAATAGCAATAAAGTTAAATAGACGTTCGAACACACTTGTTTCGCCCACCAAAAACACTCATTTAAGATACAAAATGTTAATATATACCAAAAGTGGATAATATACTTGCAGTGGGGTGTATAAGATACAATTATATAAGAGAAACTTAGTTCTCACCCAACTGAAAAAACAGTTAGAGACAAAGCCATATCTCAGATTGTAAGAATACCAGGAAAGGGTGGAAGACTTTCCCAAGGTAGAGTATACCATCTGTAGACTGGTTTCGAACTTGTTGGTCCTCGTCAGTACAGAATAGGTCAGCGCACCTCAGCATCGGAGATGTAAATCGTTTAAGCAGCTCATATTAGACAAAATATGAAATCTAATATACGCAGCGCTATCTCCCAGAATTCTATGTAATCTGAATATATAATCTCATAAATATCTGTATGTACACCAAAAGTGGATAATATATTTGTACTTGGGTGTATAAAATACAACTATCTAAGAGAAGCTTAAATCTGAACCAACTGAAAAATCCTTACAGTATAACGACAAATGAACGTAGTGTCCCATTTTCGACACTTTTAGGGGATATTTGAATTGTTATCAAAGATATAGCATTGCGATTTTCACTTTAGTGTCCTTACATTAACCCTCTAGTTCACTAACATGATTTAATTTTAAAGCTTACCTAAATTGACAGTAGGAGTTTTAAACTAAGAAGAGAACGAATAATAATTCCAGCAAGTTTTGAACCTTAAAAATACAAGCTTATAAAAATAAATCTCTTTTATTACCGAATCGACAAAAATTTAAATTATATATTTTCGAGACACAACTATTTTTTTTTTATATATTGGCATTGGCTGATCAGCCATGCAGCCAGTCACGAATTCAAAAATATATTGATATCAACAGTAAAAAACAAATTCTTCACTAGGTTTTGAGATATTGAAAAAATTAGTTAACATAGGTGTTTAACAGGGACACACACTTCACGCCGCTGGGGTCTACCAGGACGTCTTTTGATTAGACAAACAAGAAAGACCACTATAAAGGATGTACACTGAAGGATAAAATTAGGAGTGTGAGATCATAGTTTTATATTTATTTTATGTAGATAAAGCATAATTGTATCATACACTTCTATTCTTTTTAACGCTAGAAGACTAAGGACATTAAAAGGACTCTCAACTTTACAATTATTTAACAAAATTTCAAAGAGTGTATTTATTTCATTTTGGTATTTTCTATATTGTAGAATTATATGATTCAGATCACATCTAATATGACAGACATCACAGTATCCTGTCGGTAGGACATTAATTTTATTTAAATGAGCAGGATACTAGGCATGGTCAAAGTTCATAGGAATGATAGTTGTTATTTAGCGTCTTGAGACTATTATATCTTTATGCCAGTATTTATTTGGTATATCATTACTTATGAGTGAATATTTTGTCGATGTGTTTCTACAAAAGTGAAATCATCTTTCTTTCCATTTATGCTTTATTTTATGACATAAACTATTATATGTATCAGAAAGAGTAAATTTATTTTTAAGACAAATGCCATTTAAAATGCTATCTTTAGCCAAAATATCTACAATTTCATTACCTTCAAGTCCCGTATGAGCTTTTGTCCATATGAATGTGATATGTTTACTGCGGGATACAACTATTTCTCCCACATATTTCAAGGTTTTAGCCCTAGGTTTTTATCCTTAATATTATTATATAAACATTTATTTGTTGACATATGAAATATAAATTATGTCACTATCATAAACAAAATAGAAGATCTAATTTCCACGACCACTAGATCGGGTCTATGTCTTAAACCCCCTTATTGTTAGTCAATCTGACTGTAAAATTTTTTAGTTAATAATGCTCCAATAATAATGTGTTTGATTCAGCTTTATACCAAAGTAATGGTAATGAAGTAGTTTAATTCGACTTACCCTTTTTTCATTTTCGCCGCTTTGTACATACAATTTTTCTTTACCAACCTAAGAAACTGCATACATAACGTGATGTACTTTTTGCTTTAATGCCGTAATTACTATGTGACATTTAGTGTGCTAAAATAAAATGTAAAACTTCTTATACTTTTAATTACTACATTTAATTAGGTTCATTGAAAGTCTGAAAGTAAAAAACTGTGTCAAATAATTATGGCAAATTTTTAATTAAAATTCCAAGCAAAGTCGACTAATTCTCTATTTAAAATTCAGTTTTATTCAGTCCCCAAGTTTAAATATATTTATTTCTTATATTTAAAGCAGTGAATTCCTGAGCTGAATTTAATATTTGTATATTTCTCACTGGTTAACATTTGGAAGTGGAAGTAATAATCTGCCAAAATAATCAGTGATAAAATAGGTAAATATTAACTACAACGTAATGTTTCAAGCGTAGTGGACCCAAAGTAGGTATAACTATTTAAAATCTCATCTTTATGGTAATTAATTCCAGCACTTCATCCCTGACTAATTTAGAATCAGAAAAGAAGAAAATTGTACCATATTTTTCAATATAACTTCAATTTCTGTACACTTGTACCTACAATGCTCCAATATTTTAGTGGCTTCCTGGAAAAAAGTTTGTTCCATCTATTTAAAACACTTATATACAATCAGACTGACTTCTCTATGAAGAATTTTCACCAAGGAAATTTTCTTTTATTTCTATAAATGGAAAACAGCCATGGAGAACTAGTGAACAAAGTTCGTATTGACGTAATTCAAATTCAGGTTCCGGATAGAAGATGTATCACAGGTGCATTATCCTCGTGAGAAGAACCCAGCTTTTTTTACCTTCTTCTCCTGGGTGTAATGAGCTCCCGTAATTATGCACATAATATTTTCGGCAGACACCTGCAGATTGAACTTATATGAAGGTGGAGAGCCACAATAGTTCTATTCTTAAGTTTAATATCTGTCGAGAATATTTCAAATGTTCTCTCTAAACCTAGCTCAAGAAAAAGTTCGAAAGCATACTCGTACAATTTTGGAATGTCGTTCACGTTTATGGTGGGTACTGGTACAATCAAAACATTCACTTTATCAAAGTTTTTTAATGACATTTTTCCACACTGATATTTTCGGCAGGATCGTTTTACAATGACATAAGAATTACTCGAGATTTCTAGGTTTTAAGCTGGCATATATATTTTTTCTTTATCTTGATACTATCCGTCCGTTCTGTCATACAAAAAACTGAAGATTTGAAATTTTGCATGCAATTTATGAAAATTTAACTTGTGTTTGCAATACACATAATTTTATACTCAATATTAGAAGTAGGTCAAGGTTGGAGCAAAAAGGTCAGCCCTCACAATATACTTTTTCCAATTGAAATATCCTTGGATAAAATCATTTAATTTCTGTAATTTAAATCAGTTAGATCATATATTTCACAAAGAAAGATGGGACATTATTTAACCTATGGTAAGTAGGTGAACAGCTTTATCTTGTAATTTTAGAGAATTATTACTGTTTTGGAGAAAAAGTATTAAAACAATTTTTTACATTTATATTTAATAAGTAACTGATATGTTGAAGATTGTTCGAGATCTTGTTCTACGTTGGTACTTGGTACTCATTATTGCCATGTATATCTAACTACGGTAATAGCAGTTGATGTAGCAACGAAAACTTGATGTTTGTGTTCATGAAAACTTGCGTGTGTTATAGAAAGTAACTTTAGGCTCCAAAAAGGGTGAAAAAAGGCTACTATATATCAATATTATGAATAATAATCAAATAATATAAAGCTGGAATCAAAACTGAAAAAAAATTGATTATAACTAGTTGGTAGCAGAAATTAAATAGAACACACAGCAAATGTATTTACTTCATTTTATTACTATATTATGTTAAAATTAATTAAAGTTGGGATTAGCGGTGGCCGTCCCCATGTTCTCTGTCCCCATTCATTAGGTTATCTTCCATTCTGTCCACTTGATTATTCCAAAACTTTCTTCTTCGCCTGATCGATTTAGGTACATCCTGTATCCTGTGATGTACTCTAGTATCTTCGTTCCTGACTATATAGCTTAATGTTTTTCCTTCAATGGCTTTTATTGCTTTCGTTTCTAGTGTACATATTATTTGTATCATTTGTTTTACACACTTTCCCAGGAAGTTAAATATCTTGGGGCAATCTCAGACCTGGAATAAGCCTGTGAAAAAGATAACAAGAAAATTGGTAAACAACCTTTATGATTATTAGGAGATTGTGCGGAAAAACATGCGGTATCTCACCAACGATGGTACATTGGTTACACACCAGTGTGGTGAGATCTGTGTTTACATATGCAGTCTTGGTATGATGGACCAAGGTAATGCAAAGTACGCGGCAGAAAGTCGCCTGTTTGAGCATCACGGGGGCTATGAAACTGACCCCAACCTCAGCAATGGAGTGCATCGTAGACCTACCTTTCCTATATTTTGTGATTCAAAGAAAGCCAAGAATGGGCCCTGAGTTGGAAATGGACATAGACCACAAGATCACAGAGTACCTCTTCAATGTACCGTTCGAGGTTACTATAGAGGATCGAAGAGTAAGCAAACAAGCGAAACCGGAGCCACCTTCTGGGACACTAATCTGGTACACTGAGTCCAAAAACCAAAAAAAGGTACAGGAGCTGAAATATATCGATTACAACCAAGAATGGAAATCACTTTCCCTTAAGAAAATACCCTACAGTATTCCAGGCAGAAATATATGCAATTTTACAATGTGCAAATGAAATAAAAAAATAGAGCTTACAACGGAAGCAGATCTACATTCATTCCGACAGCCAAGCAGCCTTGAAAGCTCTGAAGAGTCAAAAAGCATTGTCTAGATTGGTATGGAAATGTAAGAATGAACTGTGGCAAGGGACAACTGAGTTATGTTAAAGTGCGTACCAGAACACGAAGGCATATAGCGAAATGAGAAAGCCGATGATCTGGCGAGAGCTCATCATCTCAATATATTTATCCAGAACCGGCTCTTAGGGTGCCATGATGTGCGGCACGAAAAGCTATAAAACAGTGAATCAAAAAAAGTTCAAAAAAAGCACAAAAATCACCGGACAGCCAGACAGAGATTGAATTATAATAAACTATTTATTGGGAAGCCTGACCCTAAATAAGCAAAGAAACTACTGCAAATGAGCAGGAACCAATTAAGGACAATCACAGGCAATGGCTGGACACATAGCCGTCTAAGTTTACCTGAATAAAATGAATATAACGGTGCAGTTTATGTAGTCAAGCCGAGGAAACGGTTAAGCACATCATATGCGATCGCGAGTCACTAGATCGAAAAAGACAACAAACCTTCCAGTCAGCAAATTTGTAACCGAAAGAAATACTAATTAATTCCTTAGCGGACTTATACGGATAATTTACGAAGGAGTGACGCCTTTCGGTAAACATGATCGTTTTGTTCGGAAGTAAGTCGGACGAAGCTACATGTCTAACGAAACGCGTCAGTATCTTTGTAAATTATAAGGTTTAAATCATAATATTGTAGAAGTTCGGTTAAAAAAAAATTATTTTGTCCACCTTTACTGGTTTGTAATGGATTTTCACCAAGTAGAAACCTTCATTGTAATCATTGTTGAAATTTGAATATTTCAGCTTGAATGGTAATCTGTTAATTTTGACAGTTCAGTAATCTTTTACGAGAAGGTTTTAAGCTCGGGGCAATTGAGAATAAACACTGGTGGCAATAATCCAAATTAAATGGTCCCTTGGCTCGACTATTTTATTTTTTCGAATCTTACTTTCACTTTTGAATATTAATAACAAAGTACTACATATTTTTAAATATTATTTAGCCAAGATAATTTTTTTATTACAAGCGTTAAATTCGCGAAACGAAGATTTCTAATATTTCCATCTACTCTTCGCCAACAACTCGGCATAAATGAAATCGCCGGAATTCAGAATAACCCACCCTTTGAATGGAAATGTGTACCCAGACGAAATGTTATTTCAAGCGGCTTATACAAAGTTGATGGACAAACGGCTCAGAAGTTCTATTGTTTTGCTTACCATGCATTTGGATACATATTATAATCGTTCACAATGAAATCACAGAAACTCATTTGTTTAAATATAATAAACCAGAAATCTCCAAAAATTGGCCATGGTTTGGTTTATGGAACACCCAAGTTTTTCCAATAATTAATGGATTTTACAAACACGTACGAAATCAGGGCAGCTATTGTCCTTACCAGTATAAACCCAATCATAATTTAGTTTTCGTGTCCTAAAAAAATTAGTCAATATTAAATTTAACTTCACAATTTTCAAAAATTTTAAAAAATAATTGTGATCCATTCCAGTAATTAAAACCCTTATTTCTAATTCTAGTTTTGTACCTATTATATCCAGCACAAATTTTAAAAATTTTACAAATTATCTGCAAATTGAGATATTTCGGATTATTCCAATTTATTGTTTAGATTCAGAAGAGTTAACAGAGTGGCTGTAAATCAAGGGTGAGCACAATAGGCCTACATTAACCGCAGTGCACTCGGCTTTAGGACGGACCCATGAAGGAAAAAAAATTCTGTATCTTCTTGTCAATTTTAAACAGAACACCCTATATATTATTTTATTTATTTATATACCTAAGTCTAACCCTTTTAGGCATATTTTAAAATTTATGACAATAATGACGTTTGCTGGCCTAAACATAACTTTCAATTTATCCTTTATCAAAGCCTTTATTATTTAATTAGGGTTAAAGCAAAAATCCATAAAAAGATACCTATTCTCAGTGATAAAAATATTCAAATTCTAGTTCTGGGATATTTAACTTCATATCCTGTAACATCGGTAAGACAAATGGCTCTACAAATAGGAATCTCAAAGAGCTCAATACATAGAATTCTGTTGAAACACGACTTCCACCGTTACTTAATATCTTTGGCTCAGCAGAGATACTGATTTATCGAAAAGTATGCAATTTTCCGACAACATAATTAGGATGTTGACTGTATTCAAATAAAAATATAGTTTGCCGCGAAATGGTCGTTTTCACAATATAAACCCTAAAAAGCACAATATTTTTCTTTATTTTTAAAGATTTTTATTTTTATTTAATTATAATTATTAAATCTCCTTTGTGTCACGTGATAACGAACACCAATTAAAGTGAATGATGTCACTCCACATTAAAGTCATCGCTGGCACTCCATCCTGATACGGTTATTCCTTTGAATCATTATTATTTTCAGTTCTATCACTTGAAGTAATCATGATCACTTCGACCTAATGACAAGTAAATGCATATTCAAAAGAATATAGTTATCTGTCGGTTTTTTTACTTTAACCATTTGATAATTACTCTAAAGGATAGAGCCAACGTCATCGTTGTCACGAACTTGACATAAAAATTTTTTGGTTTTGTCGCATTCGTGATCGCAGTCAAAGACTACGTTGCCTAGTTCATATTTTATAGTCATTTTCATTTAATTTCTTCGAAATTTGCTTACTTTTCCCCAAATAGTTCGAATTTGCCGAGAATTGATGATGTCATGGTGGCCAATTTTTTCGCAACAAACAGTAACTTCTGCTCTACTGAATTTAGAAGTATGAAGACCTCCATGAACGTAAATTTTCAAGAATTGTTATTTCCGCGACCGTTAATGAATACATAATAGTAATAATCGGGATTTATAAGCTCGAAGCTAAATAAAATGAGTTAGCTGAATGGAAGGTGTATAAATAACTTTTCAGGCATTTTACCTCTAGTACTTGTACACTGAGGCACCGCACAACACTTAAAAATTATTTAAAACTCATCTTATATCATAAAAATTACGAAAAAAAATTATATATCCTTGTCAGTTTACCAGTGTGGCGTTACATCGGTCATGGGAACAGTTTGCCTGCAGACGCCGAACAGTGAGCTTTGAAAATGCTGAATGAGATTTCACCGAAACGCCAGGTCCCTTACAGTCCTGAGAGGGACCCGAAAACTTTTGATTATATATATATATATATATATATATATGTGGGTGTTTTTTATAGAGGTATAGAACTTTTAAATGGAATAAAACCAAGATGAGTTTTTTAAATTGACATGAAATTTACTTTATTCGAAAGATAACCTTCTGGCATTATAATTTTAATATGACTTCTGGTATATGACCGCCACGGCTGGCTCGGACTTCCAATTTTCGGTGACTTTTTCCAACATTTGTGGCCGTATATCGGCAATAACGTGGCGAATGTTGTCCTCCAAGTGATCAATCGTTTCGGGCTTATTGGCGTAGACTAGCGACTTCACATATTCCCACAGAAAATAGTCTAGTGGCGTTAAGTCGCACGATCTTGGAGGTCAATTCACGGGTCCGAAACGTGAAACTATGCGGTTACCAAAAGTTTCCTTCAATAAATCAATTGTGGCACGAGCTGTGTGACATGTTGCGCCGTCTTGTTGAAACCACAGCTCCCACACATCATGGTTGTTCAATTGATGAACGAAAAAGTCAGTAATCATGGCTCTATAGCGGTCACCATTGACTGTAACATTCTGACCAGCATCGTTTTTAAAGAAGTACGGACCAATAATTCCACCAGCCTATAAAGCACACCAAACAGTCAGTTTTTCTGGATGTAACGGTGTCTGAACATACACTTGAGGATTATCATCATTCCAAATACGGCAGTTTTGTTTATTGACGTATCCATTCAAACAAAAGTGAGCTTTATCGCTAAACAAAATTCGCTTATGAAAATCGGGATCAACGGCAATCTTCTTTTGGGCCCATTCACCGAATCTACGCCTTGCTAGGTAATCGTGTGGCTTCAATTCTTGAACAAGTTGATTTCTGTAAGCACACAAACCAAGATCTTTCCGCAAAATCTTCCATCAAGTGAATGGACACATATCCAATTCCTGTGCACGATGGCGGATAGACTGATTCGGGTCTTACGCTACGCTCTACAGCAGCAATGACTTCTTCTGTACGCACTGTGCGACGTCTCTGTGGATGCGTATTATCATTTAGAGTAAACGTGGTGCGAAAACGTTCCATAATTAATCGAATTAATTGCTCTGATGGACGATTATGTTGACCGTAAAGTGGACGTAGTGCGCGATACGTATTTCGAACAGAACCATGATTTTCAAAATAAATTTGCACAATTTGGAAGCGTTGTTCAGGTGTCAGTCTATTCATGTTGAAATGCCAAACCAAACTAAACACAAATCACTTGACAGCTGACAAAATGGCCGCCAGTTAAAAAAGTGTTGCTAACTTAAAATTCTATACCTCTATAAATAAAAAACACCCTTTATATATATATATATATATATATATATATATATATATATATATATATATATATATATATATATCACCTATATTACAATCAAGTAGCTTCTATCCAAATTGAAAACAGTCGTACTCAAAACCTACCCATCAAACGTGGAGTAAGACAGGGTTGCATTCTGTCACCCTGTTTCTTTAATGTATACTCTGAAGAAATCTTTAGGGAGACTTTGGATGACAGACAAGAAGGAGTAAGACTAGGCGGAGAAGTAATCAACAATATTAGATTTGCTGGTGATACGGCCATTCTTGCGGAAAGCATCGAGGATCTCCAAACATTAGTAAACCTAGTCAATGAAGCGAGCTGTCGAAGAGGCCTTAAAATCAACATCTCAAAAACAAAGTGGATGGCCGTTGGAAAGGTTACTGTAGATGAATGTCAACTTTGGCTCGATGGGAAGAGGATAGAGCGTGTAAACCATTTCAAATACCTTGGCAGTTGGTTGAATGTAAATGGGGACTCAGATGAAGAGATAATAGCTAGGATAGAAATATCGCGGACTGCCTTTATGACATGGAAACCAGTTCTATGCAACAGGAACCTATCAATGCATATTCGTAAGAGGGTCCTGAAATGCTATGTATGGTCTATTCTATTATACGGTTGCGAGACATGGACACTAAAAACCACAACGCTAAACAAACTGGAAGCATTCGAATTGTGGTGCTACCGTCGAATCCTAAAGATATCATGGGTTTCGCACACTTTCAACGAGGATGTTCTCAGAATGATGGATACAGATCGACTGCTCTTGAACATTATAAAGAAGCGGAAAACAGAATACTTCTGTCACATAATTAGAGGATCTAAATACCAGCTACTTCGCCCTATAATACAAGGAAAAGTGGAAGGAAAAAGATGGATAGGCCGAAAGAAGCTTTCATGGCTGCGTAACATCAGGCAGTGGTGTGATTGCACGGTAGAAGAACTATTTCGCGCAGCAGCCGACAGAGAAAAATTTCAGGAAATTGTAAACATGATGACCACCAACGTCTGAATACAGGCATGGCACCTAAAGAAGAAGAAGATATATATATATATATATATATATATATATATATATATATATATATATATATATATATATATATGTTTATGCGGCTTTCACGAATTCTTCCGTGTGAGATGCAATAGCAGTGGATATATCCACATTATGCTGTTGTAGTGCTGAAATCACATTCAGTAAATGTACAACTATATGCAGCTCCGTATACGAATGAAGTAAAATGAGAACAGTAAATGCAAACTTCGTTCCAATCATATCCTTTCCGTGTTAGAGGTTGAACAGTTCGAACAAATTGCTAAGGAACACAATTTATCCTATTCCACCACCATCGAGATGATGGCCTACCTGTACCACCATACCGAGAATAAAGTCAAAACTTACCCTTCCCGCCACAGTGATATGGCAGAGGTACATGTTTCGTCTCTACTAGACTCATCAGGGTACCGACATGCACCTGGCTATGCAAAGGACAGATCGAAAGGCAGCATGCAAATACTGAACGCGGCTTCGCCGACCTCCCGCATAATGTGGATATCTCCACTGCTATTGCATCTCACACGGAGGAATTCTTGAAAGCCGCATAAACATGTATACGCCATCCGGCGGGAGGTCGGCGAAGCCGCGTTCAGTATTTGCATGCTTCCTTCCGATCTGTTCTTTGCACAGCCAGGTGCATGTCGGTACCCTAATGAGTCTAGTAGAGACGAAATATGTACCTCTACCATCTCACTGTGACGGGAAGGGTAAGTTTTGACTTTCTTCTCGGTATGGTGGTACAGGTAGGCTATCATCTCGATGGTGGTGGAATAGGATAAATTGTGTTCCTTAGCAATTTGTTCTAACTGTGCAACCTCTAACACGGAAAGGATATTATTGGAACGAAGTTTGTATTTACTGTTCGCATTTTACTTCATATATATATATATATATATATATATATATATATATATATATATATTTATATATATATATATATATATATATATATATATATATATATATATATATATATATATATATATATATATAATGAGTTGCTTTGGTAATTCCCAATACACTTTAATTTATATACCACACTCTTTCTATATTATAAAATATTGAAAATGATTATTTCACATTTAATCCAATTATATTTTGTCCGATAAGTGGTAATCAGTAAAACTTTCTTAGAAAATTGACCATTTCTGAGCATCGGACTAGGAATATGGCGCATAACATTTGTTGAACAATAAAAACCACCGATTGAACAAATATTAGTTAAACAAATGTGAAGAAATCAGCTTCATTATATTCCTGTTTTGCAGCAAATTGTCCTAGAATTTAATTGTAAAAGTAAGTATTGTTCATGCGTTAGAAAATTTAGCGTAAACGAGAATTACCGCAAATAAAAAAGTTGTCGGATACATCAGAAGGAAGCCACTTCCAAAGTTTTAGAAAAGTGGTAATTATGTTGAAATAAGGTCTACGTCCTGTGAACTATAGTAAGTGAAAGAATTAAAAATATATATTTTTATAATCAAACTGGTTGAAAATTTTGCACATTTTCGGAAAACAGGCGTTGTCTATAAGTTTTACTATTAATATTTTCACGATAATTTTGTTTTTTGAAGTAATTTTTTAAGCTTGTTACTCCAAAAACATTTGAGACAGTAGATTGAAGTTATTATGAATTTTTCAAAGACGGATTTAAATTAAAATTAAATTTAGTGATACTGTTAATATTATATAAGCGATAGTTTCAACTTTAATTAATAGTTACTAAAAATTAAAACGTTTTAAAGAAAAGAAGCTTACATATTTTACTGAATAGTAAGTCATGGTCCTTTCAAACCTCTGTTTTACTTTAAAATGCCTATTTGATTTTTCCAATTCGACGTAGTTAAAGTATTTCGAGAAAGCCGGCATTTGATCTACTAAAAAGGACTTTCTTGAGTCTCTTTTAGCCACGTTTCAATAAACATTAAATCCGGTCGATGGAACGCCTTTAGATGCACCAAATTTCCTTTCCTTTTACAACTTTATTTACATTTTTGTACCAAGTTTATGTGCCCAACAATAACGTTTTCGCATAAATGGATCGTAAATTTTATACATTATCATAAATCTGGAGCTATACACTTGCCTTCGGTGTGCGATTAAATTGTTTTGTTTTTAGTTTAGCCCATGTAAAACAAGGCCTTAGCGAAATTTATGGTTAACACAAATTTTAAAATGCATGAGATATTATATGAGTGATGGAAACTTTTCCATAAAACAGATGGGAACAAATAACCTTTTAATAAAAGAAATGACTTATAAATTTTTAAATACGGCCTACGCAAGCTGCCAAAAGTACCCTAATATTTTTTAAGAATTTATGAAGTGGGTTAGAGTTGTGGTAAAAAAATGACACATTGATAAAATGAGGTTATTTATGTTCAAAGTTAAAACAACTCTAGTTAAAATAAATTATAACCAGATTTAAGAAAAATTTAACGAAATTTGTCATGTTTAAAATTAAACCTGCCCACAAAGTTTCTGCCCATAAGAAATTAATAATAATCATAAAAAGTGAACTGTAAGAGCTAATTAATGATATATACGTTATAGCTAATTTGCCTTAAATTTTCAGGTTTTGTTATCGTTCATTTACCCGAGTCCCATCTTATTTCTCAATCTGAATCAAATGATGTAATAAAGCCGCAAACATTTGAAGAAAACACAAGCAGAACTTCTTGATTTGCGTATCCAGCTTTGGAACCTTTACGATAAACGAACAAAGATCAGTATTTTTAAGGTGCGTATAAATATGGTAAGCCGAGCGCATGACGCGCCCGCGACAAGGTTTCCTCGAACCTCCTTTGATCTTTAGCGGTTCAAATGAACCCTTGTGTTTTTGGCGGCCGATGTCAAAGGAGATTTTTAAAAACGTTTGGGCAGTGTAAATCGAAAAAGGGTAAAAATAAATAAAAATATATTAATATTTGTAGACCGAGATATTTACCAGTATTTGTAAATTTTGATAATTTGAAATAGGTGGCCTTTTCACACCAAGTGTGTTTTGCATCACAGATAACTAGAATTTGTTATCCAGTGAGTACCATATTAGATTTTTAAAAATACTTTGGGTAAATAATATGACCAGGCGTAAAGTTATTTCTTCTTTTTTTAAGTCGGATTTATTGGTGACGAAGAACAAATGACAGCCTTGTTTCGGTTGAAGTGGAGGACACCACGTACTCGAACTTTTTGGTTAATAAAAAGTAAGCGAAGTAGCTAAACCTGCTCTACCATGTCTGACAACGAAGAATAAACAGCTGATTTGTTATTTTATACAGTGGGATTTTACTCTTAAAAAGTTTATTAAATAGAAAACGAAAATCTCGGTGATAATAGCCAGTACCTTGAATAAAAAAATGTAAAAATTTAAAAATCTAACACATTTATAATTCCAACATATTAGCGGACAATACAGAAATTTTACCAAAATCTCTCCGTTAAATTTTGAATATTTGTTAAACAAAATAAAAACAGTCATTTCCAAAAGAGAAATATACTGTCAGCAAAACATTTCCACTTCACAGACAATCAAAATTTTCTTTTCGCTGGTCTCTGCAAAATTTTTGACTCAGTTTCATTTTACACATCCACTTCTTTTCTTTTATAACATTTTTGTCCATAACTCACAAATTTTGGAATTATTTGTAGGTCTCCTCTAAATTCAGCATATTTTCTTCGGACCACTTCATATTCACTTATGAACAACTTATAATCAATGCCATGCATTCAATAAATTTCATTTCATTGACAAAAAATAAAAAGTCTCGTGTCGTCAGAGTCGCTGCAAAGTAAATTTTCCGAAAAAGCGTGTCATAAACCCATCCCATTAGTTAAAAAAATTCTTTGAGCTTGCACCAAAAAATCGACAGAAAATGGATCAATGTGTGAATCGGTCAAGCTATTAGCAAACAATAGAACTATAAAAAAAATTGACTTCTTGTAACCCCAATGCATTTATTGCCTCATTTGAGACCTGCGCCCGAAGGCCATCGACATCAATATAAATGCGTAAAATTCAAAGGAGTCTCGCTATAAGTTGCAGCATACTCGTCACGTGCTCGGCTTCCCATATTTATACGCAGCTTTAGATGCGCCATAATGATCTAATACAATTTTTTAACATAGAAGAGATTTTTACATGATCCCTAAGTTTAGCGAGTAGTATTCATAGATTCTTCTAGAAAAAATTCAAAGTTTGTACTTATACATAGCGATAATAAAACACTGTATTCCTGTAGGCTACGCTATTTAGAAATATGCATAGAACTTAAAATTATTTCAATTAAACATCACCATTAATACAAAGAGATATGTTATTTTCCGCTCCCGAATTAGGAATAATGAATATCTTTCCGAAATAATTGAACATTGTAAGGTGTGACTTGTTAATCTAAAAAAAAATTATAAAATCACTGATGAAAAGTTGAAAGAGAATGGATAAAGAGAAAACGTTCAATGTTAAGGTTAATTTAAAAGACAAAGAAGCTTGAAAATCCGTAATACAGGTTTTCCACAACTTTTTAGTAAAGAAAAGTACAAAAAACTAGAAAGCGATAATAAATCCTATGATTAAAGCTTTGGCACTGTTGGGTGTAAAATAGTTCTAAAGATATACATTTTAAACTGATACGTAAATTTGTGTCTCTAAAATATGGAGAATGTAGACGAGGAACATGGAGACCGCTTCCATCAGGGGATAGCGGCATGCTTCAAGTAAACTACGATTACATATTGTTGTTGAACAGCAAGAAAAGAAACTGTAGATATCAGTTAAAAAGACTAAACAATTCATCCGTTTACGTTTAAATATTCTATTCCTTCATATTCAATTAAAACTAAAATCATTAACAAAATCCTATTCCACAACTAATTTGATACAAACCAAACCCTTATTTATGCATTATCAAAATAAGTACCACAAGCATAACATTTAATACCATTATGACCTGAAGAAAGTTCCTAACCTGCATTAGGTGGAGGACAAACCAAACAAGAACTAATTTAAATAATGAAAGACATTTAATCAATTCTGGATTAAAGTAGGCTAATGAAGAAAAAAACATAATAAAAAAATTAAAAACCGCACCAAAGAGGCGTTGCCTTTCTTATTACTTTTTCTGATCATCCTTGTTATCTGAAAAATAAAAGATTTTAAAACCATTTATAATTTAGTAGTTTCATATAAATGAATGTTCCGTATTTTGCAAGTTTTTTGTCGCTCCTTGATATTTTTTGAGTTTCTTGTGACTACTGTAAGGCTTGATTCTCACTATTGTGCTGCTTTCGATACGATCTGAGATCGATATATTTTTTTTAAACGAAAAAGAGTTTACGATATCGAAATCTTCGTGAAACCGATAGTGTGAATAGGTTCATTGTTTCACCTGTAAGAATATATTACCGGACCGAGAGCGAATCGGGATCGTATCGAAACCGGCACTATAGTGAGAATGAAGCCTAATGTGCTGAATTCAAATATAAGCTCGGTTTTACCTGCCCCCCCTAAATTTTTAGAGAAGAAAAGAATATAAAATATGAGAAACCTAAACCATAAACAATCTAGTGAATTTTCAGACATCACTTTTTTACAAAATATACTTTATCCTATATTGAAAAACTATAATTCAATCAAATAAATTATTTTGTTGTCTTTGTCGCTTGTGTTCGCAGGGATCGGTTTCACGTTTGAAGGACCAACAATATTCCGGTAACATGTGCGTTCCATTTTTCGCTATGCTCTATTTGAACAATTTACTGGTGAAATTTTTCACCGTATCCATTTGAAACTTCACCTAAACTGTCAGAATTACAAATTGGAATAAAGCAAACGCAACTTAAGTAAAACGTTGCAATCCAACGTCTTGTAATACTGGACAAAATTCTTCAACTAGATATTTTTAGTTTTCCAGTTTCTTAATACTTAAGAAGTAGATACATACATTTTTGAAGGCAGTTCATTCCCTTTTTTCTTTTCTTGATAGTATCGGTTCAAAATTTTCGTCTTTAAAAGTTCTATTATTTGCGGCTCAACGAACATTTGTTCTTGAGTCTTTGCCTCACTTATACACGAGAATTTCCGTCTCAAATAAAAAAAGCATTTCCTTCTCTTCTTCTTTTTCCTCTTTCTAACAAAGTTAACCATGCTAGTAGGCTATTGCCTGTTCACCTCCATCACATCTTTCCCGGAAGATGAGGTCCAGCATTCTCGCCATCGTTTTGGTGGTCTTCCCTGTGATATTTTTCCTACTGGGTTATTCATTTTTGCACTTTTAACGAGTCTACCGTCCTCCATTCTCCCTATATATTTGTTTCAGAATCTTCGCCTTTGTCTAACCCATCTTCCTATGTCCTGTATCCCACATCGTTGTCTGATATCTTCATTCCGTATTCCGTCGTGTAGAGTTTTGTCTTGTATATTTCTTAATGTTTTCATTTCGACTGTTCTCATCATTTGTAGAGTTCTGCCTGTATCTGGTCTTGTTTCTGCCGCATATATTATGATGGGTCTTAGAGCCGTTTTATATATCTTAGTTTTGCTTTCGGTATTAGGGTATTTGTTCTTCCACACAATTTCTTTAGGCATCCCGAAATTTTAGCCGCTTTCATCGCTTGCTCTCTTACTTCGTTAAAAAGTTTTCCATGGCTCGTTATTTCTGGTCCCAGATATTTGAAGTGATTTACCTGTTCGACAATTTTGGAGTCGATTTCCAATTTGCACCGTATTAATTCTTTGGATGTTACTAAGCATTTGGTCTTCTCGGTGTTGATGAGCATATTTAATTCTTTCGCTTTAGTGTTAAAAGAGTGCAGTAGTTTTTGGAGGTTATCTTCAGAGTCTGCAATAAAAACAGCATCGTCCGCATAGCAGACGGTATGGAAGAATGTGTTTCCCATTTTGTATCCAGCTGTTCTCGGGAGATTCTCTATTATTTTATCCATTATTAGATTAAATATGAAGAGGCTGAGCGAATCGCCCTGTCGAATTTCTGAGTTTACATATATGTCTTCCGTTGTTATATGTCCTACTCTGATTTTTGTTTTGCATTGGATGTTACTTCGTATATTAGGTTAATTAGCCTATGGCTTAGACCTTTTGTTCTCATAATTTCTAAGACGTCCTTTAAGCGTACTCTGTCAAAAGCCTTGGTCATATCGATGAAGCACACGTACGCAGGTTTATTGAATTCAAGGGATTTTTCAGTTATTTGTTTGACAATGAATATTGCGTCAATAGTGGATCTGTTCTTTCTGTAACCTTGTTGTTCTTCTCGTATATTTATGATTTTGATGATTTCTTCGAGTATAGTTTTTGTGAATGCTTTGAGAATACTATCAAGCAGTGTTATTCCTCGATAGTTTTCAGGGTACCTTTTCTGTCCTTTTTTAAAAATGGGTATTGTTACACTATTTTTCCAATCATTCGGTATTTCCTTCTCTATTTAAGGCTATAATAAATTTTTTTATAAGCCCTAATTTTATGGTTCATTAAGTACGTTTTCTAGAACGGGCACAATGTTTTCACGTAACGGCCATTTTTTAACGACATAATGTTGGTTTCTGACCTGCTGTCCCATTCGCATAAAAAACAACACTTTTTGGCGTAGACCCGTAAGTGATGCAATAACTTTTAGATTGGCAGATATATTCCGTATATGATCTTTTTATTTTATGCTTTAATGTAATATATGCATGTTCTCGTACTTTTCTTTCATATTTACAGAATCTCCTACGATAACAGATGGTTATTCATTTTCATTAAACAGTAAAACTGCCTTTAGACTTGTCTTTTAATAGTTAATAAACAGTCACTATACGGTAGCTTCATAGGAAAGGCCAAGTTCATTGATTAAACCCGAAATATCATGGCAGTAAACTAAGTTATTTGCCATTGAGAAAAATACTGCCAAGATAGATTACCTTTTCCGAAACGTGGAAATTTGCACTCCTATTTGTGAGAGATTCTACTACTGTAAACGAGATCCAAAAAGCTGTGATTTTATTTTGAGAAGATCCAAACCACGAATAAGATCGTTGAACTCTTCTTTAGATATAAAATGGGGCTGTTTGCTGCTACTTTATTCGTAATCGTCTTTCTCTTGAAAACTTGAACCAGCTTTTCATTCAAATACATCTGATTCATCCGACTCCAAGTATAATTCGTATTTTTTTGTCTTAGAGCCGTTTTACACACACAAGAATTATTCCGAAAATTATAACAAAAATTTTCAACAAACATTTGCCGAAAATTCTTTGGAGATAATTTTTACAATAAAATACCACTCTGTTTGATACTTACAAGAAATCTGAATATAATTTTGGTGGTAATTTTGTCGGTGCTCATGCGCATTTTCATAACATGTGACGTTCAAGCAGTTAAATAATCTGGGAATAATCTTAAAATGTCATAAATGTGAAAGTTTCCAAACATATATAATCAAAAAACTACAAAATAAGGGATATTTTGTGCAAGAAACAAAGAGTAAACATTGAGATTAAGTTGATTACCAAACGCGGGTTGTCAATTCACATATTTTATTCTGCGTGGATTTTCGCGCACTTTCTGCATTTTAGTCATAAAAATATAGAACACGTTCTATATTTTTATGCCGAAAATTTTCACCAAAATTTTGACAATAATTCTTTGATGTGTAAAACAGCAAATTAGTTTTATGAAAATTTTCAACATAAATATCAGATAAATTTTGGCCATAATTCTTGTGTGTGTAAAACGGCTCTTAAAGACAGGTATGCTAGAAACGTCATGAGGTACAGGTCTCATAGCTGAGGGGGTATAGGATATTTAATTTTATGTTTGCTTTTATTAGAAAACCTCATGCTTTTTGTTAAGCAAAAGTAGCAATTGTCAACAGGGTTTCGAGATTCCTGCCAAATCATTCACACTTCAAACTTAATAGACTCTGTAAGTATCCAGTAGCTATCCTATTAAGGTTCTTGAGCAAGTGTGGCAGCAAATTTTTGGGAGCCTAATTTTTTTCTGGATCGCCAACTTTGTACTTTTCGTGGCTTTTCTTACAAGTAGGCTCAAAGTCTTTCATTGGGCTTTCAGTGTTACTACACCACATATATCGTTCGATTTGTTTACATTGGATCGTAGCGACATCGTTTGCATACGGAAAACATAATAACACTACTATAATGCTATCACTATTTGGTGGTTTTTCGAACTTCGGTCGTATATCCATGACTGATCCTCCGACAACCGGCCGGCTGCTCATAAACCCGTTTCGTACATCTGGTATTTTCTAGAAACATCGAGTATCGAGAGTACGAAAAGCGACGACATAATACCTTTATACAGGGGCTATTCGATAAGTAGCTGACTCTTCGAAGACTAAGGGGTGTGATGAAATTTGGAATTACATGGGGTTTAATGGGTATCTCCGTTATTTTAAGCCTTAGGGGGTTGAGACTTCGTAGATGGAGGGTCATTCTCAAACGCCCTCCATAGAATTTGTAAGAAAAAAAAATTTAGAAATGGTCTATAACTCACCAGCGACAAATTTGTTATAAAAAAATATTCGTTAGGAGGAGAAGAGAAGACACCTAAAAAAATTTAAAAAAACAAGTATCTATATTTACGTGTTATGGTGTAAATGTAACCACCGAGAGTGGCCCAGCGCTTCTCTGTTTGAAGGAATAAACCTGGGACAGTCAGCTGGTTTTTGACAATTCAAAACTAAATAATTAGTCTAATAAAATGAGAAATTTTAATTTAATCAGTGTTTTGGCTATACTACTAACTATACAAAAGCGATTTAATATAAATGGCAACTATAGATATAATAATGATAGTATTAAGTGCACTCTACCAGCGTAAATAGGCCTGTTTACCTGAGTTAACAAATGTGCCTCTTTTACATATGTGAAAGATTTGATTAATTGTACCATATGAGGAAACACAATAGATCTTAATAAGGTAAGTACACTGATTATTCATTAATTTTATATTCAAAATGAAAAGAAACATACAACGGCTTTAAATTTTACAGGTGATGCCGAAGGCATTAAAGTCTATGATACCCTGAAAACGACACAGACACATAAAACCTGATTAACGGCGGCTTCTTGATGTGCTGATGTTGAGGCTCTGGATCACTTGGTGTGGTGGTATGTAGCATGCAAGGCAGATGCTGTAGAGACATCCGCAAGGAGGCCCCGATGGTCTGGTATGTACAGCAGCCAAGGCAGGTACCGTTGAGAAGTCAGCCAGAGGGCAATGAAAGGAAAAAGAAAAAGGGAAAAAAAGGGCGTAAAACAGAAGATGGACTTAGAAAGAACTCAACCTTTTATGTTACGAGTGAGGTAGGCTACTCATTCCTTTTCTTCTTAAACATACCCACAATTATTAACACTTGAGAATTAAAACAAAAACTAAAACAAAGACTTACCAGTGATGTTATGTGGCCTTTTCGTGGTGGAACAGAAAAAATAGCAAAATTTGATGTCGGGTTTGTCTCCCGAACGGACCAAACCAAATCAGCACTCAGCTTCTAACAACACAGTTACTATAAATTTGGTCAGGGACCCAAAACTTTCAATTCAAAACTAGCAAAATTGCCAAGTGACCTTTCTGATGCAACTCTGCAAGGAAAAGTGTCCTTATCACTCCAAGATTTTTTTCATGTCCCCCACGGAAACGGCGGGAAAAGATACAGGAATCTGTATATTGACTGACAACTGACAAGCTTCAAAACAATAAAAAATAAAAATATGAAATTTTAAAATTATGACAAGAAATTTTATTAGCAATTAACTAAGACAATTGTGGTACATTCAAAAATTTATAGCAATAAACAGGCTTTGTTGAAGTGAAACTGAACAAGAAAAGTCAAGTAGTTTCTAACCTTAAATTTTATTTATATTTGACACTAAGGTAGTTTTTCCATTTTTAGCTTAATAGAATCTCTTATAGTTATAACTGACACAATGGGAAAATTAACGTGCCTAGAAGACATAGAAGATCTAACAGGATCCAGAGAGCTTCCACTCAGAAATCTGTCGATCCTGCAGCCAAATGATTATCTGCTCACTCCAGGTTTCTCGATGAAGGTAACAATAACCGCAAAAGACAATTTAAATTAAGAATTTCTAACTAAATATTCTATACCGAGCCACTCTGTACAACACTAATACCTTTCTATATTTTAGGTACAAAGGAGAGAAGCCTTAGGAACTCAACAAAATAACAACAAGGACTATCGAACAATTACTGTGGATTATAATACCATAATTGTGAACCTAGTTCTAATAAACAAGATATACTGCCAACGTTTTCTTTCATTTGCAAACATGTTCCCAAACCAAAAAAACAAAACACATAAATGATGAAGGAGGTAAGCGTAAAAATTACTAAATTAGATAGGAAATTAGACAGGAAAATTAAAACCGTAACAAATTGCTAGATTATGCACAATTTCTCTAAACTTAGAGAAAGCGTAGAATTAGCAAAGTCGCACCGTGGTTTGCTATAACAACTTATATATCACATAGGTGCATCCTTATGCCTGTTTTGCAATCAAACAAAACATGTTGATTTTTTGTAAGTTCTGCTGTGTGACAAACAATTTGCAGGTCAGTGTAAAGGTTACAATGGTAGATATTATCGAAAAAACACATTAATTTGACGGGGAGGATTTTCATGCAGAATAGTGTAATTTGATTTCCAATTTTAACATTTATTGACGTAAAAAAATGTTTTGTATAGTAAAATTTTTACCATTTCTGGTAATTCTCTGATATTTTCAGGTTTCTGTACAAAAACTCTGGGTCTAAGGTGATCCGATAAATACGTTGAAGAAATATTTGATTTGCTAAATTTTAAGACTATTTTTATGATTTTTATTTCCCATGTAGAATTTGAAACCATTCCTAGTTTTCTTTTTTCAAATGAAAAAATATATTTTACGATACCTCTTTGAAAAGGTCGTAAAAAGCAGAATCTAAGGCACTAAGGTACTTTTTCGATTCTCACAATTAAAACTCTGAAATTAAGTTATTTTATTTTAAGAAATGAAGAAAGCGTTTGCCATTTTTTCTTGTCAGAATGTAAAGTAAAATTTCGAACCATTTCTGGAGTATCTTTTGTATTATTCTTGAGCAAAAATCCTTGACATTTTTAGATTCTTTACAAAAATTCTGGTTTTAAGGTGTCCCCATAAAAAGACGTCGAAGAGATTCAGATTTGGTAATCTTGCTTTTCATTCAATAATACCCCTTCAACTGATCCAGCGATTGGAAAAACCACGTTAAGCCACATATTTTGAGCTGATGGTGCACCAACTTGTTCAAATAATATCCTATTGGCATTCAACTTTGGTTGCATGTCACTTGGTTATAAGTCAGTAAAAGCGGGGACAAGATTTTTCTGTAGACAACTGAAATACAAATGCGTATTGAGATTGTGCTCAAACATTATTATTTCTGCTCAACCGTTTACTTTTTGTGGTCATTGGGTATGAGTCTCTCTCATCTGACTGGCACAGGACAGTTTTATCGTGACCATTTAAGGAAAGTACTCATTTAAAAGACATCATGCAAATTCATCACTTACTCACAATATTTAAGACGGCGGTGTGGATCATATTCTATAAACTCTTGAAAATTGAGAATTTTATATATATGCATTTTAACAGATTTAATAACTTTTAATGCGATTGTATGGCTGATTTTATCAACTAGTTCCAATGGCCTAGCTGAGTAATCTATCTAGTTTGGTATCCTCATCCAGAGTAGATTTTCTCTCTCTCTCTCTCTTGGCACAAATCTGAAATGATCCTGTCCACAATATCATATTTGGATCTTAAAAATAGTACCTTGTTAAATTTGCAGTTAATTTAGAATTTTTTTTTTAAGTAAATAAGCAACCTTCGCATTGGTTTAAGATCTATCACCGTAACCGATCATAGTTTTACAAGATTACATGAAACCAATTTTTTGCTAGTATTTTTTATTGGTTTTTAGCGTAAATAGTTTTTATTAAAATTATTGTATATCTATTGTCTTAACGCTGTCATTTATTGTCTTGGTATAAATCGTATATATATATATATATATATATATATATATATATATATATATATATATATATTTGTAAATACACGCTTAATTTACGACAAAATATTAAATTTCAGATTTAATATTGTCCCAAAACTCCCTAAATAAAATAATATAAAAAATACGGCATACAGTGCTAAAACTACAATTGTTCGATTGCGGGGAAACCCAGAAAATAATGGGCGTTTTGGCTCGGTGTTTCCCCTAATTCAAAGTGCAACGTCACCACTGCTATAAAAGCGAAAAGACAGCGGCGTAATTAAAGACATTACGGGTTGCTCTCTTAGAGTCAACATGTCCTTTTTCCGATTGAGTTTAGCACTCGGGGGTCACGAAATTGTTCCCTTATTAGGACAAATTGTGGTTCTTAAAGTTTGTTGTCTTGGACAACATAAATCCTTCTGACAGTAAAGAACGTGCACGTGTCTTACATTACTAAAATAGAAATTAAAATGACCGTGGGTAAAAAGACGAGGTCACTGGCGCGTACGAGTTACTGAACCGACGCGTCCTGACGTTTAAACATTATTATCAGAACGTGACAAAGTGGAGAAAACCTGATATTGACTTTGCGACTAATAGTCAACTTCGTGTTGACTATAAAGTTATGAATACCGATCTTGACAAATCCCGAATGTGACAGTGGAGACAAAATAATCCCGAACTTGACTTGCGGAAAACAGTACTGATTAAACAATACAAAAAAAAACAGCGCATAAAAGTTAACTAAAAGTCAAGGATAACCTTTTCGTCAATAACTCATTCCTTAGAAGTGTTCTTTTGATAAAATAAAATTTAATTAATTTTCGTTAACTCTTGAGCTTCACTCATTCCTTTTTTATCGCGGTGAGCTAGAAGAAAGGTGAGGCAGATAGAGTTTTCATTCTAGTCGGGAGGTTTGGCGGGACTTCACCAATAACCCCTGATTTGTGTTAAAACTTAGGTTTTACACAAATAATTGATAATTCGAAAATTCTTAAATTAAGTTAATCCCGATGGAAACGAACTTCCAGGTTTTCGGAAGGATAAAAATTAACCTAAACAACCCGGTAAATAGGTCCGTTTTCTCGGAGATGGGTACAAAAATACCGAATGATGATGAGATGCAGTGACGTTAAAATCAAAAACTAGTTTAAAATCGCGAAAGATAGTTGAAAGAGATCCTTGTAGAAAACTAACAAAAAATTCGGTGAATTCAAAATTAAATTAAACTTAAAATAAAAAACACTCATATATATATATATATATATATATATATATATATATATATATATATATATATATATATATATATATATATATATATATAATGCTATTCACAATGCACAGTTGATCAAATAAGTTACTTTAAAAATTTATGAGCTATTTCCTTTAACAAAGTTTTAGTATAGATCCTCATCCAGAAGTCGACAGAAAAGTTTACATCATTCAAATTATTCCGAACTTCGTGCATCTTAAAACTCGTACTATAAAATTTTCTGCCTAGTTTTGCGTGACTAAAAATAATGAAAATAAATTTCAAGTAAAAAGAAGTAGGATAGGCGTAATTTAATGTTAAAAGAGAAGGCATTCTAAGTAAGGGAGAGCATTTCTCTAAAACGGAACTAGAAAAAATTAGTGCATTCATTTTGCATATAAATTAATATTAATACACAAATAGTAAAGAAAAAACAAGGCATTATTAATACATAATTTGTAGTTGTACTGAGTGTCGATATAATTTTTTAAGGCTAATTTATATGCACACTCTGACTGTTCAGATATTTTGGAATTTATTCAAGTATAAGTATTCAGGTTTCTTTGAATTCCAAGAATAAAAAATACCAAAGTGAGAACTATGATAAAATATCCTTTTATCAAAGGCTTATCTCCTACATAAACTATTATTATGTAGAAGAGTATTATTTTATAATTTTTTTATTCATTATTCATTCGACTGGTTAGTTTTAAATTATATTCTGGCACCTTGAAGTTTTTGGGCTATCTTAGATTCTACAAAGGGCTTAGGGAATATGTATATATATATATATATATATATATATATATATATATATATATAAATAAATTTTTATAGTCTAAAAAAACGTGGACCCAGTGGACAAAGAAAACACTTTTTTATTTCGTCAATGCTTACTAACTATTGTTACGTGAAACATTGTATGAAAATTGACGTACAGCGATAGAAAGTTTTGAAAAGGTGATAGAGAATATCATTTCGAATAATTTATGTCATATATTCCTTAGTACAAAAATGAACGGTTGTCGAGTTACAGCACATTTTATAATTTTTCGGTTTTCTGGTAATTGGTGATTTATAATTTAATTTTTGTGATACTGGTTTAATTTTTCAGTTTGAAATTTTTTTTTCTTATTTTTTGGTTCATAAACTATAATAACAAGAGGACTAAAATTAAAATAACATACAGAAAACTGTGCACTCAAAAATTTTATTCATCTACGAAAATTTAAGTTTCATTTTTGGATTTGAGTGATGTTTTTTTCTAACAGTGAGAAAAATAAATGCATTCAATTTATTTTGAAAATAACTTTTGTTGAATTACCTTTACAATGGTGTAAAACCCGTATCATTAAAATATTACATACGTTAAATTCAGGGAAGATATCCATATTAACCAATTTAACAATTTTCTATATTTATTTTTACTTTTCTAAAATTACCAAAATTACATTAAATATTATTTTACATGTTATGTTCGAAATGTGAGCCAGTATTTCTAATACATTTTCGGGCCCTTTTCCTCACATGGGTCTCATTTTTCCTTAAGTGTGACACCTGCTTCATTAATTCTTTCAATTAGTTGATTACGGTCTATTATTTCAACTTTATAGACAAGTTCTTTCATACGTCCCCAGATGTAAAAATCTATGAGCATCAAGTCTGGGAACCTCGCAAGCCACAATATGGGATCTTTGCTTCCAATTCAACGATTAGGGAATGTTTCATTTAAAAAATCTCTTACGTCAAACCGATAATGTGCTGGACATCCGTCGTTCTGGAAAATTATTCTGTCTATTACGTTCAATGGTATTTCAAAAACTCTAAGTAATTGTCTCCGTTTAAATGTTCAGGAAGGAAATATGGTCCAATGAAAGTTCCTCCAATTACCCCTCCCCATACATTTACATCGAATTTCTGTTGGAAGAATATTTCTTTTTTCATTTGCGGATTCTTATCAGCCCAATAATGCAGATTGTGGAAGTTGGTGATTCCCTCCCGAGAAAATTTCGATTCATCGGACCATAAAATACTTTTTATGAAAATTTCATCTTCCATATCAGCTTTAACAAATAACGGTAGAAGAGAATTCTCCATGCTGGATCACCTTCTTCAAGGCCTTGAACCGGGGTGTAATGGAATTAATATTTTCCTTCAACTTTCGTAACGTTTCTCACTTTCCAAGTAGACAAATTAAGCTGATTAGCTACCTTTTTAATGGTTGAATCTGCATCAAATGAATCCAAAATTTGTTGTTCTACTTCGACAGCATGTCTGTTTGCATTCAATCTTTCTTTGAAATGAAGAAGATTACCGGTTTCACAAATACGGCGATATGTGTTAATGAAAACTTGTACATTGGAAACTCTTCTTCCAGGAAATCGATCTCGGTATAGTCTTTGATCTGCAGCTGCATTGCCGTCTGCTCTACCATACATGAAAATTATATCAGCGTTTTCTAAATTGACAAAAGTAGCCATCGTTTTGTCAACAAGGCAATTTTAAATTTAGCAAGTGAACACTGAACTGGTGTAAAACACAACTGCAAAATGTGTGCGACCAGCACTAAAGCCGATATCATCTGTATGGTTGGCTAAAAAAACTGGTTGGTTATGTATTGATGTTTTTATTTTGTTTATGTTTATTTTACAAATAACTGGTCTGGTGAACAGAAACACAAAAATTCATATTTTCATCCAATGCAATACATTAGATATTTTATATTTTAATCAAATTAAGAAAAAGTGAATAGAGAAAATTATTAATTTCGTTAATATGAATATCTTCCCTGAACTTAATGTATGTAATATTTTATTGATACGGCTTTCGATAAACCACTCTAAAGGTAATTCAACAAAGTTATTTTTAAAATAAATTGAATGCATTTATCTTTCTCACTATTAGAAAAAAACATCATCAAAATCTGACATGAAACTTGAATTTTCGTAGATGAATAAAATTTTTGAATGCACAGTTTTCTGTGTGTTATTTTAATTTTAGTCCTCTTGTTGTTATTATAGTGTATGAACCAAGTAATAAGAAAAAAATATATTTCAAACCGAAAAATTATACCAGTATCATAAAAATTAAATTTTCAATCACCAATTACCAGAAAACCGAAAAATTATAAAATGTGCTGTAACTCGACAACCGTGCAATTTTGTACGGCATATATGGCATAAATTATTCAAAAGGACATTCTCTATCACCTCATCCAAACTTTCTATAGATGTACTAAACACCCAAAATTTGTTGAAATATATATATATATATATATATATATATATATATATATATATATATATATATATATATATATTGTTGTGTTATAGGAAGCTACGTTACCGGCTTTACGCCCCCTGGCTTCCGGCTCCTCATTTAGCGTCCGTGCCTGAGGAAGCAGCTTTCCTATACACTTGAAAAATTTTGGAGTGTTTCGTCCCGGTGCCAGTCGTAGGGCTCATCAGTGGGATTCCGACTGACACCTTCCCAGACACTCGCTTGCCGTACTAATCTATTGTTGGATCTTATATTTGAAGTGAAATGTCCTCGGAGAAAGGCGGTGAGAAACGTCTTTCTACGACACCTCCCTCTTTAGACATCTCACTTGACGTATTATTTAGAATCTGTATTCTTGTTTCTGAATATACGACAAGTCGAGATGTAACTGAAGAACAGCGGGGCCTAACACCCCGTCGTGGATCCAGCATTAGCACAATGCTCAGTGCAGACCCCTGCCTGCAACGGCCCAAACAACACCAGGGATGCCATGTTGTGTTATAGGAAGCTACGTTACCTGCTTTACGCCCCCTGGCTTCCGGCTCCTCATTTAGCGCCCGTGCCTAAGGAAGCAGCTTTCCTATACACTTGAAAAAATTTGGAGTATTTCGTCCCGGTGGCAGTCGTAGGACTCATCAGTGGGATTCCGACTGACACTTTCCCAGACACTCGCTTGCCGTACTAATATACATATAGTTGGATCTTATATTTGAAGTGAAATGTCCTCGGAGAAAGGCGGTGAGAAACGTCTTTCTACGACAATATATATACAGGGTGATTCAAAAATCGATCAGGAAACTTAAGGGGGTGATTCTACTTGACAAAATAAGGGTAGAGCTTCATATAATTTTTTTTCAAAATGTCATTCGTTTTCGAGTTAAAAGCCGTCCAAGTTCAAGTTTTTATTTTTTGTTTTTTGAATTACTCGCTTACAGGAAAACCGATTTGACTAATATTTGAAAGATAGGCTAAGTCTTCTGCGCTTCATCATTTTAGTAACAATTCACATTGATTGTTTGCCGCTAGAGGGCACTTTACCTACATTGAAAATTGTTTTTTTGTCATAATTTTTTAGTGTTGACAGCTATAGTAGTTTTTGGCATAATTTCTGAAAGACTGATGCCAGGCCTTTAAAAAAGGTGCTCTTTATTTACATCGCTAAACCCAACGGTTTAGACGTAAATCACCCTTAAAAATACAGTGGTAAATTTACTTTTCTCATTTCATTACCACCAGCTACCAGGTAAATAGCTATCAAAGTATACTAGAGCTGTCAGTTTAACATCAAATAAATTCGCTTTTTAAACTATTTAATTTATAATCTTAAAATAAGTAATAATGGCTAATCACCAATATTCAAATATCGAATATTGTGATATCTATTTTTGTTATGGAAAAGCAAATGGTAATGCAGAGTTGGCAAGAAGATATTATATGGAGAGTTATCCGGAAAGAAATATCCCTCATGCTCAAACATTTTCCAGTGTGCACAGGAGGCTTGCGGAATGTGGTTCCTTTAAAAGTTATAATGGAAATAGGGGAAGACCTAGAACTGCTAGAAACGTGCAACAAGAAGAAAGAGTGCTTGAAATTATTGAAGATAATCCAGGTATTAGTACTAGAAAAATTGGGAATGAAGTGCGGCTCTGTCAGGCTAGTTCATGGAGGATACTAAGAGAAGAACAACTCTACCCGTTTCATTCAAAAAAGGTGCAGGCTCTTTATGACGATGATCGGCCGAGACGGTTGGAAATGTGCAATCAGATCCTAGCTAAGTATGAACACGATAATCGATTAATTGGCGTCATATTATTCACTGACGAAGCTGGTTTCACTCGTGATGGCATAACAAATCTACACAACACCCACACATATGCTTACGAGAACCCAAACAATGTGGTAGAAATGAAACATCAGCGTAGATTTTCACTAAATGTGTGGGCAGGGATAATAGGAGATTACCTTATTCGTCCTCATTTCTTTGATGGCCCATTAACTGGTGACGTATACTTAGATTTTATCCAAAATCGTCTCCCATTGTATCTGGAAGATGTGCCATTGGAAGTAAGGGCCAACATGTGGATCCTCCAAGACGGAGCTCCGCCCCACTTTAGTATACGTGTCCGACAGTATTTGAATGCAACGTATCCTGAGCAATGGATAGGACGAAGTGGACCATTGGCATGGGCAGCGAGGTCACCAGACCTTAATCCTATGGATTTTTTCTTTTGGGGTCATTTGAAACAATTGGTGTACGATATTCCAGTAATCAACGTCGAGGATCTTCGCTTCAGGATAATCGAAAAGTGCCAAATTATTAAAGAAACACCAGGAATTTTTCATCGAGTTAGGCGACATTTTTTGAAGAGTGTTAGGAAATGTATGGAAGAAAATGGGGGACATTTTGAGAATCTTTTTTAGTTTGTTTAGTACTGTTTCATTAATTTTTATCAATTAAATGTATATCGCAATAATCCATAATATGAATATTTACTGATTAGCCATTATTAGTTATTTTAAGATTATAAATTAAATAGTTTAAAAAGCGAATTTATTTGATGTTAAACTGACAGCTCTAGTATACTTTGATAGCTATTTACCTGGTAGCTGGTGGTAATGAAATGAGAAAAGTAAATTTACCACTTAATTTTTAAGGGTGATTTACGTCTAAACCGTTGGATTTAGCGATGTAAATAAGCACCTTTTTTAAAGGCCTGGCATCAGTCTTTCAGAAATTATGCCAAAAACTACTGTAGCTGTCAACATTAAAAAATTATGACAAAAAAACAATTTTCAATGTAGGTAAAGTGCCCTCTAGCGGCAAACAATCAATGTGAATTGTTACTAAAATGATGAAGCGCAGAAGACTTAGCCTATCTTTCAAATATTAGTCAAATCGGTTTTCCTGTAAGCGAGTAATTCAAAAAACAAAAAATAAAAACTTGAACTTGGACGGCTTGTAACTCGAAAACGAATGACATTTTGAAAAAAAATTATATGAAGCTCTACCCTTATTTTGTCAAGTAGAATCACCCCCTTAAGTTTCGTGATCGATTTTTGAAACACCCTGTATATATATATATATATATATATATATATATATATATATATATATATATATATATATATATATGAAACCAACTAATAAAACCGTATAGGGGTATGCGCGATTTTTTTTAGATATAGAGATCAAAAACATTACTTCAGATTTCAAGTCACTACTAGTAGTGGTTAAAAAAATTTCCCATTGTCAATGTACCGCTATCTGCAAACTTCAATTATTCTCGTCTGTGCAGCGAAGGCAAATACATCTAACCACAAGAAAAATGAATGCTTTAAGAAACTTACATTGAATTAAATAAAAAGTTCTATTCAAGCAGCTCCATCTCCCAGAATTCCACGTAATCTGAATACATAAATCTACCAACGAGCTCGAAAAAGTTTGACTTCGGTTTGCAGGTAGCGATCTACTCCAAAAGGAAGAGGTGTCCACCTTTTCTGGTAGTTTCTTGCTATCTGAAGTAGTGCTTTTGATTGTTATCGAGAATAAATCACACGTGTCCTTAAAATGTAAAGCTTTTTCAGTTGATTTACATATGTATTTATATATACCAGCTGCTATATAACTTTTAGTATTGATGATAGGTGGAGGTGTTTTGCGTCGACTGTTTCAGCTGTACTTCACAGTGACTCTTTTCTTCTATTTCATGTATATCGTCCTTATTGCATAGGTAACTATTTGCCAAAGTTTCTTTGCTGGAGGTTCCTTGATGAGTATATGGTAATTGAGTTTTAATTAAACATTTATCGAAAGGAATTATAACCTTAAACGGACTCTGATGTAGTACTGTTATTGAATATAGATTATAATATTCAAAATTATCTTAATAAATATGAAATCTTGTCAGAGTTTATACAAATCTAAATAGATTTCATGGAATTCCGGGAAATGACGGCGTTCATATGAAAATCTAAATCTAGTTCAATACAAAATACTTAAAGATTTATTTTCATTGTGGTTAAGTATACCTAGTTGCCTATCCTATACTTATAAGAACCGCCAATGGGAGAGGTTCCAAATTTATTTCGGTGATTTCTGGCAGTTTAAATTTGTGCTTTTGATTTCTAACTAGAAATATATCAGTTCCAAGTATATTTCTTCACAGTTCACTATTACTTTTGGTAACGTTGATATTCGTTCGTGATCTTCGTCACATGTTTTTGTCATTTGGACAAAAGCATGTCTTTGACCACATCAAAATAGACTGATCAAAAGTTATTATGGTGTCTTATGTTCTAAATTTGACCAGTTTGTGGTCAAGTGCACGAAGAGAAGATCTATTTCATATGGTTTGTAAATAAGATTTTATTTAGATTGTCTAATCGATGTTACTTTTAATACATCTACTTATGTATTTTTTAGCAGCAATGATATTTTCGGATAGTGTTTCTCATACGAACTTAATTAATCGTATTAGATTTATCCTATCCTTATTTGGTTTTCTATCTGAGCGCACAATTTATGACTAATAGGGTAATTTTCATCATTTTCTCCAAATCTTCCAAGTGTCGACGTTGAAACATATTATTTATTAGAAATTTAAATTTTAAATAATTTCCAGGTTAATTTAATAAACAGCTTCTAATTTCCGGCAATATTCTGGGCGATCAGGTGACTCAATATTCAAAATATGTATCTATATCAATCATACAACTACGCAAAATTGGAACTCGACACCTCCATAGGTTGAGTAATAATCTTCTTGACATTTTGTCCAAAAATTATTCTTTGTATTTTGTCTTCCATTAGGTAGGTAAAATATATCTAAAAATTGACGTGAGATGTAAAGTATAAGTAAACAAAAAAGTTATCTTTTATCGATATCAAATTTAAAAAATAGGCGTAGTTAAAATTGCAATTTAAACCGGTCAGTGGGTAATTTACGACTGTTATGGAATAGCATGCATTTTTGCTTAAATTGAAAACTCAAGTTTCATTGCCTATGTTGCAGTTTATCGATGATTTCTTTTCATAAAACCTATTGGTTACACGGTGTACTGTTTATAGTTTCTATATAACAGGATATAATGCTATTGGATCCTATTGTGGTAAAAATTGTAAGAGTCTTTATGCTGTTTCAAATATATCCCATCGCTGTGAGAAGATTAACTTGATCACACTAAGGCTAGAATTACTCCGAAGGAGATGACCATTTTTTGGAATCCGAAAGTTTACGGAATACAACAACTTTCATAATATTAGAGATGTAAATAGATAGTTAGAAGGCTTCGTACTGCTCAACTATCTTGTAGAAAGATTGCTAATGAATCAATTTCAAAATGTTTCTTACACAGCTACAGGAAAAAGAACATATTTAGTGTACCAGGGACTAGATCAACACATTTTTAAATTTTTAGTCGCTAAAATCGAATCAAATCTCAAAACTCTTCCTTCAGGTTACCATTTTTTTTACCCTTAAAAAAGGGTGAGAAAATTTCTTTAATTCAGATATTTTGAAATGTGAGTAACTCACTTCCAAAAGGGGCTTTAAAATCTAAAAGCTTGATGGTTGTCAGCCTTTTACCTCGAATGTACCTGGGAGTATTTCCCATTTTTTTCAGTCCCAATCACTACCTCCTTCAGGAGGTTGAAAACTTCATAAATTAATTTTTATTTTTCTTGCAGCATTAGAAATAGTTTTTTTGCATACCATTTACTGAATATATAGATAATTGCTTACCATCTACTGAATATCTAGATAATTTGTCGACATCTCTCCATCCCCATATTGAAGACCACCCCTCTAGAGGGGTGTTTCTTCGTTACTTTGGTGATTCTAAAAAACATGTTCTCGTGTAACTGTTTCGTGCCATCTATAGGGTGATTACAGAAATCTTTAACTTTTTAGACCCCAAAAACCACTTCCTTACACTAAGGGGTTGAACACAATATCATTTATCCTCTTTGCACTTGTGTATACAGCTTTGTCGTAAAGAATTAATGGGTATATTTTGTGAGTTCTCTACTAAGTATCCAGATAATTTTCCACTCCCTTTCCAACCCGTTTCAAACCTTTATAAAATAGCGAAGTCACTTTCCAGGATACTACACCATCCAAGGAAGTAATTACTGAAAGCTCAAATGAATCAGCACTTAACATCAACATACCAAATTTTTTTTACAAAATCTCAAAAGACATAAGATGAGAGATATGATTAACATTGATCAAAAAATCTTAAAATGTCCTTTTATTGGTTTTGACCATTTAAAATTGTTTAAACCAATTTAATTTATTATAAACAATGGAAAGCTGTTTCTCCGATTAAATTAAAAAGATTGTCTTTAGGTACGATCAATATTGCCTGAACATAGTTGTGAACGATTACTGGTTTTAACAATTGCTTAAAAATGTAATTTTTTATAAAAAAATATTAACAGTTTCCACTGACATATTTGGGAGATATGTCTCGCGTTCCTTTGAATTTCACTTTTCGTTAAGTGACTATTCAGAGTACTAAAAAGGGTTCATCTACAATAAAATAGCGTTCTTACTTTCGCGATCCAATGGATTGAATGAAAGTGTACCTACCAGTGACATATACTATATGTAAAATGAAAATAAATATTTTTGATTAAATAAAATATCTTAGCATTAAGGGTGAAAACGCTAAACTGCGATGCGACGTCGCATAGTAGAAATCTACGATCTCGCACGACGCATCGCATGAACTTGCGAATTGATTCATATCGCGCATTCGTGCGATGTTACGTCACACTTGTTGATGCAATTCATACGCGTTTATAATGATAATAAATGGATGAACCAAAAATCTTCTTTCTTTCTTTCTCCTATATCTTCTTATCCATAATAGCAGTGTGCAACTCTTTTTACGATTCATA
Organism: Diaprepes abbreviatus; assembly: GCA_034092305.1. NCBI lineage: Eukaryota > Metazoa > Arthropoda > Insecta > Coleoptera > Curculionidae > Diaprepes > Diaprepes abbreviatus. The sequence continues at coordinate 14,168,186 of JASJET010000122.1, forward strand.
TCACTACCTCGTTTACAAAATACGTCCAGTATGGTTGATGATCACCCGAACCGTTGAAGGGAGACGCCTTGCCGCACGAAATCATATCGCAGCAATTCGCGTTGTGAATTCGCATCGCAGTTTGTGTTTCGACCCAAATGCAGGAATATGGAACTAATAAAATCACTAAGGCTGCCGCATATTTTTGACTCATAGAAACAAAATTCACTCGAGATAGAAATGATAAAATTAACCATGGGGAAGAAATTATCTATTTTAACTATCATTGTATGTTTAAAATAGAATTCATTTTGAATTGCGGCCTCAGAGTAACCGTTTAGGACAGATGGATGAACATCATGGTCTCGCTCCCATAGGACCCGCTCGTCTGATTTAGGAGCAAGTCAAAAAAATCTTGTTTGAAGTCAATATAACCAGTTTGACTATTACCAGTGTTTGTTGGCTTCACATACTCTACGAAATACTGTTGTCTTTTTTAGACATAAGTACATATCTCAAATTGTTATTTCTTTCTGTCTCATCGCTCACTAGATTTTCCGATCTTTTTTACCTGTACTTGTATCTGAAATATATTTAATAATTTTTATATTGCTCAAGGGTTTCGGTCATAATTTTGTCTCGTTTCGTTAAAATGTTTGAATGAAATTCTAAAAAAGTTTACAGAGCCAGGATGACATTTTATCTTGCACCGTTACTGCGACCTTTTGAAAACAGTAAATTAACATTTGCTAAAACAGTTAATCTGGCATGATGTTTGCTGTCATGAACTTCACGTGTTGCAATCGCATTTTCTTCAAGAATGCCAAACAATGCAATATTTTTTTAATTAAATCAATAATTTTTATCCGATCTGGTTGCCATGGAAATTAGACCTTCCAGTTGGTTGAGTTGGTTTTGCTTATGAATTATTACAGTTTATTTAATATACAGGATATCCCACCGTGACTGTCTATTAGAATATCAGGAAAAATAATGCGATTTCAATCCTACAAATTTGAGTAATGGGGTTTTCGGTGACGCTCTCTTCTAATCTTGTGCGACTCCCTTATATGAAAGTTGTCCGAAACTTACTTAATTTAAATGAATCAACCTGTATATTAGAGTTATTTTGTATTCTTTTCTTCATTTTCGATAACTATTACTCAAAATTTTTTCATCAATTTCTCAAAAAATCCAGTTTTTAATGTTTAATAGAAAATTATATTTTCATCCCTGTACATTTAAGGTACAAAACTTGATTAATATTTGGTACTTGTTAATTGAAACCCTTTACTCTGAACAGATCTATTTTAAAATCAGTCATTTAGGGAATTCAATTTTAATTCTCCTAGACATATCTAACCATTGATTTTACTTTTGTCGAAGTATTTATACACATCCTCAGACAATACGTAACTCGGTTTAACTGAAAGCAGGTAAATAAACACGATTATAATGGGAACTGATCTATCCATAATTAATTCCAATAGAGCCATAGAAATCCAACCCCATATATAAAATATTTACGTGGATCGTCAGATGTATATATCTATTTAGATTGCCAGCATAGCTGACATGTTCAGTATATTTATGCCTGTATGATCAAAGACCTATTCTATCAGACTTTGGTGTGCCTTAATAGGACTCTAGCTTTAATTAAAAGGCTTAATTACTATTTACCAGCTTAAATAGTTAACGCTTAGTCTCATCCTTTATTCCTGGTGCTTTAGAATTTTTAATAAAAGTGGTGGCATCCTTAAAAGAGATAAAAGATATTTAGTTTATAAAGTATTTGTATATATATATATATATATATATATATATATATATATATATATATATATATATATATATATATATATATAAATATATATATATATATATATGTATAAAGGGTGTTTTTTATAGAGGTATAGAACTTTAAGTTGGCAACACTTTTTTAACTGGCGGCCATTTTGTCAGCTGTCAAGTGATTTATGTTTAGTTTGGTTTGGCATTTCAACATGAATAGACTGACGCCTGAAAAACGCTTCCAAATTGTGCATATTTATTTTGAAAATTATGTTCGAAATACGTATCACGCACTACGTCCATTTTACGGTCAACATAATCGTTCATCAGAGCAATTAATTCGTTTAACTATGGAACGTTCTCGCACCACGTTTACTCTAAATGATAATACGGATCCACAGAGACGTCGTACAGTGCGTACAGAAGAAGTCATTGCTGCTGTAGAGCGTAGCGTAGAGAAAGTCCCGAAACACTATCCGCCATCGTACACAGGAATTGGATATGTGTCCATTCACTTGATGGAAGATTTTGCGGAAAAATCTTGGTTTGCGTGGTTACAAAATCCAACTCGTGCAAGAATTGAAGCCACACGAACACCTAGCAAGGCGTAGATTCGGTGAATGGGCCCAAAACAAGATTGCCGTTGATTCCGATTTTCATAACGAAATTTTGTTTAGCGATGAAGCTCACTTTTATTTGAATGTATACGTCAATAAACAAAACTGCCGTATTTGGTGTGATGATAATCCTCAAGTGTATGTTGAGACAACGTTACATTCAGAAAAACTGACGTTTTGGTGTGCTTTATGGGCTGGTGGAATCATTGGTCCGTACTTTTTTAAAAACGATGCTGGTCAGAATGTTACAGTCAATGGTGACCGCTATAGAGCCATGATTACTGACTTTTTCGTTCATCAATTGAACAACCATGATGTGCAGGAACTGTGGCTTCAACAAGACTACGAAACATGTCACACAGCTCGAGTCACAATTGATTTATTGAAGGAAATGTTTGGTAACCGCCTAGTTTCACATTTCGCGCCCGTGAATTGGCCTTTAAGATCGTGCGACTTAACGCCGCTAGACTATTTTCTATGGGGATATGTGAAGTCGCTAGTCTACGCCGATAAGCCCGAAACGATTGATCACTTGGAGGACAACATTCGCCGCGTTATTGCCGATATACGGCCACAAATGTTGGAAAAAGTCATCAAAAATTGGACCTCCAGATTAGACTACGTCCGAGCCAGCCGTGGCGGTCATATACCAGAAGTCATATTTAAATTATAACCAGAAGGTTATCTTTCGAATAAAGTAAATTTCATGTCAATTTAAAAAGTTTATCTTTGTTTTATTCCATTCAAAAGTTCTATACCTCTATAAAAAACATCCTTTATATATATATATATATATATATATATATATATATATATATATATATATGTATACATGTAATTGATGGTTTGCAGGCATCCCGTGTATGTGCTGAGCTTTGAAAATGGTGGATGGGATTTCACCCAAACGTCAGCTGCCTTACAGTCCTGAGAGGGATTTAGCACATACACGGAATATCCCAAATCCCTCGATTACACATCACACCCGTGAGAATCTCCGACATAACATAAGTATGTATATATATATATATATATATATATATATATATATATATATATATATATATATATATATATATATGTTATATATCGGATATTCTAACGGGTATGATGTGCAATCGAGGGGTTTCGGGCATCCCATGTATGTGCTGAATCCCTCTCAGGACTGTAAGGCAGTTGACGTTTCGGTGAAATCTCATTCACCATTTTCAAAGCTCACTGTATGGCGTCTACGAGGGAACTGACGCCCGCGACTTGGGTACTGTCAGTCCCGTGTATACGTCGGACGCATTCGTTTTCCGAATGGTTCTGGTCAATCAGGTGCGTCATCGGCCCTGTTGCGTTTGGGGTTGCGTTGCCGAGTTTCGTTACTAAGTGGTACTAGTTGATGTTTTGTAAGCAAATTTTTTCAAGTTAGAAGGAGTTAATTTTTTACAACTATTAGATTGATAAAATACAATATGAGGAACTGAAAATTTTACATTTTCCAATTTTGTCTAAAATTGATACTGCGGGATTCTTGGGGCTTATCCAAAATCAATATGCAGTATAATATATATATATATATATATATATATATATATATATATATCGGGCTAAGAAATTTACGTCTCAAGTTCTGTAAATATCGATATTGGAAGGTTTTGGGGTCAATATTACCAACCTAAAATTAATTTGAAATTTAAGATAGTGTATTCATTGTGATTAAATATTTTTTTGACACAATTTCACTGGTATTTAGAGAACTCTAAGAATCAAAGAATTTTTAGTTAATCAAAGGAATATATGAAAAAATATAATTACATATGCTTGACCTTTCCTTGTTACTTCAAGGAGTACACATTCTCGTTCTATATGGAATTATGTATTAATATTTTTTTCAATACAATTTATATTTATTAGCTTTACCCACGAGAAACTAGTCAGCAATATTTACTGTTCACGCAGATTTTAAAATGCATGAAGTTTGAAATTATTTGAATGATGGAAACTTTCCAGTAAACTAACAGATGAGAACAAATATTCTTTGTTGTTAAAGGAAGTAGCTTATAAATTTTGGAATATAAATTTTTGATTAATTATGCATTCAGAAGAAGTTAGAATATCAAAAGGTTTTTTTAAAGAATAATGCTACTTTTTCGGTATTCTTTATTTTATAATTTTAAAGAAGTTAGATATTCTCGTAAATGTGTGATATCACTACTTATATTCTCACACGTTTTAGAAACTTTGGTATAGGATAAGAAGAAAACGTATTTGCCTTTGTGAGTACATTTGTCATTAGTTATACATTTTTCACTGGCCCTTAATTACTTTTTTAAATTTCAATAATAATAATTACGACACCATTTCATGGGCGATCGTTCAAACCATTTGGCAATATCACATAAACTTTTTAATATTTTTTCTGTTCGTCCTTTATTTACAAAATGTCGTAAGTGGAAAATTAAATTTGCTGACTATAGAAGGTCGTTTGAGATTCATTTGCCACCAACAGTGATTCAAGATTTATCGCGTTAGCAAATCCAAGCAGCCTGGTTATTTGACCTCACCTGACTGCTTCAGGCAATATTATTGCATTCCCAAAATGTCTTTGCCTCAGGCCGTTGAGTGCCAGTATTCTCTAAGAACATGGTCATCAGTTTCATTCTGCTCCAGGCACCATCTGTCTATCGGGTCATCCGAGACGCCAGTCCTATGAAGATGGCCTCGCAGTTGACAATGACCTCTTAGTAATCACACCAAGATCTACAGTTCTTTTCTCTGCAAGAAAAGTAACTCCACAGTAAATCGCATATTTGATAAAATTATATACTCCTTGGCACATCTCATTCCAGACGCCTACAAGTTTCAGTTCTCTTTTACCAACAGTAATTGCTAGAGGTATAAGGGATTGGAAGCCGTATCAAGAAATGAGAGATTGTGTATTTCAGTGTTAATTTTATATTATCGGCCAAGCGCTCTCGATCTTACTTAGACCATCCTCAGGGCTCAAACCTCGTCAAAGGGCACACTTCAACCTTACCATTTGGAGAACAGTCTCCAACGCCAGCGCAGCTTCTACACAGTACAAATCACTTATAGAATTAAAAAATCTATCCCCAATTAGAATTATAACATTCAGAACAATGTATACATTAATATTATTAAAACAATCAACTTTAATATTCACATGTAGTACATGTTTCGGCAGGTTTCAAATGGCAAGTACTTTACCAAATCGCGAAATGCGTTCTGGAGGAACTCCAAATAAATTTGTCCAGTCAGTCGTGCCGGAAATACGCATGGTCAAATCAAAAAATTACCAGTCATTCCTGCCTAGACCTTAACTGATTGGAACTGATATTGATGATGTGAAAAAATAGTTGCATGAGAATTTCCATTAGACCATACATGTGAGTTGTGTGAATTTATGATTCTATTTTTGGTAAACTCTGCTTCATCTGTGAAAAGAATAGTGCTAATGAAGCTTACATTATTTCGTTGCTGATCCCATAGCCAGCCAGCAGGAAACTGCATTCTATGGGGAAATTCTTCTGGAATCAGTTCGTGCACTGTTTTCAAATGATATGGATATAACAGCTGTTCTTGTACGATTGTTTCCAAAAAAATTTAAACTAACTGCTTGGTTAAAAACTTTGTAGAAGTGTTCAACATGGGCTCCGTGAAGCCTGATATACTCGCGGGCACGACGAATGTCATCTGACACTCCTTCAACGATCACTCAAAAATTATCAGCGCAGTTTAATACGTCGAGAACAATAATACATGAACTTCTTCAAGATCAGCTGTAAATACAGCATTTAAAATATTTTCCTCTAATTGCGGCGTACGTACTGTTCTTCCCCAACCAACATCAGTATTTCTTGTTCCAAAATTTCCTAAAATTATAAAGAAATTTAATAATATTACCTTACCAAATGGAATCACTCACCATTCTCCCTGACGTTTGTCAACTCGTTGAAATGTTTTCTGATCTGGAAGAGTACGAAAAGGATATCTGTCGTGATATAACTTCTTGGCTTTCTTTTTTTTTATATTCCCGGGTCCGTCCTAAAGCCGGATGCACTGCGACCAGAGTAGGCCTATTGTGCTCACCCTAGACATTACAGCCACTCTGTGAACCTAGCCCCCTGGCCCAATCTGTACAGTCTCGCTAAGGAATGAGTAAGTATTTCTCTCGGTTCCAATTTTACTGACCCGAAAGTTTGTTGTCTAAATCTCACCAGTGACTCACAGTCACATATGATATGCTTCACCGTTTCCTCGGCTTGTCCACACAGTCTGCAACCGAGGTTTCCGTTATATAGATTCATTCTATTCAGATGTACTTTGACGGCCATGTGTCCCGTCATTATACCCGTAATAGTCCTTAATTTGTTTCTACTTATTTGTAGTAGTTTCTTTGCCAGTTTCGGGTCCGGATTCCCAATAAATAGCTTGCTGTGGTTTAAACCTTGTCTGGTCATCCAGTGGTTTTTTTGTTCTCTTTTGATCCATTCTTTGACTGCTTTTCGGGCCGCGCACCGCGGCACCCCCCAGACCGGTTCTGGACCAATGTATTGAGATGCTGACCCTACTCTAGCTAGCTCGTCAGCTTTTTCATTTCCATGTATGCTTTCGTGTCCTGGTACCCACTTTAACATAACTCTGTTGTCTTTTGCCAGAGTTTCCAGCTCACTCTGGCATTCCCAAACCAGCCTCGATGACACCTTTTGGCCCTTGAGGGCCCTTAGGGCTGCCTGGCTGTCAGAGTAAATGAGGATTTGCTTCCCTTTGTAAGCTCTCCTGTTTATCTCGTCTGCGCACCGTAAGATTGCGTATATTTCTGCCTGGAACACTGTTGGGTATTTTCAAAGGGGAAGGGTTAGTTCCTTCCTCGGTTGTAACCCATATATCCCAGCTCCAGTACCCTCACTAGTTTTTGAACCGTCATGTACCAGATATAGAAAAGGTCTTAAATTCTTGCAAGTATATGTCTATGAATATTGAAATAAACTGAAAAGTAACTAAATAGAAAATTTCAAAAAATTATTGCTACATAATTGCAAGTTTTAGAGATTTAAAGTCTAGATAATATTCAGTTACTCACGCAAGAACGAAATGATATTTTGATTAATGTTTGCAATTCATAATAACTATAATGGTGTAATATTCTTATGCTTTTGCTGATTGCTTATCTTAAATTATATAAAAATGTATATTAAAATGTTTGTAGTACAAACGAAAAGATAGATTGAAAGAAAGTTTAAAGTTTATTATCAAGAAGGCATTGGCTTGTCGATACATCAGCAGTCATTTCACTGGTTCCGGCTTTAGATTTCTTCAAACTCTTTCAACTTGAATTTAAAACGATAGTTTTAAGGAAAATAAAATACAAAATATTCAGATTCAACTTTAAATCTTTGATATTAAGTGGTAGCATACAAGCAAAGGCAGCTCGTCGAGTATTGCTACAGTGCCACATTCCTAGTTACTTTTTTCTAAAAACATTTTTTAATTATCTATACTTTAGGCTTTTCCAAACAATTTTTCTTTTTTCACCTTAATTATTTGGACTTCCGGCAACTGACTAAATGCCTAAATTGCACGAATTTTTTGTAATCGGCAACATAGGTTTGAAGTCTGTGCAATTTATTGATATGACTCAAGGAAAGTATCCGAAGTGTTCGGCTCCGATTTTAATGAAATTTCAATATGTTGTGGAGGGTACAAAAATAAGAGATAAGTATTTTTTTATCTGTGAGACTCATTATAAGAGGATGAAAATCGCCCCTAAAGTTTACCCGTAAAAACAGTATTTTTGAAATATCTCAGGTTCTAAGTGAGATATTATCACAAAACAAAATGAGAATTACTTGTTATTTGAAATTGTGGTATTTTTACCCCCAAGAATATCATCCCTTATTTCGTATTATACACAAGTGATATTCCTTGTATGGATAATTCAACAATAGCAACCTTTGCCGACGATACAGCTATATTGTCTGTCGGCAAGGAACCAGAAACAGCCACTGGAAGGCTACAAGGAGATTGCAACAAATTCTTAGAATGGACAGAAAAATGGAAAATAAAACTAAATGAAATGAAGTCGATACATGTAAATTTCACGAACAGAAAGATTAAAACTCCACCAAGGCTTTTGCTAAACGATAACACTGTCCCGCTTGATAATGAAGCAAAATACCTAGGGATGACTTTGGATGCAAAATTATTATGGAACAAACATATTAAGAAGAAAAAAACAGAACTCAAACTCAAATACTGACAATATTATTGGCTAATAGGAAGAAGCTCAAAATTATCAATACGGAATAAACTCCTGATCTACAACCAAGTTATCAAACCAATCTGGACCTATGGAGCTCAACTCTGGTGATGTGCCAGCAAGTCAAATATCAAACACATACAAAAGTTTCAAAATAAAGTATTGAGAAATATGATCAATGCTCCATGGTACATTAGAGACCAAGACATTCATAGAGATCTAAAAGTCCCACTCGTTATAGACGTAATCAAGGAAAAGGCTATTAAACATGAAGAGAAACTTCACTGCCATCCAAACGCAGAAGCCCTTCAGCTGCTGGACAACCAGAATTTCGTCTGAAGACTGAAGAGAACCAAGCCGTTTGAACTAGTGTAGTGCTGTGTGAAAGCAGAGTATGTGTCTGGTTTAGGTTAGCGTAAGACAACAAAACAAAGTAAGGGACATCATTGGATAACTTTAGAAGTTAAGAAATTAGATTGTATTCGGAAAAAATTAATGGTTGGTCACTTGTGACCAGTTTTAGTTGGAAACGTGTAACTAGGCCTATACGTAAATAAAAAAAAAAACTTATTTATTTGGACTTCCGGCAACTGACTAAATGCCTAAAATGCACGAATTTTTTCTAATCGACAACATGGGTTTGAAGTCTGTGCAATTTATTGATATGACTCAAGGAAAGTATCCAAAGTGCCCGGCTCTGATTTTAATGAAACTTCAATATGTTGTGGAGGGTACAAAAATACGAGATAAGTATTTTTTTATCTGTGGAGACTCCTTATAAGAGGATGAAAATCGCCCCTAAAGTTTACCCGTAAAAACAGTATTTTTGAAATATCTCAGGTTCTAAGTGAGATATTTTTACAAAACAAAATGAGAATTACTTGTTATTCGAAATGATGTTAAACTATGGTATTTTTACCCCCAAGAATATCATCCCTTATTTCGTATTAGAGTAAATCATTTTTTCACGAATACCATAATTAACTCAAGTTGCTGTGTTTCCAGAAATAAACTAGTAAAAAGTTTGAGTCACCCCCAAACACTTTTTTTAATATTTCCCCCCCAAAATGAAAAATATTTGTTATTCGAAATGATATTAAGCTATGGTATTTTCACTTCCAAGGATATCATCCCTTATTTTTTATTAGGGTAAACGCACATAATTTACTTGTTTGAAAATATTTTATTAACGAATACTGTAAGTCACTTAAGCTGTCGTGTTTCGGGAATTCTAAAAATAATCTAGTAGAAGGGGATCAGCCACCCCCAAATAATTTTTTTATATATCAAATTCTAATTGAGGTAACTTCATGAAATAAATTGGAAACTACTAGTTATTCTTATAATTGACAAATTTCAGCTGATATGAACGTTACTGATTTTTTTTTATTAATAAGAACTTATTTCATTGGTTAAGTATTCATATCTTTGAATTATTATAATACATGACGAATAGTCACTTCTTATTCTGTAACGTTAATATAAATTAAAATTTGATAATTTTAACAATAACAATATTTGTATAAAATTACGGTTTACTTTTACAAAAAATAACGAATAATATCCTTGGAAGTGAAAATACCATAGTTTAACATAATTTCGAATAGCAAGTAATTTTAATTTTGTTTTGAAGAGATATCTTAATTAGAACTATAAATATTAAAAGAACGTAAAAAAGATATTATCAACAAATTTGGTTTAATTTCGTAATATCTAGAATTAAATTATGTAATTACAAGATTAACCCTCATAAAAAGTAAGGGATTATATCTATGGGGTTAAAACAACATAGTATTACCTCACTTCAACTGACAAATAATTTCCACTTTGTTTTGTAACGATGTCTCAATTAGAATTAGAAATCTGAAAAAAATGTATTTGGGGGTAACTTAACCTCCTTTACTACTTCATTTTTTGAAACCCCAGAACATGTCAACATGAGTTAATTATGGGATTCGCGAGAAAAATACTTCGAAGCGATTTCATTAAATTTCGTAATTTTTTGAATTAAATTACGTGCGCGAATAGATGGTTTACCGTTACAAGAAATAAGGGATGATATATTTTAGGAGTGAAAATACCATAATTCAACATCGTTTTAAATAACAAGTATCTTCCATTTTGTTTTGTAACGATATCTCAATTAGAACTTTGAATTTTAAAAAAGCGTATTCGGGGATGGCTCTTCCTCTTTTACTAGTTTATTTTTAGAAACCCCAAAACCCATCAACTTAAGTTACATATGGTATTCGTAAAAAAAACATTTTCAAGCAATCCCATTAAATTTCGTAATTTTTAGAATTAAATTACTTACGTAAATATATGGTTTACCCGAATAAGAAATAAGGGATGACATTCTTGGGAGTGAAAATACCACAGTTTAATATCATTTCGAATAACAAGTAACTCAAATTTTGTTTTGTAAAAATATCTCACTTGGAACCTGAGATATTTCAAAAATACTGTTTTTACGGGTAAACTTTAGGGACGGTTTTCACCCTGTTATAATGAATCTCTGCAGTTAAAAAAAACGTGTCCCTTATGTTTATATCCTCTACAACATATTGAGAGCCGGACATTTCGGATAGTTTCCTTGTCAGTAGGATGACTTATATATGAATAGGAAAGATGGAATAAAATGATTTTTTATTTTAACTGAAATATTTTAAGTTAAATATAATCTTAAAATATTTCAGTTAAAATAAAAAATCATTTTATTCCTATATGAACTCGATATCTAACATTTTAATCTTTTAAAATCGCAATTTACCACAATTTTCTTAAATCTTTCGTTGTCCTTTTATCTTTTTCCATCATCTTCGTATTGAAGACTTACCCTTTACTCCTGAGACGTAGATGTTATCCATATAAACCGTTTTCACACTCTTTTCCCTAGGTTATTTGAGAGCACTTTTATTTTGTAAAACTCAAACGATTTTGCAGTAAAACATGGATTTTCAATGTTTTTGGTTTGAAAGTTTCTAATAAGAAAAGTCTTATGTACTTTAATTTACTTTTACGGTTGGAGGAATAAATATCACAATTTATTTGTTCGTTCAGTACAAATTTTTAAATCGATTTTAAACTGTAAACTAAGGAGCCAAAAATAATTATCTGAATTTAAAAAAATATTTTAATATACCACGTCTATAAAACGGACCAAAAACTACAAAATAATTTCCTCTAGGCCCATACTGATATATAACCCCAGACAGATTCCTAACTCCATACACCTTGCCTTCAAAATTAGTGATTGTGAATTTCTAATAGCTCTGCAAACACTTTGCGATGATAATTTGGTCGTTTATGTTTTATTCAGGACTGCGCAACGTGCCCGTAAAAAATAATTATTAAATTGTTTATTATTTTTGTTTCATTTTGATAATTAAATTGTTTGTTTTTTTTTATTGGCGAAATAAAAATTATAGACAGTACATATATATATATATATATATATATATATATATATATATATATATATATATATATATATATTAAATTGTTGGGAGCCAGGTACAAATAACTATATCTAAGTATAATTGATTTGTATCAAAATTTTTTATTTTCAATAAATATTACTCAATTACACATGTGCTGTATTTCTGAATGTACCCTGTTTTTAGTGACTTGACATTTTAAACATAGATGTCAATTTTCTCTCTCTCCGGTGAGTTCAAATGAAAATTTAATTATTATCAGAAAAAATCAAACCAATGATTCAAAAACACAAATACAAATTTTATTTAGAAAAATACAATCATGTCAATGGGTGCAGTTTATTTATGTAAAATTTATAAATCACTTTATCTAAACCTAATTAAATTATAAATATTATTCAATATGCACTTTATTCTTTTATGGGATTTAGAATTATTAAATCTCGCGATATTGCATAAATGTCTAAACGGTTGCTTAAAATGTGATTTTATTTCAAACAATCTAAAAATAATTTACTGTGTGCCGTTATTATTAAAAGTGATCTTGATGCAGTGCAAATTAAACAATTTATTTTATTATTAACTGCAACTATTCATAATAAGGTTAGTACAAAATCTATTTTATCAAATTTTCTTCAGGCAAGTCATTCTATATCTTACACAATAAATGAAATCCTTTTAAATTACAGAAAATTTTTTAATTATCAACATTTTATATTTCCTTCTTTCTTTTTTAATAAATAAAAATTTACAAATCCTTTCTCCTTTGCCAATTATTTAAATATTTTTCACAGCTGCTTGCTTATTGACAAAATTTATTTGCTAGTTTATTAAATTTCTTTTCCTTCCCTTAAAAGATCTTCAGATATTTTTATATTCAAGCTCTATATTTCCTCCTTTTACTTTTTTGAAAAAAATTTTTAATGAATGAGACCAGCAATGTTTCCTTTACCACAGATTAATCTGCACTGTCTTCCTTTAAATTTATTTATGAAATAACAAATGAAAAACTTTTAGGTTATGGTCCCGGCAATAAAAAAAAAAACTAGCGAATTTTACACTATAATCGATTAATAACCACTCCTTTTACTTTTCAAAATAACAACTGAAAATATTGAGGTTATGTTACATTTTAGAAACCAAACTAACGATGCTTACTGTACAAAGGATGCACCTGTACTTTTCCAAAAAATATGAATTTTAGCTTTTATATTAAGTGGTCACGTGATATAAATTTTTGTTTTAATTTTTTTCTGACTGGTCAGCCATCTGACGTGAACTGGTAACTAAGTAAAATTTTACGCTTTGAAACACAAAATCAAAATGGATTCCTAATTGTCAATTTATGATAAAATTTTGTTATTTTATTGATATTAGGAAATAAATATTCTATTTGGTGACAATAAATTATGATTTATATAAATTTTAGACTTTTCGTGACATTTTGATATATCTAAACTTTACTTTTGGTTATTAGTTACCATACAAAAATTGATAAATAAAATTGAATTACATCAAAAAAAAAATTACACATACCTTTAAATTTTAATTGTAACTTACTGAAATTAATAATTCCTGTTTTATTAATATTATAATCATATTTAGCAAAGTTTTATCTTCAATTAGGTACTATTTTTCTTATTAAAATAAACTTATAATCTAGATTTTCTTATACTATTCTTACACATTTATATTATTTTTAACAAGGTTTTAATGAATACTGTTGTTGTAATACGTAGAAACTTATATGTTATAGATAACCATTGATGAATAGTGTCTATATTTCAATAATTGTTTGAAAATTCCTTTTTCAGTCACTATTTCTTGACAATAACACCTCACTTCTTATTCAAAATATCGCTTATTTATTATTTTATAAGATTCTTGTCTTTCTGAGTTAAATATGTTTATAATTCTTCATTAATGTCCAACCTTTCATACTAATTTTTATACATTTTATCATGTTATTACACAATTATTGGCATTTTATGTCCTTTAAAAACATGATTCAAATATAAATTCTTACATACTGGTGTCTATTCTACCATCTGCAATTACCACATAAATGTATTAATTAATTATTTATGTTCATTTTTGTTTGACTTTTTCATAATCAAAAACTTATCACACCTAAGCAAAATTGACTACCTATACAACTTGTAAGGTTTAAAACGAAAAACGTAAGGTGTGATAGATATTAACTATTGTGTGAATTTCCTCAACGAAAGCCACTCCCCTCACTAATACCTATTGCATGCATAAAAAGTTTTCCTTTCACAATCACAAATTTGTAGGAATCTATGTGAGGTTATAAATTTATCTAGAGCTAAGAGAAATTATTTTACACTTTTTAGTTCGTTTTAAAAACGTGGTATATTAAAAAAAAATATTTAAATAATTATTGATATGAAATAAATATTTTCACATAAAACTTAGGTGCTTTTTAAAATATTGAAATTAAATTAGGGAAGTGTATTACATTCATTGAAGCCAATATTTGGTTAAAATTCAATTAAAAAGAATTAAAAAACAATCGAAAAATAGGGGGTCTTTTAATTTTTAACTTCAAATTTGTTTTGTTGTGCACGCTTATGCACTTAACACATATTTTTCTATAGTAAATTAATAATACTAGTCACCAAATACAAAAAAAAAACATTGCGACTGATATTATAATGGCTGTTCGTGGGAGTTTAAAGCATCCTAATTGCGAATTCAACAACGAAAATTTTCCACCAGGTACATATTTTGAATTGTAGAATGTATCAATTATTTTTATTTAATATAAACATTTTTACATAATATTTATACATAAGTTCAAAATAATAAAAAAAAAATATTTTAAGAATAACAGTATTTATTTACAAAATTACACATGAAAATATATTTATAGTAAGTCTTTTGTACATAACTTTTTCCAAATGTTGACTTTCATTTAGATTCCTGTTCGCATTCTCTCATAAGAATCCAATAATAATCCCCCATCATTGCTGGATCCCATCTGCCTTAGTGATCCATTGTTAATCTGTCTTGGTGGAACCCTTCTCCTTATGCGTCACTAACTGCACCCAAAGTTTCTGGGAAAACAATTAAATGGGAGTGCAAGGAAGTGTATTTTAAGAGACATGCGACAGTCTATTTCTCACAAGCTTTTAAGTAGTTCTTCTACAAGTTTTTCATAGTTTTATACCCTTTCATTTCCTAAAAACTCCGAAAAAATTGTTTTAAAAGAACTCCACGCAGCTAATTCGACATCACTTAATTTTTGATCTCTTAGCATTTTTCTAATTTGTGGTCGAACAAACATCACTTAATTTAGGAATAATTTGTTAAAGGTATTTAAACACTCTCCTTTTTATCTAATGCTTCAACAAAATTTTTAATCAGTCCCAGTTTAATGTGGTAATGGAAGTACTTTTTTAGGATCAACAAGAGGTATATTCTTTATGTTAGCTGGACCTGAATTTTATTGATCTCTCGGAAGCCATTCTTTTATTTGATAATGCCTCTGTGTTGCTGTAGTGTCCCAAAGACAAAGAAAACAGCAATACTTTGTAAATCCACCCTGAAGCCCTAGTAGTAATCCTATGACTTTTAGGTCACCACATATTTGCCACTTATACGTATATGATTGCATTTAGAATAAGTGACATACTTTCGTATGTTTCCTTCATGTCAACTGCATGTGCAAAAGGAATAGAGGATCTTTTATTGCCATTATGGAGCAGAACTGATTTTAAATTTATTTTAGAGGAATCTATAAATAAGCGTCATTCGTCCACGTTATGTACAAATCATAATTATTTCATAACATTGTTTGGATTAACACAACAAAACATTTTCTCCTGCAGAGTAAAAAACGAGGATAACTTCTGGTTAAGGTTCCTAAATATTGCAATATCCAGTGGATAGTAAATTTCATTATTGTAATCTAGGCCCTAATACTTCAGCATGCTCCTAGGACAAGTGGAGGTTCCGAACTAGATCATTTAATTCAGATTGATCGATTAACTTGGATGCTTTTCCTTCGCTTTCGGGAAAATTTGAATCAACATTTTCTGATGCATTATCACGTTCTGCCTTATCATCATACATTTCTAAATCTTCCTCCCGTTTTGCCGCGGGCATTGGAACTGGTAAACCTTTTCCATGAAGAATCGGTTTTATTACTGAGGGAAAATCCGTGAGGGAAAATCCGAATATTCAATTTTATGTTTGCTCTTTCTTGAAAAACAGGACACTTTTGTCATGTAAAACGAACAGTCGTTAAAATGATTTGTTGGTTCTCGCCAAAACCTTGGAACTGCAAAAGTTATAGAATAACGTTTGCCATTTAACCAGTTACTTAGAGTTACTGCACAGGTTTGGCAATATATGTGAGTAGCTCAGTCCCGATCATGATCGCCAACACGACATCTAAAATACTTATGATAAGCTACTTTTACTACAATTTAGGGGTGAACTGACCACATATGTAGCAAAAGCTATCCGCGAGATTAACACAGCTAGGTTTCGGTACTTTGGACATTTTTCTACTTTCATGTACGTCGATTCAGATATGTAATACTACGTACCTATTACTGATGATTCCTCGTTCTTAACCAATACTGATGATACGACTGTTAGCCAGGTGATTTTATAGCCATTCCGTACGTCTGGTATTTATAGAAACATCGGGTATCGGAAGTTCGAAAAGCGATGGCGTACTTCTCGTATACAAAGGTCATTTAGAAGTAAATTTGGCTACAGGGCAGAGTGAAATTTCGAATTATAATGATTTAAATCGGTACTTCTGTTATTTTAAGCCCTAGGGGGTTAAGACTTCGTGGTTGACTTGTCATTCCTAGACACCCCACGTGGTGTTGCCAGATTGTGTATAATTTCTCTAACTTATGGGAAACGTAAATTTGGCAACCTCGCGCTCCGGTATATTACAAATTACTTTTTAAAATAATATGATCAAAATACTTAAAAAACTTATGTGTTAGGAAGTTTTTACCATCATTTTCGCATTTAGAGACCAAAAATTAACCAAGAACTTCCTTTTACATTACAATCGTAAATTGGCTGTAAAGTAGTGTGATTTATTATGTTGGAAAATAATGTAGTTAAGGTTATAATTTAATCGACAGGATCTGGTTTAAGCCTCGCTCGATAAAAATTTCGACCGGTCAACAATTGCAGTTGAAAGTTCCTTATCTCAAAAAGGAATCTTTGCTCGACTGACTAAAAGTATTAAGCTGAAATTTGGTTCTAATTACTGTTTACTAACCCAAATGGTTACTACTTAAAAGTATTTTTCTTTAAAATTGACAACTTTTCTTTGCTTAAAAGCGGTAGAGCTAAAATTAAAGAAAGAGTGGTATTAGAAACATATCTATAACCAAATGGTTTTCAGATATATTTACATTATTCTATGATCAGCACACTTACAGCAATATCGCTTTTTAGATTAACAAGTACTTACTATTAAAGTACAATGGTACTTTGATACCCCGAATTAGAAGTTATTACTATTGCAGTTCATCATAAGTCACGGGATTTTGGATGGCTTCAAATTAATCTGATTAATATTAAGTAAACCATTTTTATAATCATTTCTCTCATACAAGTAAACTTAGCATTGCTCGTTATTATTAGTTGTGTCATTCAAAACAGATCAAACCTCAATTTGTGGGCAAAAATATGATAAAATTAAGAACAGCCCATTAAAATTTAGTCGTATTGTTGTATTTAATTCAGAATTAGCATTATAACCCTGGTTTTAAAGTGGGTCAAGCTAGGTGCTTTCTTCGGTTTTGTGGTAAACCCTTACAATTATCATGCATACGATATAGCGGCATTTGCTGTTTCCCTAATGTTGACAAACGGTTATTGTTCTTTTTAAACAAAGACACGAATTATTTTACTTATGGCACATTAAGAACCCTTGGCAATGACCGGATATTTGCATTAACGGACAATATACTTACAACATTATTTGCAAAGTTCTTCTTTAGTTTCTATTATGTTATTCTAGGTAAATAATATTATACAATGAGTCAAAAAGGTATCGAAGAAAAATAGAATATGTAATATTTTCATCACACTATGAGGGAAAACTTTAGTTGAAAATTATGAACTAAAAATAAAAGTCGAAGAACCTAAATATTTAGCATGATTAATTAAAACTATAACCGTTTATGCTACGACTTTGGGTAGAGAATTTGAAAACAAGTCTGAAGAAAATAATTCAATTACAAATATTTTTATTATTCTAACTGTAACGCCAAAGTGTATAATGCATTGATGTTTCAGAAACAGCTAATGAAAATAATTTTGAATGAACATACACTTCTTAAATCTCTTGAGGAAAAATATAATTAAATTATGTACTTTTTAACTTCGTAACGAATGAAATTAAAATAAAATGGAAGAAATAAGGGGATACCAAAAGGGAAAGAAGCAAATAAAATCTTCTATGTAAATGATGCAGTATTAGTACTATCAAGTGAAGATGGCCTTCAAAGAATGTTTCATTAACTCAACATAAATGCGAAGAAATTTAATATGATAATGTCATCGGAAAAAACAAAATACATGTTTATTTCCCCCTATTGAGCAAAACACATAGCACAGTTACCTGTAGATGACTCTAAACAATCATGTAGGCAGAAGTAAAAGGACACAATTTGGAAAAATAAGAGTCTAGAGAAAGAGAATTAAATGATTCGTGGGGAGGAATTTCTGGAAACAGCTGTGCCAAAGAACATATTACTGAACTTAGCGTACGGGTGTCTGGAGGATGATAAAATGGTTGACCATGTTCTCAGGGAGTACCCAGCACTCAACGAACTGAGGCGGAGACATTAAAAGATATATATTTATCACCGGAAGCTGGTAGGCAAATCCAATCTACTAGGCTGTTTGGATTCGCAAAGACGATCGGCCTCGAATGACCCGCAGCTATGGTGGGATATAAACATCGATGTTCAAGTCTCATCAACTTTTGTTAATTCATTGATCCATTCAAAGGAATAAAATTCGGATCTATACAGCAGTTAATAGACCAACTCTGACACATACTGCAAAAACATAACCGAAAACATCATCAATTGCACAAAAATAAAATTCACGTTCTAATGGAATAACAAGATTAGTAAAATTAATGAAAATTGATTAAAATAGCTAGACACCACTTTCCAATGGAACGTCGACTAATAGGAAAAAGAAAAAAAAGAAAGGGAAAAAGAAAATGAAGAAGGAAAAGGAAAGGAAAAAGAAAACGAAGGAGAAAACGAAAAAAATAAGGAAAATTTTTGGACGGCGTGATAGGGGCTGACTTATCTCTGATCATTCTTTCAACCGAGATAATAGATCGTCATATTGTGGTGCAAACAAAACTATAGATAAAACTGAAATAATTACTGTAAGTACGGCATCTCATCATTTTTTGGGAGGTTGAATGATTCTTCTTCTTCTTCTCCTTCTTCTTCTTCTTATTCTTCTTCTTCTTCTTCTTCTTCTTCCGGTGCCATCTCCTATCGGAGGTTGGATATCACCATTGCCACTCTTACTCTATTTGTCGCTACTCGAAAAAGTTCTACTGAGCTACAATTGAACCACTCTCTCAAATTTCTCAACTATGAAATTTTTTTTCTTCCGATATTTCTTCTTCCTTCTATTTTACCCTGCATGATCAATCTAAGCAACTCGTATTGCTGACCTCTCATTATATGTCCAAGATATTGCAGTTTTTTTATTTTAATGTTGTTAATTATTTCATAGTTTTTGTCCATCGCTAGCAATACTTCTACGTTTGTTTCTCTCCGTTCAAGATATTCTCAAAATCCTTCGGTAACACCACATTTCAAACGCTTACAGTTTATTTTTGTGTTCTTGTTTTAGTATCCAGCCTTCCAACCCATACTGCAGCACTGAAAAACACAACATTTTAAAATTCTCATTTTTAGTTCTAGGGTGATGTCTCTACTGCACAGAATGGTTTTCAGTTTTATAAACGCATTTCTTGCCATTTCTATTCTCGTTCTTATTTCCGTTGTTTGTTAGTTATTTGTTGTTATCCATGTGCCCAAGTATTTGTATTTTTGCACTTTTTCTAAATTCACACCTCGCAACTTTATGCTTGTTTGCATATTTTGTTTTTTAGTTATTACCATATATTTAGTCTTTTTGGTGTTCATTTTTAATCCGTGTTGCTCGCAAACGTTATTTGTTTCGTTCACTAGTTCTTGGAACTCTTCAGTGGAGCAGTGTCGTCTGCAAATCTTATGTTGTTTACAGCTCTTCCGTTTATTATTATTCCCTTACTTTTCGTTAACAGTGCTTCTTCGAAAATCGATTCACTGTACACATTGAATAGTAGGGGTGACAAAATACATTTTTATCTCACTCCTCTTCCTATTTCAATTTCCGGACTTGTTTCGTTATCTACTATTTTCTGTGCGCGTTGACTCCAATATAGGTTAGTTATTATTCTTAAATCTTTGTTGTCTATGTTTTTTCTTCCTAGAATCTCGACTAGTTCTTCATGTCTAATTTTATCATAAGCCTTCTCGAAGTCAACATAACAAATGTGTATATCGGTGTTCATATCCATACACCTCTCTGAAAGCACATTAAGTGCAAACAACGCGTCTTCAGTGCCCATGCCATTTCTGAATCCAAACTGACTATCCCCTTTTCAAGTTCTTTATAAATGCGTTCGTGTATTACTTTTAAAAACACCTTGAATACATGACAAGATATTGTTCTATATTCGCTGCAGTCTTTTGCATTTTTGTTATTTGGAATAGCGCAAAAAGTGGAGACTAACCATTCTCTGGGTATATTCCCCGTTTTATATACTGTGTTGAACAGATCTAACAATATATCCATGGTATCATCATTCATGCATTTTAAGATTTCTACTGGGATTTACTTCCTGTATCAATAATTCAAAACTGAGAAAAAATAATCGATTAGTCACTACTCGCAAAACTTCATTACAACTCAAAAATATTGCTTCGTAAATACAATTGAGACGACCAAATTTTACAAATAGAAGTATTATTTTTAAAGAAATTTAGAGGCAATAATTAATATTTGAAACGAAATATTAACAGTTTAATTCAGCCTCTCGGGACAGAAGAATTGAATATGGGTAAGTTGCAAATAAAAGATTACTTTATATTAATAAACCTCTTAACCCGGTAGCCTCACAATTAATATTTGGCTAGGGTGAGTAAAAAAATTCATGTTAATTTAAAATAACAGGCTTTGGCGTAGATTTCTTTTCATGCTAAATGCAATTATTAGTTAAGGCAAACATGCCTTATAAATGAGACCGCGTAGCTGGACGCCTTAGAAATCTCATCATAGACCGCCGAACAGGGAAGCTGTAAGGTGGATCTGTATAACCGAATAAGCTAACACCATCCTAATGGAGCTGTAGAACCCATGTAGATTCAGCCTCATGTCAACATATTGTAAGGAATGTAGCCCACTAAAAATAAAGTGACAACTGAAAAGTAAAAACACAAAATCAACTATTACTTCCACACTTGCGTTTATGAAACCAAAAGGAGAAATAAAAAGTGCAGAAAAGCAAAAGTCCAATCAGATGGACACCACAAAATAAAGTATGTTAATTTCTCAACAAAATACCTCTACGTTAATGGCAGATATAAAAAAGATAAATGATTATTTTTACTATCCACTACAATTATGATATTAACTCCTCACGTGTTTTCTTGGCTACACATTGACGACACTGTGACTGCTACCAGTCATTATCATAACACTTGCAATTTTAAAAAGTATTCACAATTTAGTCAGTCTAAAGCCAGATAGCGCATGATTTAGTTTCTCTTTGGATAATTATCCAAGTTTGCATAATTTTAAAACCAAAAAAAAAATATTGGTCCCCAATTTAAAATTTGTTTTTATTATTGGCGTATCAAACAGAGTAAAAGACATAAGGTTTTACTTAATTATTTTAGAAGCTGGAACGAAAATTCCATTTTTGTATAGTTTCTTCCACCATTGACATCTTAAAATTCAACCAATCATTTGTTACAATGGGTTTGAATGAATCTAAACTTTAGCACTAATAAAAAATAAATAATATTTTTTTACATCGTTATTAAGGAATAATTGTTCAAACATAATTTCCAATTCATTGAATATTTAAATATATTATTAAACTTTTGGAACTCCAAGACACCTGCGCTCTGGTAGCAAAGATATAATTTTAGCCGGATATACTTATTAGCTTCAAAAAAGTAGACGATTAATGTATATGAAGTTCATTGTTTCTAGCGTATTTAAAATTAAAATGCATTAAGTTTTTGGTGATAAAATAAGTATGCGATAGTAATTCACATTTCCTTTCTGCTCTATTTAGAACAATCAAAAAGATTTTAGGTCAGGTACAGACAACAAAAACCTTGTCCACAATCCGGACCTATGTAAATATTTAGTGTCTCATGTAACCATTTTAATCGCCAGATGATAATGTGTCTTGTTGCTAATTGCGCACTATATTAATCTCTTAGGATTTAAACAATTTTTTTGTTATCTAAAGTCTATAAAATATTAAATAAGGTAATTTCTGGAATGTCTAGAATTTTTCAATTTATAAACCGTTGCTTTAACTAAAAGCCCTTGGCTTCTACCTATAATGTATTGGTATTTTTTATCCGTGATTTCATTTTGTTTTGAATTGACTTTTAGTGCTATTTTAAAGACGTTGGTGTTGGCAATAATAAAATCTTGCATAATTCTCAAGAATAAATACGTAAATAAATATTTGAGGTACATAATCTCTTAAAAGAGAAATGGTGCGTGATGACCTACTAGACTTTGTTGTGGCGCATAGAAAGCTATAGATTATTCTTCACGTATTTAGGGCAGCTTTGACTGTAAATAATTGTATGGTTTAATCTAAAATCTGTCACCAGATGGGCGTTACAATGAAGTTGAAATGGTACAAATTGTAGCTCTTTATAAAAAAAAATATAACACGAAGTTTCATTAGAGGACACATGACATCAAATATTTGAAAAAAGAATTATAAGATTGTGTAATATAGGCAACTTAGAATTCTTGTGTTGCATTGCCATCATTATGTTTCTCCATCTCTCTCTCTCTCTCTCTCTACTCTCTGGTGAAAAACGGTTGTATTAGTATTGCTAGTTCCTAGAATATTTAGAGTTTATCGTGGATAATAAAAGTTATAAAGAAATCCGAGTTGTTTAATAATTCCCCAACATTCAGTCAAGTCAATACATTACAAATTTGGCGACGAGGAAGTGCTTTTTTAAAAGGAAAAGTAAAAGAAACCTACGTGAAACAAGGTTAGTCCTAGTAATAGTAGTGGATAAATTACTGGCACCGGAGTTTTAAGAAAAGTAGTAAAATGCCGAATAATGATAATGGTACAAGACAAGAATCCCAGATTCAAGTGGCATTTAGAGGCACTATTGGTTCTTTGTCTGAGTATAAAATTGGCACTAATTGGTCAACGAACGAGGAACGTATGGAACAGTATTTTTTGGCAAATTATATAGAAGATAATAGGAAAGTGGCAGTACTCCTCACTTTAATTCGAGAACAAGCGTATAAAGTGCTAAGAGATCTTTGCGATCCTGTTTTACCCAAGGATAAAAGCTATAAGGAGCTATGTGGCTTTCTATGTTCACAGTTTTCTAAGAAAGTTTCAGTATTTAAAGAAAGAATAGAATTTTATGAATTAAGACAAGGGGAAAACGAGTTAGTTAAAGACTGGTATGTTAAAATTAAGAATAAAGCAATAAATTGTAAGTTTGGCAACTTATTAGAAGATATTTTAAAAGATAAGTTTGTGTCTGGACTACGTAAGGGCCCAGTGTTAGAAAGGGTTTGTGAAGAGGATCATACAAAAGGGTTGAAAGACCTTTATGAGTGTTCTTTGAAAAAAGAAGCAGCAATAATGCCTTATTCTATTGTAAACAAGTTATCTTTGCAAAATCAGTCAAGGTTTGGTGAATCAAAGTATGACAAACCAGCTGAGAGAAGGGAATGGAACCAAAGCAAGGGTAGAAAAGAAAATAAAGAGAAAAATCAAAGAAATAAAGGAGAGGTGGAAGAGCAGAAATGACTAATGCAGTGTTACAAAGTGAATGTGCGCCTACTCAAACTAGTGTGGTATCTTCCAAAGAAGAGACTCTGGAGATTATGTCAAATGAACAAGACTCTATAAAAGTGTCTACGGATATTAGTCTTAAGAAACATTCGTCATATGTAGTTACGCCTAATATTATGAGTAAGCCACGTAGGCAAATTAAAGTGCCTAAACGTCTTGATCTGTAATAACAAGACTTAGAGGCGGAGGAATGTAATATAGGCAACTTAGAATTCTTGTGTTGCATTGCCATCATTATGTTTCTCCATCTCTCTCTCTCTACTCTCTGGTGAAAAACGGTTGTATTAGTATTGCTAGTTCCTAGAATATTTAGAGTTTATCGTGGATAATAAAAGTTATAAATAAATCCGAGTTGTTTAATAATTCCCCAACATTCGGTCAAGTCAATACATTACAGATTGAAAAATTCGAGCCAAGAATACAAAATGTATAAACCAAGTATTAATGAATCTTTCATAATGTTTAATTTTACATAAATCAATTTAATATTAATTCGAAAGCAATCAGACAAGTATTAAAAAAAGTGTTGTAAAGTCAAAATAGACTGTTAAGGTTTAAGAATTTTTTTAGGAATAAAAGAATGATATATTTATTTGTATTAGCCTGTTGAAAATAAGCCTTTTTGCTAATTTTTAACAACAGACTTCCTTAAACAGAATGATTTTTCCGGTCGCTTTTAACCAATCTGAGTTTTTTAAAATACAGATGAAGTGTATTTCTAAAATGAAAAAATTACATCCTGTTAAGTCAAAAAAAAAAGAAATTCTATGAGAGTTTAAAACATTTCTAAAAATTACAAAAATTAACAAATACAGCGCTGTAAGAATGATACTCTAAAATACCTAATTCTAATTAAAAATATAAAGTAAATTAATTGGTAGGAAATGCCACTTCGAGACGAAGAAAATGCTATATATACAAATCTCTGGATTCGGCGAGCTTTTAAAGTAGTAAGAGTAATCTAAGAAAAGTAGAAAATTTAAAATTCATTCAAAGGTCTTTTTTAATGAATTAAAGTTTAGTAGAATAAAAATTTAGATAAGATAAAAAAAATAAGACCTATAAAGTCAGGAAGGAATCAAAACTTGAGACTATGAGGCCTTAAGCTTACGTAAAAATCACAAAAATTCGCAAAAATAGAGCTGTGTGAATGAAGCTGTAACAGTCAATTAGAATTACTAATATATAACACTTGATGCTTTTTTTCAGAATTCATATCGACCCGAAACTTTAGATTTCGCTAGTATCTGAAAAAATGCGGGAGAGCCAACTTAGGGGAATGTGTTGTTTGAAAAAACCGTTACACCGAAATATACAGGGTAACTCAAATGGATAAGATGTCATCGATATTTTTTTTGTTAACCCCATTTTCTATTTCAGAATCAGAAAGGGTACATTTTTTTATATACAACTAGATAAATATCGATGTTGGTTACATAAGGAAATTGTAAAAAAAGTTTTTTTAATGCGCAAGATCTATCACCTGCGTACCTGTAGTGACATAAACGGCAATAAATTTGTTTACAAAATTTTTTATTTCCAAGATTACAAAAGTCAGTTTTTACATTACATATTAGCATTTTGTATTTTAAATAAGTGTTTAACGTTTTTGGTAGGCGAACTAAGTGTGTTCGAACGTGTATTTAACCTTATTGCTATTTTGTGGGAAAATAATAAAATTAACGGAACGTGAAAGAATTGGAATATTAAGCATAATTGGTTTCGGAGCTACATCGCGCACATAAAAAGAAGTGGTTAAATTATTCAATTCAATTCACCCTGATCGGCAATCTATAAGCCAAAACATAGTAACCAGAGTTGAGACAAACTTCAGGGAATAAGGACATGTTCGAGATATCAAAAAGTCTGTCCAACCCTCAATAACAAATGAAGATCAGCTTAATAGCCAATTGACAGCTCAAATAATCCTCGGTTCACACCCATGGAAACAGCTTTAAATGTACCACATTTTAGTGTATATAAAGTATTGAAAAACCCCTATAAGATATTATGAGCAAATTCGACAATTATGCAATGGTAACAGTAATTTTGAAAAAAAAAAGAATTGTTTTTTCTTGACGGAATAGTCCTATATCCTTATTTCTTTGACGATACCCTCACTGGAGCGAGATATTTGGAGTTTCGTTAAAATTACCTTATTCCTGCACTAATAGCTTTGTATTCAGATCCACAAGAACCCGATATGTTGTAGGGTGACCGTTTTTTTTTTAATAAAATGGAGCATCGTTCCATTGCTCTACCCCAATACGTGCTTATTTGGATAAAGTTTTTCCAAATCGCTGAAAAGAGGGACAGTTGAGTGGCCGGCCAGATCACCAGATTTATCCCCTCTTTATTACACTGGCCAGCAAATAAATTTAGGTCCTTTAAAATGTTGCAAATAATTTTACGTGTAATAATAAGGAAATTACTATACTAGTAGGCGCTTAATTATTTGTTTTCTGAGAAACGTTATCTGTCTTATTTGCTATCTGACATGTATTGATACTGAATATATGACTTTTATGAAATAGCGTGTCTTTGCTCCAATTAAAAATTCATATTTCATTGCCTATTTTCCATTTAGCGTTGGTTTCTCTACAAAACATATCAGCAACAGAGTGTAGTGTTTATTTAATAGATATAATACCTTCAGATCCTATTGTTACGGCACGAATTGTAGCTTTGATACAAGATGGTCGAGGACAACGTGAAATTGCAAGAATTAGTGATAAGAGTCTAAATATGTACCGGCGTTATGAGGAGACTGGCCTGATAATCAGAAAATCAAGATCCGAACGAAAAAGAGTAACCTCTCAAAGAGATGACCGTTTTTTGATATCGGCAAGTTTGCGGAATAGAACAGTTTCTGCAGTTTTGCTGCGAAATCAACTCCAAGAAGTTAGAATTGTAAATGTTAGTGAATGGATGGTTAGAAGAAGGCTTCGTACTGCTTGATTGTCTTGTAGAAGAATGGCTACAGGTCCACCATTGCAACGTCGGCATCGAATAGCAAGATTGGCTTTTGCCCGAAATCACTTGGCATAGAATAATGAGGATTGGAGCAAGGTACTGTTTTCAGATGAGTTGTGTTTATGCCTCAATACTTGGAGAAAGATCTGCTTCGGTTTGTGTTGATGACGGTCTCCCATTTGGCGGTGAGTTGGTAATGGTTTGGGCAGAAATTTCATCACAAGCACACTCAGAGTTGGTCTTCATGCATACTATTGGCGAACATGACATTTTCATGCAAGATAATGCTAAACCTCACGCAGCCAGAGTTGTTAGAGGATATCTCGATGAGGTATGAATTAGGTGGTTTAGGGTGAGTTGGGTCGACGTATCCGAGGGTATAAACTAGCGCCAAGAACTTCCCAGGAGCTAAGAGTAGTTGCTATTTCAGGAGTGGAATACCATCTACCAGAATGTGATCTTTATTTTCATTGAAAGTATGTCTCGTTGTCTTCAAGCAGTTATTAACCCAAGAGGAGGGAATACCCGTTATTAAGGATTATTTTTTTTTTATTAATGTTGTTTTTTCCATTTTTTACAGTTCCTGATAGCAATAAGTCGATAGTTTTAAATGTAAATTTGTTGTTTTTTTTTCAGATTAGATCATAAAAACCAAAAATGATGTTTACCGATTTAATACTCAATAATAAATTTGGCTTATAAAATACAAAGGAATGATTTACAATTTGCAAATATAAACTTAAAACAGAAAATTTCAAAATGACAACACAATTTCAATGTGACCTAAATTTTTCGCTCGCCAGTGTATTTCTTGAGGGGATGATACTTAAATACTAAAATATACTTGACACGGTCCGACAATTTTGAAGTCCTTAACGTTCGATTAAGCAATAAAGTACGAAACATAATCGCAGATCTCATCGACAAAATTCAAAAAGAATTTATTCATCGATTTGGCTGTTGTCAGATCGTTAACTGGCCCAGTTTGAGCATTTGATTTAGAAGGTATCAACAATTTTTCTACATTTCTTTAATTTTTCTGGACAATTTTCTTATGTAAGCAACAACGATAATTAGCTCGCCGTATGTAAAAAATATACCCTTCCTAATTTTAAATTAAAAACTTCTTATTGAGTGTCTACTATTTCATTCCAATCTATTCCGGTGGGTCCCGCTACCCACATTAGGGTGACTTTATTATTCTTACTCAAATCATTTAATTCCTCTAGACATTCCGAGGCCATTTTGGAGCAGATAACTTGGAGCTCAGTGCACTGTGGCTCCTTGATTTTCCGATATGATGATAATCCCTTGGTCGTGATAGTTTTTTCTTTGTTAAATTGAACACATTTCCTAATGACGTGTATTTCCGCCTGGAAAATTCTTGGTGACTTACCCAAGCTTTCGTAGTATAATCCTATTCCAGTTACCACCATTGTTTTGGTGTCATTGGTATATCATAGAATGGATTTCTTGTTGAAATTTTCATTCACTTCTGCGAGCCAACTTTGTGCTGAAGTTTTCCATATAGTTGAATTTCTTTTTCATTTCGTCTTGGGGCATGTCCCAGATTTGTCGATTCCTATAGAGGAGATTGGGTCTTTATTTGATGATCTCTTCTCTCATCATTCTATAAATTGTCCTCTTCACCATACTCTCTAGAAGTATATGTAGAGGTGTGAGGTATAGGATTACAAATTTCCAAAATTCTCAAGTTTTGCAGCAGATTTAGTATGCAGGGATCTTATCAGTTGCTGATCACGAATTTGAGGTGAAGTTTAAAGATGGTGAACCCAATAAAGTAGAAACTCAATAACCCAATTCTCTATATTAGGTCGGTAATGTTGGATTTCGAAAATCCGACCTAGGGTTCGTTATTAGGGACCCCCAAAAACCCCTGTATATCAAATTTGGTGCATATCGTATGATTTCCGACCTTGAATTCGTGATCAACGACTCGAAAACTCCGTATTTGAAATTTGGTGCAAAATCGATTGATTTTCAAAAATTCAGCTACCATATTGAAATTCGACCGTCATTTTGGATCAGCCATGTTGCATATTGTTAACCTACCACACCAGTTTTTTTAGGAGCGTCCATCAGCTGCAAAATGAGCCAAAAACGACCCAATTAGTTGCAAATTTTTATTTTTACAACCTGTTTTCACTAGAAACTCGATTTTTCTCCGGTTTCCGGTCGCCATATTGTATTTTTCAAAGGCACACTCGGCATTTGAAAGTAGACGCTCTAAGCTTTAAAATGAGTTCTTGGTCCATTTTTTCGGTTACTTATAATTTTGGTTGTAACTTTGATCCGATTGACGCTGATTGTCCTATATATATTTTCATTTATATAAAAAAATTCTCTTAATAACCTTCGGCAAGGGCGGCTAAAATATATACTTCTCTTCCAAATAAACGAAATAAAAAATGTAGAGACTATAGGCATCCAAGCTCTAATCTCTTTACTTTTTACCCAGTCTTTTTGTATAACAAGTTAGCAAGAAGCTACCGTAATAAAATTTATAAGCGTCGCAAAATACCGACTTGCATGTAAATGCTCTCCGGCCTAAAGAATGCTCGCCCTCTGGGACTAAGTAATTAATTTCATATTCAACTGACGAGCGTTGGGAATTATGTGTTAAAATTAATTACTATACTTAACGTTTAACTTGGCTAATCGGAGCAGAGTCAGAATACAGTTAAAATCTTAAGGTTCATACTTTATTTAATTTGAAAACGTGGGCTGCTTTTGTAATACGAAACTCTCGAAAATGTTCTTTAGGTGTCGGCTAAGGTGTCAAGATATTATTAAGATTAGAATTCTAAGAATTTCGACTTTTGTTGTGAAGCTCAGCTTAAGATGGTTGCGCTTTAATAAATAAAATAATTTTCATGTTTTTAATTAATTCCGCTATAAGAGAGGAGCTGTTAACAAGAATACAAACAAATTGTATCCTTACAAGTTTATACTCGGCCATGTTTTTAAAATAACTAGCTGACACTTTATATTTAACAAATTTAAATACAGTAGCGACATTAACAACTAGTTGGATCTTAACATTAATTTAACAGGTTTTTTATAGAGATAGACCCTTGAGTAGTGGTGCAGAAACAACAGTCGATATATTCCCTTAAAATGTTGCAACTCAGCTAAACTTACCAAAATTAATACCAAACGAGAATTTAAGTTTTCTCTATTTATTCATCAACCTTAATTTCGCTCTTTCTTAGATATAATACACTTGTGCTAATACTTTTTCCAATCGTGGAAAGCCTTCTAGAACTCACTTTTCGGTAAGGCTTTCAGCAATTCTGTTTTTATCTCATTGGCAAAACAAAGAAAGGAACTGGATAATCTTTATTTCTTACAAAGATATATAGAGAGTACTGAACATAGGAAGCTTTATCGCAACAAAAAAAAAAGATTATAGGCGGAGCATACAAAACGCAAAGAAAACATATTATAGAGACAAAATAAATAATGCAACCAACAAAACGAAAGAAATATGGAATTGTATTAACCAAAATCTTAATAGGCAGAAAAGGATAACAAACCATAACATCATTTTGCGCTTGACCGATGGTATAAGCGATGACCCTCGAGAGGTTTCTAATCACTTCGCTGAATATTTCAGCTCTGTTACCAAGTTGAAGTTGTTTGAGGCCTACGGTCGAAACATGTCCTTACCAGCAACAACTATAGAATCAATTCCTCAAACAATAGTAGTTTTTGCAGTCGTTCAAGAAAGAATAGTATCGACTATTAATTCGTTAAAGAACAAACGCTCCTCAAATTCCGATAGTATAATTTAAAAATTAATTTCAGAATCTGTCGCACTTCCCTTGACATATTTAATAAACAGATCACTTTCAGAGGGCAATTTTCCTCAAATACTAAAGCAGGCGGCAGTTACATCAATATATAAAAAGGATGATCCTCATAACCCGACCAATTACAGGCAAATATCTATACTGAGTGTATTTTCTAAAGTTTTTGAAAAAATAATTTACGAAAAAACAAATCCATGGAAACGGCATGCTGTGATTTACTTAATTTTGTATATATAGAGCTCGACAGGGGCAAGTATGTGATGTGTCTAATGTTTGACTTAAAAAGTGCGTTTGATACTGTGACTAGAGAGTTCTTTATGAGAAATCTCTTTACTTCGGGTATAAGAGGAAATATCCTAAAACTCATCGACTCGTATAGGTCTGATAGGGCTATGTTTGTTCGATACCAAGAAGGTAAATCAGATTACAAAAAAGTCGCCTTGGGTGTGCTGCAGGGGTGGGTTTTGGGGCCTCTCTTGTTTATGGTTTATGTTGCCGACCTACCTCGATTCATCAATAGGGGAGAGTTGGTTATGTTTGCTGATGATACCGCGATAGCTATATCTGCGGATGCTCCAGAGGAGCTGTTGCGTACAGCAGGAGGGGTATGTGAGGAGATTTGGTGTCAGCTTAATGGTTAATATTTAACCCGACAAAGACTTTATATATAAATTTCAATATTAAAAAACCGTTGCTTGTAGAGGATAAAGTAACATATAATATTGAGACCTCAGCTTATGCTAAATTTTTAGGCACGTGGCTTGATGAATCGCTGCATTTCTTTTTTCATATTGAACATGTTTGTAAAAAATTAAATTCTGCCTTCTTTGCTATTTTACAGATGAGGTCATCTCTAGACCGGGCTGGATTGCTGACTGTGTATTATTCTCTGACATACAGTCATCTGTCAAGCAATGTCATGTCTTGGGGAAGAGGGTGTGAGGTGAATAAAGTGTTTCTGGCTCAGAAAAGAATACTGCGGTTGATACTGGGTCTTAAGCCGACGGATTCGTATAGACCCATTTTTAAGGAAAACAACGTTTTGCCTTTTTATTCTATTTATATTCTAGAATGTGTTTTATATGTAAAACAAAATTACTCAGAGTTTAAAACTCTTGGCTAGGGTCACAGATATGATACACGAAATAGTGACATTCTTAGTATACCTAAACATTCATCTCGGCATTCTTTGAGAGATCCCCAATTTATAATTTCATTATTCTGTTTAACAAATTGCCTGCAAAATTAAAAAACATATGAAGCAGTAATAAATTCAAAACAAAAATAAAAAAATTTCTTGTTCAGAGATCATTTTATTCTTTTAACGAATACTTAAGCCTGTAGGATATACTGACTCTTTTACTGTGTACTGGCTGATTATCTCGTTGCGTCATTCGGTGACCAGCGCGACAGATGGTGTTTTTATCGTTTTATTTTTTTCTTTCCTGTTAGTTGTTTTAGGATTTTAATCTGTGGTGTTAATTATTAAATATTAGATTAAGTCACTTTACATTTTCCATATTATAATAAGTATCATATGATACTACCTAATATAACTGTTCTTGTTTTTTCTAGCTTTAAGGTATGTTATGTATATGTTTTTTTTTTTAATTGTATACTGTTGACGAAACCAGTGCTGAAGTATCAGTCTTATGGCTAATAAATTATTTCATTTCATTTCATTTCAATAGAAGCAAAAGTTCGTCCTTTCATTATTTTCTTCAGCTTCGAGAATAGACAGAAGTCATCTGGGGCCATATTCGGCGAATACAGATGCTGAGGCAATACAGTTTGTTGTTTTTGCCAAAAAATTACGAACAAGCAGTGAGATGTGAGCAGGAGTATTTTTGCCACAATTCTGAATATTTTTGTCTCTCTAATAGTGATTTCGCAATTTATTAGAACCTTCTCTTCACTTGTTGTACGCTATCCTTCGGTTACTGATGTGCTAGGGCGTTCAGGTTGGTCGTCATATACAATGTTTTCACAGCCCTCTTTGAAACTTCTGTACCTCTTGTAAACTCTGGTCTTACTTATAATAGATTGACCAAATGGCACTATCAACATTTCGAATGCGATGCTGCACTTTCAACTAAATTTAATACAAAATCCTTTTTCCATCTTTTTCGGAAGTAACAAATCGCCGAGCGAATCCGAACACTTATATCCCTCTTGACTATCACAAATAACCAATACCAAACACCACAAAAACTTGGGTAAGTCACCAAACATGTTCCAGGTGAAAATACACGCCATCAGGAAATACATTCAATTCCGCCTAGCGAATCCGAACACATATCCCTCTCGACTATCACAAATAACCAATACCAGACACCACAAAAGCTTGGGTAAGTCACCAAGCATGTTCCAGGTGAAAATACACGCCATCAGGAACTACATTCAATTCCGTAGCACTGAGTTTTTAAATAATCAGCTCCAAGATGGTCTAGGAATATCTAGCAGAACTAAATAAATTAGGCGAGAATAATAAAGTCACCCTCCTGTAGGTACCGGACACATTGGTGTAAAGGGGATTGAAATAATAAATAAATTTGCGAGGAAAGTGGCTGAGACACCATTTCTGGGGCCCGAACCTTTCTATGGAATCAGTAGTAGTGTAATGCTGGAATAACCAAAAAGTGAGGGAGAAAACAGGAGATCCAATTACTGTACGAATCTGTAAGGAACGAGACAAGCGAATATACTTCTTAAGACCTACGACCAGAAGAGATTCAAGGAATGCATAATCCTAAATAAAAACCCACTTAGATTTTTGACAGGAATCCTGATGAGACCTTGCGATCTAAAGTGACATTTCAAGAAACTAGGATTGGCAGAAAGAGAACAGTGCGAGGACTAGGACGAAACCTTTATTCACATTCTTTCACAGTGGAATGCTTTAGAAAACCCTAGAATGCGATTCTTTGATGCACACCAAATAGAGAAGGGAGAGCCCACTTTGAACCCGTTCAGCATTCCAAGGTTCCTAAGGGAAATATGAATGAAGGACCTGCTATATATGTATATAACCAAAACCCAATAACTCAAAACTAAATCTTTAAAACTCCATAATTGCTATAAGAAAAATAGTAGCAGGGCAAACGTAATTCATTTTGATGAGAAAAGGTAATACTAGATGATGCAACCAATTGAAATCAGGTAAAAAAGTTGGTTTTTAAAGTATAACCTCAAATATAACTAAAAAGGCCATTGTTTTGATCATTTACCTTTATTATTAAATGTTAGAGTCTTAACGTGATGGGTAAATTCTGAGACCAGATTCGAATTTTACGTAAAGAAATTATTTAGGGAGTGACTTCAAGTTGTCTTTCAGGACCCTCCGATTTGTCGGCTGTGTAATTAAAGGCTAAATATCCTAAATTATGTTTCGAAGGAAAAAAAAAACATAAATAGATCATACATATATAAATATCTTCATAGAAAAGCCCACATAACCATTTTCCTACTCCGGTTTTAATGAAGTAAACACACATACCTACGTTTCATTTAAAGAGTGGCAGCTCTTTGAAGGTTCAGTAATTAATTTTATGTTTAACTTAAGAGCGTGGGGATTTATGTAATAAAATTAATTAACTTTGGATGATAAAAAATGTCAAAATCCTGGAAAAAGCCGTTTTTATTAGCAGTGTGAACTGAAAAAGATTTTTTTTTAAACAAAATTAAAAATTTTCTCCTGGATGATGTACTGAGGATAAAAAGTTTAAAATTTAATTTTTACGTAATAAAATATAACCACAAGATTTTAAAAATGCTTATTTTGATAGAGAAAATAAAGGTTGTCTCACTTATATTTCCAAGCATATGTTTCAATTCCGTTACATTTCATTTAAATTTAACATGAAATTTTAATAATCTGTACCAGTGAATTTACTGAAACTTTTCATCAACATGTTAAAGTTCATTGTTTTAATAGTATTAATGTATACATTGTTCTGAACGTTTTAATTTTAATTTGGGATAGACTTTTTAACTTTTTAATTGTATACGTGATTTGTACTGTGTAGAGGCTGCGCTAGCACTGAAGACTGTTCTCCAAATGGCAAAGTTGAGGTGTACCCTTTGACGAGGTCGGAGCCATGAGGATGATCTAAGTAGGACCGAAAGCGCTTTGCCAATAATTTAAAATATACACTGAAATACACAATCTCTCCTCTTCTTGTTTTCTTTCGTAATGAACAATGCCCCGTATCAGAGTAGACGCCAGAAAAGAACTCCCTCTTTTTAGTCTAAAAAGGCGTAGATATGCCAGTGGCTCCTCACAATAAACATTGAATGTGACGAAACAAAGCTTAAAATACAGTTTCTAGATTTAGTGAGGGTAAATAAGCAAAAATATATCAAATATGATATTGATGAAATGTCTCGGGAAAAGAATATAACAGTGTTAAGACTACCGCCGTACTATTGTGAACTTAATCCAATCAAATTAGTATGGGCGCAAATAAAGAGTGAAGTTGCACGGATCTTCAGTTCGGGGGGTTTCCATCGGTAAGAATCCAGACACTGCGTTTCGCATTTTGTGAAGGTGCCTATGAAATTTTTCCCCTTCAGGAAAAAAAAATGTGAGGGTTGATAAAAATGTGAGGAAATAAAGTTAACTTAAAGAAATCTTATGGTTTTCCCAAGAAATTTCATCATTTATTATTTTTTGAAATGATCACGCCATTGGATTTGATCTCCCTGACGGCGCACAACCCAGGGGCCCTATCCTCGTATTGGGGAACGTGAAGTGAACGGTGAAAAGATGGCGAACGCATATTCTTGAAATATTCATCACTCATATCCTCGTTCGCCCGGTGGAAGGCAAGCGAACGATGAAACATGCGCAAATGAAATGTCAGCCGCTAAATGACATATTTAACGCACGAATTTCGAAAAATAAAATAGAATTAAAAATTTTATTTTATTTTTGGTTCTTCAAAATAACTCGTCATGAAAAAAAATAATATGTTGACGAACCGTTTCTTAAAGATGTTTTATTTTTTGATAAACAGTTGAAACGTTAATTAGGAGGTACCCCGATATTTTTAATATTTTCAAATTTTTTAATAAAATATCCTTATAAAGTTGAATATGTCGCGTAAATATTAACCAAATTTGAGATTACAGACATAAAATTATTACAGGAGATTCTGTTCATAACTCAATTGTATGAGCGAACGGAGTGGGATAAACTTATAATAAATTTGAGAAATCACAATTTGTTAGCTATCTGAAACTTCTATTTAAATAAGTAACAAATTTTGTATTTAAATTATGTTAACTACAGCACTTAACTTAATTAGACTGTGTTAAACACCATACTACACTACAATTAAATAGATATTATGATTATAATATTTATTTAATCCGCCAGTATCTTTAATGGACGTCATAAACAGTTTCTCTATCATTGTTCAACTTTCAGGTTTTCTTTCAAATTTAGTTGTCAGGGCAGAATATCTTGCAGTAAGAGGCTGGACATTTTGTGAATTCATACAATAAATAACTGATTGGATAATTTCCATAGTGGATTGGGATGATGGCTTCTAGTCATACTACGTAGAGTTGTAATTTCCACCGTTTTAAGGTTTGTCAGTGCTGGCTTTCTGCGACTACTGTCAGTATATTACTTTCTATCTCCCTTTTTCATTATATATTAGAATCTTAAAGTACTTGGCTCTTTGTATGCATTTTTGTTTAACAGTTCTAGGCAAAGTAGAAATATTGTAATGGCAATTAATAACTTCACAAAAATAACAACAGCACTATTTTTTTTTTTACTTTTGACGATTAATTAAAATACCAAAACTACTTTTTGTCTAAAATGGCAACAAAATATGCTACGAACATTTTCGGCAGCACAATTCAATCTGTCATCCATATTATTTTTAGAAATTCTGGGGTTTTAGCACGTTCATATCTGGCAACATTGGCTTTTCAAGAATACGGCTTTTATTGTCAAAAAGTTCACATAGCCGTTCCCATCGCCATTCACATCACCTTTCATATCACACTTTCGAGGATAGGGGCCCAGAGCACTCTACATGCAAGCGAAGTGTCACTGACAAAAATTATGGACTTCAAGTGTAATTGAAGATCAATTGAGCGAATTTCTGTATGTTATGAGAAATCTATTTGACACAGTTATAACTAATAAATTGTTCAATGCTTTAAAAATTACAGCGACTTAGAATTTTTTTTTCAAGGAAGATCATTGATCACTAATCTAACGGTTTATCAATATCTTTTTGTCCGAAATATAGAGGCAGGATATCGTTTGGATATATACGGATTTGATTTAAACCTTTGACGGTGTTTGTCACAAGTTACTGGCAGATCTGATATGGCGGATTAAAGATTTGACATCTCTCAATTTTGTCCCAAAAAGGTATAGGAGAGAATTTTAACTGTGTAATTTATGAATTTTAATTATTCTTAACAAAATCATTATGGTGAACTAAAACTTTAACATTTCTTGATTTTGTTCAAAATTTGTTGCTGGTAGGTTTGTGAGAGTGCAAATAACAAATTTAGAATTGTTTTAAAAAATTCAATATGGCAGATCCAATATGGCGGTCCAAAAATTTTATATTTCGATGTTATGTCTAAAATTGGTACTGGGAGGGGAGGGGGGATTTCGAGGATCTAGATTAAGATTAAATTTAGAGTTTAAAATTTTTTTTTTCAAAATTCTAGATGGCGATTCAGTGTAGTGGATCGAAAATTTTGCGTTATTCACATTTTTTCAAAAGTGGTATTAGAAGGTTTTCGGAATCGTCGGTTACGAATATGAAGTTAATTTTTAACAATTTAATATGGCAAATACAATAATGGGGACTTTACGTTTTTCAATTTTGTCCATCTTGATATTGGGGAGCATTTGAAACATATATTACGGACATTAGATTAATTTTTTCAAAGTCAATATGTAGGATAAAACATGTCGGACGGAAAAATTTACATACCTCACGTACCTTTAATATTTGTACCGGGTAGTTTAAAGGGCCCGGATTATGAATCTAAAATTAAATCACATCATTTCAGAGTGAAGCTTTAGAAAACCACAGAATGTGATTCTTGGGAGCACACCAAATAGTAGAGGGGAAGCTACCCACTTTAAAGCAGTCGAACATTCTATGGTTCTCGAGGAAAATAGAATTTGAGGAACTGTCTAGTTTACAATGTATCCCTGCCCACTTAGCAGCAAAATGAGAATACAATAGATCTACTAGGTCGCAGTATACAAATCTCCAATTTCACACACATAGCAAATTAAATAGTTTCTTTTTGGTATTTGTGGAACTCTCACAAACAAAGAATTTTTGTTGATGGGATTAGTGTAGTCAACAACTACGGATAAAATAGCCACTTATTTGCGAACCTAGAAACTAAACGCAATTCTAAAATAAATATTTATAAAAGCGTTACAAAGCGGAAAAAAAACTACATCAACTTTTATATGAAATTGAAATTTTTGAAGTCGGCACCAAATTATTACTAAATGAAACTATTAACTACCAACGAGAGATACATAAAAGCAACGAATATAATTTCATATAAAAACGCCGTTCTTATGGGATTGTTTGGAACCCGAGTGGTGCGCACTGTCATCATGCTAAATCGCGCGCACGCTGCCCCCACCACAAATACGTTTCTTCCACAGTTCTTCCACACCACGAGTTTCCCTTCTAGATGATTAAGTAAAAGAAATGTTACTACCATATTCCAATGTGTTCGTAGCTGAGTGGTCAGCCGCTTTAGCAAATATTTTGCCGTTGTCTATGGCATAGATTCAAATCCCGTCTCATGCATTTTTTTATGTAGAAATATTTGTTGAATATTTTTGCAAGAACAATAAAATAATTATTTTTAATTGAACCCTTTCGATGAAAAAATAAAAAAAATTCTACTTTTCATTTTTAGTTAGTTAGAGTTACATTTAAATAAAAGGAAAAAATATATATTAATTTTAATAACATATTTTTATACAAATATTAAAAAAAAATTCAGTATGTATCGAGATTCGAATCTACACTCACATAAAATGGAAAATATAATTTCCCACCACTCCTGACCTCTCGGCCATGAAGATATTTAATATAAACAGTTTATCTCTCACATAAGCTCATCTAGGACAGGGGGATATGGAGAAAGATGTCTGCGCCATATGCTTGATGGGTACCAGAATTAATCTTTTTAATATTGATATCCAGGAGAGGCGACGCTTTCTGATCGGGAATCGCGCTTCTATATGAAATATATATTCGTTGATACAAGCTGCAGTAAGTAAGTAACTAGAAATAAATTATCTCACTCAATCTTTTCATGAGAATCATATTTTATCAGATATTAATTTGGGATCGACTTAAAAATTTTTGTTTTATATAAAAATTTATTTTATTTTTCGCTTCTTAGAGCCATTTTAGAACTCGGTTCTGTTTCTTTATAAAAATGTTATTTTTCTATACACAGTATTTATAACGTGTTTTAAATAATATACGTCAATGGAAAGTTTAAAAATAACAATAATAACGTAAAAGGAACGCAGGAGTTAAAAATCCAAAAATATAATAATATTTTCCTTGTTACGAAAAATCCACAAAACAATTTCACATTAATTGACCACTGTTTATACGTCCATTTTCTGTCAACAAAGGGCAATTAATGTTCACTTTACTACCTGCCTTCAGCATTATAAAATTACTTTTAGAGCGTATGTTTGGAGAAAACTCCATGAGTTTTATCAACTCTTTTTAGTAAATGTTTTTTGAAATCATTAATTTTTATTTGGGAAACTTTAGCACCAGTAAACGTTTATTTTAATAACTCGTATTAATTAGAGTATTACAAAATAAAACAGATGCTAAATTACGTAAATAATTGTTTTTGTTTATTTTAAGAACAGATAAATGAGTAAATATTACATTTTGCCGCAGTTAAATACAATATATGACATTATTTTTGTTGCAAATTATTCAAGGGTTGAAGTTGGGAGAAAATATTTGAGATGTATTCTCAAATTTACTTAAAATTAGTTCGCTGCTAATAATCCTCTATGAAACAAAAGAAATGTATAATGACTTAAACACCAACTTCATATCGCCATACAATTCTATAGCAGCAAAGAATTCAGTGTCTGTTACTCAAAAGGTATCTATATCTACTCAGTACCAACGCCCACACTAAATGAGCCACTGAACTTGAAGCGGTAGCTATGACCAACCACTTTCCCAACAAGATCATTATTTGCAGCATCCACATCCCGCTTTCACTCCAATTGCAAAAGGTCACCTTAACTAATCTAATAAATCAACTTCCCTCCCCATTCCTAATAGTTGGGGACTTCAATGCACATAACATCCTTCGGGATGCCAATCAGACCGGCAGAAGAAGCAAGATCACAGGAAACGTAATAGAAGAACAAAATCTACAACTATTCAACGATGGTTAATATACATTCGTCTCTACATCCTCCACAAGTACATCTCGTTTGGACCTCGAGCTGGATAGTACCTCCCTAACAAATGCATATACATGGCAAACTATAGAGGATACGTATAGAACTGATCATATTCCTTTCATCATCCATTCACCTATTTAGAAACACTTCCAAGCCCAAACCCCCACATATAACGTCGACAAGGCCAACTAAACAAATCGCGCAAATGCATTCAGTTTACCCAATCTCACTAACCTCTCTATTGAAGACGCAGTTTATGAATTTACAAATTCTACCTGCAAAGCATCTGAGTCTAGCATCCCCATGTTCAAAATTCTTCAAGCAAAAAACCCTGTCCCTTGGTGGATCAACGACTGCAAACATGCCATAGAAAATCGCAAAAAAGCTTTAAGTAGATTCAAATATTGCCAATCAAGTAGAGTTAAAAAAGCGAAGAGCTCCGTCTCGAAAAGATTCATAAATGATTCCAAGAGAGCATCCTGGATCAGTTTGTAACTTCCATTGATACAAACACGTCCAACAGAGAATTTTGCAATAACATAAACAGCTTAAAAGGAAAACCCTCCAAAAGTATAATAGGCATTATCCAAAATGCACAATTAGTCTCCGACCCTACCTCTATATCACAAATTTTTGCTTCTCACTTTTTATCTCTACACAGTGGCGTCACCAACCAAAATATCTTTCCGATGGCCAATATATCCACTCCCTTTCCATCCTATAACTTACTCTTTATACTCACTGAACTCCATTTTTACCTCAACCCCAGTAAGGACCCTGCCCCGGGTCCCGATAATATCAGAATCCCTATAATTATAAACTTTCTCGTCCCTTGGATTTAAACGGACTTCGTTATATATATAATCAAATATGGTTAACTGGACAAATTTCGCAAAGATGGAAACACTCTATCATCGATCCCATTTATAAACCAGGCATCTTCCCGAATCCTACACACCTATCTCCATAACTTCCCATCTTGATAAGCTCTTGGATCAAATGATAAATTTACGTCTGCTGTGGTATTTAGAAAAAAATGAAATGCTATTCCCAAAACAACTAAATACAGACCCAACAAAATCATCAGCACATTTATCAATCTTAATATAACAGGCCACATGTTATCATATATTCAAACCTCCGTGTACAGTAGAACTTTTGCCGTTAAAATAAAAAAACTCTAGATCTACAACTTTCTCTCATACTGGTGGGGTCCCCCAGGGTCTTCCATGAATCGAACAATTTCTTTTTAGCCATAAAAGATTATAGATCATGGAACAAAAACATGAATCTTTGCTGATGATATCTTACTATACTCTTGGGCTGATTTCAACTACAGCTCTTCAATCCTCCAGTCCTCCCTTAACTCCCTTTCCATGTGGTCCTCTGATAAAAACCTTACATTCTCTTCTGAGAAATCAAACGTGGTCCACTTCTGCCGTATAAGGAACTGCCCCAAAATCATAAACCTGCATCTCAATAATATACCTATACATCCCGTAACAAAAAAATCATTCCTCGAAGTAGTCTATGATCAACTATTAAACTTTGGACATCATATTGATAATTGGGGCTTTGACCGACATTCTCTTATAAAAAGTCTGCATTCTTTCTAAACTCGACTATGTCTCCCTTAAATATGGCCCCGCCCCGTCTTATCTAAAAAGGTTAAATCCAATGCATAACACAAGTATTATGTTATTACCAGTATCTTGTACGAAGCTGAAACCCTGCCCATAAACTATTTCATGGAATCACCTATCCATAGATAGTTCCTTCCAGTAAATACCCCTCTAGTTCCGGTTAAAAATTTCGTTAGTTTAAGTTTAAATTGCAGATCCCTTTGCCTTCGTGCTTTAAACCGCATAATAATGGCTACACATTTCCTCCATGAAATATGTCTCCTTTTGTACATGACCTTTCTCTCACTATATACGATAAACACAACACCTCCCCTCACTTAATCAAGAAATTTCAATCAATTGATTCAAACCACATATAAAGCTTTCGAAATCATTTATTCAGATGAATCTAAAGTTACCCTCAAACTAGCGCAGCATGTACACAAAAATCATTTATAATGCACAAAATAACCAGTATTCTGACTGCAGTATTGTACGCTCTATACAGTACTCTCAAGAATATCATTCATCTCTTCACACAGAATGGGTCAGCTACTGATTCTCAGCTCTATTCAAAACATCATTTCTTACAACCCCTTTGACCAAAGAAATCAAACATCTCCGCGAGACATGAGGACACATAGACAATAAACACGTAGTGCTCCTATGGACCCTTAGCCATGTTGGCATACAGGGTAATTAAAAGGCAGATTTCCTCTCCAAGCACCCCCTTAATCCCATCATTGTAGACTATATCTACTATATTAAAGACCGTAATACTTACACAAGAGTTCAAATAAGAAAGTTTTTACACAATCAAATTTATGTTGTGCGAAGCATTCAACAACTAGTTTATAATACAATAAGAAAAATATTATATATCTCTATAATAATATCATAACTAATTAACTAAAATTATAATATATTGAAATGTATAATTTATGCTTAAATCGCCTAGTATTATTAATTTGTATCTCACTTAAAATTACACTGGTAGAAACTAAACCGAATTTCTTTAAATTCGTTCTTGCAACATGAAAGCTCAAACCCTACAATGAAACATTTAAATCATTACCGACCAACTTAATCAATATTTCTACTTTTATGTAAATGAATTTAATAAAATTACATTTTATACTAGAAATCAAATGTTTTACTCAGTTTCATATATTTTAAAAACTAGTTCCGTTATAAATTGATGTTTCTTTTTTCCAGGTAAGATACTATTTACTACAAGAATTTTGTTTTGATACTTCCAGAACCAGTATTAAGAGTAAGTATGATAAGTTGTAAAAATATGTAAATTTAATTCTTGCGGCATATCAACGATACAAATTCTGGTTAGCAATTCTAAGTTTCCCGTTCACCACTTTTTATATTCTACAAGATATATTTAAATTTAATTTCTGT
The DNA here is from genome assembly GCA_034092305.1 of Diaprepes abbreviatus. Lineage (NCBI taxonomy): Eukaryota > Metazoa > Arthropoda > Insecta > Coleoptera > Curculionidae > Diaprepes > Diaprepes abbreviatus. The sequence goes on from JASJET010000122.1 coordinate 14,211,739, forward strand.
TTATACAGTTTTCCAAAACAACAATCAAAAACGAACTCAAATGCTATAAAACTTATTTTGTTAAGAATGAAAATTTCAGTAAGAAATAAATAAATCTTTTACTGCTATGTTTAACAAGGTCCCTATATCACTGGAGAACCAATTTCAACTTTTTTTGTGTCCTGAACAAACCAGTTTTTTTGGAGTCAACTACACCCAAGTAAAAAATGCCTATTAGAGATTTTAGTTGGCTCGCAAAAAAAAATCTGAATTAATTGTTACAAAATTTTAATTCATAAAGATGATTTAAAATACAGATAACAATATATTATTGGTTCAACAAAAGCAATTAAACAGCACATTTTTATCATTGAATCTAAAGTTTAGACACTCATTTTGCGCTTCTTAGCCTGGCTTTTAAAAGCAGCTTCTGGGTTATCTCTCGTAATAGTCCAGCAATAGTCGGCTAACATCTCACAGTTCCATTTTCCATGATACCTTCTTTCCATATTTGAAATATGCTGGTGAAACCTCTCACCGTGCTCGTCACTTACAGCCCTAAAATTTTCCGGAAAGTAATCCAGATGAGAATCCAAGAAATGAATTTTCAATGACATATTACACTCTAGGTTTTGGTAACACGAAATAAATTGGGCAACCAGGTTTTTATAGTTTCCTGTTTTTATGTTTCCCAAAAAATTTGTGGCAACCATTTAAAGGCATTCCAAGCGTATTTTTCTTGCCTTCAAGTATAGAATCGAATTACGCATCTTCGAAAGGTTTCTTAATCTGAGGACCCACAAATATTAGCGTCACTGATTTTAGGGAACTTAAATAACTAAAAGCAGGGCCCTCACAAAATTTTTTATAGGTCCCAATTTTATATGAAGTGGCGGTAGTAAAATCTTTTCTGGGGAAACTAATGGAGCGCTGGTTACATTTTTCTTTCCTGGCTGAAAAGACCCTCTCGGTGCCCAAATTTTCTTTCTGTAGTGGTCCGATCGTGCTTGACTGTCCCACTCGCAGAGGAAGCAACAGTATTTGGTATAACCTAGCTGCATTCCAATCACAATCGTCACAACTTTTAAATCCTCACAAATTTATCATTTAAATCTTTCATATTTTATGGTCTCCAGTAACAATTTCAAATTGCTATAAGTCTCTTTCATGTGGACGACATGGCTAAGTGGGGCTGAAGGCAACTTGTTTCCATTATGGAGTAACACAGCTTTAAGAATTACTTCTGAGGAATCAATGAAAAGTCTCTAGTTTTTGGAGTATAGTCCAGATTTAAAGCTTCCATTAATACCTTAATGTGTACAGACTACCAAATTGATTTCCATATTAAAAAAGGTGTTAAGTTTTTCTTACATCTTCGGTACATAGAAACTCTTACTTCATCTTGAAGTAAATTCCAAATTGTTGCAATGGAAAGACCAATAGTTTTACTTCTTTCTTGGGCAATTCCAAATCCCTTATAAGGTCACTTAATTCACTTTTACTTATTTTGTGAGGCTTTTTACTGGGAAGATCACAGACAAAATTGGAGTCTGGCGAGGTTGGTGGGCCGACGATATTTTCCGGCACACTACTGCTTGAATCTGTTTGATCATCAGCAGAATCAAAGGTATATTCCTGAGGTGGACTGGGTACATTCAACCCGTCACTATCGGGCACCGAGCGTATGGTGGATTGTAAATTTGGATACTCTATCGCAGATTTTTTTTTCTCCGAAAAGCCTTTTTTGATGGGAGGTGTCAAACAAAAATAATAGTCGGTAACATGGTCTTTCGGTTCTCGCCAGACTATAGGAACAGCGAAGAGCATCTTACGCTTTTTTCCACTTAGCCAACCACGAATGTTGGACGCACATTTGTTGCAGCAGATATGGGGAGCCCAATTTTCATCCTGGTCTGCAACTTTGCAGCCAAAATACAAGCGATAAGCTTTTGTATTAATGGGCTAAGAGTACGTTTTTATTTTACAGTAGTCACTACACCATAAATATAACAAGAATGGCATGTTTACACAAATTTGCGACATATTGCTCACAACTCCCTAATCTCTCAAATACAAACAGTTCTCGATCAACTGTTGGTTGAAATACAGCTAACAATATAGGATTTATGTTGGGTGTATTTAAACCCCTTATAAAGTACACCTGGTATAATAAAGCCAAGCACTTCTCATTCGAATTGGTCCATACCTTATGGGTAGGTAGGTAAAATTATCATATTTAGCACGTATCTATGAAACTGGAGCCAACTGGGACTGGACAAGAAAGACTGTTAATTAGTATAATAAGATAAGTATGATTTTGCTGTTTTGGTCTCTGAAATATTTTTGCTGTTCCCCAGTGCAATCGGGGCAGATAGAATAAATCAATCAACCGAAATTTTTAGACTAATTCTTTTGAGATGGATGGCATTCGGTAAATATTATTTTTCTCCGAGAAACAAGGAGATGCCACACCTGAAAACAAAATTGATCAACTCGACTCCTATACCTATTCCAATTATTGCAGTTAAAACTTGGACATCTACTTGTGCCAAATTGGATCAAATAAGAAAAATGAAAAGAACAATGGAAAGCCGTAGAACAAAAGTTCACGATGGATTCGAATAAGCAGCAAAACTAAAGAGGGGATAGATAGGCTACAATGAAAGACACCCAGATCAATGACGGTATAAAGAGATTGGAAACTGGTGCCCATATCTAGGATATAGAAGAAGAGATAGACTACAAATGAGACAATACAAATAATATATCGTGCAAATGTACCGAGGAACAATCAGAAACCGCAAATCATGGAATCAACTATGGAAGGCTTACATCCACATAGATAGGAAATATATTCTAAAAAGAATATTGAGTTAGCTGATCATTTTTTGACACATTTAACGAAGAGTCTACCAACAAGACCGCAGTCCCTATTATTCTCCACTTTAAAATAAAAACAAAGTCGGTTTCATAAACTTTTTTTTCAAAATAAGACAGAGAATGACCTAAATAGAGACGTGCTTTATAAAAACATAATAGCCAACTACCAAAAACCACAATGCGTTGCTTTAATATCTCCCAAAACGTTAATGTTCCAATTTTGTTGTAATTCAGCTCACTCCATGTACTTATTTCATGCCAACAAACGACAATCAATTTTCACTTAACCACCTGCTTTTAGCATTACGAAATTGTTTTATAAGCATGTGTTTAAAGGAAATTGAAAAATTTTCATATAATATTAGTTCTCTCTTCGTTATTATAAGGCTACAGGACCATTAAATTTTTATCGACAAGGTAGTTGAGTATCAGTAAGGTGATTATTTTAATAGTCCGTAATAATAAGGTGGCCCAGGATATTAATAACGACACGTTAGGATTATATGGGGTAAAATCACGGAAGGGCTGTATTACCATTGATTTTTTCTTAAGTTTGTGACCCTAAAAATATGCGTTTATTTACCTTTGAGGCCCTATATATCTAAAATTAAGTTAGGGTTGTTTATAAATACATATCATGCAACTAAAGGGTTTTAGATATAGGTATAGAAATATCAGGCATAAAATTTTTCGCAACGAGCGTATATTTGACTAAACAAAAAATCAGCGCCTCTGGCTAAACAAGCATGAAGTTAAAATTTTAAATTTTTATGTGCTTTGAAGTAGTTCATAGGATTTAATCCTAGTCAAAAATATTACTCACGATTCGAACCTCTTTTGTACTTCACTCCTAAGCTGTTCGACGATTCGCCAATACTGCCTATTCAAAGTGTCACCTGTTAAGTTATTTTATCTTTGTTTAACATTTATCTGAATCCAATACCGTTTGTCGTAAGGTCCAAAACGCACGTATAACTTGTATATAACGGAAACGCCAGTAACACAATTTTAGTGGCTGTCGATATTCAAATTCCAACTGATGACTTGCTCATGCGTTGTAATTTTCTTATTTATATAACGTTTATTTCTTCATATTCCTTATTTTTTTCCCGCAGTACCTTCACATTTGTTGTCCTTCATGTCGATGCTATCTTGCATACAGCAACTTTTCAATGTGTTCTTTTTATATGTCCAACTTGTGGGTCCATTTTGAAGTAGTCAAAAAAGAGAAAGGACACTTTAGTGCTCTCACTCTTAGTTCTAATGTACGGTTTCTGTTACTGAGAATATATGTCTTTCTTGCTCTTTCTATTCTCGCTCTTATTAATATTATTGGATCGTTATCTCTCGCAATCTAGACATCCAGGTATTTGTATTTTCGAACTTTTTCTAGTTTTATACCTAGCAAATTAATATTTTTTTCCTTTCCAAATAGTAAACTTATTAAATGTATGTATTAAATAGCAGTAAAGATATAATACATCCTTGGCTCACTCCTCTCTTTATTTCAATTTCTGCACTGGATTTATTATCTAGTCCTATTTGTGCGCGCTGATTCCAGTAAAGACTCTTGGTTGTCTATATTTTCGTTTGTAGAATTGTAACTAGTTTGTGTCTTACTTTATGGAAAAGTTCTTCCAAGTTAACATAACAAACATTAATATATATCTTTCTAGTACGTTAAGCGCAAACAACGCTTCTCTGGCACAAGCACAGATCCTGGGAAGGGCAGTGGGGCAACCGCCCACCTAAGAGCTTCCAATTCAGAAAAATACCCGAATGCCCCCGTGGATAGTTCACTTTTGTGAGCTATACAGTGCGATCACCCCCCACTTAAAAGCTTAAAATTTAAAAAATAGATTCGTCTCAGTCTGTTGCATTAGGAACGTGAATGTGGCTGGTACTCCCCCTTGCCTTCCCAGTGCTTTCGCTCGCCATACAGTACTCTTGTAATATTGCCGACATACTCAAAAAGAGAGGCTGAATCCGCCTCTGCTCTGGCGCCTGGTCCATATCGGTACCCAAATTGATCATTTATTCTTTACTCAGGTTTTTATTAATGCATCTATTAGTGATATTTAAGAAGACCTTGAATATATGTTTTAATGAAGATATTGTTCTGTATTAAATGCAATCTTCATCGTCTGTGATATTTGGGATAGTAGAAAAGATGGAGAGTAGCCATTGTCTCGGTATATGAGCAGTTGTATATATTGCATTAAATAAATCTAGCAATATATCCAAGGTATCGTCATTCATACATTTAAAAATTTCAAGTGAGATTTCATCTGGACCTACTCTTTTCAATTTTTGATGTTTTTAAGTGCTCTTTTTATTTCTTTCAATATTTACAAAACTGCATTGTCTTCTATTTTAATTTTTGTATATTGTCTCCCATTGTCTCACAACATTTTACTTATATATTCTGTCCAATTCTTAAATTTCTTGCTAGTATTCAAGATTACCTTCCCTCTTGCATCCTTGAGTATCTTAGAAATTTTTTCTATTATTGTAAGTTAAGCCCTTTATTATTATCTCTGTCTATGCGTGCGTTAATAAATGTATTTTATTTGGTGATTTAAGAAAGCTAAAGTTAATTTCGGGAACAAAAATAAAACAAGAAACTCGTGTATCGATTTACTAGGATTATATATTGACTGTTCACCTGTATGCAATGGTCCTTATTATTCGTCCATATGCTGAGTAATATTCTTTGTCTCATTAAGTTTGTTTTTTTAATTAATGGGAATATTTTGACATCATAGAAAAATGTAATTTTGGAAAAAAAATAATTACAATACTAAAAAAAAAGGAAAAATAACAAATTACGGTTGTTTCGAGAAAGCATGAAAAATAACAAAATTATTGTTTTAAGCTAAAACCATCTACTTTATTCGAAATTATAAACCTTGTTTTATTTACACTTTGATTTTCGTATTTTGAGAATACCAGTGCGTCAAAATATAGTGACCAAACTGATTTTTTTGTAATAAAACAAATAACATCAATACAATTAACTAATATTCTAAAAAAATATTTGTACTGAATCCCAAATTAACATATATAATTTAATTCTTATTTTTACTTCTTAATTTATTTATTTGTTTTGAACTGGATATAACTAACTAGAAATTGATGCTGGATGATAAGCTTTGCAGATGAACGTTATTAATGGTTGCATAAATAACTAATTCATAAATTTAATTTTCAATTTTACAAATTTAATATTTGATTTAACCCTTTAAAATCACTGCATATATTTAACCCGCTATTAATCATTCAACAATAGTAATTATTATTGTGGTGACGAATCACCAAAATGCAATATAATTATTGCTTGTTGAAAATTATCGAATATATTTACTGTTGAATGTCAGAAATATTCAGAAAAATAATAATAGTTCTATATTTTTCGTTTTTGGTTATATATTAGAAAGCGTTGAGGTTGCGGAGACATCGGTTTACCGCTCAGCTGCACTTGACAGATTTGGAGTTTCGATATGTGTAGGCTTATTTCTTAATATATATATTTACAAAAATATAAACACAGAGTGTTACAAAATAATTAAATTTATTTTGTAAGATAAGTTCTATGAACATAATAGTTAAAAATCTCTTCTCCGTTTGCAGGTAGACATTACTTTTAAGAATCTTAAACATGGCTTCAAGAAGTGTTTTGTAATTATTTTTGAAGCAGTGAAATAGCATTGCTGCTCTATACGTACTAGTATATCCCTAGTATATGCTCCCAGAGTATTATTTTTGAAGACTTCATTCGATGCGCTTTCTATAAATTAGGTTCAGTAATCTGATATTCTTGTCAGCATATTTTGAAAGCTGGATTTGGATGGTTTGATAAATGGATTAATGATAGATATTTGAGTAGCCTATGTTATGATGACGTAATGATAACAGAAATATTACACCAAGAGTCAGAACACATGGTAAATGAACTGCACAACAAATCCCAAAATATAGGAATAGTCATTAATCTGGAAAAGTCTAAAGTAATGTACAAGAAAGAAGAAAAGAACACAACGTGAAAAAGAAATAGTAGTGTTTGACGGATGAAAACATGTGACTCAGCATTAATTAGTAAATACACCCGTTCACTAGTTCGATTTCTAGTAGAAACTTGCAGACGTTTCCTCACATGTTCACTCTGGGTAGCGAAGAAAAGCATAATATCACAATCATAGACGCATTTTGGAAAGCTAAGTTTTCTAATAGAAGTCCAAAAGTACTTTTCAAACAAACGTGAAATCTCGAACATCTCTATGCGTGCAGTATTGTATTATGGAGTAGAAAAATAGTAACTAGCAGAACCTAATTACCATTAGAGTTGCACAGAGCGCTATAAAGAAAGCCATGTTGTGTATATTGAGACAGAACACAATTACCAATGAATTGATAAGGGAACGAACATGGAGCCAAAAATATATGGTCGATTAATACTACTAAAATTTAACACTAAAAACTCGCGTTAACAATTTTTACTTGTGAATTAATTGATACACTTTACTTTCATTGAACTAAAAATTTAAAATTAAAAACAATTAAGAAGGCGAAGAACATTCAATTTCTTAGTATAAATCTCAATTTCGATTTAATTTGCGCTCGCCTTCGGATATTTTCAGCTGGAGAAAAAGTAAATAAGAACTCCATTAAAACAGAAAAAAATAAAAAAATGAAGCTTTATGTGTCATAAAATAGTCGAAATAATTGAAAATATAATTAAATTGAGTATCACCGGATGATTTTGATTGGTTATCTTTAATTTTTATTAGTCTTTCTGTTTCTAAACTATTCTATTCAGTAGCGTTATTGTTGATTTAGTAGAAATTTATATTAATTATTAATTTTCAGTATGAATCTACCAATACTTCGTTAATAATGGACGGGACTTGAGGATGATCAAATGAACCAAACACAATAACAGAGTGGAGACCATATAATCATAAATGATGACCAAGAAGATCACCATGTAATTATTATTTCTCTGTTGATATATTTCTACAGAGTTTTTGTGTGGATAAAGGCTGATATTTATTTTAAATTTGAACCCATATAATATTATCATCAGGTATAAATAAAGATATCAACACAAGAATGTAAAATTTGAAATTCCAATTTATTCCTAAAAAGATACAGCTTCTAAGTTAAATAAAATCTCAATAAAACCAAAAATATGCTAACTCTCTTTGGGTATATTATGAAATTAAAAAGATATATACATAAGAGATGGATCATCCATTAATTGAAAAATGGACTTTTGAGTACTTTCTGTCTGCCAACGTGGAACAACGGGGATAGTTGTTTCATCCAGGAAATTGAAGGTTGAATCACTTGCACTACGGCTTCCCTTTTGTACAGTACTAAAATTTGAATCTGAAGTAAAATAGCTAGGAGTGGCTTCAATGAAAACGAAATTAAGGAAATCATTAATCTCTGAACAGTAGCTCAAGATTATGAAAAAGAAATGGGAAGTTAAACCTTAAAAAATCATGTAGTTATACATTACTATAATCAGATCAATGCTAATATGTGGAGCACCTATATGGTAACCCAAAAATCAGCAGGAAACAACCAATATTATATTTAGTCTGGCCAGCAGCATAAGTAGTACTGAAGCAATTAAAACAGCTATGGAAGAAAGATAATGTCTGTCGCCGGTAAATATTTATCTAAGAAAAGGTGATTTTGACAACAACTGCTGTGATTCAAATCTGCTGGTATACAAATTGATGGAAGATGTAGTAGCCAGATGCTCTTTAGAAATAAGAACCGCAACCAAAATGTCCTCGTTGCTGACTGATGCTGATAACATATGAGCATACTAGATCTTCCAGCCTCGCACTTTGGGGGGGGGGGGTCATATCAGAAAAGTACAGTATGGCAAACGAAAGTAAGTTATCGATGGGGGATGAGACACCAACAACATTCCCATTTCTAGTGTAAAAGACAGAGTTGAGTCTATTTTTCCGAATTCGAAGCTTTGGGGGGGGGGGGGGATCGCAAGAGCAAACAAGTTGTCGACGGGGGGGGGGGGGGTGCCAACGCATACACATTCCTAGTATAAGAGGCAAAATCGGGTTTAGTATCCTGAACTCTAAGCTCTTGTGGGGGGGATCGCCGCTATCGTAAATGGAACAATTAGTATCTTTATATAAGAATAAAAACAATGAATGGTGTAGGGTGCGGTGTATAGAGACCGATGAATGCAAACTTAACTTAGACTGATTACTAACAAAGACGCTAGAGTTCTTTAAATAAAGCATGCAAGTATTGTTATCACCTCAATTAAAATTGCTAGCAAAAATCTTTCTAGCGAAACCACACAAAACTATATAGATATTAGGCAACCTTCTCATCCTAAGGAATTACGAAATAACCTCAAGATTGAAATGAAAATGCTATCAGACTTTAACAAGTGTCGCTCGCTGCCGGGATAACAGGAAAGTTGATAACTTAACTAAAGAAGCAGCTGGCTTCAGAGCTCTAGGTTCTAGTCCTCTAAATCAGCCAATCTCAGCAGTGAAACAAATAATAAGAAATTATTTTAATTGGATTTAGTATAATATAAAATGAAACGAAAAAGTTAGGCGGGGAACTCACTACTTGGATAGAAGGAAGCACTGGTATATCTGAGAATGTCATATCCCTCTCCCCAGACTTGCGAGTTGTTAACTCGGGTTTACATTTTGGATGTAAACTGACCAAATCGTCAAAATTGAAAGCAACCTCTCTGAGTGATATGACTTTACTAAGATTAGCTCTAACCTTACAAACTATCTTCTCACTTTATCAATTTCGAGAAATACATTTTTCAAACGTACGAATATTCAAGTGTCTTCTCAGAAAATTTCATAAAAATCGACGCGGTCCTTCTATATTTTTGAGAGTATTATTGAATAGATCTCGGACCGCTCTACTGAGTGTGCACATGCTCCACTTTTGCATGCGTGCGTGGGCATGATTATTTCTGAAGCGCCGCATCTCCAAAGCTCCAGATCATAAGAATATGAACTTTACTGATAAACAGAACGCATTGCCGAGTTTTCATAAAAAAAAGTTTAAATGAGTTTTTCTCGAAACAACGTTTTTGCTCGCGCTCTTAAGGAATTTTGAAAAACCATCTGGGCTATTCCCTCCACATCTTAACGATGTATTCTAGACATACATGGCTATATCCCGTAGCAAAATTTTGGCAAAAGATTTATATTTACTGTTTTTCTCGGCACAAAATATATTCAAAAGACAGCCCGTGTACGATTTTTGGTTTAAGCATTCTATTTTTCATTTATTTTTGCATTGAAGTTCATAATTTTTCTACTAGCGACAGCTACAAATATACTGATTACAAAACTATTTTGTTTTTATGTTGGAGATGAACTAGCACAGCTAAATCCCTAACGCCATCGACTTATATTTTTTGACTTTCTATAGTAAGCATAGCTAAAAAATCGGAAAATTTTTTTTTTTTTCTAGCGCCCAAATTGGTATGCCGCCTTAATATTTCAAATGCAGCTATGTTAAAAATATCCATATTTATAGAAATAATAATAACCTGATTTCCATAAGAAATATATTTTACCTGGTTAAGAAGGTGGAATCATATTTCACAGCTAATTCCTGTATACCTAATAATTAACATTATTTTTGGTTGAAAATTCTACACTTCGACACGAACTGCATTCCTTATATAACTTTTGACTACTTAAAACGTTCATCCTGTTGCTCATTTTATAATTCCTCCTGCAACTTATTTTATTTTTCTTTATTCAATCAGACACTATATTTCAAAATAAAAAATTATTGGAGAATGACTTAAAATATATTTCTTACACACACAACCTGAATGTTGAAAGATATTATTTCTCTAACATAAAGTACATGTTTCAAGTTGTATGTCTTAATTGCTTCAAAGTCCGTTAAATAAAAGTTTTGTATGTGAAAACTTGAAACTTACTTTCCTGTGCCTGAAGCACTTATGGAACTTTTCTATGCCGGCTTTCTTTGCCCCCTGGTGAGACTTGACTTCCCTATCAAGAGAATCAGATATCTTTGGGAACAAAACAAGACAATTTTATATACTTGACGTAAACATGTCGTCAAGTTGGAGATAATGGTTGCTGATGGACGAATGAAATATAATTATGTGTTTGTTATTTTCGGGAAAAAAATTGAAATGTGTCGTAAGAAATTGGTAGAGTTCTTTATTTTTATAGAGATGAACAAAGTAATATTGAAAACTTTACTCAATTTTCTATAACATAATTTTACACTATATGATATTATTTGTGTTGATATATGGCGAAGTCTAAAAATATGGAATACATTTAACATAATGAAAATTTAATTGTACTAAAAATCGCACATTAGTTTGGGTTAGATTGAAAATTATTGCTCATCATATCAGCCTGAATTATGAACAACTCTTATTTTTTACATCGAAACTGTGCAGTACCTTTATATTTTCGAATTATACATTATACTCTATATTTAAATTAAATATTTTTTAAAATATGGACCTTTAAAAAATCGCACATTTTCACCTGTGAGATTATGTGCTTACTTTTATTAGCGTTCAATTTTTGTTCTTATTTTTAACAGCTGGCAGTTATTTTGTAACTTAAAAAGTTAACAATTGAAGTAAACACTCCTTAATTTAAATTTTGATTGTGCATATTTAGCAATTGTTTATCACCCGCATAGAAGGCTTGTACCTTTTGTATATGAGAAGTGTAAAGAAATTCCTCATAAATTTGTACATTCCCAGTACCAGTACCTAGATCGGCTTCTATCCTTTGAAGAATCTTTTCTTCCATTTCAACACTTCTATCCGATTTTGTCTTCCTTTAGAACCAAAATAATTTTTGAGGGCTCTGATTTTATCCAGCCTTAGTGGTGAAACTTTGAACACATGGGTATATCTTTCAGCATATGCTTTCATATATTATTTTAACAAATAAAACTTTTCTTAAATATTTGTTACATTTAACTAAATTTAAAGCCTGGTAACCTGATTTATTGCTTCCATCAGAAAAATTGATATTACTGGTAATTAAAATTTTAATTTCAGTTTGTACTTAAAATTTTTGGCTTATGGATTGGAGAAACTAACACCTTTTTATCGGGTATTTTTTTGTTTCTAAAATGCCAGGTCTTTTTTTCAATAACTATCAAAACAAAAAAGATATGTAAAATATAAAATTCGAATTTGAGGTAAAGGACCTCTGGTGACATAGTATGGAAATATTTTTATAACAAAATTATAAAAGTCATTAACGCAGTTTCTGTGCAAAATTTCAACTTAATGAACTAAAAACTAACCACAAGGTATTAAAAATGGGAAATACGTTTGACTTTCAGAGCATGTAACTCGAGAAATATTAAGTTTTCAACTTTGGTTATATGACTTACTACCTTTATTTTACCATGTAGAATCACTTCTTCAAATATTTAAATAATATCTGTGATAATATAACACTCTCGATGTTAAACAATCCTTTTAAATTTCATTCAAAATTTGATGATGGATATGTCAAAAGTTTTTGGAAAATCGAGTAGATCTAGAATAGTTGCCATGTTGTTGTCAGTAACATTCAACAAGTCAGTGGAACAATTATATCCTAAAACCTGATCGACTACGTCCAATAATATTATTTTCTTTGCAAGAAATTTCGGTGAGATTTAGTTTTTTATTGTTTTAGAAATACACTTAATGTTGTGGCAAATCACAAACAGTTATTGAATTTTCTTAATTATGTCATTTTTACTTTTGAGTAAAATTTTATTTTTACCCAACAACAGAGAACTTGGTTCCTTTTTAAAACTAATATTTTTGAAGGAACTTAATCTAATTCTCTATGAACCATATACCAACAGTGAATACAATATACACGCAGTATAAATATATTTATATTTGAAAAAAATATTAAATCTCACCAACCTAAGAAAGCTTATAATATAAAAGTAAATATATTCTGTTCTAACGTGATTAGATACAAAGCACTGTCTTAGTTTGCAAGGAAATACACGCAAAGAGCAAGAACCAATACTATAGCAGGGAGTTGCTACCTGACTAACTGACTGACTAACTCCGTAGCACTACAACCCAGGGTGGGTCTTGGCTGCCTCGACTATCTGCCTCTACCTGGAACGGTCTTGTGTCAGCTCCCTTCATTCTTGCTGGTCAACTTCAAGAATAGCTAGATCCTTGTGGATATTATCTCTCCATCTAAGGCTAGGTCTTCCCAGTGGTCTTTTTCCTTGTGGTGCTTGCTCCAATACCTTTTTTATTAGTCGATCGTTTTGACTCCTTTGTATATAACCTGCCCATCGTAGTCTTCTGGACTTTATTTCTTGAATGATGTCAGGGCTTTGATATATTTGCGCAAGCTCTATGTTGCTTCTCATTCTGTGGCGGCCTGTTTCAAGGTCTCGGTATGGGCCATATATTATGCACAGGATTTTTCTCTCAAACCTTCTTAGCTGCTCCGTATCGTGGACTGTCAGGGTCCATGTTTCACTGGCGTAGATTGCTACTGGTCGTATTATTGTTCGATAAATTTCGGTTGTTGCCTTTCTAGTGATAAATTTTGACTTCAGCAAGGTATGTATCACAAATGTAAATTTATTTGCTTGTGTGATGCGCTGTTTAACCTCTTCCTGCATATTATTGTTTGCCGTTATCACTGCGCCCAGGTACTTGAAAACTCGCACATGCTCAAAATTATAGTCATCCATGGTGACGTAATGCCTGATTCTGTCTCGGGCGTAGGCCAAAATAAGTTTAAGGTCACTTGGCCCAAAAACCTCCGCGTCAACTGATACTGTTCTTACGGCTTTCTCCAGTGCAAGGTTAAATAGTACTGGCGACAAAGCATCTCCCTGTTTTATTCCTCTGTTGATAGAAAATGTTTGGCTACATTCTCCTTCAATTTTGACACAGCTTTTTGCCCCCTCCAGGCGTGCTCTGCACAGTCTATTCAGCTTGTGCCGGATTCCAAATTCTTCCATAGCTTCCCACAACCTTATCCTAATAGCACTGTCATATGCTTGCTCAAAATCTATGAACAGAGTATGTAAGTTTTTGTTAAACTCTCAACATTTCTCCAGCATCTGTCCGATAGTGAAAAGCTGGTCAACTGTTGATCTTCCGCTTCGAAAGCCACATTGGTAGTCTCCGATAATCTCCTCGGTATACGGAGAGAGACGTTGCTGGAGAATAATTTATAGGCGTGACTTAGTAGAGCAATACCTCGGTAATTTTTACATTGCATTTGGTCCCCTTTTTTGTGGAGTGGAATTATTACCCCTTCTTTCCATTCATCAGGAATGGTTTCTTGGTTCCAAATTTATTTCACGAGGTTATGTATTTGTGTGATTAGATCGTTCCCTCCATGTTTCAGACTTTCTGCCAAGATATTATCTCGACCTGCCGTTTTGTTATTTTTGCGTTTCTTAATGGCTCTAATGGTCTCTTCCATGGGTGGAGGTGGGATATTAGCCTCTGCCGTAGCGAATACTGTAGCTTCAGGTGCTTCCGCTACCTGCAGACCGGTTTTGAACTCATTGATTCTCCTCAGCACAGGGTAGATAAACTCAAGTAACCATAAGAAAAGCAAATTCTTTAAGTAAAATATATTGGAAAAAATATAAATTCCAATATATGCAGCTTCATCTTCCAGTATTCCACCCATTCTGAATATTTTTCTGATAGAGATCTATATACCAGATTGCAACTGTGAATATAATATATAGTACTTGCAGTTGGATGTACAAATATATTTTAATTATAAGCTATTTAGTTTTGAAGTGTGACATATTATGTTTTAAGACGGTTACAGACAAAACACTAACTCATATTGCAAGAAAGTACCAGCAAAGGGTATAAACCTTTCTCATATCAGTGCACCGTCAGTCGAGATCGGTTTCGTACTCATTGGTTCTCGTCAGTGCAGGATGGGCAAGCATACGTCCTTATAGAAAAAATTAATCTTTAAACAAGTTATATTGGACAAAATAGAAAATCAAATACAAGCAATGCTAGCACTTGCATTGGACTTTTCATTTGGCCGAATATAAGTTGCTAAAAGGATTCGCTTTTTCTATTGTGAAGTGTGCCTGTCTACCCTGCTCTGACAAAAATTTGGTGGTGCACTGATATGCTAGGGTTCTCCATATTTCCTAGCATTTTCTTGCACTCTGAGTGAGTACCGTGTTTTAACAGGACAAGTCTGCCCTTATTGTATAGTAAGTTTTTCCAGTTAGGCAATAACTAAATAGTTTCTCAAATATAGATAAAACTACAAACTAGTTTCTAAAAGATATCCGTTAACTTACAATATATTACTTGTAACTTAGCGTGTTTTTTGAGAACCTATTAGCTCTCTAGTTAATGCTTGTGTTATTTTCTTTATTCATACAAAACCAACAAGTTTATTATATTTATATTAAGTATAGCATTTTGAGTTAATGGTTTACTAACGTTTCAAAAATCAAAATAAATTATTAACATTGTATAATCCCCTGAAAGGTTTGAAAGGGAAGCTATAGAGAATTTTTAATTAGTTTCAACAGTTATTAAAAACTCAACTACCTGAACATGATAATAACCACAAGTTTATTTTTCATTACTTCGTTAAAGCCTATTTGAATGACATTTATTTCAAAAGTAATGAAATTTGTTAATTAATCTTAATTAGTGTTAACTAAGTCTCATTTAGATATAATTGCTTACCTTCAATTTGTATCTACACTAACTGTTTTATGAAAAGAATTAGTTACTTACATTTTTGCTGTATTTGATGTACTAATTAAATGCAAAGTTTTTTTTGTGTTTACCGGTATTAGCACACTTCAAAGTAAAAAGAAGTTCTATATTTGTATACACAGGGCAATACAGAACTTATCTATGTCTAAATTTTCAATCATCAAATGCAAGTATGAGGCGGCTATATCTCAGAAATCATTTAAGACGTTTAATAAACATTATTGAGAGATATGATCAAAAAAACTGAACAAAAACAATTTTTAAATTCGCTTCTACGCTAGGCCTTTAAATAAAGAACAGCTAACACATCGTCACGTGATAGAAACAAATGATCGTGCGTTGACTAGTAACCTTCTGAAGTCATAACTCTTTTCTATTTTTGATTCGTTCATTATCTTGTGTTTTTTACCCTAACTTTCAATTACTAAAGTCCTGTCAAATTAATACTTCCTGGTAGAGCAAGAAGAAAAATAAACTAGTCTACATCATATATATATATATATATATATATATATATATATATATATATATATATATATATATATATATAGCGTTCTTGGATAAATACTATACCTTCTGTATACTGCAGACTGGCCAACAACACCACTCACCACATGTGCTGACAATACAGCAATTTTGACATCTCTTGATGATCCTATATCAGTTTCTAGACACCTGCATATGAACCTTGAACAAACCCTAATTTGGATAAAGAAGTGACGCACGCCAGTACTCCAAAGTTGCCATACTCCAGAGGATCTAGAATATGGTTTTGCGTGCCATAGTCGATGATCCTTATTATATCTCCAACAAATGTATTCAAGACGATACCCCTTTGGAATCCACCAAGAGAGCCACACATCATTTCAGTGTCAGGTACTATGCAAAAGTATTAGTACACCGAACGTGTCAGCCAATCAGCTAAATTTGCGTGATATTAGTGAAGTGCGCATACTAAAACGGCTATTGCGATCCGACATGTTTATAGAACCCAGATGAGTTTAGACTATCAGAACACATAGACATAGAAACTCTAGAAATAAGGTGTAGATTATATTTTGAAATAGATCATTAGCTGTAGTAATACTCGGCGCGCCATCCTTTCTATTGTCAAATGCTTATTGTCCATTAGACAGATTGCAATATTCACTGAGAGCTTTAATAAGATATTTTGCGTCATACGAAGTGCTTTTAAACATATAATAGATTTTTTGACATTGGAACATCGCAGCGTCATAAACTTTTCACCATAGAGGTTTAATTATTTTAAACATATTGATCAATTCATGTGGATGATACTCCATCATATCTAAATTTGAAAAAAAATTTGTCTTAACATTTTCGATGGAGTTGTAAATCCATTAAACATGACTCAAGAAGATGTTGAAGATATGAAAAAAATAGTTGTTAAAGTTTGTAACTTAAAAATATCTCTTATTGCTAAAGGATTAAATATATCTAGACATATCGTTCCGAATATTCCATATAACAAGCTAGCTTCAGGTAGTTTCCAAAACTGCTGACTCATGAACAAAAACGGCTTAGACAGCTAATTTCCCAAATGTCATTTGAAATATTTGTCTAACTTCTAACTTTTTCCCTCAGAAATTAGTAGATGATGATGAGTCTTTACTAGATTCAACATTGAGATCCAGAATTAAAATAACAGTATAAGCAGTGGATCCGTAAGGGTTCTCCGCCTCCTTAAAAGGCTCGCAGATAATGTTCAGTTGGGAAATTCATAGTTATCTTTTGTGATTAAACAGGAACTATTTCTCTTGAGTACATGCCAAATGATATTAAAATAAGAGTAGTTACCTGCTGTACTATATTAACAAAATTATGGATGAATATAATACAAAAATATTTGTATTATATTCACGTTACTTTGCAGACGATACCCAATTGGAAAAACTTATTGATTCCTATTTTGAGGTTTAATTAGAATAATTTTCATCTGATGTAATAAGATCGTTGTAGCACAGGTAGAGCTGCTGGATTAAAGTTAAGGAAGATTGTGTTAAAGTTATTGTTTCATTGTTGGTGAGAAATTATTTATATTGTCCCTTCGTATAAAAATTTTTTGAAGAAAATACTCTTTTACTAAATCATACAAAATGACTTTCTTCTTGTTCCACTTCCCTTACGGTAGTACGATGTTCTCTTATTTCCACTTTTATCTACCTTGGTAGGACTAAGCCCAGCATTACTCTCATCTTTCTAAAAGTTTTTCCTGTGGTCGTTTCGTGTCTGGTTTTTCCGATTTGGCTAATTGTTATGTCTCTTACTTGGACTATAACAGTAACTTCTTGTGTTGTTCTGAAAATTTTTATTTCGGTTGATAATAGAATTTCTTTAGTTTTTGACGTATCTGCGCACGTTTCGGATGCGAAAGTAAGTAGCAATCTTACACAGGTTTTATATTTTTTAATTGTGCCTTTGGTAGACATGTGCTACAAATAATGTCTTCCAAATACATCTATATGCTACTTGCTTTATTTACTTGTGTTCGTATTCCATTATTTAAATTCTTATCCGATAATGTTTCCATCCCTAGATAGTTGAACTTCATTACCTTTCAATGGTTTTATTATTAATGGAAAGTTTACATCTAATTATTTCTTTTGAGATAATCATTGTCTGCGTCTTTTCGATAGATATTACCATACTGATGCTCTGTGATATTGTAGTGAACCAGTATGGCATCGTCGGCATACCATAATATTATGATAAATTTTTTACTATTTCTTTTACATTTCCGATGATTTCGTAATTGCAATAAAGAAAACTGAACTTAAACTGTATTCTAGTTGAATGTCGGTTGCTACTGCAAGCATCAGTTAAGTCATAATCTATTTTTATTTTGGTGTTCTTATTTCGGTGAAATTTTATGATTATGACTTTCAGTATTTTAAAATTAATATCATGTTTTCGAAGGGTTCCTTTAAGCGGACTCAATCAAAAGCTTGTTTGAGATCAACAAAACATAGGTATGGCGGTCTATCAAATTCAATTGATTTTTATACTAATTATCTAAGTATCAAGCTGACATTTATTTTGTCTAATGCCTTGCTGTTCTTCGTAGATAGTGTTCTAATTATTGCT
This sequence comes from Diaprepes abbreviatus, assembly GCA_034092305.1. Taxonomy (NCBI): domain Eukaryota; kingdom Metazoa; phylum Arthropoda; class Insecta; order Coleoptera; family Curculionidae; genus Diaprepes; species Diaprepes abbreviatus. Next base: position 14,230,481 of record JASJET010000122.1, read on the forward strand.
TGTTTGTGAGCTACTTATTAATAGTTTTAATACAGGGCGGTAATTTGCTGGTTCTATATTTGATCGTTCTTTATATGGAGGTATAGAATAATTTGGTAATTTTCTAGTGGATTTTTGATCATCCTTATTTGATGCTTTTGTTTCTGTTCTTAGATTTAAGTATCGCTTGTTCTCCTTCTTCTGTGGTTATATCAGAATTATTTAATTCTTACCTTTTCATTTCTTCGGAAAAATTTTTTCAGTAGCTCTTCTTTAGTTTATGGATGGAGTCATTTGTTCCATTTCTTACTTCTTAACATGTGTTGTATTTTCCTTGCTTTTTTTTGTTCTATATTCTCTGGACTGATTCCTTTCTTCTTCCGCTACTAAGTTAAATTACTATTAATTCTTCTGGATCCTAAGACTTCTATGACGCTATCTCTTATCATAGATTTGATTTTATTCTCAGCACCATTTACTTCTGTTTTAAATTTGTTTCAGATAAAACTAAGATGCTATCTTTTAAAAATAACAAATTTTATTCCACTCCATCGTTGGTATAAAAATTTAAGACGGAAAAAATATACTATTTCTTGTCCTTAACCTGTTTTCAATGAACCTAACTTGAAAATATTTTTATTGGATCACCTCGGAGAACTCCTTAGAATAAGTTAAAAATTCTTTCAAAATATCTCATTCCTATCAAAATTTAAATATTAACGAATTTTGTTAAAAATTTCGTCAGCCAACAAAATTTTTCAGTTTATAATACTTTACAACATGCCTTGATTGATTGAGTGATAGGTTAAATGGCTAGAGTTAAGAAGCCCTTACATGTCAGCCCAGTAATTTGTTATGTAATCGCCTGTTATGATCCATGGAAATAGGTTGGTTGCCCTAATTAGGTTTTTAAGGCGCTGGACTAGTAGCCGATGACTCCGAGGTCGTCAAACCATTAGAGTGGCTAGAGCCCCAATTGTTGGTAGACACAAAAGCTGACAAAGGTGAAAATTTTGGGTTAGTTTCGACCACCGCGATTCGAAACCTAAGCCAAACTGTAGGTCCAATATATATATATATATATATATATATATATATATATATATATATATATATATATATATATATATATATAATTTAGTTTATTCGAAATTTAGTGGTTATTCTTTACGTCGATAGGAATGTATATTATTTTTTTTGGATCCTAGTAAAAAATTCTATATTGTAAAAAATTCTCTTATTGCCATCAAAAACTTTCTAATATTAAAATATCTTTTACCGATTTAAAAGATTTTTTATATGTCCCACAATATCGTCAAGCGGAAAGGGCTCTGAACTTATTTTTAGATATATAAAACCATTCACTTGAAAATAATGTGATATTTTAAGGGTGTATCCGCGATTTATCGTGCGTTTTTTTTTGGAATCAGTTAACCTGAAAGACTGAAGTATGGTTCATTGTTTTATTATGGCTGAACGAACTACGGTATTTAGAAAAAGTGTGGGTGATAGACAATTTTTTAAGTGCTATAGTGTAACATAGATCACATTTAATGCCAGTTAACTGCATTGCATAATCTTTTATCAACGACATGAAATGTTTATGTTGTGAGCGCAGTAATTCTAATACAATCCTACTGTTCTTGCAGAAGAAAAGCAAGTATTTCTTTATGGAGTAAACGTAATGTTTTTATGCCATAACTCTTTTATTACATCAAGGAATTCTGTTCAACTAATAATATTGAACAGAATTTCAGTTGCCGATGTATTTACAAATTAAGGGAACAAATTTTCACTCTTACCCATCAAAATAGATCAGAATACGATTGAGCAAAAATCAGACGTTAAATATCTAGAACTTGCTATGAATAAATAAACTTCTTTGGAAAATGCACAAAAGGGATTTAATGAACAAGACTGCAAAAACTCGTGTGGCCTGTAGGAATTTCGAGCGGAGAAATTAGATCTCTAGCCCAAATATCCCGTATACTGCTATGGTAACACTAATCATGATATATGAGTCTTGCATAAGCGAGAGCCAATCTTTCGAATATTTAAAATAACCTGAAGTAACTAAAACTGACACCTCAACATACATTAGCAGAGAGTATGATTAAGAAAATTAGAATGAAAAGGAACTAATTTATTAAACGAAGATTTCATCTCTCATCTAGAAATCAGCAAACGTAGACATCTCCTAAGATGAAATAAAAAAGAAGTGAAAGATTATAGCACAAGTCTAAGTTGTAGAATTAAACCGGATAGAGATACCGTTTGGAAACTTCTCAAAAACTTCATTAAATGATATACAAACGATTTCAAAACAAAGCAGGAAAATGGAATAGGGGTGTATGTACCGGAAACCAGATACTTTGAATGCTTGTCCAGAACACCTGGTATTTTCTAGTAGAAATTTACGCTGTTAGGAAATCCGATCAGCGCAGTAATGAAAAAAAAAACTATGGCTAACATGTCGGATAGTCAAGCAGGTATCAAACCGCTAAATTCTCACATAATCAGCTCTAAGAAGATCTAGGAATACTCAGAGGAACTAAACGAAGTAAACAAGAAAAATACGTTACTCTATTATGAGTAGAAGGAAATGAAATAACAGACAAACTCGAAAAAAAAAGGCCAACACACTATTTCTAAGGCAGAACTAAAAGGAAAGGATGAGAATAGGGGATTCAATTATTAGACTTATCTACAAGGAATGAGGCACGCAAAGGTACTTCTAGGAAGGATAACCAGAAGAAATTAAAAAATGTATTAGTTAACCTAAGTACAAATCCACTTAAAAATCTTGGACTGGAGGAGAGAAAAGAATGCAGATTTAGCGCGGAAGAGAACAAAATATCTACCCACTTTCTTTCAGAATTGATCGCCGTGCAAAATCCTAGGATGAAATATCAGGGAATAGAGAGATCCAGCAGTCTGAAATTTTCCAATTATCTAGGTTTTCTCGGAAAAATAAGATTGGAGGACCTGCTGTGGTCAGCGAGACTTCCCCAACGTCTTGACAGCTGAAGACAACAGATCTTTCACATCCCAGTGGACATGTACTTTTCTCTTTATACATACACATATACATACATATATACACACATATATATTTCACTACTTCCCATTTATTACAAAAATAAAGTGCATAAATATTTATTAGAAAGATGACATAATCTATCAAATTATGTTTTGTACGATTAAGGGCATATGATCGCGATTTTGCGATATTGACATATAATGTTGTGAATATCCTTATCTCCACATGCATACATACATACACAGTGGCGGATCCAGGATTTGTTTCTGGGAGGGGCACAAGTGGCAAACGGGCAGAGCAAAAAATTTTATCCAGGATTTTCTTCTGAGGGGGCGGCACAAGGAGCTACCTACAACAAACTGTTAGAAATAAACTTGCAATATTAATATAATGTTTTATTAGTATGACAAGGATAGAAAAATTGCATGTTTAATAAAGACATGTACATACATACATACATACATATATACACACACAGATTTCAGTACTTCACATTTATTACAAACATAAAGTGGATAAATCTTTATCCGAAAGGTGATATAATATATTAAATTATGTTTTTGACGATTTCCGTTTATAGGTTAACGACATATAATTGCGATTTTGCGATATTGACGTGAAGCTGTGAATATCCTTATCTCCATGTATATACATATACTTATACACAGATTTCACTACTTCCCATTTATTACAAAAGTCAAGTGAATAAATATTTAGCCGAACGGTGACATAATCTGTCAAATTATGTTTTTTACGATTTCCGTATATAGGTTAACGGTAAATGATCGCGATTTTGCAATATTGACCGTATAATGTTGTGAATATCCTTATCTCCACATGCATACATACATACACAGTGGCGGATCCAGGATTTGTTTCTGGGAGGGGCACAAGTGGCAAACGGGCAGAGCAAAAAATTTTATCCAGGATTTTCTTCTGAGGGGGCGGCACAAGGAGCTACCTACAACAAACTGTTAGAAATAAACTTGCAATATTAATATAATGTTTTATTAGTATGACAAGGATAGAAAAATTGCATGTTTAATAAAGACATGTACATACATACATACATACATATATACACACACAGATTTCAGTACTTCACATTTATTACAAACATAAAGTGGATAAATCTTTATCCGAAAGGTGATATAATATATTAAATTATGTTTTTGACGATTTCCGTTTATAGGTTAACGACATATAATTGCGATTTTGCGATATTGACGTGAAGCTGTGAATATCCTTATCTCCATATATATACATATACTTATAGACAGATTTCACTACTTCCCATATTACAAAAGTCAAGTGAATAAATATTTAGCCGAACGGTGACATAATCTGTCAAATTATGTTTTTTACGATTTCCGTATATAGGTTAACGGTAAATGATCGCGATTTTGCAATATTGACCGTATAAAATTGTGAATACCCTTATTTCTACATACATACATATATACAAATATATATACACAGATTTAACTACTTTTTATTTATTACAAAAATAAATTGAATAAATATTTATCCGAATGGTGACATAATCTGTAAAAATTATGATTTTTACGATTTCCGTATATAGGTTAACGGCATATTATCGCGATTTTGCGATATTGACATATAGAGTTGTGAACATAAATAGTAAAAAAGAGTATAAAATAATCATGAATAATAATTTTAAGCAAACTTATCTAATAATAAAAATGACTATAAAAGAACAAAATTATTATATTGTCTAGAAAAAAAATTATAATCGGTTTCTATTTCTTGTCGACGGTATTTAATTCTAAATTCCTGAACAATTTTATCGGTAAAGAATTTGCTTAACCATCGTGCTGCAAATTTCTTTAATATTTATGGTAAATATCTGGTAGAGCGGCTTTCTTAAATAATTTCTGCAAATCATTAAACTTCTTTTTATAATTTACTGAAGTTTAATTTATGAAATTGTTATTTTAGCATTAATTTTGTTAAGGAGGGAGGGTAAAGCACATTTTATTCAATATATTTTTTTAAAATTAATAACGTCAGTAGTGTTTCTCAAAGTTGTGAGTATAAAATATTTTTAAGTTGAATGATTCTGTTTTTACAAGTGATTGTAATGTACAAGTTTCTATTTCCAAATTTCAGAAAATCTATTAGACATTTTTAAGGGCCGCTTATATAAATTTACATAAAATAATAATTGCGGTCTTGTCTCTTTAAATCCCTTACTGAGTCCAAAGAAGACACAACACTTTTCATTAATAAGAAGAACTCTTTAATAACTACTTAAGACTTTCACATTCAAATACAAATTAAAAATTACTTATAATCCTATCTCTATTTATATATCTATAGATTCTACAGAAGTGTACGGGAATACTAATCTATAAAATACAAGAAACCATAATGACTCGTTGATATATTTGATAATATTTCTACTAAGATGCATCACAACTCTCCTAGTCCTTCGTTGCACTGCTTTTCTTTCTCTGTAGAATCCATAATCAAACACTGTCATCTTGCTGGAACCCTGACGAATTTGTCTTGATGTTCTATCTTGTCTTCATTTTGTCTATGACTCATAAACTCTCGCAACTTGTCTTGTAAGGCGTCCATCTAGTCTTCAATCCTCATTATTTCCAAATAATACCCTGGATGGTGTAACGCCGATAGTTTCATGAACTTCAGATCGATAGGCCATTAAGAAGATTGGTAAATATTTATCCCAATCTTGCTGATATCTGTTCACAATATTTGAAATATTCTCCTCAATTCTACAATTAAATCGTTCGACCATGCTATCTGAGTGTGGATGTGAAGACGTTGTCCTGGTTTGGATTCAAAATTACTTCCTTGGTCAGAATGTAGCTCCAAGTGAATTTCAAATCGGCTGAACATGTTGCTGACTAATACTTCAGCTATTGTTCAGGTTTCCTGGTTAGAAATTAAAACTTATTCGTCATTCGTCAGCGAGTCCAAAAATATGAAAAAAGTTAATATAGGGACTTAGAATGCCGTCGGCACATGTTACTATTTCTGAACGACTTTTTGGGGTGTATCGCTCACCTATGAGATTGAAGTGTACAATATGTTGCCAAAAAAATAAATAAATTTGAAAAAGAACTACGATACCTTGTCTTTAAATTTTAGTGTTATGCTGGTTCCAATCATAAAAAAACTTAAGAAGCAACCAGTGCCTAACTATCATTCCGTAATTGGACAGCAATAAATAAAATTTATTCTTGTCAACTAATTCCATTGAAAATCATGGTTCTTGGGTTAAAACAGTGTCAAACTGGAATTATTATCCGGCGTTTCGCCTACGATTGCACGAGGCATTTTCGGGGACTTTACTTCACGAGATTAGAACACTGAATGACTATCGAGGAGCAACAGCACGATATTTGTACCCGACTAGTGCTCAGCGAACCGTGATCCAGCATTACAATCGATTTCCACGTCTAATGTAGACTATAACCCGCATCTCTATTAATGTTATTTGTATATTTATAAATTTCGATTGATTCTCTAATTTTACATTTAAAGAAACCAGGCATTGATGTTAGCACCTTAATTTATTTTACATTAAAAGTGTGACCTGAACAATGCTGGTGTTCATCTACCGCAGATTGTACAATTTGTTTCTTCTTTATATATCTTTCATGTTCCTTGAGCCTATTGGATATAGACCGTTCTGTTTCACATACATACACTTTACCACAAGAGCAAGGTATCTTGTAAACGCCTTCTGTTTGAAATGAAATTGCGTCTTTTGGAGACTTCAAACATTGTCCAACTTTCTTACATGTGTTGGAAATTGTCCGTATGTTTGATTTTCGGAGCAATCTGGCAATCTTGTCGGTGGTTCCGTGTATGTAAGACAACATTGTTCATTTATGACATTTTGTGGAGGAGTTGAATTTTTATATTTATTAATAGAACGTCTTGTATCTTCTGCGCAATATCCGTTGCCTCTCAGATCATTAATCAGTTTTTTTGTTCCTGATTTCAGTGATTGTTCGTCACATATTGAGAGTGCTCTATGTACCAAAGAGTTTATGACAGAATATTTTTAAGAAGTATGGTGGTGATGATGACGTTGCATTGAGATATCGATTTGTATGAGTTATTTGCCATTTTCTTTCCTTTGCACTAGTACATACAAGAAAGGGAAGGGCAATATTTGATTCAGTTTTTATAGTGAATTTTATGCTAGGGTGTTGTTGATTTAGATGATTCAGGAAATTATGGAGGTTGTCTGCGCCAGAGGATCAAACTACGAACGTATTATCTACATATCTGCACCAAAATTTGGGTTTTAGAGGAGCAGAAGACAAGGCGTTTTCTTCGAAAACTTCCATGAAGATGTTAGCTATCACAGGTGAGAGCAGAGATCGCATGGCCGCTCCCGAAGTCTGCTCGTAGAAAGTTCCTTGAAAAGTAAAATAACTGGAAATCAGACACGCATTAATTAATTCTAGTAGGGTGAGGTCCATGTTGTTGTTTCGTAATATGTCAGATATTATGGCCGCATGGCGTAGATAACCTCCATAGTTTCCTGGATCTTCAAAATCAACAACACCCTAGCATAAAATTCACTATGGGAACTGCCCTTCCCTTTCTTGATGTACTAGTGCAAAGGAAAGAAAATGGCAAATTAGGACATTCTGTGTACATAAAACCAACACATAAAAATCGATATCTCAATGCAACGTCACACCATCATCCTCCTCAAACACAATCGCTCTGAGGGGCAACGGATATTTCGCTGAAGATATAAGACATTCTATTAATAAATATAAAAACCCAACTTCACAACAAAATGTCATAAATGAACGTCCTAAGAACAGTGTTGTCTTACCTTACATACACAGAACCACCGAGAAGGTTGTCAGATTGCTCCGAAAATCAAACATGCGGACGATTTTCAATACATGGAAGAAAGTTGAACAATGTTTGCAGTATCCAAAAGATATAATTCTATTTGGCGTTTACAAAATACCTTACTCTTGTGGTAAAGTCTATGTAGGTGAAACAGGACGGTCTATATCCACTAGGCTTAGGGAACATGAGAGATGTATAAAAAATGAACAAATTGTACAATCTGCAGTAGCTGAAATCCAGCATTGCTCAGGTCACAGAAATTATAGAATCAATCGAAATTTATAAATATCTAAATAATATTAATAGGGATACCGGTTACAGTCTACATCACATGTGGAAATCGATTGTAATGCTGGATGACGGTTCGCTGATCACCAGTCGGGTATAAGTACCGGGCTGTTGTTCCTCGATAATCATTCAGTGTTCTAATCTCGTGGAGTAAAGATACCTGAAACTGCTTGAGCAATTGTAGACGAAACGTCGGATAATGATTCCAATTTGACACGGTCTAAACCCAAGAAACATGATTTTCAAATTGACCAAAGCCGTCAAAGCTTTTATTCTTTATTCCATTGACAAGTTTTTTGGCAACCTTCATATAAGAATTTCTATCTCAGTATTAGGTAGTAATTTATGAACAGAAATAATTGACATCAACCACGTCATCAGTAAATTGTACAGTGTGCAGCTAGACTAAAGTCCTATTATTATTTCTATAACCCACCAAATATATCAAAATCACTTAAGAATATTTAGTGCTATCTCTATTATTTATGAAATAATAAGAGATAAGAGCAAGAAGTTATCACAAAAAACCAGACTTTTTTACAGAATCAGGATTTTCTTGAATTTCTGGAAGATATTGATTAAGACCGAAGTTATCGCAAATCTAAGTATCGTTGTCACCTGTAGTTGAGAGGCGACCACGTGACTGACATTACGAAATAAAACATCTCCTGATATAAAAAATAAAACCACTTTTTGGAAGGAAATAAACAAATACAAACATTGTTGTGTAAAGAACTAGGTTTGCTTACTGCTATACCTAAAGCAGGTTGTGATAATACAAATAATGGCAATACATCCATGTGTTTTTGCAAATACCGATATATCATCTAACATTACTGAAATCGATTAAAATTTAATTAGGAGATTTGTTATAATTTTGGAAACTTTTGGCTTTCCTTATAAAACAATTAGTACCAAATTTCCAGTGTTTATATTCAATTGTACAGGGGGTATCCCATGACACCAACTATCCACAAAAAGCTGATACAAAGGTGTGTACATATGTTAGGAGAAGATGCGCAAGTAGGCAGACAACAAACAAATGGACATTTATTTAGGATTTTATTATTACGAGATAAGCTGGTTTGTTATCAGAAGAAACTTACTCGTTGAACCTGAATAAGGACAATCTGATATTGTGTAGTTTAGAAAATGTCAAAATGTATGTTGATTAATTGTTAACTCAATCTATTAATTCAACAAAGGCGCGGATCCAAGGGGGGGCGATTGCCCCACCCCTAAGAGCTTTGAGTTCAGGAAAATAGACCCAATTTTGCCTCTTATACTATAGTTTATTCAAGAACTAGAGACAGTAATAAATTATTTTTACCCTTTTTTGCCTCGCAAACTAGTTGTGTTCTTTAGTCCGGTGTCTTTGGCAAAATCTGTTAGACACATATATTTTTCATCGGAATGGGTTAGAAATTCTATAATCACAATTACCGGTCGATAATAATGGACTATTTGGGTTGGATAACAAGATATATTTGGAGGTGTGAAGTGTTAAAGAGGATTTTAATTCTTGTCATAGACGTCGGAAGGAGGTTTATTATCACTAAGTATTTATGGCATAGAATATTATTTCGGTAATAAACTTAAAATAAAAAGTTTTTATAATATTATTTTATTTCTTATGATTTCTTAATAATTCATATACATTAGAAAAAATAGATAATTTTGACATATTTAACACAAATCACAACAGTATTTCTATTATTTTTAATTTTGGCATAGGAACCGTTTTAGGCACATTCAGACCACAACGTAACCCTTTTCTCTCAAAAAATTCTAAGTTATAATTTAAATACTTACAAAATACCCATTGTCAAAAATACAAGAAGTTCAACATATATAAAAAAATAAATTCGTCCATATAATATTTAATTTTTTTTGGGGCTATTGGTCATTTTATTATTAATTAAAAACATTTTTAGGACATTTGACGTTTTAGTTTATTTATTTCTTAAATCATCTGCAGAATTACAATTAAAAATTAAAAAAGGCTTCAAATGTAATTAATTTTTATATGTTACAGAAAATTTAAATAATAAATTGTGTTTACGCTGGTAAATATTACGTATCTAATTCGTAATCAAAGTCAGTGAAGCTATCTTCGCTCAAATTAATTATAATTGGTTCCTCTATCTCACCGATCATGAGATCGAGTTTCCACATTTTCTTTTATTCTTTTATTATATGGATTTTTCCCAATTTTCTGCAGTAACTTCGTTCAAAAATTCTTTCAAAAGTTGAGATAAAATAACTAATTTTGTAAGTTGTGTTATTTCTAGCAACTATATTTTTTACTTGAGAGATATTTCCTTCTCCAACGGACAGTTTCCGGACGATCTATAAGAACAGACTTCCTATCTGGTTTTCCCCAGCAAAAATTTTGTTCTTTGAGCAATTTCCAAAGCTCAGTTATTTTGATTTCAGGTAAATCCCGATCTTCATTGATTTTAGTTAGAATCACTTCTTCCAACGAGGTTTTTCCTCTGTCTGTGATCGAATGTGGCTTGGGAGTACTAATAATTCCAGTCGTTTTCTTCTCCTTCAGTATTCGATACATAGTAGATTTTCCAATTTCTGTCATGTTGGAACACATCTCAACAGAGCTTTTAACATTATTATCTAGATATTGATATCTTAAGGCATCATAAACATTCATTGTAATAAGTTTTTTTTTAAGGAAAAAATGCCCTGGTTTAACGATTTTGAAATAAATATAGATGAGGAAGCCATATCTTTTGGATATCTCACTAATCTCAAATAATATATAAAAATAAGCACAAACAAGATAAATCACATTGTAACGCACTGTAAGGTGTACTTTGCTCACTGATGACAGAAATCAAATTGAACTATCAGAAATTTTATTGTTGCAGTAAATTTATGAAACCTTATAATATTTAAATATAATTAAATATAATTAGATTTACGGCAGTCCTCAGTTACCTGCGGTACTGGAGCAGGTACCTTGGAGGTTTCGCTAACAGTTTTATTACTCTCTCTAGTTCTTGAATAGAATATAGGAATGTGTATGCCTGCGATCGCCCTTCCCCTTCCCAAGAGTTTTGAGTACAGGAAAATAGAACCGATTCTGCCTTTTATATTAGGAATATGTATGCTGCTGGCACTCCCCCAGATAACAATTTATTTTTCTTGCGATAGCCCCCCCCCCCAAGAGCTTTGAGTTCAGGAAAATAGACTCGATTCCACCTCATACTAGCAATGTGTATGCTGCTCGCATCGCCCCCCCCCCCCCCCAATCGGCAAGAGCTTCAAATTCAGAAAAATAGACCCTACCCTGCCTTTTACACTAAAAATGTGAATGTTGCTGGTATCTCTACCCCCCCCCCCCCGTCGACAACTTGCTTTCGCTTGCCATACTGTACTTTTGTGATATGACCGCCCTCCCCCCCACAAAGAGAAAGGCTGAATCCGCCCTTGATATACAGGGTGATTCAAAAATCGATCACGAAACTTAAGGGGGTGATTCTACTTGACAAAATAAGGGTAGAGCTTCATATAATTTTTTTTCAAAATGTCATTCGTTTTCGAGTTACAAGCCGTCCAAGTTCAAGTTTTTATTTTTTGTTTTTTGAATTACTCGCTTACAGGAAAACCGATTTGACTAATATTTGAAAGATAGGCTAAGTCTTCTGCGCTTCATCATTTTAGTAACAATTCACATTGATTGTTTGCCGCTAGAGGGCACTTTACCTACATTGAAAATTGTTTTTTTGTCATAATTTTTTAGTGTTGACAGCTACAGTAGTTTTTGGCATAATTTCTGAAAGACTGATGCCAGGCCTTTAAAAAAGGTGCTCTTTATTTACATCGCTAAACCCAACGGTTTAGACGTAAATCACCCTTAAAAATTAAGTGGTAAATTTACTTTTCTCATTTCATTACCACCAGCTACCAGGTAAATAGCTATCAAAGTATACTAGAGCTGTCAGTTTAACATCAAATAAATTCGCTTTTTAAACTATTTAATTTATAATCTTAAAATAACTAATAATGGCTAATCACCAATATTCAAATATCGAATATTGTGATATCCATTTTTGTTATGGAAAAGCAAATGGTAATGCAGAGTTGGCAAGAAGATATTATATGGAGAGTTATCCGGAAAGAAATATCCCTCATGCTCAAACATTTTCCAGTGTGCACAGGAGGCTTGCGGAATGTGGTTCCTTTAAAAGTTATAATGGAAATAGGGGAAGACCTAGAACTGCTAGAAACGTGCAACAAGAAGAAAGAGTGCTTGAAATTATTGAAGATAATCCAGGTATTAGTACTAGAAAAATTGGGAATGAAGTGCGGCTCTGTCAGGCTAGTTCATGGAGGATACTAAGAGAAGAACAACTCTACCCGTTTCATTCAAAAAAGGTGCAGGCTCTTTATGACGATGATCGGCCGAGACGGTTGGAAATGTGCAATCAGATCCTAGCTAAGTACGAACACGATAATCGATTAATTGGCGTCATATTATTCACTGACGAAGCTGGTTTCACTCGTGATGGCATAACAAATCTACACAACATCCACACATATGCTTACGAGAACCCAAACAATGTGGTAGAAACGAAACATCAGCGTAGATTTTCACTAAATGTGTGGGCAGGGATAATAGGAGATTACCTTATTGGTCCTCATTTCTTTGATGGCCCATTAACTGGTGACGTATACTTAGATTTTATCCAAAATCGTCTCCCATTGTATCTGGAAGATGTGCCATTGGAAGTAAGGGCCAACATGTGGATCCTCCAAGACGGAGCTCCGCCCCAGTTTAGTATACGTGTCCGACAGTATTTGAATGCAACGTATCCTGAGCGATGGATAGGACGAAGTGGACCATTGGCATGGGCAGCGAGGTCACCAGACCTTAATCCTATGGATTTTTTCTTTTGGGGTCATTTGAAACAATTGGTGTACGATATTCCAGTAATCAACGTCGAGGATCTTCGCTTCAGGATAATCGAAAAGTGCCAAATTATTAAAGAAACACCAGGAATTTTTCATCGAGTTAGGCGACATTTTTTGAAGAGTGTTAGGAAATGTATGGAAGAAAATGGGGGACATTTTGAGAATCTTTTTTAGTTTGTTTAGTACTGTTTCATTAATTTTTATCAATTAAATGTATATCGCAATAATCCATAATATGAATATTTACTGATTAGCCATTATTAGTTATTTTAAGATTATAAATTAAATAGTTTAAAAAGCGAATTTATTTGATGTTAAACTGACAGCTCTAGTATACTTTGATAGCTATTTACCTGGTAGCTGGTGGTAATGAAATGAGAAAAGTAAATTTACCACTTAATTTTTAAGGGTGATTTACGTCTAAACCGTTGGGTTTAGCGATGTAAATAAAGAGCATCTTTTTTAAAGGCCTGGCATCAGTCTTTCAGAAATTATGCCAAAAACTACTGTAGCTGTCAACACTAAAAAATTATGACAAAAAACAATTTTCAATGTAGGTAAAGTGCCCTCTAGCGGCAAACAATCAGTGTGAATTGTTACTAAAATGATGAAGCGCAGAAGACTTAGCCTATCTTTCAAATATTAGTCAAATCGGTTTTCCTGTAAGCGAGTAATTCAAAAAACAAAAAATAAAAACTTGAACTTGGACGGCTTGTAACTCGAAAACGAATGACATTTTGAAAAAAAATTATATGAAGCTCTACCCTTATTTTGTCAAGTAAAATCACCCCCTTAAGTTTCGTGATCGATTTTTGAATCACCCTGTATATATATATATATATATATATATATATATATATATATATATATATATATATATATATATATGAAGTAAAATGCGAACAGTAAATGCAAACTTCTCTCCATCATATCCTTTCTGTGTTAGAGGTTGCACAGTTAGAACAAATTGTTATAAAACGCAATTTATCCTATTCCGCCACCATCGAGATGATGGCCTACCTGTACCACCATACCGAGGAGAAAGTCAAAACTTACCCTCCCCGCCACAGTGATACGGCAGAGGTACATGTTTCGTCTCTACTAGACTCATCAGGGTACCGACATGCACCTGGCTGTGCAAAGGACAGATCGGAAGGAAGCATGCAAATACTGAACACGGCTTCTCCGACCTCCCGCTGGATGGCGTATATATGTTTATGCGGATTTCACGGATTCCTCCGTGTGAGATGCAATAGCAGTGGATATGTCCACATTATGCCGTTGTAGTGCTGAAATCACATTCAGCAAATGTACAACTATATGCAGCTCCGCGTATGGATGAAATAAAATGCGAACAGTAAATGCAAACTTCTCTCCATCATATCCTTTCTGTGTTAGAGGTTGCACAGTTAGAACAAATTGTTATAAAACGCAATTTATCCTATTCCGCCACCATCGAGATGATGGCCTACCTGTACCACCATACCGAGAAGAAAGTCAAAACTTACCCTCCCCGCCACAGTGATACGGCAGAGGTACATGTTTCGTCTCTACTAGACTCATCAGGGTACCGACATGCACCTGGCTGTGCAAAGGACAGATCGGAAGGAAGCATGCAAATACTGAACACGGCTTCTCCGACCTCCCGCCAGATTGCGTATATATGTTTATGCGGATTTCACGGATTCCTCCGTGTGAGATGCAATAGCAGTGGATATATCCACATTATGCCGTTGTAGTGCTGAAATCACATTCAGCAAACGTACAACTATATGCAGCTCCGCGTATGAATGAAGTAAAATGCGAACACTACAACGGCATAATGTGGATATATCCACTGCTATTGCATCTCACACGGAGAAATCCGTGAAATCCGCATAAACATATATACGCCATCCGGCGGGAGGTCGGAGAAGCCGTGTTCAGTATTTTCATGCTTCCTTCCGATCTCTCCTTTGCACAGCCAGGTGCATGTCGGTACCCTGATGAGTCTAGTAGAGACGAAACATGTACCTCTGCCGTATCACTGTGGCGGGGAGGGTAAGTTTTGGCTTTCTTCTCGGTATGGTGGTACAGGTAGGCCATCATTTCGATGGTGGCGGAATAGGATAAATTGCGTTTTATAACAATTTGTTCTAACTGTGCAACCTCTAACACAGAAAGGATATGATGGAGAGAAGTTTGCATTTACTGTTCGCATTTTACTTCATTCAAACGCGGAGCTGCATATAGTTGTACGTTTGCTGAATGTGATTTCAGCACTACAACGGCATAATGTGGATATATCCACTGCTATTGCATCTCACACGGAGGAATCCGTATATATATATATATATATATATATATATATATATATATATATATATATATATATATATATATATATATGTATATATATATACATATATATATATGTACATATATATATATATATATATATATATATATATATATATACATATATATATATATATATATATATATATATATACATATATATATATATATATATATATATATATATATATATATATATATATATATATATATATATTTAATTTAAAAATATTGAAGTTTAAATATATTTGAAATAAAATGTCGTGGGCTCGATATCGATACCTAGTTTATTAACAATTTTACGGCGCTATAAACATATAAATTATTAATAACAGATTCCCCGACTACTTGACGGCTTATCATGTTAAAGATTCAGATTCAGCAGCCTATTATATGTAAGAATCAACCATAAAACCTTATGGACTTCAATCGGTTACGAAAACCCCTAAGCACCTACACTACTAGCCACATTTATTATGTTGATGATGAGTAATGGAGTTCATATGTCAACTATCATTTAATGTTTGGCCACTACGTTGCAGTAAGGATAATAAAATGATTTATAATGGAAATCTTCATAGCTTAAATCCCGATTGATGCCATTTATTAATACTAGAAAATAAGAGCTGGTCATTGTAACCTTTTCAAAAAATTTCCTTAGACGCAATACAAGACTTTGATTTTACCTAACAGGTAAAACGTTTTCTTGCATGTTCTCTGACTTACACGACATCAAATTTACAAACGCAGATCAAAGTTGGCATGTGTTAAGGCAATTTGTGTCCCCATTTTATCATCATTCCTTAATAAAATATAGGACACATTAAGTGGCATTTACCTTGTAAGGGTAGAAAACATAAAAATCGAATCAAGTTTTGTGGTTGTTTTTTTTTATCAAGAAATGCCGTGTGGAAAAATGCTAATAACGATTTGATGGATTTAAATATTAGGACAACCAAATCGAGTATTTACAAGGCTTGCTCAGAAAAATACATTGTAGTTGGCTAAAATAGAATTTTAGTGTGATAGATACTAAATTGCATGTAGATAATGAATTTGAATTATTATTACTTAAGAGAGTAATTTTTACTTTTCCTATCAAATGAAATTTGCTCCTTTGTGGTTAGAAAAAAGTCGAAATAAAATAAATTTGATTCTAGTGCTAAATTCTGAGGTACAAAAATATCATCGCAATATTCTCTTTTTGAAGCCATAAAATACTTTTAATAAGCAATACAAAACATTTATCGATTCTACACGGGAGAGAGGAAAATCCTTAAAACTAATAAGCATAGTTGTTATCTGGTAGAAATAGTATATTGCTTAATTTATTTCAGGATGGGCAATTGATAACCGATTGGGGGAGTTTTCTCCTCACTTCTTTGGAACCTAGTCTTCCATCCATCCATCGATAGACTCTTGCGAATCCTAAGCAGTTAGGGTCACTCTATATTAAGATATGAAGATGACTTGATAATCTTAACCCAAGGAAAATTTAATAGACTGTAAGAGCAATAATGCAGCGGGCTCTCAGGGTGGTAGAAAGATGGACAGGACAGGAAGGACTTAATATAATTTCCTAAAAGACTTAATATAAGTTTCCAAAAGACCAGCCATCACATATGCTGAACTTACAGCTCTGGCAAAGGACAACAGAGTTATGTTAAAATGGGTGCCAGGACACGAAGGCACACATAGCAACAAAAAAGTTAACGAGCTAGCGAGAACTGGCTTATCATCTCAATATACTGGTCCGGAACCAGCTTTTGAGGTGCTCCGATGTGCAACCGGGGAAGCCAGACAGGGATTTAATCACGACAAGCTATTTATTGGAAATCCTGATCCAAAATTAGCAAAGATACTACTTCAAATACGCAGAAACCAATTAAGGGCTATTACAGGTATAATGATGGGACACATGGTCATCAAAGTATATCTGAATAAAATGAACCTGTATGACGGAGACCTGGGCTGCAGACTATGTGGCCAAGCCGAGAAAATGGTAAAGCATATCACATGTGACTCTGAGTCACTAGAGAAAAGGCGATAAAAAAACCTTCGGGTCGACAAAACTGGACACTCACTCCTTAGTAGACCAGGAGGCTAAGTTAATAATGGTTGTAAATCTAGGGTAAGCACAATAGGCCTACTCTGGCCTCAGTGTATCCGGCTTCAGGACAAACTCAGAGAGGAAAAAACGGTTGATTTTAATTTCCCACCAATTTTAAATAACTTATTTGTAGAATATGTGATTTCTGGGTTATGTAGGATACACATTAAATTATATACGAGCTGTACAAAAAACTTTTGCTAACACAAGAATGTCAGTTCATATACCACACAACTCTGGAAAATATAGCAATGTAATATTGGAAATGAATCTAGGGCATCATATTTTTTACAAAAATTGTTGATAAATGAAGAAGCCCATTTTTCTTCAATGACCCTTACATTTTCGTCAAATCACAGTTGAAAAAAAAATGACTTTACACACTGGAGAGGGGTAACGTCACATGCACAATGTAGTAAAACATCAGTAATAATAGTCAAACTGATAATCAAATGTAACTTTAAACCATACTTTGTAGTGTAAGCGTAAGTATCACAGCTTTTAGACTTGAACGAGGATAATATCAGCTCATCATCAGACATATTGCGGCTTCATCCTCCCACTCTGACGTCCCTTGCAAGGCAGCACGCTTTCGCTGGCCTAGTTACTGTGGTGAACTGAAATGCAAATCATTCTACATATCTTCTTGAGAGGTAGTCACCAACGCTTTCAGTGTTCATCACAGGAGCAAGTTTGCTTACAGACTTTGTCAATCATAGAATTGCAGTCAAAACTAGAAAGCGTGTTAGCAACATATCGCTATAATGATTCCTTCCCCATTTATCCATACAAGGACTAAGCGTTATGGAACTGTCTGGTTAAAAACTTTTAAACTTCAGACAGAAGTGTGAGGGATCAACTAATAAAAATAACAACGTTCTTTTGGAGTTGTCAATGATAAAAACCAATTTTTACGATGTTGTGTAATTTAAGACAGTAACTGTAAAGCCCGAGTTTCAAAAACATAAATATCGGAATTTTCAATAATTTTCCAGCAGTACTTGTTGCCTATGTTTAATTAAAAAATCATGTGATTAAAAAATAATTTTTTTCTCAGAATTCCAAATTTTTGAGGTAATTTGAAAATATGGACACGATGAAACTGCGGGTTAAAATCCACAGGAGATGGTGAGTCTTGTTTCGAGCTGACTGTTTTTATGGGGCTGTGTTATTGAATATCTGCTTCCGTCTAATATATTTTGGAACATAACCATTTAGAAAAAGAATTACGGATAATCCAAAATTATTTTTACATTTTTTTGTTATTCTGGTAAATATTCATCAAAAAATAATTAAAAGCAATGAAAAACTTGGTTGTAATATCACACATAATAGTTAATTTAACTTATCTTTGAAATAAAATTATTTCCGAAAGTTGTTATAATATAAAGCACCAAATTCAATAACCTAGTGAGTGAGACTACATACATTTTTACACATTCCTGGTATGTAGTTTTTTTAATTATTCCATGTGTATACCTGACACTAGTTATTAGTTCGTCAGTTTTAAAGTGCCATATTATAATTAAAGTTTTTGAATTTTCCTTTCCAAATTTTTAATAATTTGTAGATGATGGATGATGTTAGTATAATAACATCATATTAAACATGAAACAAGTTAGTATTAAAATTTATTACTTCCGAATCACAGTTGTAAATTATATTCGTAATGGTATAAAAAATATACATTTTTAAAACAACGATCAACAAGTCTGTTATTTAAAAAGAAATCTTTTTTTATTTTACCCGTAATAATTGATGAACAAGTTGTAATACAGAAAATTCGCAGATCAATAAAAGTAGTGAACATAACCCGATTCTCTCTATCCCCCACTCCTCGACCTTGACCTTGACCTTGCTTCACCCCTCTTTGGCCCCGCCCACATGTCCTTGTCATTGACCTTGAAAGTGCACGTGTGCTTTGGCCTTGGCCTTGTGTTCAAGGTTGTGTGTGTGACCTTGACCTTGACCTTGGTCGAGACGACCTTGACTTTGTTGAAGGTCACCTTGGGTGTGTGACCTTGAAGATATGTTACGTGGTTGGGGGTGACCTTGAATGGTTTTATATAAGGTATGGGGCAGTTTCATTCATCAGTTGGCTCTGACTTGTATAAGTAGTATATGTGTTAATATTTGACAAATCATGGCATATGTTTGTGAAAATTGCGGTTCTAAGTTTACTAATATTTATAATATGAGACGTCATCAAAGAGAATCGTGTGCGGCGAGATTTAATGAAGTGCCTGGAGGAAAACGGCTCCGAATTGAAGAGTATACATCGACGATTCCGGTAATTAATTGCGCTACATGTAATGTAGATGTTCCAATAAATCATATGTCGGCGCATAAACGAACACAACAACATAAAAATAATTCATGTTTGCCGGTATGTCATGGTGTGCAACTCGTTGAATGTGCCTTCAAAAGGAGAATTGCAACCTATCGGGTTAGCAGTGATATGGAGCATTCCGATTACGTAATGTTCTTTGCAGACATTAAATCCAAGGTGGTGGAACTTGTTAATAATTTATTGCGTGTGCATCATGCTTTAAAAGTTAACATGACAGCTGTTGGCGAGTACATGCTTCCATCACAAGAAATATTCAGTGAAAAATCCTTCAACACTGCTAATCAAATAATTAGTGTAGAAAGTGATTTGGATGCCGTTTACCATTCTTTCACCGAATTAATAAAAACGCAGGCGACAGAGTTCCAGGAGAAAGATTCAGGTATGGAAAAATCAAAACCCGATATATTAAACTGATTTTTATATATTATTTTTCTTGTTATAGGATGGGCTCTTGTGCGAATTTTATACTTGGAAGTTGGTATCAACAAGTATATGCCTATGGGTGGCTCATCATACATCAAGTTGCCGTGTTCTATTGAAAAGAAAGGAGCTGTCGTCAATGTGATTAACCAGGACGAATTTTGCTTTGCGTGGGCTGTAACATCAGCATTGTTTCCTCCAACAGCAGAGCCTTCACAGAAAACATCCTACCCCCATTTTTCTAGAGTGCTAAATGTAACAGGTATGGATTTTCCAGTAAAATTACGTGACATTAAAAAATTTGAGGAAATGAACAACATATCAATTAACGTATACGGTCTGGAATCTAAATATGAAAATAATGAAGTAATACATGAAGTTATTGGTCCACTGAGGTATGGGTCAAAAAAGTTGGATAGGCATGTAAATTTATTGTTAATTACAAAAGACTGTAGTAGTAAAGATGGCGGTGAACATTTTTGTGATACGACTTGTTCAAAGAGTCATTATTGTTGGATTCGGGATTTATCACGTTTAGTTTCAAGTCAAATTAGTTGTCAACAACATAAAATATATTTCTGTGATGGTTGCCTCATTTATTTTAGTACACCGTCAGCTTTAACTTTACATCAAAGCTACGATTGTAACCACATTTTCACGCAAACACCCTCAGTGGATTTAAAAATCGATAAATTTTGAAAGAGTGTGCCGGAAAATATTTTAAAATTCGAGGGTATAGAAAAGCAAATGCGCGTTCCATTCGTGGTTTATGCAGATTTCGAATCTGTTTTAAAACCCGTTGAAACGGTACAACCAAACCCACAAAATTCTTACACTGTAAAAAATTTTAAACATGAACCATATTCTTTTGCTTATTTAATTAAATGCTCTTTTGACGACTCACTTTCGGGGGAATAATGCAGCTCAAGTCTTTGTGGATCGTATCGAGTGTGATTTAAGGGCTCTATACAACACATATTTAAAAGACATTAAGCCTATGAAACCGTTAACGCCTGAAGAAAAAAGGGAGTTTAATGATGCTAAAATATGTGGTATATGTGAAGGCCCTTTTGAAGAGGGTGAGATTAAAGTACGAGACCACTGTCACATAACTGGTGCAAAAAGATTTGGTGCTGCACATTCCGTTTGTAATTTAAATTATAAATTACCCTCTTTTATCCCTATCATATTTCATTACTTAAGCGGCTACGACAGCCATTTATTTATAAAAGAGTTATGTAAATATGGGGATAAAATTGGTGTTTTGGCTCAAAGTAAGGAAAAGTACATATCATTTACCAAAAGCATTTATGTGCACGATTATTTTGATAGTAAATGTGGAAAAGTCAAGAGGAAATATTTAAAGTTGCGATTTATTGATAGTTTTAAATTTCTGTCAACGTCTTTGGAAAATTTAGGCAGCGGTTTAAACGACGACGATTTTATTGAAATGCGGAAACATTTTTCAAATATCAACCAATTTAATTTGATGCGTCAAAAGGGTGTTTTTCCCTGTAGCTTTATTGACTCTATAGAAAAAATGGAAAATACATGTCTTCCAAGTAAAGATGAATTTTATGATAATTTACGGGAAGAACATATTAGCGATGAAAGCTATAGAAGAGCAAAAGAAGTATGGCGCTTGTTTGGGTGTAAAACTTTGGGGGACTATTCGGACGTGTATTTAAAATCAGATGTGTTGCTGTTGTGTGATGTTTTTGAGCAATTTCGAAATAATTGTTTAAAATTCGATAAACTTGATCCGGCACATTACTATACCCTTCCAAGTTTATCATTTGATTGTATGCTACGTATGACTAAGGTAGAGTTAGAGCTCTTAACTGATATAGACATGATACATTTTTTTAAGAAAGGTATACGCGGCGGCATAAGCCAGTGTACAGAAAGGAATCACATCGCTAATAATATTTTTTTACCAGACTATGACCCAACAAAACCTTCTTCATTTATAACATAACTTGATGCTACAAATCTATATGGTCATAGTATGTCACAAGCATTACCATATGGTGGTTTTCGATGGTTAAGCGAGCGCGAAATTCTGGACTTAAATATTATGGCTGTTGGTGATGATAGTTTACATGGCTACGTTTTGGAAGTGGATGTGGATTATCCGACTGAGTTGCATGATGCACATTCTGATCTTCCATTTCTAGTAGAAAATATCATACCGCCAACAGAAAACGCTAAATTACCGAAATTAATTCCTAATTTACAAGATAAAAAAAAATACATTGTACACTATAGAACTTTAAAACAAGCCATCGCCAACGGCTTAGTGGTAATGCAAACCCATCGAGTATTACAGTTTAAGCAATCAAAATGGCTAAAATCGTATATTGATTTTAATACCAATTTACGTAACAAGGCCACCACAAAATTTGCGAAGGACACTTTTAAATTAAAAAATAACGCGATATTTGGTAAAACTATGGAAAATGTGGAAAATCGAAAGGATATAAAATTAGTAACACATTGGGAGAACAGTCTAGGCAGAAATGGAGCTAGAGCACTAATATCCCGCCCCAATTTCAATAGTAGCTCGATATTTACCGAGAACTTTGTTGCTATACATATGAATAAAGTTAAAATATTGTACAATAAACCAATTTATATCGGTTTTTCCATATTAGATATATCAAAGACTGTAATATACGATTTTTATTATAATTTTATTAAATCCAAGTTTGGTGATGATGCTTCGTTACTTTACACCGATACTGACTCGCTTATATTAAAAGTGTATACGGAAAACTTTTATCAAACTATATCAGAAAACCCCGAAAAATTTGATACATCAAATTACCCCGAAATTAATAATTTCAACATAATTAAAAGTAATTCTGTAGTTGGTAGAATGAAAGATGAGTTTCCTGGTGATCCGATAATAAGTTTTTATGGTACCGGCGCGAAGGCTTATTATGTAAAGTCCATTAATAATGAATTAAAAAAAGCCAAAGGTATCAAAAAATGTGTTATCGAGAAAGACCTTCATCAGGAAGACTACCAAAGAATTGTTGAACGGGGTGGTTTGATATTAAGAAAGATGAAGACATTTAGAAGTGAATTACATAACATTTATACCAACATAATAAATAAAGTAGCATTGTCACATAGCGATGATAAACGTTATGTAATTCCCAGTTCAACCAAAACTCTGCAGACATAGATTTTTACAAAACAGACCCGGAAGAAAACTTAGCAAATTTAGTCACCGTGTTGGAATCATTTCTAAGTCAGGACAGCACGTAATCTGGAAAATCCATATTTCATTATTTGTATTGTTTTTATTATTTCTATTAAACATACAACATTAATATGTAACGATAGTATTGTAATTTTTTTTTTTTAAATAAAAAACATGTATTCATTACTTGATTGCTTTTTTATTGAACCTTTATTTTAAAATTATAAATATAATGAAGTGTCGACAAATAACAAACTGTAAAAGTTATTGTTGAAAAATTTGTCTAATAGTAAATTAAACGCACAGGTCTACGAGTAAATGTTTAATGTGAAACAGGTTTGCTGACAAGATCCTCCATAGTCTTTTCAATTTTCAACATTCTAGAGTTAAGTTCATCACGCAGTTCGTCTTACCTAAGTTCATATATTGCAATAACAGTATCATCAATGTATTCTCTAAGTTCTTGACCGGTTTCAATTAATTTCTTGCGTACGTAACCTTCAAGTTGGTTTCTGAATATATCTTTAATAACAATTGTTGAGTCATGTAAAGCTTTCTGCGTATCTTGCACACACTGAGCAAGGTTATTATCAACATAATTTCGTGTGGTCGCATCATCTCCTTCAAGAGGTTCTGCTAAATAGCACAATCTTTTGCTTCCCATGTCGTAATCTCCATTAGGTGTAAGTTTAAAACCTATTCCTGAAGGACCTCGCATAAAGTTAAAATCCTTAAATTTTCTTTTGCGACCGAACTTATCAATAGTGTTTACTTCTAACATTGTTATGTGAGACTGATTTGAAACCATTAGATTTCACCCTAATATATGGTTCTATTTCATTAATAAACGGACTCTGCAGAAAAATATGGATTGCAAAACGTATTTTAGGTGATGTTTAATAAATACACGTACAAATTCATTTTACTATTGTTTTATTGAAAAAAAAAATTAAAATATAACAAAAGATTGAGTTTACTTTTTATTATTAAAAAAAATAAAAAATATAACAAACAAAAAAATTAAAAAATAACAAATAAAATACATGTTAATTTCTTCTGTACAGGTAAGCTTCTTCTATGACCCAATTTCTTCTCTGGATGGCACGTTCATTAATGTCCTTGAACTGGTAGTAAACCAGTCCACAAAAGCCGCATTGTACAAATTTAACCCTGAAAAGGTCAATGTAGTTGAAGTCGTACGTAAGATCATTTCGCCAGCAGATACCTAGTCTTTTACAATGATGACAAGTTAAATAAAAAGCTTTTGGTATATGACTGTATGTTTTGGCTGCTTCACTAGGTTGTTCATCAGTTGGCAACATGATGTTTGAATATGTTGTACTTTTCAATCGCGGTACTCTAATTATGTATTACTTTTTAAAATAACCTTGACAGGACCAAAAAAAAAAATCCTTGAAAATTACAACCTCGAAAACGACCCTGACATTGACGGGTACTTTGACCTTGGCCTTGGCCTCGCATCTAACAAGTTTAGTACTATATTTATATGCTTCTTTAAAATAACCTTGACAGGGACAAAAAAAAATCCATGGAAATTACAGCCCTGAAAACGACCCTGGTATTGCCGGTTACGTCGGCCTTGGTCTTGGCCTTGCATCTGACAAGTTTAAATATTATACTTAATGCATCGAACAAAAGGAATAAAGGTGGTGTAATGGGGGAAATGGGCATAAAAGCAGACTTGCTGGCTCGAGCTCTTCACAGTTCGTCAGAACACCAAACAGTACAGTGCTAAGAAAAAGTTAATTGTGTGAGTTTTAATATCGAAAATGTCGAGTGTACGGTCTCTTTTAGATGCTCTTGACGTGAGCTGCGGTTCGCAGCAAGGCATGCTGGATAACATGAGTGGTTTGGAAGTGTTAAGTCCGGGGGTATTCGAGAATTGGAATGGCGTGGAGCATGAAGATGCCGAAGACCGAGCCCTCAATGATGGTCGCGACGAAGAGTTAGTTCAGTCGGCAGCGCAATTCCTCGAATGCTGGACGGAGGAGAAGGAGCCAAAGATAAATGTGATTAGTGATGTGGTTGTGCGAAAAGCATCGCGGCCTAGGGAATCTTCTCCGAAAGCTTCGAAATTGAAAAAGCTCTTGACTATGCGGAAGTCGGAAATCGCCGATAAAAAAACATTTTATTCGGCGATTAAAGGTGTGGGACAAGGGAAGAAGAAAAAGTTTAACTTTAAGCGTCCCTCCACCCCTGTTCCATTTCCCGACTTCCTAAAAACAGCACCAAAAGAGCCATTGTCGGTAGAAGTGGAAGTCATAGAAGGCCCCGATGGACCAACACCACCAACGCCACCAACACCGGCCAGCGTAGAGAAGGAAATAGTGTCGGAGGTGAAGTCTTCCCCAGCGCCACTGACGCCGATATTGGGGTGCCGGAAACCCATGAAGAAGTGGTTTAAGCGGTGTTTTGAAGGCGATGAAGTTTCCGCTGCTTCGTCGTCGTCGTCGTCGTCATCGTCATCGTCTTCACCAAATAAAACCGCTTC
Source organism: Diaprepes abbreviatus (assembly GCA_034092305.1). Lineage (NCBI taxonomy): Eukaryota > Metazoa > Arthropoda > Insecta > Coleoptera > Curculionidae > Diaprepes > Diaprepes abbreviatus. The sequence goes on from JASJET010000122.1 coordinate 14,256,526, forward strand.
TTCTTCGTTAATATATTCCGAGCCATCGCAACCGGAGTGGGTCGAAGACTTCACCAACTCTCAGAAGAGCAAATTGACAGACATTTATGACATGAAAAAACGCTTAGTGAAAGAAGTGAACGAGTGTGACAGTGACATTTTAGAACTTGAAAGACAATTAGAGATAAAAAAGGTGAAATCTGCGCGGTTAAAAAGACAATTAGAGGACTTTAATAAATTATGTAGTAGGTGTTAGGTAGTTGTAGATATTAGCTTTTAATTTATAGTATTAAGTTTGTAAATATATATATATATATATATATATATATATATATATATATATATATATATATATATATATATATATATATATATATATATATATATATATATATATATATTGTAGTTAATAAAAAAAAGTGTTTGATCAAATTTTTATATTTTATAATGAGAATAAAAATGACTTGAAAATTTATTTTTGTGTGTTATTTCATATAGGCCCTGTCCCACATAATATTAGGTAATAAAAAAAAAGAGTGAATAATCCACTAAAACTACGCAATAGCAATAGTTGTAAATATTTTCTGATAATATTTACAAGTATGCTAAAACATGGTTCGGTTTATGAAGTTACGGTTCTGTCGCCAGAACTTCTAATACTTTGTATCTCAATATTGTATGTTTTTATGAAAAAACCATAAAATATTGGTTACAAAGTATTATAACCAACTAAAACTACGATCAAATTATTTTGTGGTCCTGAAAAGGACCGTTTGGTTGTAAAACATGCGACTCTTTTATTGTATTGTGGAGTCGCACGGCCCGCCGTCATCATCAGCGGGGGTGGTGGAGTTGTCCTCTGTATATTCGATGATGAACCGCCAAAGTTCATCCCATCTGGGATCGTTCAACTCCCACTCCAGACAATTCTCTGTGGTAGAATCTACCACAGGGCATTTTATGGGTTGTTGTTGTTGTTGTTGTTGTTGTTGAGTCGCAGACATGTTGAACTAAAATGATTGTAATAAGTATTGGTGGTCGTATATATAGAGTCAAATTAATGGTGGGGGAAGAAAACAAATGTCGTATTACGTATTGAGACCAAAAGTTGTTTGCGGTCTCAAATACGAACGAACGATTTAGCTGGGTTCCACCAGCACTTAAAGTTTTAATACTTTGTATCTAATATTGTATATTCTATACATACAATATTAGTAACAAAGTACTAATATGTACTAAAACCACGATCAAAGTATTTTGTGGTCCTGAAAAGGACCGTTGTTGTGTGCCCTTAAAAAGGGCCAGGGAGAGTGTGGGGCTTATGGTGCCCCATCCTCGCTGGTCGACCACCAGCTTGACGAATCGCAGGGGCCTTGTGGGTCGTCGGGTGTTGGTGATGCTGGAATTTCCAGCACCGCATCTTCCGTCGAGTCCGGCTCTGGCTGCGGCGACGGAGTTTCGAGTCTTTGTAAGACCCAATCACCCGCATCGTCTAATTCCACTAGACCCGGATCATGGTCATATACTAGCGGAATCGGCTCATCCAAGTCGTCCCAACGTAGGACGTCAATTTCAAAATCCACCTCGTCGTCGTCGTCGAAGACTTGCAGGTCTCCAACGTTGTCGGCTACGGTGTCATCACTAAAGATGGATGAGCCTCGGCTGGCGGGTCTTTCTTCCTCCATGTTCATCGTATGAGGGTTGATGAATATATGACTGTGTAACTGGCCCAGTCTCATATGTATAGAACTACCCCCACCCCACCAACGGATTCTAAATGTTATGTATTGGTGAGAGCTTATAGAATTATTGATTTTTTCAAAAACTTTAAATAAGGAATTAGATTTGTTTAGACAATAAGACTTATTCTTAATATTTTGTGAAGAATACATTACAAAAAAAATAATAGAAACCTTGTTTGGACTGTTAACATTTTCATAGGTTCTCAAGCATATAACTTGGCACTTAAGCTACGAGACAAATCGTCGTTAAACGAATATCTCGCCCCATAAGTGACGATTACTAAACTACGATCAAAATATAATGTGGTCCTGAAAAGGACCGTTTTTGTGGCCCTAAAAGGGCCTGGGGGGAGGGTGGGGTGCCTACCGTGGAGTAATACCCAACGATATTAACACCGACCTAGGTGCAGCCCTTGGTCTTCTCATTGGCGGCACCGTCGTCGTCGCTGGTGGTGTCGGCGTTGCAGGCGGTGCCGAAGGTGCCGCTCCTGGTGCGGCACCCCCGCACTCCTCACACTTGCATATTTTGCCGGGCACGAATGGCCTGACAATGCCAATGATCCTTTTTGGTATATCTTCCATCTTGCCGATCGAATGTGTAATGATGAAATAATTCTAATACCGGCCTCTATATACATTCAAAAAGTTGGAGGGGGTAAGGTGGAGTGCATATATGCATTATATAAGTTCGAGAATAATATGATTTTATAACTCACAGTATCTCTGGTATGGACACAAACTACCCCCCCTCCACTTTTCTAGCATATAGTACTAGACTTTCTCTACATTTTTTTCAAATAAACTTTTTTGATATTTCTAACCATTACTTTGCTACATATTTACAAAAAATGCAAATTATGCATATATTTTAATTATTTTCAGGCAAGGTAAGGAAAATTTTGAAAATGTTTTGATGGAATCGTAATAAGGAAGAGTTGAAGTATATCACACTATTTTTCCCGATTCGCTAATATAAAAAAAATTTTTTCATCTCATTTTGGATGGGCTCTGGCGTCGTAACGGTTGACGATAAAAAATTGGAAAAATACATATATTGTGGGAAATTTTCTCTAGAATCCAAAAAAAAATTTCCGAACTTCTGTCACCGCAAATAAAAAAATCGATACCTCAAAAATTGCGAAAAATGGTGAAGGAGCCGCGCAATCGCTCTGAAACCATCAAAAAACGATTTTCACGCCACGGATGAGTGGCCTGGGGTGGGAGGATGGTGTGCCGCGTAGCGCGTTAGCGCGGAGCAGGCACACAAAAAAAAAAAAAAAAAAAAAAACATCCCCTACAACTTCCGCATACTCCCGTTCGGCGCTCTAGCCTCCTAACTCGAGAATTTCAATTTTTTCGTCTAAATTTTTTGTCATTTTTAAGATTTTCCAAATTTTTTTTTCACCATTGTATTCTACTCAAAATTCTAGGTAATTAAAGTGCTTTTATTTTTTCTCTATCTTGAACGGTTCCCGAGCTACAGCGCTTTAAAAAATCCAATTTACTAACTTACTATAACCCTTTTCTTCAAATTTCATCTTTCCGCATTTTGAAAAGTACTACCATATGTAAAAAAAAATTCTCTTTCTAATTTCCTAATATCATTTTGCTCCAAAACTTCAACTTTGGCGCGCATTCACCATTTTTCAATTTTTTTTTGAAAAATTTTTTTTACGTTTTTACTATCGAGAAAAATGCTTGCTTATAGTACTCGATTTCCTCTATAATTTTTTCTTATAACTTTTTTCCCTATTCCTAACCGTTACTTTCCTACAAATTTTCTAAATCGTTGTTTTCATATTTTGCCTTAAAAATTTTTTCTTGTGTTATTTAAGCTCTTTTTTCCACTTAATAAACCACCATTTTCTAAATTCCCGTACTCTTTTCTTAAAGAGCGGGCTTTTCCGCCAGCTTTTTTTTTTGGTTGGGTTTCAAATAAATATAAAACTACTACTTCACTCATTACAAATTTATTGATTCAAGAACATTATTTTGTGTTACATATAATAGATACATTAAAATATAGATTTATTGGTCACCGAACCGTTTAATACATTATAACTAAAAAATGAGTCGTGAATAACTAATGCGTACACTTTAGTGTCTTTGGGGAATTTATTCTTTCTCGTTTGGAACTCCAATTTTACATCCACTGTCGATGAGTTAATCGCCTCTGGTTGATGACTGCAATTGATAATAAAAACGGGGTTTTTCATATATTCCGTGAACGTTATCATCGGATCGTTTATCTCGCGCCCGTAGTAGCTGCTTTGGAAGTTTTCGTAATTGTAATAGGCTGCTGCGTACAGTTTCTTGGCGAAATCTAAATTCCATCTTTCGTAGGGATAAACGGTTGAATTCAGATACAGTCTAATGTCGCATACGTCGGCGTGGGTAAACTGGGTTGCGTTTTTTTCTTTCTTGTCGCAATTATTGCTGTCTTGAAACCCGACGATATAGCGCGGTCTTTCCAGACTTGTACTCGTTCTCAAGGCCCACACGTCGGAAGATGTTTGCCTTAAAGCTGGTAATTCGTACAGATCCCATTTACGATATGCCATTTGAATACTGGCATTGTTTCCTCCTTCATTAATGCGAGACAGTATTTTCAATTTTTGCTTGTCGTCTGGAATGATGTGACGAATTTTCCATTCGATTTTGTCGATACTAATTTCTGCCTCTACTTCGCCGACGTAACAATTGGTAAAAGTGCGAGCTATAATCATAATAAGCTCTTGTTTTACGTTGAAAACACCTTTCGCGTAATCTTCGGCGAATCCCATAAGATATTTTAAGGGTAATTTCCCGGAGAATACGTTACTTGCCGTGTCTACGATATCTTGGTTTGCTTCGTCGAGACCCCATCCGCACGTCATGAGAGATCTTTGTTGCAAACTTCCGAATGAAACCATGGTTTTTAATGTCGTCGTAACTCCAGGTTTACGAACCACGGCGACCTGCTCACCTCCCATCTCGTAGCGAATTTCATCGAACAAAAATGCGAGGGCATTATTTGATAAAAAACATCTTTTCGTTGCGTCTATGGGTTTAAATTTTCCTTCGATATATATGTAACTTTCGGCGATATCCAGTATAATATCTTGAAAATTAATGGGGATACGGACTTCATCCGAATTGTTGAATGATGGAGATCCGTATGGTTTATACGTATGCTTTTCTAGACTAATAATGGAATTGTCCAAGATGGGCTCGGAGAAAACCTCTATTTTATCGCTGGTGGTGGAAATCATTTTCGCACTTTAAGACCGATTGATTTTAAAAATTTATAGTCTTCGGCAGATAACTGTTGAGATGTTTGTGATCTAACGTCTGGACGACGACTAACCTTGACGTTAACTCTTCTTTTACTTTTATTATGTTTCGGCGGTTCCCCCATCTTAGTCGACAGCACACACAATTGACGATTGAAGCAAAAACCCATTTCTATGAAAGTTTCTTCAGTTCCAATTTCACGATTATTTTCTCGCCTTGAAAATTGATTAGATCACCGCTATCGTCCAAGATGCGAAGAGTAATGTTGTCGATAAACTGACGTCCTGCCGGCATTAACGGCATATAAATATTATTTTGTGGTTCTTTACTGATTTTGTAACCGGGCTCCACGTCGATATCGAATTCGAACAAGGTATGACCTTCCACCGAATTCATATATGCTCCGGAAATTATATTACAATCTACGCGTATGATGCGTACTTTCATTATTTCCACCATCTCGGTTGATTCGTGCTTTTTGTCTCTTTTTAACACTGTATGATTAAATCCTAACATTTTACCGATACTCGCCTCTCCCCGGAAATCTATAGTATATTGGGATTTCAGTTCACATTTCAGCGTATTATTATTAGCGACCAAGTAAAAGATTCCATCGTTCTTTTCTTCAGTTGAAATCCTCAAAGCCTCCAACATAGCTTTACCTATCTCATCTATTTCATAGGCCCCAGGTGGAATCTGCAATTGTATCGACTCGGTGGTGTAACCCTCCTTCATGTAAGCAAACTTATTGTTGCTTTCGTCCACATTAAAAATTGAATTGTATGTGTAAAATCCCAGCAATGCCAGACCATATTTGTTCTCTCTATTTAATTCGACTGGTGGATAAAAATCGGCGCTTAAGACGCTCGAGTGTCCTGTTAGTGTGAACGTATAAGACATGACTAACCATTAAAACATCACACATCTCGGTTTTATTCTTAGCGGCAACATTTAAAAAGATTCATCTTCACACCTTTTCTCACTGCATTAGATAGTGATGTTTTTATGCTATTTTCTGCTTTTATGCGCACATCGCTGATTTTGCAATAACAACAAAATATTTTTCTAGCTGTAAGATCCTCATCAGCCGTAACCTCGTTTAAATTGCTGCTGCTGCTGAAATAATGTTTGCAACCGCACTGATATTTTAATATATCGATATCGCTTTTGAGGTGCTCGGGCAACTTTTCCCAAACGAATGGAATTTCATTTGGGGCTAATGCAATCATTACTTCCTTGGGCATGTTTTCTGTTTCACGGTCATTTTCCTTAATCCACCGGCTAGATGAAATGCTTTCAGTGATTGCAAAATTTTAGTATAGTTCTTGCGATCCATTTGCGGTGTTAATGGTGACGATGATGATGATGACATCTTTTACGCTGATGATTCGACAAGAAACTTTAAGCACAAATGTCCACACCAGACTGTTCCAAAATCCTGCTGACGATCGTATGTATAGTAAATAATTTTTGATGGTTCCGATCCCGTTTGTAGATATCGTACCAATTCGATCGGTGGGGGTAAATCGCCGAAGCTGTCATAATATGTTACTTTAGAATTATTTTTTCTATAAGCTACCCAATGAGTCCCTGCACCACGCGTACTATCCAAATTCACTATTGCTGCTTCGTAACGTCGAGGACCTTGTCTAGGTAATAAATCCCTCATATAAACGCCTCGAAAGTGTCCTATTCTTTTCTTTTTGGCATATTTTTCTATATCGATGTTAGATAGTGGTCTTCGAGGTAGGGATTCAATTAGGTTTTTGATCTACGATTTAAAAATAATCCCATACCTTTACGATATAGCTTTAGAAACAAACCATTTCCTTTCGATTTTAAATACAGGCCGGCACCGGCTTTATCTTCGCTGCTTTTTTTTACTGCTTTTATGGCGCGCACAATTCCCGCTGCCCCACCGGCTAATGAACCCAAAGCTGATAACCCGGCAAAAATTGGTATTAATGGTAATATTCCACCAGTTTTAGGACTCGGTATTATTCTCGGTGTACGAACCTTCCTTTTGCCACCTGCCGCTTTTACCGATCTACGTGCTGCCGACAGAGCTATTTTAGATGCATTCATGACATTTTTTTCCAACACATTTTTACTTCCGGCTTTTAATAATTCCCTTCGAACTGCTTGTCGAATAGCTGTTCCGAAACTGGCTTTCCGAACATGTCGATTTTTATTAACACCTTTCCTTTTTGTATGACGTGTGCCTTTACTAGATGTTTTTTTGTTGATAATGATGATGGTACACCCATACCAAAACGTTGTTTTCCTTTCATAATGTTTGTAACTTACCAAGCTGCTGTTTTTTCACCTAAACTGGAATCTTTCGATTTTACTCTATTCCAAGCACTTTGTTCGAGCTCGTAATCCGCTCGATGTCTCGCACTTATGTTGTCTTTATTATGTAAATATGCTAAATCGTGTTTTTTGCATGCGGCATCCAAAGGATTAATGCCTGGATCACCTCTTGTTACACGTTTTATTACTTTTGTTCCGGGTCCGCAATATTGATAACCAGGAATGTGTACCTCGAATGGTAATTTATTTATTAACGAATTCACAATACCGTATCCAGTTTTGTTGGAAACGTGAGACCGTCCACTTCGTTTGACGCTCGGCATCTGAATGACAGTTTTTGTGAAAAATTGCCTATAAAATATCAAATTTTCCTAAGATGCGCGTTATCGATCTTAAACAAAAACTTCCAATTGACAATCTCGATGAAAAAGTCGGACTTGGATTTGAAAAGAAGATAATGAAGAGACACGGTCCTCTACTTCCTTCCTCTATTCGCGGCCTGTTAATTGGTCCATCCAATTGTGGAAAAACTAATGTCATGATTTCGCTGCTTACACACCCCCTTGGGCTACGTTTCGAAAATGTCTATATTTACTCGAAATCTCTGTATCAACCGAAATATGAGTATTTAAGGAAAATTTTAGCGCCCATCAAAGGTTTAGGCTACTATGCCTTTAGTGATTCCAGTAATATTGTGGAACCGTCCGATGCAAAACCAAACTCTATATTTATCTTTGATGATGTTATATGTGAAAAACAAGATGTTATAAGATCGTACTTTAGCATGGGACGTCATAAAAATATCGACTCCTTTTACCTAGCGCAAACATATTCGCGAGTGCCTAAACAGCTTATGCGAGACAACGCCAATTTTATTATTATGTTTAAACAAGATGAGTTGAATATGAAACACATATTTTCCGACCACGTTTCACCGGATCTAACTTTTACTCAATTTCAAGAAATGTGCTCAAAATGTTGGGATAATAAGTATGGATTTTTAGTAATTGATAAAGACAGCGATGTGAAATCGGGAAGATACCGCAAAGGATTTGATAGCTATATATTACTGTAATAATAAGAGGAAACGCTCATTTGATTGTTGAAACGTCCTTTGTTAACATCATGAATAACGCGATCGACTTAAAACGTAAACTAGTGGAAGCTACCAATGCCGTCAGAAAAAAATTTAAACAAATTAAAGCGGCTAAAGAGTTTAATGTTGTGGAATTGGAAAAGTTTTACGAACCCATTTCTAAGCCATTGACAACTATATCTGATGTGGTTAAGCAACGTCAGCAGCAGCAGCAGCAGCAACAACAACAGCAACAACATTATCCAGCTACAAAGTCACATAGTCTCAGTACATCAGTGCAGTCGACTCAAATATCAGGTTTTCCCCAACCTACACATTCCTTTCAAACCTCCACACCTATTCAGCAGCAGCATCGCATTTCAAAAGAAGATATTAGCCAATCGGTGTTTGATACACCCTCGACATCAACTAATACATCTCTCGCATCCGCTGACACCACAACTTCCGATACTTTAAACGCACACCTGAAAGGATTACGTTCGAAACCATCTCTATACGATACTGTATATGGTGTACGTTTTGGTTCAAAAACAGATTATAACAAAAATTTTATTGGTAATTTAGAGGTGCGTTTTCGAAATGGAAATATTGTCTTATACAAAAAAGGGAAAAATATTGCAGAATATGGTGGATCACCGGCACTTTATGATTTGTTATTTCTTAAAACACCCCCAAGTGTAGGCAAGGAACAACAACAATTAAGTGATAATGTACTTTCAACGTACAAGGAAATTTTGGAATCAACGAATGCTGTCTACAACAATTTTAAAAAAAGTGATGGTTTACGGGAGACCAGATGGAACAAATATTTAGGAATTATTAAACCTCTGATAATGGGCACAAAATTAGGTGGTACTATTACAAGAAAAAATCTCTCGGAAAAACTACAGTTACCCACAAAAAAGAAATTATCTTCGAAAAAATTTCAATATGTCTACTGGAACAAAGCTAAAGAGTTGGTGGATCGTTTACGTTTGTTGTGGAGTTCCAAAATGGCCGATCACACTGGACACGAAAATGAAATTATGTCAATCATAGAGGAATTACGAGAAGAAGATATAATATATTAAGCTCAATATTTAATGATATTATTCAGTTCTTCCTTCGATCTGAAACCTTTAGTATTACTAATAATATGGAGCCCAGTCTAGAAAAAATCAAGATTGTTAATGAACTACATATAACGGCTAGAAAAAATTTTGTAAGACGGCGCACGATAATAAAAGGATACAGAGATTTGTGGCAAATTGATTTGGCTGAAATGCAACAGTATGCTGATGAAAACGATGGTTATCGTTATATTTTGGTCTGTATAAATTGTTACTCGAAATTTGTCTATACCAAAGCCATAAAAAACAAGACTGGTATAGAAGTTACTAATGCGATGAAAAGCATCATTGAAGAGGCATCATATACACCAACAAATCTGCAAAGTGATCAAGGAAAGGAGTTCTATAATACAAACTTTCAAGCCCTGATGAAAAAATATAATATAAATCATTATTCCACTTACAGCACAAAGAAAGCTGCAATTGTTGAGCGAGTCATAAGGACTTTAAAAAATAATTTATATAAACAATTCTCGACAAGAGGATCTTACAAATGGATACATATATTATCGGCAGTAACAAAAACCTATAACCACTCGAAACATCGCACCATTGGAATGAAGCCTGCAGACGTGCAAGAAAAAACACATATTAAAGCATATGATTATTTAAAAATTGTACCTAAAAAATTTAAGTTTTCCATGGGTGACATTGTGCGTATTAGCAAGTACAAAAGCTTATTCGAGAAAGGATATACGCCCTCTTGGTCAACCGAATTGTTTAAAGTTGTAAAAGTTAACGTTACAAATCCACCTACTTACTTGTTGGAATCGTTAGAAGGTCAACCTATAAGAGGGTGTTTTTACGAATCAGAACTACAAAAAACAAGCAGTCCTGACGTTTATCTAGTAGAAAAGGTCCTTAGACAACGCAAGAAAAATCACATCGAACAATTATTTGTCAAATGGCTAGGATTTCCCAACCACTTCAACTCTTGGATAGATAAAGCTAATATTGTTTAAATAACATATTGTATGACTATATTTTTTATTTAAAATGTAAAATAAATAAACAATATATTGTAAAATAAAGTTTTTTTATTTCAATCTTCATCATTAAAAACAATGACAATAAAACATCATACACATAAATAACATTTCAATATTCTTGGAGGGAAGGTCCAATTCACCGACGACTACGACGTTATCTTCAAGGCTATGCCACTCGGAGTGCGTTCTCCTATTCTTTAACCTGCTTTTTTTAGATTTTTTTTGAAGTCCAGTCGTACGACAGTGCGCTTAATGAGTCATTTAAAGGCTGATGATAGAGTATTTTCTGCATAACTTCAATTTTTTTTTAAGCTCACTATTATTTTTGTATATCATGGGGAGGACATCCTTGTTAAATATGTCACATATTACAACTGCAAAATTGTAAAACTTTCTATTAACAAAGTGTTTTGTCACAGCATCGTCATCATCTTTAGGTTCGCCTAAGTTGGTAATGATTTTTCCACCCATATCATACTGCCCATCCGCTGTAAGTTTAAAACCAATCCCTTGTGGCCCAGATAATATATGATATTTTTCATTATATTTCTGACGACCAAATTTATCAATTGTGTTGTTTCCTCGACTCATTTTCAATCTTTACTAAACTATTTTATTTTTATTTGCCCTACTTATATTAAATATTTCAGCTGAGAAAAAGAAACACTGACTATGATCTACTGGGTTGGTATGTTTATAAAAGAAATAAAATAAAACTGTGATTGTAACAGATATTTATTTACAGTTATTTAATTGCACAAATACAAAAATTATAAAAAATTAATTTTCCATGTCTTCGTTTTCGTTGCTCAAAATTCTATCCCATCCGACACTATTTCGATCGTCAACGTCTTGGGCTGTTGCTGTTGCAGAAACCAATTCATATTTTGCAGCAAGCTCACCTGGTAAATGTGGAATATTGACGAGGTATTCTTTTAATTCTTCTTCAACCATTTCAGCACAAAATGTATCCATGTCTATGGAACCATATAAAAATTTGTCGCACAAGTGTGCCCCAGCCATAAAATTGATTGTATCCCTGATCTCGTTCTTATATTGATCTTTGGTTACATCAATATGCGACCAATCATTTACGCTATCTAACATATCGTGAGCCCTATTTCTTAATTCTCTCCCCAACCAAAATATGTATCTATCTACACATTCGTTGGTGGTCGTCGTCGTCGTCGCATCAGCAGACATCTTTAACAGAAATAATGAACACGCGTAAGTATTCTGACATGTGCAACTATATTTTAAATTTAATTTCATCCTTTTTTTTCAAACAATTTACATACAATTTACTCCAATGAGCCAAAACGTAATAATGTTCGAGTATTGTTTCCAAAAACTCTAGTGCCCTGCCCCAAATAAGTTAGAGTGTATTTATCTTTAGTTTTACTCATAATATCTACAATATCGTCAGATAGTGTTTCGGCCACACGTTTTGGTAAAAAAGTCTCAAATGTGCTATTATCACCGTCATCGTGTAAAGCCACTAAAAGAGTTTTACCAAATCGTGTAGTCATTGAAACCATCTTTACAATTTTATACACTTTGCCTACAATCATTTCGGTAACCTTTTTTCTCTCTAAAACCTCGAAATCTTTGCTAAACATTTCATTAATTTCATCTAGAGTTTCTTTTGCAATACTCATTATTGAAAAAAATGGTATATAAATCCAAAAATTACCGTGAATATAAAAGCACTTTCAGAACACTACACGAACACAATATTTGATGTTTATGCCACTGATATCTGCGACTGTTTGAAGTCACTTCTTTTCCCACGAACCTTTATAGCGGGGTTTCAAGGTCGAATTGTAACAATGGTGGGGGTAGCTTAACGATAGAAATAGTGGGAGGAGTATTCAAGGTCAAATGACGTCACACATTTAAATTGGTATAAGGATAACTTCAAGGACAAAATATAATGAAACAAATAACTACATTTTATGTACTTTATTGATTGATTTTTTTCTGCCATTCTTCTATGCGTGTAACATTATCGCCTAAACCTAATTTCCTTAATTTGTTCAATAATAATTGTTTGTTTTTATTTCTTAGAAAATTCTTACAAACTATACTAGCTAAAAGACACACTTCGGCATGGTCCATATACTTAAAAAATACACTAAAGTCCTGAGCCTCCGAATCTTGCATTTCATATGCGTAAAATTCCGAACAGGCTGCAGAAATTAGAAATTCCTCGTACATTTCTCGCACTAAACTTTCCATATTAACTACTACTACGTTAAACTTAAGTCCTACACTCTAATTTCATCTAATACAACCGGATCTGCAATGAACCTAATCAGTTTTTCCAAACAGTCACCAAACCCCAACTTTTTTATCTCACGAACAAAGTCTTGTAAATTTATTGTTTTGCTGCAATATTTACGACATGCATTCGCAGCCTTTTCATATTCATAAGCCAAATCACAATAGCGCGACGCCCATTCTGCTCGACTTTTCATTGCATCATTGAAATAATTATTAGCCGTTTCAGTGAACTCATCGCCCAATTTTTTTACTGTCTCTTGCAAAGCACTATTCATATTATTCACTCATTTTTTACATTCACGACACTTTTTTATTGCTGGTGGTGGCCCATCTATATAATGACGATATATTTGTTCATAGTGAATGTAACAGGGTAAGCTTAACTGTAGTTCCTTGTCACACCGATATGACGCTGGCAGCTTATCCCAAATTTGCCGTAAACTCAGCGTATCAACGCAAGTTTTTAAATATTCGAGAGGAAAAAATGCTAGATCCTTCTCTTCAAAATCACACAAACTTTTTAAATTACTCTGATATAAACAAATTACTCTGCCGACTTGCTCTATAATTTTTTCTTTAGATAGTTCCGTATCTGACATTTCACACTGAATGAATGCAAATAGACTCACACAATTTATAGAACAATTTGCAAGGTCAAAATCATTTCAAGATCATCCCACACTATTACAATGCACAAATAACTACTTCAAGGTCACACACCCAAGATGACCTTCAACAAAGTCAAGGTCGTCTCGACCAAGGTCAAGGTCACACACACAACCTTGAACACAAGGCCAAGGCCAAAGCACACGTGCACTTTCAAGGTCAATGACAAGGACATGTGGGCGGGGCCAAAGAGGGGTGAAGCAAGGTCAAGGTCAAGGTCGAGGAGTGGGGGGATCGAGAGAATCGGGTTATGTTCACTACTAATAAAAAATAGATGGTTATTTATACAAGTGAGATAACATATACGGGCTGCCGCAAAAAAGCGCATTAGGGTTGAGACCCAGTAATTTATAAATTCCTAAATAATATTAAAGAAATCATAAAAATGGTTACAAAAACATGTAAATAACGGATTATGAAAATCGATCACACCAGAAAGTTTGTCACCAATAAAATGTTATATTGTTATCAAATCTGGAGTGTGCCATGAAACTTTTAAGTTTGTACTTCACGCTTAGCGTTTTCAAGTTTTCATTTTTCTAATGAGTTTTTGTGATATTGATTGTTTATTTTGATTATAGCTTCTCATTTAAATAAGGGGAATCTTGCTACAATGGAAGCTTGTTTTTTAGGAAACGAATCGCAAGTTCGTTTTCCAGTAAACTTTCACACAAGTATATAGATGATTGATTGATTAAATGATAAAGCAGGCTAAGGTTGAAAAGTCCTTACACTGCAGTCCACTGACTATTTGTGCCACTTGTTATATATGTTCTATAGGAACAGGTTGGTTGTCTTGCTAAGTTCAACAGCCTGTACACTAGTTCGTCCTTGAAGTTGTCTCAAGTAGGTTAGAATTTTGAAAATGATATGTGAACCTATTTCATCCTTTTTGATCACATAGTTTACCTGTTGGTGGTTTAATGTAGATGTTCATTGTGCGTATATATTTTCTCAAGCTGCAATGGCCACATATTAGTCCTGTCACCAGACTAACATGTTGTCTGCTTAAATGCAGGATTTCACGACGGATGCTTTGGTCAACAATAGCTTGCTGTGTCTGTTGTTCGCAATGTGATTCCCCCAGTGGGTTGAGTCTTAATGGTTTATCCCAAACCTGTTTTAATCTAATCGAATGACATGCACGCAATTTTAGCATTGACTCTTGGAGAATAGTTCTGTCCCAGTAACCCATAGTCAGATTTTCTCAAATACAGGTATCAATAGCATGTATTTCTGCTTAAAATATTGTCGTAAACCATGTATTTCGGCGCCTCTGCAATTATCAATTTTAGACCCATCTGCGAACCAAACGACATTATCTGGTTGGCTTAGTTATCGGTCAGATTTTGCCTTTTGGTCAGTCTGAATGATATAGAGCCTATTAAAGTTATTGCCTTTTCGCATTGTATCACTGCTCATATTCAGCAATAAGTTAATCATCATGTCTTTGATGCTGATGAGTCCGAGGGCACGTCTCGTTGTTGTCTTTATCTCAAGAGATCAATCTAGGTACTCGTTTGTCTCAAAGACAAATTCGAGATAAAATTGAAATTTTAAGTCAATCGGTTATTAGTTGTTTAGAGCGGCACGGTCTAAAGTATTACAAAAGATTTCGTACTCAGGGTATTCTTCTTCTTCTTCTCCTTTCTCAGCCCATGGACGTCCACTCCTGGACATAAGCCTCTCCGATGGTCCTCCACTGGGATCTGTCTCTCGCCTTCTGGAGCCAGTCTTTTATAGCAAACTGTCTTATATCATCTACCCATCTGCGTTGTGGCCTGCCACGATTTCGGTTCATTTCTCGCGGTCGCCATTGCAGTAATTTACTCGTCCACCTATCGGGCTGTTGTCTAGCTATGTGCCCCGCCCATTGCCACTTTAGTCGTGATATGCGTTCAATGACGTCAACTACTTTGGTTCTTGATCTTGGTCAGCTTTTTTCTAAGCAATGGCATGGAGAAATTGAAGCAGTATAATCCTCTACAATAAATCCGTAACGAAATTTTGCAATTTAAAGGAAGTGTGCGTAAAGTGCAAGTGGAAAAGAGATGTTCGAACCAGCAACATTTTGTGGTGCTATTTTGTTACAGTAACAATAATACAAATTTTTATACTTCAAAAATTAATTTTTTAATAGTAATCTTTGAACTTGCTTCTTTTGTGCTGTCTTAAATAACAAGAATCCAAAAATTCAACAACCTTGAATAATTTGTTAAAATAAAGCCCGATAAAAGTAAATCGATAATTATATTCTAGCCAAAATCATAGAATTACAAGCAGAATGCGTTTCCTCGCACAGTATTTATAATTTTCACCTCCATTTTGCCTCACAAACTAAAACTAGATGAGAAAGATGAATACAAGAGATTTTTTATTAGAAGTAAGTTGTTTATAAATAATTCAAACTTATTTGACTACAATGTTTAGGTATCTTGCTAGTTGCATTTTATATTGAATACAGTGTCTTCAAATTTCTTAATTAATTAGATATTACATGTAAAAATACATTTTCTATACTTTGGCGAACTATACCATTCAACTAGTATTGTTTAAATGCTCTCCAACTTGCCCCTCAAGCAGTACCAGAATACGCCATTTTTGAAAAATAAAATTATGTCACAATCAAACCGAAAATTGATATTGGGTAAATATTAAAAATTAATGGAAAATCTTTTGTTGGACAACTTGTAGAGAAACTCCATTCTAATAAAATGTAACGTCTTTCTATTGAAAAGGCTTTTTAATACTGATATTTGCTTTTCTATTTTTTCTGTGCCTACATAAAAAGTTCCTGTCAATTTTTTCATATTTAAATAATCTCACCACAGCTTCTAAATGATCGATTTCAATTTTATTAAATTATCTAGTGTGTAAACAACTTAATGGGAAATTTACCAAAACGCCATATGTCATTCACCGCAAGACGTTTGAGCTTTACTTAAGCTGCTTTTTCATGTAAGTAACTACTATCACGATTTTATTATGTTTTTATATACACCAAATTAGCTTTCCATTCCCAGTGTATAAAGAAGTAATTGAATAAACAGTGAGGAAATAATTATCTCAAATAAAAAGAACGAAATTAAATTTAATATAGAGGTTTCGAATTAGCATGCAATGCATTTGTAAGCAGTTTTAGTCAAATTTAACGGATATATAATTGTTCTTACTAATCTTTAAATGTTAAAGCTGCGATAAACGTTTTATGGAATACTAGCGACCCGCCCCGGCTTCGCACGGGTGCAATGCTGATACTAAATACACTACAGAAAAACTGTGACTATTTATTTTATTTTTACAACAATTATTACATCGGCCTCCGACGCGCTATTTATAGGCACGCTGCTGCCTCCCCGGTCGGCCAGTACCGCCGCAAGCGCTACTTCCCGCAATTTTAAATCTGCAATATCTTCGAAAATATTCATTTAAATCTTGTGCTGTAAAGGACCATATAGATCTATATTAAATCAACAGTGTATTTAAGCTATTTAATTGGATAAGGATTAATGCTGTATTGGTTAAAATCGCTTCAAAATTTGCCATTATTTGTCGTAAAAAGTAAATGACAAAAAAATGTTATTGTGGGATATCCATGAGAGATAGACATATACCATCGCAGAGTTTTCTGTAGACCTTTTTAATGTGTACAAATAATTAGTACATTATTTTGATAAATCTCGTAGGGTTCAGCCTGCGTTTGCAATGTAAGCGGAAAAAAATATGATAATTAACGACATCACATTAGAAACCTCAAAAATAACAGTATTTCTCCACTATTTAATGGATGTTATTATACATATAAACCTTCCTCTTGAATCACTCTATCTATTGAAAAAAACCGCATCAAAATCCGGTGCGTAGTTTTAAAGATTTAAGCATACAAAGGGACATAGGGACAGAGAAAGCGACTTTGTTTTATACTATGTAGTGATATAAAGAATCTGGTTTTGTAGCTTATCATATTTCCACTGCAGCATTGTTTAAACTTAATTGATTCACTGAATGATGTAGCAGGCCATTATTGAGAAGTTCTTACAATGTAGCCTAGAGACTTATTTTGTCACCTGTCATATTTGTTTTATGTAAACAGGTTGATTGCATTTATCAGATGTGGGAGCATGTTAA
Organism: Diaprepes abbreviatus; assembly: GCA_034092305.1. Taxonomy (NCBI): domain Eukaryota; kingdom Metazoa; phylum Arthropoda; class Insecta; order Coleoptera; family Curculionidae; genus Diaprepes; species Diaprepes abbreviatus. Next base: position 14,274,104 of record JASJET010000122.1, read on the forward strand.
CTAGTTTGTCCATAATGATGGAGAAAGTCGATGATAACTACATCAGAACAGAACTTCTTGAGTAAATGCCACGGCCTCTCATCAACATACATTTTAAAATGGCAGATCTATAGAAACCGCACTGATAGCAATTAACAAATGAGATTTAATAAACATTGAACAACAAAAAAATCGTAGTATGTCTCTTTTTTGATATAGAAGGGGCTCCAGATAACACTTAGGGGAGTAGATAGAAAGACATCCATATGGATGGCGCGACTTCACCAGAATAAGAGAGATAGAGATAAGACTAGACACTATCGCTTTCTGTACCACCAGATGATGTTCTCAGGGAGAAGTAGCTTCTCCACTTACATGGAGCCTATTTGTAGATCGACTTCTCTGTGATCTGACTGACCTTGGTATATTTTGTCAAGGCTATACCGATGACATGACCATAATACCTTCTGCGACATAGTCCAGAGAAGACTTGAACATACTAAAGAATAGTGCTAGATAATGGCACTAAATATCAACTCCACTGAAACCACCTTAGTAACCCTTACAAGCAAGACCTTCAAAATGGATGAGAACGTCATTTAGTGGAAGTCAGAGATTAATTATCTGGGCTTGACCCTAGATAATAAGCTTTTTTAGAATAAACACGAAAAAGAAATAATGAACAGGGTTCCAGAAGCCTTGATGGTCTGTAGAAACTTTGAGGGTAAAAGCGGGGGCACAAACCCAGAAATCTTGCAGTTGATGTATACTGGAATACGGAGACCAATCATCACGTATGGGGAAGTGATCTGGAATAAAGAACTAGTCTGGCCAATTCTAGAGCTAACCTCATAAAAGTTCAGAGACTCTCTTATCCAGAAATCAACAAACCTGGAACATGCCTTAAGATGAAATGAAAAAAAAGCTCAACTTTGTGGAAAACTTCAACACAGAGTTGAGTCGCGAAAGTGAATGGGACAGAAACACCATTGAAAAACATAACAGAAATGAATACAGAGTTACACAAATAAGTCTAACGAAACTATATGATCTAGCAAAACGCGTCAAAACCTTTGTAAATTATAATATTGTAGAAATTTCGAAAAATAAATTTATTTTGTCTATCACTACTACTTTATATAAAAATGACTTCAAAACAACAGATGTGTATGGAGTCAGAACCAGACACCAGACTCGTAGAATTAGGTTCTTGTACACCATATAGAAGAAGAAGAGCTATCCAGTTTCTCACATAAATAATTTATTTCGAAAAGCCTGGCGGTTTTCGAGATAAATCGTTTTTTATGCGAAACACTCAAAAGTTACTAATGCCAAACACATACGGGTGAAAATCAGGTTGTTAATGTTAATACGTACATAATGAATTACTGTTGACGGAACTTGTCAAAACCGCCTTCAATTAAAAATAAGTTTAAAAAATGGAAGAATGTTTTTACGCAGAGTATGCTGATATGCATTTAATTTATGGCGAAGCGCTGGCAAATTCTTCGAGGGCAAGAAGACTTTATGCTGAACATCCAGCTCGAATATTGCCAAGTCCAAAAATCTTTCAAAGTATTGACCGAAGCCTAAGGAAAACAGGTAAAAGATGATAAGGAAATAATTATTAGAGTTAGCGAATTAATTTTCCTGTTCATTCATCGCGAAGTGGCGGTGAGGGCCTTCTCAGGAGAGCACGAGACCCTCACGTAGAGGAACAAAATATTCCTGACAGCCCTTCAAGCAGTATAAGAAAGCTCGCTACATAAAACAATGTTGCAAATGGATTTTACATGAAACTCTAACAGGACAGTTACTTCACCCGTACCACAATGAAAAAGTACACGCTATGTCTCCGGATGATTATCCCGCAAGACTTTAATACTTCAACTGATTTATACAGCAACAACAAACCTAAATCTAAATTTTTCTAACCTTATTTTGTGTGCCGATGAGGCAGGTTTTATAAGATATGATATAATGAACTCACACAATTTACATGGCTTTACACGGAAATAACTTTATAGGTTCGTTTGTTTTAAAAGGAAAATTCAATGGAGAGATTCATTTACAATTTTTGCAGCAAAACTTAAATAATTTATTGGAAGATTGATAGAAGAATGCAAATGTGGAACATGTATGATGATGCTCCATCTCATTTTAACCGAATAGTACGTCAATACTTAACAAACGTTTTGGTCATCGATGGATAGGCCTGTTTTATGACCACCAAGGTCTCCAGACCTAAATCCCTTAGACTTTTACACTAGGACATCTTATAGAACCAGTTTATTCAAAACCAGTAAATACTGGAGAAGAAGTACTGACGAGAATAGTATAGTATTCTAACGAAGTCCTTAATAATGCCGGAATATTACGAATATTTCATTGGATAGATTATAGTTTGTGACATTAGTATTTAACTATAACCCCTCTGTATAATATTTCCTTATGCAGAGTCAGTAAAATATATCTCAAGCACTTGTAATTTATTATTTTGACCTTATGTTTGGAATAATAAGTCTAGACCGTCTTTGAGTATTTATGTAACTTAATCCCTTATTTTGGGGCAACACACCAGCTCTTTGTATTGCTTATTAGCGTTTTAAAATTGGAAAGTTAGAATAAAATCGACTGTTGAGAAGTTATCATGCGTATTATTTTCTCTCCGTTGTTAGATTATTTGCAGTGCATCTGGAAAATGTTCGAATAATAAGAAAATTTATCAAAGTAATTGGAGCCCATATTGAATATTTGCCAGAACAGTATTTAAACGTTTTCATTATATTTGTATTTTAATACTACTGTAAATTAATAAAGCCCCAACCAACCGGTTGAAACGTTTCTGGACTTGATAATGTCTGAGTTGGAAACCTTCAGTATAACGTCTTCTTGCCTTCGAAGAGTGAGACAGCGCTTCCCTATAAATTAAAGCACATCAGCACACCTTGCGAATTTTATTTTTACCTGTTTGTGTTTAGCATTACTAACTTTTGAGTGTTTCGCATAAAAACCGATTTATTTCGACAACTGCCAGTTTCATCGAAATAAATTATGAATACCTTTTTTGAAGATGAATGACAAAAGTATTTAAAAAATCGGTTTACATCTCTGCAAAATTACACCTGTCAAAAATTAGGCCCAACGAGTGTGGCTGCAAGTCCGTTCCGGACTTCTCTGATGATCTAAAACATCTTCTGTAGTATGATTTAATGGGTCTTTATGGCCTCTATAAAATATTAAAATTTCATTAGCTTATACAAGTCGGTTCAAAACTTGAGCTGAGTATCCCTTTAGGACTCTATATTTCCGTTAAGCGGCACTTTACGAATTTTTTTCTATGACAAACTAGGGTTATTTTGACCCCCCGTATCCTCTCGAGAAATTAGGAGGTACTTACTGTACACCTTGTATTACTGATACCTTCCTAAATTTGTAAAAATAAAAATAATTTAATTTGACATTTATTTTCCGATTCTGTTTGACCTCCTATCGAATTTGGGAATCTTAAAGGTTTAGGAAAACCGCTCGAAATCTGACCACTTTGATAGACAGCTCTCAAATTATGTTGATATAGGGTGTGCTTCGATTCCCCTCTTTAATTGGGAAGTTTTTTTCGGGCTTTACGTAAGGAATGTCTTAGGGCTAAAAGCTGAACTAATCTGGGCTTGAAAACACAGATTCCAATTAATTTTCCTCGGAAGAAAAAAAACATCTTTTAAAGATTCTATGTTTTGCCATATACTGAAAATCGCCCTAATTGAGTTTTAGGTGCCATTGTTAGATACAAATCACAATATATTAATAGTAATAGAGGACTAAAAGTGATTTTTAAAACGTATGCCAGCGTTAATAGCATTAGCGTCAGCAAGTTCGCTGTTATCGGCCTCTTTATTCTCTTATTTTATTATATTTTTAATTCAACAATTAACTGAGTTAATAAGAAAAAAACGATATATTAAAAAGTTTAATTAGTGATAATTACTTAGAATATCGTCAAAACTAAGACGTTTTTTGGTCGCTGAATAATTTTTATTTATTTTTTTAAAAGAGTTGATACACCGATTCCATGCTATCCTTTTCTAACTATAGTGTAATATGCCAATCAGTACGTCAACTGAAGAGTAACGTAACTGGATGCTAGACCAATTTTAGAAATTAAAAAAGTCTTAACACTGTCTATCTAAACTATTAATTATCTAAACCTTATTTCTGGAATAACAAAGCAACTGGTGATATCTGAGTACATCTTATTTAGTGAAAAATCGCTTAGACCTACTAATTAGATTTTTTTCAAATTCGTTTTTTAGAAGTGGATCAGAAAACTGGTAAATTCTACAACTCAGAACTATTTAGAGAAGCGCATTGTCTGCTATTACATTTTTTAATTCTACCATAAATTTTATAAATTTTTTTAAAAAAATTCCTTATACTGATCTTCAACTTCTTTCCAATACTGATTTTCCTGTATTTGTGTTAGTCTAACAGTCGGTTCATACTTCCAAAATTTATCTACTACCACTAAGAATTTCCATTATCAACTTTCACTTGCAAGTTAAATGAAACAATTTACTGTCATCTGTTCACAGTACCAAATAAAAATTAAAAACTATCAATTATCAACTAATAAGTTAGTCAACTTTCAACTTTTTGAAATGTCAGCATCAGAAAGTTTGATAAGTGCATACAAATATAAAAAAATAACATTAAAAACAAAATTTTGTAACAATTTGCCATAAAATCGTCGAAATACTTAAGATAAAATTCGGTAAACAACCACAAATGAAAAGACTAATTTACGTTTTACTTTTAGGTTGAAATATTTATGGGAATTTTGATTGGTCATCCCTAATTTTTACTAATTGTTTTTATTTCGTAGTGGAAGGGTTAGTTTAGTGAAACTTCTTAGTAGTTGATAATTTTTAGAAGTATAAACCAACCATAAGGGGTTTTGAAATTATCAACCAGTTAATATCAAATCATTGTCAACAAATTCTTACCCAAATTGAATTTTTTTTGAGTCGGCACTATATCCAAAATGCCCCTCGCTGAAGATCAGCGGATAGAAATGTTGACTATGTTGATTAAAAGAAATCATAAAGAAGTGAGCAATAGGTTCGTGTCTAAAATAGGAAAATATTGGAAGACTTTTCAGTTTTCGTAAAAAATGCTAAGTAATTTACTTTTATCCGGATTTCAAGTGCCTATTATTTTATTGAATTGAAGGGCTAAATTCGGACCGAAATCCGAGAAATAGTTTCATATTTCGAACTTTAATTTTCGTGGACGAAAAGAAAAGGTTCTGAAGAAGCAAACTTTTGTTAAAAAAGATTTTCTTTTGATAAAATGTTAGTAATTGATACTTTGCGTAATAAAAGTAATTAGCTTAATTATTTAAAATTTTGAATAAAGAAATTATTTTTGGGAATTACTTTGCCAATTACAGATTATATTATTTTGGACTTAACTTTGAATTCATCACATTATTAAACTAATTAGTTAATGAAAATTTTAAATTTAATTTGGATATAAACTTTCAATTTGGTTAATTAGGTTTATGAATCCCAACAAACGAAATTTGAATTCACACGCAGAATTTTAGAGTTCACTTTGGTTAAATTGTTAATAATTGCTAGATTGTGAGAAATTGTAAATAGTAAGTTTAAGTTAATGTTAGATCTTCCTCCGTCTTCGAAGACGCCGAAGAATCCATTCTGGTTGGAAGGTTTTGGAGGGATCTCATCACAACTGCCTTTATTGCTGGGTATTGCCGACAAACAGGACAACAGTGTCGTTTGTGAACATTGTGTCTTCACTGAATAAATGTTTGGAAATAAAAACTAAATTTATCGTTGTTCCAAATTAATCAATTCGAGATAGTTTTCGTGATCTCAATCCATAGCTTAGCAGTTTTTAGTTAGTTTGTTCTGTTAATAGATTAACAAAAATAATCTAAAATAAGAAAGTATCAAATATAAACATGAACTCTAGCGATTAAAACTGAATGCGAGAGTAATAAAACTGTCACCGAAATCTCCGACGTACCTGCTCCAGTGCCGCAGGTAACTGAGACCTGGCATAAATCTAATTATATTTAAATATTTTAAGCTTTTATAAATTTATTACAACAAAATTGCTCATAGTTCAGTTTAATTTCTGTCAGTTGGCAGAGTACACTTTGCAGTGTGTCCTTATTGATTTATGTTGGTTAGCCTTGTTTTTATATATTATTTGAAATTAGTGAGATACCCAAAAGATACGACTTCCACCCGTACATAAATTCCAAATTACGAAGCCTTAAAACATCAACATCCGGATAATAATGTTCAAATCTCTGTTGAGGTGTATTCCAAAATGACAGGAGTTGGAAAATCTACTGTTTACCGAATGCTGAAGGAGCCACCATTCGGTCACAAGAAGACGAAAAACCCTGTTGGAAGAAGATATGAAAATTGCAATAAGAAGAGTTGAACATACATCATCAGATCTCAACTGTCGACAAAATTCTTAACTAAAATCAATGAAGATCGGAATTTACCTGAAAATAAAAGAATTGGACTCTGAAAATTGCTAATAGAACTTAATTTTTTCTGGGAGAAATAAAATAGACAATCTATTTTTATAGATCGCTTGAAAATTGTACATTGGAGAAGGAAATATCTCCGAACAATTAAACAACATCGTGAAGATAAAAAAGGTATTTATTATTTAAACGAAACATGTTTGAATGAAGGACATACTGTACCAAAGTATGGCAAGATAAAAATGTTCAGAGCTACAGGCAAGCCTCATTGGAAGGTTGGTCTACTGGACTAAAACAACCTACGGGAAAAGACCGCATCCGTGGTTCCGAAGATTGTATTAAGGGGTGAGACTATCAACAAAGGCAACAAACAGAGTTTTTAGATATAGAAATGTACATAAAAATAAGTACAATAAATATATGATTGATAAAACCGTTGCTTCAAAATCGAAAGAAATATATGTTGTTCATCTTCCACCATACCATTCTGAGCTGAACCCAATTGGGCTGATATGGGCTTAAGTAAAAGGTAAAATTAGTAGAAATAGCATAAGTTACAATAGTAATGATTTAACTTAACTTTTGAAAGATTCTTTGAAAAAGTTACTGCGGAAAATTGGAAAAATATATGGATCATATGATAAAAGGAGAAAACAAAATGTGAAAACTCGATCACATGATCGATGAGGTAACGGAACCAATTATAATTTAGGCGAGAATTACGAATTAGATACATAATATTTACCAATGTAAACTTTATTTTAAAAATTTTTGTTTTTGTTGTATTTTCGATGCCTATAATCCCTTCTAAGGAATGCGGCTGAAGTTTGGAACGTTCACGAGACGAATTATACACTCAAAAAAATATTACCGAAAAATGAGAAACAAAATTTTATTTACAAAAGTATTTCATCCTATATTGTTGTAAAAAAAAACAAATTTTACTGGTTATGACTGTCTTGGAAAATCTTATAGTAACTTAGGACACCTGACTGACACTATATAACAAAAAAAAAGATTTTAAACACACCTTTAAATTCATTTAAAAAAATCGTCTATGGCGTTTCGCAATTTAAAATCCGCACATATTTTATATTGACGCGCGAGGTATATTCATATTAAAGCCCTATATAAACAGATATTTTCAAAAATTATTGCGGACAGGACACTACCACCCTTAAATTCATTTAAAAAAAATCGTCTATTGCGTCTCACAAGTTAAAATCCGCACATATTTTCTATTGACGGGCTAGGTATGTTCATATTAAAGCCCTGTAAAAACAAATATTTCTAAAAATGCTTGCGGACAGGACACTACCACCCTTAAATTAATTTTAAAAAAAACCGTCTATGGCGTCTCACAAGTTAAAATCCGCACATATTTGATATTGACGGGCTAGGTATGTTCATACTGAAGCCCTGTATAAACAAATATTTCTAAAAATGCTTGCGGACAAGACACTACCACCCTTAAATTACTTTAAAAAAAAATCGTCTATGGCGTCTCACAAGTTAAAATCCGCACATATTTTCTATTGACGGGCTAGGTATGTTCATACTAAAGCCCTATATAAACAAATATTTCTAAAAATGCTTGCGGACAGGACACTACCACTCTTAAATTAATTTTTAAAAAAACCGTCTATGGCGTCTCACAAGTTAAAATCCGCACATATTTTCTATTGACGGGCTAGGTATGTTCATACTAAAGCCCTGGAAAAACAAATATTTCTAAAAATGCTTGCGGACAGGACACTACCACCCTTAAATTAATTTTTAAAAAAACCGTCTATGGCGTCTCACAAGTTAAAATCCGCACATATTTTCTATTGACGGGCTAGGTATGTTCATACTAAAGCCCTGGAAAAACAAATATTTCTAAAAATGCTTGCGGACAGGACACTACCACCCTTAAATTAATTTAAAAAAAAACCGTCTATGGCGTCTCACAAGTTAAAATCCGCACATATTTTATATTGACAAGCTAGGTATGTTCATACTGAAGCCCTGTATAAACAAATATTTCTAAAAATGCTTGCGGACAAGACACTATCACCCTTAAATTACTTTAAAAAAAAATCGTCTATGGCGTCTCACAAGTTAAAATCCGCACATATTTTCTATTGACGGGCTAGGTATGTTCATACTAAAGCCCTATATAAACAAATATTTCTAAAAATGCTTGCGGACAGGACACTACCACTCTTAAATTAATTTTTAAAAAAACCGTCTATGGCGTCTCACAAGTTAAAATCCGCACATATTTTCTATTGACGGGCTAGGTATGTTCATACTAAAGCCCTGGAAAAACAAATATTTCTAAAAATGCTTGCGGACAGGACACTACCACCCTTAAATTAATTTTTAAAAAAACCGTCTATGGCGTCTCACAAGTTAAAATCCGCACATATTTTCTATTGACGGGCTAGGTATGTTCATACTAAAGCCCTGGAAAAACAAATATTTCTAAAAATGCTTGCGGACAGGACACTACCACCCTTAAATTAATTTTTAATAAAACCGTCTATGGCGTCTCGCAAGTTAAAATCCGCACATATTTTCTATTGACGGGCTAGGTATGTTCATAGTAAAGCCCTGTATAAACAAATATTTCTAAAAATGCTTGCGGACAAGACACTACCACCCTTATATTAATTTTTAAAAAAATCGTCTGTGGCGTCTCACAAGTTAAAATCTGCACATATTTTCTATTGACGAGCTAGGTATGTTCATATTAAAGCCCTGTATAGAGAGAAATTTCTAAAAATGCTTGCGGACAGGACACTAACACCTTTAATTCATTTAAAAAAAAATCGTCTATGGTGTCTCACAAGTTAAAATCCGCACATATTTTCTATTGACGGGCTAGGTATGTTCATATTAAAGCCCTGTAAAAACAAATATTTCTAAAAATGCTTGCGGACAGGACACTACCACCCTTAAATTAATTTAAAAAATAATCGTCTGTGGCGTCTCAGAAGTTAAAATCCGCACATATTTTATATTGACGGGCTAGGTATGTTCAGACTAAAGCCCTGCATAAACAAATATTTCTAAAAATGCTTGCGGACAAGACACTACCACTCTTAAATTAATTTTTAAAAAAACCGTCTATGGCGTCTCACAAGTTAAAATCCGCACATATTTTCTATTGACGGGCTAGGTATGTTCATACTAAAGCCCTGGAAAAACAGATATTTCTAAAAATGCTTGCGGACAGGACACTACCACCCTTAAATTAATTTTTAAAAAAACCGTCTATGGCGTCTCACAAGTTAAAATCCGCACATATTTTCTATTGACGGGCTAGGTATGTTTATACTAAAGCCCTGGAAAAACAAATATTTCTAAAAATGCTTGCGGACAGGACACTACCACCCTTAAATTAATTTTTAAAAAAACCGTCTATGGCGTCTCATTAGTTAAAATCCGCACATATTTTATATTGACGGGCTAGGTATGTTCATACTGAAGCCCTGTATAAACAAATATTTCTAAAAATGCTTGCGGACAAGACACTACCACCCTTATATTAATTTTTAAAAAAATCGTCTATGGCGTTTCACAAGTTAAAATCCGCACATATTTTATATTGAAGGGATAGGTATGTTCATATTAAAGCCCTATAGTGTCTTGTCCGCAAGCATTTGTAGAAATATCTGTTTATACAGGGCTTTAATATGAATATACCTAGCCCGTCAATAAGAAATATGTGCGGATTTTAACTTGTGAAACGCCATAGACGATTTTTTTTTAAATGAATTTAAGAGTGGTGGTGTCCTGTCCGCAAGAATTTTTAGAAAAATTTATTTATACAGGGCTTTGGTATGAACATACCTAGCCCGTCAATAGAAAATATGTGCGGATTTTAACTTGTGAAACGCCATAGACGATTTTTTTAAAAATGAATTTAAGGGTGGTAGTGTCCTGTCCGCAAGCATTTTTAGAAAAATTTGTTTATACAGGGCTTTAGCATGAACATACCTAGCCCGTCAATAGAAAATATGGGCGGATTTTAACTTGTGAGACGCCATAGACGATTTTTTTTAAAATGAATTTAAGAGTGGTAGTGTCCTGTCCGCAAGCATTTTTAGAAAAATTTATTTATACAGGGCTTTAGTATGAACATACCTAGCCCGTCAATAGAAAATATGTGTGGATTTTAACTTGTGAGACGCCATAGACGATTTTTTTAAAAATTAATTTAAGGGTGGTAGTCTCTTGTCCGCAAGCATTTTTAGAAATATTTGTTTATACAGGGCTTCAGTATGAACATACCTAGCCCGTCAATATAAAATATGTGCGGATTTTAACTTGTGAGACGCCATAGACGGTTTTTTTTTAAATTAATTTAAGGGTGGTAGTGTCTTGTCCGCAAGCATTTTTAGAAATATTTGTTTTTTCAGGGCTTTAGTATGAACATACCTAGCCCGTCAATAGAAAATATGTGCGGATTTTAACTTGTGAGACGCCATAGACGATTTTTTTAAAAATTAATTTAAGGGTGGTAGTGTCTTGTCCGCAAGCATTTTTAGAAATATTTGTTTATACAGGGCTTTAGTATGAACATACCTAGCCCGTCAATAGAAAATATGTGCGGATTTTAACTTGTGAGACCCCATAGACGATTTTTTTAAAAATTAATTTAAGGGTGGTAGTGTCCTGTCCGCAAGCATTTTTAGAAATATTTGTTTATACAGGGCTTTAGTATGAACATACCTAGCCCGTCAATAGAAAATATGTGCGGATTTTAACTTGTGAGACGCCATAGACGATTTTTTTAAAAATTAATAAGGGTGGTAGTGTCTTGTCCGCAAGCATTTTTAGAAATATTTGTTTATGCAGGGCTTTAGTCTGAACATACCTAGCCCGTCAATAGAAAATATGTGTGGATTTTAACTTGTGAGACGCCATAGACGATTTTTTTAAAAATTAATTTAAGGGTGGTAGTGTCCTGTCCGCAAGCATTTTTAGAAATATTTGTTTATACAGGGCTTCAGTATGAACATACCTAGCCCGTCAATAGAAAATATGTGCGGATTTTAACTTGTGAGACGCCATAGACGATTTTTTTTTAAAATGAATTTAAGAGTGGTAGTGTCCTGTCCGCAAGTATTTTTAGAAATATTTGTTTATACAGGGCTTTAGTATGAACATACCTAGCCCGTCAATAGAAAATATGTGCGGATTTTAACTTGTGAAACGCCATAGATGATTTTTTTAAAAATGAATTTAAGGGTGGTAGTGTCCTGTCCGCAAGCATTTTTAGAAATATTTGTTTATATGGGGCTTTAGTATGAACATACCTAGCCCGTCAATAGAAAATATGTGCGGATTTTAACTTGTGAGACTCCATAGACGATTTCTTTAAAAATGAATTTAAGGGTGGTAGTGTCTTGTCCGCAAGCATTGTTAGAAATATTTGTTTATACAGGGCTTTAGTATGAACATACCTAGCCTGTCAATAGAAAATATGTGCGGATTTTAACTTGTGAAACGCCATAGACGATTTTTTTAAAATTAATTTAAGGGTGTTAGTGTCCTGTCCGCAAGCATTTTTAGAAATATTTGTTTATACAGGGCTTTAGTGCGAACATACCTAGCCCGTCAATAGAAAATATGTGCGGATTTTAACTTGTGAGACGCCATAGACGGTTTTTTTTTAAATTAATTTAAGAGTAGTAGTGTCCTGTCCGCAAGCATTTTTAGAAATATTTGTTTTTACAGGGCTTTAGTATGAACATACCTAGCCCGTCAATAGAAAATATGTGCGGATTTTAACTTGTGAGACGCCATAGACGGGTTTTTTTAAAATGAATTTAAGAGTGGTAGTGTCCTGTCCGCAAGCATTTTTAGAAATATTTGTTTATACAGGGCTTTAGTATGAACATACCTAGCCCGTCAATAGAAAATATGTGCGGATTTTAACTTGTGAGACGCCATAGACGATTTTTTTAAAAATTAATTTAAGGGTGGTAGTGTCTTGTCCGCAAGCATTTTTAGAAATATTTGTTTATACAGGGCTTTAGTATGAACATACCTAGCCCGTCAATAGAAAATATGTGCGGATTTTAACTTGTGAGACGCCATAGACGATTTTTTTAAAAATGAATTTAAGGGTGGTAGTGTCCTGTCCGCAAGCATTTTTAGAAATATTTGTTTTTACAGGGCTTTAGTATGAACATACCTAGCCCGTCAATATAAAATATGTGCGGATTTTAACTTCTGAGATGCCACAGACGATTATTTTTTAGATTAATTTAAGGGTGGTAGTGTCCTGTACGCAAGCATTTTTAGAAATATTTGTTTATACGGGGCTTTAGTATGAACATACCTAGCCCGTCAATATAAAATATGTGCGGATTTTAACTTGTGAAACGCCATAGACGATTTTTTTTTAAATGAATTTAAGGGTGGTTATGTCCTGTCCGCAAGCATTTTTAGAAAAATCTGTTTATACAGGGCTTTAATATGAATATACCTAGCCCGTTAATATAAAATATGTGCTGATTTTAACTTCTGAAACGCCATAGTCGATTTTTTTAAAATCAAATTTAAGGGTGGTAATTTCCTGTCCGCAAGCATTTTTAGAAATATCTGTTTATACAGGGCTTTAATATGAACATACCTAGTTCGTCAATATGTTTTAATATCAACCGATCCAGCCAGTCAAGAACAAATTTGCTTATATTTTTATTTGTAAACCCTCACGGGCGATATTTTTTAAATTATTTTAACCTTCAAGTGATACCAAATATAATTCCATTTATAAACATTTCAGGTAGAAAAAAGAAGAAGAATTCATTTTTTAAATATTTTACATTGTTTTGCTGTCTTAATATGAATTTTAAAAAAATTTCTATAATTTTTGAAATTATTTTTTACTGTGTACAAAATTCGTTCGCGTGAACGTTCGAAATTTCAGCCGCATTCTAAGGATATATTTTTGATTGCATTTTCTGGCCTACAATATAGCATAGTAAAACATATATTTTACCAAGATATAAGAGTGAGACTACTTATATGTAATTCTTTTCATCCTTTCATAGTCAGATAAAAGCTCATGTTGTAGATAAACCTTTTTTTTATTTATGTAATTGTAATGATCAATAACTATTATGAAACTACTTTTTCCAAATTTATTTTTAAATCCTGTTTTCAAACAAATAAAATATACAAGTTTTATTAACTATGTTCATCAAGTAAATTTAAAACCTCGTTACGGCACAAAAGTCCTAACAAAAGTGGTAAAAGCTCGATGAACTTCTTCTGCGGCATCAGCAAGTTTTTCAACTAAAATCGTAGTTTATTTCATTTAGTTCAAAAGTTAAACATTTTACAATATTAAACTTTTTAGTGAAGTTTTGGAGTACTGGGTTTTTCCGCGCAATTTGGGAGCAACCTATAAAGATGTCAAAAAATGTTTCCTATGTTCGGTTTGGAAAAAAGTAAATAACGAAAAGATCTGAAAATGTATTTTTTAAATATATCAAAAATATTTGAGGTGCCGAAACTGAATGCGACCACCGTCAAAAGAGCAAATTAAAATATAGTCACGACAGCGAAATTAAGTCAAGATTGGTAAAGGCTTTCCGATTTTACCTAACCTAACAAGATGAAAAATTAAATTTTTCGATACGAAGGAATCAATGAATGAATGAATTCCGGTGACTGACTATTAAAACTCAAAATTTCGGATTCATTTTGGCGTACCAAAAACTCAATTATTAGGAATATGGAGTAGTGAGCCTCCTAAATTATGCAAATTAAAAAAAAATAATAATAGATTATTCTGAGGTCTATATTGCATGAAGCGCTTGTGTATGGCATCTAAACGAGTTAGTCAGGTCTCTAAAGTCAATGACGATACTTTACTTTCATTTACGCTATTGAATTGGTGTATTTATTAAGAATAAGATGAAAAATTTTCATCGAAATATTAATTTTCTTCGTGACCATAGCATAACTTTTAAAAATTAAAAAAAAAAAAACAATCCATTCCTTTCCATACATCGATTTCGCCCAATTCGACAAAACTGAATCCATTACTATCGAAAAACGAAAAGTTCTCTGATGTATTCGAAAATTACGATAAAACGGTGAAAGAGTTACGTGAGGATAAAATATGTAACTTTTTTGTCAGTCTCTTACAATTCAATGAGAAATGCTTAGTTTCATTTTAATATGTTAAACCTGATTAATAAGCGAAGACATTTTTCTAAAATTAATTTTAACATATATATATATATATATATATATATATATATATATATATATATATATATATATATATATATATATATATGTATATGTTTATGCGGCTTTCACGGATACCTCCGTGTGAGATGCAATAGCAGTGGATATATCCACATTATGGCGTTGTAGTGCTGAAATCACATTCAGCAAACGTACAACTATATGCAGCTCCGTCTATGAATGAAGTAGAATGCGAACAGTAAATGCAAACTTCGTTACAACCATATCCTTTCCGTGTTAGAGGTTGCACAGTTTGAACAAATTGTTAAGAAACACAATTTATCCTATTCCACCACCATCGAGATGATGGCCTACCTGTACCACCATACCGAGAAGAAAGTCAAAACTTAACCTCCCCGCCACAGTGATACGGCAGAGGTACATGTTTTGTTTCTACTAGACTCATCAGGGTACCGACATGCACCTGGCTGTGCAAAGAACAGATCAGAAGGAAGCATGCAAATACTGAACGCGGCTTCGCCGACCTCCCGCCGGATGGCGTATATATGTTTACGCGGCTTTCACGGATACCTCCGTGTGAGATGCAATAGCAGTGGATATATCCACATTATGCCGTTGTAGTGCTGAAATCACATTCAGCAAACGTACAACTATATGCAGCTCAGTCTATGAATGAAGTAGAATGCGAACAGTAAATGCAAACTTCGTTACAACCATATGCTTTCCGTGTTAGAGGTTTCACAGTTTGAACAAATTGTTAAGAAATACAATTTATCCTATTCCACTACCATCGAGATGATGGCCTACCTGTACCACCATACCGAGAAGAAAGTCAAAACTTAACCTCCCCGCCACAGTGATACGGCAGAGGTACATGTTTTGTTTCTACTAGACTCATCAGGGTACCGACATGCACCTGGCTGTGCAAAGAACAGATCAGAAGGAAGCATGCAAATACTGAACGCGGCTTCGCCGACCTCCCGCCGGATGGCGTATATATGTTTACGCGGCTTTCACGGATACCTCCGTGTGAGATGCAATAGCAGTGGATATATCCACATTATGCCGTTGTAGTGCTGAAATCACATTCAGCAAACGTACAACTATATGCAGCTCAGTCTATGAATGAAGTAGAATGCGAAAAGTAAATGCAAACTTCGTTACAACCATATGCTTTCCGTGTTAGAGGTTTCACAGTTTGAACAAATTGTTAAGAAATACAATTTATCCTATTCCACTACCATCGAGATGATGGCCTACCTGTACCACCATACCGAGAAAAAAGTCAAAACTTAACCTCCCCGCCACAGTGATACGGCAGAGGTACATGTTTTGTCTCTACTAGACTCATCAGGGTACCGACATGCACCTGGCTGTGCAAAGGACAGATCAGAAGGAAGCATGCAAATACTGAACGCAGCTTCGCCGACCTCCCGCCGGATGGCGTATATATGTTTATGCGGCTTTCACGGATACCTCCGTGTGAGATGCAATAGCAGTGGATATATCCACATTATGCCGTTGTAGTGCTGAAATCACATTCAGCAAACGTACAACTATATGCAGCTCCGTCTATGAATGAGGTAGAATGCGAACAGTAAATGCAAACTTCGTTACAACCATATCCTTTCCGTGTTAGAGGTTGCACAGTTTGAACAAATTGTTAAGAAACACAATTTATCCTATTCCACTACCATCGAGATGATGGCCTACCTGTACCACCATACCGAGAAGAAAGTCAAAACTTAACCTCCCCGCCACAGTGATACGGCAGAGGTACATGTTTCGTCTCTACTAGACTCATCAGGGTACCGACATGCACCTGGCTGTGCAAAGGACAGATCAGAAGGAAGCATGCAAATACTGAACTCTGCCGTATCACTGTGGCGGGGAGGTTAAGTTTTGACTTTCTTCTCGGTATGGTGGTACAGGCAGGCCATCATCTCGATGGTGGTGGCATAGGATAAATTGTGTTTCTTAACAATTTGTTCAAACTGTGCAACCTCTAACACGGAAAGGATATGGTTGTAACGAAGTTTGCATTTACTGTTCGCATTCTACTTCATATATATATATATATATATATATATATATATATATATATATATATATATATATATATATATATATATATATATATATATATATATATATATATACTGGGTGTCCGATAAGTACCTCCTAATTTCTCGCAAGCATACAGGAGAGGTCAAAGTAACTCTACTTAGTCAGAGAAAAAAATCCTAAAGTACCATTTAACGGTAATACAGAGCCCTAAAAGGATACACCCCAGCGATTTACCTTATCGCCTCTAAGTTTTGAACCGACTTGTATAATTTAATAAAATTTAAATATTTTATAGAGGACATAAAGACTCATTAAACTATACTACAGTAGATATTTTAGATCATCATAGAAGTCAGGAACGGACTTATAGCCACATTCGTTGGGCCTAATTTTTGACAGGTGTCATTCTACTTTGGCCATTCCTCTTCAAAAAAGGTGCTCTAAATTTTTTTCGATAAAACTAGCGGTTTTTGGGATAAATCGATTTTTATGAAAAAAACACAAACAGGTAAAAACAAAATATACAGGATGTGTTGATATGCTTTAATTTATGAAGAAGCGCTGTCTTACTCTTCGAAGGCAAGAAGACGTTATGCTGAAAGATGTCTAGCTCGAACATTGCCAAGTCTAAACATCTTTCAAAGAGTTGGTCGAAGCCTAAGGAAAACAAGTAAAATATGAGTAGAAAATAATTATTAAGGTTAACGAATTAATTTTTTACATGTTTTATTCAGGGTCATTTTTGCCACGATGTTGCGTTAAAGGTACGAGACCCTCATGTAGAGAAACAAATTTTGCAATAACCCTTCAAACAGCATAACAAAACATGTAACAAAAAACAATGTTACAAAATGAATTGTACATGAAATTCTAATAGAACAGTTACTTCACTCGTACCGCGTTGAAAAAGAACACGCTACGTCTAAGGATGATTATCCCGAAAGACTTCAATACTCTAACTAGTTTATGCAACAAAATATACTAAATCTAAATTTTTCTAACTTTTTTAAATTAAATTTAAAATTACAAGCTCTATTGGTCGTTCCGATATTCCCCTTTTTTGAAATATTTCCAAATTTGAACTGCTAGTATTAATAAACTTTTGATAAGTCCGGATATAAAAAACCAACTAGAAATAGAAGAAAATCCTTAATTAAATTGTTTAATTAAAAAATGAAAGGAATGGTGGACTCTTTCCCCGATAGACATAAAAATGAATTTCCCCTTACTATTAGTAATGCTATCTGGAAGATCAAAAAAAATACAAGACAAAAAGAGCCAAAAAGGCAACCAATAAAAACTTTATTACACTGGTAAAACATTAAAACACACGCCAAACTGACAGACAAATTCTAAATCGAAACTAACGTTAATTAATTTCTGAAAATCAAACTAAACTTTCAACCCTTGGAACCTCCCCCGATTTAGTCGCGCTGGTTCCGACATGCGTTCTTTTCCACCAATAGAGTGTATTTTCACGATGCATCCCCACCCGCGAAGGACAGTTTTCGTTTCCGAGCATCTGTAAATTTTTAGACCCCTAGTACCCGCAAGTCATCCATGCGTCGAATTTTTAATATTAAAACAGATCCGACTTCAAACTTAATAATCATTTTATGCAAATATAATTGCTAACTATTTTACACTTATAATAAAAGTCTGTGTTTGTGTACTTAAAAAAAACATTCGTTTTATCCATTTCCACATTTTCTTATTCATATTTTCGTCGAATTGGGGAAAAAATGGGCAGCAGACGTAAGCTTTGTACATAATAACAAATAATAATATTGCATTTTAGGGATCTAATAATCCTTTTGTTTTTTATGATGGGAAAATTTGCTCAGTTTAAGTAAAAGAATGCTCTCCCATGGGTTGGTCACATGTTTAGCGCTTAACCTTAGACTCCTAACGAAGTGGATGATAAAACCATAAGATATACATTGCAACGGTCTAAATCCTTATACAGAGTGACTGAAATAAATTCATCCATTTCAAAGAATTTATTTAAAAATAATAAATGTTAAATAATTAAAAATCCTAATGAACTTTTGTTCCTTTACACTCTCTCCAAACAGCAGACTACCGGCACTGTTTTCATCTGATGATTAGATAATGAATGTCATTTTATAAACGTTTATCGATGATGAAATTTTGTAATCCTGCCATTCATGCAATGGATGACATTGACAAAAAACTGTAGTTCGCCAAAAGGAAACGAGAAAGCTTTTGTAATCAGAAAAATTACAAATATTAAAACAATTAATTGATTCCCTTGTAATTAATTTTGATTGACCAATGTATTTTTAGTCTTTATTTTTGAATATTAAATATATCAAATATTATTTATTTATTGCATAACCGTTTTTTTAATAGATCATATAATTACATAAAAGTATTTTGTTAAGTTAACTCATATTGGCTCAAGATTCTTCTTACATCAATATCTATTACAACATTGCTTAAACAATAAAATACATAATTTCTTGTAATCTCTAATTATGTATCTTAAACCTTAATCATGTCTTCCGGTCGTAAAATGTTAAAAACTTTTATAGAAGAAATATTTTATATTCCATAATTTTTTACAACCCTATAAAATTTTATCGTTTTTAGAAGATTAAACAAATTTGTTTTCTAATAAATTTCTTTACTCTAAAAAGATAAAGTTAGTAGGAGTTTATTTTTATACATAACATAATTTCCTCTTAAAATATTGGAAAGCTATTAAATTTTGATACTCGTTTAAAAACAGTTTATAGGATAGTTAAGGTTGTGAAAATCTTTCCAATATTTTACAGTATATTGCAAACTAATACTAATACCCAATTTACGCCAAAAACTAAAAGAAAAATATTTTCTATCAATCTAAACAAACTATCATCATTCCAGTTGTATAAGACCAGATGCCATTTTCAAAGCTCGCTATATGGCATCTACGAGCAACTGACGCCTACGACTCGGGTGCTGTCGGTCCCGTATGCGCATCGGATGCGTTTGTTTTCCGAATGGTTCTGGCCAATCAGGTTGCGAGACCTGCTGCTCGACATCGGCCCTGTTGCCAGTGTTTACGCTTGCGTTGCCGAGCTGTACTCTGTTTCTTTACTAAGTGGTACTGGTTGATGTTTTGTAAGCAGATTTTTCCAAGTATTAGACACTCGCTGGCTATTCTCCATTATCCAACCCTTCGTAGAAAAAACGGCCCCCTACGTTAAAAACTCGCGACATTTTTGCGAAAGAATCAAAAACATACGTTTACAAGAAAAAGAATGTCTAGTTAGTTTCAACGTAATATCATTTTTTCACGCAAATACCAGTTAAAGAAGCTCTTTCTGTAATAGAAAACAAATACAATCTGCCAAAATATATAATCGAATTAGCTAGACACTGTCTTGATAACACCTATTTTACTTATGAAGGCCGACGATATAAACAAGTCGAAGGAGCCCCGATGGGATCGCCGCTATCTCCTGCACTCGCTAACTTATGTTTCCTGGATCACATAAACAGTATACATCCCAAAATCAAATTTAGTATCGAGACAGAACAGTAAAGAAAACTACCGTTTCTGGACATCTTACTGAAAAGAAAAGAGGATGGCTTGCTTTCGCACACTGTCTACAGAAAGCCCACTCACACCAACAGATACCCAATCATTTGCAGTAGTGAAATCACTTGGGTTTCGATCGCAGTCCCTTACAGATCAAGAAAATTATCACAAAGAGATGAACATACTGCAAGACGTTCTAACAAAAAACGGTTATAAAAAAAAACATTTAAACAAGGCTCTAAAAAACAAACACTTGGCCCCAAAAACTCGTGAAAACCAAAAGAATATCTCCAAAGCAAGTTCCTTATGTAAGAGGCACCACAGACAAGATCGCAAAAATTCTCAGGAGACACAACATTGAAACCATTTTCATCACAGACCGTAAAGTAAAAGATCTCTTGCCAACACCTAGAGAAAAAATCCCTCTAGAAAACCAGGGAGTGAAATTCCATGCGGAGAATGCAGCTCATGTTATGTAGGCCAAACCAACCGCAAAATAAGCGCCAGAAGAGACGCACATATGAATGCTGTCAAGCAAAAAACAAGTTCTTCTGCTCTGGCACAACACTGGTTAAATACAGGACATAACATAAATTTCTCAGGAACAAAAATGCTATCGAGATGTGAAAACCTGTCCACAAGAGTTATAAGGGAAGCCATTGAAATTGCAAAGAGGCCCAACAACTTAAATAGCAGAGATGATAGCCAGCGAGTGTCTAATACTTGGAAAAATCTGCTTACAAAACACCAACCAGTACCACTTAGTAACGAAACATATTACAACTCGGCAACGCAACCCCAAACACTGGCAACAGAGCCGATGACACGCAGCAGGTCTCGCAACCTGATTGGCTGGAACCATTCGGAAAACGAACGCGTGCGACGCACACACGAGACCGACAGCACCCGAGTCGCAGGCGTCAGTTCACTCGTAGACGCCATACAGTGAGCTTTTTGAAAATGGTGGATGAGATTTCACCGAAACGTCAGCTGCTTTACAGTCCTGAGTAGGACTCAGCACATACACGGGATGCCCGAAAAAACCTTCGATTACACACACATATATATATATATATATATATATATATATATATATATATATATATAGAAATTTACGCCCTGGAATTTGAAAACAGAGATATTTACTACAATATCCTTAATTTTTCAAGTCAAACTCTAAATAGAAAAAAAAGCATAAAGGAATAAAATTATTCACAAATAAAATTTGTGTATTTTACGGAAAATTCAGAACGTGTGGTTATGCAGGGTACCCGGTAAGTACATCGTAATTTCTCGCGAGTATACAGGGGGGGGGTCAAAATAACCCTAATTTGTCATAAAAAATTCCTAAAGTGCCCCTTAATGGAGATAAAAAGCGCTAAAGGAGTACCCAGCGATTTACCTTAGCGGCTCTAAGTTTTTAACCGGGAAGATTTACTGAAATTTTAATATTTTGTAAAGGCTGAAAATCATGGTTGTTGGATTTAGATCGTGTTAAATTGGATTTATTATCCGACGTTTCGCCTACGATTGCACAGGTATCTTCAGGGATCTTTACTCCACGAGTTTGGAACACTGAGGAAATATCGAGGAGCATGAGCCTGGTATTTATTCCCGACTAGTGCTCAGCGAACGGCGATCTAGCGTTTCAATCGATTTGTACGTGTGATGTAGACTGTAATCTGCGTCTCTATTAATATTATTTGGATATTTACAAATTTCGGTTGGTTCTCTAATTTTACGCTTAAAGAAACCAGACACTGATGCTAGCACCTTAGTTTTTTTTACACTAAAAGTGTTGTTTCTTTTTTTTCTTTTCTTTCATGTTCCGTAAGCCTAGTGGATATAGAGGGTCCTGTTTCACCTGCATACAGTTTAACACAAGAGCAAAAAATCGATTGAAATGGTGGATCACGGTTCGCTGAGCACCAGTCGAGTATAAATACTGGGCTTTTGCTTCTCGATAGTCATCTCGTGAAGTAAAGATCCCGGAAGATGCCTCCGATAATCGTAGGCGAAACGTCGGATAAAAATTCCAATTTGACACGATCTGAACCCAAGAACCATTATTTTCAACTTGGACAAAGCCGTGAAAGCTTTCGTTCTTTATTTTATAGGGGCCATAAAAACTCATTAAACCATACTACACTAGATATTTTAGATCATCAGAGACGTCAGACATAGAATTGCAGCCACACTCGTTGAGCCTAATTTTTGACAGGCGAAATTTTACAGAGCTGAAAAATGCTTTCTAAATACCGTTCCTCTTCAAAAAAGGTACTCTCAACTTATTTCGATAAAACTGACGCACTCAAAAGTTCCTAATGCTAAACATAAAGAGGTTGCTGATATGCATTTAATTTATGGTGAAGCGCTGTCAAATTCTTCAAAGGCAAGAAGACTTTATGCTGAAAGATTTCCAGCTCGGACATTGCCAAGTCCAAATCCTTCCAAAGGGTTGATCGAAGCCTAAGGCAAACAGGTAAAATTTAATTGGAAAAGAATTATTAGAGGTAGCGAATTAATTTTTTACATGTTTTGTTCAGGGTCATTTTTGCCGCGACTTGACGGGGAGGGCCCTCCCAGGAGAGCACGAGACTGTCACGTAGAGGAACAAATTTTGGAAGATACTGCTGACAACTCTTCAAACAGCATAAGAAAACTTGTTGTACTAGAAACTCTAACAGAACAGTTACTTCACCCATACCATTTTGAAAAAGTATACGCTATGTCTCCGGATGATTATCACGCAAATGTTCAATACTCTAACTGGTTTCTGCAGCATCATAACCTAAATCTAAATTCTTATAACTTTATTTTGTTTACCGATGAGGCTGGTTTTACAAGAGATGGTATAATAAACTCACACACACTTACATTTTTGGGCTGATGAAAACCCGCACTCTATAATTCAAAACAAACACCAACAAAAGTTGATTCTAAATGTGTGTGCTGGCATCATCGGAAATATACTTATAAGTCTATTTATTTTGGAAGGAAGACTCAATGGTGAGATTTATTTACAATTTTTGCAGCAATATTTAAATTATTTATTGAAAGACATACGTCTTGATAAAAGAATGTAAATATGGTACATGCATGATGGTGCTCCAACTCATTTTAACTGTATGGTACGTCAATACTTTACTAGAGTTTTTGGCGTTCGATGGATAGGTCGAGTTTGGCTTGTTATATGACCACCAAGATCTCCAGTCCTAAATTTCTTAGACTTTTACTTCTGGAGACATTTAAATGAGTTAGTTTATTCAAAATCAGTAAATACTATAGAGGAACTACTAGCTATAATAGCATAGCATTCTAACGAAGTTCGTAATAGTGTTGGAATATTATTTGCAATGCAGCAAAAAAAAATCAACGAATAAGAAAATGTATTGAAGTACTTGAAGCCCATATTGAACATTTCTCAAAATAACACTTGATCGTTTTCATTGTTTTTGCATTTTAATAACATTGTAATTTAATAAAGCCTCGATAAACCTTTAGAAAGGTTTCTGGACTTCACTTCGTTTAAATTATTTCAGCATAAGATGTTCTTGCCTTCGAAGAGTGAGATAGCCTTTTCCTATAAATTTTAGCACATCAGCAAACCTTGCGTATTTTATTTTTACCTGTTTGTGTTAGTAACTTTTGAATTTTTCATATAAAAACCAATTTTTATCGAAATAAACTGAAGGTACCTTTTTTGAAGTGGAATTGTATTTAAAAAAAAACAGTTTTCAGCTCTTTAAAATAACACCTGTCAAAAATTAGACTCAGCGAGTGTGTGAAAGTCAGTTACTGACTTCTCCGGTGATCTCAAACATCTACTGTGGTATGGTTTAATGAGTATTTATGGCGTCTACAAAATATTAAAATTTCATTAGATTTTACAAGTCGGTTCGAGACGATGAGGTAAATCGTTGGGTACCCTGTTAGGGTCTGTTTCTCCATTAAGGGGTTCTTTAGGATTTTTTTTGCTATGACAAAGTAAAGTTATTTTGACCTCTTCTGTATGCTTCCGAGAAATTAGGAGGTCCTTATCGGACACCTGTATTGTGACCTAATATATACTAATGGATAGCATGACGATTTTTTTAAAATGTTTTTGAATGGAAATCTTGCATTCAGAGTTTTGCCTTTTAAAACATTTTTCCTTTTTAGGAAGTTTTTTGTTTGATACTCTTGCAGTATTTGTTCCATTGAATTCCAATTTTAGCCAGCGTAAATAAATTTCAAAAGAGGATATGGAATATGAAATTTAAAAAATAAAATTAAATTAAGTTTCTTTTATTTTCAAAAAATTAAAAAGTGTTCAAGTGAACATGCATTTTCACTTAATTTAGACAATTTTGTAAATATTGAATTTACATTTATATTATTCCTTTTGTAGTCAACATTACTGCTTCATTTTCAGCTATAACATTTTGTTTTAGTATTTCTGTTATTTAAAGAATTTGAGGGAGAAGATTTCGCTACGGAAGGGCTAATACGGTGTCATCATATCCTCCAAAAATTTTTTGGAGATAAGGAAAGGGAAATAACTTCATATTTTATGATATTATTGGCTCACTTCTAAGCCAAAAAAGAACATTAGATTTTTTTAATTACAAATCATTACAGGAAACAGCCTAACCAATAATGTTCTTTCTACATCTAATGTTTCAGAATATGTCCTAGATCTGATTACCCTACGCAACAAATTTTAGTTTATTTGTTTTATCGTGTACGAAAAGTGCCTTTTTTGTTAATTTTGGGACGCTGAATTCAAAAATGACGATGAAATTAAAAACTTAGTTGCAATTTTCGAGGACAAGTTTTTTTTTTTAATTTTATCTTAACAAAACAATAAAAAATGCATACTTTTACACTTGTAGAGACCCTAAATATCCTGTCTTTTTGCTTTTCTTTTGTGAATTGTTTCTGGATCATCTCTAACAAGAGTCCGATAGTGGTCGGCAAGTATGGAAGCATTCCACCTTCCCTGGTACTTTTTCTCCATTGTTGATATATCGTGATTGAAGCGTTCGCGGTGCTCATCACTTAGAGAATTTCAGAAGTGAGTAGGAAGTGGATCTTTAGTGACATATTTCAACCCATTTTTTGATACGATGACAGAATATTTTCAACAAGAGTATCCTAATTGTTAGCTTTTTTATTTCCGAAAGAAATATATGAGAGTGTTGTCAAAATGTTTGTCTTTCAGAATATTGCGAATCAGTGGCCCAACAAAAATATCTTTTTTTAATTTTTGCTTCGCTTAGCCTTGGGAATTTCTGACGCAGGTACTGGAAAGCTGACCCATCTATATTCAGTGCCTTAACAAAGATTTTGAACATTTTTTTCACCCAGCTTCAATGGTTGTCGAACGGACCAGTCTTTTTTCTTGTAATGAAATGCCTTTGCCCGACTGTTCCATTGACACAAAAAACACCAAAAATTGATGTAGCCTAACTGCAACCCAAGTAAAAGGGCAACTACGTTTAATTCGCCACAAATCTGCCATTGGTGCTCATCGTATATTATATTTGTCAATAGGTACTTTAGATTATCGTATGATTCTTTCATATGAAGTGCATATCCAACAGGGATAGACATTGGATATTTCTCACATGCAATAGTGCTGCTTTTAAACTCAATATTGAACTGTATATAAACATTCTCCATTCCTCTTGCTTGTAGTTTATATTTAAAGCCGCCAATAAACTGCTAATGTTATTGCAGAAAACCAAGTTCTTTTCCACGTTAACAAATGATGCTAGACCTATATGGCGTGCGAAAAATACATACTGAAACATCGTCTTCTAATAATTTCCACTTCTGCAACTTTGATTCAAGTAACTCTGATTTACTTTTTGGAAGTTCTAAGTCCCCCACAAGATCGTTTAATTCTGATTAGGTTATTTTGTGCGGTTAACGATATAACTTACTTGATGTTAAATCAGGATCTCTTGATGTTGATGGCATTCTTGAAAAATCGTTGTATCGTTATTATCTGATTCGTAAGTGAATGTTTCTTGGGTTTCTGGAATAGAGAGTTCGTCACTATGAGGCACAGGTTTCATGACAGATGGTATATTTGGATAGTTGATAACAAACTTTTTTTTCTTGGATATACTGTGTCTTGCCCAACATGAGGTATGATGCAGAAATAGCAATAACTAATATGATTTGATGGCTCTGTTCAAATTGTTGGGAAAGCAAACCTCTATTTAATCAGTTTCTGACACTTGACAGTAGATATGGGGCGACGACTTACAATCTCAACTATTGGACTCGACTCACTAACTTTGACTAACTAACCTCTCCGTTTTGCTTATATACCCAAATACCGCTTCTATATTTTTAGAGAATATTCGAGAATTTTCTATTAAGTGTCATAATTTTCGTAATAGTGGCGTTTGGCATTTGTATGTATACAGAAGCTGTTCAGTACAAAGCAGATATAAAAGTTGATTTACATGGGATTAAATGTCCATATGTATATGGGGGTCATCTCAGGACATTTCCTATAAGGTGTCGTCAAGTTGTGTAAAATTTCCTTAACTTGGGCAAAATTTATATTTGGCAACGTTGCACCCATCTATTGTTATAACAATGCAAATATACCCACGTTCATTCTTCGGGTTATATTGTTAATATATATGGAGACATGACATCACGTATCTCTAAAACTTGCACTAACATGATAGAGATAAGTTTAGTTCCGGTATTTGCACTCCAAAAATGGTAAGATTTAGTATATTTTATTTTAAAAACACTTTGGCTAGTGTCCAGTATTGTTATGGCAAAAGTTAGATGGTTAAAGATAATTATTATCATGTCAATCTAAATCAGTTTCCTCCAGGACTGATATATTGAGTCGTTTATTATAGTGTAATGGTAATTTTAATAACTAAACTCTTTCTTGATCGAGCAAAATATTGATTCAATGTACAATTTCCACTATGTATCTTCTTCGGATATTAGACTTTGAATAAATAATATTATTCTAAAAACCTAGTAGTAAGTAAAAACAGAGTAATAAATCTTGTTTCAACATGTAAAGAAGGAACGAAACATAAAATGTTCTCTTTTTAAATGTTTGACTTGAATGAAATAAAAAATACAGATTAATATTTTATTTAATACATAAGTGTAATGTAATGGTAATTAGCATTCTGCATATATGATTCTCTTAATGTTGTTAAGCATACGTCTACCGATGCGCCAGCTCAAATCTTCCTTCACGAGGTCTTAACGGATATTTGTGTAATTTTACCGCGTTGTTAACGTGTTATCATTCGAGACAACGCAGAGTTGGAATAATAAAGTGTAGTTCTAAAATATGATATGCCAATTGATGCTTCTCTTTTATGTACAAAATTTCTTAAATTTGACCTGTTTCAATGAGGTGTCAAGTATATAAAATAAGAGTCTTTATGATCTAATTTGACTGAGGTTGAAGTAATAAAATAAAATGTAAAGATAATTTTTATCTCCTAAATTACACTACATTAGCCAAGTAGTGTTTTACGGATCATTAAAATGTAACAACGAGATGTGCTTTTGTTTCAAACAATAAAACGCGTAATTTTCCTTTAAATTCCCAATTGGTATCTTAAATCTCATAATGACGTCTCTTGGTAGTAAAAAGTTATGAACTTTGATAATAACGACCTTTCATTTTCCATAATTTTTACCATCCCATCAAATTCTGTCGGGTATAAAGATTATAATAATTAGTTTTGTTACTAAAATAAAAAATAAATATTGCATTTCTAAACCAAATCAATGGGAAAAATGATACTAAGTAATAATATGTGTAAAACTAGAAAATTGCATAAGAGTGTGCTGAAAAATTTAGGATTCGACATGGTTTTAACTAGGAAAGCAAATGTGTGGAACCAGACAGGCTGGAGGAATTTTTGGAAAGAAATCTTCATATCAGCGTCCGCAAATTTGAATCAACAAGTGTAAATAGAATCGAGGGATTTAACAAAGAAGAATTTCCATCTCTTTTACACAAATGTTGAAGAAATCATAGTAAGGAATAAATATGAAGCACATCAAATATTTAATATGGATAAGACTGGAGTATCTTGCAAGACGCTTGGAAAATTTTAGCAAAAACTGGTCAAGGGCGATTTGGTACTGTTACTTTTTGGAAGAAAAAGAAAACAGTCACTGCATTTGTACGATGGTTACTGCTAGTCTCTATGTACCTCCAATGTTCATATATCCGAGACAACATCATTATCGTCTTCTAGAAGAAGATAGATAAAATATTACTCGTCTTAGACAATATGATGGCCTCTCCACCTTTCAAGCATATAAATTTTACAAAAATAACTACACCACAATATTGTCTATACTGTCACACTCCTTACACCATCTAGAGCCATTAGATTTCACATTTTTCGACCCTCTCTGAAAAAGGCATACAATCATGAAAGTGACCTATATCTCAATTCAAAAATATTGATAAATATTACTTTACCTGACGTAGTCAGTCTATTTCATAAAGCATATAGCAAAGTAGATTCAAACCCGTAAATGGCTTCTATGTCACTAGCTTAAACCCAATTAATACAAATCTATTCAGCGACGATGACTATTATGTCGTAAATACTGTTACCTCTAACATAGTCAACAACTATGTATATGATCAAGGAAATAATAATAGATATTCAAATCTTCAGTGTTTACCTGATCAGAGTACTGTAATACTAGAAGTTGTTCAAGAGACTCCATTGCAAGATATATTTCTTACTGAAGATCCAATTATTCATTACTCTGTTGCTACCGATAGAAATGTTGTCAGTGACAATTAAATAATGACAAATCTATTACAAATGTCATTTCTGCCTCTTCTGAATCAAATTCTGTCCTTGTACTTATATCTCCACAACCATTAACCTCATGAGAAGTCCAAAAACGAACACATTTGCGCATTCGCAAATATACACTGCCACTCCGAATAAAATTATATTAGAAGAGAAGAAGGGCTTATGAAAGAAAATAAGGAACCAAAAGAGAGAGGCAACGAATTTATAGAGAAAAAGAAAAATAATAAAAAGAAAACAAATGAAAAAGCTAAAAAATTCCTACTTAAAGATGAAATCAGCTCATCAGATCAATTTGTTCATGATCTTAGTATTCGCAACGATGATAGTAGTGACTATGTCAGTGAGGAATCCACCATTTGAATGATTTGTTGTGAATCTGGAAAATCTAATGAATTGTGGTACAGATGCAAGGCCTGTGGTGATGGGACACATGATCAAAGCACAAGAAGTGATTCTGCCGAAGATTATATTTGTAATTTTTGTTTTTAACAATTTTACTATGAAGAAGTTAACTATAATTTTGTACTTTTCTAAAGATAACACATGCCTACAAAAAAAAATTGGATATGTATATATATATATATATATATATATATATATATATATATATATATATATATATATATATATACAGTGCCTTCATTTCAAAACGAACCATCCTTAATAACTTTGTTAAATAGAAAAATTTAAAAAAAAAGAAAAAACACGTCAATTTAGATATACAGGGGGAAGTTTAATTTTGTATTTGTTAAAAGTCTGTCAATCACCTCCTCACCTCCAGCTAACCTCACTTTGATATGTCAAATAGGAACCCCCACCTTGTGACACATCATTGTAAGCAGCATAAAATTGTCTATCCAACCGTATAAAAAAAATTAAATCGGTTGACGTACAAGCGAATAGTGTGCAAAAATGTCTTGTAATAATGCATAATATATCGGCCTCGAACTTTGGTATGTCAAATGATTACCCTATAGTGTGATACATCATTTTAAAGGACGTACGATCTGCTATCCAACGATGTCAAAAAAAATTAGGTTAATAGACGTTATAGGCAATTAGGATGCAAAAATGTGTGTTAAATATGAGCAGTTTATTCAGTTTTATTCAGTTGAAGAAAATTATTTTATTAAATGTTCAAAATGTGCGCCGTTATTAGCGAGACAATAAAAAAGCCTATTTTGAAATTCCCCACGAACATTGGCAAGGGTTTCTCTGCTAATTCCTCTACATTCCCGAACAATTCGATCTTTTAAATCGTCAATATTTTCAGGTGGGGTTTTATAAACCTTGCTTTTTAAATACCCCCAAAGAAAAAAGTCTAGAGGGGTTAGGTCTGGAGACCGTGCTGGCCATTCAATTGCACCACGTCTGCCAATCCACGTCCCTGGAAAATGTTCATCAAGCCACTCTCGAATTGCCAAAGCGTAGTGCGGGGGAGCTCCATCTTGCTGGAAATGCAAATTATTTTCATTTAGTACCATAACAGCATTTTCATCCACTTGATTTTCTAAAGATTGCACAATGGCAGGGTATATTGTGTTTTCTAAAAGGTTTAAATAAATTTGCCCAGTTAAATTATCTTCCAAAAAAAATGGCCCGATGATTTCATTGCCATAAATTCCTGCCCACACGTTAATTTTTTCGGGATATTGAGTATGCCCTTCTCGGAAAAGGTGCGGATTTTCATTATCCCAGTATCTGCAGTTATGTCTGTTAACCAGTCCATTTAGAAAAAAAGTTGATTCATCACTAAAGCAGATATTCTTAGGTAAATGGGGTTCCTCGTCAATTCGTTGGCACATTAATTCGCAAAATTGAATTCTCCTATCAAAATCGTCTTCTCCGAGTTCTTGAAGAATTTGAATTTTGTAGGGAAAAAACCTATTTTGTTTTAAAACTTTATGCACAGAGCCAGCAGAAATGTTGGTTAAATCTGCGACCTTTGAGATGGATAAAGTTGGATCTATTGCAAACTGTCCTAGTACCTCGATTTGGCATGCTTCATCTACAACCCTTTTCTCAATATATTTTTTATTACAAACGGATCCCGTTTCTTCAAACTTTCGTACCAATTCGAGTACATATTTATGGCCCACGTTTTTGTCTTGATGCCTCTCGTTAAATGCTCTGGCGGTTCTACGAGCGCACCGATCTTCAGCTCCATAGAGAAAAATTATTTCTATTCTTTCGGCTAGCGTATACACCATTTATATTCACGTTTCAACTAGGCGTCACAATGACAATTTTAACAATAATAAACAACTGGTGTTTAAAGATCTTAAAAATTTTATTTATTGCAGTGATTTTTTGTACCTATCAGGTACCGCAAAAAATATCATTGAAATAAATACACTAGATTGATTAGACTGCAATGAATTTTGCGATGAATTTTAAAACAGGCTTAGTTTTTTTCTCACAAATATTTTAACTGTTTATTATTTAAAAAAAATATTTATTTTAAATTTAAAATAATATTTTACTCTATGAAGTAGCCATTTGACATAATAAAGTTTAATGTGATAAGGTGTCTATTATTACCACACATCTTTTCTTACTATTCGCTTGTACATCAACAGATTTTGTTTTTTTTTCTTGGCTAAATAGGAGATAGACAATTTTATACTGCTTACAATGATGTGTCACAAGGTGGGGGTTCCCATTTGACATATCAAAGTGAGGTTAGCTGGAGGTGAGGAGGTGATTGACAGACTTTTAACAAATGCAAAATTAAACTTCCCCCTGTATATCTAAATTGACGTATTTTTTCTTTTTTTTTAATTTTTCTATTTAACAAAGTTATTAAGGATGGTTCGTTTTGAAATGAAGGCACTGTATATATATATATATATATATATATATATATATATATATATATATATATATATATAAATATATATATATATATATATATATATATATATATATATATATATATATATATATATATATATAAATACTCTTTAACCAGCAAGCACAGAAGATGCCAAATGAGATTTTGGCGAAAAGTCTGCAAGTTTTTACAAGATAACAAACAAACAAACAAATGTATTCATAGCATAATGTTTTCATCCATGAAACACTATGCTACGATACAGCTACTGAAAGTATGCTTTTCTTTTTTTTTTAGTACTAGTTATACAATATGTATTAAATTAGTTAATTCTCATTTCCTTTAGTTAGTATATTTTTATGGCTAAATTTTTTCTGTTTTGTTCTGTCTGGTGATCTTATCTAAAAGTAGAGTTTGCCGCTCTCTCCATTTCTGGGGTTAAAAATATATATTCTAAAAATCTACTTTTCATTTCCGGAGTCCAAAGTATTTGTTCCATTAAAAAAATGTCATCTTCAAGAAAATATTTTCAAATTTTCGATTAATTTTACACCAGTTCAAGAAAAAATGTCATTTGACTTTCAAACAATCTTTAGATGTGATTTGACCGCATAAGTGTATAAAAACATTGAACAGGAAAATCTATTTGATCTTTCCGGTACTTTTATGCCACCCTGTATGATGTTGAAAACTTACTAACACTATTTAAAAATCAGGGGATAATTTTTAGTAAAGGACAAAAACTTCTTTTATTTAATGGTGGTAAATATAATGACAACTTTATAAATGTGAATTACCTTTATGATGTATCTCTTAAAATTACTGGAGCGATTTTCTTAAAAAAAAAGTTACCCATATCCTACCTAATGTGGTTATTAGGGATGCATATCTTTCTCTAAACATCTGTTAGGCCAGGTATTTACAAACGGTATTCATTTGTCTCACAGACATGAAGGTTATCTTAATTTCCGTCGATTCGTCTTCTTGGAGGAGTTATTGTATTACCACATTACAATTTAACATTGTAACTAAATTAACGGTTATATCTACTTAGTAATAAATATTTCGCAGAAGATCGACTCTAAAGAACAGTCATGTTGACAATCATTATTTCCATTTTCGTGACTGGTAAGCATGTCGTATATTATCACTTTAAAAGAACATTAATTTTCTTGTCATTATTCATAGTTTCATCTTTAATAATAAATCAGATTAATACTCAAAATATGACATTTTTTTATCGTTTCTATTTCAGATAATTAATGGATACAAAGAGGAATTTCAAAACTTTCTTTCTCATCTCAACAAAATTAGCCCAATCATTAAACTCACTATAGAGAAAGAGGTACAAAATAAATTACAATTCTTAAATATTTTTATCGAAAAAAAATCATAAGCAAATTCGAACGTCAGTTTACAGAAAATCCACACACACACACAGGACTAAACCGAAACTCTAATCATTCCAACAGCTCCAATTATGTAATTGTAAGAAACCTCATACATAGAGCACTAACTTTTTGCAACTGCAACGTGAACTTGTTTAAACATATA
This sequence comes from Diaprepes abbreviatus, assembly GCA_034092305.1. Classification (NCBI taxonomy): domain Eukaryota; kingdom Metazoa; phylum Arthropoda; class Insecta; order Coleoptera; family Curculionidae; genus Diaprepes; species Diaprepes abbreviatus. Next base: position 14,307,649 of record JASJET010000122.1, read on the forward strand.
GGTCAAATTAAAAGTGACTTGATAAGCGACGGATACGCAGTCAATCTGGTGGACAAGACTTTGAAACAAAGCAGAAATAGGACAAGATCGTTAACGGGCGAAGAACTAAAACCAGTGTTGAACATCCCCTATGCTAGAGGCATTTCCGAAGAAGTTAGAAAACTAAGAAAACGATATAACGTCAACGGTGTGTTCAATTAAAATAACTCTTTGAGAATCCGACTCACTAGAGTCAAACCAACAACTCGAAGGGCCATGAAGAACTATATAAATCAGATATCATGCAAATGTGGCAACTCCTACGTTGGCGAAACAAAGAGATGTCTCCAAGTAAGGAAAAAAACACCACGAGAATACATCTCGTGGCCAAACAGGAAAACCTAGTGCTATTCCAACACCAAGAACAACACTTGAGAAAACGGAAATCCAAAGTAAACACGTTTATAGACGCCAATCCAAGGGGGGGAGGCAAGTGTTCCCCAAGAGTTTCTGATTTAGAAAAATAGATATTCGTCTCAGCTTATACTGTTGTACTCATGCGATTTCGTCGCCCACCCAAACCCTGCACCGTTATAAATCAGAACCAGATTTGCTTCAGTAAACCGCCTTTAGATAAAAAGAAATGTGGAAACCACTTTTTACTAATTGTAAATCAAAACTAAATGTAGAATAAATGAGACCTTAGGATAGCACACATGACTGCACTGCATTTACTTTTAGTATAAGTGGTTATGTAGCTTAAGAATGTGTTCAATTTCTCTTGAAATCGGCGAGAGATACTTACTAGCCGAAACAAAAATAACGACAATAGATAACAGATATTAATTACTTCATATCGAACATCATTGTTGGCCTTTTAAATAAACATTATTTTTTGGAATTTACGTATCTATAGAAGTGAAGTTGAAGGCTAGTTCTTAATAACATCGCGGAACATTTCAATATTCAACCAAGCTACAGATGCAATAGCGTCCTGAATAACTAACCTCCACCTCTCCAGCATAGGAGTTAGCATGGTACTTTTGCTCGTTGATGCGGCTACCAACTTTCAACTAAACTCTGGTGATACTTTGAATTTCTTCTTACTTAACTGTGAGGTTTTGGCGTGAAAATACCAGCGTACAACAGATTCTTTCGCTCCTGGAAATGAAAAGATTAGCTAATGTTACCATTAAATTTGAGTAACTTAAATCTTTAACCACGCAAGGTCATAAATATTAAAATAGCAGAACAAAGGATTGTTTTCTGACTAGCTGGTGGTAACCTTGGATTTGACCTTGCCTATGGCCGTCGAAAACATATCTTTGACCGCAGAAATAGAAAAGCCGGCTAATTTTACCTTCAGATATGACCAGAAGACAGAACAGAAAAATGTTTAAGTATAAAAATTAAACTAACTAAAGAAAATGCAAAATAATAGAACTAATTTAATACATGTAGTATTGCTGATATTAAAAAAAAAGATAAACAACGAAAACCTACTTTTGGTTGCTACAGGAAAAGCCTCGTGTATTCTTGTTATAAAAATTTGATTAGCAGAATATCTGTCTTCTAAAGAAAACAGAAATAAGTGAAGTTAAGGTTCAAGAAAAGCAATAATATAAAAATGTAAGATTTTTATGATCTACAATAAAGCAATTTCTTGTTGGTTAAAATATTATAAAAATTCGTTAATATTAGAATAAATAACCGCCAGCTTAATAAAGAAACGCACTATTTTCAAAAAGATTAAATTATTTAAAATTGTTAAAATTTAACAAATTTCCTATCCCTTAAGTGCCTTTCCTTGTACATTTGAATTGGGATATTGTGACTGATTATTTACCTTACTATGTATCACGTTTATTTAGCGAGTTTGAATAACATTCGCAGAAAATGTTGGAAGCTATTGAATGAACCCCATTAGATGGTAAATTATATTCTAAATTGATTTGGCTAAGGGCCAAAGTTATGTAAAAAAATTAATAGTCTTCAATAAAAAGGTTAGAGAACTAACAATACTAAGAAATGGATAGAACGAAGGCTTTCTTAAAAATACAGCCTTTACTTTAAGTAAACAATCACAGCTTTTTGTAGATGTTTATTGCCTTAAAAGGTTTTTTTCTTCTCAAAAATAAATTAAAAATTAACACTATGCATACAATGTTGCTTTTGTATATCTTATTATCTTTCATACAAGGTGTTCGGAAAATATATGTACAACGTTTGATGACAGACTCTAACGTCAAAATAGGTCGATTTAAGTCCATTTAGTTACAGGGTCGGATATAGCCACTCTCTTTGGGCTGAGGGGGGCGGGGGCGGTGATATCTCAAAAGTACAGTATGGCAAGTGAAAGAAATTACCGACGGGGGAGGAGACGCCAGCAGCGCTTTGTGTGGGAGGGGGGGGAGCGATCACAAAAAAAATATTAGGGGGTGGGAGATGCCAGCAACACACTCATTTATAGTATAAGAGGCAGAATTGGGTCTATTTTCCTGAACTCAAAGCTTTTAGAGAGAGGGGGGGCGATCGCAAGAAAAAACAAATTGTCGACGGAAGGAGGGATGCCAGCAGCATACACATTCTTAGTATAAGAGGCAGAATTGGGTCTATTGAATTCAAAACTCTTAGGGAGGGGGGGAGGTGATTGCCACCACCGCCTCCCCTTGGATCTGATACTGCTTCGCTTAGGCGATAGAAGACGTCGAGGTTTTAAGAAAATATTGATTTATCCCAAATTTCTTGAAAACGGGATAACTGAATTTAATGATTTTTGGTGTATGGTCAACCACTAAAATATGACGTTTTCTAATCGTAATGTGACCGGCTATAAAATAGTGTAAGCTATAGCCTGTGTGACGTCACTTTAATACTTCTAATTTTTTATGTCATCAACGTCATGATATTTGCATCGGATAACAAAATGTATTTGGAAGCTTCTTTACCGGTTGAAAAATTTTCACTGAATATTAGCAGTTTTCTCTAATAATAAAACAGTTTTCTCTAATAATAAAACAGTTTTTAAAATAAATGTTTAGAAGTACATGTATGTATTTTAACAAGGTTGAAAAAACTAACTGATAAGAAAATATTAATTAAGCAAATGAACAAAATGTCCACCATTTTGCTACTACACTTATTAATACTTTTTGAAAAATTGAACTGGACTCTATCTAATATCTCAAGATTACTAAAAAGGTTTCCAGTGTTTAAAATACGCATCAAAAATTCTTGTGGATATTCGCCGGAGTCTTGTATAGTTTTGTTTTAAGAGCTCCCCACAAAAAGAAGTCCCATATATTTAACTTTGGGAAATACGGTGGTCATCTTACTGGTAGCTCATTGCCTTTTTCATATCCATGGGTTGGGATATTGGTAGTGTAAATATTGTTGAACAGCAGCGGAAAAATGGGGTAGGCACTGTCATACATATAACATAGTTCCCGCCGAAATAAAATGGGCAAGTTTTCTAGAAGAGCTGGTGAAGAAAAGTGTTTTGCAAAAAATTTAGATAAATATTTCCATTTATGCTGTCTAGAATGCAACAGGACCAGTAAGGTAGCGATCAATAATATCTGCCCAAACATTTATTTTATAGTTATGCTGATGGTGTACAACTTTAATGGCATATGGGTTTTCGTTCGCATAGACATGTTCGTTGTGCAGGTTGGTGACTACAGGTCTTGTATAGAAAAGTAAACAAAATTTTTCTACCAAAATTCAGATCACGAACTCTTTTGTTTCTAATAAATTCACAAAATATAAAGCGCATGGAAACTCAACCGGTAAAAGTTCCTGAAATTTTGAACGTGATATGGATGTAGCAGCTGTTCTTTAAAAATATCATTTATAGTAGTTGTATGGATACTCAACTCACGTTCTTAAGGACGGGTACTAACACTTGGTTGTTCTTCAAATCTTTCTCAAATTTTCCCATCTCTTGTGACTGTTCGAGTTGTTCAAATATGATCCATACCTTCAATTTTTTTTCAAGCTTCCCGTTTCTGGGGGACGCTCAATATTGGCAAATTGTTGATTTTTTTATTCGGAGGTTAGAAAATATATCTATGTGAACCCTAATACATCGAAGCACATTTGCTTTATAAAATCCATACACCAGGAGTAGGTCAAATTTCTCCGAGTGCTTGTAGTTTTCCATGCTTAATAGCAGAAAAGGCTAAGAAATTTAGAATGTTGATCTTATTTTAGTCGACTTCTCAAAGAGTGATTCTCCAGTCTGACTATCTCTTATTTTATGATGACTTAAAGATCTATAAAATCATACAACTTTCCAGTGACAGAGCTGTTCTGCAGGCCGATATTGATAATATTTGTATTTAGTCTGAAATAAATGTACTGAATATAAGCGTTTTTGTATATGTTTTAGCAGACATTTACGTGTAGACTTGAAATATATTCCCTTTATGATGCGTTGCGTACATCTTTTTCGGAGACTTATTTTCGTAATATTACGGTTAAAAATTGGTCTTTAATAATACATATTTTTGTCTACATTTTTCTAGATTAAACTACGGGTCTGGTTACTAGTCATAAATAGATTTTTGTTTTGTGCGGATTTCTTTAAATGTTGTCAGTGACATGCATAATTTGAAATTTAAATTTATCACAAACTATGTTTACAACTAATGATTACCTTTTGTTTTTCAGTCATTAATATTGGCTTCATCTATATTCAGATCATTCCTTTTGTTTACATTTTGAAACATCGATTGATATCGAAATTTAACCTATTTCTGTAATTTGTAAATTTCGTTGGATTCCTCGAGACAATGTATCACAGATTGGAAAGAGTGTTTTCTTGATGATTTGATAAACATAAACAGTGTTTATTTGTTTTCTTGTTGCTTTTCCTTTCTCAGGAAATGTTTATTTATTTTCACATATCAGCTGTTTCAGATAAATAATCAGGTCCCTTCGATTGCATTGAAAGTTTTTGTGGTTGCCTATAAGGCATACCTGTTAAATATATCGAAATGCTAAATTTTGAGCAAGATGAAAATCGACTTTTTGATTATGTTCTTTTTAGTTTATTAGTGGATTATTTCCCTTTACTTTACTAATTAGAACTTTTGGCAGTTATCATATTTTAAATTAGACCCCGAACTAATTCGAACTTATTTGATTTCATGTTGAATATTTGGAACCCGTAAAGTACTTTGTCCATACGAAATTCATTTTGTAGGATGAGACAATTTAGAGTATTAAGATATTGTTTGTCTCTGTCGGATTTGAGTTCTGGCCAGTTAAAATTGAGATAGAAGTACGTTGTATATATTTTCTTAGAGTAGTTGAAATTGTATGATAAATATAAAGGTCTCTCGATTATGGGAACGAGATTAAGGTTATTTTTTTGAATGGATTGTTGACAGACCTTTTAGTTAAAATTTTTTGTCAACTTCCGTTGAAAGGCATGTGATAGGGATTGTAGACAAATCTTTCTATTTTGGCCATCTGACGCAAAAGCGTGAAGAAATGGTTCAGGTTACTACTTTCCCAAGTTAAAAGATTTAGACATAAATAGCCGATTAAATTAACCGAAACCAAGCCTGAGTGAAAACATTTTTTGGTGATTTTGTCGTTTCACCCTTCGCCAGTTTGTCGATAAATATTCTTCAGCCAGCCCAGAGACAACGGTGTCAAATTTTATCAAATGCCAACATTTTTTCCGTTCGAGGTATGTGTACATATTTCTTCTAAAAAAATCAGTTTTTGTGTTTAAGCAAAATTTAATTAGGCTTGCGTAGGCCTTTTGTATGACTGATCAGGATTACTTCAACTTAGTCTTCGATAACTTCAGTACGTCTTAGGATTTCTTCAGTCATTCTGTTTTTTATTTTTGGATAAAACTTTGAAATGTGCAGCGTTTTGGAAATAATAAGCAGTATGGGTTATTCTGATGCACTTATGGGATTGTGAGCGTCTGAATGGGACACTCTCCATATTAAGCCAGGTCAATGTCAATTCTGGTGAAGCCGTCTACGTCACAGGCCCTGTTTAACCACATATTTGAAAGTAATTCAGCTAAGTGCCTAGTTTTAGCCAAAAACCGGTACACGAAAGTGTCTAACTGTTAAGCCTGATGGGCATTAAACCAGTCTTTTTAATCGCTGAGTTTACTGATCAAAGTTTCCTTTTTCGATTACCTAGAAGGGATTTTTTTGTACATGATTTTAAACCTTTTTAATTGATGAAAAACTTTTAATATTTGGACTTTATTATTCTACAATGACATGTATCTTTTGCTAAATTTACCAAATCACTAAACAGTAGTAGATATTTGCAGCGAACAAGTAAATTTTTTAAAGTGAAACGAAGTCGACTACGTGGCGCTCCAACCTCAAATTTAAATGTTTTATTTTGCGATACCCTACTGTAATTGAGGTTTTTTTGATGGTTCTTTTCAGAGTCTCAGAGTAACCAATTAACCATTTAATAATTATTTAATGTATTGAATTTTATAGCGTTAAATTTATTGAAATTTTAATTACTTAGCAGAGTGAATTTCTAAAAACTAGACATTTATAAAACTTACACAGGCAATAGAAATGAAGTTAAGAGTGAGTTAAATCGTTAAAAATAGTGGAAGAATATAAAAACGAATCTACCCTGAGATGAGCTAGCGTATAGGTAGACTCCAATCAGCATTAGGACAAACATTAGGTAAGTCTGAATTGAGGTACCTTACAGGGTGTTGCGTTTATAGCTGGAAATTTTATAGTATATTTCATCGTCAAATTTAATATTTCTCTGTCACTGATTGTAGTCATATTTTACATATAGTAGATTTCTTAGCAGAAATAATAAATTTTTCACGCCGAAAAACTTTAAGTTGTTATATTGTTCAATGGTTTATTCAGGTCTTGAATATTCCTCTATGATTTGGGCATCGCATTATCTTATTTATGCTTACATGTTCGAGGTGGTGCAGCGTAGGTTCTTAGGCACTTTGGCTTTTAAGTTTGATATCAACTTATTTGATAACTTTTGTACTACTTATTCTTTGGCCTTAGATATAAGTAAAAGTCACCAAGGGACTATAAGAGTTCGACAGCTGCACTTTTTCTTTTTAGGCTTAACAATGGCTTGGTTTCTTGTACTCAATTTCGGAGTTGATACATTTTAATATATCTCGTAGAAGTAGTCACTGTGCAATGTTTAAAGAGACGTTTCAGCGTGCGAACCCAGAAAATTACCTAAGAGAAATGTACAAATACGATCAAATGAGCTCTAAAAGGGCTTCAGTTCCTGAATATAAACTCTCATATACCTCTGAAGACTGGTAACGAAAAACAATTTCTCACTTATCTGTCACTATAATGAATGTGCAGTAAGATTAAAAGATCTGCGCAAGATCAATTTAACGTGTGGTACAGTAAATGGTTTAATAATAATTATAAATGATAAGAAAATCTTGAGAAAGGAATAAGAAAATGTAAAATATAAATACAATAAGACTAGTATGACAACACATGAACGTTTAACAAATTATTTTTAAATCTCAAAGAAACTTAGCTTCGTAGTTTTGAGGAAATATATGTCAATTTAACAAAACAGCATAGCATCAGATTATGTGGATAAAAAAACAATTTGTGTTTTAAAAGTTGATTATAAATCTCCTGAAACTGATATCTAGATTTTAAAACTAAAAAAATAGCTTCACTTTGTTTTTAGTGACTAAACATCATTGAATATAAGCTCGGTAACAAAATAACAACTTTTTTTCAAGTTACCGTGTTCTGGGAAATACTATAGAAACGTTTTATTCGCACAGTGCCCTTACATTGGAAATTATGAATTGATATTTTTAAATTGACCACTGCCAATAAGTGATACAAAACGAATATGGATGGAACATGAGTCTTTTCATTATAAAATACTTAAAAATATGAAGAAGAGGATCGTGTGAAAAGCTACATTTGTTAAAAAGTTGACAGTATGTTTTCTACATACGGCGATTTAATTAGGAATTATCAGATTCGCCAAGCAAGCACGATTAGATATTTTTACACAAGGTAATTGATTTTATGTAACAGTCAAATTTTCTAACTCCTGAAAGTATTATTTATAAAGGAAATAAATAATTTAAACTTCCTAAATGACGAAATTCCATGACGCGATAAAGATAATAAAAAACGAAATTCTTCTTTTATTAAATTCTACAACTTTCACTGCGAGGAGACCCTACTTAAAGATCTAATAAAGGTAGCGAAGGAAAAATTACTCATAACGTTTTTTGCAAACAGAAAAGAAACAAGAATTAAATATATATCCTAATATTTTCAGATGTCAGGAAAAATTACAATTTTTTAAAAATGCATATGCTCTTATATAAAATTAGTAGTAGTATGCATACTTTTTAATGTATTTTAAATTTCTAGGTAAATAAATTTTGTTTAAAGAGTTATTATTTTTTTATGTGCAAATAACATAGTTAAATAAAAATTTAAATTACGAGCTACATACTAGAAAAACTATCTACCTAGCCATAATAAAACAACTGTGCGTTGCTTAGTAGCGTTCAATAATAATAAGTGTTTTCTATTAGTATGTCATATTTGAATTCTATACAGGATGATTCTCCTGAAATTTTATCGATTGATTGAGAGAAAACTATAATTAGGAAGAATCTGAAAATTTAGCAGTATACTAAAGGCGGATTTTCCTAGCAGCGCATATTTTACGCGGCGTAGAATTTAATGCGGTCGGCGTATAATGCCAAGAACTTCTCTAATGAAAATCAAATGCAGGCGTTTTCCTACACTGCGTAAAAACGACGTGCGCCATCTTAATACGGTCGACGCAACAGGACGACTGCTCCGAGAGCAGTCTATTCAGGGTAGCTATTCTGGTTCTTCATAGGAAGTGATCATTCTCTTGAGAGAATAGGGACAATCCCATCCTACGGTTATTCTCTCCATCATGTATTACCGTATTCTCGTAGGATGTGATGGGAGATCGGAAACAAAATCTAGTAAGCTATGTTGCCAAGCGTCAATGGTGTATGTATCCATATAACTTGTGCATTTAACCCTAAAAAAGAATGTGAATATGGACATAACCCTACTTAGCAAGTAAATGTTCGAATTTAAAATGAATATAATAATTAATATTTTTAACCTATTTAATATTCTTAATGAGAGAAAAGAATTAGAAAGGGAGTTTTATAGAGAAAAAAATAAATATGTAAAAAACAAATCGAAATATTTTAGTGGTAAAATAGCCGTTTTAAGTGAAATTAGTATCACCTACAAAGATGTAAAGGATATCATGCGAAATAAAATTAACATTTTCATTTCCTAAATTAAGTTTATTTTCTACTAGGTTGGGAAAAGAAGGATTTCCCTTATTTTTGTAAAAATGCTATTTTTATACTCTCCATAAATATCAGGGAATGAATATACAAAGTAAAAAAACAAAATGAAATGTGTAAAAATTTATTTTATTAATAAAATACATTCTGCATACTTGAAATATATATATTCCCATATTAAAAAATGATTATCTATCTATCTTTTGAAAAACATCTAAATTTATTCTTCACGACACCACAACATCTTTCAATGGTACTCCATAATGAACATATATCTATTAAATCTTTCCTCTGGTGTTCCCAGTTGTGAAATATCTTCCAAAGGCTATGACCTTAAAAGAAATCCTGAAAAAATTAAACTTGGTTCACTTTTCTTATTATATTTAAACATATTCTAAATTAATAACAAATTATCAGTTTACTGTACAATTAATTTAACCCAATTTCGAATGAGGAAAAATGAATCTGGGTTTCTTCTATAGATCATTTCCATTATATTGGAAATGTTAGATTCATTCCAAATATAAGAATCATGGATACTACTAAGAAATTTAGCATTTATATTCATGATTTATAAAGTCTCATTGCAAATTCTAGGTCATCTGTTACTGATCTTGTAATTGCAACATGAGTGCTGTCAATGTACCCTAAAATACCAGGGAAATTATATTTAGTATAAAACCTAAAACATTATAAAAATCTCGTATATTTCAAAATTATCTTACATATTATCTATTTAACATCAGTTTTAATTCTTTTTTAAAAAGACAAATTACATTTAAATTTTAAGTTTACAAAATACATATTACTGCTAGCTGTATATAATTTACAATTTAATAGAAAATTACCCAATTGGACAAGCACATAATTCATTTAAATTTTGTAGCAATTAGATCCACTCTGAAATAGCATCGTCTCTATTTAAAGCATCTGGGTTTTTCTTCTACAATACTCCAACTGACACTTGGGTGACTCACTCAAGAAATATATTCAACCCAGTTATTTTGTGGTAGCTGCTAGTCGCAAAAACTCCAAGAACCTACAAATATTTATATTTTAATTAAATTATATTAATACTGGTACTTAAATCTAAAAAGAAAAATTAATATTAGCTTAACATTCTCCAAATTTTTTAAGAGTAACTATGGCAGGTAATATATTACAAATATGTATAATCCAACCAAGTAAAAAAATCATTAATGACTTCCTACTCTTGCATATGCTAACTTTATAGTTACCAAATATTACCATGACTTCTGGCAAAGATAATGTTGCTTCCTTTCAAGCCCTGAGAATTCTATAAATTGGGCTATTTTTAGTACAAGATATCTTCTTTGATCTTTACCAAGCCAGTAAAATAAATTAAATGAAGTAGAGTCCGCCAAGTTCCACAAATATTTATATAATAGATAATAGATAGAATCTCCAAATCGACGCAACCGTGATAGAAATCGACGATTATAATTTGCCATTTGCTTTTCCGTTAATCTGACATCCTCAGGTCCATCGTGGTTCAAAATTACTTCTTCAAAACCCATTTTATATATGTATATTTGCGAGCAAAAATATTTTATAAAATGTACAATATTTTCAAAACAATCATGAATTTTCTTGAACTTTTATAACCTAAAAATACCGCATAATGACGGGAATGACAGTATCGTTCTCTCAAAATCTCGCCGTTCTCTTGGTTCAGACTAGTAGAACAAGTTCTCTCAAGATTTGATGGATGTGACCATCGCTTAAAATCACGAGAATACGGTTTCATACTTTTTCGTGAGAACCACGCCCACTTTCCATCAAGATGATCGTTCTCCCAAGAACGAGAATAGCTATCCAGTTGTACGCTGCGTGTAGTGAAAGAAGTGCTACGATATTTTGCTGAAAATTAGTTCACAAAAACAACAGATCCGTTTTAGGTCTACCGAAGATGAACAATTGGTAGAAATAGTGAGTGGTTACCCTATTCTTTAGAACATGAAGCTTCAAAAGTTTAAAAATGTTGTCAAAAAGGACAGAATTTGAAATTAAATGAACAAAATGTAAAATACGCTTTAAATTTTACTTCGTCGTCAAGCAGATGTCTATAGATAAGTAATTTAAATGCTCCTTCGCTGCTTCTATTTTGTAATAATTGACTAGCAGAATTTCTAGTGCCACTATGAATCGTGGTTAATAAGTCAATCTCTTCTTTCAAAATTTCGTCTTGTAATATGAATAAAGCTAAAGCTTTTCTTTTATTTTAGATAAATTCATCGCGACGGTCGTCACCCAACTGACAATCCTAGGAAAACGCTTTTAGGCAGCGCATTGGTTGTTGCGTTGCGTCGGCCGAATTACGTTCTATGCCACGCAAAATGTGCATTGCTATGGAAACCTGCCATAAGGTGTATGGGATACAGTCAGCTAAAATATTTTCAAGATGGCGGCACTTCCGGTTATACCGGAAGTAGATGCCAACTTGCTTATTTTAAGTAAAACATCCTATATATTATTGCATTTTTGATTTCTACATAAAATTCTAGACATATTTCATGTATTTAAGTCTCACCGTTTTGGACATATTTAAATTTCTATGTCAAAAATGACGTTTGCGGACGAAAACTTAACTGTAAATTTTTCCTATAAGAAAGTCTTTACTATTTAATTTGGGTAAGTTTTCTTGTAAACGAAGATGAACTCTAGTAGTCTTTTTATGAAAAAATAAGATTAAAAATTATATTTAAAAAATCGTCAAAAGTCAATTTTTTCAAATAGAAAGAACTTATTAATATAATTTTATCATATTAAGCATTAAAAATAAGGATAACTTATAAGGTTTTCTATTCCAAAAATTTGTTATTTTCAAAATATTTTTCATTTGACATTTTTCTATTGTAAAAATGCTATACAGCTTTTAAATTTTGTTATTATTTAGCCATGACGGCGAAAATAAAACAATCGAACCGCGAAAGGTGAAGCTTAACTATAAAATAATATACATAAAATATGTCGAGAATTTTATGTAGAAATAAAAAATGCAATAATATCTACTTCCGATATAACTGCAAGTCTCCCATGCGCCTTAGTATACTGTCAAATATTCTGATTCTCCTTTACTATATTTCTCTCACAATTGACCGATAAATTTCCCGAAGAATCACCCTGTATAATCAGAACATTACCAAATTTGCAACCAAGAAACAAATTTTGAGATTAGGCTGAATCACATTTTAAAATAATGATCAAAAGAAGTTTAGATAATCTCATGAATTTATTAAAGATGATAACCCAAAAAAAGCAACAAATCCTGATTTTTGCAGGAAAATGATTGATTCCAGAATACACTGGAATTTTTTGAATTTTTTTTCCAAAATTCTAGGAATTCCTCAATTTTCCAGCCACTTCCATATATTTTTTTAACGTCAGAACTTTTTCCTTCATGAACCTGTGGTATAATTTGGATTTAAGTGGATACAGCCGGTAGTAGATGACGATGTTGACAAAAATCAAGTTTTTGGTTTGAACCAATGATTAAAGGTAAAAATTCTGGCATCAGAGACCAGTTAAAGTATCTTGTTGTATTTCTTAGTTCACTTGTGACACAGGGGAATTGAAATTATTAAAATCCATTCAATTCCAACCTATGAATTTTTAATAAAAGCTTTACTAAAAATTTTACTTCAAAAAGCAGGAACCTGTTCTTTACTGGAAATTTTATTCATTATCATGCAAATGGAATGGCTGACCCCAAAAAATATTTTTTAGGGACCTAAACTCAAAAGCTTTTCGGCGCTCAATAGTGTATAAGGTGTATCCTTTCAACATGTTAAACAGCACATGATCAATTGCAGTATTATAATAAACTCATATTTTGCACTTGTAGACTCAACAATAATTCAGACTGTTATAAAAAAAATTGGAATATTATTAGTGATATTTTATAATTATATTAGCTTTTGCCTGCGACTTCGTACGCGTCCTGGGCGCCATATGACATCTTAGTGGATACAACCAATCAACCAAAATTAATTTCGTGCAAACTTTTATTCTCTATTTTATCCCTCTAAGGGATGAATTTCCAAAAATTTCCAACCATAAACCTATACATTAATTTTTAGATATCAAACTTCAAAAATGAAGAACTTTCGCAGAAATTTTCATCCCTTATTTTACTCTCTTAGAATATTTTCAAAAAAAAAAAAAAATAATATAGTAAATATTTTTCTAATCATAAGCTTATATACAAATTTTTATATTTCTAACTACCAAATTTAAGAACTTTTATACAAATTTTCATCCCCTATTTTATCCTCTTAAACATGAATTTTTAAAAACGAATAATATAGTAAATTTATTTTTCTAACCATAGTTCTACATACTATTTTTGCACTTATAACTACCACAATGAAGAAATTTTATTTGCAACCTTACCCCCTTAAAAGATTAATTTTTAAAAAAGAATTATATGGTAAACATTTTTTCTAACCATAAGTCTAATTTTTACATTTATAACTCCCAAAAGGAGAATTGTCATATAAAATATCATCACCTATTTTACCCCTTTATTTTTTTATTTTTAAAAAAGAATGATATAGTAATTTTTTTTTCTATCCCTGAGCCTATATACGTATGTTTACATTTCTAACTAGCAAAATGAAGAACTTTTATACAAATTATCATATCTTATTTTACCCTCCTAAGGGACGAATTTCCAAAAAAAGGAGGCGCAGTAAATTTTTCTTTCCAACCATAATCCTATATATTAATTTTTAGATTGCTAATGACAAAAATAAAAGACTTTCATAGAGTATTTCATCCCTTATTTTACCCCTTTAAAAATCAATTTTTAAAAAAGAATCGCATAGTAAACATTTTTTAACCGTAAGCCTATATACTAATTTTTATATTTCTAACTACCAAAATGAAGGATTTTCGTACAAAATTTCATTCCCTATTTTACCCTAAAGCCACGTTAATGAGCAAAACTGCCGTTACTGGAGTCCAACGAATTCAAAACATAAATATCAGAGGCCACTTCATTCATTCAAAGTCACTGTTTGGGATACAATGTCAGCGCGAGGAATAATCTGCCAATAGTTTCTCGAAGATCAAAGAAGTCGCACAGTAACTGTTAGTTCGGAGCGACATGTGGACATGATTAACAAATTTTTCTCACAAGTTTTGCAAGATTTTGTTGGTTCTAACTAGATGGAGTAACGTTTCATACGTCTAACATGCGAACTTTTTCCTGGAAAATGGAAAACCAGACCTGGTAATGCAAACTGGTCTACACGTTATCCCAATTTGACATCAATGGGTTTTCCCTAAGTCAAAGGTATACAGCAACAGCCCTATCGCTCTAGATCAATTGAAACAAAATATCCTAGAAGTAATGTCAGCGATCACGGAAATCACTTGCCGAGCAGTTATCAGGAATTTTGCCTTCCGTTTAGCAGTGTGGCAGCGAACACATTGAGACGATATTATCTTTAAGAATTAAATTCTCAGGGACTGTGCTTTATTACAAAATGTTTTTTTTTATTAAACTAATACATTATTTTAATATTGATTTTTAATTCCTAAGAAGACTTATGGCACATTTAACTGCTAGCTCACTGTAGTTTTCTGTTTTTCAATAAATTTATTGATCGTAACTATATAGATTTTAATAATTTTAGATTCAATTTGCTGCTGATGAACGGGAAAACACAAGATACTTTAAGTGGTCGGTAACATGAGAATTTTTACTTATTCATTCAACAGGAATATGCAAACCAAAAAAAAAAAAAATATTTGTCAACATAACTATTATTGGTTGTATCGGCTTAAATCTAAATTATACCAGAGAGTTATGAAAGTACAAGCTCTAATAGGTATTTAAAAGAAATCATTCAAATCGCTTAAAAATTCAGGAACTTTTAAAAAAAGTTCTGGAGAAATTCCACTCTGTATGCTTTAAAAGAATCAACAATAGCTAAAGCATTAAATAAATGAAAACCAAGCATTTTAAACAATTCTATATGATAAACCAAGTATTAGTAAAGGTAAGTTTCATCAAGGTTTCAAGGTGGTTGACCCCGGAACAAAAACTGCTTAGGCAGAAATTTTTCTAAATTGAAAGCTTTGGATGCATACTCTATTTCTTTATATAGTGATATCCAATGTGACTTCGATTCATCACTGGGCATCACAAACAAAATTGTTGATACGATGGTACCATTACCAAAAAAACATAAACAATCTGCAGCTGAGAAACTCATGGCCATCGTGTTTTGGGAACAAGTAGGAGTTATTCTTATTGAATACGTGCCAAAGGGCATTACTGTAAAATAGTATATCTGACACCTTTTCCTTTAAAAGTGTGAAGAGGTACCTTAGAAGACGCCATTTTGCTGACAACAATGAATTGAAATAAATGCCTATTTTCAAAGCGAACACAAATATTTTTTTCTGAGGAATACGCGTTTCGATCACATAATGATGTCATTAGGGAGCTGTAGTAAACTAAGAAACTACTGGGCAGGATATTAAACCTGCAAATTTTTTCGATGTCAAAATGAAAAAAATCATGACATCTGTATACATTGAAATAGTGCGAATCTTAAAAATTAAAATTTCAGTTATATATAATGAAATCGTTTCCACCGTACAATTAATTTAACAGGTTGCATGTAGTCTTCTTCGGGCAGTTTAAAGGAAAAATATACAGATCTTAACTCCTTAAGGGAAATATAGGCAACGTGTCAAACTAATTCTCCGACAGTAAAGATTTCCTTATTTTTCTGAAATTTTAATTTTAATGTATGTTGCGTTTCATTTTTTACTAGACGATTATATTTATAATATATAGTAAATAGGGCTTTTTACAATATTTGAACTTTGTATATTCTCATATCACCATATGTTGTAAAAATGTCTGTCAAATGATGAGTGATCGCAAAAAAGACCGTACTGTCGATGGTTGTCGGACCTGTGAAAGTTATTTCTGTCCCAAATAATAATACATAAATAGACACTGATAGCAGGAAATGTTCTACATTGGAGTGACATTCTTATCATGAGATTAGAAAATTTTCATTGCTGAATATTACGCACTTAGGTATTTAACTCATTGATCAGGCACGTGCCTTCAAATAACCAGAAAACGTAATAAAAAATTACAAAAAAAAATTGTAATACTTACTTAAATGTTAAATGTTAGAGTGAATAATTCGCCCCACTGAGTGAGGTAAAGGTGAACAGAGCTTCAAAAAGCAATTAAATATATATAAGATTTTTTATTTAGTTGTTTGAACTTAAAAATTAAATATTTTTAAAAAAATTGAACCGACAGTTAAAAAAGTATTAAATAGCTAAAAAGGACAATATAAATTCTTATTTAAAATTTTGAGGTTGGGGCCAAATTAATACTTGACAAAATCTGATTGAAGTAAAAATATTGAGAAATACTTTATTTCTAATTGCTTTCTTACTGTAATTTTTCATGTTAGTACTTATTTGTTTCATTTAGTACTAATTTGTTGCCTACCTTAAAATTTCAATTTCATATATTAATTTATAATGTCATTTTTCGCTTTCTGATGTCTGATCAATTATTGTGTAAAAATTAATGCACAAGACAGCCCTACAAAAAAATTTGTTTCCTGATGCACAACTATATATATGCATGAAATGCATTTAAGGTTCACATTACTTTATCAGGTTTCAGCATAAATATAAAAGTTTAATTTACAGATTGCGGATCCTAGAAAAGCAAGTAGGCTCACTTTTAGAAAGAAATAGAGCGTTTTCAATTAGTAGTAATTTTCTTTCTGATGGCGATCGGGTGACAGGGATATCTAATGATGTTTGGATCGCTCTTAGTTTCGCCATTAGAAAGAGAGATGTTACTCGTCGAAAACGCTGGATAGGGTGCCGCATGGGATTCCGCTGGATCAGCTTCGGGGGCTGGGTATTTCTGATCCACTGTTTGGTTGGATTGAGATCTATCTGAGTAATCGTCGTCAGGTAGTGCGGGTGAATGATCTTGTATCTTCTAAGATATCAATTTCTTCAGGGGTACCTCAGGGATCTCCCATCTGTTCATTATTATTCAACTTATTCATTAACGATGTATCCATCTGCTTTAAGTCAAGCAAGTTCTTACTGTTTGCGGATGACATGAAGGTGTATAAGGTCATCGACAGTTGCAGTGACTGCTTGAAGTTTCAGGGGGATCTTGATAGATTTGTTTTCTGGTGTGGAGTGGGATGAGTTTGAATATTTTTAATTGTAAATCCATTAAGTTTTCTCATTTGCGTTAGGTTTTATTAAACGTCATGCAAGGAGCTTTTCGATTAGTAGTAATTCTCTTGCTGATGGCGATCAGGTGACGGATATCTAATGATGTTCGAACACACCTTGAGTATTTTTTTTGTGTTCGGAACCCCCTCTATGAATCACATGTGTACCAGCTCGCACAGGTACAGAGTAGGTTTCTCAGACATATTAATTTGAAATTCAACGGGGGTGCTGATCTCGATTATGCTGTTTTCTGCTTCGAGTTGAAGTAGCTCCCCCTTGCTAATAGAAGAAAGGGTAGAGACTTACAATTTCTCTTTAAAATTATAAATAATATTACCGATTGCCCGTCCCTGATGTATAGTGTTGATCTGAGAGTCCCTCCCAGGAGTACTCATACTTCCCATGTATTTCACCGACTTTTCCACAGAGCAAATTATGCAAGTCATTCTTTTATACCAAAGGTGGTTAGATTTGCTAATGGGCTGATACGTCCTTGAATCATTTTAAATGAAGGCTGTTGGAATTGATTATCGATTGATGTTTTTGTTTTTTCCGTTGAAGATTGGCAGGTGTAAACTTTTTTTTTTGTAAACACCCTTTTGTTATACTATTATTGATTTCACGTTGTTACGGTTCACTCTAGCTGTGTAATTAATTATTGTAAAATGAACAGTGTTGTCCGTCGATAAATAAATAAATAAATGAATAAATACATAAATAAATCACAAGTAGCTTCAATTTTCCTTACGATGGGGGCGTAGCCTCCTTCTAATGTATATTCTCTATAAACGGCCTACTACTTGCCGAAACGTCATAATATTCGTCAAAAAATAGATACAATGGAACTGCAACAGATATCGATTACTTCGCAAGAAACATCGTTGTCGATGATCTTGAAACAAACACTAGAATTGACAGCTACTAGGTCTAGTAATAAGAGAAATATAGATTTATTTAAATTATTTCATCATTGTTCTGTGGACTATTTTAGTATAAACAAACTAAAAATAATATTTAACTAAATAGTAATTGTGGTTTAACTTTGCTAATCTCAATTCCGATCGAGGCCACAGAATACATAACGACTTTATGAATTAATTTTTGTAGAAATAGCTAACTTGTTATTTTGATTACATGTTGCTGAAAATGTTTCCAAAAGATTTTATATTCTATATCCACTATAAAATTCATTAAAAAAATGAAAAAAATTAAACAGTTTTATTTGAAGGCATGGGTAACTTCATGTTAGTTTAATCAACTTTATCCTAGAGAGCGACATAAAGGGTTATTATTCAGCGTAAATTGGTCAAGATGAATGACCTTTAAAGTGGAATCGACCGAGGGTCATTCAATACTAACCATATTAGAGTTTAAATTGTTTGTGAAATCCTATTAAGAATGGAATATTGGCGATATGCATGCTAAATTGAACAGCATGTGATACCTTAGGAGAATAACTGGAATATGTGGGAACGATAATTTATTTATGAACTTATATTTTTGAAATAATATGATATAGACAATATTCGTATGAATATAGAGAGTGATATAAGTTCCTTGAACATCGCTGACAGATTAAAAACTTTAGCATAATTGTCTTATTTAATGGTGAGAATTACCTTGCAATTTCAAGACAACACTTTGTTTATATAGCATCGATTAATTTTTAATACCGACCAGCCTATTTTTTGTTTAATAGGGTCTCCAGAAACTCTATTTCTATACTTTATAGGCAAACTCTACATATAAAAATATGCAAAAAAATCATATGAATGTACATCCGCAACTGCTTTTAAATGGAGTTATTTTCGTTTGAAGATGGCCCTCGAACAAAGATATTAAATAAAATCTACTATTTTGGGACTGCTTAAAGCACCGATGTGTTTTCTAGTATTCGTGCTAACATAAATAAAAGCTATTTTTTGATTTTAAAAATCGAGTTTTTAGTAAGAAATAAATGAATTCTATCTGCCATGTTTAAACACTTGCTTGCATGTTATGCTATTTCCAGGCAGAGAAAATAGTAAAGATTTTACAGAAGTAGTTTATTTCCTACAAATACAACTCTAACTTTCTCTTTATACGTATTTCGACAACGTCATGGTCTCGTCAGTAGAGCTGTATCGAACCGAGAACAACATTCGCAGGAAACAAATGCTATATAAAATATAAATTCGGAGACATGAAGGTAAGATATTAAAAACTTGTCGACTTCACTATCAGACGTGAAAAGATCGCCAGTCAAAGCGACATCTATGCATTCATCGGAGTAGTAGACCGTCGGCTGTCCATAAGGTAAAATGGACTCTTTTTTTTGTCTGCTCTTTGGAGGGCTAAAAAATCTGTTTTTTTTTTCTCTGATCTCAAATGAAAAAATGAAAGGATAGTCACCCAAATTGAATTAGCTGAAAAAAATTGAAGACTAGTTCAAGGAGTGGGAACGTAGAGCTGAATTTCCAAAAAAAGAATCAAAAAATCCTGATATATTTTCGTCTGCCAATGAACAATATGAAAGGTAGATTAACAAATTGTATGTAAAAAAAATGGCAGACGGTTTACCGGGTGGAAAATTATGAGAAAACTTCTACCAAGTTTCCATGATCAGAATCTACATAAAACTGAGACTCACGTATTTCTCTTATCTTAAAATATTCATATCTACATGAGCAGACAAATACAGCGCGTAGCAAATTTATAAATAAATAAAAAAGTTGATAAAAGAAAAGTGAAAAAATTTCCCTGATTTATTTTTGTCTGCCATTTTGTATTTTTAATAAAGGTATCATAAAATGTTTATACCTACATTGGCAGACAAGTACAGCACGTCGCAAATTTACAAATAAATTAAAAAGTTGTTGAAAAAAGTAAATTTTTCCCTGATTTATTCTTGTCTGCCATTTTGTATTTTGATTAAAGGTATCATAAAATGTTCATACCTATATTGGCAAACAAGTAAAGTGATTCGCAAATAAATCAAGAGTTGCAAATGATCTCTCATATACCAGATACATGTGTGTAATATAACATCAAAAAATTTAGGTTATATAATTAGTATTGAAATTAAAACATGAAAAATTTTCTGTTTTTTTCATGTTTTAATTTTTTCATTTCATATATTTGAGTGTATGATTTTTATTTTAGATACTCAAAATTCCTAGACAATCTTTTTCTACAAAAATAAAAACTTTGTTGGAATTAAAGTTTCAGACTTTGAAATACACAAACTAATTTCAATAAGATTATCATTGCATCATATAGCAGTAATTTTTATAACAAAAATGGTTAATAAAATATATGATTGTCGTTATTTTTGCGATATTTTCAACTTGTTTAAAATTCTTCGATTTTAAATTAATTAAACGCTATTTTATTCATGATACAAGAAATATTTAATTTAAGCTGTTATAATCTTTTCAAAGTTAAACTAGAGAAAAACAAAGGAGATGATTTATTTATGTATAAGACGAAATGTGCCAACTTGGATGACTACCCTTTCACTTTAATGAAATTTTGTTTCCAAATTTTCGAAGGGGCTGCCAGTATGACCTCTTTTCACGAACTCACTTAGATTTTTTAACCCTCCAAAGAGCAAATAAAAAAAAATGAGTCCATTCCACCTTATAGACAGCTGACGGTCTATAGTGCCAAATTTTAAAAATCAAAATTTCAGTAAGAAATAAAGGATATCTGTCTGCCGTGTTTAAATTGTTTCCTATATGTTATTCTCCTTTCAAGCAGAGAAGAGTTGAAAGAATATACAGAAATAGTTTATTTTCTGTGATACAGCTCTGCTGGCAAGACCATGAGGTGGTCGAAAAGCGTATGGAGGGAGGACTAGAGTTGTATTTGCCAGAAATAAACAGTTTATATATATTCTTTCATTTTTTTCTCTGTCTGAAAGGAGAATAACATATTAGCAACTATTTTTTGATGTTAAGAGTGACCGACAAATTTAGTGAGGGGCATTTCGACGAAGGGGGGGTTGATTTGGCTTATTTATCCCTATTTTCTCATCAAATACTTTTTTAAAATTCTGCTTAAAAACTAGGATTCCGCAAATCTATTTACATAAAAAAGATATTCTTATAAAAAATCAATCAATAAACTAATAGCTTAGAAGAAACTACTATGTGTTTAAACTGTACATCAAAGTAGGCTTATGACGACTATAAATTTGAAGCGAAGCGGAAAAATATTAAGTCGCTTTCGGTTAATATCAAAATAATAAAGATTCATAACAATTTTTTTTATTTGAGAGCACGGGTCAAAAGAATCTTTTGAAACTTGGTATTTTTAATACCGAATAGAAGAGTATGCCAGAACGTTTGATTTATTTATTACAATAAGAATTTTTTTTTCTTCCTAATTAGCTTTAAAAGTAAAACAAATTAAGGAGTTCAAAAAAGAAAAAAAAACATTAATAATGAGTCTACATGATATTTTAATTTTGTTGTTTAATCATTAAAGTTAATTGTTGGTTAAAAAAAATAAAAAGAAAAAAAGTACCTTAGTTAATAAATGTTAACGAAACGATTTCTCATTGACGTTCTTTATTAAAAATGCTTTGTTTTTTTTACGAATTTATTGGCAACAATGCATGAAACTAGGGACTTTAAATAACCCTAAAAAAAAGTCTAGTGCCTTTAGATCTAGTGAATGAGGAGATCAAGCAATGAGTCCACCTGTATCTATCCACCTCTGTCTATCTAGCGTTCTGGATATGTCCGATTTATGTGCTCTAGAATCAAAACAATGAAATAAAGCGGAGCTCCATCGTGCATAAATAATGTTTCCAGTCTTTGACCGTAAGGCACATCTTTAAGCAAGGCTAGCAAAACATTTTACAAAATGTCGAAATATGCTGAGGTTGAAGAACCTGATTTTCTTGGAAATGGTATGGGCGAAGAAGTTGTTCATTTAAAATTTCCCATGTAGTATTTTTAGAAATCTGTAATGCAACTTTTGTTGTATTCGTACCTGGATTGCCTACAACAAGCTCTAGAAATTTTTTCTGCTTATGGAGTTCCAGTAGCATTGCTTCTCCCCAGGGGCGGATCCAGCCTATCTCCTTGGGGGGGGGGGGGCGGTGATATCACAAAAGAAAAAGCAAGTTGTCGACGGAATGGGGGTAGGCGCCGGAAATATTCCCCTTTGTAGTATAAAAGGCAGGGTCAGGTCTATTTTTCAGAATTGCAAGCTCTTGGAGAGGGGGGATGCTAGCAGCATAAACATTTATAGAATAAAAGAACTCAAAGTTGTTGGGGGGCGGCTATCGCAAAAAAACAAGTTGTCAACGGGGGGGGGGGGAGAGTGTCAGCAGCTTACACATTCCAAATATAGAAGGCAGAATCGGTTCTATTTATTTGAACTCTGAGCTCTTGGGAGAGAGAGGGCGATCGCAAGCATACACATTCCTATGCTCTATTCATGAACTAGAGAGAGTAATAAAACTGTTATCGAAACCTCCAACGTACCTGCTCCAGTGCCGCAGGTAACTGAGGACTGCCGTAAATCTAATTATATTTAAATATTATCTTTTATAAATTTACTGCAACAATAAAATTTCTGATAGTTCAATTTAATTTCTCTCAGTGAGCAAAGTACACCTTACAATGTGTCCTTAGTGATTTATCTTGTTTGCACTTTTTTTATATATTATTTGAGACTAGTGAGATATCCAAAAGATATGGCTTTCACCTCTATATTTATTCCAAAATCGTTGAAACAAGGCATTTTTTCCTCAATGAAAAACTTATTACAATGAATGTTTATCATGCATTAAGATATCAATATCTAGATAATAATGTTAAAAGTTCTGTTGAGATGTGTTCCAACATGACAGGAGTTGGAAAATCTACTATGTACCGAATACTGAAGGAGAAAAAAACGACTAGAATTGTTAATACTTCCAAGCCACATTCGATCACATACAGACGAAAAACCTCGTTGGAAGAAGAGATGAAAACTGCAATAAAAGGAATTGTACATACATTTTATTATGAGAAGCAGATCCCAATTATCGACAAAATTCTAACTAAAATCAATTAAGATCGGGATTTACCTGAAATTAGATAAACTGAGTTTTGGAAATTGCTCAGAGAACTTAATTTTTGCTGGGAAAAATCAGATAGGAAATCTGTTCTTATAGATCCTTCGGAAACTGTCCGTTGGAGGAAATATCTCTCTCAAGTAAAAGGTAAAGTTGCTAGAAATAATACAACTTATAAAATTAGTAATTTAACTGAACTTTTGAAAGATTTTTTTGAATCATATTACTGCGAAAAATTGGGAAAAATCCATATAATAAAAGAATAAAACAAAATGTGGACATTCGATCTCATGATCAGAGATAGAGGAACCAATTATAATTAATCTGAGCGAAGATAGCTTCGCTGACTTTGATTACAAATTAGATACGTAATGTTTACCAGTGTAAACACAATTTATTATTTAAATTTTTCTTTTTGTTGTATTTTATTGTTTAATGTTCTTTGTATATTTTTTATATATCTTTATTTGAGTGTGCCTCACTCTTTAATTTAATATATATTTAATTCCAATTAGTCGTAATTTCTTTATTATTCTATTATTATATTTGTGTCTTTTTCTTAAGCGTGTGGAATTAACACCTTTATTTCATTTTTCTGGGGCTATCGGATTTCCATACAATAAAGTAAATTAAATTAAGATGTCAGGGCAATAGAAATAAAAATAAGTAGGTCTAATTTTAACTGTAATATATAAAAATTAATTACATTTGAATCCCTTTTTAGTGTTTAATTGTAATTCTGCAGATGGTTTAAGAAATAAACCGAAACGTCAATTGTCCTAAAAATGTAAAAAGGGTAAAAAATGATTTACTACTCTCTCTAGTTTTTGAATAAATTATAGTGTAAGAGGCAAAATCGGGTCTATTTTCCTGAACTCAAAGTTCTTGGGGGAGGGGGGACGATCGCCCCCACCGCCCCCCTTGGATCCGCGCCTGCTTCTCCCACAGTTATTACTATTTGGCATAAAATTAACAATTTTTATTAAGCGCTGTTGTAAGTTAGTAAATAATTTCTAGTAAGAAATTTCCCAATTTGAAAAGGATTCTTGATGCAACCTGCTAGCTTCCCAACCACATCCATTAGCTTTGCCATAAATAAAATGCATAAAATACTTATCAGCTAATTCTGCAAATGAATAATCTGGCATTTTATATCAATTTGCATCTGAAAATACAAATTTCCAAAAAGTTTTTTTATCTGTAGCTCTCACATGATGCAGATGATTGTGATGATTGACTATACTGACATGAACCGCAAGCTACTTGATGCTTTTCCTATTTAAATTTATAATCGTCAGTAGCTTACTTTCATGTTGGTTTTCTCCTAAATAATTAATGTAGCGATTTTTTACAGAAATATCTTTTTTCTGTATATAATTTTGTAGAATCATAATTCTATGTAGAATTTTAAAAAAGTGTCATATAAAAAAAATAGGGATAAATAATCGAGACCGCTCCCTTCTCGACCGCACCTGATTAAATTTGCCGCTCACTCTGAACATTAAAACGTAGTATTTATACTAGGAAACACATCGGTGCTTCAAACAGTTTAAAAAATATTAAATAAAAACCAGTATTCGGGCGCCACTTTTAAAAGGCCATAGCTCCCTTATAAAACATTTGTGGGTCTATGTTCACATCAATTTTTTGTCATGTTCTCATGTGTAAATCTCTCTTCAAAGAATACGAATATAATTTCAGGATAATCTGTATATGTACAACAATTAATACTTTTATAAATAAGATATAAAAACTCTTTCGCATCTTGGGGGAACCCAAGGATTTTCATGGCTAGTTGTAGTCCATGGAGTTTTATGAATAAGTAAGGTATCTTTAGTAGCTGAATTCGAATCTTTAATGTGATAAGTTGTCACATTATCAGATAATGTATTTTTAATAATTTAATAGTTTATAAGTAGTAAAATCGTTAATTATTGAGGCATTGATTTGAACCTATGTTATTTTATTTCAAGATTACTGAAAAAGATTAAATTACTTTCGAAATTGAAATAACTTGATTAAAAACCGAGATGTTGCAACATTAGTGTAAAAAATTCAAACACAGAGACGAGATATAATCAAATGAAGGCCTAAGCACATGAACCAACTTGTTTGCACTGTTGCCTGGCCCAAAGCGGTCTATAATGATAGGAGATACTTAATCACTTTTCCACTCGTTAGGGGTTGCATGTAATATACAAGTAATATGGACTGATTTATCTGGTTTTATTACAATATATTTTCTGATTTTTTTAAATAAGGTAATATTGATCAAATTTCTTAATCTGTGTCTTTGTTATTGCTTTTTATCTCACCTATTACTGGAGTATATAACAATTTTTGCAATATATTTTCATTTGGTTTCATCGCTTCCAGTAACTTTCTCTTTTCAATATAGAAAAAAATTATAAGAGAGAACTAAATTACTTTCCATAACTTTTTAATTGCATTATTGTATTAGAAAATACTGCTAAACAGTGTTTATTTTATGCAGTACTTATGCGATGAAAACTATCAAAAACTAGACGAAAATCATTTATTCTGAACTAGTTAGTATTTCTAAACTACAAATCTAACTAAGTTTCTTAGTTTATCATTCAATTTAATAATTGATATGTAGCAAAATTGTTTAGATATTAAATATTACAATATATTATAATTTCCACTATATTACATTAACAAATACACTTGTTTCAACATGCAGTGTCTTTTGCAGATGGTAGGTAACATATCAACAAAATTACAGACTAGTCTAAATTTTAGATTCACAACGATAATTTAGCTGTATATAAAACAGTGATATTGGTAGAATTTATATAAAGTTAAGACGTAACATCGGGTGACCCAAACTTACTAGTCTATAAAATCTAGAAAAACTAAAATCTTTTTTTTTAGTTCAGGTAATTGTAATTACATATTTAATAATGGGAAACCGTCTAAGTCCAATTGGTCATTT
Organism: Diaprepes abbreviatus; assembly: GCA_034092305.1. Taxonomy (NCBI): domain Eukaryota; kingdom Metazoa; phylum Arthropoda; class Insecta; order Coleoptera; family Curculionidae; genus Diaprepes; species Diaprepes abbreviatus. The sequence continues at coordinate 14,334,232 of JASJET010000122.1, forward strand.
AACAAGATGTTTAGTTTTTGATGTTTGTTGATTTTCAGGTATTATAATAGAATTATTTTTAACGATTTATTTTCCAAATGTAAAATATCAAAATGATCATTAAAAGTATGTTGTCCATTGTTTAGATGTAAAGCGTAGTGAAAACTGGTGTATTTTTTTTAAACAACTGGTTTGATGTGAACAACAATGAACATTAATAATAATTTTGATATTTTACATTTGGAAAATAGATAATTAAAATTAAATCTATTAAAATGCCTGGAAATCAACAAACATAAAAAGCTAAACATCTTAATAAATGACCAATTTATCTTAAATGGTTATTAAATATGCAATTACAGTAACCCAAACTAATAAAAATATTTTTGGTTTTTCCATCTTTTATTGACTAGTATATTTGAGTCACCCGATGTTACGGTATAACTTTGTATAAACTATAAGAATATCACTGTTTTATACACAGTTAAATTATTTGTATGAATGTAAAATTTAGAGTAATCTATAATTTTGTTTAGATGTTATCCACCATCTGCAGAAGACACTGTGTATTGAAACAATTGTAATGGTTAATGTATATATTACATACGGAAATTATAATACGTTGTATTATTTAACATTTGTATAATGAATTTCCATCAAGTAATGGCTAACACAATACAATACTTGGGGAAATTGTTAATTAATGAAGCTTCGATTTGAACCCATGTCACTCACACACAAATACTTTCCAAAATTGAAATAACTTGATGAGAAACCGAAATATTGAAATATTAGTACAAAAAAATTCAAACAAAATACTTAATTTTGACGTTTTATTAAAATTTTTCATGAAATGCTCATACATAATATATAAAAATAATTTTTACCCATTAATAAATAAAAGAGATAATGCAAAGAAAAAAATTTTTGATATTTTTCGCCATCTTAATTTTTATGAAAAAAATTTTTATAAAAAAATTGAACCGACGTCTAAAAATGCGCTGAAAAGTGAAAAATAACTCGAAATTTTTGAAGTCGGCGCAAAACTAATACCTGACAAAATGTGATTCTCATAAATATATTAAAAATACTTTATTTGTAATTGCTTTCTTACCATAATTTGTATATATTAGTAGTTATTTATTACATTTAGAAATAATTTGGCGCCGACTTCAAAGATTTTAATTTCATATAAAAATTTCTAATTATTTTTCACTTTTTAGCGCACTTTTAGAAGTCGATTCAATTTTTTTATTGAAATTTTATTTTTCGATTTTTAGTTTTGAATTTATTATGATATTCATAAATTATTTTTACTAAATGCTAATCGAGATTAGTATACCTCGCAATGACTCTAAGGTGGCAAAAAAGTACCCATTTTATACAGGATTATAAATGACCCTAAAATGAACCACTTAAAATTCTTTGGTACTTAGAGTTCTCCAAATACCAATGAAATTGTGTCAAACAAATATTTAGTCTGTTTTAGTAAATCCACTATCTTAAATTCCAAATTAATTTTAGATTGGTAATATAGGCCCCAAAACTTTCCAATATCGATATTTAAAGAATTTGAGACGTAAATTTCTAAGCCCGATATATTTTATATTGCATATTGAGTTTGTATATGCCCCAAGAATCCCGCAATATCAATTTTAGATAAAACCGGATAATGTAAAATTTTTAGTTCTTCGTATTGTATCTTATCAACCTAATAATTGAAAAAATTAACATCATGTTCCTAATACACTATCCCCAACCTCCTAATACCAAATCTGAAAAAGTGCGAATAAGGTAAAATTTTCAACCCACCATATTTGATCCGCCATATTGAATTTCAAAAAAATAATTTTAACGTCTTAATCTAATCTAAATCTAAACCCTTCAAAGTCCCTTAGTACCAATTTTAGATGAAAATCAGAAATTTAAAATTACTAAACGGTCATATTGCATCTGACATTTAGATTTTCTTTAAATACTTTTATATTCGCTATTTACATCCTAAAAAACGATTCAGTTCCACATTTCGGAAAATGTAAAATTTTTTGTCAGCTATATTGCGTTCGCCATATTGAATCCAGAAAAAATACTATTAAATTCATAACTCACACCCTCAAGAACCCTCTATATCAGTTTCGGAGAAAGTCGAAAAATGTGAAATTTTTAGGACACCATATTGAATCCGCCAGATTGAGTTTTTCAAAAAATATTTTAATTTCGTAATTAACACTAACAAAAATCCCCCAATACTGACTTTAGACAAAATCGAGAGATGTAGAATCTTTAATCCTCCATCTTAGATCCGCCAGATTATTTTTTTTTTAAATATCAAATGCGTAATGTGCTATCATATCAAATTTGTTTAATTTTTTATCCACAATATTGGATACGCCATATTGAATTTTTTAAAAATAATTTTAAATTCGTCATGTGTGACCCCGAAAACTCTCCCGTACCAATTTTTGTGAAAATCGGACAAAATTGATTTTTTTGTCCGCTATATTGGATCCGCCATATTGAATTTTTTAAAAATAATTTCAGATTGTTATGTGAGGCCCCGAGAACTCCCCATACCAATTTTGGAGAAAATCGGTTAAAATTGATTTTTTCGTCCGCCATATTGGATCCGCCATATCGAATTTTTTAAAAATTATTTTATATTCGTCATGTGTGATCCAGAAACCTCCCCCGTACCAATTTTGGAGAAAATCGGACAAAATCGATTTTTTGTCCGTCATATTGGATCCGCCATATTGAATTTTTTAAAAATGTTTTGAATTCGTTATGTGCAACCTCGAAAACTCCCCCATACCAATTTTGGAGAAAATCGAACAAAACTAAATTTTTTTGTCCGCCATATTGGATCCGCCATTTTGAATTATTTAAAAATAATTTCAGATTGTACATAAAACTGTTACAGAACATTTACTTCACCCGTACCTCGTTGTAAAAGTACACGCTATATTTACGGATGATTATCTCGCGAGATTTCAAACTTCAACTGGTTTATACAGCAACATCAGCTAAATCTAAATCTTTCTAATCTTTGTTTTGTTTATCGATGAGGCTCATTTTAAAAGAGATGGCATAATAAGCTCACACTATTTACATTTTTGGGCTCATGAACATCCGCACGCCATGTTTCGAAACAAATACCAATAAAAGTTTATTGTAAATGTGTGAGCTAGTGAAATTTATTTACAATTTTTGCAGCAAAATTTAAATAAAAACTGAAGGTTTTGGCTCTCGATGGATAGGTTGAGGTGGCCCTGTTTTATGACCACCAAGGTCTCTAGACCTATATCCCTTAGACTTTTACTTCTGGAGACATCTAAAAAAACTAGTTTATTCAACACGAGTAAATACTTTAGAAAAACTTCTAGCGAGAATAGCACAGCTTGGTAATGAAATCCGTAATAATGATGGAATATTATTTGCAGTGTAGCAAGAAAATATTCCCAAAATAAGAAAATGTAATGACGTATGTGGAGCCCATATTGAACATTTGCCAAAATCACATTTAAACGTCTTCCCTATCTTTTCATTTTATAACATTGTAAATTAATTAAGCCCGGATCAACTCCCTGAAGGGTTTCTGGACTTGACAATGTCTGAGCAGAAATTCTTTCAGCATAACATCTTCTTGGCTTCAAAGAGTGAGACAGCGTTTCCTCATAAATTAAAGTACATCAGCACACCCTGTGTATTTATTTTTACCTATCATTTTTTGCATAAAAACCGATTTATCACGAAAACCGCTAGTTTTATCGAAATAAATTAGGAGTCCCTTTTTTGAAGAGAACTGACCAAAGCATTTAAAAAATCAGTTTTCAACTCTGTAGAATGACACCTGTCAAAAATTAAGCCCAACGAGTGTCGCTGCAAGTCTGTTCCTGACTTCTCTAATGATCTAAAATATCTAATGTAGTATATAAAATATTAAAATTTCATTAAATTATATAAGTCGGTTCAAAACTTGGAGTCGATAAGGTAAATCGCAGAGTACCCCTTTAGGGCTCTGTCTCTTCGTTAATGGGCACTTTAGGAATGCTCCCGAGAAATTGTGGGGTACTCACCGGACACTGTATATTTTATATAATTATAGCCTATTCCTCACTTATATGCAGTGTTGCGGATAGATTCCGTATAATATCGGAAATTTGTGTAAATTTTAATTACTCGTTTTATTTAAAAAATTGGTAATTGATATTCATATGATGTCGAAGTTTTGTTTAATTTGATCATTTTTTCCAAAATTGCCTAAAAATGGCATTATTAATGAAAATTTCGAATAAAGTCTAAGCGATAGTTGATTCTATTAAATATTTTGGAAAAATATATTAAATTTAAAAATGGAAAGTAACAACTTGTTAATAACTCGTATTCAGCCTTATATCCACAAAATTTCAATTCTCTCTGGAAGAGTTGACATTTTTTCGTAGTAAATAATATTAAAAAGGGGTAAAACTAAATATAATTAACAAGTTTAATTTGTTAAAAACTGAAATACCATATCGAGCTAATGAAATTTAATCTTTGTTAGTATTTTTTCCAGAATTTAATTGGCGCATCTGACCATTTGACAACAAATTGTGATAAAATACGTTTTGTGGCTACTTTTAGGATTTCAATTAACTTTTATCAAGTTTAATAAAGGTATTTTTTTATTTTATAAAGAAGCAATTAATTAGAACAATATTTGGTAACATAGGTAAATGCGAAAGATTATTTTAGCATAAAATTAAACTTATTTGCCTAATTTTGAATAACGTATAATTGCATCACGCTAAATTGGAAAATAAATTGTTGTTATCTACAGATCGGAGTATCAGTTTAAGGTCCAAGCATTGCTGTACGCAGTAAACTAAAATGACCTGATGCGGATAAAATGTAACAATGGGTGCAATTCAAAGACAAATCGGTATTTTCAATTCCAAAAGAAAGGAAATAACCTTCATAAAAAAGAAAATTATGTATTCTTTCCTTACTTATAGCAAAATATACTTATTTATTCTATAAACACTTCATACATAAAACTTAATTTGGTATTTTATATAATACTAAATTATTTCTTTAGCTCTAATAATAACACGTAGAACCTGAAAAAATTACGTAACGCAAACATATTGTAAAGAACGGTGGGAAACGAAAAGCGTAAAGGGAAATGAAAACTCATTATGCGCGACACTTTCAGGCGGATTCAACAATTTCCCTACACCTAACCGATCTATAAAATTCAGAAAAAAAAATGAAAAATACCGAAGCTGCCAAGACCAAAAGCTTTTAGGAAACTTGTTTTATAGATGGAAATAAACTAGAATATACTACCTGTTGGGATTTTTTGTTTAAATGTCAAATGTAGGTAGATATGTAGATGTAGTTGTTAAACAAGATGATCTAAAAAATTGACATTCAGAATAAATTCTTTAAAAATAGAAGTTTAAAAAAAAAACGATCCAACTTCATTAAGCAAAGGCCATTTTATATAATATAATATCAGATATATTTTTAACGGTTTTAAGTTGCTTGGACTATATTTAGCAAAACAATTAATATTATTAAAAATAGTGAACAATATTTGGGAAAGATATTCTGTATGAAAACCATATTTTCAATATAGCATACTGACGAGAACCAACAACTTCGAAACCGGTTTACAGATGGCGGTGCACTACCATAGGAAAGGATTCCACTCTTTCCTGGTATTCTTGCAATCTGAGATAGTGCTTTGTCTCTAACTGTGTGAGAACAGAATACGTTTGTCCTTATAGTATAATGTTTTTTCAGTTAGTTAAGAACTAAGTTTCTCTTATATAATTGTATTTTATACATCCAACTGCGAGTATATTATCCACTTTTGGTTTATATATACATCGAATAAATGGAAAATTTTAAAACTGGAATTTCAGTGGGACATAAAGAAATATCTTAAGACCGTAGAATTAGTTTAATAAGCTACCGCTTTTCTTCTCCTTAAGGTTGATTAAAGGAAAAAAGATAGACAAACAGTTTATATCCTGTGAGGTCAGTTCTGGTTTTCTCTCCATATGTGTTGTCATGACCTAATGATCTCATCAGTGAAGCTGTAACAATCCAAAAGCAAAAGTCGCAGGGAACATTTGTCCATATAAGATCTAAATTCCAAAGCATTAAACTTGCAAACTTTTTTTTCCTTTAAATAACCTAATGGAGAAGAAAAGAGGCTACTACCGTAGAATTAGTTTAATAAGCTACCTCTTTAAATATTACTGAAATTTCAATTATTAAAGACATCATTTGATGGATGATATTTTTCAGTCTGCATAGGATATGAGCGCAGGATTAACCTTCTGCCAACATGTCTCAGAATTTAGATATTATATAGAGAGTACCTCGTTAACTCCCCAAGACGGTACAACGTACAAGGCCACTATATAGAGGTAAAAAAGGCGATGGTATGTAGGGCTGTGGATTCATTGAAAAATAGGAGAGCAGCTGGACCGGACGGAATACCTGCTGAACTGTTAAAGAACGGTACTGAAAAACTAACATCCTTTCTTCAAGAACTATTTAACAGACTCTTAAATAATGATGATCCTATCCCAAATATATGGAAAGAAGGCTGGATAACACCAATCCATAAAAAAGGAAGACGCGACGAATGATCAAACTATAGATGTATAACTGTAATCAGCACAATGAGTAGAGTATACGGAAAACGGCTTAGAAACATCGTAGAAACAGAATATGGTCTCTAAGAAATTGAAGAACAAGCAGGTTTTAGAGCTGGCTGATCGTGCGTAGATCATATATTTAGTTTAACCCTACTTAACGAAAAGAAGGTGGCAAGAAATAGAGAGGTTCATCTGCCTTTTGTTTGCTTCACAAAAGCATATGATATGGTGCCAATCCATAAATTATGGCACGTGATCGAGAAGTCTCCAATTAACAATACAGCGATCCAAGCCATCAAACAGCTATACGACCAAGCATTCTCCAGAATTAAGATCGGCAATAACTTATCAGAAAGCTTTCATGTGACCAAAGGCCTTCGCCAGGGATGTTGTCTATCACCAATTCTCCTTAAAATCTACCTCAATGAAGCTTTAAAGAATTGGGGAAGATCATGCAGTAGAATGGGAATAGAATTAAATAATGACACCCATTTATATACGCTTCATTTTGCAGATGACCAAGTGGTAGTGACCCAAGATAAAGAAGACCTCGAATTTATAACGAGGAAACTATTTAAAGAATACGCAGAGTGGGGATTAACTGTCAACTGCAGTAAAACTAAATATATGTGTATCGGTGGAGAAGAAACACATTTGGAAGTGGATGACAATATTATAGTAAAATCTTGTTCCGATTATACCTACCTTGGAACAAAGATCAATCAAAGTGGACGAACTGAAGAAGAAATATTGGAGCGAATAACTAAAGGGAAAAAAGCTATCGGATGCCTAAACTCACTATTATGATCAACAAACATCTCCAAGGAAAGAAAACATTTTTTATACAATGCAATATTTAAAAGCGTTGTATTGTATGGATGTGAAACATGGCAGGTAAATAAAACTTTAGAACGTAAACTGCTGGCTCTTGAAATGGACTTTTGGCGAAGATCTGCCGGAAAGTCAAGAATCGAACGGATAACCAACGAGAGAATTAGAGATATTATGGGCGTAAAGAAAACTATTCTCGATGAAATCGAACAACGTCAGCTGGTATGGTATGGACATGTGCAGAGAATTACGGACGAACGTCTACCAAAGCAATTCCTTAAATAGACACCAAATGAAAAAATAAAAAGAGGAAGACCAAAGTTGCCTGGATTAAGGGCATTAACCGAGCCATGTCCGAAAGAAACTTATTTCCAGAGGATTGGGAAGACCGAAAATAATGGAACTAAATTATATATATATATATATATATATATATATATATATATATATATATATATATATATATATATATATATATAGAGAGAGAGAGAGAGAGAGAGAGAGTTGTTCCTTGTGATTTTTTGCAATTAGCTCGTTATATCTCCACTGATGATTAGGTGATCGAATCACGTATAGAAAGAGAATCAGAGCTGAATTCGCAGGAAATAAACGGTCTATTATTTTAGCCCGTAATCTGTTATTAAATTATTTATAACTCCAGATATAATTAGTTTTTACAAGGAAAATTAATGCCTATTATATTTAAATTCCTGCCATTAGTTATTGGTATCTAGCGCGAAACTTCAGTAGCATGAGGCGCACGTCGCAGAAAAATAAGTCGCGTGGCGCAAGAACTAGCCTTATATAAACTTGTCAGTCGATACGAGTTTCGACGAGGCACACTCAGCTAAAATTTTACGCTTGTCTTGCAATATATTGTACATGCATCTCATAAATATTTTCTTGGATGGTTGCGAGTTTTATAAGAAATCCTATTCCGAAAGGTTTATTAGTAAATCTAAAAGTTTAATGGAAAAAATATCGAATAATAAATTACCGAATTTCAAAATATTATAATAAACTCAAAAGGCCTCACAAAAAAAATAATTCCAGTAAAATAGAAATTCAATTTGCGCACAAAATATTTGTAATTGCAAAAGAAAGAAATTCAATGAACAAAGAATTTTTTTGCTGACTTAGTTTCGAACAATATTTTATTCAATGATGATGGTATATTAAAAAAATAAAATAATAAAATGATCTAGTCAAGGAAGAGAAAACTTATCACAAATCCTTTTTGATTCTGATATGAAGGAACGGAATGATTTTACTTTGTTAAAAAATTTAAAAACATTTGCAGATTTTGTGAAATATTTATTTAACTGTATTCTCTCAATTTTAAAGAAAGGAATTCATTTCGGGTTTAACACTGAATAATCCTAGAATTTTCAGGAGGGCTTAGGTTGATAACAAATCAATCAATAGTCATTTACTTGATCCACGAAAATGTACCTTTGCGAAAAGGAGGAAAATTGGTTTGGACATCAGATAAAAATAAAACTTACTGAATAAATTACTTTCTAGTTTTATTTTCAAAATGTGCAGTAGTGTTTGAATAAACATAGCGCAATAAATGAACTAACATTACATTCGGATGATGCAAAAAGACATTGGAGATGCCGATTTTGGGATCATGCTTCACATTCTACAAGCAAGTAGAAAAGGTTCATAATTTGTAACAACATTATCATTAAACGCTTTTGTGGTATTATTACTTCGATACTGGAAGAAATTCGAAAATGCAATCTTAAAAGTAGATTGAGTGAGACATATTTAAATTCTATTTTTAGAGAGCTGTGGTTTAGAGTAGGTAGAGCAGCGAAAAGAGTTTTTTTTTCCAATATATCTTAGAGCCGAAAAAAACCTCCCATAGCTTATTTCTATACTGCTAGCAATGCGCTATCTTACATAAGCAGATTATACTTTATTAACAACATTGGCATAAAACTTAGTGCATTAGATCCGGTCACATAAACCATTTTATTGTCTTTGAAGAAAGCTCCAGCTCCATTAGGCAAACAATAGGAAACAATATTCTTAATTCAGGTTCTACCAACAGCAGTTGGAATTTATCGCTATCTGTCCTATATAGCACGAATTTTGTAAGGCCAGTATAGTATTATTTAGAACTTTTAAACAACTTTTACCTATAATTTCAGAAAAACTTTTATTTTCATTTAACTAATACTGCCACTCTTTAAGTTGCAGATGGAATAATTTCTCAATTTAGGTGGATTTTTTGACCTTGAAGTAAAACCATTAAAATTCTTTGGCCTTGTTCGAAAAAGTGCCGTGCACTCGCAAAACAAATATTCTGGGCTGGTTTTAATACGATGTCGTAGAAAAGAAAAATCTCTCTATCGTGCAAAGATATTATGGCAAGTCAGCAGTGTAATATTGAAAACATTTGTAATTAAGCGAATGTCCCTAGTATTCTGGGCTGGTTTTAATACGATGTCGTAGAAAAGAAAAATCTCTCTATCGTGCAAAGATATTATGGCAAGTCAGCAGTGTAACATTGAAAACATTTGTAATTAAGCAAATGTCCCTAGTAGTCTGGGCGCTATGAATGAGTTAAACATGAATTTTTAGGTTCCTAACCTTATAATATTTGATTATTTTAGATACATTTAGTTTTTCCTGCTATTAGTCAGTAATATATAGCCCAGAACTTCAGCAGCCTGCAGAGTAGGTAAAGTGTACAAGTCAGATGACGCGAGAACTTATCTTGATCGAACTTCTTAGTCGTTACATCACACAGTCAATTAAAATTCTTGCCTCGTGGTGCAATAATTTATAAATGCATATACCAAAGCGTTAAATTGTTTAAAAAGACTATATATTGTGTTTAATTGTGAAAATTTAAGGCGTATTTCAACTACATGTGGAAATGTGCGGTAAGCTGCGAATGAGCGGCAAGATGGTGAGAAAAAACAGAGATGACAGAAATTAAAATCGAATGACATATGACAATCGAAATATCAAAGCACTTCTAAATATTTTTGGTGACAATGAGTTTTATACGAAATTTCAATTCCAAAAGTTTATTAGCAAATTTAAAAATTAATGAAATGAGTTAATTTCGAACCATATTTTACCCAATAATGATGGTATATTAAAAAATAAATAATAAAAATAATCTAGTCAAAGAATTAGAAAAGTTACCTCAAATTTAGTGTGCTTCTGATACAAAAGAAGGAAATGATTTTGATTTGATGGTTGAAGCCATAATTTTGCGAAATATTTTTGCAACTGTGTTCTCTCTATTTCAAAGAAAGGAACACAATAAATTGATTTCGCGTTGGACACTGAAAAATCTAAGTTATTCAATGAAAGGTGTGCTCGATACAAAAATCAATCCAATAATCATTTACTTGATATAGGAAAATGTACCTTTGCCCAAAGAAGAAAAACAATTTATCGCACATTAAACAATTTTTTGGTAGCATTCAAACACTATAGTATGAAGAAGTTCCAACCTCTGTTGAGTAGGGTCCTCTTTAATTACTAAACAGCTATTTTTAAGTAATTTTCTTTGCTGATGGATCACAGATTGTTTGTTGATCTCGCGAAATTCAACAAGCATAGCTAAAGGCTTATTATTGTTTGTGTTTTTGGAGTATATAGCGAAACAAAAAATAATAATTTAGAACATCATAGAATAAGTTTGGGTCTAGAAATTTATAGACAGTGTGGTTACAAGAAAATCATATATACTTATGTAGAAGAGACCCCTACACCAACTACCATATATTTTCTAGGTATCGTTAACTAATGTTCTTATTGAGGTATAGTTGGGAAATATTAACAACTATTTTTTAAATTGTATATAAATGAAAATATTGCCTAATAGCTGTAAGAAATATATTTAACAATTTGTTAGCAATGTGTAGGTTCAAAAAAATTACCTTAGATTTAAAATATTATTTTTATTAAAGGCCTAATGACAGAAAATATTTCTTACAAAAACGACGATCTGCTCACAAAGCTGAACTAAATAGGCTCATTACGCTTTTTCGCGGCGTATAGATTTTTCCCATTAAATATTTTATGAGACAAAGTAAGAACCGAAAAAATCCAGTGGTGTAAACATACGGTAAATATTCCTGGGAAATGAGAACGATTAAGGAAAATGAAAACTCATTATGCGTAAATTTTTCCTCGCTTTCAGGCATATTCAACAATTTTCACACACCCAACCGATTTATAAAGGGACAAAAATAAAAGGAACTCTCAGCGTGACACAAGCACCGGAGAAACTAATCCGACAAAAACAGCTAAGACTGAAAATTCCTTTCTGTTGGTCTTGGGGAACTGAAGAAAAAGATTTCATTTGCGAGAGTCGTACGTAAGTGAATATTTAAGTACAAAAACGAATTCAGTTTTTTCAGACCGGGAAAATCTCGTCTTATTTTAAATCATTAGCAAGAGGTCATCTAATAATGTGACTCTAGAAAACAAATTTAGTTCTTTGTAATTTCTCTTTGGATAAATAACAGTTTGAGTTAAAGGGAACTGTCATAAGGAGATAAATAATAAGATTCTTGCACCGCTGAAAGATTTTAATTTTATTTAATTAAATTCAAACGTCAATACTACAAAATTCCTATATGAAGAATACCTTTTAAAATTATAAACATTAAGAGTAATAATACAGTTGAAAATTCGACCATTAAAACCATATTTTTTACCCAAATTGCAAGAAAGCTTAATATATTCTTAAGGTTTTTTAAACTTTGAAAGAGATAATATTCACCTAGATGTGTGAAAGTGACTTTTGTATAAAAAAATAATTTTTATAAATAAAAATATTTGTTTACATTTTTTCACTACTCGCATTTCCAGACCTTCCGGTATTATTCAAATTTTAAAATATTTTCGAAATCGATTAATAAAAATGAATAGGATTTTCGTCAGGAAATGTCATTGTTTTGCTACGTTGATTTTTTAAGCTAAAACTTCACAGTTAAGGGAGAAAAAATTCGATCATAGAGTATTTCCAAAATAAATATTAAAATGAAATTACCAAAGTTTAGCCAAAAACAATATATTTCAGAGATGCTAGAAAGCCCTCAGAAATTTTATGAAGCTCAAATCAGGCTTGCAAATAATTATTGTATATGAGTCCATTATTTCGTTTAAATGAGAAGCGTTAACCAAGCCGGTAAAATATCTTAAAAAATATACTGCCACCAGGAGACCTATCACGCTCTCTGTATATGCATTTGCTAGATTTTAGGCATGCAAAGGAGTCCGATATTTCATGCAGTGCTTAGGTAACCCTTACATTTGACAACTATGTAGACTCGTTAATAATTATTTATGACTTGTATATTGTTTAAACCAAATAAACACTCTTTATTTTATTCAAATATTTTAAAAAAGCAAATTCTCTTTACAATATATTTAATCAGAGAACAAATGATTCCTACTTTTGTATTAAGTATCACCAGAATTAATCTTAGTTTGTCATGAATAAATGAATGAATGAAACAAAGGTGGTGATACTTAATCATTGCGCCCATTACAACCCATCATAGCTGAAGGTCATTGAATGTCGATCGCTGTTCCGAATTCTAGTAGCCTCATTAATTGAACTTGTCAAATTGCTTCCGGTAACCTCCACGATTCAATAAATTTGCTAAAAACCATTGTTATGCTGTTATTATATTACAAAATGTTAGCCTGAATCAACAACGATTAAAACACACCATGCTTTTTTATCCGTATAATAGACTATGATTGGTTGGTTGTTAATAAAGTGCAAGAATGATATTTCTTTAGAAAGAGTCATATGAAGGAGAGATAAATAATTGTCTATATTGGAAGTCGCCATCTACATTCTCAAGCAATTAGCAATGAGTTACTCCAACACAGCGCATGAATGCTGCGCTCGGTCTTATATTTCTATACTTGTTCTCAATATGTATAAGTTACTGGTTTTCAAAATCAACAGTATTGAAAATTTTAACCTTTTAGCTATTCAATGTCACTGGAATCGTTTCTTAACTATCATAAGCAAACCCGCAGTGATACTTGAAAATCAATTGGTAATTTTTTTTCTTGTGCTCTTAGAAAGTTAATTTTTTTTAGATAGCAGAAAATCCCCAGCTTTCGGACTATTAAAACTAAAATGTGGCAGACACAAGACTATAGTTCTTTTTGTTTATAAAGAACTCCATCCAGGCAACAAAACAACCGTTATTACTATATACATACTCTTTTTTATCATTATTATGAGGATTTTCTGTTAAAGGAACAAAAGCTATGAAAAAAATATTTTTCGCTTGTTAGCTGCAATTAATCAACAAAATGAATCGCGTGTATCTCAGACTGTAGATTTTCTCACTACCTACATCAATCGTCATCAATACGTGAGCTTTTAAAATAAAAAACCTTCTTCTGACGCCTTCAAACGCTCGTAGTTAATTATCGAAGATTACCAGTAGTGGCCGACTGTCTTGTATTTGTCCTCTTTGCAGTCGCCAATAGTCTGTATTCTCTAACCACGGAATCTCCGAAATACATTAAGACAATTTTTGACCGATTATACTGGATGAGAAAAAAATAACTTACCAATGTCATTCACTGATAGGTTGGTTAAAAATAACATAATTTTTTCAAACGTTCTTTTTACTCATTTTTTTGGTTTATGACTCTTTCCTTATAATATCACAATATATGGAATTACGTTTTTCTAATATTTGCTTGAAGATATATGACCTACAGAATGTAATAATTTTGCATCATATAACATTGAAAAATATTTAGATCTAAATATTAAAATCCAATATCTCATTAATCATTATTCGAGTTTTCAATGAAGTCTTTAAGCCAGTGAATAAAGTATAATAATTATTAAATTGCTTAAGTAACCCAGGTGTTCCTAGTTGTTTAAACGTAAAATAGTCGTAAAACTTGAATTTGTTAAGTTCTATATTGACAGATTAAAAAACTGTTGACATAAAGAACTCTAATCCATAAAAAAACGTGGTCTGAATAGAAAAACAGTAGTATACATAATTTGAGGAAAGTAAGCAAAATGCTGGCCATAATTGTCGCCATATCAAAGTAACTACAAATTAATCTATCAAAGATACCTATATCACAGAGTCAGGGGCGGATCCAGCGGTGATATCACAAAAGTACAGTATGGCAAGCGAAAGCAAGTTATCGAAGGGGGGGGGGGGGTAGACACCAGTAACATTCCCATTTCTAGTCTAAAAGGCAGGGTCGAGTCTATTTTTCTGAATTTGAAGCTTTTGGAGAGGTGGGGGGAGGATGCGAGCAGCATACACATTCCTAGTATAAGAGGTAGAATCGGGTCTATTTTCCTGAACTCAAAGCTCTTGGGGTGGGGACTATCGCAAGAAAAATAAATTGCCAACGGCGGGGAGTACCAGCAATATATACATTCCTAATATAAAAGACAGAATCGATTCTATTTTCCTGGACTCAAAGCTCTTGGGAACGGGGGGAGCGATCGCAAGCACACACATTCCTATACTCTATTCAAGAACTAGAGAGAATAATAAAACTGTTACCGAAACCTCCAACGTAACTGCTCCAGTGCCGCAAATAACTGAGAACTGTCTTAAATCTAATTATATTTAATTTTATTTAAATATTATAAGCTTTTATTTACTGCAACAATAAAATTTCTGATAGGTCAATTTAATTTCTGTCAGTGAGCAAAGTACACCGTACAGTTCGTCCTTAGTGATTTATCTTTTGGGCTTGTTTTTATATATTATTTGAGATTAGTGAGATATTCAAAAGAAATGGCTTCCACATCTATATTTATTCCAAAATAATTAAACCAGGGCATTTTTTCCTCAACGAAAAACATATTATGGTGAATGTTTTTGATGCGTTAAGATATCAATATCTAGATAATAATGTTAAAAGCTCTGTTGAGATGTGTTCCAACATGACAGGAGTTAGAAAACCTACTATGTACCCAATACTGAAGGAGGAAAAAACGACTGGAATTGTTAGTACTTCCAAGCCACATTCGATCACAGGCAGACGAAAAACCTCGTTGGAAGATGAGATGTAAACTACAAGAAAAGGAGTTGTACGTACATTTTATTATGAGAAGCAGATTCCAACCGCCGACAAAATTCTAACTAAAATCAATGAAGATCGAGATTTACCTGAATGCGATGGCCCCTACCGCCCCCCCCCCCCTTGGATCCGCGCCTGGACAGAGTTATTGTAATCAATTTCTATTATTTTGAAGCTCCAAATTATTTACTAAATACATTAGGTAGATCGATATAAGAAAAAGATTCTGACTCTTAAAAGTAATTATGCGACAGAAAATGGCTATGCAGCATTTTAAAGTGAATCTTTAAATTAACACTTTACTAGGGTTAACGAATTGTTTTGTCTACATGTTTTGTATACTTTCGTTATTCACTTTATGTACTTTAAAGTAACGATATTTTCAGAACGACTATTTGTCTCCAAATGTTTAATAACCAATATATGGAAAAATGAGGGAATACACTGCAAAAACCCTGGTTACTAACCTGAATTCGAAAGTGTCATCCCAGACAAGGGGAAACATTAATTTTGTTATTAAGTTCCACAAAAACTAATTACATATGAATAGATATTGGTATAGATTTAAAGAAAATTATAAAAATGCCCATTAATCTTTATTTTAACAGACTTTTCTGAAATATTAACTTGAGGAAATTTTTCATATTGATAAGGTTTTTAAGGGATTATGATTAGAAAATACTTGCAATATACTTCAATACAAATCTTTTAGTAAAATATTTTGTTTAAAGAACTCAACAAAAATTGATAAAGAGAGGAATATAGCAATAATTAGTTGTTTGAAAATTAGAACATCGTTTTCTATTACTCAACAGGGTAATTTCCTCTCAGTATTGAAAAAAAATATATAAATTTTTTATTGATAGGATAAAAAATTGGATAAAGTCATACTTGGTCTCAGTAATAAACTGGAAATCGAATTATGTATATGAATCAATGGCACAATTACGGGTAAAATAAAAAAAAATAAGCAAAACAGGATAATGAACAGCAAATTAAATAACCTTTATATAAGAAGGAGTTATAAAAATTCTAGCACGCTGATCTGAACTATATTCTATATAGAAATATTTAATTTGCAATTTATATTTTATATGTAGTTTTACTTTTATTGTCCATTCTACTTAAAAAAGTGCTAACTTAAATAACTTAAATTATCCTTTTTACTAAAAAAAGCTATCTGTTTATAATTCAGGTTAATTTTATTTGTTTCTAAATATTTTTAAAAGAAAGTTCTTGGGACCTAGATTTTGTAACCCCAACAAATTGCATTAGTCTTACCGTATTATTGTCCTCTTTTATATCCTAATTACGTTCCTTTGTTTTACTTTGTATTAACAGATCTGATTATGATAATTCAAACGATACTGAGAGCCATACAAAGACTGTGTGATAAAGGGAATTAATGCCGGTAAGTTGCTGTAAACCGGCAAAGGAGAAAGCTATAGAGTTACAGTAACCAGGAAAAATATATAAAGGAGAAAATTATATATAGTAAGTTATGGAATAAAAAATATCTAGGTGATATGCTACTATTTATCTAATAATATTAATTTAACTCTTGCAGTTGTTTTAAAGGAATTTGCAAATAAGACTAATATGAGTAGAGGAGTCTAATATGGTGAAGAAAACCTGAACTATCTACTCTTTGCCGACGATAACGTTCTGATTGCAAGCAACCAAAAGAAAGTCTTGAAATTACCACAGTAAAGATCAAATACATGATAGACGAAAGTAATAACCAACGAATTAACAAAAATAAAAATTCGAATTTTTGCAATAGTCAATTTGTATTATTTGAGATGCCTAGAAACTTCAAAAATGCAAAGGCAGAGTTGTCAAGAAGGATATCATTATCACGAATAGCGTTTGTATCACTAAAAAACATTTTTTACTCAGATCCACGAGATACACTGAATAAAAAAGAATCTTCATAATATGTAGTATGCAAAAATAGAAAATAAATAAGAAAATTATTAACCAATTGAAAATAACAGAATGAAAACGAGAATCATAGAAGTAATATTTGATAATGCTGTTTATAAAAGATCGTACAGAGCGGATATAGCAGAACATCTATGTGAATTGCAATAGATTTGGACACGTAGCATAGCCAGAATAACAAATGATAAATATAAGTATAAAGCATTTGGAGAACTTAAAGCTATAAAAGAAGCAGAGGGCTCCCCCAGACGAAGTGACACGACTATAAGAGATTAGTTAGACGTAATTGGATAAAACAGGTACAAAAGCGAGAAGAGTACCAACATAAGGTCGAGTCGCCGGAAATGTTGAAAATAAAAGACAAATTATGAAAAGAATCAGTAAAAACAAAATTTACTGTCTTGTGTTTTTTAAGCCTTGCTTGGAAAATTCCTTCCATTTGCTTAGAACAGCTATTGTACTCCTAGCAAATTACTCTACAACTCCTGATTTTTGTAGAGAGAAAATTTTGCCTTTGTGACAGTTTTTGTAACAATCAGAATTAGACTTTAAATTCTTTTTTGTTAAAACATTAACTATTTATATGTCAGGATGGTGTCTTTAGTGTCATTTTTATTTATGATTAATTTAAGGGTAGTTTGATTTGTTTTGTGTTTATTAAATTACTCATTTGCTCTTTACTGTACTGTAACCATTATTAAATGCCATTTGTTTTTAACTTTCTTGTCTGTATCTGTTAAAGGAATGGTGAATGCTCTGCGTATCATCAATTAGTATGCTACAAGTTTATAGTATACAGGATGTATTGGGTGTTGTTGGATAGTGGAATTAAATTAGGAAACTGTATATATTTTTAACATATTCTCGACGATTATTAACACATTTTGAAAATATTTTCTCTCGTTTTATGATTAATAGAGTTTGAAATGAAGTCTTCATGATCTTAGTTAAGCAATATTTCTATGTTTTGCGGTCTTTCGTTATAAATTTTATTTTTTTAAAAAACCCAGAAGAAAAGATCTAATGAACTCAAATCTGGTCTATTACACGGCCACCTAATTGTGCCATGTCTTCCAATCCAAAAGTTATATTGGTTGTTGAGGTATTCGGTACACCATCTTATTGAAAAATCAGATTATTTTATTGCCAAACTAGAATATTTTTTAAATAATGTACATTATTTTCAATTAAATTTAAATATCCCTCACTATTTAAAATAGTCTTGTCTAATATGGCGTACTATGTCTAAACAATATTGCAACTGCTGCATCATATTTTTTTCAGTTAAATTCTGCTCTGGTATAAATTTATGAAGTTGATATTTATAAAACTGCAGTATGGTGTAAATTTCATACCAAGATTTATTGAAATATTATGGGGCACCGGGAATAGAGCGTTCAGATCATCTAAAAATTACATCAACAAATAATAATTTGTTTTACTATACTAGAATTAAAAATTACACTGGAAATAGAGTAAAATGTTGATATAATCATATCATCTTCTAAGTACGGTTCTGATTTTTCATCTGATTCTTCATTCCATTAAATTTTTTGACCGGGATATATAATACGGTATTCAAAATATACTCTGAATATATTTTTATATTTGAATAAAAAAAAATTATCTGATGTTTTCTTCTTCCAAATAGCTCATATCAAAATGGATATTAGTAAATATAATATGTCAATATAGTAAATATTCGAAACCATATTAAAACGTGACAATAAAATTTAAGCATTTGTTTCCCAAACCCCCTCTTTTTTATATTAGTTTATAAATAATTTAAACTTAAATATTTTAATAGCGGATGGTCCGAACGCTTATTATACATTTTCTTAATCAGGAGGAAAAGAACTTTCAATCTAGTAGAAAACATACAGAGTGTCCCAATTAAAAAATTAATATTTTTGTATATCTCAACTTCTTCTTCTTCAAGTGCCATATCAGGTCCCCCTGACGTTGGCAATTACATTGGCAAGTCTTTCACGGTCCTGCGCCAGCTGGAACAGTTCCCCCGCGCTACGTATACCTGTCCATTCACGAATATTCCTCAACCAGGAAGCCTGTTTCCTTCCTACCCCTCTACGTCCCTCTCCTTTACCCATCATGATTAACTGAATAATTCTATATCGCTCCCCTCTGAATATATGTCCAAGGTATGAAATTTTTCTACACTTCACAGTGTTTAATAGTAAACGAATTGTGTCGGCCCTATTGAGTACCATTTCGTTGGTCTGCCTAGCTGTCCAAGGTATTCTCAACATTCGCCGGTGTAACCACATTTGGAGAGCCTCCAACCGATTAATCGTGGCAGCCTTAATTGTCCAGATCTCTGCCCCATATAGCAACACCGGCCAGACGTATGATCTAATCATTCGCTGTCGTAGTTTTAGGTTGAGGTTATCATTGCAGAAAAGTAGTTTCATTTTTTGAAAAGTTGTTCTAGAAGTCTCTATTCTACGCCTTATCTCTTTATCTGGGTTTAGATTTTCGGTGATATAACATCCAAGATATTTAAAATGAGTAACCCTGTCTATACTTTTTCCTTCTATTTGTATTGAAGCGTTAAGATGAGGTTGTCTACTAAAGACCATAAATTTTGTCTTTTTGATATTCATGTTGAGTTCCATTTCTTGACCCTCAGTGTTAACACAGTTTAATAGATGTTGCAGGTCTTGTCGTTTGTCGCTTAGGATAACAGTGTCGTCAGCATATCGTATTGTATTTATATATTCTCCATTGATTTGTACTCCCATTCGTTGTCCTTGAGTAGACCGTTTAAAGATTTTATCTGAATATGTATTAAAAAACAGTGGAGATAGTATGCAGCCCTGTCTGACGCCTCGCAGAATTTTACTTTCTTCTGTGAGTTTTCCATTTAGCCTTACTGTTGCTGTCTATATCTTAATAATAAAAATTAATTGCAACTATATGATGCGTCACTTCTTTTGTAAACAACTCTAAAAAATAATGTAGAAGAAATCCGAAAACTTTAATATTTATAGTTTTTCCCATTTCTTATAAGTAAGTTAGATGCGGTACGAAATATTAAAAAAAAAAACCTGTACATCCAATTTCCATCTTGTGAATTTTTTAACGCTGATGCAAAGTATCAATTTATTTTGGTCAAGTTCAAAATCATGATTCTTGGGTTTAGACCGTGTCAAATTAGAAACATTATCCGACGTTCCGCCTACAATTGCACGAAGCATCTTCAGGGGTCTTTACTTCACAGGATTATAACACTGAATGATCATCGAGTAGCAATAGCCCGGTATTTATATCCGAATGGTGTTCAGCGAGCCGTGAGCGTTATAATCGATTTTCACTAGTAATGTAGACGGTAATCTGTATCTATATTAATATTATTTGAATATTTACAAATTTTGATCGATTCTCTAATTTTATGTTTAAAGAAACCAGACACTGATGCTAGCGTCTTAGTTTCTTTTACAATAAAGGTGTGACCCGAGCAATGCTGATGTTTAGCTAGCGCAGATTATACAATTTATTTATTTTTAATACATCTTTCATGTTCCTTAAGCTTAGTGGATAAAGATCGTGCTGTTTCACACACATCCACTTTACCTCAAGACCAAGGTATCTTATAAATGCCTTCTGTTTGTAATGGTATTGCGTCTTTTGGTGACCAAGCATTGTTTAATTTTCTTACATGTATTGAAAATTGTCCGAATGTTTGATTTTCGGAGCAATTTGGCAATTTTGTCTTTCCGTGTATGTAAGACAAGACAACACTCTCCATAAGTGGTACATTTACGACATTTTGTTGAGTAGTTGGATTTTTATGTTTATTAATAGAACGTCCAATATCTTCAGTGCTATATCCTTTGCTCTCAGGCCACTAGTCAGTTTTTCTGTTTCTAATTTTAGTGACTGTCGTCATATATTGTACCAAAGGATTGTTTCTGAGAAGGATGATGGTGTGACATTACATTGAGATATCGATTTGTATGTGCCTGTTTTCTGTACACAGAATGTCCCAATTTGCTATTATCTTTTCTTTGTACTAGTACATCAAGAAAGGGAAGGACGCCTCTAGATTCAGATTCCATAGTGAATTTTATGCTACAGTCTTGTTGGTCTAGATCATCTAGGAAATTATGGAGGTTATCTGCGCCATGTGGTCCAAGTACGAAAGTATCATCTTCTTATTGGCACCAAAATTTATGGAGAGAGGAGTAGAAGACAAGGCGTTTTTCTTCGAAAGCTTCTAAGAATATGTTCGCAACCGCGGGTGACAGGAGAGATCCCATGGCCCCTCCCGAAATCTGCTCGTAGAAAGTTCCTTTCTTGTTCTAATCTTGTGGAGCAAAAATCCTTGAAGATGTCTTGTGCACTCGTAGGCGGAACGTCGGATAATAATTCCAATTTGACATGGTCTTAACTCAAGAACTACGAATTTACATTTTGGTAAATAACCACTAATTTCTTGTGGATATAAAATTTATTAAATAATTTTTAATTGCATTTTTTTCGTTATTAAGAAATTATTAAAATGACATATATTTTCATAATAAGTAAATTAAATTATTCCTTTTATTTTGCCTTTCGCCTCCTTTTCTAGTCACCAGGAGAAATTTCTCGTATAAGAGTGGAATAAAAAGGACTAATTATTTTTATAATGATAAGAAAATGCAGAATAGTCCAATTCTCCTTGTATTAACATAAAAATGGATGTTAAAAATACCAATTAATTTTTTATATTTTCAGTCATTTGCCGTTCTTCTAATTTCTTTAGAAGTCTCGGAATTTCGCATTTATTATTAAAGAAAATATTCAATAAATATTTAAATAGGGTCCTTATAAATATGAAATAAGGCAATTTCATAAATTGATACAATTTGAGGAAATCATGCTTCAGATTTTTCAGAAAATAAGTCATCTTATTGGGGATCATTAATTATTGGAATTAAATAAAAGCAATAGGTCATTAATAAAAATATATTGTTTTTGGATTTAAGAAGAAATTGCATTCCTATTTATTAAAATGTTGTTTATTAACTATTTTCTTGCGTTGATGCCTAAAGTCCATAATTTCTCTCAGTGACTTAATTCTCGAATATAAAGTGCCCCGAGTTGTGCTATATATGATATAGAATTTTGGAGTTTACCTCATTATTTTTGTAGTCAAGTAAGAATCTATTCGAGTCCTCCGGATCACGTAACGATAGTATCACAGGGAAGGACTCGGAATAAACCCGGACAAGGTCGAGGTGATATTCTTTACAAAAAAGAGAAAAATGGCGAGACTTCCCACAATTACATTGGCAGGAAGGACTCTTCAATACAAGATGACTGTTAAATATTTAGAAGTAATTTTGGACTCATCACTGAGCTAAAATGATCAAATGGAGGCTCGAACCAAGAAAGCCATATGTGCTTTCTGGGCTTGTAGATGAGCCTTTGGGGGCACATGGGAGCTGATACCTAGAGTGCTATTTTGGATATACACTATAGTGATTCGCTCCTTGATAACGTATGCCGCTATTGTATGATGGTGTAGTACAATAAAGCGCAAACACAACCTTTAACTTGACAAAGTTCAAAGAATGGCTTGTATGGGAATATTGAGTGCGATAAGGACTGCTCGCATTAGGGTTCTTGAAGTCCTAGTGAACATGCCTCCTCTTCACTTATACATAGAGAACGAGGCGCTGAAGACTGTTTATCGTCTCAGCTGCCTAGATTATCTTGAAACTGGAACAGGCGGCTACTTAGGTGTCTAGGAAAGCGGGGTGGAAAAGTGTCCATCACTCCCCATGCTGACAGATTCATGACACTGCTTTTAAAATCCAACCTCTCTTTGGAGATATTTCGGCCAAGTAGGGGGGATTGGTAGAAAGAGCAAAATCTTCCAAGAAATGGATGGTGGTATACAGATAGATCTCGACAAGATGATAGAACTAGAGCCGGAGTGTTTGACAGAAGCATAGGAATCAGAGAGTTCTAAATATCTACTCAGACAGTAAGACTACGATAATGGCACTGAAATACAGTGTCGTATCCTTGCGACTGGTGTCTGAATGCAAGGATGTATGACGGAACGCACAATCAGACTCGTGTGGGTCCCGGGCTACTCGGGCATACGCGGGAATGAGGAAGCATCTCGTCAGGCAAAGTTGGGTTCTGCAACTGAACTATATTGACCCCAATCAATTCTGTGTCAAATACCGTTGGCAAATGGGAATTAAAATTGTTGTTGGAAAGCAAATTTATTAAATCGTGGAGTGGAGCTCCTGAAATGAGGTGTGCTAAGGAACATATTACTAGCGCACGGCGTACTAAGGAGCTTCTCTCCTTAGGAAGGAAAGAGCTGCAAATTGTGGTGGGATTGTTGACAGGACACTGTCACTTGAGGGGCCATTTTCATAAGATCGGTGTTAAAGACGATTCGGCGTGAAGATGGCGTTTGGAGGAGGATGGAACTATTGACCATTTCCTCAGAAAGTGCTCAGCACTCAACGGATTGAGACAGACATTTCGAAGATACAACTTTGTTACCAGAAGCAATTAAGCTAGTTCAACTAACGAGGCTGTTTGGATTTGCAAAGGCAATCGGCCTCGGATGACCTGTAGCTATGGTGGGATGTAAAAGGCCCAATAGAGGCTTAGACATCGATGATCTAGTATCACCACCTTTGTTTAATTTTTTAATAATATAAAATTGATAACTAATTTTCACTACTTAAACCATTGCAAAAGAACAAAAATTAAAATGAACTAAAGGCCGGATAATGTGGACCAATCAAATTATATGTAATTAAAGAATGCTAGTCATATTTACGAATTCCTATTAGCCAGGAAGATAAAAGAAATTTTACTTTCATACGTGGAGACCTGTTTTGCTTTAGTGATGGTATTTCAATATTAAAATTAAACGGAATATACTGGATGTCTCACTAAGGCTATCAACTAGCTGAATCTCGTAAAATATTGATCACTGGACTTTCGGAAAGAAAGATGCATGAGTAGTGTTGCCAAGATAAATAAAAATAAAATATTTTTAATTGTCTAAATAAGACATGTATCTTGCTACATAAAATAGGAAAACAACAATTTCTCAAAAAAATCAAATAATACAAAATTCTCTATTATATTTTTGACACCTACCGCTTATGTTTTCTAATTTTTGGAGAAATAAATATATAAATGAATATTTTTATATTTCTAAATTGATTGAGTATGTGAAAATTTGAAGTAGAAAAACAATAGTTTTTCAGAAAAATCAAATGTTATTATAGATACTCTTACACGTTTTCAATATTTATCAATTATATTTTAAAACTTTTGTATTTAACGTTTTGCTCTAACTTTGAAAAAAAGCCAGGGAAGGGAAGCAAAGAATATTGTTATTCTAAAAATATTGTACCGCTGGATTGCTTTCTCCGATTTTAATGAGCTGAATTTTATTCAAAAGATAACACTGGGGAACAATGCAAATATTTTCGGCACTAAAATAGTAAAAGATTACTTATTCTTTTATAGTAATTGACAATCTGTCTTGTAAAAGTCTCAGTTGGCCTCGGTTTCATAGATGCGTGCTAAATATGATAATTTCACTTACCACCCTTAATGAATGGGATAATTAGACAATAAACTTCTTCTTCTGTTGGTGCCTATCCTCTGTGGATGTTGGCAATCACATTGACCCATACGACCTTATTGACAGCTGTTCTAAATAAATGTATCGTCGTCATTCCTGTCCATTGTCTGATATTCCTCAGCCATGATGTTCGTCGGCGACCCTGAGTTCTTTTACCCTCTATCTTACCTTGCAAAATTAACTGAATTAGTTGGTATTTCTCATTGCGCATTACATGCCCTAAGTATGATATCTTTCTGATTTTCACATTGCGCATAATTTCTGGGTCTTTTTTCATATGTTGCATCACGGTGTTATTTGTGACATGATGGATGTATGAAATTCTGAGCATGCGGCGGTAACACCACATTTCGAAGGCTTCCAGTCGTTTAGATGTTGTTTCTGTCAAAGTCCAGGCTTCCACTTCATATAGAAGAGTTGAAAATACATAACATCTCAAGACTCGTGTTCTTATATCAATGTTCAGGTGCATATTGCACAAGATCTTTCTGAGGCGGTTGAAGACAGCTCTCGCCTTCTCTATGCGGCATCTAATCTCCTGTGAGTGGTCCCATTCTCTGTTCAGACTGTATCCCAGATACGCAACTTTGTCAACAGTTTCCAAAGTTTCATTATTTGCTCTAAATTGGTGATGTATTTCGTCATTTTTGCTTACTATAAGGATTTTTGTCTTTTTACAGTTTAATTTCATGCCGTATCTTTCACAGGCTTCCACTACGCAGTCTATTAGTGTTTGTAGATCCTCTGCATTATCGGCCAACAGAACTCTGTCGTCTGCATATCTTAAGTTGTTAATGCTTTCACCATTAATTCTTATGCCCTCTCTCATTCCACTGATAGCTTCCCTGAACAGCATTTCCGAGTACGTATTGAATAACGTCGGCGATAAAATACAGCCCTGACGAATTCCCCGTTTTATTGTAAATTCTTGTGATGTTTCGTTGCCTACACGTACAGTCGCCCTTTGCTGTGAGTAAAGGTTTCTAATAAGGTGTAAATCCTTGTCATCGATACCAGATTCATTTAATATTTGAAGCAGTTTGTGATGTTGCACTTTGTCGAATGCTTTCTCGAAATCGATAAAACATGCATAATCATTGCAGTTTACATCCCGAGCTCTTTGTATCAAAATTTGAATAGAAAATAGAGCTTCTCGTGTTCCAAGTCCATTTCTAAAGCCAAACTGAACATTGCTAACGTTTTCTTCAAGTTTTCTATATATTCGAGAGTGAATGATACTGAGAAGGATTTTCAGCGCATGGCTCATTAAGCTTATAATTCTGTAATCAGAGCATCTGGTAGCATTTGTTTTCTTAGGAAGAGGAATGAAGGTGGAAACTAGCCAATCTCCAGGCAATTCGCCAGTTTCGTAAATTTTATTAAGTAGACTTGTTAGGAGTTTAAGTTGGTCATCTTCAAATAGTTTTAGTATTTCTGATTGTATATTATCCAGCCCAGGTGACTTATTGTTTTTTAGTCATTTTATTGCATATGTTACTTCGCTGAGTGTTATTTCTGGTCCGGAAAATCCAAGGACATCTGTTTCTGTCTGCTGTTCTTCATCGAATAATTCTCCCATATATTCCTCAAATCTTTCAAGTATTTTTTCATTCTCGTACAGCAGATTTTTGTGTTTGTCCAGTACTGAATTATTGCTGCGTGAGTTGTTTCCTCTGGTTAGGGCCTTGATTTTCTTATGCAAGTTAAAAATGTCATGTTTTTGTTCTAAGGATTCGATTTCTTTACATTCGTTTTGTAGCCACAACTCTTTTGCTTCCTTGATCCTATTGTTAATAACTTTGTTTATGTCTTTGTACCTTCTTTCATTTTTATGTCTGTATTTTCTTCGCTCTTCCATGAGTTCTAATATTTCTTCTGTCATCCACGGATGTTTCTTTATATTTTTTCCTGCTTTTAGTTTATTATCCACTATTGAATTACAGACATTTTTTATCTTCTTCCACATATCATGCACATTTATGTTCTCTTTGTTAATATCCGTGGCTATGCTCGTTATTTTGTTGTTTAATTCCTCTTTGACTTCGTCTCTTGTGGTGTTATCTTTCAACCTCTGAATGTCCGGTCGTTTTTGGAAGGGACATCCGCTCCCGGATATGCTTTTGCGGATTTTACGGAATTCTGAAATCTTTTGTTTATGATGATATAGTCTATCTGGTTTCTTATCACTTTTTGGGGACAATCAGCTGGAGACTTCCATGTGTAGAGTCTTCGAGGCGGTAACTGAAAAAAGGTGTTCATTATCGCACTGTCCATTTCTTGGCAGAACTGAATAAGACGATCCCCTCTATCATTTCTTTTGCCCAGTCCAAATTGGCCCACAGTATTATCTACTACTCCCTTGCCTACTTTAGCGTTAAAGTCTCCCAGTAGGACATTGATTTCTTGTTTTTTGGTGTGTTTAAGGGCTTCTTTTAGCTGTTCATAGAAAATTTCTATTTCCTGCTCTGAGCTTTTCGAGGTTGGACCATATGCTTGTACAATATTCATATTAAATGGTTTGGCACTAATTTTAAGTGATGCCTATAAAACTGAGTACACAACTGTTAATCTCTTTGTTGACTATAATAGCTACTCCGTTTTTGTTTCTAGTTGTTGTATCTCCGCAGTAGTATACCGTGTGATTGTCTATTTCATAGTGGCCTGAGTTGGGCCATCTAACTTCGCTGCATCAAAGAATATCTATGTTGAGTCGTCGCATCTCCTTAATTACATTATTTACCTTGCCGGCTTGGAATAGACTTCGTACATTCCATGTACCAATCTTTTTGTCGCGTTTTAGTGTAAATTTATCGGGTAACCGGGGGATTCTTAGCACCCTCTCCTCACTTAAGAGGTGCCCGGGACTGAGGGCCGTTTCTATGTAGACTTGATCCATTGTGATTATCCTGGGAATGTAATTAGCTAGGTAGTTTCCCCTTGCTTTCCTAGCTTTTATGTCAGCCGACTCTAACATGAGTACCGACGCTGTTCGCAGCCGCCCACTCTAGGTCAGACGCTGCTGTGTTAGTTAGTTTTGGTCCGCCCCGAGTATTTGATTTCCTCGGTACCACTCATATCTGAGAGGCGTTCCCCTATCCGCCACCTGGGGAGGCGCCCGATGGAGGACTAACAACCCCACACGGGACAATAAACTTAGAAGTACCTGATTTTATTACACCAGGTGTCGCTGGTGTCTCCTTCTCCCGTCTTTAATATCACCGCTTCCCCCCCCCCCTAAGAGAGAGACTGGATCCATCCCTGTACCAGGCTACAATTCTTCTTTGCGCTTTTACGTTCACAATAACCTTTATAAATAAAATATTACTACAGATTTACGAAAATATATTTATTTAATATGAAATTATTTTCTGCATGTGCATTAAAACTCTTAAATATTATTTCAACAAATTTGTTCTGAGATGATATGTAAGTATCCTTGCTTAAACTTGTAGATGTATTTTTCTCGTTATTGTAATATAAAAAGCTAGCCCAACTCGGTCGAGACCCGTTCACCGATTTTCTAATATAAACCTAGTTTTTGTCACTAACGACAATGTTCCATTTGCATAACTAGCGTAATTTTAACCGAAATGAACTCTTGTTACCACAGTTTAAATATACATTCACCTTGATGCGGTTTCGAGCTTTGCGGTGAAAACTGGCTATTTAAATCATAAACTCCTAGCAAACCTGTATTCGTACAAACATAGGTCTATGCATAACATATCTTTAGGTTTATCGTTAGCCATAAGTTTGATATTTCAGTTCATATTTCTTTCTTATTATTTCCTTAACAATACGCGCGGTATTGTTGATTTATGCTCCAAATAAACGCAACAAAACGAGCGAGATGATCGCTTAAATAATAGTGTGCCTTTTTTCAACTATCAATTCCTTTTAATGTTATAATTTGCGTTTTGAAATAAGGATCTTCAAAACTATACAACTATATTATTAATCTTAGAATGTCCGAAGAGTAATGTTTTCAAATTTTATCTTAAAAGTGATCTAATGTTATCCCATGTGAAGGATAAATTAAGGTTATCACATATATATATATATATATATATATATATATATATATATGGTTTTTTACCTTTAGTATTTATACATTTTCATAATTAAATTTTTTTTTCGTTGTGTGGTTTCTAGACCTGTTTTATTTTTTTTCTCATACTTGTGGTCATTTATTCTATTTTTTAAATTTGGCTGGTTTGTCCAATGTAGACGCCTTCGCAGTTATTACATGGTATTTGGTAGAATACAGAAGTTTCTTTTTTGTTTTTCTTGATTTTAGATTGCTAAAATTGCAAACCACACAGCGAATAAAAACATACTTTTAGTTATAAAAATGCAAAAATACTAAAGGTAGCAAACCAGCCAAAGAAAAGGTCATAATATAATGGTCAAGACGTTGATAAAAATAAGATTATCTGAACAAGAAAGAAGTTTCTTATTATCCCGAACTCAAGAAATCCAAGAAAATTAAGTCCAATCCTAGCCAAGAAAAACAAACAAACACTATATATATATATATATATATATATATATATATATATATATATATATATATAAATATTGTGACGATTATCGTTAGTGTGTGTTCGCGCTCTAACCCTTTAAGAACCTTTTAGCGCTATACGCACCCGCACAAAAATTTACCCGGTTAAAAGGAAAATAATTGGATTTGGTAGGAAACTTGTTTATACTCGTTACTCGTTACTCAGTTCTCAGCGAGTAACGAGACGAACCGCACTTGAAAATGCTAAATGAGATTTTGGCGAAACGTCGTTTTACCCGAAATAACCAAACTATTCATATATATATATATATATATATATATATATATATATATATATATATATATATATATATTTCTCAGGTGATTTCAGTTGTTTTTAAAGATCACTCTCAGATAATGAATACACACAGATTAAAAACACAATATAAATATTTTATTCCAAAATTCATAAATATGGGACAATTTTCAACAATTCCAGATGAAATTATAACAATAATATTATAAAATTTCATGCAACTATGCTGTTTATCAAATTATCATTTATTTATTTATTTTTGCCATACTTTATCCCTTTACAACAACCTGTATCACACCTTGGCAACAATTTATTATTTTAATTTTGCAACCTACTACTAGATGGCGTTACTGCAATTTAATCTTTTTAACGTATTTAATTTCTCAAACTTTGGTTACTTTTTAAAAATTTTCGTATTCTGTGATGTGATATAAGTGGTTATTTATTATTACAAAATATTATTGATGATTAACGTTTTAATATATTATCAGGTTAATTTGACAAGCAACCATTCATTAGTATAATTTTATTTTTATTTTGTTAAAACTCAAACAATTATTGACGCTAGTGTTTTTTATTTTATTTTCAACAAACAACTAACAGCATTCACTTTCTTAAACCATTATAAATACCTTTGGTACTGTTTTCTGTACCTTGGTGTTATTTTCTATACCTTGGTTTCGTTTTCTATGGTTTGGTTTTGTTTCCAGTACTTTGGTCCAAATTCACAAATACAATCCCAGTATATTGATTTAATCTTTTTCTTCTTCAAAAATCATTTGAATATAGCTAAAATATTTTGTAAAAGTTTCCTATCAAGTAAGGAACTTACAAATATTTTTTCCAAAACTCGAACAAATGTTTCCTTCTTAAAAAATATACCACTTTATTTTCTTGTATTTACCAAAACGCTATTTCCCGAACTTGTTGTTATTTGAGAGCTGATTAAATAATTCGTAGGACAAAATTCAATATTTCTATTTAATTTTATGAAATACTAAACTTGTTTACTCATGAAAACAAACATATAACCTCACTTATAATAAAAACAAAACAAAATATTTCACTTTTGTTTTAATGGCGTAGGTAAACAAATGAAAATTTGAGGTTATGATAAAATTTCGGGAGATCTCAAACGTGACGCTCTCTGCAACTGGATTATTTTAACTCTGACGACAATTCCTACGCTTCGGCTATTTATAAACTTCCGAAACATTTGAATCGTCTCCAACCTGATCGGTCAAAACTTAATAAATATTGCCAACTTGAAAAATTATAATTTATGGACGCTTTTTAATTTGATCAATTTTCACTGGAATTTTATTTGTTTTGTTGAAAAAATAACGAACCGATAGCAAAATGTACAGAAAATAACTCTCTACTTAAAATCCCCATATTCTAAAGTATCGACAGGATATTACCCGCAGAACTTTATGCTGGACTGTTATCTTAGAGCCGTTTTACACTCACAAGAATTATTCCGAAAATTATAACAAAAATTTTCAGCAAATTTTTGCCGAAAATTCTATGGAGATAATTTTTAAAATAAAATACCACTCTGTGTGATATGTACAAGAAATTTGAATATAATTTTGGTGATAATTTTGTCGATGCTCATGCGCATTTCCATCATATGTGACGTTCCAGCAGTTAAAAAGTTAACTTGCTCTGGGGATAATCTTAAAATGTCATAAATATGAAAGTTTCCGAACATATATAATCAAGAAACCACAAAATAAGGGATATTTTGTGCAAGAAACAATGAGTTAATATTAAGTTTAGGTTGACTACCAAACGTGGGCTGTCAATTCACAATTTTTATTCTGCGTCGATTTTCGCGCACTTTCTGTATTTTAGTCATAAAAATATAGAACACGTTCTATATTTTTATGCCGAAAATTTTCACCAAAATTTTGACAATAATTCTTTGATGTGTAAAACAGCAAATTAGTTTTATAAAAATTTTCAACATAATTATGAGATAAATTTTGGCTATAATTCTTGTGTGTGTAAAACGGCTCTTAAACAGTACAAATGAACATCTGAATATACCCCGGAGCGGTAGGAAATTTATTAAAAATAAATAGTCTTAAGGAGAATAAAATAACTTGATTGGTTTCCAATGATAACTAGTATTGATGAAGAAATTCCATATTATTAATAGATTTCGTTAAGTTCAATTAATTGATAATACAGAGCTGTATCAATTTCGTATAACTTGTAACTACTGTTATTAGAAGAGAATGACGATTTAAGTTTTCAATTAAATGTTTTCTTTTATTTAGTGTAAAAATTGTCTAGTCCTGTTTAACATATTTAATAACAACTATCGTAGTTTTGTGGCTACATTCCTAACTTCCTAGGTATACAACATGACAAAGTTTCACTTAAATATTTAAACCTGTGCTAAAATTTCAGTCTAACAAAAAACACATCATACACAAAACACATCATTAAAGTGGATAGTATGTCCAAAAAAATTAAAAATGAATCTCGCTGAATGAGTAATTAGCATTACGCAATGTTATCATCCTGAACTATTTTTTTTTTATAATATGAGACTATGTAGATGTTAAAGGATAAAGACAAATTTCCCAAATAAACATTAATATTTACTAGTTTTTTGCTTTATGCATAAAAGCATGTGCTATTACCTTAAGTTTATCCCCATTTAGACAAAAAGTATTTGTCTTGAGAATTTAAAAATTTATAAGCGACTTGTATTATTGCGAACACAACACTTATGTCAAGTGTTTACGTTGTGTTTATAAAAATTGCCCTAAAATCGTTGAGACTATAAGATAGGATTTTGTTATTTGTGTTCTATTTATTTAGTGTTGTTGAAAATGACGACGAGTTATCAGTAAGGCAAAGGGTGTAAACGTATAAAACGAAATAGGTAAGGCCATGGTTAGACTTCTTGATATGCTTAAGCAATGCAATGAAAAAGGTGTATAATAAGCGATATAAACAAATTAACTAATGTGGTAAAATTTATTGTTGAAACAACAAATAAGGTTAATAATTAATATATAAAATAACGGGTAGGTTATAGGTTATTTATAAAATGTCATTTAATATCAGCGAAATTACTTTATTATTAAAGTAAGTTCTCTGATTAAACCAAATCTTAAAATTTCTTTTTGGAAAGAAATATTTCTATAGTTTTTGACCTTTTGAAGAAAAATTTGCATGGGTTTAAGACCAGAAACTTACCTTTTAAAGGATTCAGAGGGATTCTGTGATGCCAAAAATCAGCGTGTAAAAAATAGCTGTATGACTCAATAACTTGAAATTTACTTACAAATGATATTGGAAAATGATACATACAAAAGTAGAAGTAAATAAAATAAAAATTTAACGTTGAACTTGACGTTGACCTTAATACTGACCATGAACTTCATTTCAGGTCAAGGTGACTTTTTCAGTTTAATATATCAAATGTAAAAGGTAAGGAAATTTCTAATTCGGTTAGACATAGCGTCTTTGGAATCGTATATTCTCGTCTCACTTTTGTAGTGTGTTGTGTGCCATGTGATGATCCTGAGTTCTTTACCATATAATTAACAATATGGTTGTCCGAAATATCGAGCTTTTGTCTAGGTCCATCGGATGCTTCACACAGCTCACGCTTTTCGACTTGAGTGTTTGAATCTTAAGTTTTCTTCTGTCTCAGACCAGCACAAGTATTCACACTGTTCATTTCATCCTAGAATGTATTCTCCTCGATATCCATGGTTACAGCTATAATAAAACGACAATAGTTTTTAAGATCAAATGGTATGAAACAGATATATTTTCTAAATGGTCTAAGAATCCCTGCCAATTTGCTCTACAAAAGTTCCATCTGGGCTGTGGGGTAGATTTAACTAGTGTCATGGCTAGTCCAATCTTAAGAAATATAGATTTATGGTGACTGTGTGGGATATTCTATAACTTTTTTTAATTTAGTGATTGGATGGCTTTTACTGCCATATGGTACAAAATAGAAATCCGGGTTGTAGTTTCTCTGTTAAGCGGCAAACTTGAACGATTCTAAGTCTTTGATATCAAAAACGAAATACGGGTTCTTATTTTTAGCGCAGTTGTCAAGTGCAAGTCTATAGTCATTGTTCTGTGTGTATTTTCATTGTACATGACAGCGGTTGATATCGTCAGCAGATATTGCTGGATGGAGGACATCTGGCAAAACATCATACGGTCATATTGTATTGGCTGATTTGTAAACATTGTGATCTCTTCTAGTACTATCGACACAAAATTGATTTTATCTGTTGAGCTTACCGAAATAAGAAGGGTATACTCAGCTTCTACCCTCACATAAGTAGCAATACCATACATATTGCCCTACTAGATCATAACCAAATATACTGCCTCTATTACACAAATTTTCCTCAGCTGGAACGTAGATATTTAGAATAAGAACACCATCAGTGCTATTTCCGAAAAGGAATTTGTATAAATACTCACATTTAGCTTGGCAAAAACCTTCTCTATTCAGTTTTTACACTTAGACAGAGGATTTAAGTTTCTTTGTCAACTGGTCCTGAAAAGGGATAGTTTCTGGGGCTCAGTAGTTTTGGGTATTCTGTATATTGTTAGTCAGAAAGTCCATTAATTGGCTTAATTGTTAAGTCACTCTAGCTCATTCAGCCTTATCCAGGGTGCACGTACAGTATTCTACTGTAGAGTCGAGCTAAATTCTATTGCATAAATTTTGAAAATCAGGCTTTACACAATTTTGCTTTTTTTCTGGCTTTTTTGAATAATATATATTAAAAAGGATATTTCCTGCTATTTACGTAAGAACTCAATGTGTTCAAGAGAGAAAGAAGATTGATTTTTGTTACATATGCAATTAATAATACTACTAAATACATTTTTGCAATCTTATTTCTCTGTCCAAAGTTCTTACGAATAGGGTGGAAAACATGTAATGCCTTTAAAGATATAATAAAAATACCTGGTACTTATTTGAAAAAATTAAGTATATAATTATCTATTAAATCCCAAATATCAAAAAAAAATAAGAACAATATATTCGTTTCTTATTTTTTCTACGGATATGTTTGAAAGTAAGAATAATTAATTAAATTTCTCCATCAAATGGCTGAAATTTTCCCTAAATTAAACCATCTTTATATTTCGTAAGATTACCGCAATCCGCGATAGAACTTACTGCACCCTGTATAATAAAGAAAGCTGGAGAATAATAGATTTATTTTTTCATTTTCCGTTCTATTTGATCAGATTGCTAATAAGATAAAAACACTCAACCTGGAAACATTATTTAAGTAGAAACGTTTAAACTAGTTTGTTTTTATCAGTACTGATACAATCTGTTTTGTCCCTCTTTAGAAGCTGTTTTAAAAGTATTTTTTCGTTGATTATTCTGGCTTCGAAAACTTTTATGTTTTTTCTTTTCCCTTTCTTTTTTTTTAACTAATTGTATTATCAGGAGTAGAATTAAATTTGTACCTATAGATTGTGTATAGACCAAGGTTAATTGAGTTGTGTTTTGAAAGGGTAACAAAATAATCAAAGACAAGGTCCTGATAAATATAATGAAAACTTTTAGGCCGCTGTTCAAAATCTATATTCATGCTGATAAAAAAGTAATAGTTCTATATTTAAGAGAATAGTAGAGAATGAAATAGTAAATTATAATATTTCTAGAACAAGTTAAAACAAATGTTTATTTAGACTTGCTTAATAAAGCCACCAAAGTTTTTGTGGAACTTTAGAAGAATAAATTAAAAAATCAACAAGATTTATTTAGCATATGTGAGTTTACATGCAGTTAATTGGCATTAAGTATTAATAAATTAGTCCACAAACAGCGAATTTCCTAGATGTTGACCGCATCAACTAAAATTAAACTGAGTAAGCAAACTTAAATAAATTGGTAAAATAATAAACCGACTCGGAGGGACAAACAAATTCTGAAACAAAACTTTCAATACAAACGAAAGCTTATTTATTAAAGAAAATTTAGTAAAATTACTTGGTAGAGATTTCTCAGAGAATTTTGGACTTAAGCATATACATAAATTCAGGAATTAAGTAGAAACGTAAGTTAAAAGATTTAGTTTATCTGCAAAGTAAATATTTCTTTTGTATATTTAGGTATGAAGTTAGATCTGTTTTAAACTGAGGTAGGATTTCCAACTCATTTTAATTAAAGCATTTAAAAGTAAAGGAATATTCACACATTGATAAACAATTTTACTAGTGTGTAAAAGCTAAGATTTTTTTTATATTTTGGAAAAACAACAAAACCTGGTTAATATAAATGGTTTATGTGTTATGAAAGTGTTAAATCGTCAAATGTTCTTAAAACCGTTAGAAAACAAAACTTTTCATCTGTGATTAACTTCGATATACAATATATCTCGAAAATAAATCCAGCAAACTTGTAGGTATTACGGATTTAATGAAGTAAAATGCGAACAGTAAATGCAAACTTCGCTCTAATATATCCTTCTCGTATTAGAGGTTGCACAGTTTGAATAAATTGCGATAAAACACAATTTAACCCATTCTATCACCATCGAGATGATGGCCTACCTGTACCATCATATCGAGAAGAAAGTCGAAACTTACCTTCCCCATCACATTGATACGGCAGAGGTACATGTTTCGTTTCTTACTAGACTCATCAGGGTGCCGACATGCACCTGTTTGTGCATAGGATAGATCGGAAGGAAGTATGCAACTAGAACGCGACCGACCTTCCGCCGGATGACATATATATGTTTCTGCGGATATAGTTGTATGTTGGCTGACTATGATTTCAGCACTATAACAGCGTAATGTGGATATAACCACTGTTCACGACTTAGAATGGGCGTACTGGTCCTCTGCTGGCCTTTTTATAGTCCGGCGCTTACGCAATTTATACCTTGATTTTGTCTTATTGGTTTCCTTGGTTCCCTGGGTCTGGTCCTCCTTTCGGCTCGCTGTCCTGTTTTTCTGATGTGTTATTTTTGGTTGGGTTTTGATTAGAGTTTTGATATATTTGGGATGTGTTGTGCATTATCTTTCTTGTTAAGGTTTTTAGTGTTTTCTATTTCGACAACTTCTTTCATGAGACGCATTCTATAGTGCTTCATGGGTGCGATTCGTTTCCTAGAAACTTATAGTGTGTCCTGTCTCCTAATGATATTGGAATAAAGCTGGTGTGGTTTGTCTATTCTTTATGCTATTTTTATGTTAAAGGACTCTGCTAGAGATCCTTCTGTTTGTTTGGCCGATGTATTCTTCTTTTTCACAGGCTCTACTTGGGATGTTGTACGCTCTCTGGTTTTCCAGTGGTATTTTGTTTCTGGGATGGCCCATTAATTAGAGTTGTTATTTGTAGCTTGTAAATTGTGCATATGTCATACTTGGTCAGAATTCTTTCAATTACGTCTGTTACACGTTTTATGTATGGTAGGTTTTTGGTTTGGATTTGTCATTTTTTTCTTTTCTCTGCTTTGGCATTTGTGTTTTATTTTATGGCCTTCTTGATATTATGTTCTTCTAGATGCTTTGTTTTATAGCTATTGTGATGTTGTTCAGTTCTTCTTGGCGATTCGTGGATTTGGTTAGTCGCAAGGATCTGGAGATTAGTGGGTAAAGGAAAAGTAGCTGCTTGTTGACATCGACCTCCATGATGAAGATATCATTCACGTAACACTTGCAAAGGGATGGTTTTGTTTTGTTTTTTCGCAAGAGATCTGTTTCGAAATATTTCACAAAAAAATACTGGATGATTAGTGATAGCGAAGATCCCATAGGAGCACCATCTATCTGTCGTTAGAAGTTACTTTCATTCATTTTGCAAGGTATTTTTCTAGTTGTTGAGTAGGTGAATCTACTGCACTAACTATGAGTCTTATCGGTGTTCCTTATTTATAGATTTTTGGTATTGCATATAGTTTGGGACAACTACTTGTTTTCCCAAGGAACGATGCGCTTTTAGATTTACTCTCCTAGCTTGGCAGTTTTGATTTTGTTTTTTGTTGTTTTTAGAGGTATGTAGTCGGATATATTGTAATTTGCATGTAGGTGTTGTCTTAGAGGATTCCTGTCAGCGTTGTTTTGTATTTTCCTGTATTAATGACTACAGTGCCATTCCATTTGTCTGCTGGTACGATGATGATGTTTTTCTAGTTTTTAAAATTGTTTGGGGCTTTTATTTCTGGGCATTTGATGTTTAGTTTTGAAGTTTGCTGGTTCTTAATACGCAAACTACTTCCTGTCGTATTATTTCTGCTTCTCTTTCTGACTTCTAGTGTAGCGTGGCTTCAATATTAGCAATAATGTCCTCATTTATAATGGATTTTTGGGGTTACTTCGTTGTTGAAGTCTTTGCTTAGAACTTGTTTTTCGTCTTCCGAAAGCTAATAATTAGAGATATTATGAACAACCTTTGTGATGTCTATCAACTTGGTTTGGTGAGAAGTTTTTTGTCGTAATTGGGCAAATTGCTTCTTTTGCTTGTTAATTTTGTAGTCCATGTAAGTTTATTTTCTCCGGGAGGAGGTTTTGTCCACGTTATCCAAGAGTAGCGGTTGAACCTACCTGCTTAGTTGTATGTGCAGTTCATAGGCAGTTTTTTCTGTTTCTTCAAGTTGCCTTCGCTTTTCTCGAATCTGTTTCCGTAGAAGTGCTTTGCTTCTCTTCCTCAGAATGGTATCCATTTTTCTAATTTTGAGGTGTGCAATATTGTAACGTAGGTTGTTACGGATGGTGAAATGTGCACTGGTGTCCGTTTATCAGTAGAAAAATGGTCACGACGTTTCGTCAACATCTCAGCTGGCATTTTGAAGTGATGCTTCCTTGACGGCTGCTCGAATTGGAATGAGCATGCTAGTTTTCTGTCTGCTTTTTTATAGTTGTGCGGAAATTAATTAAAAAATCGGATCGCGCTTTCACCTCGGTACAACAAAATCCTAATTGCCTTTAAGGAAAAAAGCAAATACTTTAGATATAGTTAGTAAATCTCATATTTATATTAATAAGCAACAAATTAGAACCAGAAATTTATTAACAAACTGCAAGATGGAAATGATACGTGTCATTTCGAGTTTCGTTTGATAACGGGTAAAAAGTTTTTTTTAATAGATTCTTTTACAGGAATGTTTAATTTTTCTGCGAGGAAACGTTTAATACTAATGAGGTAGTCTCATGAAAAAATTATGGGTATAGGAAAATCCAAATTGCCGATCCTAGTTTAAAATTTAAAAAAAGTTAATATTTAGTTAGGCATCATATATTATAGAATAACTTAACCTTGTTTTTAAGTAGACAATTTAAACTAAAATTCGTATATGGAAATTTTGACCGGAATTGGAACGAACTGGATGAACGCCAACCCCAAAATTTACTATCATGATCTAAGGTTAAAACCCGTCTAAGTTGACAGTAGACGGTTTAAACCGACAAGAGCAACAATAACTCAAGCAAGTTTTGAATCTTAAAATGACTAGCGTGAAAAATAATTTTCGCTTAATACTAAACCTGTAAACCAACTGGTTAAACATTCGTTTCCAGGATAAGTGGTTTGGTTATTTTGGATGAGATACCTGGAATGCTCTGGTGCCTGATCTAACCCCACTACGTTATTTTCTATGACATTACTTAAAGAAAAATGTTTACAATATTATTTTATTGACATTGATGTACTAAAAGAACAAATTGTAGATGCAACTGCAGATGCAGATATGACTGTCTCTGTGTACAAAAAATTTAGAAAAGATAAGTAAAATGTCTACTAGTAGGAGGTCAATATATGGAATAATTGGTTTTTTATTTCAAACTTATTATTACGGTTTCACAACATTACCAGCGAATTAAAGGTCAAATTGATTTTTGCATTTTTTTTTATTAAACCTCGCTTGGATTTTGGAATACTTAAATAAAATTTGTAAAAACTAACGGTATTTTATTAAAGATTAATTCTACATTTTTGATTATTTTGAACACCCTGTATACGGAATCATAACTTTAATTACTGTTTTTAAAATCGAAGGACAAGAAAATCTTTTATCAAGAATGACTTTTCCTTGAAAAATCAAAGTATTGAAGTTTAATACAATACGATACCACATCTGCGGATTTATATATATATATATATATATATATATATATATATATATATATATATATATACATATATATAAATCTACGACAAATTTAGAATCTTTCGTACAGCAATTCAACGATTTTGAAAGTATCGACAATTTAATTCACCGAGAGTATAACATATTTTACCCTTGTCTTACCCTTTTACTCTCCCTTCTAATTGAAAATTTTAGTTTCTATGGATAGCACGTATTGGTTTAAATAAATTTTAATAGTCTATCTGACTTTTTCTAGCATAAGTTTCTGTTTAGTAGTATCAGTATTTCTATTATCCAATAAACTAATACTTATTCATAAAATAAATAATTGTATAATTACTTTCGTTTTTCCAAGTACGTGGAAAAGAGCACGTGTGAGCCTTTTATCTAATATCCCAATGCATGTTTTTTGAACAGATTACGACTTATTATCATCCTATCAACATCGTCCAAGGTTTTGGAAAAAATTATTGATCGGCAGGTGTAATTTATTTTAAGCAAAATGCAAAAAGCAAAAAGCAAAAAAAAAACTCCAGAAAATCGATTCCGATTTAAGGGTAAATTAACTATTCTGCGACACAACTTATAATTTTTCATACGACTTTTCCATACAACATTGCATTTACTCGGGAATTACTTAGTATGCCTACAGTATGATACTTACCGATCGAACTGAACTTCGCTCATAAATTTAAATACTATTGTGAATTATTACTTTTATTAAATAATGGCTTGTATTATTGCAAAGAAACGGCCTCACCTCATCAACGGTTCTAATGCAGGCGCAAACATCGGTCACTGGCGCCGTTAGGTGAGAAACGTATGCCCATTTAAGATCACCTAAGCTAGCTGTAGATGAAAGCATCGATATAGAGGACATCCAATACCAAAGTTCTGTACGTGGCCTAGTACGTTTCGCTCCGGATCTTGGAATCACTATCATCATTATTAGTTCCATCACTACGAGAAGCAAATTTTCAACCCCCAGTGAATCAAATATCTGGACTAAGTGTTTATCATTAATAACAACATCAAGTTTTGTACTAATCTTTCCAGTAATCACTACATCTTTGCTGATAATTACTTCATTTATTTTAGCATCGTAAAGTCTATAACCCTTTATGTTGTTACCAAAACCAACTAAAAATATTTACAACGCTTCTCTTTAGTTACATGCACCATAATTTCACTATCAGATATGCATATATTACTGACATCTGTTTTTTGTTTGACCACATTTCACTGAGTGTCCTGTTGTTGAGCACAGCAACCATAGACACGTTTATCAAATATACTGCAGTATTTACTGCCTCGGGCCAAAAACGTTCGTCAAACTTTGAATCAAAAAGCAAACATCTCGCCTTCTCAAAAAGGGTTTGTTCATTCGTTCTAACATACCATTTTGTTGTAGTATATAACGGTTTGTTTTCTGATGCACTATACCATTTCTCCCTAGAAATGGTGCTACAAAATTCTCCATCATTGTATGTCCTATACGTTTTGATTTGTTTACCTGTCTTATTTTCTACAAGGCTCTTAAAATTTTTAAAGCTCTCGAAAACTTCATCTTTATTTTTTAAAAAGTAGGCAAATGTTATTCGACTAAAATCATCCTCCATGAGGAATAAATGCTTGGAATCTCCAAAAGATGTAACCTCCATAGTTTCACATGGATCACCATGTACAATTTGTAAGACTTCATTAGCTCTGTTACCTTTATATTTAAATGATAATATTGCTCGTTTCCCCTCACAGCAAACCACACATATTTCATTATTGTCGAGATTTTTCTTATAATATAGATCTTAAACAATACCATTTTTTATTATATTTAAATCTTTGTAGTTTAAATATCCGAAACGGTGATGTCAGATATCCCCGGACACTGTTGATGCTGGTAGTGAACTGTGATATAGTTTCACAAAGTTTACCCAAAATAAATTATTAAGTTAACTTGTTTTTGCCACCAATATACTTTTACTGTTAAACACTTTGCAGTTACTTTTTTCAAATATGATCTTGTTGCCATTTTTCATTAATTGACTGACCGACAGAAGGTTTGTTGTCAGTTCAGGTACATACAAGACATTGTAAATTGTTACTTCATACTTTTTATTATCGACAATTGTAGTAATATCTATGTCTCCTTGACAAACGACAGGTATTTTTAATTTATTCGCAACCATTATTTCTTCCAATTTCAGCTCTGTCTATAGATTTTTTAACCAGTCGTTTTTTGTAGTTATATGAACACTGGCGCCTGAATCAATATACCAATCTGCGATAGAGTAAAAGCTCATGCAACGAAAACAGTGATGGTCCAACTATTATTACAAAATATAGCATTAGATCTATTATGGCTACCATGTGTAAAATTCTTTAATTTGGTTATAATCTGCCAATCTACTTTTTTGAATTATTCGAAAGCATAGAAAAAATTATAAAACAGTCCATGAATAATACAAAATTGATCTACATAAAAACTTATACTCATATTATGTCATCGAAATATTGTTCAAATTTAAATTAAATTAATTTTATTTACGAAAATATGATCATGTCACCTACAAAATAC
The DNA here is from genome assembly GCA_034092305.1 of Diaprepes abbreviatus. Taxonomy (NCBI): domain Eukaryota; kingdom Metazoa; phylum Arthropoda; class Insecta; order Coleoptera; family Curculionidae; genus Diaprepes; species Diaprepes abbreviatus. Next base: position 14,376,831 of record JASJET010000122.1, read on the forward strand.
AAAAAACTTATTTTCCAGTTTTTCCTCCTCAGATAATAAGCTGTTTCAGAAGACAATATTACAAGAGATTGTGTTTACCCAAACAAACGTAATTTGCTTGTTTCGTTTACAGGTAAAAGGACTTAAACAAATATTACCAGGTAAAACCGCCCACTTGCGGTGTCGCGGGTTCACCCATACTTTGTTCTCGCCAGTTATTAACAGCTAAGGTTAAGTTTATCAAAAGGAAATTTTCTCTTAGAGAAAATAAGCTTAAGTAGACTATGGTAATATAATTAAATGTCGTCGAAAATTAAATCATTCTTTTCATTGCTTTTCTAGCCTATCGCTAAAGGGATATATTTAATTCTCCTATTTATTATTTTAAGTATTATTTACAGATAGTAAATGGTAATAAGTAGTTAAAATTGTACAGTGTATTTTCTATCGTATTTCATCAGATTGTCACCAAAATTTAGGCGTTCCATAAATATCATAATGTACCTTACAAATATTTTACCTATAAACTTACATAATATTTATAATAAAATAAGCAAAAAAAATATCTATTTATATATTATATGTATATACAAGGTGTCCGGTAAGTTTCTCCTAATTTCTCGGGAGCATACATGGGAGGTCAAAATAATTCTAATTTGTTATAGAAAAAAAAATCCTAAAGTGACCCTTATCGGAGATACAGTGTCCTAAATGTGTACCCAGCAATTTACATTACGATTTAATGAAATTTTCATATTTTACACAGGCCATAAACACTCATTAAACCATACTGCAGTAGATGTTTTAGATTATCAGAGAAGTTAAGAACGGACTTGCAGCCACACTCATTGGGACTAATTTTTGACAGGTGTCATTTTATAGAGCTAAAAACTGATTTCTTAAATACTTCGGTCATTCCTCTTCAAAAAAGGTACTTTTATTTCAAAAAAACTGGCTGTTTTTATGCGGAAAACTTAAAAGTTACTAGTGCTAAACATAAACGGGTAAAAATAGATTATGTAAAGCGATTGTCAGTTCAGAAATTATCAGGTCCAGAAACATTCCAAAGAGTTGATTGGGGTCCGTTAATTTACAGTGTTATTAAAATGCAAAAATAGTGAAAACTTTTTAATGTTATCTTGGCAAATGTTCAATATGGGCTCTACATACTTCAATACATTTTCTTATTCTTCGAATATTTTCCCGCTGCAATGCAAATAATATTCTGGTATTATTACGAACTTCGTTAGAAAGTTGTGCTATTCTCGCTAGTAGTTCTCTTCTAGTATTTACTGGTGTTGAATAAACTGTTTTTTTTTGCATGTCCTTAGAAATAAAAGTCTAAGCAATTTAAGTCTGAAGACTTTAGTGGCCATAAAATAGGTCCACCTCGACCTATCCATCGAGGGCCAAAACCGTTTATTAAGTGTTGACGTACTTCAGGGTTAAAATGAGGTGGAGCACCATCATGTATGTACCACATTTGTATTATTCTATCAAGAAGTACGTTTATCAATAAATTATTTAAATTTTGCTGCAAAAATTGTAAATAAATCTCATCATTGAGTCTTTCTTCCAAAATAAATGGACCTATAAGGTGATTTCGGATGATACCAGCCCACACAGAATAAACCTTTGTTAGTGTTTGTTGTGAAATAAAGCATGCGGGTTTTCATCAGCCCAAAAATGTAAACTATATGAAATTATTATGCCATCTCTTGTAAAACTGGGTTCATCGGCAAACAAGATAAGGATAGAAAATTTTTTTATTTAGGTTATGTTGCTGTATAAACCAGTTGAAGTATTGAAGTCTTGCGGGATAATCATCCGGAGATATTGCGTGTACTTTTTCAACGTTGTTCAGGCGAAGTAAGTGTTCTGTTAGAGTTTTATGTACAGTACAATCCATTTTGTAAGATGGTTTTGTGTCACGAGCTTTCTTATGCTGTTTGAAGGGTTATCAGCAATATCTATCAAAATTTGTTCCTCTACTTAAGGGTCCCGTGATCTCCTGAGAGGGCCCCCGCCGCCACGTCGCGGCAAAAATGACCCTGAATATAACATGTAAAAAATTAATTCTATAACGCTAACTTCGATCATACTCTAGATTTAAACAACAATAGACTTGTCTGAAGGCTGTTTATGGTCGGTGGGGGAGACGCTTTTTTGATGTTTGACAGACATAAACATATTTACTTATCTTGTCTTTCAGTTTAATTGCTTGTCGTGACTTTTTTCGATGTTTTTAAGTGTTAGAAATTACTATAAATGCGAAGTTTACAATTAATATTAACAAAAAGAGGATTTAAAAACTTATTTTTATCGGTAAATATTGTTAGATATTGTTTACATATTGAAGATAACAATAATAAAAATTTAGGCAACCATATATTCATACTTTGTTTTCAGAATTGACGTACCCAGGGGTATGTTTGAAGGACGTGCCGATGATACTCGTGTAAATAATGCAATTAGAAAAGGATAGCATAAAATTGGTATGTTGTACCAAGAAATTATATATCTACTGTTTATCAACACTTTTTCAAATATAAATAAAAATATTATTACGTTATTCAGCGTTCAAACAACCGGGCCCTAGTTCTGACGTTATGCTACTTCTACAATGGTATGTTCGAAGAATGCTAATAATTATTCCCCACGTTGGGCGCCAATTTGCTACATTGGTATTTAAAAAGGCGCGAGACGTCGCAAAGAGGCTTAGGCTATGAGATAATTTAATCAGAACAGAGCTGAAGGCTTGTCGGAGGGTAGGGAAAAATTTAAAGCCGCCACTGCATCTAAGCTAGGTCGAATGCAGAGACTTTCCACGAAGTTTTCTGAATCTAGCTTTCAACTAAACTCTTGAAAATTAACAAAAAAAAGTAAGCGAAATACCCAAATCAAGTAGCTTGTGTGTCAAAATAAAACTCCTGTTGACTAGTTCTAATAAAATTTGATTGAAATTAAGAAGGAAGAGGATAAATAATCTTCAAACCGCAAGGTTCTTCTGCAACATAACAAATCCACTGAGGATTGCAGTATTCTTACCGGTAGGGTAGACTGTCGGTTAACTCTTCTATCCAATAGGGTGGACCCCGTTGTTTTCGGGGTTAGACGGGTTCCTTCGTTGACACGTGCAAACTGCCCAAAATCCCTGTCTCCAGGTTTATCTCGATAAAAAAAAAACATAACTGCTAACCTGGCAAAAGATACGTTGTTCCAAAACACAACAAAATTACCAGGATAATTTTGGACTTTCCGTCTCAGAATCACAAAAATTTGGCAACAAAAAATTGAAGCTGCTTCGGCTGAACGAAACCAGGAAAAAGTGAAAAATCCATGCACGTTAGTATACTGTAAAATTATCACATTCTTCTAATTATAGTTTTTCCACAACCGATCTCTAAATTTTTCGGAAAATCACCTTGAATAGCTCTGTGACAAAACGCACAATGCGATAATACATTCTGCACGGCACTGTGTCGGAGATATTATGAAAAACGTCAACAGTATCTTTTGTTGTTGATATTTTTTTACTATTCTAGACTCGTTGTATCATGCGTTCAATCACCACACTATGGTTTTTGGTTATCAGAAACGCGTTTAAGTTGACAATATTGTAAAAACTTAATATTAAGAAGATAGGGTGGAATCTGCGGGAAACAGAAAACAGATTTGTTTTCGGTGGAACAAAAAGTCTTAGAACCTTTGCAATAAAGTTTTTTTTTTAAACCTTACACTCTGACTTATTGTGATGACTTCCATTAAGTATTCTTATCTTTATGACAGACTCTTCTCATGTTTCACTAAAAACGAATGAAATGCTTAATAATTCTGTATCACGTTTACATTTCTACATTCCCGGGATTACATTACCATGGCTTTCGATTTATATCTTGCTTTAAAACTTTAGTTACCTTACAGCTAGCTTTATATGTACAAATTTTTTCTACTTCTTACTTTTTTGTAATATAGATTTTATCTTCTTCTGTTTAATCAAATAACAGCTATTTATGAAACAAGCCCATTAATTACTACATAGTTTTTTCTACCAATAGGAAAATGACAGGCACAATTTGCAAAAGAGTATCGTAATCTTATGAGCGAATAAAGATACTCAATGACCGATTTGTTTTATATGTATAAAATGATAATAATTTCAAAATATACATGTCAAGATCTTTTGAAAATTGATAAATATGTACATATAATGATCATAACATATATACATTGGCTACGATTTCGTTTTTCTAAGGTTGCTCAATGTATGAGAATAAGAAAAAAATGTATAAATAACCATATTGTTTATAAGAAATAGTTATTACTTAAAAACCAATGAAAAATTTTATTTCATACTGTACATAAAGTATAATAAAAAAATATTATTCTTCATATAATGATACTAGAAAAAAATATCTTATGTATCATCAAAACAGCAAAATTTTTTTTGTTTATGTTATTAAAACCAAAACAGTTTCGCAATCCAGCAAACATATTTGGTTTCTTTGCTTGTTGGAAATAAACATGTCTTACCTCCGCGGATTTTAATCCGATCAATAATGCTGTGGGCGTTTGTTGTTAAAAATATCTTGACGTCTCCAAATACGTATCTATATCTGGTTAATTACATAAAAACATATTTACAACTCATTAAATAAAATACCAGGAAAATAGATCGAACTTATTTGTTGTATATTTTTAAAAACAGTTTCGATTTAGAGTGTTTATTTGTATTCTTTGTTAAGATGAGCACACTAATTGTAGGAATTTTTGATACCTTTCAAGGACTATTACATGAGACAAAATGGCTGTAATTTCCACTGAATTTATGACAAAATTTTCCTTTTACATGTAGAATTTTAGGTCGGTAAAAGATATAAGGCAACTTGAATTAATTAGCTTAAGTAACAATTAGCGTGGGCATTTATCTGTTAAACATAATGCTTGCATTGAACTAATTTCTGGATTATCGTTTTTTAGTCTTTCATTTCCTACATAATGTCTTAAGAACTATGCACAATATGTTGTTCTTTTCAAATTATGTTTTGTCCGGTAAGTAACTCCTAAATTTTCGGAAGCTTACAGAGATGGTCAAAATAATTCCTAAAGCCCCTTAACGGAGATACCGAGCCCTAAATGGGAACCCAGCGATTTACCTTATCTGTCCTAAGTTTAGAACCGACTTGTATAATTTAATGGATGGATGGAATTTAATGTTTTATAGAGGCCATAATGACTCATTAAATCATACTACAATACATCTTTTAGATCATCAGAGAAGTCAGGAAAGGACTTGCAGCCACACTCGTTGGGCCTAATTTTCTACAGATGTCATTTTACAGAGCTGAAAACTGATTTTCTAAATACTTTGGTCATTCCTTTACAATAAAGTTTGTTTTTAATTTGTTTCGTTAAAACGGGCGGTTTTCGACATAAATCGGTTTATACGAAACACTCAAAAGTTACTAATGCTAAACACAAACAGGTAAAAACGAAGTTGTTATTGTTAATACCTACATATCTATTGACGGAACTTGTCACAACCGCCTTCAAGTAAAAATAATTCTAAAAAAATTGAACCGATTTCTAAAGATGCGCTAAAAAGTGAAAAATAACTATATATTTTTATATGAAATTGAACATTTTGAAGTCGGTACCGAACTAATACCTGACAAAATGTGATTTGCATGAACAGATTAAAAATTCTTTATTGGTAATTGTTTTCTTACCATAATTTGTATATATTAGTAGTTATTTATTTCATTTACAAATAATTTGGCGCCGACTTCAAAAAGTTCGATTTCATATAAAAATTTCTAGTCATATTGGATCCACCATATTGAATTTTTTAAAATAATTTTAGATTACTTATATACGACCCTGATAACCCCCTCGTACCAATTTTGGAGAAAATCGGACAAAATTGATTCTTTGTCCGCCATATTGAATTTTTTAAAAATATTTTGGATCCATTATGCGCGACCCCGAAAACTCCCCCACACTAATTTTGGAGAAAATCAGACAAAATTAAATTTTTTTGTCCGCCATATTGAATTTTTTAAAAATAATTTCAGACCCCAAGAACTCTCCCATACCAATTTTGGAGAAAATCAAACCAAATTAATTTTTTTGGCTTCCATATTATCAGCACCATCTTGGATATTACTGCATCAATTTCGTCCAAAAAAATTCGAGAGCACTGCAGCAACTTCCTGAACATAACGTAAAAAAAATTCATTCAAATCAGTGCCGCCGTTCGGAAGTAATCCGTGTACATACATAAAAAAAAACCTACATACTCGACAAATTGAGAACCTCCTTCTTTTAAAAATCGGTTAAAAATGAAAGAATATTCTTACCCAGAGTATGTTGATATGTATTTAATTTATGCTGAAACGCTGTTAAATTCGTCGAATACAAAAAAACTATACTAAAAGATTTCCAGCTCGAATATTGCCAAATAAAGAACCTTTCAAAGGATTGATCGAAGCCTAAGGAAATCAGGTAAAAGTTGATTAGAAAATAATGATTAGAGTTAACAAATAATTAATTTTTAACATATTTTGTTCAGCCGTGACATGGCGGTGGGAACCCTCCTAGAAGAGCACGAGACTCTTACGTAGAGGAACAAATTTTGCAAGATATTGCTGACAACCCTTTAATTAACATACGAAAGCTCGTGACAAAAAAATATTGTTACAAAATAGTTTGAACATGAACCTCTAACAGAACAGTTACTTCACTCGTACCACGTTGAAAAAGTACACACAATGTCTCCGGATGATTATCCCCCAAAATACTCCAATACTTGTTGAAAAAATAAACGCAATGTCTCCGGATCATTATCCCGCAAAACTCCAATACTCCAACTAGTTTATACAGCAGTATAATATAAATCTAATTTTTTTTTACCGATGAGGCCGGTTTTGGGCTGATGAAAACCCGCACCCTAGAATTCAAAACAAACATCAACAAAAGTTTATTTTTAAATGTGTGGGTTAGTATCATCTGAAATAACCCTATAGGTTTATTTGTTTTGGAAGGAAGAATCAATGGTGAGATTTATTTACAATTTTTGCATCAAAATTTAAATAACTTATTGGAAGACGTACGTCTTGATATAAAATGCAATTGTGATATATGCATAAGGTTGCTCCATCTCATTTTAACCGTATGGTATGTCAACAGTTAACAAACGTTTTTGGCTCTCGATGCATAGGTCGACTTGGGACTGTTTTATGGCCACCAAGATCTCCAGACCTAAATTCCTTCGACTTGTACTTCTGGGGATATTTAAAAGAACTAGTTTTTTCAACACCAGTAATTACTAGAGAAGAATTACTAGCGAGAATAGCACAACATTCTAACGAAGTCCGCAATTATGCCGGAATTTTATTGGCAATGTAGCGGGAAAATATTCGAAGAATAAGAAAATGTATGTACGTGGAGTCCATATTGAACATTTGCCAAAATAGCATTTAAACGTTTTTACTATGTTTGCATTTTAATACCATTGGAAATTAATTGAGCCCCGATCAATCCTTTAAAAGGATTCTAGACCTGACAATATCTAAGCTAGAAATCTTTTCGCATAACATCTTATTTTCGAAGAGTCGGGCAGAGAAAGCTCACCTTGCGTATTTCATTTTTTTCTGTTTGTGTTTAGCATTAGTAACTTTTGAAATTCTCACATAAAAACATATTTATCTCAAAAACCACCAGTTATATCAAAAGAAATTAAAAATTCCTTTTTTGAAGAGGAATAACCAAATTGTTTAGAAAATGATTTTTTCCGTTTTTTAAATGACACTAATAATCTAATACTAAACTACTAAACATCTACGGTGGTATGATTTAATGAGTCTTTTTGGCCCCTATAAAATATTAAAATTTTATTAAATTATACAGGTCGGTTCAAAACTTAAGGTAAATCTGTATCTCCCTTTAGAGGCAATTCAGGAATTTTTTTTCTATGTTAAAATAGGGTTATTTTGATCTTCCCTGTATGCTCCCGAGAAATTAGGAGGTACTTACCGGACACTGTGTATTTAGTAAAAACTTTTTTATATGAACCGTGTAATTATTTTTATGAAAGTATAAGGACAGTTATCTTAAAAATACTGAGACAGTCTCTGAACAAATCGCATTCAGATTTCACTATATTATATAAGCTACAATTTCCACTTAATACTTTAAATAAATATAACAAAACCGCAATTTTTCTTGTTTTTTTTCTAACACGCTTACTTTCTCCATAAAAATTCCATAGAAATATTAAAATCACATAGCCTTGATTCATTAAAGTGCATATATCTTAACACTATATTTTATATTTTTTCAATATTTATGGTACTGATAAAATGGACTTTATATTTGACTACTATACTCTGCTACAAACAACTGTTTCAAATATTGCCGTTATATATGGCTAGTCGGTGAGGTCCCTAGCACTTCTAAGAATAAAGTCGTATATCTGAGATGTTCTCCTGCAAATAGATTGTAGGGAGGATGTGTATGATATAGGCAGCAACAATTAAAATGGGCAAAGAAGGGGAAATTTGATAGCTACATATACTAGTAATGCACTGGTCCAATTTCATACTAATACCAATATATAAGAAAAGTCAAACCAAATGTGATTTGAAATTTCTGAAATCTTTCGCCCATACTAGCATACAGGACACTTTTTTAAAAATTAATAATAGTCACTTTATACTTCAAAAAATTATCAACCAAGAGAATTTACATTAACAATTTTCTCTTGCAAGCTAATTAACATTTAATAATCAAGAAGTTGAAGAACATTCAACTTCTTAGCATAATCCTATTTTTTTCGAACACTTCGAATGTTTGCGTCTGAAGGAAAAATAAACAAGTAAATCAGAATAAAAAATCACATTACAGATAAATATAAGTTAATGAAAATGTGTAATAAAGTACGCAAAACACTTTAGAATATTTTTTTTTACTTTAAGATCAGGTTATTATTGCCTAATTTTTATTGATCATGCTTAATTTATACTAATTTTAAATTTATGAACAATGCATTTATGCATTATTCTGCAGTATTGTATTTTTGTAAGTATGAGTCGACTATAAGGATTTTTGTCTTTGGACATCAATTTCTAGTACACCGCTACTATAAATTAGCCCAGGTCTTTCCATCCACTAAATTTTAATATTTAGCAATTAGAAAAAAAAGCATTCACTTATCTTTAAACTGGAAAATGACTTTGCTGCATAAAAATATTATTTTTAATTTTAGGTTAACCGGGAACGTTAATTAGCTGTACATGCCGCATACGCTTTTATAATTAAAATTATTTTTACTAAAAAATATTTGCTTGGCAGGTTAATTAAAAATGTTGCCTATGTGTTAATAATATGCCATTTATGTTCTATTAAATATAAGTTAATTTAAAGTTAAAACTGGATTCAATTTTGATTGTTCTATTAAAACGCTTAAAACACTAAATTGCATTTTAAAATATTTTTATTCGCCGAATGCTTTCAAAAAGCCTTGAACGTATTTGCTTCCAAAAAGAGGAAAATGAAAAATTATTTTAAAAATAATTTATTTACTTCATATTCAGTTAGGTAGATTCAAATTTGATACTAGTTTAATTGCTAGGGAAATTATAATTTCTATTTTACTTATAATTTTTTTCCTGTAAAATTATAACTATATAAATTCTTGGACAAAATTAACGCAAGAATATATGCAGGTGTGGAAAATCAAAACCGGAACCTGGACGTTTCTTAAGTAAGATAAAGAAAATACTATATTATTTATCAAATCAGAATGAGACAGAATATAATATATAATATATAATAAATTACCAGTTTGGCCCTAGGGTGAGGGGTAATAAAATGCAGGCGTGGTGAGGTATTTCCGTGTTTCGCGCCAATTTTTTTTTTTAATTAAAATGGTAGTTTATTCCACAGAACAAAAACTAACGTGCAACGTCGTAACCTAGGCCCTCACATCACCGATACTGAATCAACTTAAGACAAGTAAGTTCGACATTATATCATGCATATTGGGCTTGAAGAAATTGATTTAAGATCCGTAGCATACCCCCAAAATTCAATATCAAACGGAAGAATGTAAAATTTTAATCTCCCACGTTGTATCTGCTATATTAAATTATAACAAATTAGCTTCAGATTCGTAACCTACGATTCCGATATCTACCCTTCGTATTGTATTCGTTATACTGAATTTCAAAAAATTATTTCTAAACTCTTAACCTAATCCTAATTTTCGTCCTTAAAAACTCCCAAGACCAATTTTAGACCTAATCCGAAAATATAAAATTTATAAACTTCCACTCTCAGAAATTCCCCCAGCAACAAATTTTAAACAAAAACGAGAACGTTAACATTTTCAGTTGCCATATTAGATTCGCAGTATCTAATTTTTTTAAATAATTTTAAATTTGTAACTGATGCCCTCAAAAACCCCCTTATACCAACTTTGGACGCCATATTGATTTTTTTTAAAATAATTTTAAATTCGTAATTCACATCTTCAAGAACATTCCAATACCAATTTTGGAGAAAATCGAGAAACGTCAGGCTTTTAGTTGCCATATTGGATCCGACGTACTAGATTTTTTAAAAATAATTTTAGGTTCGCAATTTGCAAATTAAAAACCACTCCTATATCAATTCTAAACAAAATCCAGAGATATAAAATTTTCAATCCGACATATTGAATTTTTTAAAAATCATTTTACGTCCCCGAAACTCTCTCATACCAATATAGGAGAAAATCGGATAAAATTCATTTTCTGTCCACCATATTATAAGTGCCATTTTCTTCTTTTTCTTTAGGTGCCATCTCCATCGGAGGTTGGATATCATCATTGCCACTCTCACTCTATTTGCCGCTACTCCAAAAAGTTCTGCTGAGCTACAATTGAACCACTCTCTCAAATTTCTCAACCATGAAATTCTTCTTCTTCCGATATTTCTTATTCCTTCTATTTTACCCTGCATGATCAACCTAAGCAACTCGTATCGCTGGCCTCTCATTATAGGTCCAAGATATTGCAATTTCTTTATTTTTATGTTGTTAATTATTTCGTAGTTTTTGTCCATCGCTAGCAATACTTCTACGTTTGTTTTTCTCACCGTCCAAGATATCCTCAACATCCTTCTGTAACACCACATTTCAAACACTTGCAGTTTATTTATGTGTTCTTGTTTTAGTGTCCAGCCTTCCAACCCATACCGCAGCACTGAAAATACATAACATCTTAAAACTCTCACTCTTAGTTCTAGAGTGATGTCTCTACTGCACAGTATAGTTTTCAATTTTACAAACACACGTCTTGCCATTTCTATTCTCGCTCTTATTTCTGTTGTTTGTTCATTAGTCTTTTTGGTGTTCATTTTTAATTCGTGTTGTTCGCAAACGTTATTTGTTGCGTTCACTAGTTCTTAGAGTTCTTCAGTGGAGCTAGCTATGATAGCAGTGTCGTCTGCAAATCGTATATTTTTTACAGGTCTTCCGTTTATTATTATTCCCTTACTTTTCGTTAACAGTGCTTCTTTGAAAATCGATTCACTGTGCACATTGAATAGTAGCGGTGACAAAATGTATCCTTGTCTCACTCCTCTTCCTATTTCAATTTCCGGACTTGTTTCGTTATCTACTATTATTTGTGCCCATCTTCGATTTTAGTAACCTAGACATAAAAAATACATAGCCGTAGAATTAAGGAAGTTATTCTTTTAGAAGTCAGTTAATAAAAGTATTTGAAGTGCCTCACCACCTTTTATCAACATTTTTCGAAAACTCTTAGCCAGTTATGTTATATATAAAAAATATTTTCAAAGAATTCGGTATATTTGATAACTTTCAGAATTAAAATCCGTGATTGGAGTGCAAATTTACGCTATAAAAAAGGCATGATATGCCTGGAGATTAAACAAACCACCATAGTCGGATTTCGTTTCAAATACCAAGAAATTTTCTCCCTGTTTTATAAAGGTATCTTGATTAGAACTTAAGATATAAAAAAGGATTTGGGATGGCTACCTTTTAATAGTTTTTGCGAAAATTCTGAAACACATCAGCTTTAGTCACACAAAACTTTTAGAATTAAAATACGCCAATAAAGGGCAAGTTTATCTTTATAATAAACACGGTATGATGCAGGGCAGGATAGGGCAACTATATTTAATTCTTTAAACAATATCAAGCACAACATTTCGATTTTGTGTTTTATAAATTATGTTTGGCAAATAGCGTCCAGTACATTACGTTGAACGAACTCGAAAGATTCGTTGAGTTATTTTCAGAATATCGACGGGTATCTTGAAGACTCCTTGACGAATTGTGTTCTTCAGATGAACTAGGGTCCTAGTCCGATCGTTTAAAACAAGTGATTTAGATAGCTCCATAAAAAATGGTCGCAAGGGGCTAAATTAAGCTATCATGCTGGCCGTCATAGATAGCCACTCAAGGAGATGAGGCGTCCCGGAAAGAGTTGCAGCGAAAAAGTCATGGATACACACGCTATGTATGCGGCGACACCGCCTTTCTGGGACAATACATCTTCCACATCCACCTCGTATGCTAGCAGGAAAAACTTCTGAATAATGTTAATATAACGATCAAAAGTCACCAGAACTGCTTGCTGGTTTTCTTCAAAGATCATAAACCAATTATTCCATCTCGCAATAGTACATACCAAACAGTTACACGAAAGATGGAAATATGGCTCATTACTGAAGAAAACAAGTGTAAGCCAAAAAAAAAGCGCGTGGATTAAGTTGCTGATCAGAGCCAATTTGTAGGTACGAAATTTTAGTTCTTCATGAGAGATTCGCCCCACAGAATGAGCAAACAACCCACAGCAGCTGCATGTTTTCTATCAGAGGGCTGAAAGGATCACAAAACAGAAAGCCTTAACATGTTAAGATTTTGAAGTGACCTGGTTCTTCGTGGAAGGTCAGTTTTTTCTTCACCAGTTTGCCTGAAGTTATTTACCCATAAAACTATCGACTACCGGTCAGAAACGAGACCACAGTTTGCAATATTGAAATGTGTGCGGAATACAGGTTGCGTCAGGGTGATCGAGAGACGGTTAGAAAAGTATGGCTCAACAGCGAACACGTGTTCCACCTTCTTACACTCCATGATAGTAACTGCAACAACAACAAAGCGAAGCTACAACTTTACGCTCCGCTCTCTTGAATGTACCTATCTTGGAGCAACCATCGCTTCAGAGTATCAATTCAAATAAGAAAATTGTACTGCGCTATCCTATATAAATGGGGGTGAAATTATCATAGTTTTAATTCTTTTCAAATAACAAGGGATCTCCATTTAATTTTGTATAGAAATCTTAATTTCAAATTGAGATATTTAAAAAAAAAACTCCTTTTGAGGATAAATATCAGAGTCAGTTTGATTCCCTTAAAACTAGCCTCTCTTCTTTTCATGTCTTCTATTACACATTATAGTTTGGCGAAAATCGATGCCGAACACCTTGGGTACCTTTCTTGTCAATACATCAATATAGATTAGGAAATTTTTTACTATATTTGTATAATTCACTTAGCTATAAACTGAGTAATAATAAAAAAATATTCTAAAGTTGCTTCTCTTTTTTTGCAGGTATGTTTTACTGTTACTAATAAGCTGCAAGTTATTGACCATGGTGAGTTAAAATTTTATTTAAAAAATTGGCTGCAACACATGATGTTTTGTTATATATTATACCAATGTTATAAAGCTAGGCCCTTGAAAATAATAATTATTGTCATTTCACTTTTTTTTTATCTCATTCACTGCAAAAAGGAAATGAATGCAATTCAACTTAAGGCAAATGTGCTAGAAGTAAATTTTATAAACATTTATTAGATGTATTTAATATAATTAAAAATAAAATTTAATAATTTTTATATTAATCTAAATGAATTTATTCCATTAAATTTAATGTAATCATTCATTAAATTTAAAGCTGGCTCATAACATTTTAAGGTGACTATGTACATTAAATATACAGTCAGTTTTCATTGAATTTGAGATGTGTTATCACATATTTAATACCCCAACATTAATATGAGTTCAAAAAATTCTAAAACTACCAGGAAAAGGTGGACATTTTTCCCGTAGGTAGTGTCCGCTATTTAGACCACTTTTGAACTCATTGGTGCCCGTCAGTACGGTGCAAACATGTACACATCACCATAAGTAAAATTGAGTCCTTTAGGCAACTTATATCATACTAAACAAAAAATTCATTACAGTTTGCGCCATCTCCCGGAATCTCATGCAATATATTGAATAATAATGTAAATTCCTTTGGTATTAGGGTATATGTGAATTAATTTTAATATAGAGAAGTTGAAATACCTTTTTAGTTACTTTATTGATATTTAAGATATTTAATTAAATTTAATGTATGAAGAACTGATGTTTCTATGAATTTGCTGTAAATTCAAAGTAAATGTAAATTATCCAGAATTTAAAGTATAAAATCATTAAATTTAATGTAGAACGGACATTAAATTTGCATTAAATTTAAGGTTATTTTTAACAGTACGCGATGTCATTTTTCGATATTTTAGACAAGTGGAGGAAACAAAAGTAAGTAATACTATGCGGAGAATACTTTTAAAATTATATTGTATTGTATATATGTATTTGACATAGAAAAAACATGAGAAGGATTTTGTGTTATTCTTTGGCCTAATATTTACCTAGACTACTTTTCTGTGTATGTAGTCATATTCAGAATCTTTTTATCAGAACACTGTATAGCTGTTTCTTCGAATGTAAGAACTTTAAAGTTGTTTCCTAAATATAAAGAGGATTGCTTGTACCTAAAATGTAACAAGAAATCCCCAAAAACATTATTTTAAATCGGGAAAAGTAATTGGCTTGGAGTCGTTGCAACATACAACAGAACTCCGGTAAGTTCAGAAAGTAAAGTTTTTTAAAGATAAACACTAATTGCAAGAACTAAAGGCTAACATGAAGTTTAATTAGTGGACTAAAGCTTGGTAGAACAAAGAAGTTTGGTATAGTTTTCTTTAACAGAGAGGGTATTCTATAAAATAATTCTTTCTTACAAACAAGAAGTTTGCGAATCTATGACAAAATATCATTATACCTAGCAGTTTTCTTCAAAACTTTAAATAGTTTTATTTTATATGGAAAATTACGAACTTGAAGGTAGAAAATAATTTTTTCTAAACCCTAGTATTGCTATGTGATCATATCAAATCAAATCATAAGCCCTAAACAGTTTTATTTTTTATTTTTTGCCTTATAATGTCGGAAAATTAATAGAGGCGCTGCACTAACGAGCATTTGGCCTCAAAAACCAGACAAAATTAATAGCGTCGTTATTTTTGACTCTAGACGTGTTAAAATCAGTATTCGGGGATTTTTGAGGGCGCTAAGTTGATTTCTGGCATTATATTACTAATCGGGTGAAGGGGAGGGCTGACTTATGATGGGGAGGGGGAGGGGAGTAATATCAAAAAAAATTATGGTTATTATTTTATATGTTTTTAGGTGCTCCGATTTCATTTCTGGCATTATTTTACCAATCGGGTAAAGGGGCGCTGACTTAGAGTGAGGAGGGGGAGGGGAGTAATATTTAAAAAACGTAATGGGTATCGTTTTATATGTTTTTAGGTGCTCCGATTTCATTTCTGGCATTATTTTACTAATCGGGTGAAGGGGCGCTGACTTAGGCTGGGGAGAGAGAGGGGAGTAATATTAAAAAAACGTAATGGGTATCGTTTTATATGTTGACTTAGGGTAATTGTACGTTTTCCCATAAAAAGTCTATCTTATACAAAGTTTGACATTCTAAAGTTTTCTACCGAGTTTATTAATGGTTGTCAAATAAAAAATTTCAACATATTTTAACAAAAACCGCTTGCAATCAAAATTGTCTTAAATGGATTCTGTTTAATTTTTTAATAATGTCTAAACAAGACCACTGATAATTCCATTTGACTTTTCTATTTTGATCTTCAGCAGATGATTTGCTTGGTCTTCGACATACTTTATTTCTTCCTTCGCAATATTCACAACTTCTTGGAGAAATCGAATGTGGATTGGCCGGCAAAATCGAGTGAATGATGGAGTGGGATTTTGCCATAACATTTTTATTCTATCCCAATATGTGACTGTAGTCTTAACGGCACCAATAAGCTTTGGAATATGTTCGAGTCATCGTTCGAATTATCTGAAAATTTTTGTTGATAAGGAATTTGATGAGAGCCATCACAGCCCCATTTTGTTATAAATTCTAGGTTCTCTAATTCTTCTACATCGCAGCTTTGAAAAACATCCTTAAGATAAAGACAAGGTCTCTTTACTGTATGATCAAGTAGGGCCTGAAGCATAACTTCAACATTCGTCTCTGTAACTCGGATTGACTTTGGTTTTGGATAGCAGAGTTTCTTTGCTTCTCTAATTAGAGTCTACCAAGGACATATATTCTTATTGGAATCGTGTCACAACTCCCACTACCTCCTTGTAAAGTCACCTTCAACAAAGATTTGAAATGCTTGCTCAAGTGTGTAATTTTTTACTTTCGGTTTCTGAGCAGTATTTATTACCTTTCTGTAACGTTTGGCTTTTGTTGGTGTTGAAGTTGCATCTATTATAAGTTTAGAGGCTGTGGCATTTCCAGACATTCGTTGAGTTTCGCTGGCTGCATAGGTAAGCTCTTCAACAGGTACCTGTTCGCGGTGTTCTTTAGTATTTCATCGTTTACTACGATCATGTAATTCTTGGAAATGCTTCCTTGGGCGTCCCATAGAATTCGTGGCCCAGTTATGTACTGGTATTGATGTATTAAGTCATTTCTCGTTTTTTTTTTCAAAAATCTTCCTTCAATATAATTAGATGATATCCATCTCTTCTTCGAATCACTATTAAAATGTTTTAAATCGTGACTTAAAGTATGGTACTCGTTTTGGGGACATTTCATCATTTCGCGCAGCTTATGTTCTATAAATGATACCTTATCTTCAAGTGTTCTAGATGTGATTTTTTAAAAGCGTGTGTAGCATTTTCCGATATACCTCAATAACATTTGATGTCAAATCTGTACCTATAGGAAAAAAAATATGTATGTAAGTAAAAAATAACCAAAATTATTGCAAAAAAAACTGTGGAACTCAAAGCGATTTTTTTAAGAGATGGAAACATGTGGAAAGTGTTTTGACCGACCTAGCTCGGAACATTTTCAAAAACACTAATTAGTTAGAAAGAAAAACAAAAAAATTGAAAATTATCTTGCATATCGTTTTAGGTCCATAAGAATACTAAACAGTCATTATATTTTTAAATAATTTATATTAAAATTAAATACATACCTTGTTTTTCAGATTCCATCACAAAAAATTTTTTTTTAATATTCACTTTACAAAATACCAAACACAAGTCTAAAAAAACTCTATCACGAACGAATGCGTGCATATTGAACAAAGCTTAGATTGCAATTAACTGTGCGGAGCGTAGCGGTGGGGAGGGGCCACTTTATCATAATTTTATGATAGTACGGTTACTCAGGTATACAAAAAAAAAATAAATTCGATGATTACTTGTATAGTTTTCTCCTTTTTGTCCGGTTTTTGAGGCCAAATGCTCGTTAGTGCGCTGGTGATATTCGAACACTTTTCTCGAGGTCCCCTCGGTAACTTGGGCTTATTTTATGTTCTGTGGAATGCTAAATCGAAATTTCGAGGGTACCAGGATGAAATATTATCGTTTTTTGGTATTAGCAATTTAAATTGCAAAATGGTGCGTTTTTATTTTTGAAACAGAAATCAGTGATCGATTGTTAATCTGATTTCGACATTTTCTTCTAAGGAGAAAAATGCATGAAAAATAATATTTCATAAAAAAAATTAAGAAAAATCTCGTTTATTTATACATAATATACAGCGTGTCTGAGTTTCGTGGTTTTTGTTGGGTAGCTCAGTTATTTTTAAGGTTAACGGAATGCGGTTTTTCACAAAACGGTGCTATTTTAGCTTGAAATGAACTCTGCCGCAGACAGAATTTTTACAGCACTCTGAGTTTTTAGGTACGGGTGCTTTTTGAGAATTTGTCGTTTTACAACACCCCTCGTATTTCGGTTAGCTTTCGTTAGTTCTTCTCTAAGTACTACTGTTTTTTTAGATATAAATCAAAAATGTTTTTTTTTTATGGAACACTGCGTATATTCATAGACTGTTGTATTCTGCATATTAAAAGCTTTTCAACGATATATAACACTTAATAATTCTTCTTTTGTTTAAGCCATAAAATTATACTTTTTAGATTACATTTTTAATTTTTAGGAGACTGTGGAAATTAGATCAAGCCATTATATTTTAAACAATACCTTGCCAGATACATAACCAATGGCAACACTTATTTATATTATAGAAAATATTTTATTTTAAGTTAAATTATTTAATTATATGAAATTATACATTATAAGAATAAATATTAAAAATAATAAGAATTACAGATATCGTTCAAATTGTAAACCATGAAGTTGAATAAAGTACTGGCATACCTTCCTTACTCTGCGTAAAGCATTGAATAAAATAAAGGGTCGACCCGATAAATTTCTGAATTCCGTTTCTGCTGCATTTCTTATATCCTGCATCGTATGGTGTTGAGTATTATAAATTTTACTTTCTGTGTACCCCCATAAGAAAAAATCCACTACCGACCTTTCCGAGAATCTAGCGGGCATTTTTATGGGAGCTTGTGTGCCAATCCAGCGCCCTAGAAAGTTATTTTCTAAATTAGGCCGAATGATTCGGGAATTAGGGGCAGGAGCTCCATCTTGTTGCAATAACGTGCTATTTAATTGACTCAAAGGCACATTTTCACGAACCTTTGGTTTGATATTTTTCAGTATTTGTAAATAAAGATCTGCGGTGAGATTTTCTTCATATATGTCATATTTAATTATACATCCAATAATAAAGCAAGACACGCTGAATCCGATTCGCCCCTGTCGTTCGCGAGGAAATATATTGTTATGGTTTTCTTGTGATCAATATCTTTTACCTGCACTGCTGATAAAATCTTTGTCAAACCCTATAGCTTTTTTCTTTAAATTTTGCAAATACCAGTTACAGAAAATGCATTTTCGTTGTGCATTTCCAAAATGCAAATTGTGTACGAGTTTAAATTTAAATGACACTCGGTGTATCAGACTTTGTGAATCAAGCATATTTGGAGTGTTTTGGTTTTTCATTGAAAATATACAACCAGCATCAGGTGCCCAGTATTGTATGCAAAATCTGTGTTGGGGAATTACGTTTATGGGCAAGAGAACCTCTTTGAAGGTCCAATCTCCAATGATCTGGCGTGAACTTGCATTACATGCATACACCAATTTGCTGTAACAATAAAAAACACCGATAACAATAATTTTTTGAAATAAATATTGAAAGTACACGTATGTATTTTAAAAGGATTGAAAAAAACTTACTAAAAACACTAAGCAAATATGCAAGATGGCCACCATTTTGCTGAATACGCTTATTAGCACTTCTTAAAAAATGAAATTGGACTCATTTCAGGATTCCAGCTTTTAAAATGCGCATTATTAGTTCTTCGCGGGTTTTCACCGGAGTCTTGTATACTTCTGTTTTAAGAGTGCCTTACAAAAAGAAGTCACCCAGATTTAACTCCAAAGAACATGGTGGTCCCCTAATTGGTGTTTTATTGCCTCATCCAAGTAATTGATTGACATATTGGTAGTGCAAATATTGCCGAATAGCAACGGAAAAGTTGGATGGAGCTTCATCATGCATATACTGCAATTCTCGCCGAAGAAAAATTATCTAATTTTCCAGAAGAACTGGTAATATGTTTTCATTGTTTAGATAAATATTTCTATTTATCATATCTGAAACCATAGCATTTACTTTAAATTTATGCTTTAATGGCAAGTAGTGAACATAACCCGATTCTCTCAATCCCCCCACTCCTCGACCTTGACCTTGACCTTGCTTCACCCCTCTTTGGCCCCGCCCACATGTCCTTGTCATTGACCTTGAAAGTGCACGTGTGCTTTGGCCTTGGCCTTGTGTTCAAGGTTGTGTGTGTGACCTTGACCTTGACCTTGGTCGAGACGACCTTGACTTTGTTGAAGGTCATCTTGGGTGTGTGACCTTGAAGATATGTTACGTGGTTGGGGGTGACCTTGAATGGTTTTATATAGAGTATGGGGCAGTTTCATTCATCAGTTGGCTCTGACTTGTATAGGTAGTACATGTGTTAATATTTGACAAATCATGGCATATGTTTGTGAAAATTGCGGTTCTAAGTTTACTAAGAGTTATAATATGAGACGTCATAAAAGAGAATCGTGTGCGGCGAGATTTAATGAAGTGCCTGGAGGAAAACGGCTCCGAATTGAAGAGTATACATCGACGATTCCGGTAATTAATTGCGCTACATGTAATGTAGATGTTCCAATAAATCATATGTCAGCGCATAAACGAACACAACAACATAAAAATAATTCATGTTTGCCGGTATGTCATGGTGTGCAACTCGTTCAATGTGCCTTCAAAAGAAGAATTGCAACCTATCGGGTTAGCAGTGATATGGAGCATTCCGATTACGTAATGTTCTTTGCAGACATTAAATCCAAGGTGGTGGAACTTGTTAATAATTTATTGCGTGTGCATCATGCTTTAAAAGTTAACATGACAGCTGTTGGCGAGTACATGCTTCCATCACAAGAAATATTCAGTGAAAAATCCTTCAACACTGCTAATCAAATAATTAGTGTAGAAAGTGATTTGGATGCCGTTTACCATTCTTTCACCGAATCAATAAAAACGCAGGCGACAGAGTTCCAGGAGAAAGATTCAGGTATGGAAAAATCAAAACCCGATATATTAAACTGATTTTTATATATTATTTTTCTTGTTATAGGATGGGCTCTTGTGCGAATTTTATACTTGGAAGTTGGTATCAACAAGTATATGCCTATGGGTGGCTCATCATACATCAAGTTGCCGTGTTCTATTGAAAAGAAAGGAGCTGTCGTCAATGTGATTAACCAGGACGAATTTTGCTTTGCGTGGGCTGTAACATCAGCATTGTTTCCTCCAACAGCAGAGCCTTCACAGAAGACATCCTACCCCCATTTTTCTAGAGTGCTAAATGTAACAGGTATGGATTTTCCAGTAAAATTACGTGACATTAAAAAATTTGAGGAAATGAACAACATATCAATTAACGTATACGGTCTGGAATCTAAATATGAAAATAATGAAATAATACATGAAGTTATTGGTCCACTGAGGTATGCGTCAAAAAAGTTGGATAGGCATGTAAATTTATTGTTAATTACAAAAGACTGTAGTAGTAAAGATGGCGGTGAACATTTTTGCGATACGACTTGTTCAAAGAGTCATTATTGTTGGATTCGGGATTTATCACGTTTAGTTTCAAGTCAAATTAGTTGTCAACAACATAAAATATATTTCTGTGATGGTTGCCTCATTTATTTTAGTACACCGTCAGCTTTAACTTTACATCAAAGCTACGATTGTAACCACATTTTCACGCAAACACCCTCAGTGGATTTAAAAATCGATAAATTTGGAAAGAGTGTGCCGGAAAATATTTTAAAATTCGAGGGTATAGAAAAGCAAATGCGCGTTCCATTCGTGGTTTATGCAGATTTCGAATCTGTTTTAAAACCCATTGAAACGGTACAACCAAACCCACAAAATTCTTACACTGTAAAAAGTTTTAAACATGAACCATATTCTTTTGCTTATTTAATTAAATGCTCTTTTGACGACTCACTTTCGAAATTTGAGCTATTTCGGGGGAATAATGCAGCTCAAGTCTTTGTGGATCGTATCGAGTGTGATTTAAGGGCTCTATACAACACATATTTAAAAGACATTAAGCCTATGAAACCGTTAACGCCTGAAGAAAAAAGGGAGTTTAATGATGCTAAAATATGTGGTATATGTGAAGGCCCTTTTGAAGAGGGTGAGATTAAAGTACGAGACCACTGTCACATAACTGGTGCAAAAAGATTTGGTGCTGCACATTCCGTTTGTAATTTAAATTATAAATTACCCTCTTTTATCCCTATCATATTTCATAACTTAAGCGGCTACGACAGCCATTTATTTATAAAAGAGTTATGTAAATATGGGGATAAAATTGGTGTTTTGGCTCAAAGTAAGGAAAAGTACATATCATTTACCAAAAGCATTTATGTGCACGATTATTTTGATAGTAAATGTGGAAAAGTCAAGAGGAAATATTTAAAGTTGCGATTTATTGATAGTTTTAAATTTCTGTCAACGTCTTTGGAAAATTTAGGCAGCGGTTTAAACGACGACGATTTTATTGAAACGCGGAAACATTTTTCAAATATCAACCAATTTAATTTGATGCGTCAAAAGGGTGTTTTTCCCTATAGCTTTATTGACTCTATAGAAAAAATGGAAAATACATGTCTTCCAAGTAAAGATGAATTTTATGATAATTTACGGGAAGAACATATTAGCGATGAAAGCTATAGAAGAGCAAAAGAAGTATGGCGCTTGTTTGGGTGTAAAACTTTGGGGGACTATTCGGACGTGTATTTAAAATCAGATGTGTTGCTATTGTGTGATGTTTTTGAGCAATTTCGGAATAATTGCTTAAAATTCGATAAACTTGACCCAGCACATTACTATACCCTTCCAAGTTTATCATTTGATTGTATGCTACGTATGACTAAGGTAGAGTTAGAGCTCTTAACTGATATAGACATGATACATTTTTTTAAGAAAGGTATACGCGGCGGCATAAGCCAGTGTACAGAAAGGAAGCACATCGCTAATAATATTTTTTTACCAGACTATGACCCAACAAAACCTTCTTCATTTATAACATACCTTGATGCTACAAATCTATATGGTCATAGTATGTCACAAGCATTACCATATGGTGGTTTTCGATGGTTAAGCGAGCGCGAAATTCTGGATTTAAATATTATGGCTGTTGGTGATGATAGTTTACATGGCTACGTTTTGGAAGTGGATGTGCATTATCCGACTGAGTTGCATGATGCACATTCTGATCTTCCATTTCTAGTAGAAAATATCATACCGCCAACAGAAAACGCTAAATTACCGAAATTAATTCCCAATTTACAAGATAAAAAAAAATACATTGTACACTATAGAACTTTAAAACAAGCCATCGCCAACGGCTTAGTGGTAATGCAAACCCATCGAGTATTACAGTTTGAGCAATCAAAATGGCTAAAATCGTATATTGATTTTAATACCAATTTACGTAACAAGGCCACCACAAAATTTGCGAAGGACACTTTTAAATTAAAAAATAACGCGATATTTGGTAAAACTATGGAAAATGTGGAAAATCGAAAGGATATAAAATTAGTAACACATTGGGAGAACAGTGTAGGCAGAAATGGAGCTAGAGCACTAATATCCCGCCCCAATTTCAATAGTAGCTCGATATTTACCGAGAACTTTGTTGCTATACATATGAATAAAGTTAAAATATTGTACAATAAACCAATTTATATCGGTTTTTCCATATTAGATATATCAAAGACTGTAATATACGATTTTTATTATAATTTTATTAAATCCAAGTTTGGCGATGATGCTTCGTTACTTTACACCGATACTGACTCGCTTATATTAAAAGTGTATACGGAAAACTTTTATCAAACTATATCAGAAAACCCCGAAAAATTCGATACATCAAATTACCCCGAAATTAATAATTTCAACATAATTAAAAGTAATTCTGTAGTTGGTAGAATGAAAGATGAGTTTCCTGGTGATCCGATAATAAGTTTTTATGGTACCGGCGCGAAGGCTTATTATGTAAAGTCCATTAATAATGAATTAAAAAAAGCCAAAGGTATCAAAAAATGTGTTATCGAGAAAGACCTTCATCAGGAAGACTACCAAAGAATTGTTGAACGGGGTGGTTTGATATTAAGAAAGATGAAGACATTTAGAAGTGAATTACATAACATTTATACCAACATAATAAATAAAGTAGCATTGTCACATAGCGATGATAAACGTTATGTAATTCCCAGTTCAACCAAAACTCTACCTTGGGGGCATGCAGACATAGATTTTTACAAAACAGACCCGGAAGAAAACTTAGCAAATTTAGTCACCGTGTTGGAATCATTTCTAAGTCAGGACAGCACGTAATCTGGAAAATCCATATTTCATTATTTGTATTGTTTTTATTATTTCTATTAAACATACAACATTAATATGTAACGATAGTATTGTAATTTTTTTTTTTTTTTTTTTTTTTTTTTTTTTAAATAAAAAACATGTATTCATTGATTGATTGCTTTTTTATTGAACCTTTATTTTAAAATTATAAATATAATGAAGTGTCGACAAATAACAAACTGTAAAAGTTATTGTTGAAAAATTTGTCTAATAGTAAATTAAACGCACAGGTCTACGAGTAAATGTTTAATGTGAAACAGGTTTGCTGACAAGATCCTCCATAGTCTTTTCAATTTTCAACATTCTAGAGTTAAGTTCATCACGCAGTTCGTCTTGCCTAAGTTCATATATTGCAATAACAGTATCATCAATGTATCCTCTAAGTTCTTGACCGGTTTCAATTAATTTCTTGCGTACGTAACCTTCAAGTTGGTTTCTGAATATATCTTTAATAACAATTGTTGAGTCATGTAAAGCTTTCTGCGTATCTTGCACACACTGAGCAAGGTTATTATCAACATAATTTCGTGTGGTCGCATCGTCTCCTTCAAGAGGTTCTGCTAAATAGCACAATCTTTTGCTTCCCATGTCGTAATCTCCATTAGGTGTAAGTTTAAAACCTATTCCTGAAGGACCTCGCATAAAGTTAAAATCCTTAAATTTTCTTTTGCGACCGAACTTATCAATAGTGTTTACTTCTGACATTGTTATGTGAGACTGATTTGAAACCATTAGATTTCACCCTAATATATGGTTCTATTTCATTAATAAACGGACTCTGCAGAAAAATATGGATTGCAAAACGTATTTTAGGTGATGTTTAATAAATACACATACAGATTCATTTTACTATTGTTTTATTGAAAAAAAATTAAAATATAACAAAAGATTGAGTTTACTTTTTATTATTAAAAAAAATAAAAAAAATAACAAACAAAAAATTAAAAATTAAGAAATAAAATACATGTTAATTTCTTCTGTACAGGTAAGCTTCTTCTATGACCCAATTTCTTCTCTGGATGGCACGTTCATTAATGTCCTTGTTTTTAAAATAACCTTGACAGGACCAAAAAAAATCCTTGAAAATTACAACCTCGAAAACGACCCTGACATTGACGGGTACTTTGACCTTGGCCTTGGCCTCGCATCTAACAAGTTTAGTACTATATTTATATGCTTCTTTAAAATAACCTTGACAGGGACAAAAAAAAAATCCATGAAAATTACAGCCCTGAAAACGACCCTGGTATTGCCGGTTACGTCGGCCTTGGCCTTGGCCTTGCATCTGACAAGTTTAAATATTATACTTAATGCATCGAACAAAAGGAATAAAGGCGGTGTAGTGGGGGAAATGGGCATAAAAGCAGACTTGCTGGCTCGAGCTCTTCACAGTTCGTCAGAACAGCAAACAGTACAGTGCTAAGAAAAAGTTAATTGTGTGAGTTGGAATATCGAAAATGTCTAGTGTACGGTCTCTTTTAGATGCTCTTGACGTGAGCTGCGGTTCACAGCAAGGCATGCTCGATAACATGAGTGGTTTAGAGGTGCTAAGTCCGGGGGTGTTCGAGAACTGGAATGGCGTGGAGCATGAAGATGCCGAAGACCGAGCCCTCAACGATGGTCGCGACGAGGAGTTGGTTCAGTCGGCAGCGCAATTCCTGGAATGCTGGACGGAGGAGAAAGAGCCAAAAATTAATGTGATTAGTGATGTGGTTGTGCGAAAAGCATCGCGGCCTAGGGAATCTTCTCCGAAAGCGTCGAAACTGCAAAAGCTCTTGACTATGCGGAAGTCGGAAATCGCCGATAAAAAAACATTTTATTCGGCGATTAAAGGTGTGGGACAAGGGAAGAAGAAAAAGTTTAACTTTAAGCGTCCCTCCACCCCTGTTCCATTACCCGACTTCCTAAAAACAGCACCGCAAGAGCCACTGTCAGTAGAAGTGGAAGTCATAGAAGGCCCCGATGGACCAACACCACCAACGCCACCAACACCGGCCAGCGTCGAGAATGTAATAGTGTCGGAGGTGAAGTCTTCCCCAGCGCCAGCACCACTGTCGCCGATATTGGGGTGCCGGAAACCCATGAAGAAGCGGTTTAAGCGGTGTTTTGAAGGCGATGAAGTTTCCGCTGCTTCGTCGTCGTCGTCGTCGTCATCGTCTTCACCAAATAAAACCGCGTCTTCTTCCGAGCCATCACAACCGGAGTGGGTCGAAGACTTCACCAACTCTCAGAAGACCAAATTGACTGACATTTATGCCATGAAAAAACGGTTAGTGAATGAAGTGAACGAGTGTGCCAGTGACATTATAGAACTTGAAAAACAATTAGAGATAAAAAAGGTGAAATCTGCGCGGTTAAAAAGACAATTAGAGGACTTTAATAAATTATGTAGTAGGTGTTAGGTAGTTGTAGATATTAGCTTTTAATTTATAGTATTAAGTTTGTAAATATATATATATATATATATATTGTAGTTAATAAAAAAGTGTTTGATCAAATTTTTTATATTTTATAATGAGAATAAAAATGACTTGAAAATTTATTTTTGTGTGTTATTTCATATAGGCCCTGTCCCACATAATATTAGGTAATAAAAAAAAAAAAAAAAAAAAAGTGAATAATCCACTAAAACTACGCAATAGCAATAGTTGTAAATATTTTCTGATAATATTTACAAGTATGCTAAAACATGGTTCGGTTTATGAAGTTAAGGTTCTGTCGCCAGAACTTCTAATACTTTGTATCTCAATATTGTATGTTTTTATGAAAAAAACATAAAATATTGGTTACAAAGTATTATAACCAACTAAAACTACGATCAAATTATTTTGTGGTCCTGAAAAGGACCGTTTGGTTTTAAAACATGCGACTCTTTTATTGAGTTGTGGAGTCGCACGGCCCGTCATCATCATCAGCGGGGGTGGCGGTGCTGTCCTCTGTGTATTCGATGATGAACCGCCAAAGTTCATCCCATCTAGGATCGTTCGGCTCCCACTCCAAACAATTCTCTGTGGTAGAATCTACCACAGGGCATTGGATGGGTTGTTGTTGTTGTTGTTGTTGTTGTTGTTGTTGAGTCCCTGACATGTTGAACTAAAATGATTGTAATAAGTATTGATGGTCGTATATATAGAGACAAATTAATGGTGGGGGGTGAAAACAAATGTCATATTACGTATTGAGACCAAAAGTTGTTTGTGGTCTCAAATACGAACGAACGATTTAGCTGGGTTCCACCAGCACTTAAAGTTTTAATACTTTGTATCTAATATTGTATATTCTATACATACAATATTAGTAACAAAGTACTAATATGTACTAAAACTACGATCAAAGTATTTTGTGGTCCTGAAAAGGACCGTTGTTGTGTGCCCTTAAAAAGGGCCAGGGAGAGTGTGGGGCTTATGGTGCCCCATCCTCGCTGGTCGACCACCAGCTTGACGAATCGCAGGGGCCTTGTGGGTCGTCGGGTGTTGGTGATGCTGGAATTTCCAGCACCGCATCTTCCGTCGAGTCCGGCTCTGGCTGCGGCGACGGAGTTTCGAGTCTTTGTAAGACCCAATCACCCGCGTCGTCTAATTCCACTAGACCCGGATCATGGTCATATACTAGCGGAATCGGCTCATCCAAGTCGTCCCAACGTAGGACGTCAATTTCAAAATCCACCTCGTCGTCGTCGTCGAAGACTTGCAGGTCTCCAACGTTGTCGGCTACGGTGTCATCACTAAAGATGGATGAGCCTCGGCTGGCGGGTCTTTCTTCCTCCATGTTTATCGTATGAGGGTTGATGAATATATGACTGTGTAACTGACCCAGTCTCATATATATAGAACTACCCCCACCCCACCAACGGATTCTAAATGTTATGTATTGGTGAGAGCTTATAGAATTATTGATTTTTTTCAAAAACTTTAAATAAGGAATTAGATTTGTTTAGACAATAAGACTTATTCTTAATATTTTGTGAAGAATACATTACAAAAAAAAAAAAAATAATAGAAACCTTGTTTGAACTGTTAACATTTTCATAGGTTCTCAAGCATATAACTTGGCACTTAAGCTACGAGACAAATCGTCGTTAAACGAATATCTCGCCCCATAAGTGACGATTACTAAACTACGATCAAAATATAATGTGGTCCTGAAAAGGACCGTTTTTGTGGCCCTAAAAGGGCCTGGGGGGAGGGTGGGGTGCCTACCGTGGAGTAATACCCAACGATATTAACACCGACCTAGGTGCAGCCCTTGGTCTTCTCATTGGCGGCACCGTCGTCGTCGCTGGTGGTGTCGGCGTTGCAGGCGGTGCCGAAGGTGCCGCTCCTGGTGCGGTACCCCCGCACTCCTCACACTTGCATATCTTGCCGGGCACGAATGGCCTGACAATGCCAATGATCCTTTTTGGTATATCTTCCATCTTGCCGATCGAATGTGTAATGATGAAATAATTCTAATACCGGCCTCTATATACATTCAAAAAGTTGGAGGGGGTAAGGTGGAGTGCATATATGCATTATATAAGTTTGAGAATAATATGATTTTATAACTCACCGTATCTCTGGTATGGACACAAACTACCCCCCTCCACTTTTCTAGCATA
Source organism: Diaprepes abbreviatus (assembly GCA_034092305.1). Taxonomy (NCBI): domain Eukaryota; kingdom Metazoa; phylum Arthropoda; class Insecta; order Coleoptera; family Curculionidae; genus Diaprepes; species Diaprepes abbreviatus. The sequence continues at coordinate 14,405,653 of JASJET010000122.1, forward strand.
TAGTACTAGACTTTCTCTACATTTTTTTCAAATAAATTTTTTTGATATTTCTAACCATTACTTTGCTACATATTTACAAAAAATGCAAATTATGCATATATTTTAATTATTTTCAGGCAAGGTAAGGAAAATTTTGAAAATGTTTTGACGGAATCGTAATAAGGAAGAGTTGAAGTATATCACACTATTTTTCCCGATTCGCTAATATAAAAAAAATTTTTTCATCGCATTTTGGATGGGCTCTGGCATCGTAACGGTTGACGATAAAAAATTGGAAAAATACATATATTGTGGGAAATTTTCTCTAGAATCCAAAAAAAAAATTTCCGAACTTCTGTCACCGCAAATAAAAAAATCGATACCTCAAAAATTGCGAGAAAATGGTGAAGGAGCCGCGCAATCGCTCTGAAACCATCAAAAATCGATTTTTTTTCCCTCCGCGGGTGGGAGGGTGGGGGAGGCGGTGGTGGACTTAGAAAAAAAAAAAAAAAAAAAAAAAAAAAAAAAAAAAAAAAACCTCCCCCTACAACTTCCACATACTCCCGTTCGGCGGCCCTAGCCTCATAACTCGAGAATTTCAATTTTTTCGTCTAAATTTTTTGTCATTTTTAAGATTTTCCAAATTTTTTTTTCACCATTGTATTCTACTCAAAATTCTAGGTAATTAAAGTGCTTTTATTTTTTCTCTATCTTGAACGGTTCCCGAGCTACAGCGCTTTAAAGAATTCAAATTACTAACTTTCTATAACCCTTTTTTTCAAATTTCATTTTTTCGAATTTTCAAAAATACTACAATATGTAGAAAAAAGTTCTCTCTTTAATTTCCCAATACCGTTTTTCTCTAAATCTTCAACTTTAGCGCGTATTCAGCATTTTCAAAAAAAAAAAAAAATTATAATTTTTTTTACACCATCGCATTCTCCTCAAAATTTTGGGCTATCAAAGTGCTTTTATTTTTTTTCTATCTTGAACGGTTCCCGAGCTACAGCGCTTTAAAAAATCCAAATTACTAACTTACTATAACCCTTTTCTTAAAATTTCATCTTTCCGAATTTTGAAAAGTACTACCATATGTAGAAAAAAATTCTCTTTCTAATTTCCTAATATCATTTTGCTCCAAAACTTCAACTTTGGCGCGCATTCACCATTTTTCAATTTTTTTTTGAAAAAATTTTTTTTTACGTTTTTACTATCGAGAAAAATGCTTGCTTATAGTACTCGATTTCCTCTATAATTTTTTCTTATAACTTTTTTCCCTATTCCTAACCGTCACTTTCCTACAAATTTTCTAAATCGTTGTTTTCATATTTTGCCTTAAAAATTTTTTCTTGTGTTATTTAAGCTCTTTTTTCCACTTAATAAACCACCATTTTCTAAATTCCCGTACTCTTTTCTTAAAGAGCGGGCTTTTCCGCCAGCTTTTTTTTTTTTGGTTGGGTTTCAAATAAATATAAAACTACTACTTCACTCATTACAAATTTATTGATTCAAGAACATTATTTTGTGTTACATATAATAGATACATTAAAATATAGATTTATTGGTCACCGAACCGTTTAATACATTATAACTAAAAAATGAGTCGTGAATAACTAATGCGTACACTTTAGTGTCTTTGGGGAATTTATTCTTTCTCGTTTGGAACTCCAATTTTACATCCACTGTCGATGAGTTAATCGCCTCTGGTTGATGACTGCAATTGATAATAAAAACGGGGTTTTTCATATATTCCGCGAACGTTATCATCGGATCGTTTATCTCGCGCCCGTAGTAGCTGCTTTGGAAGTTTTCGTAATTGTAATAGGCTGCTGCGTACAGTTTCTTGGCGAAATCTAAATTCCATCTTTCGTATGGATAAACGGTTGAATTCAGATACAGTCTAATGTCGCATACGTCGGCGTGGGTAAACTGGGTTGCGTTTTTTTCTTTCTTGTCGCAATTATTGCTGTCTTGAAACCCGACGATTATATAGCGCGGTCTTTCCAGACTTGTACTCGTTCTCAAGGCCCACACGTCGGAAGATGTTTGCCTTAAAGCTGGTAATTCGTACAGATCCCATTTACGATATGCCATTTGAATACTGGCGTTGTTTCCTCCTTTATTAATGCGAGACAGTATTTTCAATTTTTGCTTGTCGTCTGGAATGATGTGACGAATTTTCCATTCGATTTTGTCGATACTAATTTCTGCCTCTACTTCGCCGACGTAACAATTGGTAAAAGTGCGAGCTATAATCATAATAAGCTCTTGTTTTACGTTGAAAACACCTTTTGCGTAATCTTCGGCGAATCCCATAAGATATTTTAAGGGTAATTTCCCGGAGAATACGTTACTTGCCGTGTCTACGATATCTTGGTTTGCTTCGTCGAGACCCCATCCGCACGTCATGAGAGATCTTTGTTGCAAACTTCCGAATGAAACCATGGTTTTTAATGTCGTCGTAACTCCAGGTTTACGAACCACGGCGACCTGCTCACCTCCCATCTCGTAGCGAATTTCATCGAACAAAAATGCGAGGGCATTATTTGATAAAAAACATCTTTTCGTTGCGTCTATGGGTTTAAATTTTCCTTCGATATATATGTAACTTTCGGCGATATCCAGTATAATATCTTGAAAATTAATGGGGATACGGACTTCATCCGAATTGTTGAATGATGGAGATCCGTATGGTTTATACGTATGCTCTTCTAGACTAATAATGGAATTGTCCAAGATGGGCTCGGAGAAAACCTCTATTTTATCGCTGGTGGTGGAAATCATTTTCGCACTTTAAGACCGATTGATTTTAAAAATTTATAGTCTTCGGCAGATAACTGTTGAGATGTTTGTGATCTAACGTCTGGACGACGACTAACCTTGACGTTAACTCTTCTTTTACTTTTATTATGTTTCGGCGGTTCCCCCATCTTAGTCGACAGCACACACAATTGACGATTGAAGCAAAAACCCATTTCTATGAAAGTTTCTTCAGTTCCAATTTCACGATTATTTTCTCGCCTTGAAAATTGATTAGATCACCGCTATCGTCCAAGATGCGAAGAGTAATGTTGTCGATAAACTGACGTCCTGCCGGCATTAACGGCATATAAATATTATTTTGTGGTTCTTTACTGATTTTGTAACCGGGCTCCACGTCGATATCGAATTCGAACAAGGTATGACCTTCCACCGAATTCATATATGCTCCGGAAATTATATTACAATCTACGCGTATGATGCGTACTTTCATTATTTCCACCATCTCGGTTGATTCGTGCTTTTTGTCTCTTTTTAACACTGTATGATTAAATCCTAACATTTTACCGATACTCGCCTCTCCCCGGAAATCTATAGTATATTGGGATTTCAGTTCACATTTCAACGTATTATTATTAGCAACCAAGTAAAAGATTCCATCGTTCTTTTCTTCAGTTGAAATCCTCAAAGCCTCCAACATAGCTTTACCTATCTCATCTATTTCATAGGCCCCAGGTGGAATCTGCAATTGTATCGGCTCGGTGGTGTAACCCTCCTTCATGTAGGCAAACTTATTGTTGCTTTCGTCCACATTAAAAATTGAATTGTATGTGTAAAATCCCAGCAATGCCAGACCATATTTGTTTTCTCTATTTAATTCGACTGGTGGATAAAAATCGGCGCTTAAGACGCTCGAGTGTCCTGTTAGTGTGAACGTATAAGACATGACTAACCATTAAAACATCACACATCTCGGTTTTATTCTTAGCGGCAACATTTAAAAAGATTCATCGTCACACCTTTTCTCACTGCATTAGATAGTGATGTTTTTATGCTATTTTCTGCTTTTATGCGCACATCGCTGATTTTGCAATAACAACAAAATATTTTTCTAGCCGTAAGATCCTCATCAGTCATAACCTCGTTTAAATTGCTGCTGCTGCTGCTGAAATAATGTTTGCAACCGCACTGATATTTTAATATATCGATATCGCTTTTAAGATGCTCCGGCAACTTTTCCCAAACGAATGGAATTTCATTTGGGGCTAATGCAATCATTACTTCCTTGGGCATGTTTTCTAACTGTTTCACGGTCATTTTCCTTAATCCACCGGCTAGATGAAATGCTTTCAGTGATTGCAACATTTTAGTATAGTTATTGCGATCCATTTGCGGTGTTAATGGTGACGATGATGATGATGACATCTTTTACGCTGATGATTCGACAAGAAACTTTAAGCACAAATGTCCACACCAGACTGTTCCAAAATCCTGCTGACGATCGTATGTATAGTAAATAATTTTTGATGGTTCCGATCCCGTTTGTAGATATCGTACCAATTCGATCGGTGGGGGTAAATCGCCGAAGCTGTCATAATATGTTACTTTAGAATTATTTTTTCTATAAGCTACCCAATGAGTCCCTGCACCACGCGTACTATCCAAATTCACTATTGCTGCTTCGTAACGTCGAGGACCTTGTCTAGGTAATAAATCCCTCATATAAACGCCTCGAAAGTGTCCTATTCTTTTCTTTTTGGCATATTTTTCTATATCGATGTTAGATAGTGGTCTTCGAGGTAGGGATTCAATTAGTTTTTTGATCTACGATTTAAAAATAATCCCATACCTTTACGATATGGCTTTAGAAACAAACCATTTCCTTTCGATTTTAAATACAGGCCGGCACCGGTTTTATCTTCCCTGCTTTTTTTTACAGCTTTTATGGCGCGCACAATTCCCGCTGCCCCGCCGGCTAATGAACCCAAAGCCGATAACCCGGCAAAAATTGGTATTAATGGTAATATTCCACCAGTTTTAGGAATCGGTATTATTCTCGGTGTACGAACCTTCCTTTTGCCACCTGCCGCTTTTACCGATCTACGTGCTGCCGACAGAGCTATTTTAGATGCATTCATGACATTTTTTTCCAACACATTTTTACTTCCGGCTTTTAATAATTCCCTTCGAACTGCTTGTCGAATAGCTGTTCCGAAACTGGCTTTCCGAACATGTCGATTTTTATTAACACCTTTCCTTTTTGTATGACGCGTGCCTTTACTAGATGTTTTTTTTGTTGATAATGATGATGGTACACCCATACCAAAACGTTGTTTTCCTTTCATAATGTTTGTAACTAACCAAGCTGCTGTTTTTTCACCTAAACTGGAATCTTTCGATTTTACTCTATTCCAAGCACTTTGTTCGAGCTCGTAATCCGCTCGATGTCTCGCACTTATGTTGTCTTTATTATGTAAATAGGCTAAATCGTGTTTTTTGCATGCGGCATCCAAAGGATTAATGCCTGGATCACCTCTTGTCACACGTTTTATTACTTTTGTTCCGGGTCCGCAATATTGATAACCAGGAATGTGTACCTCGAATGGTAATTTATTTATTAACGAATTCACAATACCGTATCCAGTTTTGTTGGAAACGTGAGACCGTCCACTTCGTTTGACGCTCGGCATCTGAATGACAGTTTTTGTGAAAAATTGCCTATAAAATATCAAATTTTCCTAAGATGCGCGTTATCGATCTTAAACAAAAACTTCCTATTGACAATCTCGATGAAAAAGTCGGACTTGGATTTGAAAAGAAGATAATGAAGAGACACGGTCCTTTACTTCCTTCCTCTATTCGCGGCCTGTTAATTGGTCCATCCAATTGTGGAAAAACTAATGTCATGATTTCGCTGCTTACACACCCCCTTGGGCTACGTTTCGAAAATGTCTATATTTACTCGAAATCTCTGTATCAACCGAAATATGAGTATTTAAGGAAAATTTTAGCGCCCATCAAAGGTTTAGGCTACTATGCCTTTAGTGATTCCAGTAATATTGTGGAACCGTCCGATGCAAAACCAAACTCTATATTTATCTTTGATGATGTTATATGTGAAAAACAAGATGTTATAAGATCGTACTTTAGCATGGGACGTCATAAAAATATCGACTCCTTTTACCTAGCGCAAACATATTCGCGAGTGCCTAAACAGCTTGTGCGAGACAACGCCAATTTTATTATTATGTTTAAACAAGATGAGTTGAATATGAAACACATATTTTCCGACCACGTTTCACCGGATCTAACTTTTACTCAATTTCAAGAAATGTGCTCAAAATGTTGGGATAATAAGTATGGATTTTTAGTAATTGATAAAGACAGTGATGTGAAATCGGGAAGATACCGCAAAGGATTTGATAGCTATATATTACTGTAATAATAAGGGAAAATGCTCATTTGATTGTTGAAACGTCCTTTGTTAACATCATGAATAACGCGATCGACTTAAAACGTAAACTAGTGGAAGCTACCAATGCCGTCAGAAAAAAATTTAAACAAATTAAAGCGGCTAAAGAGTTTAATGTTGTGGAATTGGAAAAGTTTTACGAACCCATTTCTAAGCCGTTGACAACTATATCTGATGTGGTTAAGCAACGTCAGCAGCAGCAGCAGCAGCAGCAACAACAACAGCAACAACATTATCCAGCTACAAAGTCACATAGTCTCAGTACATCAGTGCAGTCGACTCAAATATCAGGTTTTCCCCAACCTACACATTCCTTTCAAACCTCCACACCTATTCAGCAGCAGCAGCAGCAGCAGCAGCATCGCATTTCAAAAGAAGATATTAGCCAATCGGTGTTTGATACACCCTCGACATCAACTAATACATCTCTCGCATCCGCTGACACCACAACTTCCGATACTTTAAACGCACACCTGAAAGGATTACGTTTGAAACCATCTCTATACGATACTGTATATGGTGTACGTTTTGGTTCAAAAACAGATCATAACAAAAATTTTATTGGTAATTTAGAGGTGCGTTTTCGAAATGGAAATATTGTCTTATACAAAAAAGGGAAAAATATTGCAGAATATGGTGGATCACCGGCACTTTATGATTTGTTATTTCTTAAAACACCCCCAAGTGTAGGCAAGGAACAACAACAATTAAGTGATAATGTACTTTCAACGTACAAGGAAATTTTGGAATCAACGAATGCTGTCTACAACAATTTTAAAAAAAGTGATGGTTTACGGGAGACCAGATGGAACAAATATTTACGAATTATTAAACCTCTGATAATGGGCACAAAATTAGGTGGTACTATTACAAGAAAAAATCTCTCGGAAAAACTACAGTTACCCACAAAAAAGAAATTATCTTCGAAAAAATTTCAATATGTCTACTGGAACAAAGCTAAAGAGTTGGTGGATCGTTTACGCTTGTTGTGGAGTTCCAAAATGGCCGGTCACACTGGACACGAAAATGAAATTATGTCAATCATAGAGGAATTACGAGAAGAAGATATAATATATTAAGCTCAATATTTAATGATATTATTCAGTTCTTCCTTCGATCTGAAACCTTTAGTATTATTAATAATATGGAGCCCAGTCTAGAAAAAATCAAGATTGTTAATGAACTACATAGAACGGCTAGAAAAAATTTTGTAAGACGGCGCACGATAATAAAAGGATACAGAGATTTGTGGCAAATTGATTTGGCTGAAATGCAACAGTATGCTGATGAAAACGATGGTTATCGTTATATTTTGGTCTGTATAAATTGTTACTCGAAATTTGTCTATACCAAAGCCATAAAAAACAAGACTGGTATAGAAGTTACTAATGCGATGAAAAGCATCATTGAAGAGGCATCATATACACCAACAAATCTGCAAAGTGATCAAGGAAAGGAGTTCTATAATACAAACTTTCAAGCCCTGATGAAAAAATATAATATAAATCATTATTCCACTTACAGCACAAAGAAAGCTGCAATTGTTGAGCGAGTCATAAGGACTTTAAAAAATAATTTATATAAACAATTCTCGACAAGAGGATCTTACAAATGGATACATATATTATCGGCAGTAACAAAAACCTATAACCATTCGAAACATCGCACCATTGGAATGAAGCCTGCAGACGTGCAAGAAAAAACACATATTAAAGCATATGATTATTTAAAAATTGTACCTAAAAAATTTAAGTTTTCCATGGGTGACATTGTGCGTATTAGCAAGTACAAAAGCTTATTCGAGAAAGGATATACGCCCTCTTGGTCAACCGAATTGTTTAAAGTTGTAAAAGTTAACGTTACAAATCCACCTACTTACTTGTTGGAATCGTTAGAAGGTCAGCCTATAAGAGGGTGTTTTTACGAATCAGAACTACAAAAAACAAGCAGTCCTGACGTTTATCTAGTAGAAAAGGTCCTTAGACAACGCAAGAAAAATCACATCGAACAATTATTTGTCAAATGGCTAGGATTTCCCAACCACTTCAACTCTTGGATAGATAAAGCTAATATTGTTTAAATAACATATTGTATGACTATATTTTTTATTTAAAATGTAAAATAAATAAACAATATATTGTAAAATAAAGTTTTTTATTTCAATCTTCATTATTAAAAACAATGACAATAAAACATCATACACATAAATAACATTTCAATATTCTTGGAGGGAAGGTCCAATTCACCGACGACTACGACGTTATCTTCAAGGCTATGCCACTCGGAGTGCGTTCTCCTATTCTTTAACCTGCTTTTTTTAGATTTTTTTTGAAGTCGAGTCGTACGACAGTGCGCTTAATGAGTCATTTAAAGGCTGATGATAGAGTATTTTCTGCATAACTTCAATTTTTGTTTTAAGCTCACTATTATTTTTGTATATCATGGGGAGGACATCCTTGTTAAATATGTCACATATTACAACTGCAAAATTGTAAAACTTTCTATTAACAAAGTGTTTTGTCACAGCATCGTCATCATCTTTAGGTTCGCCTAAGTTGGTTATGATTTTTCCACCCATATCATACTGCCCATCCGCTGTAAGTTTAAAACCAATCCCTTGTGGCCCAGATAATATATGATATTTTTCATTATATTTCTGACGACCAAATTTATCAATTGTGTTGTTTCCTCGACTCATTTTCAATCTTTACTAAACTATTTTATTTTTATTTGCCCTACTTATATTAAATATTTCAGCTGAGAAAAAGAAACACTGACTATGATCTACTGGGTTGGTATGTTTATAAAAGAAATAAAATAAAACTGTGATTGTAATAGATATTTATTTACAGTTATTTAATTGCACAAATACAAAAATTATAAAAAATTAGTTTTCCATGTCTTCGTTTTCGTTGCTCAAAATTCTATCCCATCCGACACTATTTCGATCGTCAACGTCTTGGGCTGTTGCTGTTGCAGAAACCAATTCATATTTTGCAGCAAGCTCACCTGGTAAATGTGGAATATTGACGAGGTATTCTTTTAATTCTTCTTCAACCATTTCAGCACAAAATGTATCCATGTCTATGGAACCATATAAAAATTTGTCGCACAAGTGTGCCCCAGCCATAAAATTGATTGTATCCCTGATCTCGTTCTTATATTGATCTTTGGTTACATCAATATGCGACCAATCATTTACGCTATCTAACATATCGTGAGCCCTATTTCTTAATTCTCTCCCCAACCAAAATATGTATCTATCTACACATTCGTTGGCGGTCGTCGTCGTCGTCGTCGCATCAGCAGACATCTTTAACAGAAATAATGAACACGCGTAAGTATTCTGACATGTGCAACTATATTTTAAATTTAATTACATCCTTTTTTTCAAACAATTTACATACAATTTACTCCAATGAGCCAAAACGTAATAATGTTCGAGTATTGTTTCCAAAAACTCTAGTGCCCTGCCCCAAATAAGTTAGAGTGTATTTATCTTTAGTTTTACTCATAATATCTACAATATCGTCAGGTAGTGTTTCGGCCACACGTTTTGGTAAAAAAGTCTCAAATGTGCTATTATCACCGTCATCGTGTAAAGCCACTAAAAGAGTTTTACCAAATCGTGTAGTCATTGAAACCATCTTTACAATTTTATACACTTTGCCTACAATCATTTCGGTAACCTTTTTTTTCTCTAAAACCTCGAAATCTTTGCTAAACATTTCATTAATTTCATCTAGAGTTTCTTTTGCAATACTCATTATTGAAAAAATGGTATATAAATCCAAAAATTACCGTGAATATAAAAGCACTTTCAGAACACTACACGAACACAATATTTGATGTTTATGCCACTGATATCTGCGACTGTTTGAAGTCACTTCTTCTCCCACGAACCTTTATAGCGAGGTTTCAAGGTCGAATTGTAACAATGGTGGGGGTAGCTTAACGATAGAAATAGTGGGAGGAGTATTCAAGGTCAAATGACGTCACACATTTAAATTGGTATAAGGATAACTTCAAGGACAAAATATAATGAAACAAATAACTACATTTTATGTACTTTATTCATTGATTTTTTTCTGCAATTCTTCTATGCGTTTAACATTATCACCTAAACCTAATTTCCTTAATTTGTTCAATAATAAGTGTTTGTTTTTATTTCTAAGAAAATTCTTACAAACTATACTAGCTAAAAGACACACTTCGGCATGGTCCATATACTTAAAAAATACACTAAAGTCCTGAGCCTCCGAATCTTGCATTTCATATGCGTAAAATTCCGAACCGGCTGCAGAAATTAGAAATTCCTCGTACATTTCTCGCACTAAACTTTCCATATTAACTACTACTACGTTAAACTTAAGTCCTACACTCTAATTTCATCTAACACAACCGGATCTGCAATGAACCTAATCAGTTTTTCCAAACAGTCACTAAACCCCAACTTTTTTATCTCACGAACAAAGTCTTGTAAATTTATTGTTTTGCTGCAATATTTACGACATGCATTCGCAGCCTTTTCATATTCATAAGCCAAATCACAATAGCGCGACGCCCATTCTGCTCGACTTTTCATTGCATCATTGAAATAATTATTAGCCGTTTCAGTGAACTCATCGCCCAATTTTTTTACTGTCTCTTGCAAAGCACTATTCATATTATTCACTCATTTTTACATTCACGACACTTTTTTATTGCTGGTGGTGGCCCATCTATATGATGACGATATATTTGTTCATAGTGAATGTAACAGGGTAAGCTTAACTGTAGTTCCTTGTTACACCGATATGACGCTGGCAGCTTATCCCAAATTTGCCGTAAACTCAGCGTATCAACGCAAGTTTTTAAATATTCGAGAGGAAAAAATGCTAGATCCTTCTCTTCAAAATCACACAAACTTTTTAAATTACTCTGATATAAACAAATTACTCTGCCGACTTGCTCTATAATTTTTTCTTTAGATAGTTCCGTATCTGACATTTCACACTGAATGAATGCAAGTAGACTCACACAATTTATAGAACAATTTGCAAGGTCAAAATCATTTCAAGATCATCCCACACTATTACAATGCACAAATAACTACTTCAAGGTCACACACCCAAGATGACCTTCAACAAAGTCAAGGTCGTCTCGACCAAGGTCAAGGTCAAGGTCACACACACAACCTTGAACACAAGGCCAAGGCCAAAGCGCACGTGCACTTTCAAGGTCAATGACAAGGACATGTGGGCGGGGCCAAAGAGGGGTGAAGCAAGGTCAAGGTCAAGGTCGAGGAGTGGGGGGATTGAGAGAATCGGGTTATGTTCACTACTATGGCATATGAGTTTCGTCCACATAAACATTCGCTTGATGACTCCAGATCTTGTACCACATCTCGTCAATAAACAAAATTTTTCTACCAAAATTTGTATCCCGAATTCTATTGTTTCGAATAGATTAACAAAATGTATCTCTTGGACGTGATATGGCTGTAACTCAGGTTTTAAACGGTGAGTATTAACACATGGTTCTTCTTCAACCCTTTCCCGACTTTTCCCTTTTTTTTGATTCTTCGAGTTGTTCGAATTCGATCGCTATATTCAAATTTTTCCGTTAAGCTACTTGTTTCTCGGAGATGACGCTCAATATTAGCAAATGTTTGATGATTTGGTATTCGGAAAATTTTTCAATATAAGAGAAGCTCTAGTTCGACGTCCCTTTGTTTTTCAAATCCTATTCACGAGGAGCATATCAACCTTTTCAGAGTGTGTGTGATCGCCCACGTTTAATACTAAAATATGCATAGAAATTTAGAATGTTGATCTTACTTTAGTCAACTTCTTATAGTGATGGCAGTTTCTCAATAGTCAAATTATTAAATGCCATAGTAACGAAGACACTCAAAAAATTATTATTGGAGATGTTTTTTATTATTACAATTTATTGGTGTATGTATATAATTGAAAATATTTTTTTTTCTGGTAGAACCGCTCATCCAATGAAAATTTTTTAAGAGGTTATAAAGCTTTTGAATACATGTAATTATATAATAGAAATATTGGGGTTATCATAAAGTTAATAATTTAAAAAATCTAAATGGATATTTACAAGTGATGTGACACTTTTATAACACACACTACTTTATAGCTGGTCACTATATCACTAGAAAACGTCATATTAGAGTTTTAGTTCATACATATAAAATCATTAGATTCAGTTATCACATTTTCAAAGAAATTTGGGAAAAATCGATATTTTCTTAAAAATTCGATGTATTTATTTTGACGTCAAGAGTCAGTTATCAAACGTTGTACGGGGTGTCCCATTTTCGACACTTTGAGGAGGAATTGGAGTTATTATGAAATATATGGTAAGTTTATTTCAACTCGCGTCAGAAACACTGCACACTAACTTGAATATAATGTGTAATAAGTTAATGCGCAGAATCCTGACGGTCAGAAACTGTTTCTGACACGGTTTGGAACGAACCTAATGTTACAGTCTTCACTTTAGTGTCCTGTTTTTTAACGAAAAGAAAGATTCTGGTGTCAAATTTATTATAGCTCTCTTAATATTTAATCTACAGGGTGATTTTGAAAATTTTCGTGTTTTAAGCACATCTCGTATTTTCGTTATGACTCAATTTATGAAAATGGTAAAACCTGATTTTTGTAGAGTTTCTTATGTAGAGTTTAGTGGCGCAGTTAGCCTTTTTGCTAAAAAAATTAATTTTTGAGGTTTTAACGAAATTTATGATTTTAAAATAATTTAAGCTTTTCAAAAATATATATATTTATTTAATTTTGAAAAACAAGGTCAGAATTCGACATTTTCAAGAATTACTGTAGACCATGTCCAATTCATAAAAAACAAATGCAAAATTTTGATTATAATAACTATATCAAAGATTTAACACTTTAAAAGGTAATTTTAATGTTTTTCTATATTTCCAATTGTAACGACTTAATGATTATTACATTTTTCACTTTAAACAACACTGTTATTATAAAACCAGAATATTGAAATTTGATTGTAAAGAAACAAGAAAAATATTATTTCATGAAACTAAACAAAAACAAAAGGAAACACTGAAACCGAAAGCGAACAAGAGTTTTTTAAAGATGGTTTTCAAAATGACCGCCTTTTTCTCGAATGCAATATCGACACAGTTTTGGACACTTGATTTTGCATAAAACCTCACAAAAAAAAAACAAAACCGAAAGATCGAGAGATCGTGGGGCCATCTCACTGGCTCATTGGTACCTATCCATCTTTAAGCAAAGTTATCGTCCAGAAAGGGCCTTAATAGCCCAGAGTTGTGGCTCGGGGCACCGTCTTGTTGAAGATAAATGAAATTGAAATTGTCCAATGGAATATTTTCAAGCAATTCTGGAATAATTTCCTCAAGGATTTTTAGGTATCTATGTGCTGCGAAATCCTCTTCATACATCCTGTAGGCTATACGTCGGCCCAAAATAAAACACGAGACAACAACACCGAAGCGCCCGTTTTGTGCCCTTTCAAAAATTAAATGTTGAAGTTCTACAGACCAATACCTCGTGTTGTGACGATTAAACATTCCCCTCCTTGAAAAATAACACTCATCAGACCAGAGGATAAATCTGCTAAAAATTCGTTGGTGCAGATTTGTTTTAAATACTATTGACTAAACGTTACGGTCGTCATCTTCGGAGTATAAATGTTGTATTATGTTAAATTAATATGGATGGTATTTAAACTTTTTCAAAATTCTTTCAGTATCAGATATTGTTACACCTACTTCTTGCTCTATTTTTTTTACAGGATGATAAAGTTGTTTCTGCTGCGTAAAGTTACACATTTGTTTCTTTTCTCTCCCTGTCTTCTCTAACGTATGTTTTGGGACGCAGCTCAATAAAAGATCCGTGTTTAACTAGATTTCTTTTAAATGAGCAAATATATCTGAAACGGGTTGCCTTCTTTCTAGATACCTAACATGAACAAAAACAATCGCCAGATATGAGAAGTTAATTAAATACATTACCTTTTGAAATACAATTCAGAAGTTTCTTGGGGACTTTCACTGCTTTGTATAAAACATACATCACATATCAGACTTCATAATTATCATAAATGTCGGTTGTAAATACAAAATAAATAAAAAGTAATAAGAATCTGACAAAACTGCGAAGTTTTGGTCATCTACCTTTTGTTTCTTATAAATTGTTATTACCACAAATAAAAAAAAAAAATTTTGAAAATATCGAATTCTGACCTCGTTTTTCGAAATAAAATAAACACATTATATATTTTTATAGGCTTAAATTATACTTAATGAATATCTAAAATAATATACAGGGTGTCCTATTAAAAAACTCATAAATTTGATACATATCTCAAAAATTAAACTTTTAGTACAAAACTGACTTCGGCACTGAACTCTACGTAAAAAAACTCTATAAAAATCAGGTTTAACCTTTTTGATAAATTAACGCATAACGGAAATACGAGATGTACCTGAAAAACGAATATTTTCAAAATCAGCCTGTAGAATAAAAACTAAGAGATCCATGACAAATTTGACACCGCAATCTTTCGTTTCTTTAAAAAGTCGGAAATAAAGTGAATACTTTATCTTTGATAATAACTCCAATACCCCCTAAAAGTGTCGAAAATGGGACACCCCGAACACGTATTTTTTGGATATTCTGTATAATTGATGAAAAGTTGTTCCTCAATTAATTTTTCATTTTTTACGTTTTTAAAACAAACCCTAGTAATTCCAAAGCACAAAATTCAAGACTGCAGAAAAGTATTTAGAGCTTAAAAATATTTTATTAAAACATTCTTGTGTGTTAAAATTTTTAACAAAACTATTAAAATTTATTTTAGTTTAACTCTAAATTAACATATATTTTAAAGCATAAGTAACAGATTAACAATACATTCCGAAAGTTGTTAATTAACCTGCCAAGTAAGTAACTTTAATAAAAATAACTTAGATTTTAAAGGCATATGTGGCATATACATTTAATTTCAATTAATAACGACTTTTCCAAGCCAAATCTAAAATTTATTTAATCTTGATGTTGAAAATTTATTTTCCAGTTTAATAGCGGGATATTTTTTTACTACATGTCGGGTATTGTTATTTAACGGTTTGTAGCTGCAATATATTAGAATTGTATGTCTTAAATTAAAAACCTTTATAACTAATAATTGAAAAAGTAGAATCATTGTGCCGGTATACGTAAGAAATCAAAAAATGTCTTCTACAGAGTTTACATTTATTTACAAGTGTCGATTTGAATGACTGTGTGGTGAAATCATCGGAGCAAGGTGACTGTGGAAGTGCTATATTTTCTTCAGGAACTTAACCAACACTGATGGTGATCCTCTACAACTTCATGCTGTCTCGCTGTCAGTTATCTCAGGAGTGTTTTCTCTTAAGAGATTCAATAGACTTTTACTACGCTTTTCTCTCAATCGACTCCTGGATTTGAGTTCTTTCCATTCTTTCCATTGATTCCAATGCTACCACGGTGTCATGTCAAGAATAAGCTTTGCTTGTGGCTTTTGTTTTTTTTTTTGGTTTTTGGGTATCGACCTCTATTATTTTCTTTACAAGCATCGTACGAAGCGGGGTAAGCTTTGATACGTTTACGTTCACAGTCATTTTTTGTTGACGTATCTCTTCTGCAGTTTTTGAACGGTTTTTGGGATTGGCCACTGAAAATAAAAATAAGCAATCCCGCAAAGCTGCGCCCATATAATATACGATTGCCACGTCTAAAAGTCAATGGTCACATCCATGGGTAGTTACTTTTCTCCATTAAATTCAGCAGGGTGTCCTTGATACATAAAAGTAACAAAACCACAACACGAAAGTTCATAATTGAAATGTCCATACACTGTAAAAAGAAAATGCATTAAATTTAAGGTAAATGTAAGGTTAATGTTTGATCATTAATTTTTAAGGTGACTATGTACATTAAATATACAGCCAGTTATCGTTGAATTTGAGATATAATATAACATATTTAATGCCTAAACATTAACATAAGATCAAAAAATTCTAAAACTAATAGGAAAAGGTGGACACTTTTCACATAGGTAGTGTCCGTCATCGAAACCAGTTTCCAATTCATTGGTTCCCGGCAGTACGGGACAGACATATACACCTCCATAAGAAAATTGAGTCCTTTAAGCAACTTGTAGCATACTAAATAAAAAGTTCAATACAAATTGCGCCATCTCCCGGAATCACATGCAATATATTGAATAATAATGTAAATTTCTTTAGTATTAGAGTATATTTGAATTAATTTTGATGTAAAGAAGTTGCAATATCATTTTAATTAGTTTATTGAAATTTAAGGTACTATTTAATCAAATTGAATGCACAACGAATTGGTATTTCAATGAATTTGCTTTAAATTCAAAGTAAATTTAAATTATTTACGATTTAAAGTACAAAATCATTATATTTAGTTTAGAATTGCCATTAAATTTAAGGTTATTTTGAACAGTGTAATTTTGACGATAAACACGATAATAAGATTTTTTTCCTAGCAGTTACAATGTCAGTAGGAACTGACAATTGAGTCAAAATGGCAGATGATTACCTTATTGATGCCCAGTAGCTTTTATAAAATACGCCGATTCAAAAATCAGCATCGGGTCTTTATAATCTAGGAGTCGTTGTCTGAACTCTTATTGGCCTCAGATGACATGACATCTCAACTTCCGTATTCCGAGTTGACATATTTCTTACTGAAAAAATAATTAGACGGTTTCCAAATATCTTAAACTCTCACAATTTTTTGTATTTTCAAAACAAACTGAAAGGCCCTATATTACATAGGCTTCTTTGTTGTTTTACCCAGTATAAAAATAATTTTAACAATTAGGCATATTAATATTTATTTTTGTATTAGTGAGTACACGGCCATTCCATTAAAAAAAGTTATTATCTTCTTTTCCTTTTACCTTTAGTTTCCACACTTTTTGAAGTTATTTTTTACAAAAGGATTTTCAGCTTGTTTTAAAAAATAATTTTATATTAAGTCAGGTACATGGGTCAGATTTTAACAGGATTAAATCGTATTATTATATTTGCCCACACTTTTTAAAAAGAAAATTTGTCGATATTTCGTTTGTTGTTATATTATATAATTAAAATTAGCAAATTTAGCAGTTGTTTCAAATGAAGCCTGTTAGCTGAATAGATATAAACAAAACATAGATATGCTATTCTATACATGTGAGCTATAAACATTGATAAATTAACCTTATGCAAATGTGTATATTAATTGTTTCTGTTAGTTTATTTACTATGTATGTTGGTAGTATGCAAACCTTTACTATGATTTTCTATTTAACAGTAATTTAACAATGCAATATAATTATCCTCATATTGACGTTAGTGATAACAAAACGTTTGGTAAATTGCAATAAACTAAAATTTAGCCTTATAATGCATTAATTAGAAAATTATTAGTTTTGGTAATATTTATTTCACAATTGAAATACAGGGCTCTTCACCCGATACGGCACGGAATATGGCGGCCAATATACGTGACTTTCAAGTTTTCGTTTCGGAATATATCGAGGTCTAAGAAAGTTACTTTTTAAAGTTATTTTCATATTATACAGGGTGTCCCAAACGCTCTGAAAGTATGAAAGTTGTACCTTTTTAAATAGAACCCCCTGTATATTACTGCATTTTTGGATTCTCCGATCGAAATAAGTTCTTATTTTAGTAAGGTTTATAGTACCTAAACCTTAAGGGTTTTTAAATAATTTGAATTTTGACAAAATCTAACCTAATTTACATGTTTCAAATACTTAAGACGTATTTCAGTTATGTACTCGAAATTTACAGTAAGTGTTACAATAAATCCTATTTTATATCCCAATTATAATAAACTTGCTATATTTTACAGGGTGTCCAAAAATTAAAACTAGTCAAATAAGAAATTTAAATGGCTATAACTCGATTAATTTAAATAGAACGCTATATTTTTAACTTACCACAAAATGTACCTTTTAAATACCTATCGAATGGTATAAGGCTGTTTTAAAGTTCACAGAATACGCCAAATAATAATTTTCTGCATCATTTTGTGTTTTTTGAATATATGTTCTAATGTATCTAGTTGCCTATGGCATTTAGAAACGTCAGATAATTCATTTAATCTGGCAGTTTGGTCAGCAACGCCTGTTGCTATAATAGCGGTATTATTTTTTGTAATTGTGAAACTTCATTTATTGAATTGTACTATTTGAATATTGTTGTGTTATTGCTTGGTCAAAATGAAAATTTATCCAAAGGAAGAGCGTATTGATATGATATTTATCCTTGGAGAATGTCATCAAAATTGTTTGTTGGCTTCTCGAGTCTATGCTCAAAGATGTCTTGAATGAAACCATCCTAAACTAGCCGTTTTTGTGAGACTATTAAACCAGTTTTGCGAAAGTGGAAGTGTCAGTTATAAAAAACCTGTTATAATAAAACCTGTCACTGAGGATGAAGAAAATGTTTTTACTGTACTTGGTCCAGTGATCCAAAATCCTCATATTAGTCAGAATCATACATCCGAAAATACTAACATTACCCAAGCAAGTGTTTCAAGGATTCTTAACAAATACAGATGTCACAACTGAACTGAATTCTGCTTGTGGGTGTTAGATAAAGTGGCAGAAAATGAACACTTTTTTGGTAATGTGTTGTTTAGTGATGAATGTGCTTTTCATAACAAAGGTTTCGTGAATAGACACAACTTCCATTACTATATTGATTCAAATCTGCGTGAATACAGAGTTATGAGAAACCAGAATAGGTAGTCGGTTAATGTGTGGAGAGGAATACTGAGTCCATACTTAATTGGACCTCACTTTTTTGAAGGATCTTTAAATGGTTTGATGTTTCTCCATTTTCTTTTATATGAGCTTCCAGTGTTATTAGAAGATGTCCTTTTAAATATTAGAACAACTAGGTGGCTTCAACTGTATGGAGCTCCGCCTCATTATCATCGCGAGGTTCGGCAATTTTTAGATGTCAACTTTCGAAACAAGTGGATTGGGATAACGGATTTCAAAATTGGCCCCCGAAATCTCCTGACTTAAGTCCACCAGATTTCTTTTTATGGGGATACATAAAAGGAATTGTCTACTATGTGCCCTTGACAACACCACAAAATATAAAAATACTCATAAAAGGCGTTTTTCAAACTGTACCCCGCAAATGTTGTCCAGAGTTAGCAGTGGTTTCGAAAAAAGAATATGTAAGCGTTTGGAAATGGTTGGTCGACATTTCGAATATCTACTATAAAGTAATTTGCTTCTGTTTTGTACTATTGTCAATATTTTATTATCATTAATGCTGTTATAGCCTAGTGGATTAATATAAATCGCGTTCCAAGTTTTTGAACATTTATGAAGATACAGTTGATTATTATTTTTATAGTTGTAAATTATCTGTCATTTCTAAATGCCATAGGTAACTAGATAGATTAGAACATCTATCCGAAAAACACAAAATGGTGCAGAAAACGGTAATTTGGCGTATTTTGTGAAAACGCGAAGACTTGGCTAGAGAAGGCCCTTATACCATTCGATAGGTATTTAAAAGATACATTTTCTGGTAAGTTAAAAACTATAGCGTTCTGTTTAAATTAATCAAGTTATAGCCACTTAAAGTTCTTATTTGATTAGTTTTAATTTTTGGACACCCTATATAATATAGAAAGGTTATTATAATTAGGATATAAAATATGATTTATTATTAGACTTCACGGTAAATTTGGAGTTCATAACTGAAATACTTTTTAAGTATTTGATATATGAAAATTAGGTTAGATTTTGTCAATTCAAATTATTTAAAAACTTTTAAGGTTTAGGTCTCTTATTAAAATAGGCATTTATTTTGATCGGAGAATATAAAAATGCTATAATATACAGGAGGTTCTATCTAAAAACCACAACTCTTATCCTTCTGGGACACCCTGTATAATATGAAAATAATTTTAAAAATAACTATATTAGACCCCCATATATTCCAAAAGTAAAACTTTTTGAAAATAGCGTATTTTGGTCACAATATTCCGTGCCGTATAGGATGAATAACCCTGTATATTTGTTGGTCCCTTTTAGCAATCTTGTAATTAGGGGAAGAACCAGTCTCTCTTCACATGATTACAGTGTGGCAAGCGAGTTATTAATAGGGGGGAGAGGAGGCCAACCACATTTACGTTCCAAATGCAGCAGACAGGGGCGAGTCTACCATTTTCTAAACTTTTTTTTGAGGGGGGGAGGTGATCGCCCTCACTGCCTCCCCCTGAATCCGTGCCTGTCTGTAATAATGTTCTATTAACAAGAACTACAGAACTACAGAAATAATATGGTTGATCGTTTTGAATCCGCCATCTTGAATATATAAAAATTGAAATTCTGAATATAGATTTGTGCTCAGTGACTTCAGAAGCCTCTGAATAAGTATTTTTAGAATAAAATATAGGTCTGTCATTGTGAATCCAACATCATGGATATTGGAAATTTAAAATGCTCTTTGCATATAGAAACTTTGCGACCTCAAGAATTAGTAATTTTAAGCTAAAATAGTGAATAAAAAAATGGGAGCTTCAAGAGAATTTAACCAGTAATAACTTTTTTATCATTTATTTTCAGTTTTTCGAATTTTTGAGTATGATCTGATTTAATGAAGTAATTTTGCCACGCACCATTCAAAAGTTTGCATTTTTCTGATAATTTTGATATTTTCTTAAACATTATATATATATATATATATATATATATATATATATATATATATATATATATATATATATATATATATATATATACATATGTATTAATGTGAATATCGAGTATAATATTCTATTCATAAATAGCTAATCAAATATATTTTCACAAAACTATTCACATTCGCATTAGAGCTTTCGTGTGAAAGGAACTATAGATTATCCAGTATTGAAAATATATTATTTCTTGCTCGATATGAGGTGCTATTTTATTTGCAAACTATTTTCTGCGAATAGATGCAGTAAATTTTATTTCTCGATTTACTAAATTTGCCACCATGGCGCTGATTATATGACTTAATTTTGGTTCGAAATAGACTTTATGAGAATTGTTCCTTGTCAGAATTTAAAAGTTTTAAATCATTTAAAAGTTACCAATTTCATTAAACAAATAACTTTCGCAAAACTTTAAAGTTTTGTGAAAAGAAATTTGAAATTAAAATAACTTTTTAAATTATTTATAACTGTCACATTACTAAATGTAACACTTCGAGTTATGTAGGTAAAGTTTCATGATTTGTAACTTTTTATAATAAATATTTTAATTATACTTCACAAACAATTCCTTTACCTAGAAAGGTAAACTTTAAGTTTCTATTTTAATATATACCAAACTTTGTTTCCAACCCGTAGCTATTACTTTTAGAAACAAAAAGTTGACACACAGGTCTTAATAAAATATTAATTAATAACTAGCGTTGTCTTTGTTTCTTTTGCTCTACAAAAAGAAAATATTCTTTTCGAAAATATACTGACCAAGCAAATTACCTAACTCAAAATATCTGTCCATTTTGACGGTTAATTTATTTTAAATGAATTGCAAAAAAAAAATTTTACTTGTATATAAATATTCTTTTTCATTAATGATTAATGATATTCGTTTGATATTCAACGACAGATCAATATATATCTTTTCATTTTTCTATGATTCTAATAACCTTGACATTTCTTGACTCATTTCCCATCTGACTGAAATACGGATAACTAAATTTACGGATTACAATTTGAAAATTGAAATTTTATTCTTCCAAGTCAAATTAGTTGATGGTAAGGTGCTTCACTAAATGAAGGCAGAAGCATAAACTACATGGTTGAAATCAGAAAAGCAAGAAATAGCTATAAAGCAGGTGGTTTAACTAAAGAATAGGTGCGGTGTATCCAAATCTGCATGCATTTGCAAACGATGGAGAAATCAGATCATAACTACATCAGAATAGAAATTCTTGAACAGGTGCCACTGCACCGTTATCAAGATGCATAGCAGATGATATTCAAGATGCTCTGAATAGTAAAGAAATCGTAGTATGTGCCTTTGTTGATATAGAAGGGGCTTTTGACAACTTCACATGAGGTAGTCAAAAGAGCACTTGATAACCGAGGAGTAGACGCAACGACTTACAAATAGATGGCGTGACTTCCCTCCACTAGACCAGCAAAGACAGAGATAGGACGGAACCCTATCGGCCTCTTTACCACCAGAGAAGTCTTTCATGGGGAAGTACCTTCTCAACTTATGTAGTGCTTAATTATAGATCGATTCCTCTGTGATCTCACTGATCTCGGCATATCTTGTCAGAGCTATGCCGATGACATGGTCATAGTCGCGAGGGACAAGTTCGACATAGTCCAGAGAAGATTCGACCTTGCACTAATACAATCTTTTCAGAATTATAAAATTTTTTTGTCGGTTATTGGTCGTCTATCATCGTATCATATCTTGTTTGTACACTTTGGCATTCTCTGGATAAACACTACTCAATATGATGGTCACAATATTTTGCATGGCTGACAACTTCAATTCTACGTTGGCATGAGTAATGTATAAATATGTGTCTCCTTCATCAATTTTTAGGGCAATCGTTTAAATAATCTTTTTAAGTTTTCTGCAGTTATATATTGAAAATAATTTCTTTCTCTCTAATTTTCATATCATTTTTGGGAGCTGAAGGTATATTATGTACTTATTTTTTCACGAATCCCCAAAAATTAAAACCCGCGAAACTGGTCTTCCTCATCTAATACATTGTTAATTGTAGGTTTCGTTTAAAGGTTTATTAACTGGCCTTGTGAAAATGACGGGACTCCCCACCATAAAGACGGTACATGCGTTCTCAAATTTCATTTGATATATGGGCAAGTAATTTCCGCAAGTGGTTTTACAAGAAGTCTAAATAAACCTCCTATGTTACTTTCACTTGGAAATAATATTGTTCAGATGATTCGCAAGAAGCCTAAGTAAATCTCATCTGTTTCCTTCCCCTCAAAAAAATATAGTCCAATTAGAAAATGATCAAAAACTTCATCCCAAACATTTAGGGACCAAATATTCATCACTGTCTTATTCTATTTTGAACTCATATAAAAAAATTTACTCTTCTTTCACAATCCATAATTTGAAGTCCTCGTAATAACTAAAATAACTAAATTTGATATAGATACATCTTGTTGGTGTTAAAATTCAATTTTTCCTGTAAGTCTTGGCAGCCGTCGAGGAAGCGTCACTTGAAAATGCTAGCTGAGATGTTGGCGAAACTTTGTGGCGATTTTTTACTGACGAACGAATTCTAAATGCATTTTTTAGTCCATGTGTAAAATTGTATATAAGATAATTTAGTTTTTTTGCTCATTTTTTGCAATTACACCACTGTTGTAAAATAAAACTAGATGCAACCTACATAAAACTCCTTAATTTTTACCATGTTTCATCCCAGACATATTTTATTTAAAGTTGCACCATAGTAAATGGGTGTTCTTCTACAAAATCCAAATAGGGCTATTAAAATTTAGCCAGGTGTGACGCAAAGTTTATTCGTTTTTGACCCTGTATAAGGTAGTGTCATAGAATAACTATTTTGTTTGTGTCTAGAAGTAATAGGCATTAATATGAAGAAATAGTTTAATTGAAAAGACTAGAATTTTCTACTAAAAAATGATTGTATTAAAATTAAACGCATTTAAAATTTATTTTCCACCTAATGCAGACTTTACTGATGGCACTGTGTACTTGCTGGTCCTAATTATAATGTGTATTACTATAAAATATAAACTTTGTTTCCAAAAATAGTAATTTTATGAAGTTATCTTATACAGGGTCAAAAACGAAAAAAATGGAAAGTAATACGTTTACAAGCGCTGACATATCAACTTTATTTTTTGCTCATGGCAAGGGCAATAGAATTATATGTCGAATATGCAAAATTTTAAACAAAAGATGTCCCAACTTAACACCAATGGACAGAATAAAATTTAGAAACGGTATGGAAAATGCTATCAATTATGGAACAATTCATACAAAAAGAATTTTATCCAGGCCAATAGAGTCTAATGAAGATAACATAATCAATGTATTGGCCCATTTTTTTATATATCCCGAATCGTTTACTCGTGAAGCAGAATAAGATCTTCTACGACTTTCTATTCAGAGAATTTTAACATGGCAGGCATTCCTATAAATATAACCTTCTTCTGGCTATCCATCCTGGGAACGCACTACAACGTGAATAATTTTGTGAAATAATTTAAGTACGAATATAAATTATATGGACAGGCGAATTAAAATTTACAAGAGAAAGTATTTTAAATAAACATATTTTTCATTTCTGGAGCTTTGAAAATCTTTTTAGTTTCGGGAGAGAAATTTCCAAAACAGATTTAGCTTAAATGTATTTGTTCTAATTATGCACGATCAAGTACACTATCATATTTATGAGGAAGTGTTGAATACCGAAAGGCATCTAGCCATTTTACAAATAGCTGTGAAAGATTTTGTTAATAATCAGCCGTTGGATAAACGAGATTGTTAGTTGACCTGACGGTGCTCCATCACATCGTGGAAATGTGATAAACTAGAAGCTATATGATATATTAGTTAGATGGATTAAGCGTCTAGGACTACGGAGTTGGACAGCAAGATCTCCAGACCTAACTCCATTAGATTTATATATTTAGGGAACAATAAAGTTAAGGATTTACCTCGCGCCTGTTGAATCAGAGAAAAAACTAATGGGTCGAATAAAAAAAAACCTTCGTCCAACTCGATCCAGAAGAAATAACAAAAGCTACTACAGAAATTGCTATGTATAAAATTCGGAAGTGTTTAATAGTCAATGGGGGTCCTAATTCACATTTAGACTAAGATAATTTTTTGGGATTATTTTAATTTATTACTTGCTGTTTCTTACTATTATTGTTTATCATCATTTACTCTCCGTTTCCGCCACTTTGTATAAAATATTATCATAACTGAGATGATTTTTCATATTTCTAAATTTTCTTTTGTTAATTAGTGTTAAGTTAGGATATTTTTCATTGAAAACTCTGCGCGTTTGATCTGCAATTCTCTTGCACTCGCCACGAAACAAGAACTGTTCTAGCTAGTATAAGGAAACCCTATATGAACAGATAGGAAATGTACAGAATGAATCAACAATGTAGTATATATCTGGAAAAATTATTTTTTTTTAATTTGTTGATTAACCTCAAAATTTGTTACTTTTCCACATCTGTATATCTAAAATGTCATTTTTAGAAAATTGATGATAGAGTCAAATAATAACTATAGCCACAACCGGAATTCCGAGTTTTACTTTTTTATTTTTGAAACGATATTCAATTTTAAGCGATATCCTGTGAAAGATTAAAACTTAAAAAAAATATTTTTTTCCTTAAAAACGGCTTGAGTAAGGCAAAAAAATTTTGGGAAAAGTTATCGGAAATAAAGAAAGAAATACAAAAAAAAAATAACACAGAGGGTGATCCATTTAAAATAAGTAAGTTTCGGGCAACTTCCGGTATAACTGGAAGTCGCACAAGATTGTGTTACTTCATCTGAAGAGAACGTCACTGAAAACTTCAATATACAATTTTTCCAGATTCAAATCATTTTACTTTCTGAGGTATTCTAATGAACGTTCACCATGAGACACCTTATATAAGCGTTTACTTGTTAACATATCTAATATAAATTTTGACATTATCATAAAACAAAACTGGCCAATTAGACGATCTACCTTCCATGGCAACTACAATGACAAAAAGGAAATATATTCAATTTAATGTAAATATCCTGGAAGCACATTTCACAAACGTTTATTAAATATATTTAATGTAATGTATTAAATTTAATAAATAAATTTGATCATTACTTTTTAAGGTCACTATCTATACAGCCAGTGTTCATTAAATTTGATAAATGTTAATGCACCAACATTAATGTGAGTTCAAAAAATTCTAAAACTACCAGGAAAAGTGGACATTTTTCCCATAGGTAGTGTCCGCCATCTAAACTGGTTTCGAACTCATTGATTCCCGTCAGTACAGGGCAAACATGTACACCTCACCATAAGAAAAGTGAGTCTTTTAAGCAACTTATATCATAATAATCAAAAAGTTCAATATAAGTTGCGCCATCTTCCGCAATCTCAAGCAATGTATATTGATTAATAATTTAATTCCTTTAGTATTAGGGTATATGTGAATTAATTTTAATGTACAGAAGTTAAAATATCTTTTTCAATTACTTTATTGAAATTTAAGACACCATTTAATCAAATTTAATGTACGACGAAATGATATTTCAACGAATTTCTTTAAATTCGAAGTAAATGTAGATTTTTGGTAAAAAATCATTAAATTTAATGTATTATGTTTATTAAATTTAAGGTGTTTCTTAACAGTGTGGATAGGGTCTTAATCTTAAACGGTGTGAGTGAATCTGGCTATTAAAGTTTATGTTTTTAAAATTTACATAAAACCATTAAGCGAACAGTTTTCAATAATTAGCAGACAGTCGTATATAACATTTATGTGAAGGTAATGCTAACATTTTTAGATTTATTTGTTTTGTTGAGTATACGAAAGTTGTTGGAAATATTGGCTAATTTAAATTTAGTTGATGAGATTAGCAATTCGCGTTGCATTCCATTTGCAAAACACACGGATAGGATTACTTAACATAAATTGGTGTGCTCGAAGTATTTACATATCTGGCTTTCATTTATTCATAGTTTGTTATTCTATTTCTTGTTTAGCAAGTATAATTTGCCATACCGGAATTTCGAATTTGTTGTTATTTTGAAATAGGTAACTCTTTGAGACGTATAAACATATAATAACTATATATTTTTTAAATTCTTGAAATATTGTAAAAATATTCAAAATGATAATTTACCAGAATTTGATCACTAGGCCCTCTAGCATACCCTGGAGTAATATTGTTCATCTATGATAATACAGGGTCTCCGGTAAGTATCTAATTTTTCTGGAGCATAAAGGGGAGGTCAAAATTACCTTCATAGAAAAAAAAATCCTAATGGCCCCTTCACTGAGATACAGAACCCTAAATGAATACCCATCTATTTACGTTATCGACTTTTTGAACCGATTTACATAATTTATTGAAATTTAAATATTTTATAGAAGGCATAAAGACTCATTTAACCATAATACAGAAGATATTTTAGATCATCAAAGAAGTTCTGAGCGAATTTGCAGCCACACTCGTTGGGCTTAATTTTTGACATTTCGATAAAACTGAAGGTTTTCGAGATAAATCGGTTTTTATACAAAAAAACTCAAAAGCTACTCATGGTAGAAATAAACAGGAAAAATAAAATACGCAGGGTGTGTTGACGTGTACTGATTTCTGAGGAAGCGCTATCTTGGTCTTCGAAGGCAAGAAGATGTTATGTTGAGAGATTTCCAGCTCAGACATTATCAAGTCCAGAAACCTTTCTAAGGATTGATCGAAGCTTAAGCGAAACAGGTAAAAGATGACTAGAAAACAAGAAAACTCGCGATACCAGAAATAATGTTACAAAATGGATTTTACATGAAACTCTAACAGAACAGTTACCTCACCCGTACCACGTTGAAAAAGTACAGGGTGAGTCAACGATTGGATGAAGTAGGTTTGTGCCTTTTCGGTGAAATTAACAAAGAAACTATATTTATTGTTTGATACAGTTTATTTTTACGCAGATTTTAAAAATATTTAGGACTCTACAGGGTGAGCCAAAAAACTAGGAAAGCATAAAGTTTTATTTTTTTAAATAGAACACCCTATATACGAATCGTATTTTCGATTTAGCTTATAATTTTAAATCTTTTTTATTAAGGATTACTATAACAAAACTTTATAGTTTCTGAGATAATTAAGTTTAAAAAAAAAAGTCACATTTTCATGCATCAATTCAATCCTAAATAACGTTTTCAATTTTGTGACAAATATATTCAGATTTGGAATTAGCAAGGCCAAGGACAAGTTAACATAATTTTTACCTAATATTTGCAATAAAAGCTACAGGGTGTTGAACACATCGGCTCAAATTTGAACAAGTTTAAATGAATAAATATCTTTTTTTTTTTAAACGGTACACCCTTTATATTTTCATGTTATTTAATAGAGTAATAAAAACCCTAAAAGTTTTGTTCAATATATCCTATACCTATTTATAATAGTTTTTGAGATATTTCAGTTTTTCTTATTTTCCATACTTTTTTACAGAAATAGTCTTCATTATCATAGTAGCCATGTAAAATAATAAAAAGAAACTACAGAAACAAACAGAATGTGGTTAAATATGACGAAATACATTTTTCGTTATATTACAACGGCAATAATTTAATTAAACATAATGTGAAAAAATTAACACAACAATAACGACAAGGCAAATACATATTTACTTTTATACTAAATTGAAACAAAAAAATTACCTATTAAATACTGAGATTAATTATTTCTTTTTAATAAGTGTTCGAATAAACGACCCTCTTGTGCAATGCACAAATTTAGTCTTTTTTGCAGATTTTCTCGGACCCTGGACAAAATTAGTGGCGTTATTGTTCTACAGGTATCCCTAATCCTGTTTCGCATATCTTCCACTGTTGTTGGTGTATTAACATACACCTTATTTTTAATATAATCCCATAGGAAGAAATCTAATGGGGTGATGTCGCAAGACCTTGGTGGCCACTCAATGAAACCCCCACGTCCAATCCATTTTTGCGGATATCGTTGGTCCAAAAACGCACGAACTTCACGATGGTAATGCGGAGGCGCACCATCGTGCTGGAACCACATATTGTCGAGCTTATCCCTATAGAGACCTTGAAGCAGTTGGGGTAGTTCTTCTTGTAGAAAGTTCAGGTAACTATGGCCATTTAGTGGTTCATTAAGAAAGTGGGGTCCAATAATTCGATTACGATGAATACCACACCAAACATTTAATGACCAGTGGTTTTGATGTTGCACCTCTTTACTCCAAAATGGGTTTTCTGTGGCATAATAATGCATGTTGCGTCTATTTACGGCACCGTTACTTCTAAAAGTAGCCTCATCACTAAACATTACCTTGCATAATAAATTTGGATTTATTTGAATCTCCGAATTTATTGTACGACAAAAGTTTACACGACTTTCAAAATCCTGTCCATGCAATTCTTGGTGTAATTCCATGTGATATGGATGATACCTATATTTCTTGGTAGTACGATTAGCGGTAGATTGTGATGTTTCACATAATGCTGCTAACTGACGGCTACCAATATAAGGATTTTCCTGAACATTTAACGATACTTGTAGTTCTTTTTCTTCATTAGTTACTGGTTTGTTGACCACTTTACGTTTTAGATAATCAACAGTACCAGAAGAATCAAATCTTTGCATTGAGTTTTGAAAAGTATGGGTATTAGGCTGGCGTCGATCAGGATACTTCATTTTGTAAATTCTTTGAGCAAGAAGGCAATTTTTTTGAGCCTCTCCTATTGTATAAATCATATCTATTAACTCATTCTTCGGAAAATTCATTTTACAATATAAGATGAATGCAAAAAAAACCAAACTACGCTACATAAAAACCCAAAGAAGCGGTTGCGGTAATAAATTTGACACACAGAAAAATGTTCTTTTACATTGTTTTTGCCATGGCTACTATGATAATGAAGACTATTTCTGTAAAAAAGTATGGAAAATAAGAAAAACTGAAATATCTCAAAAACTATTATAAATAGGTATAGGATATATTGAACAAAACTTTTAGGGTTTTTATTACTCTATTAAATAACATGAAAATATACAGGGTGTACCATTTAAAAAAAAAGATATTTATTCATTTGAACTTGTTCAAATTTGAGCCGATGTGTTCAACACCCTGTAGCTTTTATTGCAAATATTAGGTAAAAATTATGTTAACTTGTCCTTGTCCTTGCTAAATTCCAAATTTGAATATATTTGTCACAAAATTGAAAACGATATTTAGGATTGAATTGATGCTTGAAAATGTGACTTTTTTTCTTTAAACTTAATTATCTCAGAAACTATAAAGTTTTGTTATAGTAAACCCTTAATAAAGAAGATTTAAAATTAAAATCTAAATCGAAAATACGATTCTTATATAGGGTGTTCTATTTAAAAAACTACAACTTTATGCTGTCCTAGTTTTTTGGCTCACCCTGTAGAGTCCTAAATATTTTTTAAATCTGCGTAAAAATAAACTGTATCAAACAATAAATATAGTTTCTTTGCTAATTTCACCGAAAAGGCACAAACCTACTTCGTCCAATCGTTGACTGACCCTGTACATGCTATATTTCCGGATGAATATCCTGTAAGACTTCAATACTCGAACTGATTTAGACAGCAACATAACCTAAATCTAAATTTTTCTAACCTTACTTTGTTTACCGATGAGGTAGGTTTTATAAGTGATGGAGTACTAAACTCACGCAATTTACATTTTTGGGCTGATGAAAACCCGTACGCTATAATTTAAAACAAACACCAACAAAGGTTTATTATGAATGTGTGGGCTGGCATCATCGGAATTTATTTTAGAAGAAAGACACAATGATGAGATTTATTTACAATTTTTTCAGCAAAATTTAAATAATTTACTGGAAGACGTACCTCTAAATAGAAGAATGCAAGTGTGGTACATGCATGATATTGCTCCACCTCATTTTAACACTTAACTAACGTTTTTGGCCCTCGATGAATAGGTCAAGATGGGCCTATTTTATAACCACCAAGGTCTTTAGACCTAAATCCTTTAGATTTTTTCTTCGGGAGACACGTAAAACAACCAATTCTCGTTATAGTTTTTCTATTTCCAGGTTTGTTTCAATTCCATGTTTGTTGCTGTTCGAGTGGTTAAATGAAGAGTTTAGCTGTTGTTCCTGTATTTCATGGTTTTCGGTAATCTGAGATTCGAATTTGCATTCCATTACTTACAACCAAATCATCTAAGAATGGTAATTTAATTGGTACTTCTCTTGCCATAGTGAATTTAATGGTTGGGCCAATATTGTTGAAATGAGAAAGGAAATTTTAAAGTTCTCCGTCGTTTCCAATCCAGATAATGAAGTTATCTTCTACGTATCTAAGTCATAATTTTGTTTTGTTATTTGCGGATTAAGTTGTAAAAGTATCGAAGTGTTCTATAAAAATGTTCGCGATGACCGGTGAGAGCTAAGATCCCATTGGTAATCTATCTGCATCTACTTTTAGTATAAATAGTTGTGTAGCTTAAAAAACGTCATGATTTGGAACAAAATAAGGACAATAGAATAACAACTGATATCTAGTACTTCGTAAGGAATATCCTTGTCTATTACGTTCAAACAAACCAAAAATATGGTTTAAAATTTAAGATTTCAGTAAAAAATACATAAATCAGGAGATATTTTGTTTCCAGTATTGATAAATGTAGTTAGATAGAAACACTTTTATATAAATTAGCAAAAAAAACATAAAATCCTGAAAAGATATACAGGATTACGATTAAGACACAGAATTTTTTGAAAAGAAAAACTTAAATTTGTTTAATGCCACCACATATTGTACATCGTGACATTTCTAGTTTCTAAAATAGGTTCTAAAGATTTTTCATAAAATATGCTCCAACGGCTTTATAAATATATTTACAATTTTGGATTTTAAAACAAAATAGGCGATAAAAATACTATAAAAAATTTTTTATATGTTGTTGAAAAGGTCTTCCAGCAACTCTCCTGCAATAGGTTAATCGGTCTAAAAATCCATTTTATACATTTTGTACAGCTTGTGAAGAAATTTTTCGTATTACTTGTCGATTGCACTCTGTATTTCCCAAGTTAGTTTTGGATACAAAAATTAAATTTTTGACCCATAAGAAAAGTCTAGCGGATTAACATCGAGCTATCTGGGTGAACACTATTGCATCTGGTCTACCTATCCATGCCCCTGGAAAATTGTATTTAAGTACTCCCTAACATGAGCAGTATAATGCGAATCCTGTTGAAACTATAAGGTTAAACTTGGTAAATTAGTATCATTGTCATCTCAAAATAAAGTTGTTAAAGTTAGAACCAGATCATTTTGAAGAAACTGACGTCTGTCTCGAGTGAGGGTGTGAAAAATGTTCAGATTACCCTATTTTCAATCATGTCTATTCAGACATTAACCTTTTGATTGTAATTAGTATATTATTTTTCATTCCAGTGAGAATTTAAAATTATGCACACATTAGACTACGATAAAAACTGGTATATCAGTTAACGATTTTAAAAGCCAAATATGCAAGTATTTCCAAATCCGCTAAAGACAGGTATAGGGCATATTTATGAAAGAGTTCTGGAACTGATTGTAGAATCTGAAAATATCCTAATATACGATGTCTTTCATTAAACATATTTAAATTAGTTGACGTGGGATTTTTCTGATCCACCCTGTAAAATATTTTAAAAAATGCATTTCAAGAAAGTAAAATTGACTAGGCCAAGCGACTCTTCATCAAATAATCAGAGTTTCATTCAAAAAGGCTGATTTTTCACATCCCTGTATATTTTAGTTTTTAATCTGTTACTAAGATCGATAGTCCTACTTCAATTGTTAAATTATCTATATCATGATCGAAAATGCATGAAAGTAATGAAAATAAACACTAACATTTAATTTTGCTGTTAAGTGATTGGGAAACTGTTCCGTCACTTGCTTACAACCATTTATTATACCATCAGTTTTTATCCTTAATAGTGAGTTATGACCGCTAAAAAATACTTTAATATTTTTCAATGTTCTACTCGTGTGCCAAGTTTCATTCAATTCAATCCACCTATTTTGATATCAATAGCCTGTCGTTAAATGTTGTAAATGTATTTTCCGGACACCTATATATCCCATGTAACGTAAATATCCCAAACAACCTCAAAACAAGTATACAAAACATGTGCTATTCCCGTAATGACATATGGAATGGAAATAGTAACTCTAAAACAAAACATTGCAAACATGTTAAGATTCCAGATCTTAGTCTGAGAGATAAAGTACGAAGCGGGGCAATTAAGTAATAGTCCTAGATATAATCTCAAAGATAGCCCAAATCAAATGAAGGTAGACAGGTCACGTAATTAGAGAATATAAATTTGACCGTTAAAATATGGTAATGAAGGCCAAGAATTACAAAAAGAAGTATTGGTAGATAACAAAAAAGTAGCTGAAAAAAGATGTTATCAACTTGCACATAATAGGGTGAGATGGGGAAATTTGTAAGGAGTCAATATGCAGCAGTAGATAAATGGAGGCTGAAAAATGTACTAGAATCTACTCAATTGCATAGCTGTAAATATATACTACTACCACACGAAGGTTCATTCTAATCCAGAGTGCATGTCATGCACCCCTCTTATTTATTAATGCCAGGAAAATATATTTGAAAAGACTATTCAAACTTCACCATAGACTCCAATAATCAATATGAATCATAAGTCGTTTCGGAACTAATTCATACGTTCTAACTTCATAAATATAATATTTCTGCGGTTTTCTGTTTAATTTCAAACACATGAATTGTTTGAAATAACATAATAATAAGTTTATTTCCAATAATGGTCAATAATCTATAAAATACATGCAACATTTTGCTTAAGAGTTATTTCTGTTATACCCTTGTTGTTAGTAAAGCTCATATACAAAAGTTAATAAAACATTTTTAAAAGCATTCTATATGACGGGACAGAGCAATTAAAAAAAATTAATAGTTTATTTGTCTTATTTGTAAAAACTATTGCGACAATTTGAATAATGGTTTTATTTTCTGACGATGTTTACTTCCTTTCTATATGCCACAATAGAGTAATTAATGTTTTAATTATTCCCAAACAGAAAATTAAGGCAAATGTTTACAATATAATATTTATGGATAGGTAGCATCAACAGCTAAAGCTTTGTTCATTTCATTCGCTCCACAAAGGGTAAAAATGCCATGTTGGAATTACTGACAATTTCAATTCAGTTATTTTGATCAAAAATTCACTCCACATTCTATTTATGGGAAACACACATACACTCACACAAAGGGTTATTTCATAAAACCTTTTTTAAAATTTTAGTCCAAAAAGTCACAGAAAATTGAAAAAATTAATACATTGAGCAAGAGTATACTTCATTGAGTAGTATTTTCTTCAATTCTTTAAATTTTGACTTTGAAAGAGTCCATTAATATGGGAAAGTAAATGTTATATTATATTTTAATAATGCTATTTATACTATATTATATTTTAAATCCGAATTACAACATTCGTTATACTTTTAAACAAAAACACCTCTTATTTTAATATATTCTTCACAGCGCTTTATTATCATTTCTATTAAGATAAAAAAAAATATCTTGTTTTCATAATGCGCTAAATCTGCGGATTTAACCTGCGTCAATATTTTCCTCTCATGAGCCAGATTAGCATTTTACCGTGGATAGAAACTATGGAAACACAAATGTTACACATTCTTTTTTTTTTTTTTGAACAGCTGAAAAACTTCGGAATCCATCATACACTGCTCTGCTATTAATTCTTTCCGCTTTAACTGTTTGTCTTTTAGTTCTGTCTAATAATTTCATGGTTTCGGTACTAATTGCCTCAAATGGCCGACCTAGATTCGTTTGGTCTTCAACTGAATCTCCTTCTAAAAAAGAGTCTCTTTTTAATGGATAGTCACTTTTTAAAAGAGCGTTTCTTTTTAAAGGAGAGTTTTCCGAACGTCAAAGGTTGGCCATCCAGAAGACATGAAATTGGAATGAAATTGATGCTCTGAATATGTCGATTGACGACAGATCAAACCATCGTATTGGGTCTTTATGCCATGTATTTTAACTTTAACCACTGATTTATTTCCTTGTATTTCTCCTTCCATAATAAGTTTAGGTAGTTCATACCCCTCACCTCTCATTATATATCTTATATAACGAATTTCTCATTCTTTAATGCTGGTCATCTCTTTTTTCGTTTTCCCCATAAGTCAAAGCATTTCATAATTGATTACTCTTTATACCTATGACATTCGTAGAACTCGTGGGTACAAATATATTTTATAAGCCTCGATTTTTATTTCGGTGTTTGGTCCGATAGTCAACCTTTGTATCCATATAGAAGATCAGAAAATATGTATCATAAAATCTGTCCTGAAGCCGGATGCATTGCGGCTAGAGTATGCCTATTGTGCTCACCCAGGATTTACAACCACTCTGTTAATCAAGCCTCCTGTATTAATATATACAGGTCTGCTAAGGAGTGAGTATGTACTTTCCTCGGTTCCAGGTTTGATGATCCGAAGGTTTGTTGTCGCCTTCTTTCTAGTGATTTACAATTACATATGATAGGTTTTACCATTTCCTCGGCTTGGCCACATAGTTTGCAGCCGAGGTCTCCGCTATACAGGTTCATTTTACTTTGACAGCCATGTGTTCCATCATTATACCTGTAATAAGTCTTAATTCATTTCTGCTCCTTTGGAGTAGTTTCTTGGGTTAATTTCGGATCAGGTTTCCCAACAAATAGTTTGCCGTAATTCAATCCCTGTCTGGCTATCCAGTGGTTTTTGTGCACTTTTCTGACCCATTGTTTGACTTCTTCCCGGGCTGCACACCACAGTATCCCAAAAGCCGGTTCTGGACCAATATATTGAGATGATCAACCAGCTCTCGCTAGCTCGTTAACTTTTCTGTTTCTATGTATGCCTTCGTGTCTTGGTGCCCATTTTAACATAACTCTGTAAGAGGTATAAATTCTGTCACCGATTTTGCAATTTCATCTGTGACCATTATTACTGTGATTTGGCTTAGTTTCATCTGAATCATTTATCGAATTTTTGTTTTTCGGATTCGGGTATCTGATTTCACTTAGTCCCAATATGTCAATATTAAATCTGTTCCTTTCTGCCTCAATATTAGTTAGTTTTTCTGTCATAAAGAGGCTTCGAACTATCCAGGTATCATTGTGCACGATCTTTTTGTACATATTGATTTTGCTGTCCTGTACTTTTGCAGAGTTCCCAGTAGTTGACAACGAGAAGATTCCTGATTCTCTCTCCTCATTTAACAGGCGACTTGGACAGAGCCATGTGATTGTTTTCTTCAGCCATTAAGATAAGTTGGAATAAATTTGATTAGTAAGCATTCCATTCCTTTTCAATATTGCAGTACAGATATTCTCACATCTTTTTCTTTCAAGAAGTAACTATTTTGCTTATTCTGTTACTGTGGAAAACAAAATCAAAGAATTCTCGCACACAAAATTTGTTTAGTCTCAGATGATGTTTTCATATTTTGTCAAGAATTAAACCACTGCATAATGCTGAACAATTTATGTTTTTCAAATTATATCTTACAACGAGATGAGACCATATAATATTTTTTTGTTGGCAAGTAATGAATAATATTAAAATTCCACTTCACTGATAACCCTAAAGTGGACCGGCCAGAAATGTTTGAACCTTTTCAACCTTGCTCCGTATTATCAAATTTTAAGATGATCAAAGAAACACACATACTAAATTTGTTTGTAAAGAATTTCAGATATTTTGTAATCGCAATTTTCTATTGTATAAAAGGTGGTTTGAAAGAGGTTAAGAATCCATTTGAGAAAAAAAAATGGAAGTCTATTACATAACATCCATTGATGTCTAAGGGTTAATTTGTTGTAAACGTAAATTATTTGTTCCATATAAATGTATCATAAAAACTTAATTAGCAATATAACTTATAGTGGGCTTCGATTATGTTCAACCCAATAGTCATACGTAAACCATATTCCAAGTAATTTAGGCCAAAAATAAGAATTATCGAATGCGAAATTACGCAATTGATTGGTGGGTAAAGGGATGTATATTTGTATTAAAATTTACATACGTTAGGTTAACATTATTTTATAGTGATTTTCGTGCAATTTATTCGAAATTTGCTTACTACTCCTTTTAAAAACGATTCTAAGGAGTTAAAATTTGTCGAAAATTGATTGTTTTATGGTGGTCAATTTCTTCGCAATTAACAATAACTTCTACTCTGTTGAATTTAAAAATGTGAAGACCTCCATGTAAGTCATATACTAGGAATTGCTATTTCCGCAACTGATAATGAATATATAATAGTAATCATAGGTAAGCTAAAAACTAAAATAAAACAAGTTATTGTTACTCAATTTTGATTACTTTATTTCCAACCTCAAAATTCTATTTTGAAGACTTGAAAAATAATAACTTTATATATAATAAAAATATAAAGTATTATCCAAACTTATCTTATATTGTGTAAATACAAGTGCGAACTAACTGAGGCATATTATTATTCGCACGTGAAATGTAAATAAATAAATTTTCAGGCATTTTAATTGTAGTATTTGAATACTGAGGCATCACATACCACTAGTAAAACTTAGAGCTCATCACAAGAATTACGAAAAAGCATTATACCTCCTTGTCAGTATACCAGTCTTTGACAACATGTGACGTCACAGCAGTCAAGTGACAAATATTGGCTTTTTGGAGCGAAACCTGAAACTGAATCTAAAATATATAATTTTTCAAGTATTAGTTGCAATAAAAAATAATATTAAATATTTTGATCTGCATTAGGTACTTATGCATTGTTTTAAACACTTTCCCACAAATAGTCAACATACTTATTAATTGATAATTTGAGGAAAAAAATCTCCAGATATTTCAATTTGATAATTTCAATTTGCTGATTATAATTTTTTTTGTCGACCGCTGAGTGGAAGTTAGTATTATAGAACAATCTTCTGACCAGTAGTTATATGATTATGATTTTTCTTAAACAAAAATAAAAGTTATTTAGGATTTTACATAACCTTCTTGGTTAACGCAATTATTAATTCAATAATTTCACAGTACTTCAGAGTATTATTGTCAGGTTTTGAAGTATCTAGACTTATCTCTTTATAATAAAACACATTCTAAATAACTTAGAAGCAGTGTAATGTCACTTTACATGTGAATCAAAATATTCTAGATATAAATGTAAGACATATCCACAAGAGATTTCATTCAAATACTAGTAGTATTAGGTCTATTACTTTTTAACTGATTTCTAAAAGAAGAAGTTTCTCAATTCAATATATATATATATATATATATATATATATATATATATATATATATATATATATATATATATATATATATATATAACCATCTTGGATTTTACTGTATCAATTTCATCCAAAAAGACATGGGACACAGGAAAATCCAAGATGGCGCTAATAATATGACAAACAAAAAAAAACTTTATTTTTTCCGTTTTTTTCCAAAATTGGTATTGGGAAGTTTTTGGGGTCGCACATAACGAATCTGAATTAATTTTTTAAAAATCCATTATATCGGAGAAAAAAATAGATTTTGTCCAATTTTCTCAAAAATCAATATTGGAAAAATTTCGGATTAGCCCATAACGAATCTGAAACTATTTTTAAATTCAATATATCGAATCTAATATGGCGGACAAATAAAAATCAATTTTCACCGATTTTCTTAGAAATTGGTATTGGGGAGTTTTCAGGATCGCACATAACGAATCTGAAATTATTAAAAAAAATTAAATATATCGGTTCCAATAGCGCGGATTAAAAATTTTACATGTCTCGATTAGGCCAAAATCGGTAGGGGGGGGGTCAATGTGTTAATTATGAATTTAAAATTATTTTTGAACAATTCAATGTGGTGGATCCAATATCGCGTCATAAAAATTTAACATCTTTTGGTTTTCTCTGTTTTTAAGGGTGTAAATTATGAATTTAAAATTATTCTTAAAAGAGTCAATATAGCGAATCCAATATGGCGGATTAAGAATTTGACATTTTTGGATTTAATTCTGAGTCATTTTTGAGGGTGTAAATAGCTGATCTAAAATTATTTTATGAAAATTTAATGTGATTTTGTCCAAAATTGGTATTAGGCAGTTTTCGTTGGTGTAGATTCACATTAGAATAAGAGATTAAAATTATTTTTCTGAA
This sequence comes from Diaprepes abbreviatus, assembly GCA_034092305.1. Taxonomy (NCBI): domain Eukaryota; kingdom Metazoa; phylum Arthropoda; class Insecta; order Coleoptera; family Curculionidae; genus Diaprepes; species Diaprepes abbreviatus. The sequence continues at coordinate 14,444,932 of JASJET010000122.1, forward strand.
ATTCAATATGACGAATACAATATGGTGGGTTAAACATTTCACACTATTTATATTTTTTAAAATTAAAAATGTGGTTTTCGTAGTCGTAGTTTACGAATCTGAAGTTAACTTTTAACTTAATATGATAGATACAATATGGAGAACTAAAAATTTTACATTTTTCCGATTTTATCCAAAATTGATATTTGAGATTTTTAGGGGCGTGCACTTAATATGCACGATGAAATATGTCGCCTATGCGCGGGCGCATATTAAACTAAAATCATTTTAAAATTCAAGGTAATGGATTTACTACGGCAGATTAAATATTTGTTTGATAAAATTTTATAGAAAACTGGTATTTGGAAGTTTCTCAGAACCAAATAATTTTTAGTTGTTTATTTTAGTGTGTAGGTGTACAACTTTGAATAAAATGGGTACTTTTTCCAGCCTTCAAATCGTTGCGAGGTACATTAATTTATGGATACTATAAATTCAAAACCAATAATCGAAAAATAAAATTTTTAGAAAAAAATTGATATATATATATATATATATATATATATATATATATATATATATATATATATATATATATATATATATATATATATATATATGTATCGTGTTAATAGTTGTTTCATTTAGAAATAATTTGCAAACGACTTCAAAAATTTCAATTTCATGTGAAAATTTATATTGTTATTTGTCGCCTTTTTAGCGGTTTTCTAGAAGTCGGTTCAATTTTTTTATAACAATTTCAATCATTTTATCCAAACATGAAGTTGAAAATTTATGGAAGAAGTATCGTAAACTGTTTACTGCTCCGTCTGTTAAAGGTGAAAACGCTATGTTTGAAAAATTGGCAGTTCCAATTCGGTAAAGCTAATCAGCAATTCACTTTGCATCCCATTTACAAAACACACAGAAAGGATTATTTAACTGAAACTGGTAAGCTTGCTAAAATTCCGTATTCAAGACACAAACGGGTCCTTTTAACACGCAGAGTTGACTCCGGGAAGTTATTTAATCCGGTTTGGGACGAGCTGCGAAATAGGCACAAAGAATGCCCTGTTAAACGACTTTAAATCAATATGAGCCCAATTCTCTTTCTAAGTCAAAAATGTTGTAAATGGTAATGCATTATTCAGTAGTAAAATGTTTTCTTTCACTAAAAAATAAGAAATTTCAGTGAGTCAAAATTTGTGGTAGCAGTTTCGTACCAAGGGCATTATAATTTATTTATGTTAAGAAAATACTGTCTTTTAATAATACTGTAGGGGCCAGGGGATCTGCAGTGGCCCCTTTAATTTATATGGATCCACGTATGTTTGTCTATGTATTTTGAGTCTCTGAATAATAATTTTTAGGGTAGAATTTCGTCCGAGTGAGAATAAGATTGTTATTAACAAATAATTGTTTAAACCTTTAAAAATGTAATTTACATTTTCACAACAATACTGGATTCTTTGAGTAATTCTAAGCAAAAAAGGTCCTTACTAACTTTTACATACAACACTTAGTTTCCGAGATTTTTGCGATTTTTGAATGCTATTAACTTTTGACTTAATGAACTTTTTTTCAATTTTTTTGACAGCGATCGACAATTTGAATCAACATTTACAGGCCACAATCAAATGCTATACGAGGAAGTTACGCCTTTATTGTTTATTTCGGTTATAAGCTAATAGCTTGAAAGCGCCTCTCGCGAACAAATCCGTGTACTAAAGGGTGTTTTTTATAGAGGTATAGAACTTTTAAATGGAATAAAACAAAGATAAATTTTTTAAATTGACATGAAATTCAATTTATTCGAAAGATAACCTTCTGGCATTATAATTTAAATATGACTTCTGGCATATGACCGCCACGGCTGGCTCGGACGTAGTCTAATCTGGAGGTTCAATTTTCGATGACGTATATCGGCAATAACGCGGCGAATGTTGTCTTCCAAGTGATCAATCGTTTCGGGCTTATCGGCGTAGACTAGCGACTTCACATATCCCCACAGAAAATAGTCTAGCGGCGTTAAGTCACACGATCTTGGATGCCAATTCACGGGTCCGAAACGTGAAACCATGCGGTTACCAAACGTTTCCTTCAATAAATCAATTGTGGCACGAGCTGTGTGACATGTTGCGCCGTCTTGTTGAAACCACAGCTCCTGCACATCATGGTTGTTCAATTGATGAACGAAAAAGTCAGTAATCATGGCTCTATAGCGGTCACCATTGACTGTAACGTTCTGACCAGCATCGTTTTTAAAGAAGTACCAGATTCCACCAGCCCATAAAGCACACCAAACAGTCAGTTTTTCTGGATGTAACGGTGTCTCAACATACACTTGAGGATTATCATCACTCCAAATATGGCAGTTTTGTTTATTGACGTATCCATTCAAACAAAAGTGAGTTTCATCGCTAAACAAAATTCGCTTATGAAAATCGGGATCAACGGCAATCTTGTTTTGGACCCATTCACCGAATCTACGCCTTGCTAGGTGATCGTGTGGCTTCAATTCTTGCACGAGTTGGATTTTGTAAGCACGCAAACCAAGATCTTTCCGCAAAATCTTCCATAAAGTGAATGGACACATATCCAATTCCTGTGCACGATGGCGGATAGACTGATTTGGGTCTTCCTCTACACTACGCTCTACAGCAGCAATGACTTCTTCTGTACGCACTGTACGATGTCTCTGTGGATGCATATTATCATTTAGAGTAAACGTGGTGCGAAAACCTTCCATAGTTAATCGAATTAATTGCTCTGATGGACGATTATGTTGACCGTAAAATGGACTTAGTGCGCGATACGTATTTCGAACAAAACCATGATTTTCAAAATAAATTTGCACAATTTGGAAGCGTTGTTCAGGCGTCAGTCTATTCATGTTGAAATGCCAAACTAAACTAAAAATCACTTGACAGCTGACAAAATGGCCGCCAGTTAAAAAAGTGTTGCCAACTTAAAGTTTTATACTTCTATAAAAAACACCCTTTAAATACATAATAAGTGACATAAGCCTGCAGTATACGTTTCCCGCATTGCGTTAAATTTTTCTATTATTTATGGGCGTTTTTTAGTAAACCATCTTTGGTTTGTTTTGATTTTGCACCTGTTTCAACCTGCATCAACTAACAGTCGTTAGTTTCTTGTGTATAACGTTTTTACTTACTCATTAAGCTTTTTATGATGAGTGACTTAATTAATTTAAAGTTTTGTATTATTTGTGAAAAGAATGAGAACATAAAGGTTACTTGTACAGAAAATGCCTGAAATAAAATACGATAAGCAGCAATTGTACATCTTGACGAAGTATATTATAAAGTGTAAGTCTTTAAAGACCAAAGTAAGTATTTTCGAAAACAAACGTGCAATAATAAGTACAATCTAAAATAAATATGGGTTTTACTCTATGTAATGCCTCTTACATCATTGTTTATCAAAATTCCATAAGTTTCAATATTTAGTATTTAGCATCTACATGTATACAAATTTAAAACGATCTTCATTCGATTAATTCTTATAGAATACGACAACGGTGTTAGTAGAACTACTTAAAAAATTTACATTTTTCTGTTTAAGAACAATCAACTGATCGAATAAAAAATGTTTTTTAGGTTCCATCTAATGGAATGCGGAAAACTAATATCGCAGGCTTATTTCGGTTATGACGTATTAAGTATCCGCACTTGGTCGCGCGAGGCACCTGCTAGTAGGCTACCCTCCACGCGTCACACATTTATTTATCACCAAAGTAAACAATTAAAATGTAACTTTTTCGTATGGCATTTGATTGTACCTTGTAGATGATGTTTCAAAATTTTAATTGCTGTTAAGAAAATTGAAAAAAAGTTTATTTAGTCAAAAGTTATTAGCACATTTTTTAATTGGTTAACATCAATTATCTAGGAAATTAAGCATCGTACGTGAAAGTTAGTAAGAATTTTTTTGTTCTAAATCACTTGAAGAATACGACCCTGCAGTTTGTTTTGCGAAAATTGCGTTTTTAAAGGTTTAAACAATTATTTGTTTATAACAATCTTATCCCAACCCGGATAAACTTCCACCCTAAATATTATTATTAAGGGACTCAAAATACAAAAAAGAAGTTGGGTGGGCCCATATAAATTAACGTGCCACTGTGGATCCCCTGGCTCCTATACTATAAGTTATTTGTTTAATAAATGACCGCCTTCTCTAACAGTGCTTTTCTAGATATAATATGTCTTTGTCGTATATCCCACAAACAATATTGACAGAAAAATAACCTCGGTGCCATTAATTTACATTGCACGCTAAGGTGAAAAGTAAAGTGGTAGAAAAATAAAATCAAAATTTTTAAAAAGTATTTAGTCTTGATTCTATAGTTATAGATAGTAAGAAACGTTATGCTTTTGTTTTACCCAGATTGTTTTACCGATATTGTCGATTTGCTTACATATTTCTTAATTAAAACTTTTAAACTATTGAAAAGTTATAAGCAATAATTTCTAGTTAGAGATATTAGATTCTTATAGGTTAACTACAAACGTGAAATCTATATTAGATGTATTTAATACTTCAATAGAAAACAATATAGGAATTAATGGCAACAACAATTTAAGAAATATAAAATACTAAGACATGGATTTCAAATAGGGCAAAACCTCTACATGATACACGACAAATAAAATACGAGTACAAAGATATGAGAACTTCTATAAAAATTTTGGTGGGCAGAAAAAAATGTGATAAAGAAACTTTTCGGTTTTTTATAAAGGGTGTTTCCAAATAGTTGCGAAAAATTCTGAAGAATTATTCTTGACCTAATTTTAAGAACAAAAGTTTATATAACCATATGTCCGATAATGCTTAGTTTTTAAAATACAGGGTGTTAAAATTTATTATTGTTTTAGTTTATTGAATTTATATCATTTCTTTTTAAAGAAAATTAAATCAAATTTTGAACAAAAAACATTTTTTCCAATTCCCATTAAAAAAATTATTATTATGTGAAATAATGTACAGAGTGATACATTTTTCCGGGTCTGTAAAATTTTACACTTTCAAACCTTTTTTTTTCGGGCGCCATTGACTCGATTTCATTACTCAGTTAGCTTTTGAATTTTATTGTGAAACTTTTGTGTCTCTTAAGTTTTCCTTTAAAAGTCAACAGTTTTTTTCACAAAAAAAAATAACTAAGTAAAAAATTTTAATGTATTTGTATTAATCAATTTTCATTCATATTTGTTTTAACCAACAGGGACTAAGACAAAAATTCAATCTAATAATAACAGAATTTGAACAACAGAAACAAAATATAAATAAGAGAAATTATAAATGTTGAAAATGACCACCCTCAGCCATAATACAAGAATCCGATCTCCATCGCATTGCAGAGCCTATTCGTTGAAGTAATCCTGGAGTATTTCTTATCCTTTCGCAAGACGCAATAATGCGATATCTCAAATTTTCAACATCTTCAACAGAAGATGCATAAACGGAACCCCAGATGCAAAAATCCAAAGAATTTAGATTCGGAGATTGGACAGGCTAGTGTTGAGTGCCTTTTAGACCTATCCAATGATTTAGATACACTGCCTCTAAGTGACGGCATACATTGATATTGAAATATGCTGAAACATGCATAAACCATAACTCTTGGCTAACTTGAAGAGAAACCTCCTCAAGAAGGGCAGATAACTCTTCCTCGAAAAAGTGGCAGTATTTATCGCCATTTGATCTTAATGAAAAGAAACATGGTCCAATTAGATAATCGCCTATGATATCAATCAATACATTTAATGAAAACTGATGTAAATAATTGGCTTCAAGAAATGCATGCGGATTTTTTTCAGCCCAAATGTGATTATTGTGAAAATTCCTAATGTATTTCACTAACAAAAAAACTCTCGAAATAAAAGCGCTTGCACTTGCTGGATATGTTCAGGATACAGTTGGTGTTCTTTTAAAATTCGGGATACTGTAGAATTGCTTATATTTAATATATTGGCAGTCTGTCTCTTACTTATTTTACGAGATTCTTCCATTAAATTCAGAACAGCTTCTTCTAGTGCTATGGTTTTTATCTTCCGAGGACGTCCACAATCAAAACTTCATTTTAGAAATGTACCATTTTCTCATAAACGCTGATGAAAACGAGCAAATGGGTTATGATGAGGTAACTTACGTTGTGGATATAATGCAAAATAAATCTGTTGAGCTTCTAATCCATTTCCATAAGCACGACCATAAACAAAATACATATCTGGTTTTTCCACATTTGTAAACTCTGCATTGTTATTATTTTTTTTACTTACTTTACATTCAGAGTACATAAAATCACTTATCCACAGAAACTATAACACATTACAACAAAAAAACAAATTAGGCGTGACAACATACTATTTCTTTTCGTCACTTAAAAAACCACCCCTACAGAACTTAAGGGGTAACACCACTATATAACAGCCGAAAATGAGGGCTATTTTTGACAATTTTTTTTGGGAGTATGGAAGAGAAGTAGAAAAATTCTTTTCAGAGGGTTCATTCAGCTAATATTGAAGTATGAAAAAAAAAATGTAACTATTATATTGACACAAAATAGTGGCGAGAGTAGATATTCGAAATCACCTTTTCTAAAAATTTAAAAATGGGCGAACACATTTTGCGTGAACTATGAGACCTGGAAAAAAAACAGAGATATTGTAATAGCTTTACGATAACGTAGTGTTTTTTTAAATCGAATTTTGTAGAAATGGTTCATTTTTGAAAAAAAAATTGAGGTACGTAGTAGAAAGACAATGTGATTGTATAGCTACTGTTAAAATTTCAGATCGATCGGTGGAAAAGTGTTTGAGTAACATTTTCGTCCAATTTTGGTGGTTTTGAGAAAAATTCGTTTAAAGTTTTTCATGTGTGCACATTAATTATATAGAATTGTCGCAGTTGCTGACTTCTGGCACACCTGGTGATCTTCTATGATACTGTAGAGCTCTTTTACTTTAAAGATAACAGCCCACTTACCATTGCGATAGGTAACGGTAATACAAAAGCAATGACACGAGGCGCGCAGGGGCCGGGGGTAGTCCGGTTCGTGCTTAGCACGTATTGAGAGACTAACTGGGTATCGTTTCTGAATACCTACAACTTCGTTTAAAGCAATAAAAAAAAATCGACATCAAACTGCTACAGTGGTGTTGCCCCTGAATTGGAGATGCATCCGAAAATATTCAATTTTTTTTGTGGAAAAACTGGTGACTTTTAGAGGAAAACTTGAGAGACAAAAAAGTTTTGCAATAAGACGGGAAAGCTAACTGAATAATCAAATCGAGTCAGTGGCGCCCAAAAAAAAACGTTAGAGAAGGTTAAATTTTACAGATCCGGAAAAAAGTACCACGCGACGTGTAAATTCCGTGTTAAAAAAGATTTTATTTTTTTTTATTTTTCATTTTTATTTTGCGGAAGTTAAGGAAATATCCTGTTTTTATTTCACTTGGTAAAAGGACAACTTTAGTATCCTTTGTTTAAACAATTTAAATGGCTATTGGTCGTGTTTTAATTCTTTTCTTAATTTTGCTTTAGAAAATTTTTTATACGCGTAGTCTTCAAAATTGGGTTTCACATTTTTTCTATAAATAGAACGGTCAACAGGAACAATTGCTGTAATACTTCTAAATAGTTAATCATTATTAATTGTAGGTTTCTCCTTATATATAATTCCGTTATTTATTTATTTTTGTTAATAGATTTAAGTGTTTTGAGAAACTCGTTTTGTTTAATTTTATAAAAACCATCACCAGATCTAACTATCTAGATGACAGCTTTACCCTAGTCCTGAAGTCTTGAGTTTTAGTAATGGTAAGCTCTAAATAATATGCAGTTGTTTATTACTAAAACTACAATAGCAAAGAGAAACTACCACACTTCCAGAGCGTCTTTGTCACTGTGATATTTATTCATTGGTTTTTAGAATGGTTATTAACTAACCGTGGAAAATCGTAGACGAAACGGTCATATGCTACCAAAATGTACCGTTAGCAGAAGTCTACGATCAAAATGGTTCATTTATCAAACTTGGGCTGACATACGTAGCATATTTCTGATATCGATAAGTCTGAGCGATTTTTCATGAAATAAGCGTTGTTTCTTATAAAAGGTAGATTTGTTTATTTAGCACAATTCTGTATATAAAACCTTGACATAAAACAAATCAATATTAAATATCAAAATAATTTCAGAATATATGTAGGTAAATCTACGCCCATAGTCTTAAGGGCTCCAAAAATAAAACCAATTGCTTTTCGCTTGTAGTTATATCGAAATATCAATATACATGTGTATGGTTCAGATTGTTCATAGATAACAAATAAAATTTTACCTAACATAAAGCACTATTTAAATTTGTCGGATTCAATATGGCAGCCAAATACTAGAAACCATCAGTTTCTGAGATTTTTCTCTTTTTCGATAGCTGTCAGAAACCTCTAATTAAGTTCATGAGGCAGGCTAAATGATTGTAAACTCGTAGAAAGGAAACATTGAAAGTTGAATGCGATTTAAAGTCGTTTTTTATACTACTATCTGCAGTTTAAAAAATGGGACTCCGGCTTTGTAATTAGTAATCCTGAAAACCTCCAGCTAAGTTTTTTTTTGAGGCCGATTTTATTTTTGAGGATATAATAAAGAATGATTATTCTCAGATTATTGCGATTTGTAACTCATCCAGTTGTTGTTTTCGAGCCTCCATTGTTTTTAAAGTACCAAAAATTTATGAGAAGCTAAGTTTGAGTGGCTAAGTTTCTGAGATTTGACTGAAAATTGTTTTAATATATTTATAATCCTTATTAATAACACAAAAAGTTTCTTTCTAAGAAATAGTTAATCTACTTTTATTATATATGTAGGTCAATCAAAGAAATAAGTAGATTTTAAGAATATAAATTAAGTCATTTTAATAGAGAAAACAAATATCCATTAAACTGAAAGACATACCTGCCTCGTAAGGAAGTTACAGATAAAAAAATTTAGTCCAAAATGTCAAGTGCTTGAAAGGTTATATCCAAGTATCAATTACAGGTAAGGTAAATAACTTATTAGCCCTTCAGCCTGAAGCGTTTGAATGTTTTTGAAGAAACCCTTCTGAAAGATTTATATCTATATAAAGTTGCAAATATTTCTTTATTTTGAATACTTTTTTCAGTGAAAATGTTTGCACATATAAGAATTTTCAATTTGTTTAGATTTCTTCCTTTTAATCGGGCTTCTCTATCCTGAGTGACATTGGATATATATGTTAAATATAATTATATTTGCTTTAATTACGAGTTGAATTCTCATGACTCATATTTTTGCCACCCAAAATGAATATAACAATCGCATGTGTTAATAATTGTTCTAAAGCGAATATTATCAATTCAAACTTCTCTTAATATGGGTATTATTACGGTAAAATATAATTGTTTGTTATTTAAATTACAATTTTAAAAGACATTTCCTTCTGTAGGGAATAGTATACGTTATCTTTAGCAACTTCTTATATTCGAGTAACATTAAGAAATAAAAATCTTTGAGTCTAAATTTTAATAAATGTACAAGAAATACTTTAAAGTCAAAAATAAAGCTGAAACCCATGTATTGTCATTCATGTCACTTTTAAAGCTATTTATTATTTTAAATCTAAAATTGACACAAGACTATTAAGTATTTTTTATTCTGAAATAACTTATATAAACCGTTCGTTTATTATTTACTAAGACACCTCTCTATTCACTGATTATTACTATAACAAGAATTATATGGATTTCAAAGAACACAATAAAAAATATCATAATTACTTAACGACATAAAATTAAATTTTGAGAAACAGAATTTGCTTGTCAACAACTTTTAAGTTTTAGATCATAAAAAACATAACACAGGTCGACAAAATTTTTAAATCGGACTACACTTTTCCAAAGGCAGCAGCTCTGCAGGTTTTCGAGATAATTTAACTTAAAACTACAATAATGGCATTTTGGACCATATTTAAGGTTACTTTTTAATCTTAGGTGACGTTTTTTTACTAAACTCTATAGAACGTCTTAAAGTACTACCTACTACCTTTCAAAATCGTATTTCAATGACCTCGATATCTATTTTTGTGGCCGAGATATCTAATGTTGAAAATATCGTGAATGTTTTCGTCAATACACAGAAATTGAACAGCATTCAGCAGAAAAGCTAACGAAACGAATTTGCTGTCAAACCCAGGCTTCCAAACCCACATAACCTGGGCACAGCGACAGCCACGTTCCCATTGCAGTAGACAGGCGAGCAAAGCGAGACTTCCAAACTCGCATAACTGGGCGCAGCGAGAACCATGTTTCCAATATAGCAGACACTATAGTTGATATTTTCAATAGTAAATATCTCGGGGGGGGGGGGGGGGGAGGATATCGGTGCCATTGAAAAAAGATTTTGAAGTAGAAGACAAATACTTTAAGAAGTTATATTGATTTTTTTGAAAGAACGTCATTTAGTGGTAAAAAATAACCTCTAATATGGCCTAAAATGACATTTTCTGCAGTTTTAAATTAAATTATCTTGAAAATCTGACGTGCTGAAGCAATTTGGGTTCCAGGTTTAACGCGTCGAAAGCCTGCGTAAATGTATAGTCCGATTTCTGGTTTAGAAAACTGGACTAATTTCGTCGGCCTCTGTAATTACTTAACAGCTTAAAAGATTTCTGCAAAATATTTTATATAAAGTGGCAGATTGTAGATTGTGTAAATAGTAAGCCGTGAAAGTTTATACTATTTACTATGTATATTTTTTTGGATTTAAATGTTTTATTTCTCCAGGCATCAAAATGACATCTTCCAAAAATTTAAGTCTCTATTACGGGAATGTAATTTTTCAGAAGGTCGAGTAGCATTATTGCATTCTTTAGATTTAAAAATATCTTCACTTCCACTTCAATTTTATCTAATTTTGCTCCCAGCTGCCGTGTTCCCTTTTACGCGTAAACCGACAACCTGACTGCCAGATTCTGTCTTAATGGCTTTGTCAAAAACTACAACTTCCAGTATTGCTCTGACAATCATTCTGATTAAATAATGGAACTCCATACGCAACATTTTCAGTAATTAAATGTTTGAGTTGGACAGGCATCATTGGAAACCACATTATAGGACTCTTCTTCCTTCACGAAAATTTAATGGCAAATTGCTATTCAAATTAATATGAAACAGAATTATAACCTTTTCAGTTAATTTATTTCATTATAAAGACAACGATCTTATACTAAGAGTGGCATTGGGTTTCAACATCAGAGGCTATCTAGATGAAACGTTTCCTGGAAGGTTGATAGGTAGAGAAAAGGCCCGTTGACTGGCCTCCAATGTGACCCGATCTAATTCGTTTAGATTTATATCTTTGTGACTATTTCTTGACTGTAATCTACAATACAAAGCCGAATCTTGAAAATAATATTTCAAATGCAATTCATAATATTTCTCATCAACATTGGCGTGATTAAACTACTAAGGAAGTTATAAGCTGTAATTGTTTAGCTTAGAACTCTTTTTGTCCCCCTGGCCTGACAAACTAGCGTATTAGCCACGAAAAACACTATCTAAATGTTAAAATCCCCAAGACAAACACTACACTTCTTATTTCGACAAACAAACCACCAAGACTTTAACGAGTATCGAACTTCATGATGCGGTGCCAACATCATTACCACACTCGGTCGATCTAGTTTCCAAATTAAATTATTGTTTTCTAATATTTTTTGGCGAGGATTTGGAATTTGCCTCTGTTTTATGTTATACATATAATAGGCTAAATGTGTTGAAGATTTAAAATAACTGATAAAATAAAGTATGTTCGATTTAAAAAAACTTACACATTTTCATTTGACAGTTGTTGTAGTTGTTACTGACATATGAAATGCTCAAACAAATAGAAGAATTGTTATTTTGCATTTATTACGAGAATGCATAAAATCAACACAAAATCCACAAGAGAAATGTCAAGTCACTTAATAAATATGTACAGTAATTATTTAGTTACATTGGAGTACTGAACGGAATAATAGTATGTTAATCAATTACTGGATAACAGTACAGATGAGATCAATCTCTAAAAAAATAAATATTATAGACACATATATCTATTTACAAGTTGATATTTTTCATATGAAATCTAACCAGTTTTTAATCAAAATTAACAGTTTTTTATCTACTTATACTTGATGGTATTTACTGTATGAATTATGTGATTATGTGTTATGATATTTGATGTAGATATGTTTCCAGTTATGGAATATAATCAATTAGACATATATGCTAAATAAACAAACCTTATTTTCCTCTTTTATATTCGAGAAACAACTGAAAAAAAAAACCTTAAACTATTAGAGCAGATGCATTATAATCTAACATGGTTAGAGATAAAGCACTATCTCATATAGCAAGAATACCAGGAAATGGTGGACACCACTCTCATGGAAATGCACCGCCATCTGTAAACCAGTTTCTAACTTATTAATTCTCGTTAGTACAGAGTAGGCAAACATTCCTCAACATAGGAAAAGCGAATCGTTTAAGCAATTTATATCAGACAAAATATGAAGTCAACTACAAGCAGCGTCATCTCCCAGCATTCCAGGCAATCTAAAAATATTGTCTTGTAAAGATCTATTTGCTAACAGTAGATATAACATACTTGCAGTTAGATGTATAAATAATTAATATATTAGAGAAACTAATTTTTATTAGTTGGTTGAGAATTAAAATAGTTTCACTAATATAAACGTATACATCACATTGCAAGTATATTGAATTCAGTATTGGTATATAGATCTCTAAGGGACTAAATATATAGCTTGCATGGAATGCTGGGGATGCTGCTGCTTGTCTTAGACTTCATATTATGTCTGGTATAAGCTACTTAAAGGATTCGCTCTTCCTATGTTGAGGTGCGCTATTCTAATCTGTACTGACAGAACCAATAAGTTCGAAATCAGTCTACAGATGGAGGTTGCACTGCAATTGGAAAGGTCTACACCCTTTCCTGGTAATCCCGTAATCTGTGATAGTACTGTGTCTCTAACCATGATAGAATATAAAACTTCTGCCCTTAGAGTATAAGGTATTTTTATTTTATTGGGAACGGAAATAGATTCTCGAATATAAATATATTTATACACACAACTGAAAGTATATTGTATCCCCTATTAGCAAATAGATCTCTATAAGATTAAATATTGGGTCTGGAACTGCTTGCATTTGCTTGACTTAATATTTTGTCTTATATAAGCCACTTGAAGGATTTGTTTTTCCTATCTTGAAGTGCACTTGCCTATTCTGTGTTTATGAGAAACAATAAGGTCAAAACTCGTCTAGAGATAGCGGTGCAGTGCTATGGAAAAGACATCCACCCTTTCCTGGTATTCTTGCCATGTGAGATAGGGCTTTGTCTTTAACTATATTAGAATATAGTGCGTCTGTCCTTATGTAATTAATATTGAATTTTTTGTGGTTTATTTTGATATTACAGATTTTTTTTCAAAATGCATATTTTACAGCAGAACTTAGTATAACCTTAGACAAAAATTTAACATTTCAATGTATTTTCCTTGATTTCAAACAATGTAGTTGGTTTTTTCATTATACTGGAAAAGTTCAAAACTCAAAAAGGATGAAGGATATCATAAAATTCATTGTTACGAATGTAAAAAAACTAATATTTTTTTGTATTGCTATTGACATTATTTGATGGCCATATAGCCATTTAGGTTTTAAAATATATAAATACACCCATGTGAACTTTTATAATCTAATCGAATGATTTCTTAAAATTACTCCAATGCTTGATTTCAGTTAAAATTTAGGAAATATAAAGCAGGCCAATTATTAATAGTAAATCAAGGTTTGCAATTAAACAACATATTTATTTTTGATATAAAACTCTTTTGGCCTGAATTACGATATCAGGCTTGCATAAATTTGAAATAAAACAAAGTGAACAATTATTATTTGAGTTCCTACTTACATCTGTCATATACACAGAGAAATACTTTAGATATTCAATATTTAAAATTATTCTATTGTCAACAATAGAGTGGAGTCTCAAAATGTAAGCAATTCTGCTACTAAGTTGTAAAATAAATTATATCTAATAGAAGCATGCTACAATTTCGCTTGTAAGAGCAAAATTTCTAGACGAAAACATTGATTTAAAATAAAACAGAAAATACTTTTTTATGGAAACATTGGTTACTGAATTACGATAATACTTCTTTTCCTAATTTCAAGTAAGTCTGGCACTAGTTAGTGGATAAATATAGGAGTCGATTTTGGGATTTAAAAAAAATAATATTTTCTCTCAGAAAGCATCTAACAACTTCTAGGGAATATAGTACTTCTTTAGATAACCCAAATTGCTTTAAGCTGCTTTTGTAGATATCACATATAAAAATAAATCTCTTCGCCTTACAGTTCTTTAAAGATATTATTTTATATTTGTTTTATAGATCTGAAATGTCGCAATGAAAAATATTGCCTCATTGAACTAACACAGCAAATAGGTTTAAATTACTTAAACATCTGACCCTGTCAAAGCATTTAATTACGAAACCTAATTTTTTCTACTTCTTGATAATGATGCTTGCTTTTTCGGTAATAATAAAGTACCATTATGTTAAAGTGTATAGCCTGACATACTTTTTAGAGATTAAAATTCTCTGTGGTGTTCTTTATAAAAGTATTCTACGTTAAGAGCGTATAGGCCCTAAAAGCACGTCTCTTGATTACTTTGTCAAGTTTAAAAAGTTTAAAGTGTAGAGTTTTTTTCGTAATTTACATTATCATTATTATATTATCTCTTATTCTATATATATATATATATATATATATATATATATATATATATATATATATATATATATATATGTATATATATATATATATCGTAGGTTTCCACGGATGGTGGAATGTGTAATAAGGTGTTTCCGGTTGTCAATCCGTGCGTCAGTACAAAAAATCTTCAAGTGAACACAATCTAATCACTTGCCTTATAGAGTATAAGTCACCTCCTGCTTAAACCAACGCATATATGCACATTATGATCAAAATAACATCATTGCAACTCAACAGAAAGAATACATGAGGGGAGCAATGGGATGCAAGGAACAAATGATTGTTGACTCTGTCATATGTAACCAGACCTGTACCAACTGAAGAAATCTCTTTGCTGCCTACGAAGATGATAGGAAGGCCTTCGATTCAGTGCCACATGAGAGGCTCAAAACTATATTGAGAATGTATAGAGTCGATAATAATTTTGTTTACTTTCTAGAACGCATCATGTCAACCTGGAGAACTATGATCCAATTGCAAGTGCCATCCAGCGACACTATCGAAACTAACACCATTCCGATACAAAGGGGAATATTTCAGGGCGATTTACTTAGCCCATTGTGGTTTCGCCTTGCAATGCACCCACTATCACGCCGTTTGAACTCCACCAGATACGGCTTTAGTATTAGAAATAACAACGAAGAGGTAGTAAGGGTGAACTATCTCCTATACATGGATGACCTTAAACTGATGGCTCCTACCAGAAACCAACTGGAACAAATGCTTAAAATTGTAGAGGAGTTCTTCGGGGATATCTAAATGCAATATGGACTTGACAAGTGCCATATTTTGAACATCGTTAAAGGGAAGATACAACCAGGGACTTTTGAAATGTAGAACGGTGAAGCTATAGCTGCAATGGAAGCAGACCAAACATACAAATATCTAGGTATAAAACAGGCTAAAAAATTGACCATCGCACTATGAAAGCCGAATTGACAACTTGACCAAAAAATAATAAACTTACATTCATATTTCCACAGGTTAGCGGACTCCTCCACACTACATCGAGCAATATGCGAGGCAGACGATTCAACGCCGCTACAGTTGAGGGAACAAGATATTACTTCTCAGCATCAAATAGATCAAGAGAAGTTACAAACCTAGCTACAGAAGTCACTTTATGGAAGGCATACAAATGAGATTAATCAGGACAGTGTCGACAACTCAGCGTCGAACTACTGGTTCCGGAAACGGAGGGCTTCTTGTTCGCTATCCAAGACCAGGTTATTCCGACGAAGAACTATCGGAAGTTTATCATTAGAGATCCCTCAATAGAAAATGTCCAATGCAGATATGGCTGTCAAACATCAGAGACAATCCAGCACATAATTGGAGGATGCCAAGCGTTTGCCGCAAACGAGTACAAGGAAAGACACGACTCAACCACTAAGATACTCCAACAAGAGTTAGCAGAAAAGTTAAACCTATTACAGTTAGGAAAAGTGCCTTATTATAAATAAAATCCGGAGCCTATTCTTGAGAATAACCAGTTCAAGTTATATTGGGACCGAACGGTTCTGACGGATCAGACAGTCTCTCATAATAGACCAGATATTATACTAATAGATAAAATTTCTAGGCGAACTACACTAATCGACATTGCTGTACCTAACAACAACAACCTAGCGCCAAAGTACAACGAGAAGATCGCCATATACAGACATCTGGAGGTGCAAATCCGAAGACAATGGGCAATGAACAGCGTCTAAACGATTCTCATGTACTGTCAACAACTGGAGTGATACCAAAGAACCTCCTGCAGAACATCAAGGGACTGGATCTTTGTGAGCATCTCTATAAGCCGATGGAGAAAGCAATTCTCCTTGAAACCACGCGAACTGTCCGAAAGTTCGTAGGAAATACAGCAGACTACGTCACCTAGGACCCGCTAACATGGAAAGAGTTCCCACAGAGCTTCATACTTTAGGTATCTTTGTGTACCTGGTATGAGTCAATATTCTCTGGAGCGAGTGCGAAGCAATTTGGCTTGTAAATCTGTATAATAGTATAATAATATTAATAGTATATTAACGAATCAAATAAATAAATACAAACCATTCCTAAAAACCTACTATATCATACCATCACTTTTTATCTATTTTTGAACATAAGATATATTAAAACCTCAAGCTTTAGCGACTGACGCTTGAACTTGGCGTAAGAACAATAATATTTGGGGTAATCTTTAGAGTTGTTTTTTTCATAAAAATTCCGGATAAGAAATATTGAAAAAGCGTCCAAACAATTCCCATAATACCGTCACCAACTGGAGTGATACCAAAGAACCTCCTGCAGAACATCAAGGGCCTGGGCCTTGATGAGCATCTATATAAGCCGATGCAGAAAGCAATTCTTGTTACAATCGCACGAACGGTCGGAGAGTTCGTGGGAAATACAGCAAACTACGTCACCTAGGACCCGCTAACATGGAAAGGGTTCCCACAGAGCTTCATACTCTTGGTATCTTTGTGTACCTGGTATGAGTCAATATTCCCTGGAGGGAGTGCGAAGCCGTTTGGCTTGTAAATCTCTATAATAGTATAGTAATAATAATAGTATATTAACGGATCAAATAAATAAATACAATCCATTCCTAAAGTCCTACTATATCATACCATCACTTTTTATCTATTTTTGGACATGGGCTATATTAAAAACTCAAGCTTTAGTGATTCTTGCTTGAACTTTGCGTAAGAACAATAATATTTGAGGTAACTTTTAGGGTTGATTTTTTCATAAAAACTCCCGATAAGAAATATTTAAAAAATTAGAGATTGTTTTACTTTTAATTTATATTTTCATTTTTGTTGTTTTTTGCTTCATTACTAGGTTTTTCTTTTCTTTGTTTCTATTTACTGACCATCTTATTTAGTTTTGTCGCTATTTTGTTGTTGCCTGACTTTTTTTCATTTTGGCTTCTACTGTGTCATCCATTTTTCGTGAATTATATAGGTATTTGATAACTTCGTAGTTTTAAAGTTGTTGGTTTATATTAATTTTGGCTCCCACAAATCTATTTCTATTGATAATAATAAATTTATTAATCATATATTAATATAATGTTCAAACTTTTAGTAAGTATGTCGTCTAATTGGTTATTTTGACATCAGGGTTTAGCTAACGCCATCTCCTACTGTCTTGTTTCATGAAGACGACATTGATATCATATAACATTTTTTGTTAAAAACACTACCCTTATATTATTTATTTCGTATTTTTAATGCCTAGACTATAATTGCCAATGAATCTCTTCGAAATATCTAGTTATTTCAGAATTGAAATCGTTTATGATGACGATGATGTATATGGTCTGCGGAAAGGACTTTCGTTATATTAGCTTATACCATCTAAGATTTAGGCTATGGCATAAAAATATAGAGTTATTCAATAAAACTAAGCTCTAATCTGAAAAACATAAATGTGATTTTCGAAAGTTTCAAAGTGCATTTTTCTTTCGCCGCATAAAATTTATATGTCTAGAAACGGACGGCCTTAAAAGTTTGAATATAATTCTTTAAAACAAAACACAGACATAAATTAAAAAATCATGTTAGAAAATAAGAGGATCCAGGGCCTCTTTAATAAACAAAATTAGGTTCGTAAAAGTTAAAACAAAAAAACTTTCAAGGCACATTGAGTAAAGGCAGCAGTTTCCAAACAACGTGATTTATATTTATCACTGTCAGTCGCAAATCCGCTTAAATGGGTAATCAATAATTTCTGTTAATTAACAGTTGGACCTATTTATAGATGCAAATATCTTTGTGTTGTCAGAAAACCACCTAGCAATGTTTCCGCCTTTACCATTGCCGAACCCTAGCTTAAACCTGTCATTTGATAACCCTGTTTTATTTTATATTCCCGTATCCTTTTTTTTACTTTCGGATAATATTTTGTACAGAAAATGTTCCACTAAGGAAAACTTTATATTATTTGGACAAAAATATTTTTAAATTATATTTATGTTCAAATAGAACAACGTGGGTCAAACTTGGGAAGGCTTGTTTTTAAAAATAGACGCAAACAATTACACAAAGTGATTCAGAAAAGGTGAGCCATCTTTCGAAGGCATGTAGCTCACATTTTATGATCATATATTGCATTTTTGAAAAGCGTCTCTATAACGAAATATTCGTTTCAAAACATGAGGTGTGAAATGTAGTTTTCCCTAAACTTTACTAAAATTTTGGTGAAAATTGTAGTAAAAAGCATCCTTAGAATGGCTAGACAATTTTTTTATTACTTGTCAGTTAAGCGGGGGGTGCTGTTTCCTCTTTTATTTTTATCACTAAATTTTAAAGACGGTCAGATTTTTAAAATCTCAAATCCATTTTCTAATTGGCAATTTTCTTCTTAGAAAAATATATACTTTTCTTTGATTTCAAGTTAACCATTTTTGAGACAAATGTATTTGAATATTTCATTTCCTATACTTTCAATGCTACAAACAATATAAGCTTTTATGATTAATCCTTTATTATTATCTAAAAGTCTCTGTCACCCACTGCTAGTACTACTGGGAAAATCACGGATATTCGTATTATGAAAATGCTTTCAAATTGGATGCAGTGGAATATTGTTAATTTTATTTTAAATCAGATAACGAGCAATTAGGAATTAGATAATACATTTAATAAATCTGACTAGTTTGAAAATTTAGTGAACAAAAGAAAAATTGGTACAGCACTTTCTGACCACCTGGTAAATAATAAAAAAAATTAAACCATTGTAAAAATGTTCGTTTATTAAAACTTTGACCATTTTTTTTTTAGATTTTATCAACCGGGACAAAAAGCAAATTGAGAAAACTACATTTGACATATCATTTTTTTAAAAAAAATTTTTTGAAAAAAAAATTATATGAACATATGATGAAACTTTCACGTAAACTACACGCTGCAGTAACGAGCATTTGGCGACCAAATTAATAACGTAGTTGTTTTTGATTCTAAACTAAATTGATTTCTTGCATTATTTTACTAATCGGGTAAAGGTGGGCTGACTTAGGGTGGGGAGGGGGAAGGGAGGAATATCAAAAAAACGTAATGGTTATCGTTTTATATGTTTTTAGGTGCTCCGATTTCATTTCTGGCATTATTTTACTAATCGGGTGAAGGGGCGCTGACTTAGGGTGGGGAGAGGGAGAGGAGTAATATTTAAAAAACGTCATGGGTATCGTTTTATATGTTGACTTAGGGGAATTGTACGTTTTCCCATAAAAAGCCTATCTTATACAAAGTTTGACATTCTAAAGTTTTCTACCGAGTTTATTAATGGTTGTCAAATAAAAAATTTCAACATACTTTGGCAAAAACAGCTTGCGATCAAAATTGGCTTAAATGGATTCTGTTTAATTTTTTAATAATGTCTAAACAAGGCCACTGATAATTCCATTTGACTTTTCTATTTTGATCTTCAGCAGATGATTTGCTTGGTCTTCGACATACTTTATTTCTTCCTTCGTAATATTCACAGCTTCTTGGAGAAATCGAATGCGGATTGGCCGGCAAAATCAAGTGAGTGATGGTGTGGGATTTTGCCATAACATTTTTATTCTATCCCAATATGTGACTGTAGTCTTAACGGCACCAATAAGCTTTGGAATATGTTCGAGTCATCGTTCGAGTTATCTGAAAACTTTTGTTGATAAGGAATTTGATGAGAGCTATTACAGCCCCATTTTGTTATAAGTTCTAGATTCTCTAATTCTTCTGCATCGCAGCTTTGAAAAACATCCTTAAGATAAAGACAAAGTTTCTTTACTGTGTGATCAAGTAGGGCCTGAAGCACAACTTCAACATTCGTCTCTTTTACTCGGATTGACTCTGGTTTTGGATAGCAGAGTTTCTTTGCTTCTCTAATTAGAGTCTAACAAGGACATATACCCTTATTGGAATCGTGCAACAACTCTCACTGCCTCCTTGTAAAGTCACCTTCGACAAAGATTTGCAAGGCTTGCTGAGGTGTGTAATTTTTTACTTTCGGTTTCTGAGCAGTATTTATTACCTTTCTGTAACGTTTCGCTCTTGTTGGTGTTGAAGTTGCATCTATTATAAGTTTAGAGGCTGCGGCATTTCCAGATATTCGTTGAATTTCACTGGCTGCATAGGTAGGCTCTTCAACAGGTACCTGTTCGCGGAGTTTTTTAGTGTTTCATCGTTTACTATGATCATGTAATTCTTGGAAATGCTTCCTTGGGCATCCCATAGAATTCGTGGTCCAGTTATATACTGGTATTGATGTATTAAGTTATTTCTCGTTTTTTTTTTTCAAAAATCTTTCTTCAATATAGTTAGATGATATCCATCTCTGCTTCAAATCACTACTAAAATGTTTTAAATCGTGACTTAAAGTATGGTACTGGTTTTGGGGATATTTCATCATTTCGCGGAACTTATGTTCCATAAATGATACCTTATCTTCAAGTGTTCTGGATGTGCTTTGTTTAAAAAGCATATATAGCATTTTCCGATATACCTCAATAACATTTGATGTCAAATCTGTACCTATAGGAAAAAAATATGTATGTAAGTAAAAAATAACCAAAAATTATTGCAAAAAAAAACTGTAGAACTCAAAGCGATTTTTTTTAAGAGGTGGAAACATGTGGAAAATGTTTTGACTATTATGATATGGCTAATGTCTACAGTTTATAATAAAAAAAATTGTAGCCCGACCTAGCTCGGAACATTTTCAAAAACACTAGTTAGTTAAAAAGAAAAACAAAAAAATTGAAAATTTTCTTGCATATTGTTTTAGGTCCATAAGAATACTAAACAGTCATTATATTTCTAAATAATTTATATTAAAATTAAATTCATACCTTGTTTTTCAGATTCCATCACAAATTTTTTTTTAGTATTCACTTTACAAAATAC
This sequence comes from Diaprepes abbreviatus, assembly GCA_034092305.1. NCBI lineage: Eukaryota > Metazoa > Arthropoda > Insecta > Coleoptera > Curculionidae > Diaprepes > Diaprepes abbreviatus. The sequence goes on from JASJET010000122.1 coordinate 14,466,680, forward strand.
CAAACATCAAACACAAGTCTAAAAAAATCTATCAAGAACGAATGCGTGCGTATTGAACAAAGCTTAGATTGCAATTAAGTGTGCGGAGCGTAGCGGCGGGGAGGGGCCACTTTATCATAATTTTATGATAGTACGGTTACTCAGGTATACAAAAAAAATAATTTCAATGATTACTTGTATAGTTTGCATTTCTCCTTTTTGTCCGGTTTTTAAGGCCAAATGCTCGTTAGTGCGTTGCCCAGAGATTGCCCACCTTTTCTGAATTATCTTATATAATAATATCCAATTGTAGTTAAAAAAATAGGTCTCCAAAAATTTATTGATTCAGCTATAGTGATTAAAAAACTAAAAAAATAAATACTAAAAATAGTTTTACAATTTCAAAATACAATAAATACTAAAAGCAGCATATATTTCACTTCAATCGTTGATTTTGTACATGATTTATATATACTGAAACCCATATATTACAAACAAATCAATGAAAGCTGGTGACTGATTACCGTATATGTTGCAAATTTAAGCTTTTATTGCCAATAGAACATGATTGTATGACAAAAGATTAAAGTCATTTACATATTATTTTCGAATTTAGGCCATTAAGTTTTCTGTCAAATGATTAGTGCTATTTAACAAAAAAGTTAACAGATTTATATATTAATAAAATAAAGGGTGTTTTTTTATAGAGGTATAGAACTTTTAAATGGAATAAAATAAAGATGAATTTTTTTAATTGACATGAAATCTACTTTATTCGAAAGATAACCTTCTTGCATTAAAATTTAAATATGACTTCTGGCATATGACCGCCACGGCTGGCTCGGGCGTAGTCTAATTTGGAGGTACAATTTTCGATGACTCGGCAATAACGCGGCGAATGTTGTCCTCCAAGTGATCAATCGTTTCGGGACTATCGGAGTAGACTAGCGACTTCACATTTCCCCACAGAAAATAGTCTAGCGGCGTTAAGTCGCACGATCTTGGAGGCCAATTCACGGGTCCGAAATGTGAAACTATGCGGTTACCAAACGTTTTCTTCAATAAATCAATTGTGGCACGAGCTGTGTGACATGAAATTTACTTTATTCGAAAGATAACCTTCTGGCATTATAATTTAAATATGACTTCTGGCATATGACCGCCACGGCTGGCTCGGACATAGTCTAATCTGGAGGTCCAATTTTCGATGACTCGGCAATAACGCGGCGAATGTTGTCCTCCAAGTGATCAATCGTTTCGGGCTTATCGGAGTAGACTAGCGACTTCACATATCCCCACAGAAAATAGTCTAGCGGCGTTAAGTCGCACGATCTTGGAGGCCAATTCACGGGTCCGAAACGTGAAACTATGCGGTTACTAAACGTTTCCTTCAATAAATCAATTGTGGCACGAGCTGTGTGACATGTTGCGCTTTCTTGTTGAAATCACAACTCCTGCACATCATGGTTGTTCAATTGATAAACGAAAAAGTCAGTAATCATGGCTCTATAGCGGTTACGATTGACTGTAACGTTCTGACCAGCATCGTTTTTAAAGAAGTACGGACCAATGATTCCACTAGCCTATAAAGCACACCAAACAGTCAGTTTTTCTGGATGTAACGGTGTCTCAACATACACTTGAGGATTATCATCACTCCAAATACGGCAGTTTTGTTTATTGACGTATTCATTCAAACAAAAGTGAGCTTCATCGCTAAACAAAATTCGCTTATGAAAATCGGGATCAACGGCAATCTTGTTTTGGGCCCATTCACCGAATCTACGCCTTGCTAGGTGATCGTGTGGCTTCAATTCTTGCACGAGTTGGATTTTGTAAGCGCGCAAACCAAGATCTTTCCGCAAAATCTTGCATAAAGTGAATGGACACATGGACATCTAATTCCTGTGCATGATGGCGGATAGACTGATTCGGGTCTTCCTCTACGCTACGCTCTACAGCAGCAATGACTTCTCCTGTACGCACTGTACGACGTCTCTGTGGATGCGTATTATCATTTAGAGTAAACTTGGTGCGAAAACGTTCCATAGTTAATCGAATTAATTGCCCTGATGGACGATTATGTTGACCGTAAAATGGACGTAGTGCGCGATACGTATTTCGAACAGAACCATTATTTTCAAAATAAATTTGAACAATTTGGAAGCGTTGTTCAGGCGTCAGTCTATTCATGTTGAAATGCCAAACCAAACTAAACATAAATCACTTGACAGCTGACAAAATGGCCTCCAGTTAAAAAAGTGTTGCCAACTTAAAGTTTTATACCTCTATAAAAAACACCCTTTATATATCAACAAACTAAGGGCACACATTGAGTTGGATTATGGTATTTTAATCCATTAAGAGAGAGCTGGTGTTCGCATACTATAGGTGGAATTGTAGTAGGTTTAAAAACATTTTTAAAATAGGTTAGCCCATATGGGGTTTTACTAGAAAACATGGCTCCTATTTTAGACCGATTTATAGAAGAAACGGGTTCTAAATTCGATCTCTTTTTTTTATGTAGGTACGTCGGTTCCTCCGGAAAAGCAACATCGATTTAAACAATATTTTTGTATTATGTTAAGGAAGTTACTACGGTAGTCACATTTTATTTTGGCTTTAATTAACTGAGCAAAATTCAAGGTGGCGATGAAAATAAGGCGGAAAAAAAATAAAATTTTTCCGATATTCTCCCAAATAGGTATGGGAGAGTTTTCGGGCCGAACATGACAAATCTAAAATTATTTGAAAAAAATCAATATATCGAATACAATATGGCGGAGTAAAACATTTACATCTCTTAATCTTCTCCAAAACTGAAAGAAGGGGTTTGTGAGGGTGTAAATTAAGAATTTAAAATTGTTTTGAAAAAATCAAATATGGTGCACTAAAAATTTTTTCTCTCGATTGTTCCAAATTGGTATAGGGAGATTTGAAGGCGTAAATTACAAATTTAAAATTATTTTTAAAAAACTACATTTGGCATATCTAACCTGGAGGACAAAAAATTTAACTTCTGTCGATTTTGTCCAAAATTGGTATGGGGGATTTGGAGTGTGTAAACTACAAATTTTAAATTATTTTTAAGAAATTCAATGTGACGGTTCCAATATGGTGGACTCAAAAATTTAACATCTCTAGACCTTATTCAAAATTAATACTGGGGTGTTTTTGAGAATGTAATTTACGAATTTAAAATTTTTTTAAAAAATCCATATGGCAGATGCAATAAGATGGCCTAAAAATTTTATATTACTGGATTGTGTCCATAATTCGTACTGTGAGGTTTTTAATGGTATATATTAAGATTAGATTAAAAGTTTTGAAATTATTTTTTTGTTAATTTAATATGGCCAATCCAATATAGTGGGTTGAAAATTTTACGTTATTTACATTTTTTTTTTAAACTGGTGTTAGGGATTTTCTGAATCGATGGTTACGAATTTCAAGTTAATTTTTACAATTTAATATATCAGATAAAATATGGGGGACTAAAAATTTTACCTTTTTTCGATTTTATCCAAACTGATATTTTGTGTTCTTGGGGCGTATATTACTGATCTTAAATTAATTTCTTCAAATTTAGTGTGCAGGATATGTCGGACTAAATAATTTACGTCCTATGTTTTTTCAATATTAGTATTGGGAGGTTTTAAGAGCCAACTTTAAGAATCTAAAATTAATAATAATAATAATTATTATGTCTTTATTTCTGGCTCCATAGAATTAACAACATATTATAATTAATTATTATACAGGATAATATAGAGACAGAAAAGGCGAGGTCCAGATGTGAATAACATCTTAGTGATATCCACCCTGATCAACTCATCCCAGACTGAAAATAAATAAAACTGAAATAATAATTAAACACAGAAGAGAAAATAAACAATACTTATACACCCAAGTTAGATACACTGATACTGGATTTTTTTCATCAAAATTCAAAAGAAAAAGACGAAACTCCAATTTTCTTATTTGTTTATCAAACGCGTGTTGGAAGACATCATATCGAAATTTTATAGGCGTGAGAGTTTTCAAGAAGTCCGAAAAAGAATTATATAGTTTAGCGACATTGTAGGTAAAAGAGCGTTCAAACAGGGAAGATTTATGCAGGTGTGTAGTTATTCTTCTTCGAAAACGAATATTGACGTTATGTACGTGGGATCTAAAAATGATTCGTCTGTATAGATATTGTGGGCTTTTATAACATATAATTTTATGACAAAAACCAGCTTCATGTAACCACCTCCTGCTCTCCATATTCAGCCACTTTAAATCGAGTAGCTTATGAGATATTCTCTCATATTTACGAACTCCATAAATTAGTTGCAAACAAGAGTTTTGCACTTTCTGTATTCTTCGTTTTTGAATGGCTGTTAGGCAGTTTTCATATATAACATCTCCGTCGCTAAAGACGGAGAGCACCAGCGAGTTACAGAGCAAAGTCTTAAGTTTTACGGACAAATCATGGCGGTAACTGTAAAGAAGTTTTGATCTAACACAAGCCTTCTGAACACAATGGGAAACATGCTTATCAACTCGCAGTACACTGTCAGAGACAACACACATACACAGATTTTAAACACTATCCTCAATAGGCAAAACTAAATCGTTAGTCTTTACACTTATAAGATTCTTAACAATCTTTTAATGAGTTTTTTTTCCAAATATCATTATACAGCATTTTTTCGGATTAAGATACAAGGACTCCTGCAAAGAGACCGAATGAATTGCTTTAAGAACATCCTTCCTTCAAAAAGACAAATATACCTGGTATCATCCGCGTAGCAATGCGACTTGTACCTTCTCAAGGCACTTGGTAAACACGAATTGTGGATTGCATATAACAAAGGACTTACAATAGAGCCTTGCATTACACCAGAATTTATGGGCAGCTCCTCTGACATCTCGCCACCCCGTTTAATGCATTGCTTTTGACCCTCCAGAAAACACCTAAAAATTAAATGGCATGATCACTAAGACCAATATAGTGAAGTATTGCTAACAAAAATCCGTGGTCCAGAGTGTCAAACGCTTTCGAAAAGTCTAGCAGTGTCAGGACTGTTTCTTCTCCTAAATCAGTCGCCCGAAATATATCATCAGTGACATTTGCTAGAGCAGTGGAACAACCGTGATTCCTTCTAAACCCAGATTGAGTCTCAGGCAGTATTCGGTTAATCTTCACTTGCTCTGTAAGTTGTTCATTAATTATTTTTTCTAATATTTTTGACATACAGGGCAAAATACTAATGGGACGAAGATCCCGAAGTTCACGGAGACCACTAGCTTTTGGCAATGGCACTATCAAAGCCCTCCCCCAGCATTCTGGATAAATAGAATTTAATAGACATGCATTCAATATATGTGTGAAGTAGGACAAGATGAAAGGACATCAGAGTTACACCAAATCAATGCTCAATCCGTCGTGACCCTCCGCTTTAGACTTTATTTTAGAGGTTATCTTCGCCATCCTTAACTGTGGTACTCCTTTAAATTTAAAATTACGAGTTACATCATCTTTCACACCATTTTCATAAAATTTCAAAAGTTTATTATTATGTCCCTCTGAATTGGGTATAGAAGAACTAAAAAATGTTTTTATTAAATTAGGATCCTTCAGATTTTCGGGGATATCTACTTTGTTTTTACTAACTGCTTTACAGTATTTTTGTGCGGTGCGCTTCATCATAATCTTCTTTATCACACAGAGGTCAGGTGGCTATCCAAAGGAAAGGTATTGACAAGAGTTCTAGAACTTAAAGCTGATTTGCTAATGTTCTTACAAGATGCTAAATCTGAATATGCTAATCACTTTTCTGGCCCTGTTTGGCTCTTGAAATTATCATTTCTGGCATATTTTTATAGTCATCTCAATAATTTGAATAAGAACCTCTAAGGTATATATGAAAATATTTTAACAGCGAAAGCTAAAGTGAAAGCCTTCCATGCAAAACTTCATTTATGGTTAATCCCTGTGCAAAACAATATATTTGAATTGTTTCCATGTCTTCAAAAGACTGTTGAAGATAATGCAACAGATCAATCGCTTGTGGTCGGAGCTCACATTCCCTGCATGATACAGAGCTTGCATAATCTGCAAGAGAATCTATTAACATTCTTTCCAGACTTGCACTCTAAAGCTGACAATGGGCGCAGATGGATTCTTAACCCTTTCTTGGATAAGTCAATAGAACTAGCTGATCTCACTACAAATATGAAAGAAAATTTTATAGATTTAGCTGCTGACGGTATGCTTAAAATGGAATTTTATTCACAAACTGCTGACGTGTTTTGGATGAAAAGAAAACAAGAATATCCTGAGCTGGCAAGGGAAGCTCTTAAATTATTAGTGCCATTCGCCACTTCATACTTATGTGAATTGGCGTTCTCTTTAATGGTGGACATTAAAACTAAAAAAAGAAATAGGCTTCAATTAGAAAATGATTTGATTATTAGCATTTCAAAAATAGCACCGCAATTTGACATTTTTTTAAAAAATTAACAAGCCCATCCTTCTCACTAAAATTGTGTTTTACTGTAGTGAACCATATAGAACCTTGACTTTTCCTTTTGCCGGCGACCCCCCAAATAAGGTTCCGCGACCCCCTAGGGTCGCTACCCACAGATTGAAAAACACTGCAATAGAGTATAGTAAAAAAATACCAGAATAGATAGTGAAGGAAATGATAGCATCAAACGAAAATATTGAAGATGCTGCAAACTTAGAGAAGAGTAAGACCTAAAACTTAAATTGGAGAGTTATTGAAAATGAGAAAAAATTTAATCAGAAATGATAGAAGAAGTCCAGACAAATATGCGGAACTTAAAAAACTGTCAGAAAAGTAGAAAAGCAGGATATAAAAAATAATATAAAAACAAAATGAATTAATAGACAAGGAAATATAATAGAAGAAAGAAGAGATATATATTATTAATATCAGACTTCGATAAGCCAAAGGTGGATAACGTAAATATAAAAAAAATGCGAAATAAACAGAATATGTAATATTTGCACCAACTATTTGCTCAACATAGCCTCGTAACACTCCAAAATCCTGACCCTGTAGAATCCGACAATACTTCCATCCAATAATAATTCCAAATTAAAACAAAGGTAAATTGTGCTAATAGTAGCAAAGGTTTTAATCTGATCAAAAAAGTATCGATTTTCTATTGGAATTTATTCCTTTTGTAACACATACAGACATTTAATTTATGCGACTAAAACATCGCCCTCATCTATTTTCATCGAAAACCGAAATAGCCAATCGACCACAAAGCCGTAAAGCTTCACTAATTTAATAAAACAGAAACTGGCATCAATTTCGTTTTCAATATTGCGTGCCTTACTTCAGAATCAAAGCCAATCAAAGGTTAACAATGGGTAGGGTTTTCGTTAGGATCTTAATAGCTCTTTCCGTTGAGAATTTAAAATTACGTGATCAGTGAATCGTAACTTGAGACAGCCTAATATAGGGAAACTAAATTAAGTAATTACGGCGAAATCGTAACGTACGCATTAAGATTCCTGGCTGTATTTTCTTGAAAATTTCTTTCCAAGTGCAATTTTTCATGCAAGAATGACTAACTAAAACAATAATTTAAATAGTTATAGTGAAAATACAGGATATGCCATTTTAATTCTTCCATGCAAAAGGACGAATATATCTGCGGGAGCGGAAAATGCTTCAGATTAAAGTTATATGTTTCAAAAAGAGTCATCTAAAGCCACTACCTTGCTTTTTACCCTGAAGTGCGTAAAGGTCAAGTTCAATGGAAGGTCAAGAAAGTAGTTTTTAAATATAAGCTCCACTTATGACCCCGGAAAACAAAAGAGCGGAGATTTTAAGGTCAAGTTCTCCGTTTTGATGGACAAGCATAAATAACTCGGAAAATGTATAAGATAACGTATTACGTTTCCATGAACTTGGCCTTGACCATTGAGTCCAAGGTCTAGGTTATCTGTATTATCGATAATGCATTTGGAAGAAAACTTCTACGTGCTGAGATCATTACAATATCAAGCTAAGGATCGGGCTCAATTTTCGAGTATATCTTGGGTATTAATCTTTGGAAGAGGTTTGGGAAGTGATGTTTGAAATCGGTTAGGGTTACAAGCATTTATGTCCAGTTAAGTCTAAAAACCCAAAGAACTTTTGAGCGCTAATCTTTAAGCCATTTTGTGTAATGATTTCATAGTGGGCACAGAAACTGACAAGATTTGCACATTTTTCTAACTTCAGTCTCGCGCTCAAAAAAACCTACTAGAACAGTTCTTTATTGCATAAACCTTCCCTAATAGCAAGAGAATGGTATGGTTTAAAATCATGATTCTTGGATTTGGACCATGTCAAATTGGAATTATTATCTAACGTTTCCTCTACAATTGCACGAGGCATCTTCAGGTTAGTTCACGTTACATATGATTCGATATCTCAATGCCACGTCATACATCATCCTTTTCAAAAAAAAAATCGTCATAAGTTCTTTGGTACATAGAGCACTTTCAATATGTGATGAATAATAACTGAAATCAGAAACAGAAAAACTGACTAATGCTCTGAGAGGCAACGGATATTGCACTGAATATATAAATTAATAAATATAAATCCCAACTCCTCAACTAAATGTCATAAATTTACCTTCTACGTACAGTATTGTCTTACCTTATATACATAGAAGCACCGACAAGATTACCAGATTGCTCCGAAAATCAAACATTCGGACAAGTTTCAACACATATATGAAATTTGGACAATATTTGAAGTCTCCAAAGGACCCAATTCCATTACAAACGGAAGCCGTTTATATGATACCTTGCTCTTGTGGTAACGTGTATGTAAGTAAAACTGGGCGGTCTATATCCACTAGCTTGAAGGAACATGAAATATGTATAAAGAAGAAATAAATTGTATAATCTGTAGCAGCTGAACACCAACAGTGCTCAGGTCGCACTTTTAATGTAAAATAAACTAAGGTGCTAGGATTAGTGTCTGGTTTCTTTAAACGTAAAATTAAAGAATCAATGGAAATTTGCAAATATCCAAATAATATTAATAGAGATGCAGCTTATAGTCTACATCAGACGTAGAAATCGATTGTAATGCTATTTCACCGTTCAATGAGCACCAGTCGGATATAAATATCGCGCTGTTGCTCCTCGATAGTCATTCAGTGTTCTGATCTCGTGAAGTAAAGTTCCCTGAAGATGCCTCGTGTCATCGTAGGCGAAACGTCGGATAATAATTCCAATTTAACATGGTCTAAACCCAAGAACCATGATTTTCAACGCGGCCAAAGCCGTGAAAGCTTTCGTTCTTCATTAAGAGAATGGTATATCCACACTGTCAGGACTCTTGCACACATTTCTCCTTCAGTAATTTTTAGGCTTCATCTGAACATCATATACTAAGATTGAGTATAAAGTTGAAAAATTAAGCTTAAAATTTTCATAATTCGAGTACTTCTAATCTTTGTAGGCATGATGACTTACTATCCTTCAGTGGAAAGGGTTGATTTTGTTGATCATTGGCAAATGTTAATTTAATTTTCATTAAAGAAGCAATCTTTATCAAAATTAATTCCCAGGAAGATAACATTCTATTCATATTATGATTTGCGACATTTATATGAATGCTTAAAAAAGTTGCTTAGTAATTATGATTAGAATGATGTGGCAGTGTTATTGGTTTTATCAATGGTTGTCCTAAATCCTAACATCATTTGCTATGATATTAGAAAATGGTCTGGTATAACGAGGCATACTCTATTGAGAATATTAGGAAACTGAAAATATCAACAGAGAGTTTAAAGACACTATTAGGGTTCTGACATATTAACTATCGATTTTACTCGAGATTGAAAATGTGGGTTCAACTTCAACTCATAATTTTCAATCGGTTCCTGATTACTTTAATAGACTTTGTGCTGATATGTGGGTTTAACCATTCGAAATTTTAGCAAAGCCTGTAAGACTTCCGAATTTGACTTCTTTATTTGTAGTATTTCATCATATAGCAAACAAAAAAACTGTATTTTGTCCTATTTTCTCCACAATTGGTATGGGTAAGTGTTAGAGGTCGTACGTAACGAATTTAAAACTATTTTTAAAATATTCGGTATAGCAAATCCAATACGGCGGATTAAAAATTTTACATCTCCCAATTCTGTCTACAGTTAGTATAACGAGGTTTTTGTAGGTCCAATTATGAATTTAAAATATTTTTAAAAAAACTCAATATGGCGGACTAAAAATTTTACATCTCTGGATTTTGTCAAGAATTGGCATAGGGAGTTTTGCAGGTGGCGGTGGTATAAAAATTTTATATTTCCGGGTTAAAGTCAAAATTGGTTAAGGGGGTTTTCGAGATTGTAGATTAGATTAAGAGTTTAAATTTATTTTTTGAAAGTCAATATGGTGTCAATTTTTCCAAAATTGGTGTAAGGGTTTCTTTAGAAACGTAAGTTACGAATTTAAAGTTATTTTTTTACCATTCAATATGTCAGATATTATATGCCGTACTAAAAACTTAATTTTTTTTTTTATTTTGTCCAATTTGATATTGGGGGTTCTTGGGACGTATATTACGGATTATAAATTAATTTCTTTAAACTTAATATGCAGAGTAAAATATGTTGGACTGAAAACTTTATATATCTCAAGTTCTTTCAATATCGGTATTGGAGGGTGTTGGGTCTAGATTAGGAATCTAAAATTAGTTTCTTAAAATTCAAGATAGAGGATTAACTATAGCTGAATTAATATTCGACTGGTATTTGTGGGAAATCTAGGAATCAATGAATTTTTTGTTATTCAAATTTGTATGGTCTACAACTGTGGATAAAATTGGTATTTTTTTGCGACCCTAGAAACTGAACTCAATTCGAAACTAAAAATGGAAAAAAAAAAATAAAAACAAAATTAACCTACTTTTAAGAAAAATCTAAGAATAACAATATAAATATTTATATGAAATTTAAGTTTTTGAAGTGGGTGCCAAATTATTGCTAAGTAAAACAAATAACTACTAACACGAGATATATACAAGTTACGGGAATATTGTTATATTTCGCTTTTTAAAGCTTTTTTAATTGGTTAAATTTTTAAAACGTTTTATTTCATATCCATAAATCCTAAAGAATTGCTGCTGTGCAATAACTCCGAAATACAGTCATATGTGTAACCATTCAAGAAAATTTTTCCAAGTACATCGGGGAAATACTTCTAGATTAGAAAAATTTCATTATTTTTTCCCGTTTTGTGTAGATTAAATTTAACTTTAATTTCTTAATTTTAATCTTTTGCTTATTTTTCTTAAGCTATAATTAACTCTTTCAAACGCTTCTAGATTTGGCAAACTGTGAGCTGTAAATATTTCTGCATAAATTGGAAACAAATATTGACTCTATTACTGCCTTCATGCTAACTGTTTTATTATTATTTAAAAAAACAATTTATAAAAAAACTGCTCATTCTCTTTATTGATAAAAAATTGTAAGAGCTGAAATTAAAGAATTTACTTGAAATATTGTATCCTGCTGATAAACCTATTTGTAGTATAATTATACATTAGTGTCATTTTTTTTTCACTTATAACATATTACACTCATTCAAGCGAGCATTCTGGAATTGTTTGTAGACAGAAACATAATTTTTTAGCTATAAATTGTATGTTGGCATCGAATAATATGTCAATATACAGTCGTATAACTAACAGATTGCTTTTGACGAGCAATAACTGTTCCGATCGGTGAAATGGAAAAAAGCTATTAAATGTTTTTCATTCCGAAAAATAAAATAAATAGTTGAAAATTAAAAAAAGGAAAAACAGCGTGTAGTCTCGGGAAATATTAAAATATTTTTCATAATTTCCTGTAAAGTAATTTCAAAAAGTATTTTTCTCATTAATTTAAAATAACAACAATTTTATCTTTCGGACGTATTTTGTAGTTTGATTTTTTGTCTTGTTAAAACTTTAAATTTATTCGGTCTTTTTAGCTGTTTTAAGTATTGTCGTATTAACGGATGATGAGTGTTTATTTTTTTTTTAATGTTGAATTTACCGAATTTTTTAAATTTATTCCCAGGGTCTCTTTCAACTACCTTTCGCGATTTTTAACTAGTTTTTGATTTTAACGAAACGACACTTCATCTCGCCATTATTCGGTATTTTTGTACCCATCTCCGAGGATATGGACCTATTTACCGGATTTATGGAATTAATTTTATCCGTCAGGAAACGTGGAAGTTCGTTTCCATCAGGATTAATTTATTTCAAGAATTTCCGCATTATCAATTATTTGTGTAAAACCTAAGTTTTAACACAAGCAGGTGTTATTGGTGAAGTCCCGCCAAATCACCCGACTAAAAAAAAAAAACTCTAGTCACCTCACCTTTCTTCTCGCTCACCGAGATAGAAGGGGAATGAGTGAAGTTCAGAGTTAACGAAGATTACTTGAATTTAATTTTATCAAAGGAAAACTTTTAAGGAGTGAGCCAATTAGGGAGAGGTTATAAAGTAACACTCGTCCTTGACTCTTAGTTAACTTTTTATTCACTGTTTTTTTTTTTTAATTCAGTACTGTTTTCCACAAGTCAAGTTCGGGATTATTTCACTCTCCACTGTCACGTTCAGGTTTTGTCAAGATCGGTATTCATAACTTTATAGCCAACACGAAGCTGACTATTAGTCGCAATGTCAATATCAGGTTATCTCCACTTGGTCACGTTCTGGTAATTATGTTTAAAAGTCAGGATGCGTCGGTTTTTCGGGATTAATAAACCCTTCAGGCCTGGCAAGAAATCTTTTGTTGTTTAGCTCTGCCGAGCTTTACACTCGACTCGTAGCTCTTCCTAAACCAAACGTACGATCGCTTTGATTTATTGGCAAGACCCTTACTAAACAAGACTTAGTCTCCGAATCCCGAATTATTTACCTCTCCTATGAATGTAAAAATTCGTACGTGCCACTAACCTCGCGTTTTTATCGACGATCATTTAAATTTCTATTTTAGTCATGTAAGACACGTGCACGTTCTTTACTGTCAGAAGAATTTATGTTGTCCAAGGCAACCTACTTTAAGAACTACGAAATGTCCTAATAAGGGAACAATCTGGTGACCCCCGACAGCTAAACTCAATCGGATAAAGGACAAGTTGACTCTAAAAGAGCAACTCGTAATATCCTTAATTACGCCGCTGTCTTTTCGATTTTATAGCAGTGGTGACGTCGCACTCTGAATTCGGGGAAGCACCGAATCAAATCGCCACCGTGCCGTTTATGCTCTGGGTTTGCCCGCAATCGAAGAATTGTAGTTTTATCACTGTATGCCGTATTATTTAGATTATTTTATTTAGGGAGTTTTGGGGCAATATTGAATCTGAAATTTAATATTTTGTCGTAAAATAAGCATGTATTAACAACAGTACATATTATTATTACGATATTCATGACTTCAAACAAAAATCGAAGCTACCATAAGACATTTAAAGTGTCATTTCCCAAAACAATTTCCACCGATATTGACTTATTCAGAAAATTAAAAAATATATAAATTAATAGCGGGGAAAAGCATATTTATGAAAATAAATGGTGTTTAAAACTTTGAAGAAGTTACTTATTTAATCGATTTAAATACGAAATAGGGTTTGGTAGGGTAAGTATTTTATATTGAACTAAAAAGCCAAGTTGACTTAACATGAGTTGGTATTTAGAAAAAATAATTTAACACCAGTTGTGATTGAAATTAGGATCTGGCGTATTTAAAAAACATGCTTTCGCGTTTTGAGATTCCGAAAACTTTTAAGTATACCAATTTTAGTATAGACTCGTATAGAAACCTATTTATTTTTGACTTACTGCAGGGTGTTTTAAATAGTTTGTTAACTCTTGACTAGAGAGAAACTTACTTGTCAAAAAAAATCTGCTTATTTTCCTATAATATATTTTAAACAACTTTTTACCCCAAATACACGTTTTCATTTTACTGCGTTTTCCTCAATTTGACTTTGAATATCCATAATTAGGTCTTGTCCTCTCCAGACTTTGCCAAACTGCTTTCACTTCCTCCAGGGAACATTCATTTTTTCTAGATATACTCAGATGTCATGAGAATTGAGCTTTGCGCAAGCCTTTCCAGGCCGTCAGATCTTAGGTAATATTATGGCCCTCTGCATTTTCCATAAACTTTCGGAATTGTAGAGATTCAAGTAGTACTAACTATTGCATCGCTTTATACAAGTGTTTGCCCAATACCTTGATATTAAACAGAAGACTCCTTGGTACTTCGCCAGTTTTTAATAACATTAAGAGTATCCTCCAGATACTACTCATTTTCAACTGATTGAGTATTTGTATCTCCAGATCTCTATACTTAGCTACTGCTGATATTCCTATTCCAACTTATAAAATTTTTTTTTTTCTAAAAAGATAATCCGAATAGAAGATGGTAAATGAAATAGCTGCTTCACCTTGAAATAGCTGTAAAGTATATTACCCATAACTTGATTAACTATTTGAAATCATCTATAGCTTTCATTGCCAATATCAGAATAGGGGTTTGTACTCTGGGAAATCATTTTAATTTTTAATGACTCAGTATTCGACCTTATCTGTGTGTTTTACTTGAAGCCCTAAAATGTTGAATTTTTAACTATATGAAATTTTGGTTACCGAGGTCTATTAGGACGTGAACGCTGTTTTCATTCATTAGGTCAAAAATAGAAGTTGCTATTAAAAAATCGACTTAACTTCTAAATGACCATAAAAATGTATTTCAAGGTCATCGCCAAGATCACAGTTTTATGAACTGCTTCAAATACCATAACATTTGTAGTAAATATTTTCCATTTGCCTTACTGCTTGGCGAAATATTGGCGCATAATAATTAAAATAGTTCTACCTATATATAGATTTATTCACCCTATATGGCAGGAAATATTGCGGCCAAAATACACGACTTTCTAAAAGTTTCATTTTTGGGGTATATGAGGTCTAACATAGTTACTTTTCAAAATTGTTTTCCTATTATACAGGGTGTCTCCAAAGCTCTGAAAGTATCAAAGTTGTGTTTTTTAAATTGAACCCCTTGTATATAATAGCATATTTGGATTCTCCGATCAAAATAAGTGCCCATTTTAATAAGGTTTATAGCACCTAAACCTTAAGTGTTTTTAAATTATTGAATTTTGATAAAATCTAACCTAATTTTCATGTTTCAAAAACACAACAATAAATCATATTTTATATCCCAATTATAATAAACTTGCTATATTATACACGATGTCCAAAAACTAAAACTAATCAAATAAGCACTTTAAGTGGCTATAACTTGATTAATTTAAATAGAACGCTATACTTTTTAACTTACCAGAAAATGTACCTTTTAAATACCTATCGAATGGTAGAGTGTTTTATAGCTAGGTCTTCGCGTTTTCATAGAATACGCCAAATAATCGTTTTCTGCACCATTTTGTGTTTTTTTGAATAGATGTTCTAATGTACCTAGTTGCCTAGGGCATTTAGAAATGACAGAAAATTTACATCTTTAAGAATACTAATCAGGAATATCTTTGTAAATGTTTAGAAACTCGGAACGCGATCTATAGTCGTCTTACAGGCTGTAATAGCAATAATGGTATTAACATATTGACGATAGCACAAAATAGAAGCAAAATATTTATAGTAGATCTTCGAAATGTCGACCATCCATTTCCAAACACTTACATATTCTTTTTTCGAAACCACTGTTAATTCTGGACAACATTTGCGGGGTTGCAGTTTCAGAAGCGTCTCTAAGGCGTATTTTCATATCTTATGGTGTTGTCGTGGGCACATTGTAGACAATTTCTTTTATATATCTCCATAAAAAGAAATCTGGTGGAGTTAAGTCCGGAGATCTCGGGGGCCAATTTTAAAATCCGTCTTTCCCAATGCACCTGTTTCGAAAGTTGACATTGAAAAATTGCCGAACCCCGCGATGATAATGAGGCGGCGTGCCATCCAGTTGAAGCCACATAGTTATTCTAATATTTAAAAGGACATCTTCTAATAACACTGGAAGTTGGTGTAAAAGAAAATCGCGAAACATCAAACCATTTAAAGGTCCTTCAAAAAAGTAGGGTCCAATTAAGTATGGACCCAGTATGTCTCCCCAGACGTTAACCGACCACCTATTCTGGTTTCTCATAACTCTGTATTCATGTGGATTTGAATCAGAATGGTTATGGAAGTTGGTTTATTCATGAAATCATTGTTATCAAAAGTCCTTTTATCACTAAACAACACACTATCAAAAAATTGTTAATTTTCTGCAACTTTATCTAACACCCACAAGCAGAATTTAGTTCGATTATCAAGATCATTCCCGTGAAGCTATTGGCAAAACTGAATTTTATAAGGATGAAATTTGTATTTGTTAAGAATTCTTAAAATACTTGTTTGGCGAATGTTAATATTTTCAGATATATGATTCTGACTAATATTGAGATTTTTGATCACTAAACCAAATACAGTTAAAACATTTTCTTCATCCTCATTGACAGGTTTTCTTATAACAGGTTTATTATAACTGACTCTTGCACTTTCCTGAAACTAGTTTAATAATCTCAGACAAACGGCTGGTTTTGGATGGTTTCTTTCGGGAAACCTTTGAGCATAGACTCTAGAAGCCAACAAACAATTTTGATGATATTTTCCAAGGTTAAAAATCATATCAATATGCTCTTCCTTTGTTTCATTCATTTATTTTGACAAAATAATAACACAACAATATTAGTTCAATAAATGAAGGTTCACAGTTACAAAAAATAATATCGCTATTATAGCAGCAGGCTTTGCAGACTAAACTGACAGATTAAATGAATTATCTGACGTTTCTTAATGCCATAGGTAACTAGATACATTAGAACATATATTCAAAAAAACACAAAATGGCATAGAAAACGATCATTTAGTGTATTTTTTTTGAAAACACAATGACTTAGCTCTTGAATACCCTTACACCATTCCATATGTATTTAAAAGGTACATTCTGTGGTAAGTTAAAAAGTGTAGCGTTCTATTTAAATTAATTAATCAAGTTCTTATTTGATTAGTTTTAATTGTTGGACACCCTTTATAATACAGCAAGTTTATTATTATTGGTATATAAAATAGGATTTATTGTTACACTTCACTGTAAATTTTGAGTACATAACTGAAATATTTCTTGAGTATTTGTAACATGAAAATTAGGTTAGTTTATATCAAAATTTAAATTATTTAAAAACCCTTAAAGTTTAAGTACTATTAAACTTATTAAAATAGACAATTATTATGATCAAAAAATCCAAAAATGCATATGCAAGGGGTTCCATTTAAAAAACACAAGTTTGATACTTTCAGAGCTTTTGGAACCCCCTGAATAATATAAAAATAATTTTAATAAAAAGTAACTACATTAGACCTCTATATATCCCAAAAGTAAAACTTTTTGAAGGTCACGTATTTTGGCCGCAATATTTCTTGCCGTATAAGAAAAATAACTCTGTATATATATATATATATATATATATATATATATATATATATATATATATATATATATATATATATGGATATATATATATATATATATATATATATATATATATATATATATATACTGCTTGCATTATTTTAAAATAATTGTTAATGGATTGGATTGTACTAGAATCTTATTGGCATTCGTGTTTTTTACGAAATTTAAAATTATGAGATAGCAAGTCATATTTTAAATAAAATATTTAGTGTGAGGCTTCAATATATAATACACTAAACAATAATATGATGTATTATTGTTTAGTGTATTATAGGTTTGTTAATAGGTTAGATTGCAAATTTAATTATTTCGACTAAAAATCTAATACTACAACTAGATAAATATTTTTATACAATTCAATCATAACAAATAGGTAAATATTAAATAAAAGATTATGGCATACACCCAATTCAAATTTATGTTATGTTGTTCTAAAAACAGAAACGGCACGCAAGCACGAAAGAGCAAATAAAAAGATATCAAAATTAGATTACGATTTGTTTTATTTGGGTTATTTCTTGCCTTTTTACCCATAACTTGAAAATCTAAGATTCAGAAATGTCAGTTAGCTTTTCTTGAGGAATCCCGACGTATGATGAAATTAATAATATTTATATAGAGAAATTTGAAAATATTCATATATTCATATTCGACAGATTACATGCAGATTAAAAATCAGTGAAAGGTTCACTTCCTAATACCATTTCGTTTAGACTAAAATTAAATTATCTAGTAAGTATTTATAGAAAAGTAATTTGTTCTGAAAACTTTAAAATGTTCTGGTGACGGCAAAATGGATTAGATGGGTTATATAAAAAAGTACAGGCATGAATAATTCAATCAGTATTTTTCAATTTTCAATTCAGTTATTTTCCAGGTGACCAAACGTAATTGTTTAATTAAGTTACTTCACAGTATGTGTTGTTTGTTTAGGAAGATACCAATTCCCATTTGAAGAGGGCACTTAATTCGGTAGTTAATTATAAGGTATCTTGATCTAGTATTAAACTAATCATCTTTGAGTACATAGATAGTAAAAATCTAAAAATTGGAAATGAAATATAAACATAGGCAGATATTGACTGAGCTTTCAGAACGTGTTCATTATACAACGAAAATAAAATTTATTTAAAAAAATATTTTTGATTAAAAATTTTCTATTTCTTTCTGTTCTAACTCTCATAATTTGAAAAAATTATTGTTCTTATTTCTCGGTAATAAAATTGGAAGAAAGGTTTTGACAACTTTGAGAGATTTTTCAAATTTGTAACACCGTTTTCAAATACGAAATAAGTAAGAACGCGAGTTTTGACATAGTGTTTGTGTTTTTTTTATTTAATGTTGTTTTCCCGCGTCAGTTCATATTCAGATAAGCCCACGGATTATGTATCTTGGGTACAAATGACGAAACTAATACCTTCTTGTAACTTTATATTCTGCAATTAATCTACATTATTCAATGCATAGTCCCATCTACACACACAATCTTGGTGACTCTTAGAACAGATGTAATCCGAGACCTAAAGAATACGTTACAAAACAGTAAAAGAATATACAGGGAATTCTCAAAAAAGTGCTTTAAATTAAAAGTATACACTTTTTACCTCCCCCCGTATTCACTCTTATAACATTTATTTCTTGATTTAAGCATTACATAATATTTAGAATTCACCTTTTATTATAAAAAAAGTATTGGCGTTTTGGAGAGAAACGGAATTTAAAATTTATGATTTTTCAAGCATCTATTTGTATCAAAAAAATTGTTTCAAAACATTTTGATCTATATTAGGTACTTATACATGGTTTTAATTACTTTCTCAAAACTAATCAACATCCCAATTGAGTTATGAGCTGGATTTCGTGCCCGCATATATCGCTTTAAGATGCCCCATAAATGCTGTATGGGACTTGCATCAAAACTCATTGATGGCCAATCCAAAGTCACAAACCCAACAGGTTCAAGATACTGGACTACTGTTCTTGCGGCATGTGCACGGGCCTTATCACGCATTAGCACGAATTCATCGTACCCAATGAAGCTGACATAAGGTAAAAATGCTCCTCAAGGATGTTGTGTATGTACCAGTCAGCATTCATTCTTAAATTCACCTCAATAATTTCTGTACGACTTTTCCAACTAATGCCACTCCATAACATAATGGAATCGCCACCAAAGCTAATGGTTTGTACAAGATGACATTTTGCGAAACGTCCTCCAGACCACCTATATACTTTATCACGTCCATCTAGCTTACATAATTGTATCCTAGTTTCATCCCAGTTAGCACGACTCTTGCAAATTGTAACCGTTCAGTTTTGTGACGTGAAAAATCCTATTAACTCTGACATGACGTTTTGGATTTAAAACAATCTCTTTAAGTCTTGTTCTTACTGTTTTGATACTTACATTACTTTGTCTTGTGATTAGTAATTCATTTTTGAGATGCGGAGCTGGAAGTGAGCGATTTCGCAAGGATTGAATTCTCAAATATTGGTCATCTCTTGGCGTTGTATATCTTTTTCGTCCTTGACCAGGGCGTTTTTTGTATTCTACAATTTCCCTGTATCGCTTTACGATAGGAGAAACAGTCGATTGATGGATACGCACTCTCCATGCAATATCTTCTTATCTGCAACCCTTATTGACTAAAGTAACATGTTAACGCATATTAAATCGCCTAAATGTGGCATCTTAGCAAGAAAACTATAGATCGACAAATAAAGCAATGGAAATGTTGACAGTGACAAACAAAACAGCAGCGATTTTTAGTTTCCAGGGCATCCTATGCAATATTTGTAATTTGTGGTATGTATTATGGCTTTTTCCGCTCTAAAGGCTAAGTCTAAGTATTGTTTTCTCTGTAATAAATTTCAATAAAAGTAAAAAGCCGTCGCATAAGAAAATTAATAATGAAAGGAAATAACGATTTAGAGGAAAAGAAATAAATAAATTTAAAAAATAAAATATGCAATATATTTTCTCCGTCAATGTTGCATAAATCAATTTGTATATAAAGGCACATTCATTTCTATATATATATATATATATATATATATATATATATATATATATATATATATATATATATATATATGAAATTATATTGGCGCTTCAAAAGTGTGAAAAAGGGTCAACTGTTTTTTGATAAATTTATCGATCTCTCTTGATCAAATATATATATATATATATATATATATATATATATATACTCGAATTTAGTTGCAAACGATAGCTCATACCAATATCTAAAAACTAATTTATTGACTTTTCGAAATTCCCATTTCAAAAAAGGAAAGACTTCAATGTTAGGATTGTACATTAAAGAGTTATTTTCTCAGTAAAAAATTACCACACAAACATGATTTTTGGCTTAACATATTTTGCATAAGATCGTATAAAAAGTAATTCCAGCATTTTACAAAATTCCTTTTTGTTAGGTTGTAAAGGGTTAAAATATTTTCCACTATTTTGTCAGATA
This sequence comes from Diaprepes abbreviatus, assembly GCA_034092305.1. Taxonomy (NCBI): domain Eukaryota; kingdom Metazoa; phylum Arthropoda; class Insecta; order Coleoptera; family Curculionidae; genus Diaprepes; species Diaprepes abbreviatus. The sequence goes on from JASJET010000122.1 coordinate 14,487,703, forward strand.
AGCCTAAGACTATTGCATAGATTTTGTTCCAACTTCTTTAGTACGTAGCAGCTATTTGCAAACATAGTATAAAATTAATTTCACATTATTATCGTAAATGAAAGTAGAATAATTGCGAAAATAATAAATTAGCTATTGTGGAATAATGTATTAGCCTCCCAAAACCGTTCCTCAGAACCCCTATGGGCGAAGCCGTGACGGGTAACTTCTAGTTTTACATTACTTACGTCTTCAACTTACATTGTGAGATACGTATTTCAATCTTTTTGTCAGAAAATAGCACATTTGCTAAAAATTAACAAATAACTTTTATGTAATCTTAGGAGACTTTTTTAAATTAAGTTATTGAAATTAACACTCCTCATTTATTTTTCGGAGTTCCTAAAAAGTTCTAATTTTAAATATTTAGATTAATCCAATTTTTTTTTATCTCATTTAAAAATGAAAACTTTTATGGCTTTATATAAACTGTTGTTTAAATTTACTTAAGAAATCACCTCCTGAAGTTTGCCGACGTACTTTGAATACATAATAAAGGTAAGACCTCGCAGGTTTAGGTAAAAGCTTTATTCTATGTATACTATATATCAAATAATACACTTTATAAGTTGCAAATCTCTTAAGATTATTGCTAGATTTATCTCGTCTTTCATCTTATAAATTATAAGTGTGGACATGTTTTCTTTCTTAATATTTTGTTTCGAAAGATTTTTATTTATTTTACCTATTTGTAGGATTTCGTATCCCCATAAGATTACTCACGCGTCTCTCTATCTAATATAGCTCTTTTAATTAGAGAACTGTTTAACCTAGAAAGCTAAAATTTAACATTGATTGTATAGCAGATTTTGAATGAGTAGCTAAGGCTTTGCTTGCTTTTTTTACAGTACTTCGATCTTCTTTGTACGTTACCCTAATCCAATATAAACCTGGGATGGTTTAACTTTGCACGAACTATTTTATTTGTCAGAGGAGTGCCTTGTTTTTTCAGGCGTCAAGGTGACACCAACCAGAATCTTAAGTCTCTTGTAGAACAGCGCCACGCATTCGCATAATAGGTGTTCCTCTCTATAGGTTACACGATCGCAGAAATGGCAAATCTCGTTTATAGCTCATTTTTTTGAGTTGGTATGTTAGAAGGTCCAGCGAAGAGATTTGTTACTAATCGTTTGCCCATTTTTGGGAGATTCAGAAGCATTCTTGGGCTTTTTGGCTATATATTTGTAAATTTCTTCTCGTGTCGGAGACCAGGCAAATTGTACCATCTTAACTTTATCTTATTTTGTTCCCTGCTACAGAACTCTTCTTCCATAGAAAGCTTTCGGGTAGAGAAATGGACATTTTGTGAGAAGTTTCCTTATTTCCATTTATTCCTCTCTGCCCAAACACCCATATCAACTTTACGCTGTGGTTCCTTGCTAGTTGCCTTATGGCTTGCCTATAGTTTCAAGTCAACCTAAACTTATAGTTATTTGATCTGGGAGCTTTTACCGCTGCTCAACTATTCGAGAGTAAGTACATTTTAGCTTTCTCTGAGTTTTTATTATGGCCCTCGTCAGTATAAATTTGACTTGCATGCATTTTAGCTTGTAAGATGGTGGGGGTGTTCCTCAGGAATTTAGCATAGGCACTCCGAACTCTTGTTAAATCTTGGACCCATCAGTAAGTCATACCACTGAATCTTTCTCTATCTGAATAATCCATCTCTATTCATTTGATAGCAGTCAGTTACTATTTTAGAATTAATGTCAAAGAAACTTGATATCTTCAGGAAATGTTTAAATTTATTTAGAAAACAGTGACTTCAGTTTCAACTCACAGAGTCATTTTCAAACTGAATTACAAAGATAGGCTAAGTATTTAATACAGAAACATGAGAAAATTTAACAATAAATAAAGACTACCTGAGAAATTACATTATTACAAAGGGGACGTACTAAATTTTGGGCAGTAATTATTATTTGGCAACAACAAATAATGGGGAAAACCCAAGTTCTGTCTGGTCATTAAGCAAATTTACATTTTTATTTTTACTATGTTTATATATTTCTAAAGATTCAAGAATATTTAACTTTTGGCCCTTTGTTGAATAATGTAATATGTCAGCGTTGCTTAAATTAGGAAAACTATGGTTATATTCTAAACAGTGGTTGGAAAAGCTCGAGTCTTTTTTTTTGTAGTCTATATGATCCGTAGTGTTCTGAAAAGCAGAACATAACCAAACTATTGACGAGATGCAAGCTTTTTCAGATTAATTACCAAAGTGATAGATCGAGGTATCCTCCCACCTATAAATAATGTTATTTAATATAAAAATAAACTTCGGCAAGATAAAAGATGTCATTCAAGTTTTCACATATTTTCCTGGGATTTTCCTTTTTATGAAATAAAATAAAATAGAGAAATTATACGGGCCTGGCAACTGGTGAATCTTGATATCATTTGCTGCCTTCCTTAAATTTGTTATTGCTGAAACTTTACTCTGTCCCTCAAAAATTTTTCTTTAGCCCGGATTTCCATGAAAATTAAAATCAAGATCTTCTTAATGAATCCGCTGAAACTTTTCTTAAACGAAAAAGCTATTCTCAAAAAGACTTCGTGGTCACTTCCAAACCAAAATCACAAAGAACTGCAGAAATTAAATACCATTCTTGTTTTTACAACTTTTTCTCTCTCGCGATCTATGGCATGTGCTACTTAGCCGTATTTTTTTGCGTACTTCGTGCATCTAATCTGCCCAATCTGAACTAACCTCTTCGGGCAGTGACATAACCGAACTTGATTGGATGAAGAATGACCAACCAGTGTCATACTTTATGTAGGAAATAGTAATTTACTACTTATAAAATATAAATAAATACTTTTATTTAACAAAATATTGTAAGATTAGTGGTCAGAGTTGTAAAATACTTCGAGACATGCCAGAGACGATCTAGATAAAACATTTCCTCATTTAAATTTGATCTTTGAGACCCCTTAAAAATTATAGTTTACGATACAAAGCTAAACTCTTTAGAAGATCATGAAACAGAATTTCAGACACAGGACATCATCAATATTTGCAGTTCGTGCTTTCCTAGTTTTCAGAAAGACATAAGCACATTTAATTAAATAGTTTCAGTTACTGTTTTTTATTATTTTTCTATCAAAAGGGGTTGTATATTTAATTTTTGGAAAATTTAAAATAACTGCAAACATTCGGGATATTAATGTGATTTATAAAAAAAATCGTCATTTGACAGCTATTAACGTAACTGGCATATGAAATCAAATAGAAGAATTGTAATTTTGATGTTTGAAAAAATCCCAGATTCGCTATCATTTTTCATTTGCCCTTAATTTAGCCATTCTGGACCATTTACCCAACAATCTATGGTACCAGCTTCTTTTTTAATTTTACATCAGCTTAATTTAGATTTAGAATTTCACAAAAGACTGTATGCCTCTCGTCATCTATCGGCATCGTTTTTAACTGGAGTCGCGATTTTAAGCGAGTTTTCTGTATAAGTACTTGTACTATTCTTATGTATCTGTAAATTGATTATCTGCTTCCATTGCAGTTTTGGGTGAATAATATTAAATTTCGGAGATACGTCATGTCGAATAATTTTGAAATAATTAAGACCGTGGCTTTAAAAAATCTCTTGAAATACGCACTTTGACAAGTCTAGTTTAAAATTTTGACATTCAGTAATTTTTTTTTTGTAACTGGCCATTCTAGCAGTCGTGTAGAATTGTTAAGGAACAAAATCAGTGATAATATGTGTGTTTTTATATTTGATTTGATCAATCTACACCAAAATCAGGTAACTATATTCTATATTTTTCATAATAGTTGTCGAGTTCAATAAACTAAATTGTTTCTATTTTACGTACGTCATAACGTCATAAAAAATTTGCAAAATACTGATCCCAATATTTTCCTTTTATTTCATGGATCAGCTTTTTAAACCATATGTCAGCGTTTAAAATTATAGCCCAGCTTTTTAAGTTATATGCCAGCATCTATAGTCTGCATTTACTGCTTTTAAAGCATTTATATTATTTAATACTTTTAAAACCATTTCTCAAGAGTTTATTGCAGTCATTTGTATTTACCTCAGTTTCTTCAAAATTCAACTTGAAGTTTTTTCGTTTCGTAATAGAAACACTACATATTTCTTCGAAACCAACCACTTTTGCTGGTAGATGTAATGCGTTTGGCCACGTATATCAAACGACTCACAAGGAGGTATTAAAACATGCGAAAGCTATTCTGTTTCCAAGTATTCCATTGGCCAAGACCATCTTTTGGTGACTGCAGCCCGATAGCACACATTGATAAATAGATAAGTAGCGGAATTGTTTAAACTTGTAAGAGAAAGGAACATATCATTGTATTGTAAAGAAAATTACAATTTTTTTTTGACGAACAGACCTTTATTATCAAAGGAGATTTCATACATACAAGTATCTTGAGTTTTATTTGGATAATCTGAAGAGTTTGTCTGTAGATACTATCTTCCCGTAGTTACTATTTTATTAATTTTAAATTACGGAGGGCAGCTTAAATTTGAACTTTCGGTAAATGGTAAATTCTAATGCTGAACAATAATAAAAAATTCTAGTTTTTGAGACACTTAAGTCTTTTAATTTATTCGTTAGCATGATAAAATATTTAGCTATAGTCAAAGAAAATGAGAAGTTAAATCACAAGTAGCTTAAATTTAAAAAATCATTTTAATAAAATATTAAACTCTTTACAAGACAACATTTTTTATTATTTCTAAAATTATCCATTCATTATTTTTTCATAATCACTCAACAATGATCTAACAGGACAGTGTCCTACGAGACAAATTCGCGTCTCGTAGGTTTCGTTTCATTGATTCAATTTTTCGTCTCGAAAATTCTCATTTTTCGCAATATTACACCGACATTTAGGCTTAAAATATTACAAAAAAAAATTACTTACTAAATAATGTTGGAGATAAAAATAAATTGAAGATAAAAACAGATCTATTTAGTATTAATATAGCCATTATGCATATTAATTTCATAGTAAATGTAAAGACATATGCAGTAATTATATACAAGAGAAAGCGTTTTAGATAATTTACATCCATTTCCCAAAAGCCGCAAAATTCAACATAACACACTGATATTTATCACGTTTTCCTTACAAGAAAAGTGAGGACCTTTAAAATGTTAAATGATATATTTTCAGTATCATAGAAGAATAGTCCAGCTTTAAGCAAATGTGTTCCATATTGCCATGCCATATGATATTGATCCAAAAATACTATTTGAGGATGCAAAATTATAAACCTAATCTACAAATAAATTCTCTTCGAATTAAAAATGTATCCCTTTTGTTTAGAGTAAAGCTATTTAATTTATTCTGTTAAAGCATTGCGCTCATCTACTTTCATCGAAAATCGAAACAGCGAATCGCCCACAAAGCAGTAAAGCCCCACTAATTTAATAAAACAGAAACTGGCATCAATTTCGTTTTCAACATTGCGTGCCGAACTTTAGAATCAAAACCAATCAAATGTTAACAATGGGCAGGGTTTTACGACAGGTTCTTAATAGTTTCCATAGTCTCTTTCATTGGAATTTACAATTACGTGCTCAGTGATACGTACCTTAAGACAACCTGGCATGCAAGCGTTGGGTGGCTATAAAAGTTACATTCCTATTTTTGGTTAGGGGTGGCCTATTTTTTTATCTATCAAACATTAATTTACACGCAATATTTGACATAGATATCCAATTACTGCAAATTTGTGGTAATAAAAAATTTTATGTATTTTTTATATGTATATTTTAATTCCGGGTATAAATTTATATTAACTAAGTTCTTTACCCCAAAATAAATATACTATTCTGAAAAAATCATCCCATTAATAATACTACGCAACAAACTTTAGGTTATTTGTAGTATCTTGTATGAAAAATGCCATTTTTTTGTTAATTTTGGGGCGCTGAACATAAAAATGACAATGAAATTAAAAACTTAGTTGCAATTTTCAATAACAATTTTTTTAATTATATTTTTAACAAAATAATAGAAAATACATACTTTTACACTTTTAGAGACACTAAATATCCTGTCTTTTTGCTTCTTGTGTGTGAATTTTTTCTGGATCATCTCTAACAAGAGTCCAACAGTAGTCGGCAAGCACGGATGCATTCTACATTCTCTGGTACCTTTTTTTCATTGTTAATATATCCTGATGGAAGCCGTTCTTATCACTTACGGCTCCTAATTTGCCAGGAAAAAAGTTCATATGTGAGTGTACGAAATGGATCTTTAGAGACATATTGCAACCCATATTTTGATTCGATGACAGCATATTTTCAACAAGAGTAACGAAGTAGCCAGATTTTTTATTTCCGAAGAAATTATTGACCACCAGGTGAAAGTCATTCCGAGCATTATTTTCAATTTCATAATATTTAAAATATGCGTCTTTTCTTTAATTTTTGCTTTACTTAGCCTTGAAAACCTCTGACGCAGGTACTGAAAAGCTGGCCCATCTGTATTCAGTGTCTTAACAAAGTTTTTTATTAGAACCACTTTGATATGCAGAGATGGCAACAAAATTTTTTTGTGTCTACTATTGGCACGTCGTCGAACGGACCAGTCTTTTCTCTTGTACCGAACTGCCTTTGTCCGACTATCCCATTATCACAAAAAAAGGAGCAAAACTTGGCATAGCCTAGCTGCTACCCCACTAGTGCAATTGCCTTTAAGTCACCACAGATCTGCCACTGGTGCTCATCGTATTTTATACTTGTCAATAGGTACTTCATATTGTCGTATAATTGTTTCATGTGAACTGCATATCCAACAGGAATAGCCGGTAAAATATTTCCCATATATTGCTTTTAAACTCAATGTTCAAATGTTTGTAAACAATCTCCATTCCTCTGGCTTGTAATTTATATTTAAAGCCACCAATAAACCGCTAATGTTATTGTAGAAAACCAAGCTCTTTTCCATGTTAAAAAATGATGCTGGGCCTTTATGGCTTTTACGAAAAACACATACTGAAACATCGTCTTTTAATAAAAATCCACTGCTGCAATCTTGATCCTGCAGTGGGCGGGACACGTAAGAAGACTACCAGATAGTCGCACAGTCAAACTAGCGTGGGAGAAAGCACCAGTTGGGAAAAGACCACTGGGATGCCCTCACCTCCGATGGAAAGACAATATTGCCAAAGATTTAAAGGCAATGAATATTGATAATCCGCTAGATGCCATGGCAGACAGGCTGCAATGGAGGAGTATTGTGAAGTCGGCAAAGACCCACCCAGGGTTGTAAGCCATGGAGTAAGTAAGTAAGTAATCTTGATTTTAGTAACTCTGCTTTATTTCTTGGAAGTGCTAAGTCTCTCACAAGATCGTTTAATTCTGATTGGGTTATTTTGTGCAGTGCATGGTATAACCTGCTGGGTTTGATGTTGATGGCATATATTCTTGAAAAATTGTTGTATCGTTCTTATCTGATTCGTAAGTGAATGTTTCTACAGGTTTTGGAATAGGAAGTTCGTGAAGCAGAGGTGTCTCATGGTAGATGGTATATTTAGATAGTTGAGAACTGACTTTTTCTCTTTGAATATACCTGTACCTTGTCGAACATGAAGTATAATGTAGAAATAGCAATCATTAACATGATTTAAAGGCTCTATCAAGATCGTTGAGCCGCATACATTGTCTTTTACTTACACATATATGTGGCGCCCACTGTTTGTCTTTATCTACAATATTTCAACCGAAATAAAGCTGATATGCCTTTTTCATCAATGGGGTTAATATATCGTTTTTGAGACGAATAGGTCACCTCATCAAAAACATAACAAAAGTGATCTGAACTGTTTACACATTTTCGAGGCATCTTACATTATCAATTATTTGACTCACTAACTTCGACTGACTGACCCCTCTTTGAGAATTTTCTATTCAATTCCATAATATTCGCAATAGTGGAGCTTGTCATTTGTTGGTATACACGGGCTGTTCAGTACAAAGCAGACATAAAAGTCGATTTACATGGGTTTAAATAGCTATCTCCCTCATATTAAGCCTTGACGGTTGGAACTTCGTATATGGAGGGGGGGAGGGGGTTATCCATAGATATCTCCCATGCGGCATTGCAAAGTTGTGCAAAATTTTCTTAACTTGAGGACAACGTACCAATATACCACGTGCATTCTATAGTGAGACGACATCACGTATCTCTAAAACTTGAAGTAATAATAAAAAGATAAGTTTAGTTTCGGTAATAGCGCATCAAAGATGGTAAAATTTAGTCAATTTTATTTCAGATACATTTTGGCTGTTGTGCAGTGTAATTAAAACGAATATTCCTAATCGGTTCTTATAATACCGCTTCAATCTTGTAACGAAATTCGTCTCAAACTGTCAAATCTTGAATGCAAGGAGAAAGTTGGTGTACCCTATTTTAAATTCATTCAATAATTTCTTCAAATTCTTTAAATTGAAAGGTAATGAATCTCTTTATTATTAATTGCATTATTTTTTTTTAACTGGTAACTTCCTGTCGTTTCATATTGTTACTAAGACGAACATTTCGACTGTATTTTATTGACGGAAACATTTCAACCCAAAATTTAAATTTTTATTTGTTATTGTTATAGATAGTTTAAATTAATCATATTCTTTCATCGTTTGTTTGAAGGTTGTAGACAATGTTGAAGAATGACTAAAACGTGGTCGGACTTGCAATGTCTTTATTTTTATTTTTACCACGTTTTAGTCATTCTTCAACATTATCTACAACCTTCAAACAAACGTTGGAAACCCGATACGGACCCGGTATCAGCGACCAAACCAAAGCCTACGAGAAAATTAGGATCAAACTTACTACAAGCACGAGACAGCAACGTCATTCCTATTGGTTTCAGATTGAAATCACCAATACCAGGTAATAGAGCATGCCATATTCTGGACAACGCTAGTAAAGCACTACTAAGAACACAAATAAATTATCACCGATGGCGAAAAGCCATTCTTCTGGATGAAGCTACACAACGCTACGAAGAAATCAAAGCTGAAACTTTGTCAGATGACCATGAGCCAATTTTCAATAAAATAGATAATATATGCAACAAATTGAAAGAAAATATGGCGAGGAAACACCGAAATAAACTAGAGAAACTAAAATCACATCAACAATCGACTCCACCTGAAACAACTTCAATAAAAACCGTCATAAATTTATCTTCAAGAATACTTTAAACAGCAGAAGAACAACTACTTAGCAAGGGGCTTAATTTCGCAGTAACACCAAAAAGCATGCCCGTTTTAGATATCATAAGCTCTGTAGAATCTGTACAAGTAGACGAAAATCATTCTGACGAGTTTAGGTGGAAAATAAAATCAACTTTGGAAAACAAGAAAAATCCAGTTCAAAATCTCTCCAAACTAGAAGCATCAGCCTTAAAAGAACTTGGTGAGGATGAACCATGAAGATTTTACCAGCGGACAAGGGAAATGCAACAGTGATAATGGACATCGTAACTTACGACCAAAAAATCTAAGATATCCTGGAAAAAGGAAAATATAGACAATTAGTCCATGACCCCACAAAATCCATAGAGTCAAAAATCTACAGAACACTCAGGAAATACCAAAACAATATACCTGACAACCTACGACCGGCGCTCACACCACACTACAGTAAGCCACCACATCTTTACGGACTTCCAAAAATTCATAAAACGAACATACCATTGAGGCCAATAACCAGCTTCAGAGGATCCCCAACAAATGCACTGGCGAAGTTTCTCTTAAAAATCATACAACTTTTAAAAGGTAGGACAAACACATATGTTAAAAATTCTACACATTTCGTGAACATTATTAGTAACATCAATCTAGAGCCAGACGACAGAATAATAAGCTTTGATGTGAAAAGTCTGTATACTAATGTACCATTAGGGGAATCACTAGACAAAATCAAAACTAGACTTTCAAATTATACTACTTTATCAGATCGAACCACGTCACCACTGGACGGGGTGATGGACCTTTTGGAGTGTTGCCTGCTTAGTGCTTACTTTCAAGTAAAGGACAAATTCTACGCTCAGGATGACGGGCTTCCGATATATATATATATATATATATATATATATATATATATATATATATATATATATATATATATATATCGAATGGTTCGAAACTCATGCCATAGAAACGGCAACAGTAAAACTGAAAGTTTGGTTGAGATATGTCGATGATACTACTGATACTGATATGGAAGGGCAATGATCAAGAACTTAATGATTTCCTGAAACATCTGAATACCATTCGACCTACAATTAAGTTTACCATGGAAAAAGAGGTAAACCATCAATTGCCCTTTCTAGATGTCATGGTGAACCGTTCAAACGAAACTATTAAAACTTTAGTATACAGGAAGCCAACACATACTGGACAATATCTTAATCATAGTTCTAATCATTCTGTTGTAACAAAACGAGGAATTTTACGCAACCTCTATAATCGCGCTATATCTATATGCAATAATGCCGAATCATTGGAAAAAGAGGTAGCAAATAATAAATCCGATTTACAACAGAATGGTTATCCTTTAAAGATAATTGACGATGTTATAAATAATTTTAGAACAACGAACACTGGACAACAAGAAACACATTCCTTCTTCACAATTCCGAACTTTAAGGGAACGTTCGAGAAAATAAAATGAATTGCCAGTAGTTATAATATAAAAACAGCCTTTAAATCAGGAAATACCCTTAGAGCTCATTTAACAAAAACAAAACCTAAAACCACAGATAACAAAGAATGTGTTTACAAAGTTTCATGTGAGTGTGGTGAAATGTATATTGGAGAAACCAAACGACCGCTAGAAGTTAGAATTAAGGAACATAAAACTCATACACAAAAAGAGATACAACCTAATAGACACGTCGTAAAAATAAAAATAAAGACAATGCAACTCCGACCACATTTTAGTCATATTCTTTCATGTTGTTGAGATTTAACGCACTCCCGGTCAAAAAGTTGGCGAAGAAAGAACGAACTTATCTGGTCCAAACATTTTGAGTTCATAGCAAAACACGTTCAAGTTTAAAATCAATTTGGGACGTAACTTCTCGAAAACTACTAATTCCAATTTAAAAATAAGACATCTTGAAGAAAGTCTGAAAGTAACGTGACACTTATACACATCTGTATATAAGATTCAAGAAATTGAGTTTACTTTTTCTAAGGATTTTAAGGTGCGGAATCTTAACTACCTTGTAAAAGTATTCCTTTTAACGACAAAGTATATAGAAAATTTATTAAGAATTCATCATTTTATATATATATATATATATATATATATATATATATATATATTAAAAAGAGGTTTTATTGTTTTTAGAACCTATACAGCGAGACAAATAAATAACTGATTTATTATTCAGTTTTCTCACGCTCGCGAGAGCTCTCTTTATGAAAAAAAAAACACTCCCTTTTTTAACGCGATATTTAAGGGGTTGAAAAATAATTTTTAAGATATGAAAGTTTAGGTCTTCACGAAGAGATCGAACTTTTGTGAAGGTCAGAATAATCACTCAAAAAAAGTTACAGCAATCAACATTTTACGTCTTGGGATAAACAATTAGCAATTTTTCAGTAACAGATCATCCAATAGCATTATAAAATATCACTTTGACGAGGGCTTACCTTTAAAAGCAAAAAAGTGCAAAAAAAAGTTAATTTTGCAATATACAATTGATATGAAGAAGATAGCATATTATGAGGATTTTTTGGCTTTTTGCAATAAAACATTTATAAAAATTATCGCACAAAAGCTCAAATTGTAGGTTTTTAAAATCTCTACAACCTTTATTTGAAAGTTTTTTTTCCAAAGTGTGTTCCTTCACTTGTAGATTCAAAAATCCTATTTCCACCCAATCCAATTTTGACCTCCTGGCCCTAAACTGTTTTTTGCTGTTGAACTTTACGTACTGTTTGTACTTACGTTGCCTCCAACATTCCAAGGTAGGTCTCATTGAGAATTTACATCACTATATTTACCTATGACTTGGACTATTTGTTTTTTGAGAAATTTGACAATAAATATTAAATAAGTAATGACAAAAAATAAGGCAATCTAAAAATAAACCAATATACAGGGTTTGCCATTTAAAAGTAGTTTTGATTTATGTCAAATCTCTAGCCAATATTGCATATCTAAAAATAATTTTATCCTGTGTAAGTTTTGAACCTTTATTAGCTCAGTTTTAAAGGAAAAATTTTTGATAACTGCCGTCTTTTACCCAGGTTGATATAGAGTATGAGGAGGTACTGTATGAGGAGGTACTGTATGGAACATCTGACAGTGATTACGGTTCTAAAAAGTCATCGTTGTCCTTCTCTTGGTGAGAAAATCTGGTCACTCATTTCTCTATAATTCAGGATGTACCTGAACATCATATTGGACACATTCTGACACTTTCAAACAGTTTTGGAAGTATAAATATTCAATTCAAGTACTTTGAGTACTGTTTGAATATCTGATGAACACATTTTTACAGTTACCTATACGTGAGCTTTTATTTCAACTTTCATCTGCTTTTCATTCATTCGTAAATCGCTGGAAGTCTGCTTTTACTAGATCCTTCTATTAGGTATAAGATCTGAAGGCATACCTAAGGCTTCTTTTGTTTCAAACTCAATTTGTTTAATATTTTCCAATTGTCTTTTATTCACTTCTGTATTATAGGCAGCATGTTATCTTTTATATGGATTTTTCATGGTTTCTCTCTGCCAAATATGCTTATCATTTTGGTCCTAAGAGTTCTGCTTGTACTATTCGTTCCTATTTCGTATTCCACAAGACTACAGGTCCATAGCTATTTATTCTAATAGCAAGAATTTACAACTAGTATAGTTGTTTTGGTCCTGATTCCCAGGATCTCTTGCGATAGGCCCACAAAGCTAATTTATCTTTCTGTCCTGTTTTATCCAAATGTGAGTTCTAGTTAAATGTCTTATCTTGACACATCCTCAGATCTTTTACGTGTTTCTAAAATTTGATTCGTTGAAACGATTAGGTTTTATTCATGTGTCTGCAGATCTTGAACTATAGGAAACAAGTTCCTTAATCCGGGTCACCCTAAATGTAGTTACTTTTTCCTTAGAAGATATAATACTAGTCATTTTTTGTAGCATTATTCTTACCTTATATCACATGAGAAGTTTAGCTCATTTGAAACTTATAGATTCATTGAGAGACAAGGTACTGTGACGTACTCCTCCTATATCCAAAAGCAACTACCACAATCTCTCTCTCATCCTGGGCTATCTTTTCTACCTGATTATGATTTTCCCAGCCTAATATGCATATATGATGGACATTTCTTCTTCAAGTGCTGTACCTTTTTCGGAGTGTAGGCAATCTCTCACACATTGCTCCAAACTATTGATTCATTCTTTGTAGATTTCGGTTACAAATATATTGTTTTAACCTTTGGTATTTAAACGAGGCTTTCGCTATCACTCAGCTAGCTGGTATATTAGTCTACGCTAAGCTAACTCTAAAAAGTAACATCAGGAAAGAAAACAGAACCTCCAGATTTTCTGAATCAGTCCTGAAAATATATCATCTTTATATAACAAATTATAGGACTGAAATAATTTCATAGCCCCTTGTACCCATAGTATTGTATATGATGGTATTTTGGGATCGCATATATATATATATATATATATATATATATATATATATATATATATATATATATATATATATATATATATGTGAGGATGGGGGTGAATACACTGCGACCTAAAAGATTTATTGTGTTCTCTTTCTGCTACTCACACGTTAAAGAGACTTTGCCGACTAGAGCAAGTCCTCTATTCCCATTTCTTTTAGGAAATTTAAAATGTTGTACAGCTTTAGAGTAGGTAGCGCCCCATCTTCTATTAGGTGTGCTTTCAAAAATTGCATTCTAGGCTTTTCTAAAGCGCTGCACTCAAAAAAGATGTGGCTAGAAGTTTCATCCTCTTCCTCGCAAAATCTGCACTCTTCTCTCTCTCTCTCTCTCTCTGCCAATCCGAGTTTTTTGAAGTCCCTCTTCAAGTGATAATGCCCCATCAGGATTCCCGTCAGAACTCTAAGTTAATTTTAGCTTAGGCTTATGCATTTCTTGCATCTCTTCTGGTTGTAGTATCTTCGCTTGTCTCATTTCTTGCAGGTTCGTCCAGTAATTGGATCTCATGCTCTCTTGCTCTCTTTTTAGTTCTTTTTAGTTTTAACCACACACTGCTACTGATTCCACAAAACGGTTGGGGTCTCAGACATGGTGTCTCAACCCTTACTCTCGCCAGCTTGTCTAGTATTTCACTTTCCTCTCCCCAATATATCGCTATACCCACAGGTGGATAACCTTATTTTCCATGCTTAATTCGTTTAGTTCCTCTAGACACTCCCAGACCATCTTGGAGCTGATTTCGTGGGAACTTTTTTTCTGAAATACTTGACCAATACTATGGTCTATCAAATGGAGCAAAAAAAATCTGTGAAAGCAGTTCGATTCTGTGAAAAATTTTAAGAACAACTTACTTTTCGAAGAAAAATTGAAATATCTTAAAAACTATTGCGTTTTGTATTATACGTATTAGGGTCTAATTTACTCCTTACCACTTGTATTATGAGGTCCCCCTAGGAATGCATTGAATTACCAATAATCCTTTATATATATATATATATATATATATATATATATATATATATATATATATATATATATATATATATATAATGAAAGATTGGCATGCCACATACCCTGTGATTAAGGCATTCTTGGGTGTTATTAACACCTACATATAAAATATATTTCCTGAATATTTGGCTGCGAAGAAGCTATGTTCACATTAGATCCCGCCTAATTTGACAATCGCTCAAAAAAGCTCTTGTCAATTGGTGTAAAGGAATGCAAAAAAAACGAATGCAGTACTCTTGTCGGAAATACTGACCATGCCGTAACCGTGCCTTTGAAGAATGTTAGAACGATCGATTTTGAATGGGAAACAACAATTCGTTTTCTGAAAGCCTTTGGTATATTGAGGAAAATAATCGGGTCAAACCGGATCATTCGTCATGATGATATTGCAATCTATCACGAATGAACTCAAATAAATCACTTCTTGAGAACTCATAACATTGAATTAATGTAGCATTCGCTGTACAGCCGTGATATGGCACCCAATGATTTCTTTTTTTCTGAGATATGAAGAACAATCTCCGAGATAAACGATTTTATGCGCTGAAAAAACAATTGATGCGTCCAGTAAAAATATTTTGAGGAAACCATCTTTACATGGCACAAACGCTTTTCGGATTATTTCAAATGTATACAAAACTATATTGATCATCGTGGAGAATATTTTGAAAAACAATTAAACCATTTTTTATGATAAATATTTGTTTGTTTGTTATTCTCGAAATATAATGGTTACGTTTTATAAACTAAAATATACCTGTAATGCAACTACCAATGAAATTTACACAAAAATACGAAACGAAATTCATAATTGTACTTAAAAAAGTATTTTAGGATCTTTGCCTGAAGCAAATTTATTTTCAACGGATGTTTTACGATCTGCGCAAAAAACAAATTAAACTAATAACAGTACAAATAATAATAATTCTAATTCTTCACAATTTCATTTCGAAAAACACCTTCGAGCTATTTTTGTCAATGACGACAGTAATTACTGAAATTGACTTAATTAGCCCGAACTAGTTTGATAGCCCGCCACTGTTAGCAATCCTCGATCAATCATGAAATTTTTCCAGATTTTCTTAATCAGCCATTTTTTTAAGTATTGCGTATATATTTAAAAATAAATATAAATTTTCGATTTATTTTTGTTTATTTTATCAAGTTTTATTATAATGAAATTAATCTCTAACAAAGATAGAACTTATAACATTGCCTTTGTTTATTTTCTTCTTTGTGCTTGAAGGTAAAAGTTCTGAGGTATCTGTATTTAGTTTATTTAAAGACAAACTTGAAATAAAGTACACACTAATAAAAGTTGTCTTGAATACTTTGTCCGCTGTATTCTCCCAGAAATAAAATAAATAGAAACCGTTTGAGCGAATAAGCTATAAATATTACATGTAACAAGGAGCTTACAGTCTGACAAAACTAGAGTAAAGGTATTGTAAACAAAGCGGTGGCAAACCATAGGGTGATTACATCTCACAAATATGCGACTGTGACTAATATGTACTAATAATTGGAAATTAAAATCTCCAAAGAAAACGTCTGAATCACGATTTTTAACCTTAAATTATTAATAATGAACCACATACAGATTTATAACTACATACAGATTCCTAACCACATTACTCATTGTCCTGGAAATTTGTGATTGAGGATTTTTGGTAGCTATGAAAATACTTGTAAAATGTAAGACAGAAAACGTAGAGTACAAATAAGAGAAAATTCACACAACATTTATTATATGTTGCATCAGACGTTTTTCGTTTTAAATCTTACACATATTTTCAGAGATATTTAAAATTCAAATTCATAAATTTTCAGGATAATGTGTATGGGATCAGGAATCTGTATGACCTTGGTAATCTGCATGGAGGTATAGATGTGTATGGGGCTAGGCGAAATTATTTTGTTGTTGTTGAACTCTTTTTTCTTGGCTTATGGTTTTTTGTAAGCACCAACTGCTGGTCTAGGTCGTGTGGAACTTATTATCTCTAAGATATACATTGAGGAGCGTTCAATCTAATGCTCTTGATTATCTGAAACTCTCTCAACCTGGTTAGTGCAGTTAGCATGTTCAATATATTCTATCGCCTGGTCGTGATCATTTGAAATTTACTCTACCTAAGACATAATTTTTAGAGAGCTCAATATGCCAGTCTTGCTCATAATTTGTACGTCGCTTTATTGGTTAAGTTAAGCTCGCTATTCCCCAGTTGTATAATTCTGGAAGTTCGAGGTTTAATTCTAGCTGCATTCGCCTGTCTGCCTTGGTTATATAGACCTCCACCGGCTATGTGGATCACGGCGCTTGGTGTGCTACACTCACCAGATCTTAGTTATCTGGTCTCGGTGATGTAAAACTCACTTACTCTTTGGCACACATGGTTTGGGAGCTCAATCCGCTAGAGACCTTGTTCTTTTCAGGTTCTATTCCACTAGTAGCAGATCGAATTTTAGAAAACCCTTATTAAAGACTAAAAAATAGAAGGATCGATAGTATAGTGTTTTTCTCTTAAGGAAAGGTAATATATTTTTTAAGTATCAAATAATTTTTTCCTCTAATTAGACAGCCGTTATGAGATATTTAAATTTGATACTAGAATTTCAAGTATGATGAAGCTCAGTCCAGGACTGTCAGGAGGTTTAGCCAGTAATAAGTTTTCAAGGCCTTTTACAGGCATTTTAATATTTCAATGTTAGAAACTTCTACCGATTCACGCCCCTCCTTTACCCGCTTCGCCCATTCAAACACGCGCGTTTTCGACATGTACTCGTCTCATACGTTACCTACAATTTTTGGATGATTCCAAGGGTTTTTCACCAGATTTCACTAACAATTGAATCACAAGACGTTGCTTGTAATGTAAGTCACTCATTTTCACAACGCCACTAAAAAAGTTACTTTCGAAAAATGAGCATAAAACGCAAATTAAACGTGCTATCGACCTCAAACTTGGACTGAAACTAAAAGAAAAGTCTCCCCTCTCTAGACAGATGTTTACGAACGACGCAGTGTTGCCAGTGTCCGAGTTATAAGTAAATTCTCGGAACTTAATTGCCACACCTCGTATGTCTACATATGAAATGTAATCGTAGCGGCTGGCGTGTGCAGTCTTCTCCTTTGCTGCTTGTAACCTTCAACTACTTCTACTTCGTTCTGCTTATGACGGGAGTGTACGCATAGTTTGCTATATTTAGAAGCATTTTTAGCATAGCTAAACAAATTTATATATATTTCAGATAGACGTCATAATCTCTGCTTTCAGAATCCATTTGGTAAATCCAACTGGGATATATCGGGTTAATATGGTGGGATTGACAAAAAATGCTTTAAATTGTTTATTTTGCAATAGAGCAAAAAGTACTAATACGAAAAGTTTTATCTCTCGCTTGTATAAAGTATATATAATAAATTTAATTGCCAAAAATTGTCACTTAATATTTTAAATTACCAAAGACTTGAATTAAAAAAAAAAACAATTTTGAGCGTTTTTCTGAATTTTCTAATAGAAGTCTATTAAAAACAATTTTGTATTTTTTTATTCAATATAATATAAGCAAAAAAACAAAAAAGTCACCTTTTTAAACCTTTTTAGCTAAGATAGATATGGGACATGCTAAAAATTTATGGTCTCTCTCTCTCTCTCGCTCTCTCGCTCTCTCGCTCTCTCGCTCTCTCGCTCTCTCGCTCTCTCGCTCTCTCGCTCTCTCGCTCTCTCGCTCTCTCGCTCTCTCGCTCTCTCGCTCTCTCGCTCTCTCGCTCTCTCGCTCTCTCGTTCTCTCGCTCTCTAGCTCTCTCGCTCTCTCGCTCTCTCGCTCTCTCGCTCTCTCGCTCTCTCGCTCTCTCGCTCTCTCGCTCTCTCGCTCTCTCGATCTCTCGCTCTCTCGCCCTCTCGCTCTCTCGCTCTCTATCTCCATCCACTTCAGCTTTCGTTTTATGCAGTTTTTGGAGAAAAATAAACTCTCTCTCTCTCTCTTTGTCAACCTCTGTCTATCCACCCCTGGATGTAGGTCTCTCTCAACTGCTTTCTCTATCCTTCGCCAATCTCATCCGCTGTTTGCCCGCCACTGTCCTTATGTCGTCTACCCATCTTTTTTGAGGTCTTCCCGTGCTTCTTGTTGTCTCCCTCGGTCTCCATTCCAGGATTCTTCGTGTCCATCTATTGTCCTCATATCGGGCTATGTGACCAGCCCATCGCCACTTCATATTTGCAACCTCCTTCACGATGTCTTTGATTTTCGTTCTGCGTCTTATCTCGGTGTTTCTAATCCTGTCTCTTAGTGATATTCCAAGCATGTTTCTTTCCATGGCTCTTTGGACTGTTTCTAATTTTTTAGCGGACTTTTTGGTGAGGGACATGGTCTCTAATCCATACGTACAGACCGGTAATATGCATGTGTCATATACTTTTTTTTTTGGTTTATGGGAATTGAATTATTTTTCAGGATGTATGTAAGTTTACCGAAAGCGGCCCATGTCAGCTGTGTTCTTCTTTTTATTTCAGCATCCTGGTTTGATTTCCCTAGTCTGATGTCATAACCCAAGTATACATAGTGTTCGACGTTTTCTATCCTCTGGTTCTGTATTGTTATGTTTGCCTGTTCGTGGCTCATTATTTTTGTTTTGTTGTAGTTCATTTTAAGGCCTTCAGATGCGGATACGTCATTTAGCTGTTTATGAAAAAACTAATAGATATATAGTATGACATTTAAATAATTAAAGTGATATTTATTAATTTGAAATTTGTCAGAATTTAACTTACGAGTTGTGTCCCAAAAGTATCAAACCTGCATTCATATCTCCGCGTCAAAATTTCTGAGCGACCTCTGTGGGGCATGTGCATTACCAGTAAGTCTTCACAAACTCGTTGGTGTGCGCAGTTGCCGACTGGAGGTGTTAGTACGTGAACGGTGTGCGTTTGTTTACAGTGTCTTTTTTTTCGGTCGTCGCATTTTGTTATTTTAAAAAATGACGGAAAAATTAGATCAACGAATTTGCATCAAGTTTTGCTTTAATCTTGGAAAAACTTGTTGGGAAACAATTAATATGATGAATAAGGCATTTAGAGAAACAAAGCGACCGTCTTCATAGTGGAAGCATTCTGAATTACCAAGACCAAAAAAAGTACGTCAAAGTCGGAGCAAAGTGAAGACAATGTTGACTATTTTCTTGGATTATAAAGGTGCTGTGCACCACGAATATGCTCCAAGAGGTCACACGATCACTAAAGAATACTACGTTGAAGTATTGAAAAGATTGCATGACTCAGTCAGAAGAAAACGGCCACAGCTTGGACAAGCGGTGATTGGCTGCGTCCGTACAGTCCTGACGTAGCTCCCTGCGACTTTTGGCTCTTTCCCAGATTAAAAATGCCGCTCAGAGGACACCGGTTCGGAGACGGTTGAAATTAATGCGACGAATGCACTAAAGGCCATTCCGAAAAGTGACTTCCAAGACTGATTCAGGAAGTGGAAATACCAATGGGAACGTGTTATTCAATTAAATGGGGACTACTTTGAAGGATGTCACTCACCGGATGATAAAGAATAACACCAATGCGGAGATATGAAGGTAGGCTCGATACTTTTGAGACTAACCTCATATATAGTAAACACTGTAATTTTGTTTTAGATATGTTGTAAGTCTTTAAAAATAAAAAGAAAACTATATTAATAAGAAAAGATGTGTTACAAAATACTATTTTTATTACCTTAGCACTACCCAAAATTAATCAAACATAGAATAAACATTTACAATTACGAAGAGTTTCAGTATTATTATACAGGATTTTTAATTCAAAAAATACAACTTTATGCTATCTTTCATTTTTGAAGCACCTTTTATAGACCCAGATATTTTTTAAATTCGTACATTGATTGATTATATTCTATAGTGAATATAATCTTCCGATAAAATTTACCTATAAGCCTGTAAGTTACTAGATTCGATCATTGACTCGCCCAGAAATTTACTTTTTAGATATGCTTTTGTATATGCAAAATATGGTGAACTTCGTCTATTAACCCTTATCGTAACCCATGTTAACATAGGGATTTGTTATGAAAGCTAATTAATCCTTTGTCCCATCAAAACGATGTCAGGTTTTCCAACATTCTCTTATTTAAGATTACAGTTTCTAGGGTTTATTGAATAATAAATCTTATGATTGTCATAAGAATAATCGTTTCCTTGATTGAACAGCCAAGCAATTTTGGAAATTCTTAAAAAGTTTAAAATGAAGATTATGGATAAACACAGTGTATAAAGAAAAAGGGCTATGTTATATTTTTATTACTATCTTTCCGTCTTGTGTATATTTTCTTTTGTATATAAATTTTGTTAAATAAAACACAGCGCCGTTTGATTTCCTAAAACTTTTGTGATAAAAGTTTTTCTCCGGCACTCTTCGTTGTCGAATTATTGGATAATTTACACTTATCAAGATTAAATGTTTTTATCCCAATATCTTGACAATTAAGGGTGTCGAAGAAAATTTTGTCAGAATAGTTTTAAGAAATCAAATGGCGCATCCAATAGTTACCTGAAACTTGACCTTAGACTTGCCCTTTAAGTACATGTGACCTTCGAATATAGTTTGCATTTCCACCGTTCTATAGGAAATTTTCCTGTTTCCTATTTCTGAAATTCTGAAATAAAAAATGGAATTCCTGACTAAAAAATCAGCTTGCTCTTTAAATATTCTTGAAGGATAAATCCAAAATCAAATTCAAAGACACCATCCAGTGTTTCCCTTCGAACCATACAAATTTTGTTCCTAACTATTTTCTCTAACTCGCTGATTTTGGAATATATTTGACTGCTTTCTTCAAAATGGTACACCATATTAAATATTAAAAAAAATTACCGTTCACAAGGTTGTAATAATAAACAATTTGCTGATGCGAAAAGTGTGCGCGTGAAACGGACACATAAAGTATTATCGGATAACCAAAAATCGCACCGAGTTGAAACGTGCCTGAAAGTCTGGGACAAGTGTGAAAAAAACCTTCATTTTCATGATGATGTCATTATAGGTGAAGGGTATTGGGTATTTAAACACAACTGCTGAGTAGTACACTCGGTGTCTCCTCGCTCCATGGAGGCTAGAATGAGGGAATCAAATGTCAAGACCTTGATTCTTGTGTTCGTTGACTGCAGGGAGTGCAACTACCTTGAGTTTCCATCGCATGATGCTACTGTTAACGTCAAATTCTACGTGAAAGTGCTAAAGAGATACAAACGAAGGATTTATCGCCTCCGGTCCAACATCGCAAACAATGGGAAACTTCACTATGATCACGCGCTTGTTCACCCGCCTTCATCGTCATCCGCTTCCAGGCCGATCTAAAGATGTCAATGGTTCCAGCCTCTTTACTAAGCCTGACGTAACTCCCTCATACTTCTTTTTGTCATCGCGCCTGAATATTCGCTTGAAAGGACACCATTTAGGGACAGCTGACAAAGTCAAAGAGGCTTGCACCAAGGTTCTAAAGGATATTCCGGAGAAGGCCTACGGTGACGATTTTGAAACCTTTTAACGTATTGTACCGATCTCATCAATATTTTTTTTTAATCGACTGTAATATATATATATATATATATATATATATATATATATATATATATATATATATGTATATATATATATGGGCCAATCCGCGTCAACCAAAATTAGAAATAACCAAAAGAATTGACCAAGAGCTCATTTTCCAACTTAGAGCATCTACTTTCAAAAGCCGAGTGCGACTTTGGCAAATCCAATATGGCGGCCTGAAGTCGGAAAAAATCGAGTGTGTTACAAAAAAAGCTTGTAAAAATAAAAATTCTCAACCGATCAGGTCTTTTTTGGCTCATATTTTAACTGATGGACGCCCCTAAAAAGCTGGTGTGATAAATTGACAAGATTCATCATGGAGTTGCTGATCACGAATCCGAGATTGCGGATTTAATACAAAGGGTTGGGTTATTGATCGTCCGTCATATTGGGTCCATCATCTTGAACTTGGAAAATTTGACTTCTGATTTGTGATCAGCGACCCCAAAAACCTCAGTATAAAGATGTTAGTAAAAATCGATTGATTTCCAACAATGTCGTCCATCATATTGAATTTGGCAAACCTAACTTCGGATTCCATGATAAATAACCGTCGAGACTCCCGTATACCGAGTTTGTTGCAAATCAGTTGATTTTCAAAAAATCAAAAACCAAATTGGATCCGACATCTTGAATTTTGGAAATTCGATCTCGGATTTGTGGTCAACGATTCCAAAAATTCCCGTATACCAAATTTGCTGCAAATCGGTTGATTTTAAAAAATTCGGCCGCTATATTGGATTTTTGACTGCTATATTGGATCCGTCAGATTAGATTTTGTCAAGCTATCACACCAGCTTTTAGGGGCATCCATCAGTTACAATTTGAGCCAAAAACGAACCGATAGTTTGCCAAATCTTTATTATGTGGTAATACCGGTAGAACGAACATAATTCAGCACTAAATAAATATTGGCAGTGCGCAACCAATACGCCAGTCATTTAGAACACTTCCCATAGTCAGGCGCCAGGAAGTAGAGTTATTTGTTGACCAAATGTTGAATAAAAGAGTTATAGTTGAATCGTCTAGTCCTTGGTCATCTCTGGTTGTTCTGGTAGCCAAAAAACTGGAACTATTAGATTATGTGTTGACTACAGGAAGCTTAATGACATCACTAAAAAAGATAGTTATCTACTCCGTAGAACTTACGATAATTTAACAACTTGGGCTGGATCGAAATGGTTCTCCACACTGGATCTAAAAAGAAGATATTAGCAAGTAGGTGTCCAAGAAAAAGATTGCTTCTATTACTGGCGCTGGGCCACGAATTTTCAAAAATATATAATCAAAATGCCGCTCTAAGACTTATCGTTTGTGCTTATAAATCTCCCTCCCAAAAACAAAGATAGCCGTACCTTACCTTAAACATTCGAAACCCAAAAAGGAATAGCGAAACGACGATTTTGGGTGGTGTATATTGCACACCCTGCACAAAAAATTTACCAAAGTTTGTTATTATTTATCTCTGAATTTATTTTCTTAAATTTTCAAAACATTGCCAAAATTTATTCAAAAATTTTAACATTTATTTGTTAAGTGCTAGGTAAAAAATAATTATAATAAATTATAACTATTCTTTACCAATTTTAAATATTTTCTATATAGATATAGATGTGTTCCCCCTGTAAATTGACTCCTTCTCAGGTGAGTTCAGTTGTTTATCATATATCAATCAGATAATTAATACACCGAATGATCAAAACACAAAATATAAATTTTATTTAACAATATAAACAAATGGCACATTATTATTAACAAATATTAGATGAAATTAAATGGTCAATACTTTTATCTTTAAATCAATACTATTTCTAATCAATATTGCTTATTATTTACTTTTATCTACCATTCATTGCCTTTTAATAACCTGTATCACAAAATTGGCAACGTTTTAGTTTCGCAATCGTCTACTAGATGGCGAGAGTGCAGTTTATGATGGAAAGCGTCGTTATTTCTTAAAAAATTATATTATCTTAAATTATCGTGTGCTGTGTTGTGACTCAAGTAGTTAATATAGTTTCAAATCTAATATTGATGATAATAAATATCATTATTATTCAGGTTAGTATAGCAAACTATTATTTATTAATTTAATTATTTTTATTTTAAGAAAAGTTAGGTTGTTATTGGATGCTAGTTTTCAATGTCTACGAAAAAGTTTAAAAAATTATACTTCCTTATCTAATATAAATACCTGGTTATGTTTACTTTTACTTGGTCCCAATATATTATAAAACACAATTCCAGTTTTTATTTATTTTCTTCTTTGAAAAACTTCCAAATCTTCAAAAATATTTTTTGTTGTCGTTTCCTATAAAGTAAGGAAATGACAAAATATTATCCAAAGTCTCGTTCCACTATTTTCTTCTTCTATTCCAATTAATTTTTCTTATATTCTTCTTATCATAATATATCGTATCTGTTGTTGTCTGAGAGTTAAACAATTACTTTACAGGACAAAACTTGAAAACTTTTACGAATTCCTTTCATTAAATTATGAAATTTTTTTTAATTGACAACAAAAAAATACATAACCTCTTTATAAAAAAAAAATTTTACTTTTGTTTTCTGATAATGTAGGAAAACTTCCGTTTCCCTTTTTTAAACAATTGAAAATTTGAGGTTATATAAATTTTCGGGAGCTCGAGAAACGCAGTGATTTCAGCAAACTGATAAATTCAACTTTTCAGAAATTCCTACGGTTTATATATATATATATATATATATATATATATATATATATATATATATATATATATATATATATATATATATATATACATATATATTTATATATATATATATATATATATATATATATATATATATACACGACTGTATGCTATAATGTCATCATAAATATAGTTTTAAGTTTTTGTCATATGTTATACACGAAACATTTTGGCAAATTAAACAATAGTATATTTAAACTATTAATCGTCCTTCAGTAATACTTATAAGCCCTTGACAAACCTAAATATGACGAAATATAAGGTGTTGCAAAATATTTTAGTGACATAAAAAGGCAGATTTTGGATACTGCGACAGTAAAAAATTACAATTATATTATTTTCGTTCCATTCTATTGTACGGTTTTAATTGATATTTCTTGTCCCACATTCGTTTCGGTATACGAGGGCTAAACAGTATCTTTTAAAATATATTGGTTAGATAAATTTTGTTGCATATAAGCAATTTTCCGTATTTATGTATGTACAGGGTTGTTTCTTCTATTTTGGCATCTTATAGTGAGTTTATTATAAGAACTCGCTTGTAGACGTCACACAGTGAGCTTTGAAAAAGGTGAATGACATTTCACCAAAACGTCAGCTGCCTTACAGTACTGACAGGCACTCAACACATACACGGGATGCCCAAAAACCTTCGATTACATACATACATATATATATATATATATATATATATATATATATATATATATATATAAATTGCTGTAGAATACAATTCATTCTATTCCACCACCATCGAGATGATGGCCTACCAATACCACCATACCGAGAAGAAAGTCAAAACTTACCCTCACCGCCACAGTTATACATCAGAGGTACATATTTCATCTCTACTAGACTCATCAGGGTACCGACATGCACCTGTTTGTGCAAAGTACAGAACAGAAGCAAGTATGCAACACTGAACGCAGTTTTGCCGACCTCCCGCCGGATGACGTAATATGTTTATGCGGCTTACACGATACGATCAATCAAATAATTAAAATAAATATTATATTTTATATGCCAATCAATAGATACCGTATGGAGGATGAATCTGATATTCCAAGAAGTGCAGTCCAGGGGAAAATAGATCCTCTTGCACTTGATGGAAGTGAAAGAGAGGATAGTGATATCTATGATGATGAAGGTGCGGAAAATTAAATTATTTTGTACTGTATAGTTGTTTAATTAATTTTTAATAAAAATTTTATCTATTAAATATAAGGTTATACGAAAAATACGAAAACATATTTTTTCGAAACGTTCAATATTAATTCAACATTTTTTGCGATCAAAATACAATAAAGACGAAAGAATAAAATAAAATAGTTCATTAAGTTCTTTATGGCACGATGTTAATGATTTTAAATTCGATACACTACCTCCACAAACTCGATGAAATGACTTGAAATCGTTTGGCGTTTTATTGTACGGTATTTTGTAACACTGCAATTTATGAAAACGGTACTTGAAATTATATATATTCATCTGAAATCGATATATGTTATTGAAAATATGAAAATGCTTTAAAAAATCGTCAGACCTCTAGAGTGACCACACAAGTCGTCATCCGTAGATAAATATGTTGCATATTGAGGTTTCTGATCCACTTCATATGGCAGTCTGACGACTTTTGCGAAAACACTATGTGGGCTGACGATTATTTTTGCCCATATGAATCAATTTCAGATGGCTATATATAATTTAAAAAATTAATTTTTTTACGCTGTTACATATCGGTCTAACAATTAAGATGACATCATTAACGACATTTTTTATGTTTACCTAATCATAAACGTTGTTAATAACGATATAGTTATTAACAACGGCGCAGTCGCGCGGTCTGAATTTCCATTTTTTTATTGGAAAATACGTTCCTAACCAAACGAAATGAAATTGGCCGGCTAAAAATAACAATTTTTTCTCTTCAACTCTCAGACTACCAGATTTGACCTCCTACAATTTTTTTGTGGGAATTTATAAAAAATATAGTTATGGCTATAGCATAAACCTCACCATTGAAATATTGGATTCGACAGACATGTACGTTAATAACCCCGAAATATTAAAGCCCCTTCCCAACATTTGTCAAGAAAGAGTCCAAAAATATTTAGAAATAAACGGTCACAACACCTTTTGAAAAAAGACTATAGTTAAATTTGAGGTATGTTAAATTACATTTTATTTTTTTCTTATTTTTAAACAAATTATTGGAATAAATGCAAAAATTCTCAGTGTACAGGGTGAGTCAACGATTGGATGAAGTAAGTTTGTGCCTTTTCGGTGAAATTTACAAAGAAACTATATTTATTGTTTGATACAGTTTATTTTTACGCAGATTTTAAAAATATTTAGAACTCTACAGGGTGAGCCAAAAAACTAGGACAGCATAAAGTTGTATTTTTTTAAATAGAACACCCTATATACGAATCGTATTTTCGATTTAGCTTATAATTTTAAATCTTTTTTATTAAGGGTTTACCATAACAAAACTTTATAGTTTCTGAGATAATTAAGTTTAAAGAAAAAAAGTCACATTTTCAAGCATCAATTCAATCCTAAATAACGTTTTCAATTTTGTGACAAATATATTCAAATTTGGAATTTAGCAAGGCCAAGGACAAGTTAATATAATTTTTACCTAATATTTGCAATAAAAGCTACAGGGTGTTGAACACATCGGCTCAAATTAGAACAAGTTTAAATGAATAAATATCTTTTTTTTTTTAAATGGTACACCCTGTATATTTTTATGTTATTTAATAGAATATTAAAAACCTTAAAAGTTTTGTTCAATATATCCTATACCTATTTATAATAGTTTTTGAGATATTTAAGTTTTTCTTATTTTCCATACTTTTTTACAGAAATAGTCTTCATTATCATAGTAGCCATGGCAAAAACAATGTAAAAGAACATTTTTCTGTGTCAAATTTATAACCGCAATCGCTTCTTTTGGTTTTTATGTAGTGTAGTTTGCTTTTTTTGCATTCATCTTATATTGTAAAAAGAATTTTCCAAAGAATGAGTTAATAGATGTGATTTATACAATAGGAGAGGCTCAAAAAAATTGCCTTCTTGCTCAAAGAATTTACAAAATGAAGTATCCTGATCGACGCCAGCCTAATACCCATACTTTTCAAAACTTAATGCAAAGATTTGATTCTTCTGGTACTGTTGATTATCCAAAACGTAAAGTGGTCAACAAACCAGTAACTAATGAAGAAAAAGAACTACAAGTATTGTTAAATGTTCAGGAAAATCCTTATATTGGTAGCCGTCAGTTTATGTGAAACATCACAATCCACCGCTAATCGTACTACCAAGAAATATAGGATCATCCATATCACATGGAATTACACCAAGAATTGCATGGACAGGATTTTGAAAGTCGTGTAAACTTTTGTCGTACAATAAATGCGGAGATTCAATTAAATCCAAATTTATTATGCAAGGTAATGTTTAGTGATGAAGCTACTTTTAGAAGTAACGGTGCCGTAAATAAACGCAACATGCATTATTATGCCACAGAAAACCCATTTTGGATTAGAGAGGTGCAACATCAAAACCACTGGTCATTAAATGTTTGGTGTGGTATTCATCATAATCGAATTATTGGACCCCACTTTTTTAATGAACCACTAAATGGCCATAGTTACCTGAACTTTCTACAAGAAGAACTATCCCAACTGCTTCAAGGTCTCGATAGCCTCCGCATTACCATCGTGAAGTTCGTGCATTTTTGGATCAACGATATCCGCAAAAATGGATTGGACGTGGGGGTTTGATTGAGTGGCCACCAAGGTCTTGCGACATCACCCCATTAGATTTCTTCCTATGGGGTTATATTAAAAATAAGGTGTATGTTAATCTACCAACAACAGTGGAAGATATGCGAAACAGGGTTAGGGATACCTGTAGAACAATAACGCCACTAATTTTGTCCAGGGTTCGAGAAAATCTGCAAAAAAGACTAAATTTGTGCATTGCACAAGAGGGTCGTTTATTCGAACACTTATTAAAAAGAAATAATTAATCTCAGTATTTAATAGGTAATTTTTTTGTTTCAATTTAGTATAAAAGTAAATATGTATTTGCCTTGTCGTTATTGTTGTGTTAATTTTTTCACATTATATTTAATTAAACTATTGCCGTTTTAATATAACGAATAATGTATTTCATCATATTTAACCACATTCTGTTTGTTTCTGTAGTTTCTTTTTATTATTTTACATGGCTACTATGATAATGAAGACTATTTCTGTAAAAAAGTATGGAAAATAAGAATAACTGAAATATCTCAAAAACTATTATAAATAGGTATAGGATATATTGAACAAAACTTTTAGGGTTTTTATTACTCTATTAAATAACATGAAAATATACAGGGTGTACCATTTAAAAAAAAAAGATATTTATTTATTTAAACTTGTTCAAATTTGAGCCGATGTGTTCAACACCCTGTAGCTTTTATTGCAAATATTAGGTAAAAATTATATTAACTTGTCCTTCGCCTTGCTAAATTCCAAATTTGAATATATTTGTCACAAAATTGAAAACGTTATTTAGGATTGAATTGATGCTTGAAAATGTGACTTTTTTTCTTTAAACTTAATTATCTTAGAAACTATAAAGTTTTGTTATAGTAAACCCTTAATAAAAAAAGAATTATAATATTAAGCTAAATCGAAAATATGATTCGTATATAAGGTGTTCTATTTAAAAAAATACAACTTTATGCTGTCCTAGTTTTTTGGCTCACCCTGTAAAATCCTAAATATTTTTAAAATCTGCGTAAAAATAAACTGTATCAAACAATAAATATAGTTTCTTTGTAAATTTCACCGAAAAGGCACAAACTTACTTCATCCAATCGTTGACTCACCCGGTACTTAAATAATTTTTTAAGATAATAAAAATCTAATCAAAAACCATTTAGTGGAAAAAATGTTTACAATAGTTCAATATAAAAGCAATGATTTTTTACATTTTCAATTCCTTGTCTCTCCTGAAATAAGATTTTACGAATAAAGCTACATTTTTCAAAAATAAATTTAAGCCTTTTTATTCTGTATAAAAATCCACCTTTAATACAAGAAGAAACGTTGCGTTGTTCTGACAGTCGTTAAGTACAATTTATTATCCGAAAAACCCGAGAAGTTGTAATCTTTTAAATAAGTGAACGTTGGAAACCTGACATACATCGCTGTGACGGAACGAAGGATTAATTAACTTTTAAAACATATCCTTGTGTTAACATGGGTTGTGATGAGGGTTAATGGGAGCGAAGTTTAACATATTTTGCATGTACTGGATACTTGGAAGGCGAATTCTCATCTAGGACAACAGAATTCCGCGGAGCATAAGAGGCGTGGTTTTCTTACAATTTACTGTGTTCCACAAAGAGCCATGAAAAATGATCGCGTTATAACCAGATTCTGTCATTTAAAAAAATTAAAACACTATAATTTTTAATCCTTAGTAAACAGACTAAAAAATATTTTTTGTCAATCTATTTTGGGAAGCATACTTTGTCCTATCAGAGACTATTATTATTTAAAAATATGCGAGGTAAAGTAACTAGTAATAAAATAACCCTTCTATGTTAAGATTTTTCCCTAAAAGATTGAAATTCAAAGGGAAATGGAAAGGCTTGACGGAATATTTTGACTTATCCGGAAAAATCAATCTGTTAAACATATATTCGTTGGGTCAAAAAAATAGAACATTTATTAGGTCATTTATCATTTAGACTTCAGAGTATAAGACGTCAAAATTATTACAGAAAATTTTCGTTTATAATTCAGGCACTTCTTAAAATATCGAAATGATATCTTGAAATCCTTTTTTTTTATTAAAGCACATATTTCGTGAAAACTTAGTTCAAAACTATTATTAAAAATTTGTGGAATTTTTTATCCTCTAACCACCTCTAACTCTGATGCACGCCTATAGACATCTATCTTGATAATAATTTGTTACTTTCTTGTCACTAAAAACAATTTCAGTTAAAGTCGTGGTTTTTTAAATATTTTAAGGTATTCACTATACGTTCCAGATTTTTTGAGATATTTCATTGGACCAGCCAAATTATTTTAATTTAAATTTTCCCAAAGAAAAAAACAAATGGTTCGGAACGGCTTAATTAAAGTCAATCGGAAAGTGATAGCAGATATGGATTTTACAGCCTTCAGAATTCAAATTTGATTGTGTATTCCGTATGTTAATAACATCAACAATTGTCAATGATAATTATAAATTTTTTAAATGGAACATCCTGTACGTTAGCAGTTATTTTAAATCTTCATTAAATTTATAATAATTTTGTTCTAACATACTCTACGGGCCAATTTCGAAACACTGACAATTAAGAGTAAAGAATACAAAACATTTAATAGAAAAATAATAAAAAAAACAATCAGTTAATTCAAAAGGTATTTAATTAAATGTTTGAATTGTTTTCCTTTAGTCGCGTGGCAGTATCCACGACTTTTTGACAAGTCGAGAAGCACGTTCAGTGCATGTTGACGGACTGCATTTGAAACTCTGTTTTCAAGGTTCAAGTTTGGCTTTATACTATAGTATTTAAATGGCTTCAAAGATAGAAATCTAAAGAACTAGATCGGCTGATCTAGGGGTCTTTCTATAGATCCTCTCCCATCTTTCCACCTCCGGGAAATATATTATCTATATAGAATCTGACAAGTCCACCAAAATGCGCTTGCCCTTCATCTTATTGTACCAACCTTGGTTTCTTAAGATTCGGTCGCTCTGCTAACTATAAATTAATTTAATTATATTGTTTATAAATATATTATTGTTAATAAGAAAGAAAAGTAAAACAGATATTCAGCAAAACATTGATTCAATGATGGAAAGAATAATAGACGGAAATAAAAGCCGAAAAGTTTTCAAAAGGAAAATAAACATAAACAAAAATATTATCCATCAATTAAAGAATCAGAATGGCGAAATGATAAATGACAGAAAAGAAAAACTGCGAGAGGTGAGAAAAGACCCCCAGAGGTAAGCAGGAGATGCATAATAAATATTGGATCAGAAGAAATGTTACCCATAGAAATAGATGAAATTACGAAGGTAATAAAAGATATGAAACTAAACCGGGCATCAAGAGAAGATGGAATAATTCCATACCTAATAAGGTACGGAAGAGAAATACTAAAGAACAACATCAAAATGTTTCTAAATAAATATTTGGATGAAAGAAAAATACCTGAAGAATAGGACAAAGCGATACTAGTGCTTCTACACAAAAAGGGAGATAAATACAATTTCAAAAAATATAGGCCAAAACAATACTGTACAATGAACCACATCTAATCCCTTCGAAACATTATAGAGAAAAGTAAGGAGTACAACAAAGACCTATATTTGACACTCATGGACTAAAATAAGGCATTTGGTTCGGTTGAGATTTGAACAATATTAGAGTGAATACAAAACAGCAGAGCATACAAACCTTATATCGACTTAGTAAAAAATATAGAAGCTAAAAAGATCAAATTAAGAGGAGGAATACGGCAGGGCGATTGTATTTCACCTCAGTTATTCACACTAGCAATGGAGAGAAAATTATCGACTCAATCTAGTAGGTAAAAAAATAAACAATATAAGATATGCGGACGATGTATTTTTAATTAGAGAAGGCCCTGTAGAAAGAGAAAAAATGATAAAAGAACTAAAAGAAAAATCGGAAGAAATTGGACTAACAATGAATATGACTAAAACAAAAATGATGAAAAGAATCACACAAAATGAAAATTAACCCTTGATAATAGACGGAGAAATGATGAAACAAGTTAAGAAATATAGATACGTACGGCAAACTATCACAGTAGATAAAGCAATGCAGACCGCAGATTTAAACAGAAGACTGGCCTAGAAGGTATTCGAAAAATTAAAATATATCCTACTAAACCCGAATAAAAACTTTGGAATCCACGACAAGATAAAAGTGCTAAAATGATGTTTGATCCCGGTCTTAATATACGATACAGAGACCTGGGCAATTACAAAGAGAGAGCAATATTAAACATAAGATTAACAGACAAGAAATCGATTGGATGGATAAAACAACACATAAAAAATTGGAGATATAATGACACAAATATTGAGAGCAAAATGGAGATGGGCAGGGCATGTGGCAATAATGGAACGAATAAGATGGACATTCTAAATAACGGAGTGGAAGCCATAGAAAGAAAAGGGAAACCCTGGACGTCCCCAAATGAGATAGTATGATAACATACGTCGAGCGGCAGGGAAAAATTGGATGGCAACGGTAAGAGAGAGAAAATTTGAGAAAAATAGAGGAGGCTTATATCCAATTATGGATCAGAGATGCTGAATGGAGTGTTTTTTATGCGAAGCAAGGCGCGAGAAAGCCTTTTGTACTTTACTATGGAAGAAAACTGTGATAAAAAATTAAGAAAAAATATTATATAGTAGTAAAAACAATATTGTTAATTGAAATAGTTAGGCAGTATAATTTAAATGTTATGGAAATAGTTTTTCAAACTCATTTAATGCAGTACAATTTATTTATTGAACATCTTTCATAAATAATAGCATGAAAGACAATAAGAAATTTTACAATGCTCTGTGTAGCCCGACATAGAAAGCTGGTTAAACTGTCATGCCTGTTGTCCGTGCGGATACACGTCGGCATCGTTCGGTTAGTGTTAGGCTAGGACAGGGGTCTCCAAAGTATGGTCCGCAGGCCAACACTGGCTCGCGATTTCCACTAATCTGAAACGCCATAGGTTATTTTAATAACATTATAATGTAAATAAATGGTACAGTCATAATAAGATACAATAAAATACAGAGAGAAATCTGAATGTCCAAAGCAAGATGAGATTAAGAAAAATGTTCAAAAATGGGGAAGTTACTACAGAAACATAATTCGTTTAATTTCCATTTCAAAATAGGGAAAGCAACAGGCGCACCTCAATTACAAAAGTCGATCAAGCTAGTGGACAATGAAAGTAAACCAGTGATTGACAAGGTGGACAAATTAAGAATTTGGAAACAATGCATAAAAAATTTTTGCGAAGTAGTAAATATCTATTGGACTCTCATTGTCTTTGTTTTTTTCATTGGATATTACAACGTTCCAAGTAGTAGTTATCTTTGAAAACCGCTAGAGATAATTACTAGTCGGTACGTCATGATATTCAACAAAAAAATAATGAGAGTGAAAGTCCAACAGGTGTCTGCTACTTCGCAAGAAACGTCATTGTTTTTAGAGCATTTCGGGACTGAGCATAATCGCTGATGAAGTAAGAGCAGCCATTAACAAAGGCAGGGAAGACACCTGGGATCGACAAAATATATATAGAATTTCTTAAACATTCGAATGATAATTTAATTAGCTGAATAATCAACATATTCTATCACAAATCACACCGAAAAAAAAACAAGGGGCCTGGCCCAAACCGGAATTTATTACCATTCCACAAAAACCCAGCACAAGTAGATGTGAGGAACATCTAACCATCAGTCTCACTTAACGTATTTCTTGAAATTATGTACAGAAGAATATAAAAAGTATGCACAACACAATATTATTTCACAGATGCTGTTGGAATAATGAACGCTTTGTATTTTCTACAAGTTCTATTTCAAAGATGTAGGGACGTCAAATGTGGCATATATGTTTGGCTCATCGAGTAAAACACAGCTTTCGACAGAGTCCAATATAACAAAATGATGAAAGTCTTAATGAAAATCGGTGTTGGCGAAAAAGACCTAAGAATTATTAGAAATCCATATTGGGTCAGGTTGCAATTATTAAAGGAGAGGGAGAAAATTCCAAGCAGATTTAAAATAAAAAGGCATCAGGTAAGGTTGTACCTTTTCCAATATTGTGCAACATATATTCACAACACAATTTCAGAGAAGTATTAGAAAATATCGATGCTGGAATTTTAGTAAATGGGGAGGAGTTCATCAATATTAGGTACGCAGACTACTAAATTAATTTCGCTAATATCCTTAAAGAAATGTAACAACTAATGAATAACATAATAACAACTAGCACACCATACCTGTTGGACTTCGGCACAAACAAGGATAAGTATATGAGCATCTCAAAAATTTATAATTAAATACGAACGAACCGCTCCTAGTCAGTCAACACAACAAATATTCTTACGTGGGAACTAGCATTAATGAAAAATTAGAACATTCACTGTGACGAAGTTACTAATATTTTGGGCATGAGTATGTTCGCCGGGATTTAATTTATTTATTTTACATCCGACAAATCTGATTCTGGCGAGAAAAGATTGCTTAAAGTTTCAAGATTACCGACATATAATAAGATTTATCGCGCTATGCCGCTATTATTTCGCAGAGAATTGTACGTTCTCCACCCGGGTCAACAGTCCAAACGGACTGGACTGGGTCGCTTGCCAGACGGCGCCTTCCTGATCTAGCAATGCAGGTGAGGCTAGGCTTGTGTGTATATGGTGTTTCACCATACACTTCCTTCCTTACATCCTACCCCGCTAATGGCCAGCATTGCCGAGGACCCTTGTAAGAACGGGCAATATTGTGTCATCCTACCGCCACTGTCGAGGACCCTTATAAAAACGAACAGTGTCGGTTTCTTTTCTAATTTCCTACCGTATTGACCAGGAATGTGTTTTATCGCCAGGTGCCCTCCGGTGTCCGTTGATAAGGGCGCTAAACAACTGCCGCCCCGACGCTTATCACCGCCGCCGCGTATAGAGATCACCATCGCCGTGTAGAGACGCCGCCTATCGCCGATCGATGCCTGATTATTGTTACATACCGCGTATACCGCCATCGGTCAAATTTTAATACGAAGCGCCGTGAACCGTGAACGCGGATTTTAGATACAAGACGCGGTACTTTGCGTACGAGCCGTCGTGAATAGCGTCGCAACCGTATCGTACGAGGTATGTGAATAGCGTCGTGAATGATACCGCCGGGTTACCGTCTTTAGCGCAACCGACCAGTATGAGCTACCGTAAACAGCTCAAAAAACGTACTTTTGCCCTCCAGACCGTTTATTTGTTTATATTATTGTCCATCTTAGATTGTAAGTTGGTTTTAGGCCATGTCTTTGTATAAAAGAATGGAATACAGGATACGAGATGTTTTATAACAATTTGTTTCATTACCTAGTCCCATTTTTTAACATTAAATATAATAATTGGCAGCCGGAAGCCAGCACTAATACACGCAATTGATCCCTGGCTTGCCGTTTCTTCACTGTAACAAGCTGCCCGGTGCATAAGTGGGCCCTTGACCACATGAGCGGGCCCTCGACAACATGAATTCCGAAGGTGGCGCCCGAGAACCGACCACCGAGTGCAAGTTTTGACCTTCAGGCAGTCAAACCGTTGATCAGTTGGGATATTCCGAATATAAGTAGATTCCGCCGAACCGATACCCTTGCGCTGAGCATTTGACCGATGACTGTCTGTGCGAGAAATATCCACTGACTGATGTTCCGCTGCCGTGAACGAAGTAGATCTGTAGAGTACAACCTGCTTCTCTGCTCCCCGCCTACGTAAAAGACGCGTCACATCACAAAAGATTCGATGTCGCGTCGAGAAATTGGAATCACGTTTTTTAACATGGGATTGTTTAAACTTCTTCGTTGTTACTTATTATCTGCCTTGTTGTACGGGGTAGTCTTGAACTCTAACTGAGTCAACTACAAGATCAGAGATTGAGATATGGCTGTATCGTCAGATTTGGAGAGTATCGTGGACGGTCTATATAAAAAATAAGGAGGTACTGGAAAAGATTGAACAAGATTTGTAAACACAGAAAATGAGAATACTTCGGTGATATAATGAGAAACGGAAATAGATATCATCTCCTACAATGTATATTACTAGAAAGATATTGAGAAAGTAAAGACCGGGAAGAAGGAGTATTTCGGGGCTCAAAAATCCACGAATATGATTCACCCTATCAGTCTTTTCGTACGGCAGTCATGAAAGTTTTAATCACGAGAATTATCGTCAACACCCAGAATTGATGGACACCTAAAGAAGCAACTAGAAATAAGAATATTTAGCTAAGTATTGTTTTGAAGAAATAAACTTTATTGTTAACTCTGTTACTGTTTATTTTTAACAAAGTACAAAATTATAAAATAGAACAAATGCAATTAAGAATTTGTTTGCAATGGTTTACTAGTAAACAAAGTTATTTTATAAAGGTCAAATAAAAGCAACAATTTCAAGTGCTCAAAAGAGAAAGAGTTTCAAAAAATATTACGACATAGCGACAGTCTACCGGTATTTAATTTTAACGAAAGCAATACAAACTATTTGCCAACTTTAAAGGTATCTTTTACAGATAAAGCAAATACTTTTACATTTTGGTAAAGTAAGTTTAGACCTTGCAATTTAATTAAATCTTTGAAACGTAAACAGTAAAGTAAAAGCATTATTTTTTGTTGAAAAATTATAAAGCAAATAATTTGTTCATGCTCTACTGTAAAGTAATTACAGAATTTTTCGAATATTAAACACTTTTACGGAGTATTTGAACTTTATTTATGTAGCCATTTACTAAAAAGAATAGGAGATATCGATTTTCTGAAATATGATTGTTGAACTAGGTATAGGTAAAATTACTTATGTGGTACTATTAGAATTTTTCATCATTTTTGGGTGGCAAGAACTACCAAAATATCTAATAGATATAAACTTAGTTTTTACAGGCTATTAAGGGCCTAAAACAACCAGCATTTTCTAAAAAATTTATTGAAGAAAAGATCTACCATGTTATATTTTATTTTTTTTTATTCCTAACAGAGCTCGCTAAATGCAATTTTTTTTATCACGAAAAATTATACATTTTTGGGGATTAGAAAATATAAAAAACAATATTAAGCGCCTTCTACTTTACTTTGGAATAGGTATTTTAAAAATTATCTAATTCCTATTATTGAATAATTTTTAAAAAAATCCTTCAGATTTTGTAGATTAGTAGATGTTTAAAAGACGCAGTGCTATAACTTAAAAATTAGTATTCGCAGCCCATATAGGTAAAATAATTTTTTATTAATATAGAATTCTCAATTTAATAATAATATACTTTTAATATCCAAGCAGTTTTACAGTAATAAGTAAGATTCTGAATTATTAATATATTTTTGATTGAAGTCTCTTATGCTACATTATTTTAAGCCATGTTTGCTTAGAGA
This sequence comes from Diaprepes abbreviatus, assembly GCA_034092305.1. NCBI lineage: Eukaryota > Metazoa > Arthropoda > Insecta > Coleoptera > Curculionidae > Diaprepes > Diaprepes abbreviatus. Next base: position 14,526,011 of record JASJET010000122.1, read on the forward strand.
TAGGTGCGGTAGATTATATCTTATTTCTTAATGTCACATAAGAACAATAAATAATAAGAACTATTAAGCACAACCGAGTTTCAATCTTCGTCTTTTTCACTCTCTATTTAGTTGAAATATGCGCTTAACCTACGAAATTTCGTACTACTCTGATGATTCATAGATGTCGTTCGACTAACGATATTTTTCAGTCTGACCTCGAAGTCGACAGGTTTTTGACAGCCTTCTGCCATATCTTGGAATTTATATTTCATATAGCATTTGTTTCCTGTGAATGTTGCTCTCGGTTCATTACATCTCCACTGATGAGACCATAAGATGGTCGAAACTCGTATGGAGAGAGGACCAGAGTAGTATTTGCAGGAAATAGACTGTTTATATATTCTTTCTTTTTTTCTGCCTAAAAAGAGAATACTTATAAACAACCATTTAAATATGGCAGATAGATTTCTTTATTTCTTACTGACATTTTGATATTTTAAAAAATATATACAAGTTCTACCAATTAAGAGAATTTCTGAAATTTTTGAAACTATTAAGAACTAATCATACCAGGCTTTGATTAATTTACTTCTCAGATATGACTTGAAAGACTGGGAGAGTGCATGTGGCAGCACTCTTTATCCTTTAACTGTTACTCAAAACCATATAACAAAAATATTCTTAAATAAATCTAGGAGGGTCTCATCGAACTTACTATTTGAAGAAATTGACCTTCTAACGATCAGACAATTCTATTTTAAAAATGTTCTAAAATCTATGAAGAAGTGTGATAAATATAAAAGTCCGATTATGCACAATGTTCATACCGAGGTCTATTCACAGTGGAGGCCTTACCTTTCCTGTGACATTATATACGATATAGAGGCATAATATGTATATAGGTTCAAAATTATTTAATTGGTTACCTTCAGAATTAATATTTATTGTAAATGTATTCTCTTTTTGTGACAGAGATTGTTTATACGGTGCCATTATTCAATTAGTATTATGAATAGGGATGATTTTGAGCATTGTTTTTTATGTAAATAGCTTCAAATATGGGTTGATATGTATGTAACGTTTCTTTTTTAATATATGTGTAAACTTAATTTGTTGTTTTGTGATAGTTTATTAGAAAGTCAAATTTTCTTATTTGATATCTAGACAAGCTGCTTGTAGCTTATGGATTCAACCGATACATGGATGTAGAAAATTATTGTAACTTTTTTAATTGGTGGTAGTAAATTATATATATATATATATATATATATATATATATATATATATATATATATATATATATATATATGTATATATATATATATATATATATATATATATATACATATATATATATATATATATATATATATATATATATATATATATATATATATATATAAATATGAATGGTTTGGTTATTCCGAATTTCAATCCATTCATTCAAAAAATCGTTTTCACGACGTTTGGCCAAAATGGCATTTTCAAGTGCGTTTCGTCTCGTTACCCGCTGAGAACTGACGGCTGCTTGTGATGAATTTCGAGTTTTGTTTAGTTGGCTCGCTTCCTGATTGGACGAGCTGTTTCGCAGGCTCCTCCGCTCTGCCGAACGCAATGTATTTGATTCTTGTATGTACAGGAGAGACCACCATACAAGAATCAAATACAGTCGGCATAAGGTAAAAATGTTTCTCATTAAGTTCTGTATGACTTTTCCAACTAATGCCACTCCATAACACAATGGAACCGCCACCAAAGTTAACGGTTTGCTCAAGATTACATTTTGCAAAACGTTCTCCAGACCTTCTATATAGTCTACCACGTCCATTTGGCTTCCATAATTGTATTCTGCTTTCATCTGTGAAAATAAATATTTCCCATTAGTCTTCATTCCGGTTAGCACGAGTTCTTGTAAATTGTAACCGTTGAGTTTTGTGACGTAGGAGAAACCTAGGAACTCTGGCAGGAATTTTTGGATTTAAACTGACCTCTTTAAATCTTCTTGTGATTAGTAATTTACTTTTGAAGTGCGGAGCTGTAAGTGTGCAATGTCGCAAAGATTGAATTCTAAAATATTGCTTATCTCTTGGCGTTATACATCTTCTTCGTTCTTATCCAGGACTCCTTTGAATGAATTCGCACTCTTCGTGCAATATCTTCTTGTCTGCAACCCTCATTGGCTAAAGTAATAATTTCAATAGATATTAAATCGCTTAGATGTGGCATTTTAGCAAGAAGACTACAGAATCGACAATTAAAGCAGTGGAAATATCGTTTTGACAGCGACAAAAAAAAAACAGCAATTTTTAGTTGCCGAGGCATCCTATACAATATTTGTAATTTGTGATATTATATCTAAAATTTTTTAATTTTTTTATTTGGACTTAGTAGACTTTATGACCATAAATACAGAATAAATGCATACGGTATAATTTTATAATTTGTACCAAAAAGTATTATTTTAAATGAAAAAGTTAAAGTACTTTAAAAAGTTTAAATGTATAAATTATTATATGGGTTATAAAACTTAGTCTCCCTCTTTAATTTAAACAAAAATCTTTTAAGTAGAATTAGCTATCTAAAAGTATAAAGAGAACTTGCTTTTTCTAAGGAATGCCTTTAAAGTTTACAACTAGTTTGCACTGGTATTGTCAGAATTAAATACTAAGAGTTCGACGCTATGTTGAGATATTTTCCTGAGACGCTTTCTTTGAAAAGTTTTTAATTGGTGTTTTCATTTTACTTTTGACAAAATAAATGGAAAACTGGAATGAAAATAATAATAAACAGATAACAAAATATTATTATATTTTTTTTCGAAATTCTATCTTAATTTTGTTTTATCTACTCAAAGGTCAGTTGATCTTTTAGCTATAATTTTTTTTTCGTATTCATGGAAACCAGATTGATATTAAGAATTAAACCTCATTGGTAAATTGAGCTACATTGTGTTTATTGACGTATGCACAGCTTATTTTTTTTTTCAAAATAGTCTCAGTTAGCTAGATAGTCTCTCATATGTTGCAACTAGGTATTAAATACTAAATATATGGTATCAGAAGAATAAACCAAAAATTTCATATTAGCTTTCATTAAATAATCCATAGTTTCTCTGCTTCATGTACTAGTACGCTATATTGATTATCAAATATTAAGTCTTCACTCAGGGCATCTATTGTTCAAGGCTTTAATAATTCTGAGGAGACATTCTATTGTTTACAAAGAAGCTGGAATACTTTTCTGCGTATCAGTAATAACAGATTGGCAATGAGCCAACAGCAACCACTCTTTTCTTCACTTATCGAGATTTTTTTATTACAGATATTGGAACTTTCTCAGGGAGGAGGGAGGTAATCATTGAACTAAAGCTTGCATCGGACATATTGAGTAAATTAACATTACTTGATTTGAATTTAGTATTTCATTGCACTACCTTGTTGTGTTATCTTTGACAGAGTCAATCATAAATTGAGTTCCTAGTGTCAACAAATTTTCCAATTCCATGAAGGATATAGGGCACAGTTGATCCACTAAACTTGAGTATTTTCTCTCTTTGATGGCACGGTACATCTGTCTATAAGTAGTTTTCTAATAGTCTTAAAATTTTTCATCCCAATCAGTGTGCCGAAGCTTTTATCGCTCTTAATTTAAATTTTCATTATGTTATTGAGAATATCATGTTTCGCTCTTAAGGATGAATAATTTCTCAACTTTTATGCCACATCTTCTAGACACTCTTGTTTGTTAAGGGACGCTCAAAAATATACAGCATTATTATACGATGCTTGAATTCCACGTTAGTAGTTTCATTTCTATTAATTGTATATTTTTAATCCACCCAACATTCTCTCGCACCGCAATACTAGATCAAATTGTTTATAAAGGCTGACCTCGTTCGGCTCCGACAAGATGCAATTTTAATTCTAGAGTTGTTTGTGCCGTATTAGAATAAAAAGACAGCAATTTGGGAAAATCTTAGATAACAGTAAAAACGTTTGTATCACGAACCAATCATCAAGGTATGTCACAATTCTCAAAAGCAAGAGTGTCCTTTTATAATTAAATAATGCCTCAAGTTGATTTATTATTTAGTAAGTTTCAAAAAAGACAAATTGACGATATTATGGCATATAAAAATATATTAATATTTGAATCGAAATTAACGGAAATTAGAAATGATATTACCTTAAACGACGTTGAGCCATCCTCATCTACTTCAACATGACATAAGCTCGATGAGTTTTCTCGGGAAGCAAGGTTAGTTGGTAGCAGCCAGTCTTTTTTTTTCGAAACAGTATGTCGAATGTAGTACATGTTTTCCCGAACAATGTTGATCAGCATTCCTTGCGGGGATTGTGACAAAGTGTATATCGGGGAAATTTTACAATTACTTAAAAATAGAATTACATTACTCCAGAGCGATTGTGTACAACATCCTGAATGATGTGCACTTGCTGAACATGCTAATAATCACTTACATAATATGGATTATGGGTCAGTGAAGATACTTTCAACTCAATCAATTATTGCCAAGAGGCTTTTCTTAGAGATGGCCTTTATCTCACAAGAACCGAATAGCTTAAATAAAAAAACGGATATTAAACATTTGAGTGAAATATATTCTTATCTTCTTTCCTTGGATGACTTTTTATCTAGTTCTACAAATATCTGCCTGAACTAACCTGAACTAACATTAACGATTACAGTTTTCCTTATATGAACGATTTAATAATTCAGTATGGCTGACCAGGCATTGCATAATTACCTTTAATTGCAATCTCAACCTAATAAAATTCATTAAAACATTTACTAATAGTGGATAGCAGTAGTGAACATAACCCGATTCTCTCAATCCCCCCACTCCTCGACCTTGACCTTGACATTGCTTCACCCCTCTTTGGCCCCGCCCACATGTCCTTGTCATTGACCTTGAAAGTGCACGTGTGCTTTGGCCTTGGCCTTGTGTTCAAGGTTGTGTGTGACCTTGACCTTGACCTTGGTCGAGACGACCTTGACTTTGTTGAAGGTCATCTTGGGTGTGTGACCTTGAAGTAGTTATTTGTGCATTGTAATAGTGTGGGATGATCTTGAAATGATTTTGACCTTGCATATTGTTCTATAAATTGTGTGAGTCTATTTGCATTCATTCAGTGTGAAATGTCAGATACGGAACTATCTAAAGAAAAAATTATAGAGCAAGCCGGCAGAGTAATTTGTTTATATCAGAGTAATTTAAAAAGTTTGTGTGATTTTGAAGAGAAGGATCTAGCATTTTTTCCTCTCGAATATTTAAAAACTTGCGTTGATACGCTGAGTTTACGGCAAATTTGGGATAAGCTGCCAGCGCCATATCGGTGTGACAAGGAACTACAGTTAAGCTTACCCTGTTACATTCACTATGAACAAATATATCGTCATTATATAGATGGGCCACCACCAGCAATAAAAAAGTGTCGTGAATGTAAAAATGAGTGAATAATATGAATAGTGCTTTGCAAGAGACAGTAAAAAAATTGGGCGATGAGTTCACTGAAACGGCTAGTAATTATTTCAATGATGCAATGAAAAGTCGAGCAGAATGGGCGTCGCGCTATTGTGATTTGGCTTATGAATATGAAAAGGCTGCGAATGCATGTCGTAAATATTGCAGCAAAACAATAAATTTACAAGACTTTGTTCGTGAGATAAAAAAGTTGGGGTTTAGTGACTGTTTGGAAAAACTGATTAGGTTCATTGCAGATCCGGTTGTGTTAGATGAAATTAGAGTGTAGGACTTAAGTTTAACGTAGTAGTAGTTAATATGGAAAGTTTAGTGCGAGAAATGTACGAGGAATTTCTAATTTCTGCAGCCTGTTCGGAATTTTACGCATATGAAATGCAAGATTCGGAGGCTCAGGACTTTAGTGTATTTTTTAAGTATATGGACCATGCCGAAGTGTGTCTTTTAGCTAGTATAGTTTGTAAGAATTTTCTTAGATATAAAAACAAATAATTATTATTGAACAAATTAAGGAAATTAGGTTTAGGTGATAATGTTAAACGCATAGAAGAATGGCAGAAAAAAATCAATGAATAAAGTACATAAAATGTAGTTATTTGTTTCATTATATTTTGCCCTTGAAGTTATCCTTATACCAATTTAAATGTGTGACGTCATTTGACCTTGAACACTCCTCCCACTATTTCTATCGTTAAGCTACCCCCACCATTGTTACAATTCGACCTTGAAACCACGCTATAAAGGTTCGTGGGAAAAGAAGTGACTTCAAACAGTCGCAGATATCAGTGGCATAAACATCAAATATTGTGTTCGTGTAGTGTTCTGAAAGTGCTTTTATATTCACGGTAATTTTTGGATTTATATACCATTTTTTTTCAATAATGAGTATTGCAAAAGAAACTCTAGATGAAATTAATGAAATGTTTAGCAAAGATTTCGAGGTTTTAGAGAAAAAAAAGGTTACCGAAATGATTGTAGGCAAAGTGTATAAAATTGTAAAGATGGTTTCAATGACTACACGATTTGGTAAAACTCTTTTAGTGGCTTTACACGATGACGGTGATAATAGCACATTTGAGACTTTTTTACCAAAACGTGTGGCCGAAACACTATCTGACGATATTGTAGATATTATGAGTAAAACTAAAGATAAATACACTCTAACTTATTTGGGGCAGGGCACTAGAGTTTTTGGAAACAATACTCGAACATTATTACGTTTTGGCTCATTGGAGTAAATTGTATGTAAATTGTTTGAAAAAAAGGATGTAATTAAATTTAAAATATAGTTGCACATGTCAGAATACTTACGCGTGTTCATTATTTCTGTTAAAGATGTCTGCTGATGCGACGACGACGACGACGACCGCCAACGAATGTGTAGATAGATACATATTTTGGTTGGGGAGAGAATTAAGAAATAGGGCTCACGATATGTTAGATAGCGTAAATGATTGGTCGCATATTGATGTAACCAAAGATCAATATAAGAACGAGATCAGGGATACAATCAATTTTATGGCTGGGGCACACTTGTGCGACAAATTTTTATATGGTTCCATAGACATGGATACATTTTGTGCTGAAATGGTTGAAGAAGAATTAAAAGAATACCTCGTCAATATTCCACATTTACCAGGTGAGCTTGCTGCAAAATATGAATTGGTTTCTGCAACAGCAACAGCCCAAGACGTTGACGATCGAAATAGTGTCGGATGGGATAGAATTTTGAGCAACGAAAACGAAGACATGGAAAACTAATTTTTTATAATTTTTGTATTTGTGCAATTAAATAACTGTAAATAAATATCTGTTACAATCACAGTTTTATTTTATTTCTTTTATAAACATACCAACCCAGTAGATCATAGTCAGTGTTTCTTTTTCTCAGCTGAAATATTTAATATAAGTAGGGCAAATAAAAATAAAATAGTTTAGTAAAGATTGAAAATGAGTCGAGGAAACAACACAATTGATAAATTTGGTCGTCAGAAATATAATGAAAAATATCATATATTATCTGGGCCACAAGGGATTGGTTTTAAACTTACAGCGGATGGGCAGTATGATATGGGTGGAAAAATCATAACCAACTTAGGCGAGCCTAAAGATGATGACGATGCTGTGACAAAACACTTTGTTAATAGAAAGTTTTACAATTTTGCAGTTGTAATATGTGACATATTTAACAAGGATGTCCTCCCCATGATATACAAAAATAATAGTGAGCTTAAAACAAAAATTGAAGTTATGCAGAAAATACTCTATCATCAGCCTTTAAATGACTCATTAAGCGCACTGTCGTACGACTCGACTTCAAAAAAAATCTAAAAAAAAGGGAAAGTAGGTTAAAGAATAGGAGAACGCACTCCGAGTGGCATAGCCTTGAAGATAACGTCGTAGTCGTCGGTGAATTGGACCTTCCCTCCAAGAATATTGAAATGTTATTTATGTGTATGATGTTTTATTGTCATTGTTTTTAATGATGAAGATTGAAATAAAAAACTTTATTTTACAATATATTGTTTATTTATTTTACATTTTAAATAAAAAATATAGTCATACAATATGTTATTTAAACAATATTAGCTTTATCTATCCAAGAGTTGAAGTGGTTGGGAAATCCTAGCCATTTGACAAATAATTGTTCGATGTGATTTTTCTTGCGTTGTCTAAGGACCTTTTCTACTAGATAAACGTCAGGACTGCTTGTTTTTTGTAGTTCTGATTCGTAAAAACACCCTCTTATAGGCTGACCTTCTAACGATTCCAACAAGTAAGTAGGTGGATTTGTAACGTTAACTTTTACAACTTTAAACAATTCGGTTGACCAAGAGGGCGTATATCCTTTCTCGAATAAGCTTTTGTACTTGCTAATACGCACAATGTCACCCATGGAAAACTTAAATTTTTTAGGTACAATTTTTAAATAATCATATGCTTTAATATGTGTTTTTTTCTTGCACGTCTGCAGGTTTCATTCCAATGGTGCGATGTTTCGAATGGTTATAGGTTTTTGTTACTGCCGATAATATATGTATCCATTTGTAAGATCCTCTTGTCGAGAATTGTTTATATAAATTATTTTTTAAAGTCCTTATGACTCGCTCAACAATTGCAGCTTTCTTTGTGCTGTAAGTGGAATAATGATTTATATTATATTTTTTCATCAGGGCTTGAAAGTTTGTATTATAGAACTCCTTTCCTTGATCACTTTGCAGATTTGTTGGTGTATATGATGCCTCTTCAATGATGCTTTTCATCGCATTAGTAACTTCTATACCAGTCTTGTTTTTTATGGCTTTGGTATAGACAAATTTCGAGTAACAATTTATACAGACCAAAATATAACGATAACCATCGTTTTCATCAGCATACTGTTGCATTTCAGCCAAATCAATTTGCCACAAATCTCTGTATCCTTTTATTATCGTGCGCCGTCTTACAAAATTTTTTCTAGCCGTTCTATGTAGTTCATTAACAATCTTGATTTTTTCTAGACTGGGCTCCATATTATTAGTAATACTAAAGGTTTCAGATCGAAGGAAGAACTGAATAATATCATTAAATATTGAGCTTAATATATTATATCTTCTTCTCGTAATTCCTCTATGATTGACATAATTTCATTTTCGTGTCCAGTGTGACCGGCCATTTTGGAACTCCACAACAAACGTAAACGATTCACCAACTCTTTAGCTTTGTTCCAGTAGACATATTGAAATTTTTTCGAAGATAATTTCTTTTTTGTGGGTAACTGTAGTTTTTCCGAGAGATTTTTTCTTGTAATAGTACCACCTAATTTTGTGCCCATTATCAGAGGTTTAATAATTCGTAAATATTTGTTCCATCTGGTCTCCCGTAAACCATCACTTTTTTTAAAATTGTTGTAGACAGCACTCGTTGATTCCAAAATTTCCTTGTACGTTGAAAGTACATTATCACTTAATTGTTGTTGTTCCTTGCCTACACTTGGGGATGTTTTAAGAAATAACAAATCATAAAGTGCCGGTGATCCACCATATTCTGCAATATTTTTCCCTTTTTTGTATAAGACAATATTTCCATTTCGAAAACGCACCTCTAAATTACCAATAAAATTTTTGTTATAATCTGTTTTTGAACCAAAACGTACACCATATACAGTATCGTATAGAGATGGTTTCGAACGTAATCCTTTCAGGTGTGCGTTTAAAGTATCGGAAGTTGTGGTGTTAGCGGATGCGAGAGATGTATTAGTTGATGTCGAGGGTGTATCAAACACCGATTGGCTAATATCTTCTTTTGAAATGCGATGCTGCTGCTGCTGCTGAATAGGTGTGGAGGTTTGAAAGGAATGTGTAGGTTGGGGAAAACCTGATATTTGAGTCGACTGCACTGATGTACTGAGACTATGTGGCTTTGTAGCTGGATAATGTTGTTGCTGTTGTTGTTGTTGTTGTTGATGTTGTTGTTGCTGCTGCTGCTGACGTTGCTTAACCACATCAGATATAGTTGTCAAAGGCTTAGAAATGGGTTCGTAAAACTTTTCCAATTCCACAACATTAAACTCTTTAGCCGCTTTAATTTGTTTAAATTTTTTTCTGACGGCATTGGTAGCTTCCACTAGTTTACGTTTTAAGTCGATCGCGTTATTCATGATGTTAACAAAGGACGTTTCAACAATCAAATGAGCGTTTTCTCTTATTATTGCAGTAATATATAGCTATCAAATCCTTTGCGGTATCTTCCCGATTTCACATCACTGTCTTTATCAATTACTAAAAATCCATACTTATTATCCCAACATTTTGAGCACATTTCTTGAAATTGAGTAAAAGTTAGATCCGGTGAAACGTGGTCGGAAAATATGTGTTTCATATTCAACTCATCTTGTTTAAACATAATAATAAAATTGGCGTTGTCTCGCACAAGCTGTTTAGGCACTCGCGAATATGTTTGCGCTAGGTAAAAGGAGTCGATATTTTTATGACGTCCCATGCTAAAGTACGATCTTATAACATCTTGTTTTTCACATATAACATCACCAAAGATAAATATAGAGTTTGGTTTTGCATCGGACGGTTCCACAATATTACTGGAATCACTAAAGGCATAGTAGCCTAAACCTTTGATGGGCGCTAAAATTTTCCTTAAATACTCATATTTCGGTTGATACAGAGATTTCGAGTAAATATAGACATTTTCGAAACGTAGCCCAAGGGGGTGTGTAAGCAGCGAAATCATGACATTAGTTTTTCCACAATTGGATGGACCAATTAACAGGCCGCGAATAGAGGAAGGAAGTAGAGGACCGTGTCTCTTCATTATCTTCTTTTCAAATCCAAGTCCGACTTTTTCATCGAGATTGTCAATAGGAAGTTTTTGTTTAAGATCGATAACGCGCATCTTAGGAAAATTTGATATTTTATAGGCAATTTTTCACAAAAACTGTCATTCAGATGCCGAGCGTCAAACGAAGTGGACGGTCTCACGTTTCCAACAAAACTGGATACGGTATTGTGAATTCGTTAATAAATAAATTACCATTCGAAGTACACATTCCTGGTTATCAATATTGCGGACCCGGAACAAAAGTAATAAAACGTGTCACAAGAGGTGATCCAGGCATTAATCCTTTGGATGCCGCATGCAAAAAACACGATTTAGCCTATTTACATAATAAAGACAACATAAGTGCGAGACATCGAGCGGATTACGAGCTCGAACAAAGTGCTTGGAATAGAGTAAAATCGAAAGATTCCAGTTTAGGTGAAAAAACAACAGCTTGGTTAGTTACAAACATTATGAAAGGAAAACAATGTTTTGGTATGGGTGTACCATCATCATTATCAACAAAAAAAACATCTAGTAAAGGCACGCGTCATACAAAAAGGAAAGGTGTTAATAAAAATCGACATGTTCGGAAAGCCAGTTTCGGAACAGCTATTCGACAAGCAGTTCGAAGGGAATTATTAAAAGCCGGAAGTAAAAATGTGTTGGAAAAAAATGTCATGAATGCATCTAAAATAGCTCTGTCGGCAGCACGTAGATCGGTAAAAGCGGCAGGTGGCAAAAGGAAGGTTCGTACACCGAGAATAATACCGATTCCTAAAACTGGTGGAATATTACCATTAATACCAATTTTTGCCGGGTTATCAGCTTTGGGTTCATTAGCCGGTGGGGCAGCGGGAATTGTGCGCGCCATAAAAGCAGTAAAAAAAAGCAGCGAAGATAAAACCGGTGCCGGCCTGTATTTAAAATCGAAAGGAAATGGTTTGTTTCTAAAGCCATATCGTAAAGGTATGGGATTATTTTTAAATCGTAGATCAAAAAACTAATTGAATCCCTACCTCGAAGACCACTATCTAACATCGATATAGAAAAATATGCCAAAAAGAAAAGAATAGGACACTTTCGAGGCGTTTATATGAGGGATTTATTACCTAGACAAGGTCCTCGACGTTACGAAGCAGCAATAGTGAATTTGGATAGTACGCGTGGTGCAGGGACTCATTGGGTAGCTTATAGAAAAAATAATTCTAAAGTAACATATTATGACAGCTTCGGTGATTTACCCCCACCGATCGAATTGGTACGATATCTACAAACGGGATCGGAACCATCAAAAATTATTTACTATACATACGATCGTCAGCAGGATTTTGGAACAGTCTGGTGTGGACATTTGTGCTTAAAGTTTCTTGTCGAATCATCAGCGTAAAAGATGTCATCATCATCATCGTCACCATTAACACCGCAAATGGATCGCAATAACTATACTAAAATGTTGCAATCACTGAAAGCATTTCATCTAGCCGGTGGATTAAGGAAAATGACCGTGAAACAGTTAGAAAACATGCCCAAGGAAGTAATGATTGCATTAGCCCCAAATGAAATTCCATTCGTTTGGGAAAAGTTGCCCGAGCACCTTAAAAGCGATATCGATATATTAAAATATCAGTGCGGTTGCAAACATTATTTCAGCAGCAGCAGCAATTTAAACGAGGTTATGACTGATGAGGATCTTACGGCTAGAAAAATATTTTGTTGTTATTGCAAAATCAGCGATGTGCGCATAAAAGCAGAAAATAGCATAAAAGCATCACTATCTAATGCAGTGAGAAAAGGTGTGAAGATGAATCTTTTTAAATGTTGCCGCTAAGAATAAAACCGAGATGTGTGATGTTTTAATGGTTAGTCATGTCTTATACGTTCACACTAACAGGACACTCGAGCGTCTTAAGCGCCGATTTTTATCCACCAGTCGAATTAAATAGAGAAAACAAATATGGTCTGGCATTGCTAGGATTTTACACATACAATTCAATTTTTAATGTGGACGAAAGCAACAATAAGTTTGCTTACATGAAGGAGGTTTACACCACCGAGTCGATACAATTGCAGATTCCACCTGGGGCCTATGAAATAGATGAGATAGGTAAAGCTATGTTGGAGGCTTTGAGGATTTCAACTGAAGAAAAGAACGATGGAATCTTTTACTTGGTCGCTAATAATAATACGCTGAAATGTGAACTGAAATCCCAATATACTATAGATTTCCGGGGAGAGGCGAGTATCGGTAAAATGTTAGGATTTAATCATACAGTGTTAAAAAGAGACAAAAAGCACGAATCAACCGAGATGGTGGAAATAATGAAAGTACGCATCATACGCGTAGATTGTAATATAATTTCCGGAGCATATATGAATTTGGTGGAAGGTCATACCTTGTTCGAATTCGATATCGACGTGGAGCCCGGTTACAAAATCAGTAAAGAACCACAAAATAATATTTATATGCCGTTAATGCCGGCAGGACGTCAGTTTATCGACAACATTACTCTTCGCATCTTGGACGATAGCGGTGATCTAATCAATTTTCAAGGCGAGAAAATAATCGTGAAATTGGAACTGAAGAAACTTTCATAGAAATGGGTTTTTGCTTCAATCGTCAATTGTGTGTGCTGTCGACTAAGATGGGGGAACCGCCGAAACATAATAAAAGTAAAAGAAGAGTTAACGTCAAGGTTAGTCGTCGTCCAGACGTTAGATCACAAACATCTCAACAGTTATCTGCCGAAGACTATAAATTTTTAAAATCAATCGGTCTTAAAGTGCGAAAATGATTTCCACCACCAGCGATAAAATAGAGGTTTTCTCCGAGCCCATCTTGGACAATTCCATTATTAGTCTAGAAGAGCATACGTATAAACCATACGGATCTCCATCATTCAACAATTCGGATGAAGTCCGTATCCCCATTAATTTTCAAGATATTATACTGGATATCGCCGAAAGTTACATATATATCGAAGGAAAATTTAAACCCATAGACGCAACGAAAAGATGTTTTTTATCAAATAATGCCCTCGCATTTTTGTTCGATGAAATTCGCTACGAGATGGGAGGTGAGCAGGTCGCCGTGGTTCGTAAACCTGGAGTTACGACGACATTAAAAACCATGATTTCATTCGGAAGTTTGCAACAAAGATCTCTCATGACGTGCGGATGGGGTCTCGACGAAGCAAACCAAGATATCGTAGACACGGCAAGTAACGTATTCTCCGGAAAATTACCCTTAAAATATCTTATGGGATTCGCCGAAGATTACGCAAAAGGTGTTTTCAACGTAAAACAAGAGCTTATTATGATTATAGCTCGCACTTTTACCAATTGTTACGTCGGCGAAGTAGAGGCAGAAATTAGTATCGACAAAATCGAATGGAAAATTCGTCACATCATTCCAGACGACAAGCAAAAATTGAAAATACTGTCTCGCATTAATAAAGGTGGAAACAATGCCAGTATTCAAATGGCATATCGTAAATGGGATCTGTACGAATTACCAGCTTTAAGGCAAACATCTTCCGACGTGTGGGCCTTGAGAACGAGTACAAGTCTGGAAAGACCGCGCTATATAATCGTCGGGTTTCAAGACAGCAATAATTTCGACAAGAAAGAAAAAAACGCAACCCAGTTTACCCACGCCGACGTATGCGACATTAGACTGTATCTGAATTCAACCGTTTATCCATACGAAAGATGGAATTTAGATTTCGCCAAGAAACTGTACGCAGCAGCCTATTACAATTACGAAAACTTCCAAAGCAGCTACTACGGGCGCGAAATAAACGATCCGATGATAACGTTCGCGGAATATATGAAAAACCCCGTTTTTATTATCAATTGCAGTCATCAACCAGAGGCGATTAACTCATCGACAGTGGATGTAAAATTGGAGTTCCAAACGAGAAAGAATAAATTCCCCAAAGACACTAAAGTGTACGCATTAGTTATTCACGACTCATTTTTTAGTTATAATGTATTAAACGGTTCGGTGACCAATAAATCTATATTTTAATGTATCTATTATATGTAACACAAAATAATGTTCTTGAATCAATAAATTTGTAATGAGTGAAGTAGTAGTTTTATATTTATTTGAAACCCAACCAAAAAAAAAAAAGCTGGCGGAAAAGCCCGCACTTTAAGAAAAGAGTACGGGAATTTAGAAAATGGTGGTTTATTAAGTGAAAAAAAGAGCTTAAATAACACAAGAAAAAATTTTTAAGGCAAAATATGAAAACAACGATTTAGAAAATTTGTAGGAAAGTAACGGTTAGGAATAGGGAAAAAAGTTATAAGAAAAAATTATAGAGGAAATCGAGTACTATAAGCAAGCATTTTTCTCGATAGTAAAAACGTAAAAAAAAAATTTTTTTCAAAAAAATTGAAAAATGGTGAATGCGCGCCAAAGTTGAAGTTTTGGAGCAAAATGATATTAGGAAATTAGAAAGAGAATTTTTTTCTACATATGGTAGTACTTTTCAAAATTCGGAAAGATGAAATTTTAAGAAAAGGGTTATAGTAAGTTAGTAATTTGGATTTTTTAAAGCGCTGTAGCTCGGGAACCGTTCAAGATAGAAAAAAAATAAAAGCACTTCGATAGCCCAAAATTTTGAGGAGAATGCGATGGTGGAAAAAAAATTATAATTTTTTTTTTTTTGAAAATGCTGAATACGCGCTAAAGTTGAAGATTTAGAGAAAAACGGTATTGGGAAATTAAAGAGAGAATTTTTTTCTACATATTGTAGTATTTTTGAAAATTCGAAAAAATGAAATTTGAAAAAAAGGGTTATAGAAAGTTAGTAATTTGAATTCTTTAAAGCGCTGTAGCTCGGGAACCGTTCAAGATAGAGAAAAAATAAAAGCACTTTAATTACCTAGAATTTTGAGTAGAATACAATGGTGAAAAAGAAATTTGGAAAATCTTAAAAATGACAAAAAATTTAGACGAAAAAATTGAAATTCTTGAGTTAGGAGGCTAGGGCCGCCGAACGGGAGTATGTGGAAGTTGTAGGGGAGGGTTGTTTTTTTTTTTTTCTAAGTCCAATAATAAAATCATATTATTCTCAAACTTATATAATGCATATATGCACTCCACCTTACCCCCTCCAACTTTTTGAATGTATATAGAGGCCGGTATTAGAATTATTTCATCATTACACATTCGATCGGCAAGATGGAAGATATACCAAAAAGGATCATTGGCATTGTCAGGCCATTCGTGCCCGGCAAAATATGCAAGTGTGAGGAGTGCGGGGGTACCGCACCAAGAGCGGCACCTTCGGCACCGCCTGCAACGCCGACACCACCAGCGACGACGACGGTGCCGCCAATGAGAAGACCAAGGGCTGCACCTAGGCCGGTGTTAATATCGTTGGGTATTACTCCACGGTAGGCACCCCACCCTCCCCCCAGGCTCTTTTAGGGCCACAAAAACGGTCCTTTTCAGGACCACATTATATTTTGATCGTAGTTTAGTAATCGTCACTTATGGGGCGAGATATTCGTTTAACGACGATTTGTCTCGTAGCTTAAGTGCCAAGTTATATGCTTGAGAACCTATGAAAATGTTAACAGTTCAAACAAGGTTTCTATTATTTTTTTTTTTGTAATGTATTCTTCACAAAATATTAAGATTAAGTCTTATTGTCTAAACAAATCTAATTCCTTATTTAAAGTTTTTGAAAAAATCAATAATTCTATAAGCTCTCACCAATACATAACATTTAGAATCCGTTGGTGGGGTGGGGGTAGTTCTATATATATGAGACTGGGCCAGTTACACAGTCATATATTCATCAACCCTCATACGATGAACATGGAGGAAGAAAGACCCGCCAGCCGAGGCTCATCCATCTTTAGTGATGACACCGTAGCCGACAACGTTGGAGACCTGCAAGTCTTCGACGACGACGACGAGGTGGATTTTGAAATTGACGTCCTACGTTGGGACGACTTGGATGAGCCGATTCCGCTAGTATATGACCATGATCCGGGTCTAGTGGAATTAGACGATGCGGGCGATTGGGTCTTACAAAGACTCGAAACTCCGTCGCCGCAGCCAGAGCCGGACTCGACGGAAGATGCGGTGCTGGAAATTCCAGCATCACCAACACCCGACGACCCACAAGGCCCCTGCGATTCGTCAAGCTGGTGGTCGACCAGCGAGGATGGGGCACCATAAGCCCCACACTCTCCCTGGCCCTTTTTTAGGGCACACAACAACGGTCCTTTTCAGGACCACAAAATACTTTGATCGTAGTTTTAGTACATATTAGTACTTTGTTACTAATATTGTATGTATAGAATATACAATATTAGATACAAAGTATTAAAACTTTAAGTGCTGGTGGAACCCAGCTAAATCGTTCGTTCGTATTTGAGACCACAAACAACTTTTGGTCTCAATACGTAATACGACATTTGTTTTCACCCCCCGCCATTAATTTGTCTCTATATATACGACCACCAATACTTATTACAATCATTTTAGTTCAACATGTCTGCGACTCAACAACAACAACAACAACCCATCCAATGCCCTGTGGTAGATTCTACCACAGAGAATTGTTTGGAGTGGGAGTCGAACGATCCTAGATGGGATGAACTTTGGCGGTTCATCATCGAATATACAGAGGACAGCACCACCACCCCCGCTGATGATGACGGGCCGTGCGACTCCACAACACAATAAAAGAGTCGCATGTTTTACCACCAAACGGTCCTTTTCAGGACCACAAAATAATTTGATCGTAGTTTTAGTTGGTTATAATACTTTGTAACCAATATTTTATGTTTTTTTCATAAAAACATACAATATTGAGATACAAAGTATTAGAAGTTCTGGCGACAGAACCTTAACTTCATAAACCGAACCATGTTTTAGCATACTTGTAAATATTATCAGAAAATATTTACAACTATTGCTATTGCGTAGTTTTAGGGGATTATTCACTCTTTTTTTTTTTTATTACCTAATATTATGTGGGACAGGGCCTATATGAAATAACACATAAAAATAAATTTTCAAGTCATTTTTATTCTCATTATAAAATATAAAAATTTGATCAAACACTTTTTTTTATTAACTACAATATATATATATATATATATATATATATATATATATATATATATATATATATATATATATATATATATATTTACAAACTTAATACTATAAATTAAAAGCTAATATCTACAACTACCTAACACCTACTACATAATTTATTAAAGTCCTCTAATTGTCTTTTTAACCGCACAGATTTCACCTTTTTTATCTCTAATTGTTTTTCAAGTTCTAAAATGTCACTGTCACACTCGTTCACTTCTTTCACTAAGCGTTTTTTCATTTCGTAAATGTCTGTCAATTTGGTCTTCTGAGAGTTGGTGAAGTCTTCGACCCACTCCGGTTGTGATGGCTCCGAATATATTAACGAAGAAGAAGCGGTTTTATTTGGTGAAGACGATGACGATGACGACGACGACGACGACGACGAAGCAGCGGAAACTTCATCGCCTTCAAAACACCGCTTAAACCGCTTCTTCATGGGTTTCCGGCACCCCAATATCGGCGACAGTGGTGCTGGGGAAGACTTCACCTCCGACACTATTTCATTCTCTACGCTGGCCGGTGTTGGTGGCGTTGGTGGTGTTGGTCCATCGGGGCCTTCTATGACTTCCACTTCTACCGACAATGGCTCTTTTGGTGCTGTTTTTAGGAAGTCGGGTAATGGAACAGGGGTGGAGGGACGCTTAAAGTTAAACTTTTTCTTCTTCCCTTGTCCCACACCTTTAATCGCCGAATAAAATGTTTTTTTATCGGCGATTTCCGACTTCCGCATAGTCAAGAGCTTTTTCAGTTTCGAAGCTTTCGGAGAAGATTCCCTAGGCCGCGATGCTTTTCGCACAACCACATCACTAATCACATTTATCTTTGGCTCCTTCTCCTCCGTCCAGCATTCCAGGAATTGCGCTGCCGACTGAACTAACTCTTCGTCGCGACCATCGTTGAGGGCTCGGTCTTCGGCATCTTCATGCTCCACGCCATTCCAGTTCTCGAATACCCCCGGACTTAACACTTCCAAACCACTCATGTTATCCAGCATGCCTTGCTGTGAACCGCAGCTCACGTCAAGAGCATCTAAAAGAGACCGTACACTCGACATTTTCGATATTCAAACTCACACAATTAACTTTTTCTTAGCACTGTACTGTTTGGTGTTCTGACGAACTGTGAAGAGCTCGAGCCAGCAAGCCTGCTTTTATGCCCATTTCCCCCACTACACCACCTTTATTCCTTTTGTTCGATGCATTAAGTATAATATTTAAACTTGTCAGATGCAAGGCCAAGGCCAAGGCCGACGTAACCGGCAATACCAGGGTCGTTTTCAAGGTTGTAATTTTCATGGATTTTTTTTTTTTTGTCCGTGTCAAGGTTATTTTAAAGAAGCATATAAATATAGTACTAAACTTGTTAGATGCGAGGCCAAGGCCAAGGTCAAAGTACCCGTCAATGTCAGGGTCGTTTTCGAGGTTGTAATTTTCAAGGATTTTTTTTGGTCCTGTCAAGGTTATTTTAAAAAGTAATACATAATTAGAGTACCGCGATTGAAAAGTACAACATATTCAAACATCATGTTGCCAACCGATGAACAACCTAGTGAAGCAGCCGAAACATACAGTCATATACCAAAAGCTTTTTATTTAACTTGTCATCATTGTAAAAGACTAGGTATCTGCTGGCGAAATGATCTTACGTACGACTTCAACTACATTGACCTTTTCAGGGTTAAATTTGTACAATGCGGCTTTTGTGGACTAGTTTACTACCAGTTCAAGGACATTAATGAACGTGCCATCCAGAGAATAAATTGGGTCATAGAAGAAGCTTACCTGTACAGAAGAAATTAACATGTATTTTATTTCTTAATTTTTAATTTTTTTGTTTGTTTTTTTTTTTATTTTTTTTAATAATAAAAAGTAAACTCAATCTTTTGTTATATTTTAATTTTTTTTTTTCAATAAAACAATAGTAAAATGAATCTGTACGTGTATTTATTAAACATCACCTAAAATACGTTTTGCAATCCATATTTTTCTGCAGAGTCCGTTTATTAATGAAATAGAACCATATATTAGGGTGAAATCTAATGGTTTCAAATCAGTCTCACATAACAATGTCAGAAGTAAACACTATTGATAAGTTCGGTCGCAAAAGAAAATTTAAGGATTTTAACTTTATGCGAGGTCCTTCAGGAATAGGTTTTAAACTTACACCTAATGGAGATTACGACATGGGAAGCAAAAGATTGTGCTATTTAGCAGAACCTCTTGAAGGAGACGATGCGACCACACGAAATTATGTTGATAATAACCTTGCTCAGTGTGTGCAAGATACGCAGAAAGCTTTACATGACTCAACAATTGTTATTAAAGATATATTCAGAAACCAACTTGAAGGTTACGTACGCAAGAAATTAATTGAAACCGGTCAAGAACTTAGAGGATACATTGATGATACTGTTATTGCAATATATGAACTTAGGCAAGACGAACTGCGTGATGAACTTAACTCTAGAATGTTGAAAATTGAAAAGACTATGGAGGATCTTGTCAGCAAACCTGTTTCACATTAAACACTTACTCGTAGACCTGTGCGTTTAATTTACTATTAGACAAATTTTTCAACAATAACTTTTACAGTTTGTTATTTGTCGACACTTCATTATATTTATAATTTTAAAATAAAGGTTCAATAAAAAAGCAATCAAGTAATGAATACATGTTTTTTATTAAAAAAAAAAAAAAAAAAAAAAAAAAAAACAAAAATTACAATACTATCGTTACATATTAATGTTGTATGTTTAATAGAAATAATAAAAACAATACAAATAATGAAATATGGATTTTCCAGATTACGTGCTGTCCTGACTTAGAAATGATTCCAACACGGTGACTAAATTTGCTAAGTTTTCTTCCGGGTCTGTTTTGTAAAAATCTATGTCTGCATGCCCCCAAGGTAGAGTTTTGGTTGAACTGGGAATTACATAACGTTTATCATCGCTATGTGACAATGCTACTTTATTTATTATGTTGGTATAAATGTTATGTAATTCACTTCTAAATGTCTTCATCTTTCTTAATATCAAACCACCCCGTTCAACAATTCTTTGGTAGTCTTCCTGATGAAGGTCTTTCTCGATAACACATTTTTTGATACCTTTGGCTTTTTTTAATTCATTAATAATGGACTTTACATAATAAGCCTTCGCGCCGGTACCATAAAAACTTATTATCGGATCACCAGGAAACTCATCTTTCATTCTACCAACTACAGAATTACTTTTAATTATGTTGAAATTATTAATTTCGGGGTAATTTGATGTATCGAATTTTTCGGGGTTTTCTGATATAGTTTGATAAAAGTTTTCCGTATACACTTTTAATATAAGCGAGTCAGTATCGGTGTAAAGTAACGAAGCATCATCACCAAACTTGGATTTAATAAAATTATAATAAAAATCGTATATTACAGTCTTTGATATATCTAATATGGAAAAACCGATATAAATTGGTTTATTGTACAATATTTTAACTTTATTCATATGTATAGCAACAAAGTTCTCGGTAAATATCGAGCTACTATTGAAATTGGGGCGGGATATTAGTGCTCTAGCTCCATTTCTGCCTACACTGTTCTCCCAATGTGTTACTAATTTTATATCCTTTCGATTTTCCACATTTTCCATAGTTTTACCAAATATCGCGTTATTTTTTAATTTAAAAGTGTCCTTCGCAAATTTTGTGGTGGCCTTGTTACGTAAATTGGTATTAAAATCAATATACGATTTTAGCCATTTTGATTGCTTAAACTGTAATACTCGATGGGTTTGCATTACCACTAAGCCGTTGGCGATGGCTTGTTTTAAAGTTCTATAGTGTACAATGTATTTTTTTTTATCTTGTAAATTAGGAATTAATTTCGGTAATTTAGCGTTTTCTGTTGGCGGTATGATATTTTCTACTAGAAATGGAAGATCAGAATGCATCATGCAACTCAGTCGGATAATGCACATCCACTTCCAAAACGTAGCCATGTAAACTATCATCACCAACAGCCATAATATTTAAATCCAGAATTTCGCGCTCGCTTAACCATCGAAAACCACCATATGGTAATGCTTGTGACATACTATGACCATATAGATTTGTAGCATCAAGGTATGTTATAAATGGGTCATAGTCTGGTTAAAAAATATTATTAGCGATGTGCTTCCTTTCTGTACACTGGTTTATGCCGCCGCGTATACCTTTCTTAAAAAAATGTATCATGTCTATATCAGTTAAGAGCTCTAACTCTACCTTAGTCATACGTAGCATACAATCAAATGATAAACTTGGAAGGGTATAGTAATGTGCTGGATCAAGTTTATCGAATTTTAAACAATTATTCCGAAATTGCTCAAAAACATCACACAATAGCAACACATCTGATTTTAAATACACGTCCGAATAGTCCCCCAAAGTTTTACACCCAAACAAGCGCCATACTTCTTTTGCTCTTCTATAGCTTTCATCGCTAATATGTTCTTCCCGTAAATTATCATAAAATTCATCTTTACTTGGAAGACATGTATTTTCCATTTTTTCTATAGAGTCAATAAAGCTATAGGGAAAAACACCCTTTTGACGCATCAAATTAAATTGGTTGATATTTGAAAAATGTTTCCGCGTTTCAATAAAATCGTCGTCGTTTAAACCGCTGCCTAAATTTTCCAAAGACGTTGACAGAAATTTAAAACTATCAATAAATCGCAACTTTAAATATTTCCTCTTGACTTTTCCACATTTACTATCAAAATAATCGTGCACATAAATGCTTTTGGTAAATGATATGTACTTTTCCTTACTTTGAGCCAAAACACCAATTTTATCCCCATATTTACATAACTCTTTTATAAATAAATGGCTGTCGTAGCCGCTTAAGTTATGAAATATGATAGGGATAAAAGAGGGTAATTTATAATTTAAATTACAAACGGAATGTGCAGCACCAAATCTTTTTGCACCAGTTATGTGACAGTGGTCTCGTACTTTAATCTCACCCTCTTCAAAAGGGCCTTCACATATACCACATATTTTAGCATCATTAAACTCCCTTTTTTCTTCAGGCGTTAACGGTTTCATAGGCTTAATGTCTATTAAATATGTGTTGTATAGAGCCCTTAAATCACACTCGATACGATCCACAAAGACTTGAGCTGCATTATTCCCCCGAAATAGCTCAAATTTCGAAAGTGAGTCGTCAAAAGAGCATTTAATTAAATAAGCAAAAGAATATGGTTCATGCTTAAAACTTTTTACAGTGTAAGAATTTTGTGGGTTTGGTTGTACCGTTTCAATGGGTTTTAAAACAGATTCGAAATCTGCATAAAGCACGAATGGAACGCGCATTTGCTTTTCTATACCCTCGAATTTTAAAATATTTTCCGGCACACTCTTTCCAAATTTATCGATTTTTAAATCCACTGAGGGTGTTTGCGTGAAAATGTGGTTACAATCGTAGCTTTGATGTAAAGTTAAAGCTGACGGTGTACTAAAATAAATGAGGCAACCATCACAGAAATATATTTTATGTTGTTGACAACTAATTTGACTTGAAACTAAACGTGATAAATCCCGAATCCAACAATAATGACTCTTTGAACAAGTCGTATCGCAAAAATGTTCACCGCCATCTTTACTACTACAGTCTTTTGTAATTAACAATAAATTTACATGCCTATCCAACTTTTTTGACGCATACCTCAGTGGACCAATAACTTCATGTATTACTTCATTATTTTCATATTTAGATTCCAGACCGTATACGTTAATTGATATGTTGTTCATTTCCTCAAATTTTTTAATGTCACGTAATTTTACTGGAAAATCCATACCTGTTACATTTAGCACTCTAGAAAAATGGGGGTAGGATGTCTTCTGTGAAGGCTCTGCTGTTGGAGGAAACAATGCTGATGTTACAGCCCACGCAAAGCAAAATTCGTCCTGGTTAATCACATTGACGACAGCTCCTTTCCTTTCAATAGAATACGGCAACTTGATGTATGATGAGCCACCCATAGGCATATACTTGTTGATACCAACTTCCAAGTATAAAATTCGCACAAGAGCCCATCCTATAACAAGAAAAATAATATATAAAAATCAGTTTAATATATCGGGTTTTGATTTTTCCATACCTGAATCTTTCTCCTGGAACTCTGTCGCCTGCGTTTTTATTAATTCGGTGAAAGAATGGTAAACGGCATCCAAATCACTTTCTACACTAATTATTTGATTAGCAGTGTTGAAGGATTTTTCACTGAATATTTCTTGTGATGGAAGCATGTACTCGCCAACAGCTGTCATGTTAACTTTTAAAGCATGATGCACACGCAATAAATTATTAACAAGTTCCACCACCTTGGATTTAATGTCTGCAAAGAACATTACGTAATCGGAATGCTCCATATCACTGCTAACCCGATAGGTTGCAATTCTCCTTTTGAAGGCACATTGAACGAGTTGCACACCATGACATACCGGCAAACATGAATTATTTTTATGTTGTTGTGTTCGTTTATGCGCTGACATATGATTTATTGGAACATCTACATTACATGTAGCGCAATTAATTACCGGAATCGTCGATGTATACTCTTCAATTCGGAGCCGTTTTCCTCCAGGCACTTCATTAAATCTCGCCGCACACGATTCTCTTTGATGACGTCTCATATTATAAATATTAGTAAACTTAGAACCGCAATTTTCACAAACATATGCCATGATTTGTCAAATATTAACACATGTACTACCTATACAAGTCAGAGCCAACTGATGAATGAAACTGCCCCATACCCTATATAAAACCATTCAAGGTCACCCCCAACCACGTAACATATCTTCAAGGTCACACATCCAAGATGACCTTCAACAAAGTCAAGGTCGTCTCGACCAAGGTCAAGGTCAAGGTCACACACAACCTTGAACACAAGGCCAAGGCCAAAGCACACGTGCACTTTCAAGGACAAGGACATGTGGGCGGGGCCAAAGAGGGGTGAAGCAAGGTCAAGGTCAAGGTCGAGGAGTGGGGGGATTGAGAGAATCGGGTTATGTTCACTACTGATAGCCCTACTGACTCCTAATCAATTTTTCTATCCTAATAATTTCAGCATGACTGGCCATTTACTGCATATTTACTCTTGAATGCAGTTTCATCCTAACAAAACTTAATAATAATTGGATAAGGTTGGCAGCCCTACTGACAGCTGACAGATTTCCTAACCTTATAATTTCAAACTCATTTTACATTTATATGTGACTCGAGAAGGAACGACAAAATGGTTCCCCCTGTTTTTTTATTTTAATTTAAATTTTAAAATCAATTTTATTTAACAAGTTGTTGTAAATTGGTCTGTGACCCTAGTTTTTTGGTCTCTTTTACGAATGTACATTGTAAAAAGCCATTTAACATCTTAGTGAATATCCTCAAATAAAGATGTAAGTTATTTAAAATTATTGGGGAAAATTTATCTCATTAATTTCATTAATAAATAATAATAATAAAGATTTTCGGAAGCTTGGATTAAGTTTAAAGAGTACTCTTTCACTTACTGCACATCCCAATATTAACTAGTTTATCCTAACTAGTCAGCAACGACTACCTTTTCTATATATATATATATATATATATATATATATATATATATATATATATATATATATATATATATAGATTTCCTGACAAAAATTAAATAAAAAATTTCACCAACGTGGGGCCAAAATTTGTAAAAAAAGGTTCATTGACGTAGAGCAAAAATTTATAAAATAAATCAGTGACATGGGGAAAAAATATTTAAAATCAATTGGCGCCCAACGTGGGGCAAAAAAAAATTTGAAAAATTAGATCAATAACGTGGGGCAAAAATTTGAAAAATTAGATCAATAACGTGGGGAAAAATTTAAAAAATTAGATCAATAACGTGGGGCAAAAATTTGAAACATTAGTTCAACAACGTGAGGCAAAAATTTATAAAATTAGATCAATAGCGTTGCAAAAATTTGAAAACAAAAATTTGTAAAAAGATTCACTAACGTAGGGCAAAATTAAAAAAAAAATAGTATGCCAAAGTGGTTGTAATGTATATCAAAGTGTCGAGAAAGCTCTAAAGTGTATTTTGGGCAAGTTCAATAATGCTCAATGAAAGAATTTTGGTCCATTTATTCAACAAAACAAATAAAATTGCAGTGAAAATTGATCAAATTAAAAAGCTATAAATTACAATTTTTCAGATTGGCAATATTTATCAAGTTAATTGATGTCACAATTTTGACCAATCAGGTTGGAGACGATTCAAATGTTTCGGAAGTATATAAATAGCCGAAGCGTAGGAATTGTCGTTAGAGTTGAAATAATTCAGTTGCTGAAAGCATCACGTTTGAGAGCTCCGAAAATTTTACCATAACCTTAAATTTTCATTTGTCTACCTACGTCATTAAAACAAAAGTGAAATATTTTGTTTTGTTCTTTTTTATTATAAGTGAGGTTATATGTTTGTTTTCATGAGTAAACAAGTTTAGTATTTCATAAAATTAAATAAAATTATTGAATTTCGTCCTACGAATTATATAATCAACTCTCAAATAACAACAAGTTCGGGGAATAGTGTTTTGGAAAATAGAAGAAAATAAAGTGATATATTTTTAAAGAAGAAAACATTTGTTCGAGTTTTGGGAAAAATATTTGTAAGTTCCTTACTTGATAGGAAACTTTTACAAAATATTTTGGCTAAATTCAAAAGATTTTTGAAGAAGAAAAAGATTAAATCAATATACTGGGATTGTATTTGTGCATTTGGACCACAGTACTGGAAACAAAACCAAGGTATAGAAAACGAAACCAAGGTACAGAAAACAGCACCAAGAGTATTTATAATAGTCTAAAAAAGTGAATGTTATTAGTTGTTTGTGGAAAATAAAATAAAAAAAACACTAGCATCAATCATAGTCTGAGTTTTAACAAAATAAAAATAAAATTATACTAATGAATGGGTAGCTTGTCAAACTAACATGATAATATATAAAAACATTAATTTTCAATAATAGGGGTCATTGTAATAATAAATAACCACTTATATCACATCACAGCATATGAAAATTTTTAAAAATTAATCAAATTTTGGGAAATTATATACGTATAAAAGATTAAATTGCAGTAACGCCATCTAGTAGTAGGTTGCAAAAATGAAATAATAAATAGTTGCCAATGTGTGATACAGGTTGTTGTAAAGGGATAATGCATGGCAAAAATAAATAAATAATTGATAATTTGATAAGTAGCATAGTTGAATGAAATTTTATAATATTGTTGTCATAATTTCATCTAAAATTGTTGTAAATTGTTCCATATTTGTGAATTTTTCAATAAAATATTTATATTGTGTTTTTAATCTGTGTGTATTCATTTTCTGAGAGTGATTTTTTAAATCAACTAAATTCACTTGAGAAATGGGTAGAATTAATAGGTAGGAATATATATATATATATATATATATATATATATATATATATATATATATATATATATGTATATATATATATATAAAAGGTAGTCGTTGCTGACTACTACTACTGAATATTGGGGTGTGCAACATATTGAATATAAAAAACTTTTGGAAATTCAAATATTTTCAAAATTCGGTAAGAAATAATTATAATTCTCTTATAATTATTTTTACCTGACGCCAAACATAAAACGTTAAGTACTTTTAATTAAATTTTAGTGATTCCTTTAGAAAATTCAAAAAAAAATCTTAAAATAATAATAATAAATAAGTTTTCTACCAAATCAAATTATTTTCTTTTTAACCGGGTAAATTTTTGTGCGGGTGCGTATAGCGCTAAAAAGTACATGAAGGCGTAGAGCCTATAGCGCGACCACACACCTAGATAATCGTCACAATATATATATATATATATATATATATATATATATATATATATATATATATATATATATATATGTCTAATTAAGAAAATATATTTTTCCGTGTTTTCGTTCAAGCTAAATCACGCTATATAAGATACGTAATTACCAAAGAAGTTTTAAAGTAATTTCAGCAAGTTTCTTTAATTTTAAACACGCTGCGTAAAACCATTAAAGTCTTCAAACTTTGCAATAAGTGTAAGTTCTTTACGACTTCGGAAACACTGTTGGTAAAAAGAAAAGTGTTTTTCCAAGTTTAGGTTGTAAAACACTTATGTTTTATTATACCACCTTAATGAAAACTTTAGAAATTAATTTAAAGAAATAAAAAATTTTCGCATAATTATATTATTTTATTCGGCGCAATTTTAAGTATTTCCTCGCATTTGAAGAAAAAAAAAATTAAACAGTAAGATTACCTAAGAACATTTAAGATTTAATCCCGATCTAGTTTTCATGAAATTTAGATCTTCTAGTCGGCAAGTTTTGTTTTACTTATGATATTGTCATAATTTGTATTACTGATGTCAACAAATAAATGTTTATATTGGCTCCGTACGTGACTGTAACGCCAAGTAGTGCATGAACCAAAGGGCAATATTTGCGTATATTGATAGTACCATATAATGGAAAATCGCAAATAAAAATAATATTTTTTGGTTTTAATAAAAGTATACGTGCTTATAAAACAAGTGATAAGGATAATTTATTATTATTATTATATATTTTTATTCAGGGGCGGATCCAGCCTCTCTCTTTGGGGGGGGGGGCATTATATCACAAAAGTTCAATATGGCAAGCGAAAGTAAGTTATCGACGTGGGGGTGGGGCACCAGTAACATTCCCATTTCTAGTGTAAAAGGCAGGGTCGTGTCTATTTTTCAGAATTTGAATCTCTTGGAGAGAGGGAGGGGCAATCACAAGAAAAAACAAATTGCTGACAGGGGCGCAGGATGCGAGCAGCATACACATTCCTAGTATAAGAGGCAGAATCGGGTCTATTTTCCTGAACTCAAAGCTCTTGGGGAGGGACGAACGCAAGCATACACATTCCTATACTCTATTCAAGAACCAGAGGGAGTAATAAAACTGTTACCGAAACCTCCAACGTACCTGCTCCAGTGGCGCAGGTAACTGAGAACTGCTATAAATCTAATTATATTTAAATATTATAAGCTTTTATGAATTTACTGCAACAATAAAATTTCTGAGAGTTCAATTTAATTTCGGTGAGTGTGCAATGTACACCTTACAATGTGTCCTTAACGATTTGTCTGGTTTGTGCTTGTTTTTATATATTATTTGAGATTAGTGAGATACCCAAAAAATATGGCTTCCACATCTATATTTATTCCAAAATCGTTAAACCAGGGCATTTTTTCCTCAACGAAAAACTTATTACGATGAATGTTTATGATAAATAATGTTAAAAGCTCTGTTAAGACGTGTTTCAACATGACAGGAGTTAGAAAATCTACGATGTACCGAAAACTGAAGGAGAAAAAAATGACTGGAATTGTTAATACTCCCAAGCTACATTCGATCACAGGCAGACGAAAAACCTTGTTGGAAGAAGAGATGTAAATTGCAATAAAAGTAGTTGTACATACATTTTATTATGAGAAGCAGATCCTAATCGTCGACATAATTCTAACTAAAATCAATGAAGATCGGAATTTACCTGAAATTAAATGAACTTAGCTCTGGAAATTGCTGAGAGAACTTAATTTTTGTTGGGAAAAACCAGATAGGATATCAGTTCTTATAGATCATCCGGAAAATGTCGCTCAAATAAAAGATAGAGTTGCGAGAAATAACACAACTTACAAAATTAGTAATTTAACTGAAAGATTTTTTTGAATAAAGTTATTACAGAAAATTGGGAAAAATTCATATAATAAAAGAATAAAAGAAAATGTGGATACTTAATGTTAACCAGCGTAAACATTTATTATTTAAATTTTCTGTAACATATAAAAATTAATCACATTTGAATCCCTCTTTAGGCTTTAATTTTAATTCTGCAGATGGTTTAAGAAATAAATAAACTGAAACGTCAAATATCCTAAAAATGTTTTTAATTAATAATAAAATGACCGATAGCCCCAAAAAAATTTTAATATTATATGGACGAATTTATTATTTTGATATATGTTTAACTTCTTGTATTTTTGACAATGAGTATTTTGTAAGTATTTAAATTATAGCCTTGAATTTTTTGAGAGAAAAACGCTATGATTTAGTCTGAATGTGCCTAAAACTATTTCTATGTCAAAATTAAAAATGATGAAAATACAGTTGTGATTTGTGTTTAATATGTCAAAATTATCTATATAAAAACTTTTTATTTTAAGTTTATTACCGAAATAATATTCTATTCCATAAATACTTAATGATGAAAATAAACCTCCTTCCGACGCCTATGACTAGGATTATAATCCTTTTTAACACTACACACATCCAAATATCTATTGTTATCCAACCCAAATAGTCTATTATTATAGAACGCTATTTTTGATTATAAAATTTCTAACCCTATGAAAAATATATATGTCTAACAGATTTTGCAAAATACATTGGACTAATAAAGAACACAGGTAGTTTGCAAAGAAAAAAAATGTCAAAAATGATTTATTACTCTCTCTAGTTCTTGAATAAACTATAGTATACGAGGCAAGATCGGGTCTATTTTTCTGAACTCAGCGCTCTTGGGGGGGCGGACGGTCGCCCCCCCCCCTTGGATCCGCGCCTGTTTTTATTACTTCAGCTAAAAAAAGTAAGTATAATTAATACAGGAATAATCAAAATTCATTGAAATTTGGGTTAAGTAATATCAAAATAAAAGTAAACTACCAGTAATGAATAACGGGGAATAAAAATTATTATATATTGCTGTGTATTTACCCTCAATGGACATTAAAACAAAGATAACTATTGAACTATGTATTTTATTATTTAAAATATAGCTTTGCATCGGAAATTCTACCAGCTTTCTTAACTTTATCCATTTATTTCTTCTATTTAATTTAGATTTTGCTATGGAAAAACTACAAAACTCACACTGTTTTTATTTTGTTTCTATTTTTGCAATTTACAACATGGTTGATTCATAATATTGTTTTAAATTATAAAAAAAATTTAAATTGACAGGGGTATTTAATATGTCAAAGTATAAAATGTCGCCCCAAAAGTACTTCAATTATCCGTAGCTAATACCAGTATCGCTTTTGCTCTCCCTTCCGTGGCTTTGCACTGAGCGAATAGGGATATCAAGGATAAAACGTTATGGTAAAGCCTTAAAATATGTAAGAGAAGTAGTTGTACACCGAAAATAAATAAAGTTCTCCATTTTTGACAGTTCAGGAATAAAACAGAATAATTTTTTATGCTTGTGTTCTTAGGGTTTAAAATTTACTTGACTCTTGTCAGTTTAAGCTATCTGTTGTCAGTTTTAGACGGTTTTAAAGTTAAACCATGTTAGTGAATCCGGAAGAAAATCTTTTTCTGCAGTATATTCGTACATTTTTTTTCTCTCAGATTTAATTGTACATAGCCTAGTAGTGTATTCTACTTAATTGAGTAAAGACTTACCTGCTACGGAAAAGTTTTGTTCGCCACCCATAATATAGATACAGCGTGTTTTACAAAATTAAGCCTAATATTCCTTTGCACTTATTTCTTAAACTATTTGTGCTATTAAATTACTGGTTAGTAATGGCATTTTGATATCCATACGTGACTCCTTCATGTTAAAATAATTTCTTATTTGCAGGACCGGACTAGAAAATGGCCATATATATTATTTTTTAAAGAAACATGCCGTGTAGCTTTTAAAATAATTTATGACACGTTTTAATACTTGAATAAACGGCTAGAAGATGGATGAAATTTATTTGGTTGCCGCATCTATTCCTTCTGAAAAGTTAGTAAAATATTTTTTTAGAAAAATTATTTCTTCTCATAAAAATATTTGTTGCAGTAATTTTGACATTTTTATAGCTACTAAATAAAAAAAAAATATTGTTCACAAAATAAATTCTAAATGAAATTAGATTTACAAGATTTCGGGAAATATTTCTTTACAGATATATAATTAATAGTGATATTTTAGTGCCTATATGTATAATACTTTCTGATTTGCAGGGCTAAAGTATAAAATGAATATTTTTATTATTTTTGAATAAAAAAACACTATGTATAGCTTTTCAAAAAATTTAATTTTACGTTTTAAAACCTTAATAGATACTTACAAGGTTGGCGAATTTTATTTAATTGTCGCACCTATTCCGTATGAGAAGAAATAATAATAAAAAATATATATATATTTCATCTGATAACATTTTTTTAACAATAATTTTGATTCTATTTAATGACTAAATAAAAAGAAGTAAAAATTCAATATCATTAATTTCTAAGTATTATTTTCAACAAATAAGTTAAAAAAACATTAGGAAAAATTTGTGGGACATTTTAAAGGTGCAGTAAGTGTTTAAAAAATAATAATTATTGTCGACACATACTTCTAAAAATTAACAACTAACACTATAAATTTCCACTAAATTAACAATTCCACTACAGAATACAAATACTTCAAAATTTAACAATTAGTAAAAATTAAGCATGATCAATCAAAATCGTCCATTAATATTCTAACCTAAAAATTAAACGTATTTTTTTTTCGTTTTTCAATTGTAGTTATTTAAATAATTATATTCTAAAGTGTTTCGACTATTTTATTACAGAATTTTATTAAGTGTTATTTGTTTAGAATTGATAATTTTTTCTCCAGCTGAAAACATTCTCAAACAGAGACGAATGAAGCTCAAGTTAGGAATTACACTCAAAAGTTGATTTTTTTCAATTTCTTAGCCACTAATTGTTAATTTTTAAATTTTAGTTGAAAATATGTACAAATAAAAATAAAGTGTTATTTCTCTTGTAACCGAAAATGGCGTAAGTTCCTAATTTTTGGAAGTATGAAACGACGACTAATAAAGTCTTAAATACACTCTACTACCTGACGATTGCATTTCTTTGAATTTGTTGCCACCCAATGCCAATTTATGATTTGAAAGTAAGTTATTAAGGAGTTAAAGTAGATTTAAGATCCGTTATTGAGAAATTACGCGCTTTATCGATCTAACTTTATTAAAAATTTATTTTATGAAGAATAAAATGATTTTGTTTATTCAATACCTAAAATTATTGTAAACAAATTATTTATCAAATGAAATCATTTTTCTAAAAAAATTATTACATACTTCTCAGAAGGAATAGGTTTGGCAACTAAAAAAATTATACGAATCTTCTAAACATTTATTTAGGTCTTAAATTGTGCCTTTAGATTCTTTGAAAAGTTATACAGAGTATTTTGTTTCTTAAAAAATAATAAACATGCTCATTTTCTAGTCCGGCAATGCAAATCTAAAATTATAATAACGTTAAAATATAATTATCAACTAGCAAATTACTCTAACTTTATTAAAAATTTATTTTATGAAGAATAAAATGATTTTGTTTATTCAATACCTAAAATTATTATAAACAAATTATTTATCAAATGAAATCATTTTTCTAAAAAAATTATTACATACTTCTCAGAAGGAATAGGTTTGGCAACTAAAAAAATTATACGAATCTTCTAAACATTTATTTAGGTCTTAAATTGTGCCTTTAGATTCTTTGAAAAGTTATACAGAGTATTTTGTTTCTTAAAAAATAATAAACATGCCCATTTTCTAGTCCGGCAATGCAAATCTAAAATTATAATAACGTTAAAATATAATTATCAACTAGCAAATTACTAACACAAATACTTTAGGAAATATCTGTAAAGGAATATTTCACCAAATTTGATAAAACCCACATTGTCTTCACTATGGGTGGCTAACAAAACTTTTGTATTTCAGAATATTATTTATTCAGTTAAGTAGAATTGCACCACTAGCCTATGTACAATTAAACATGATTTACCCTGTATTTACTAAAATGTAAAGTACCGATTTAAAATTCCATTTGTTACTTCACCATATGGATATTATTTTTGTTATTTCTGAAATCATAAAATTTTATTAAAATATTGTCCCCGGTTTTCCCAGTTCTCGTTTTTCGCCTTTAAAGTTACAATAATATCAATTTATTGCTTTTGGCGAAAAATAGACATTTCCATTTCTGTGAATTACTAATGTCACGAATTTATTTTAAAATCATGGTTTTTGGGTTTAGACCGTGTCAAATTGTAATTATTATCCGACATTTCGCCTATGAGTTCATGAGGCATCTTCAGGAATCTTTACTAGACGAGATTAGCACATTGAATGACTGTCAAGAAACAACAGCCCGGTATTTGTACCCGAGTGGTGTTCAGCGAATCGTGATCTAGCGTTACAACAGACTGTAACCTTTATCTCTATTAATAGCTATAAAATAGGTAAATATGTGGCTAAACATTTACTCTTACAGGAAAAATCGAATCCTTTGTTAAAAACTCTGGATGTTTTGTCCAAAGAATTAAAATCATCTAATTAAAGCCCAGAGACCTATTGATCAGTTTTGATGTAGAATCCCTCCACACAAATTTTCCTATAGATGATTCAGTTTCATAATATCGGCCATATTACGAAACAACATGGACTCTACTCTACTAGAATTAATTAAAGGATGTCTGATTTCCACTTATTTTACGTTTCAAGGACCTTTCCACGAGAAGACTTCGGGAGCAGCCATGAGATCGCCGCTATCACCTGTGGTAGCTAACATCTTCATAAAAGCTTTCGAAGGAAACGTCTTGTCTTCTAATCCTCTAAAACCTAAATTTTGGTACACATATGTAGATTATACGTTCGTAGTTTAGCCGCATGGCGCAGATAACCTCCATAAAATCCTGGATCATTTAAATCAACAACACCCCAGCATAAAACTCACTATGGAAACTTAATCAAATGGTGCCCTTCCCTTTATTGATGTACTGGTAGAAAGGAAAGAGAATGGCAAGGCAGGACATTCTGTGTACAGAAAACAAACACGTACAAGTCGATATCTCAATGCAAGATCACACAATCATCCTTCTCAAAAAAAGATCCCTCATAAACTCTTTGCTGCATAGAGCACTTTCAATATGTGACGAACAATCACTGAAATCAGAAACAGAAAAACTGACTGATGCTTTGAGAGGCAACGGATATTTTGCAGAAGATATAAGACGTTCTATTAATAAATATAAAAACCCAACTCCACAACAAAATATCATAAATGTACCTCTTACGGACAGTGTTGTCTTACCTTACATACATGGAACCACCGACAAGATTGCCAGATTTCTCCAAATATCAAACATTCGTATAATTTTCAACACATGTATGGAAGTTGGACAATATTTGAAGTCTTCAAAGGATGCATTTCCATTTCAATCAGAAGACGTTTACAAGATACTTTGCTCTTATGGTAAAGTGTACGTAGGTGAAACACAACGGGCTTAAGGAACATGAAAGATGTATAAAAAAGAAACAAATTGTACAATCTGCAGTAGCTGAACACCATCATTGCTCAGGTCACACTTTTAATGTAAAAGAATGCTCAGGTCACACTTTTAATGTAAAAGAAGCTAAGATGCTAGCATAAGTGTATGGTTTCTTTAAACGTACAAGTAAAGAATCAATGGAAATTTGTAAATATCTAAATAATATTAATGGAGATACAAATTTCAGTCTACATCGCACGTGGAAATAAGTTGTAACGCTGGATCACGGATCTCTTAGCACCAGTCGGGTTTAAATACCGGGCTATTGCTCCTCGATAGTCATTAAGTGTTCAAATCTTGTGGAGTAAAGATCCCTTTGTGCAATCGTAGGCGAAACGTCAGATAGTAATTGCAATTTGACACGGTTTAAATTCAAGAACCATGATTTTCAAGTTAACCAAAGCCGTGAAAGCTTTGGTTCTTTATTAGTCACGAACCTATAATTGCAGAAAATGTATTGCGTAATATTTTCAGCAAATTAAAACTATGTAATAGTCGTTTGAAAAGAGGGCATTTTATTTCTAGTATAAATATTACACATCTTTTTTTAACTTTTAAAATTATATTGGAATTATTATTACCATTTGGATCATAGAAAATGACAAACATATCTAATACTATTTATAACTTAAAGAAAAATTCTTGCCTTTATATTTGACAATAGCCAGATAATTTGTAAATCCAGCTTGAAGCAAGAGAAGACGATCTCTCGTAATTTTTGTATGATTCAATTTTAAGTTATAATTTGCCAATAGAACTCACTCCTATTCTATGTACATTATTTTAAATGATAGAAAAATATCCAGGTCACGTATATTATTTATTACGTTTAAAAAATGATCCTCTTTAACCTTATTATTTTAACCCAAAGACGGTCAACACCTAACTTTGCATCAGGTCAACCCGGATCTGAGACACAAAGGATCTTGGCAGATTTATGTATTATTAAGGCCCTTTCCTTTATTATCGCCTTATAATAAATGTACCTTAAATTTACAAAGTTTGTTTAGGTAATTCTATTCTATTTCAAGCTATACCACTGTTGTAAGAATATAATTAAGAAAAAACTTGAAAATATTATATGGTTTGATGATATAATTTAAAAGTTAATTAAAAAGTATTGGTTTGAATATAGAAGAAAATTAGGTGGTTTTCTGAATTAATTAGTTTACTTTGAGCCCTAAAATTATAATTAAAAAGATTTTGCGACTATTTTTACCAAATAAAATGTAACATGAGGCAAGCAAAGATTTATAGTATACAGAAAAATCAATAATTTAGATAAAGGTTAAAGGTACATTTTTGTATGGTGAATATTTGGATGGGGCAACGGGACAATATAGAATAAGAACAAACAAAGAGTTAGAAGAGTTATACGCATACGCCAACATAGTTAAAGAAATAAAGTATAGAAGACTCCAGTGGACAGGCCACCTCACAAGACACTCTAACGAAAGAATAGTGAGACTGGTGTGGGAAGAAACCCCAACTGGAAAAAAAACACTTGGACGACCCCGGCTCCGGTGGCGGGATAATATAGCAGGAAACCTTAAAGCTATGGATGTAGAGAACTGGATGGAGCTAGCAAAGGACAGAAACCAATGGAGGCATATTGTCAAGTCGGCTAAAACCCACACGGGGTTGTAACGCCACGGAGTAAGTAAGTAAGTAAGAATATTTGGTACCAATATTACGTATAAAAGCCTTTAAACGAGAATTTATGAATTTATATATATATATATATATATATATATATATATATATAACATCACTAACGATAAAATTAACTTTGTTTAAATAGTTAAAATCACAATACAACATCTTTATAAAACTTAAATGTACGCACCTAGAGACTTTATGTTCGATCACTTACTGCCATTGCCTGGATTTTTTTATATAAAAAATATCTGATAAGTCTGTAATAATATGTAGCGGGTGTGGAATAATTTTTGGTGATTATACAGAGATAATTATAAGTTTTGACAATTATTTAAAAATATTTTAAGCCGACTAAATTGAGGTAAATTCGGTAAAGTTGATTATGTCTTGTTTGTCATTTATGACATATTGTTCTCTTTTTATATGAATCATTTCCTTCACTAGAAGTTTATAATAGTTTTCATCTTGCATTAAAATTCTGGAGCCCGATGCACTAAAAAGGTTTAAGACTTAGACCCGATCTAGTTATAGATTGAGAGGAAATTAGATTTTCTAGATAACTAGAATTGTTTTTCTTATGATATTGTTTTAATTGTATTTTAAAGGTTCAAAACTTGCTTGAAGTATTGTTACCCTTTTCAATTTAAATTCTCTACTGTCAGTCTAGACTGGTTGTAAAATTAAATCATGTTAGTGAAGCAGGGGGTTAGTGTTTACAAAATCAAACTCATGCTTAAGATTAGTTTCATGTTTGTGTAGAGCCATAGATGCATTCTTTGTATATTTGTATCCATTTAATCTATTGTCTAGGTATTGGGTCGTCATTCCTATGTATTTTTTTGGGCAATTTATACCTGGTATGGAGTAAATTACATCTGATCTTTTTTTAGAAGGAACTTTATTTTTAAAGGTATAAAAAGTGAGGACGGGCAATTTTGTGCTTTGTAACATACAACAATATCGTGTTTCTTCAAAATATATTTGATTTTTTCAGATAATTCTTGAACGTAAGGCATTGCGATATATTTTGTAACAATATTAGTTTTCGGGAAGGTTGTGGGAAACGATTTTTTGTTGTAAACTCTACAAGTACGTTGTTTAATTATTTTATTTATTTGATCATCTAAAAAAGTATTTTTTTCAATAATTCTGGCCGATATTCTGGTGAGGTGAAGCTTACTACTTTTTCTGTTAATCGTATTATTACACTGTTTTTTTTCTTAGATGTAGGGTGGTGTGAATTATTATTAAGACAACGGCCTGACCTGTTTTTTCACACCCATTACACATTATTACAGACTTTTTAAATATTTTTTGTATAAAAAAAATTCAGGCTATGGCGGTAAGTAATCGAACATAAAGTTTAAAGGTGCTTACATTTAAATTTTATAAAGATGTTTTATTGTGATTTTAATTATTTAGACCAAGTTTATTTTATCGTTAGTGATGCTAATTAATTTTAATATTTTAAAATAATGTTCAATTGAAGCCAGTTTCTTTTTGTAGGTTGTAAACAATACTTAAAAAAGCCAGCCACGAGCGAACATCAGCGAGATGAACAAAATAGGTTCAGAGCCGGCCAATCTTGGTGCAGTAACAACGTTATTTGATCAAAAAAAAAATAATTGAGAAAATGTCGCTACAAAGTGAGATATACACCTAACCTTTGTTGATCTCCAAAAAGACTATGATGAGGTGTGAATTAAAAAGCTTTTGGAAATGTTCCATCTAACATTAGTTACATCGTAACAGAAGCCCAGCAAAAAATTTATGAAGAAATAACTTTTAGAATTAAAATAGGAATATACCATTGACTGTTTCCCGGACTGTAAACCGCGGCACCCCAAAAGCCGGTTCTGAACCAATACATTGAGATCATAAGCCAGTTCTCGCTATCTAGTCAGCTTCATCATTTTCATGTATGCCTTCGTGTCCTGGTACCAATTTTAACATAATACTGATGTTCTTTGCCAGAGTTGTAAGTTTATTTTGATATTCCCAAACCAATCTGAATGATACCTTTTCGCCTTTAAGAGCCTTCAGGGTTGCTTTGCTGTCAGAATAAATGTAGATTTGCTTCTCTTTGTAAGTCCTCCTTTTTATCTCATCTGCACATTGTAAAATGCATATATTTCTGCCTAGAATACTGTTGAGTATTTTCCCAAGGAAAAAGTTATTTATTTCATCGTTTGTAAACCATATATTTCAGCTCCGTTACCTCTACTGGTTTTTGAATCGTCAGTGTACCAGGTAGTTGTACCAGAAGATGTTTCCGGTTTTCCTTCTTTTGCTAGTCGTTCGATCTTCTCATAGGACCTCGAACGATATGTTGTTGCGGTAGCCCGAGGTCATATTGTCCGTGTCCATTTCCAACTCTGGACTGCTAATTTTGTTTCATATACTTTTGTGTCCAGTCAACGACATTTATGTTATTGGCTTTGAGTGGTATAGCCAATGGAGCGGAGGTAGATCCAGAATGCACTTCATTGCCGAAGTGGGGATCGATTTCATGGCCCCGGTAATGCTCAAGCAGGCGACCCTCTGTAAGCCGCATGGCTTTGTCGTGGTTGTTCTATGCACTACTTTGGGTCACCAGACCAAGGCAGTATATGTGATGGGTGATCTCACCACACCGGTGTATAACCAATGCAACATTTTCGGTGAGAGACCCCATGTTTTCCCACATAATCTTCTAATAATCATAAGGATTGTTCCCGATTTTTTTGTTATTTTGTCACGTGCGTTTCCAGATCAGTCTGAAGTCCAAAATTATCTCCGGATATTTTACTTCTCGGGAAAGTAGTCTTGTGTTTCTTTGTAGCAATTGCCTTGGATATATTAATGATATTGCCAGTTTAATATAAATTAACACTGGAAATAATATTCAACAAAAAGTTCCTTTAGAAATATTAGCAAACATTCTCATGACCTAGAAGGGCATCTTAAACTCGTTTTGTCTTTTATTTAAATAATAATTTGTTACCATATGACGGTATAAGAGGCGTGTTTCTTAACATACTATTTTAGTTTCCATTTTTGTCTAACCATTTTGTGGAACTAATAATAATTAAGACATTTAACGCAGCTCCAAAATATGTCAAATAGGTGTTTAGTGCTTTATTGGCTTAAGGAATAGCTAACATATGAGAGAGAAATTTAAAAAGTCTCTGTTCTTTTCCCATCTATGATGGTCCTATCTATCAATATTAAGAATATCTACGTATTGTTGTATGGAGTCCATGAAGCGTGCAAGAAAATGGGTATAGGGATTAATATTTACCAAACAAAATATATGGTTTTTCATCCCCAACCACATTGTAATACTAGAATACAGTTTTGTGGACAACTGGTTGAAAAAATCGAAAGATACCAATATCGGGGCAGTATTGTTCCGATAATAAGGCGAAACGGGGGATAGCACTAAGTATATTTAAAAAAAAATTAAATCATCTTCTGTTATGACAGACTGAAATTAAAATCCAGACTAGGAATGGTCATATGCCCTATATGGTGAGTCCTTCCATATAGGGTAGAGACTTGGAGTTTAAACGTAACAACAATAAATTAAATTGGAAGAAGAATTGATTTCCATAAAATGTAGAAAACTGTCATTATATTGTTGCAGATAATAGTGATTAGAAAAATAGAAAATCGAACGAGAGTGTACAGAAAATAGGCTTACTGATTACAAAATATTAAAGAATAACCCGATATTTAAAATACTGGTCAAATTTTCCACCTAGAGGCTGAAGAACAAGATTGTTTTTCTCTTGACCTTTTTGATCGAAGTTGAAATTCTGGGCCATAATTCCGGAAGAACAGTGATGCATTTGCAAAAAAGAAGCGGTAAATTGGGATGGAGTGAATTTTACCAAAAGACAATCTTGAACCGCCCAGTGAACACTTATTGTAAGAGTACCCCAATTCCGTAAGCAGTTGCAATAATGCACCAATTTGGCTCCACAATTATCCACTTCATATGACTTAAACCATTCAAAAAATGCATATGGTCTTATCAATAATTAATGTAAAGAAATTTGAAAATGGATTTGAAATATTTATTTCCTTTATGTTTATTGTTTGACTAATCTCTCCTGAAGTACTGCAATTTTTATTTCAATTATAAAAATATAATTCAAATTCATTCGAAGGTATCTAAAATACCAAAATGGCACTTGAATTATTTTAAGTTTTGATGTGACATTGGTTCCTACTTTGATTTATATGGGCACTTAGAGTGTACTACGACCTGAAAGGGTTCATATCAACGCAAAATAAATTGGTGACAGGACACCAAAATTTAGGCGTTCCCTAAATGTTACATTAAATCCAACAAAGATTGTACCTAAGTACTTACATAATACTTGTAATTTATAAAAACTTGCGCATATGATAGCAACGCATTGCATTCATATGCGCGATAGCAAACATGTTACGAGAAGAATTGTAAATAAGTACTAACGAAGAACTTAAAGTGCAGTTTAGAAATTGATGTCAGCAATTTTGGTTTCAAACAGAAATACCTGCAATATATTCTGCATTACGAATGATCGCAACGAAATGGTGGTCAATCTTCCCACAGAAAATGAATCAGATTCGGATTCACTGACCGATTAAATTTGACGAATTTGAAGACAAATATTGAAAACTTGTTATCAAAGAATCATGTCGTCCACTAAAAGTAGTTTTAACTAATCAGAACTACCGTGAAAGTTTAATCCAGATTGGGAACAATGCAGGGAAAGAAATAATGGAGGCTGCAGCGATTTTTGCATTGCATATTATCCCCACCTGCAGTAAAATTTGACGAGTAGAATAAAAGTATTGATTTATTTGTGTAAAAATGTTGCCAAATTTCATTGTGTGTTGTTCCAATTAATAAATATATAAGTCGTTACTTAAGTATTTTATTTTAATATTTTCCACTTTACATGCAATTCTATCAAAATTCGTAGCTACGTATTAAATCTTTATCTAGTGATATAACGCACAATGCGGCGGTTTGCGTCGCGTGGTTCCGTGTCCGAGACATTATGAAAAACGTTAGCAATGTCTGTTGCTACGTTAACATTTTTTGTACTATTCTCGACTCCCCACGTTGTGTTTTCAATTAACATACTAAGGCTGCTACTATCAAAAACACTTTAAATTGATAAAATTGTAAAAATTCGGTAAAAGGAAGACAGTGAAATCTACTGAGAACAGGGAAAATGGGTTCGTGGTCTTCAGAACAAATAAGTTTGGAAACCTCTGCCTTAGGTAGACGCCATAAACATTTTTTTATTATACGAAAAAACTGTTGAATAAAAGGCAGAAAATTGACCTTCAGAATTCTTAAGTCTCTCTTAAATTGAATATTAAAAAAAAATACAATAGATCAGGCCATTAGTGGCCTCACCAGAGACATACCAAAATTTGTAGCCAGAATAATTATAACATATGTCTATATTGTAAGTCTATTAAACAGCAGATATAATTTTCAATTTATTTTAATTGTCTGCACTTTGTTTTAAGGACATATTATTTTTCACCTATGAAAAAAATATAAACCCTAATTCACTAACATGGTTTAACTTTATAACCGGTCTAAATTGACAGTAGAGAATTTAAATTGACAAGGGTAAGAATAAGTCAAGCAAGTTTTGAACTTTTAAAATACAATTAAAACAATGTCATAAGAAAAACAAAACTGGTCATCTAGAAAATCTAATTTTCAAGGTAATTAGATCGGGTTTAAGTCTTAAACCTTTTAATGAATCTGACTAATAAGTTTTAAATATGAAACAGCTACAAATCTAACAATATTAAAATAAATTTAGCAGGCCTATCTTTTAAAAAGAATAAAATATTCTCAGAAAGCAACGCTAAAAATATAATGGAACATTTAATTAATTTTATATGAAAACCCAAATTATAAAAAAGTTGAAATGTAATTTCTGAAACATGTTAAGTAAAACTCTTCTAACTTTAAAATAAGTTTTTCATGACCTTCCAAAAGATATTATTAAAAATAAAAATATTTTTTCAAGGCTTGAGTTCCAAAATACTTATGTTAAATTATGTTACCTTAATGGAAACTTCAAAAGTTTATTTTATGGTAAACCGCGGCGTGAGATTCTAAGCTAAATTTTCATTATTATTTTAGGTAAAATTTCAACTTTTTTTTACAAGATGTTGAAATTCTCATTAAAATTTAAAAAAAGTAATGGTAGCAGAGCATTAGCAAAAACTATTTATTATCTTTTAGTTATTTATTAGTTCATATATCTAACGGTTTACGGTCTCGAGCGCCACCATTTGGATTACTCTACTGATTTTTAGCTATCTACTTGTAGTTTCTAAAATGCTGACAGGTCCGGGACTTTAAAATAGATCAAACGGTTATAAACTATAAATGTAGCCCTGGAATTCATACTTTACATAGTAAATCTTCCTGCGACTATCTAAATCACACTGATATAGCACAACAATTAATAACAAATTAACGTCTCCACCACGGCAAATTGTCAACAATATATGCATACATAGAATAAAAAAGTTGCCCCTGCTCGTACCATAAATTCACGACAGACTAGGAAGGAGAGGAACTAGGTCTTCACTACCACCAGGAGACCTCAGCACTTCAGATAGGTAAAATGATCTGTCCCTATTATGAGTCCTTAGCATATCAGTCGTGTGCAGAGAGGAGATGATACGATAGGAGCCGGGTAGTACTGGCACGTTAGGGTATGAATTGATACTAGTCTGCTCTTTTCTAGATAGACAGGATAGGAGAGCAAAAACAGGCACTACTCGTACTATAGGTTCACAGTGATGCTGCGTTGATAAGATGTCGCATGTCGTCATTTATAAAACCAGGCCAGGAAGGCGCTCATCCGGCAAATGTTCCCATTGCTGTTTCAACCTATTCACTTGTCGGTGGTTGGGCCATCGCTGATAAAGATCTATGTTCTTTTAAGCGAGCTATTCTCTAAAATTGTGCGAGATTTTAACTGAAAAAGCGATATTTTACATCAGAGAGTGATTTTTTGTTTAAAATAAGCTAATCCCATTACACTGACTTTTGTTAATTAGAAATTAAGATATTTCAAAAAAAAAATCAGAAGAAAAAAGAAAATAATTGTTTTTGACTTGCTTTTCTCAAACACTCAATCTTTTGCCGACATAAACAACCATATAAACATTATCAGCAGTAATGCCATCTACAGCAGAAGAGATATGGTACTGGAAGCGGAGTTGAGTGCTTAATGTATATGTTGTCTCGGCTCCGAACGCGATTGGTTAGCTAGCGAGGCCCGTACACCTATTTGTCTCTTCCCTTTTTCTGCATTGTAATGGGAGCGGAGCTTTGAATGCTGTCTCTAAGTGGTATATGTTCGAAGGTTTTTATTCAATTTCAAACAAGACTTGAAAAATTCCAAAATTCCACCTGAGAATTATTTATTTAAAATAAAAATATGGTTTTCATTTTGGCCGTTTCACAAAGTATTACACCAATGGAGATTTGACGAAGAAGAGCGAAGGACTGAGTCAAAAAAAAGAGCAAGGTATCGTTCGATCGAGCTATCTGTGGCAGCGTTGGGTTCGACTGATTCGTCATAGGAAAATGTACAGTTTTGTTGCAGTAAGGGCCTATTCTGGGTTACATGTCAAGCAGTAAACTTGTTTAAGTATGATTAAATTGAATTCGGTGCAGATTTACGTTACTAATACTTTCCCAACAATAGTAACAATTATCATAGCCATATTTTTTTAGGGTCTTTATTATTTTCAGTCTTATCATTTTTATCACTTTAAAGTAATTACTTCAACTATGGCAACTAATAGTGTATTCGAAAAACACGAAGTTATCGCT
This sequence comes from Diaprepes abbreviatus, assembly GCA_034092305.1. NCBI lineage: Eukaryota > Metazoa > Arthropoda > Insecta > Coleoptera > Curculionidae > Diaprepes > Diaprepes abbreviatus. The sequence continues at coordinate 14,570,883 of JASJET010000122.1, forward strand.
TTCGCTTCACATGATATGATCTTTTTCACTTGCGGTTTGTATTTTGGCTGCATTATATCTTCATATCAAAATCAAGTAGAATCGACTATTTAAATAATTCACTGAAGAGCGGAGCTAAAAAAAAAATTTTGTCAAAAAATTAAACCGACTTCTAAAATAGTGCTGAAAAGTGAAAACTAATATAAATTTAAAAGTGATTTTTTTTAAGTCACTGCCATATTATTATTTGATAAAAGGTGATTTACAAAAAAAGATTTCGAAATAATTTATTTTTAATTGCATTTTTATGTTCTGTGAGTAGTTTTTTGTTACATTTAATAATAATTTGACACCGTCATATTGCATCTGTCATATTAATTTTTTTTACAAATTTAAATTTGTTATTCATACTCTCAGAAATCCCCTAGTACCAATGTTCAACAAAATTGAAAGATGTTAAATTTTTAGTTCATATTGAATCCGAAATACTGAATTTTTAAAAAATGAATTTTAGGTTCATAATTTATACATTCAAAACTCTTTTATACCAAATTTGAACAAAATCGGGAAATGTAAAATTTTTAGTCAGCCATTTTAGATCTGCCATATTGAATTTTTTTTTAAATAATTAAAATAATTTTAGATTCATTCTGTACACCTCCATACCAGTTTTGGAAAAAATCAGACAAACAAAATTATGGCAATGTTTTTGTTAATCTTGTGAGATTACATTCTTTGCTACTATTTTTTTTTTCCTTTTTAATGTCTCATTTTTATTCAGTTTTGTTTGTGCTGTTTAATCTATTAGAAGTGAATTTAAAAGTGTAAAGATTAAGAATGCCCATGGGTGTACAGGGTGAGTCAACGATTGGATGAAGTAGGTTTGAGCCTTTTCGGTGAAATTAACAAAGAAACTATATTTATTGTTTGATACAGTTTATTTTTACGCAGATTTTAAAAATATTTAGGACTCTACAGGGTGAGCTAAAAAACTAGGACAGCATAAAGTTGTATTTTTTTAAATAGAACACTCTATATACGAATCGTATTTTCGATTTAGCTTATAATTTTAAATCTTTTTTATTAAGGGTTTACTACTTCGAACATACCCCTGCAGAATTAGCATAACGTCAGAACTAGGGCCCGGTTGTTTGAACGCTGAATAACGTAATAATATTTTTATTTATATTTGAAAAAGTGTTGATGAACAGTAGATATTTAATTTCTTGGTACAGACATGCCGATTTTATGCTATCCTTTTCTAATTGCATTCTTTAAACGAGTATCATCGGTACGTCCTTCGAACATACCCCTGGGTACGTCAATTCTGAAAACAAAGTATGAATATATGGTTGCCTAAATTTTTATTATTGTTATTTTCAATATGTAAACAATATCTAACAATATTTACCGATAAAAATGTTTTTAAATCCTCTTTTTGTTAATACTAATTGTAAACTTCGCATTTACAGTAATTTCTAATACTTAAAAACACCGAAAAATTCACGACAAGCAATTAAATTGAAAGACAAGATAAGTAAATATGTTTATGTCTGTCAAACATCAAAAAAGCGTCTCCCCCACCGACCATAAACAGCCTTCAAATAAATTTATTGTTGTTTAAATCTAGAGTATGATCGAAGGTTTACTATAACAAAACTTTATAGTTTCTGAGATAATTAAGTTTAAAGAAAAAAAGTCACATTTTCAAGCATCAATTCAATCCTAAATAACGTTTTCAATTTTGTGGCAAATATATTCAAATTTGGAATTTAGCAAGGCCAAGGACAAGTTAACATAATTTTTACCTAATATTTGCAATAAAAGCTACAGGGTGTTGAACACATCGGCTCAAATTTGAACAAGTTTAAATGAATAAATATCTTTTTTTTTAAATGGTACACCCTGTATATTTTCATGTTATTTAATAGAGTAATAAAAACCCTAAAAGTTTTGTTCAATATATCCTATACCTATTTATAATAGTTTTTGAGATATTTCAGTTTTTCTTATTTTCCATACTTTTTTACAGAAATAGTCTTCATTATCATAGTAGCCATGTAAAATAATAAAAAGAAACTACAGAAACAAACAGAATGTGGTTAAATATGATGAAATACATTATTCGTTATATTACAACGGCAATAGTTTAATTAAATATAATGTGAAAAAATTAACACAACAATAACGACAAGGCAAATACATATTTACTTTTATACTAAATTGAAACAAAAAAATTACCTATTAAATACTGAGATTAATTATTTCTTTTTAATAAGTGTTCGAATAAACGACCCTCTTGTGCAGTGCACAAATTTAGTCTTTTTGCAGATTTTCTCGGACCCTGGACAAAATTAGTGGCGTTATTGTTCTACAGGTATCCCTAATCCTGTTTCGCATATCTTCCACTGTTGTTGGTGGATTAACATACACCTTATTTTTAATATAACCCCATAGGAAGAAATCTAAAGGGATGATGTCGCAAGACCTTGGTGGCCACTCAATGAAACCCCCACGTCCAATCCATTTTTGCGGATATCGTTGGTCCAAAAACGCATGAACTTCACGATGGTAATGCGGAGGCGCACCATCGTGCTGGAACCACATACTGTCGAGCTCATCCCTATCGAGACCTTGAAGCAGTTGGGGTAGTTCTTCTTGTAGAAAGTTCAAGTAACTATGGCCATTTAGTGGTTCATTAAAAAAGTGGGGTCCAATAATTCGATTATGATGAATACCACACCAAACATTTAATGACCAGTGGTTTTGATGTTGCACCTCTCTAATCCAAAATGGGTTTTCTGTGGCATAATAATGCATGTTGCGTCTATTTACGGCACCGTTACTTCTAAAAGTAGCTTCATCACTAAACATTACCTTGCATAATAAATTTGGATTTAATTGAATCTCCGCATTTTTTGTACGACAAAAGTTTACACGACTTTCAAAATCCTGTCCATGCAATTCTTGGTGTAATTCCATGTGATATAGATGATACCTATATTTCTCGGTAGTATGATTAGCGGTGGATTGTGATGTTTCACATAATGCTGCTAACTGACGGCTCCCAATATAAGGATTTTCCTGAACATTTAACAATACTTGTAGTTCTTTTTCTTCATTAGTTACTGGTTTGTTGACCACTTTACGTTTTGGATAATCAACAGTACCAGAAGAATCAAATCTTTGCATTAAGTTTTGAAAAGTATGGGTATTAGGCTGGCGTCGATCAGGATACTTCATTTTGTAAATTCTTTGAGCAAGAAGGCAATTTTTTTGAGCCTCTCCTATTGTATAAATCATATCTATTAACTCATTCTTTGGAAAATTCATTTTACAATATAAGATGAATGCAAAAAAAACCAAACTACACTACATAAAAACCAAAAGAAGCGATTGCGGTTATAAATTTGACACACAGAAAAATGTTCTTTTACATTGTTTTTGCCATGGCTACTATGATAATGAAGACTATTTCTGTAAAAAAGTATGGAAAATAAGAAAAACTGAAATATCTCAAAAACTATTATAAATAGGTATAGGATATATTGAACAAAACTTTTAGGGTTTTTATTACTCTATAAAATAACATGAAAATATACAGGGTGTACCATTAAAAAAAAAAGATATTTATCCATTTAAACTTCTTCAAATTTGAGCCGATGTGTTCAACACCCTGTAGCTTTTATTGCAAATATTAGGTAAAAATTATGTTAACTTGTCCTTGGCCTTGCTAAATTCCAAATCTGAATATATTTGTCACAAAATTGAAAACGTTATTTAGGATTGAATTGATGCTTGAAAATATGACTTTTTTTCTTTAAACTTAATTATCTCAGAAACTATAAAGTTTTGTTATAGTAAACCCTTAATAAAAAAGATTTAAAATTATAAGCTAAATCGAATATATGATTCGTACATAGGGCGTTCTATTTAAAAAAATACAACTTTATGCTGTCCTAGTTTTTTGGCTCACCCTGTAGAGTCCTATATATTTTTAAAATCTGCGCAAAAATAAACTGTATCAAACAATAAATATAGTTTCTTTGTAAATTTCACCGAAAAGGCACAAACCTACTTCATCCAATCGTTGACTCACCCTGTACATGTGTCGCTGCAAACAAAGCAAGTAATTTTGGAAAAACTGAGAAATGGAGAGAAGCAATGTAATGTAAAAGAGATAGATATAAGTAAGTCAATAGTATCCAGAACTATTTCCAATTTTAATAGAAGAGGCACTTTAGAAGAAGTTTTTAAAACTGACAGAAGTTGAAAAACTGATAAAGTCGTGGATAGAAATATAAAAACTATTCAAGATCTATTTATTAGTGCTTCACGCAATAAACAGCAGTTGGTACATGTTTCAATATCAGTAAGCATTAAAAACGAAAACTAAAGGAAGCCGGTTTATTTGGCAGAAAATCAGCAAAAAAACATTTATTTCAAGGAAAAACAGACAGTGGAGATTACGATTTGCAAAGGAACATCTCAACTGGACATACAAAAAATGAAAAACTGATGTTTTCAGACGAAAGTCGCTTTAAACTGTTCAAGCTAGATGGAATTTGTTGGGTTAGAAAACCAGTAAGTAAAAAATTTAATATATACCACCATAAAACACGGTGGTGGTGGTATCATGATTTGGGGTTGCTTTGAAGGATTTGCCCATTGGTTAATATTAATTAAATTATGGGTCGCTTTCTTTATCAAAACATTTTGGAAAACCAAAAGCTACATTGGGCAGAAGACAATATGAGATGGGATTTTCAACATGCCAACGACCTAAAATACACCTCAACGCTAGTAAAAAGCGGTTGACTGCCAATAAAATCAGTGTTATGGTGTTTTCGCCCCAAAGCCCTGATCTTAACCCGATTGAAAATCTATTAGATGAAGTTGATAAAAGGAATTATGAAAAAAACCTGTCCAATCTAACTGAATCTTATGAAGAAATTCAAAGAATTTGAAAATCATTACCCGAGGACCACACTGAAAAACTTTTGAAATCTAAGAAGAAAAGATATAAAGCAGTTTTCAGGAGCAAAGGACATTAAATAGGATTTGTAATATTCTTATAGGAATAAGCATTAATTTTAGTTACTTTACTTTTGACTCATGTATTTTGAAACATATTTTATTTACTGACAAAATTTTGTAAATTAAAATCTTGTCCTTAAATAATTTTATTTTAAGGACATCATTGTTATTACATATAAACAAGCAGACTTAGGATCAATTTTGAATTTTAAAAAAATAGAGAAGATACAAATTATTGAAAGTTGCTTTACATATGACCGATAGTGTACATAAGAAAACATAGCGAATGAATTTAGAACCTCATTTTCTTTAAAAGTCGGTAAATAACAGTTATTATAACTGTAGCTTTTAGCTCTGCTGTAGAGGTAAGTGAATGAACCACATACAGCAGTTGTATTACACGACAGGGCATTTTTGTGAGTTTAAATAAAAATAAATGTACCTCAGGTATTATTTTAAATGTCTGCGATAAAAAGCAGTGAATCCTAGAAGAAGCCTTACTATCCTAGGTCATACATAGCTACAACACAAATTTTACATCATTATTTTTTGTGTAACACCATTTATTGTGTCATTAATTTGAATATCCTGCTTTTGGGAAATTTTTTACTTTTTTAGTATAGAAATTTAAATTGTTTTTTCAAGTGATCACGGTAAAGCTAATGCTAGGTCTCCCACCATCATCCATCCACGGCTCGGTGGCTAGAGTCAACAGCGGCGCTAGTATACTAACAAGGACGATACCTCAAGTATCCGGTTCGGATTTTAATGAAACTTCAATATGTTGTAGAGGGTACAAAAATAATAGACACATATTTTTTTTTTATCTGCGGAGATTCATTTTAACGGAGTGAAAACCCCCCTAAAGTTCACCTCTAAAAACAATATTTTTGAAATATCTCAGGTTCTAAGTGAAATATATTTACAAAGAAAAATTAAAATTACTTGTTGTTCGAAATGATGTTAAATTATGCATTTTTTACCTCCAGGGATATCATCCCTTATTTTTTATAAGGGTAAATCATCTATTCGCTCCAGTAATTAATTTTAAAAATTATGAAATTTAATATAATTGTTTGAAAATATTTTTTTCACGAATACCATATGTAACCTAAGTTGACGGGTTTCGGGGTTTCTAAAAATAACTAGTAAGAAAGGATCAGCCACCCCCAAATATTTTTTTTCCCAAATGTCAATTTCTAAATGAGTTATATTTACAGACCAAAATGAAAATTGCTTGTTATTTGAAAGGATGTTGAATTAAGGTACTTTCATCCCTAAGAATATCATCCCTTATTTTTTATAAGGATAAACCCTCTATTCGCCCACGTAATCTATTTCTAATAAAATTGCTTGAAAATTATTCTTTCATGAATACCATAATTATCTCAAGTTGACGTGTTTCGTGGTTTTCAAAAATAAACTAGTAAACAAGGAAAAGAGAGTGAGCCACTCCCAAAAAAGTTTTTTCTTAAATTTGAAGTTCTTATTGAGATCTATTTACAAAACAGAATGGAAATTATTTGTTATTTGAAATGATATTGAATTTTGGTATTTTCACCCTCAAAGATTTCATCCCTTATTTCTTGTAACGGTAAAACATCTATTAGCGCACGTAATTTAATTCTAAAAATTACCAAATTTTCTTTTTTCTTAAAATAAACTAGTAATACTTTTTTACATCTCAAGTTCTAATTGAGATAATTATACGAACCAAATTGGAAATTACTTGTTATTTGAAATGAAATTAAACTATAGTATTTTCAGACTCAAGGATATCATTCGAAGGATGTCATTTCATACAATTATTCTTAAAATTGACAAATTTCAATTTATATAAACGTCACGGAGCTTACTGAAATTTTTTCGTTTAATTAATAAGAAAATACAAACTTATTTTACTGGCTAAGAATTCATGTATGTAAATTATTATAATTCGTGACAAATGGTGATTTCCAATTCTGTAACGTTCATTTAAATTAAAATTTAACAATTTTAATAATAATAATATATGTATGAAATGACGGTTTACTTTTATAAAAAAAGAACTGAATATATTAAAAAAACCGTATTTGGGGGTGGCTCACCCTCTTTAACTAGTTTATTTTCATAAAACCCGAAACAATTTAAGTTACTTATTGTATTTGTAAAAAAAATATTATCAACAAATGTGATTGAATTTCGTAATATCCAGAATTAAATCACATAAATAACAAGATTAACCTTTATAAAAAGTAAGGGATGGTATATGTGGGGTTACAACAATATGATATAACCTCACTTCAACTAACAAGTAATTCCTACTTTGTTTTATAAAGATATCTCAATTATAATTCGAGATTTGAAAAAAAATGTATTTAGGGGTACTAATCTTCTTATACTGCTTCATTTTTTAAAACCGCACAACACGTCAACTTGAGTTAATTATAGTATTCATGAAAAAAATATTTAGAAACAATTTCATTAAATTTCATAATTTTTAGAAATAAATTACGTGCGCAAATAGATGTTTTATCGTTATAAGAAATAAGGGACATTTTTGGCGCTGAAAATACCATAATTCAACATTATTTCAAATAAGCAGAAATTTTCATTTTGTTTTGGAACAAAAAATAGAACTTGAAATCTAAAAACACTTATTGGAGGTGGCTCAACTTCCTTTACTAGTTTATTTTTGGGAACATCGAAATCCATCAACTTAAGTTGCTTATTATATTCGTGGAAAAAATATTGTCAAACAGTTCCTTTAAATTTTGTAATATTTAGAATTAAATTACGTGCGGAAATATATGATTTATCCTTATAAAAAATAAGGAATGATATCCTTGTGGGTGAAAATACCAGAATTTAACGTTATTTTGAATAACAAGTAACTTTCGTTTTGTTTTGTAAATATATCTCACTTAGAATCTGAGATATCTTAAAAATACTGTTTTTAGGGATGAACTTTAAGAGCAGTTTTCACCCCGTTAAAATGAATCTCCGCAGATAAAAAAAATACGTGTCTCTTATTTTTGTACCCTCTACAATATATAAAAGTTTCATTAAAATAAAAGCCTGACACTTCAGGTACCTTGCTTGTAGGACGCAATAAAAAACTCAGAAATCTCGTTTTCCCGTCAAGGTGTGAAGCAAAGGTTTCATAAACGGTAATTATGTGTTTCAAGTATTATTTTCCTGCAATAATTACATTTTTGTAATGGATAATAAGAAAGTTGAGTCATATCCTCTGGAAACAGTAATTTCGTTGCAATATATTTAACTACCATATCTATAAATTCCTAAGCTTTTACTTAATTAAGAAACGTCGTCGATGAAACTTGAAGTATTCTAATAATACACCAGGACTTATCTGTTTTTGGGTGGATGTAAAATGGAACATGGAGATTTTTGCATGAGAACCTTCAGAATAACCTTAGTAACGATAAATTTGATAAGCATCAATTCAAAAGGTTGGGCAACATTGTTTTTATTAATTAAAATATAAAATTAATGAAAAAAAAAATTTTTTTTTTACACTTTCTCTCATGTAACTTTGAACGTATTAATTTTAGAGGAAAGTTAAAGAGGAAAAAAAGTTTCGTATTTAAATTTGCCATAAGATGGAGTTGGTCAAAAATCTCAAAATATATTTGCCTTATTGCAAAATAGCAATATTTAAAAAAAAAATTAAAAAAGCAGTGTTTTGAAAAAAAAATTTCATTTTTTCCGGTTCAAATGGAGCGATCTTGATCATTTTTTTTAAACCGATGTATCGCCAATAATGGAGCTCAAATGTCAAATCATCATTGTTTAAACAAATTGTAGAAAATTTTGGTTTTAAATTATTTTATTCGTAAAATACAGATAAAAATAAAATAGTTATTCTTTATAAATTATGTTCAAAAAGCTCAATAAAGCTCTCTTAACACTAAATATTATATTACAAACTTTACCGAGTTCAAATAAACGGTTTTTTTACATTAAAGATTTTTTTCATTCGAATCGGGCTCTCTTAGGCTGTGAAATGTCCAGATCATCATTTGCATTGAAATCTTCGTCATCTAATCGTATATCGATATCGAAACAGTGATTTTCGATTTCTCTGTCAACTCCTTCAAAATCAATTACATTTTCAGAACTTTCTTCTACGTCAATATATTAGTTTTGTGCATTTTTGCATGTTTGTTCGTTGCAGTTTGAGCAGTAATCAGTACATTTTAATCCATGCTTAATACAGCCACATAATTTGGAACACTCTTTTATACATTTACAGCTTATTTTTTTCAATAAATTATCTGGCAACAGTATATCTGTGGTTTGAACTGGTTCCAAACATGATTTCTGCACTTCCCAATCCCAGTCTTTCGTATTACTTGTAACTTAAAAACTATTAAGTTTCCATATATGATTTATATAAAATAATTATTTTATTTTTATCTATATTTTACGAATAAAATAATTTAAAACCATTTTTTTTCAATGTGTTTAAACAATGATTGTTTAAACAATTTTGATAATTAAAGTAAATATATATATATATATATATATATATATATATATATATATATATATATATATATATATATATATATACCGGGTGTCAACGAATCTATTAGACAAGTCATAATTTCTAGAGTATTATGTGTATCAAAATGAAAATTGGTACAGGTAAATGGTATGTGAAGGGGAGAGTTTTCGCATATTTTCCACTTTCCGGCCACTTCCGGTTTCACCAAAATACAATCGCAAAGTTTTAGTTACTAGTATGAAAGACAGGAATAGGACAAGTTGACAAAATTACGTTTTTATTTCTAACTATTAATTTTCAAATGGCGACCCCTTTTTGACAACTACTTTTCGAAAAAAGCATTCTTTGACGAATCTAACGGTACTAATTTATTTGCGGTTGGTTTAAACATAAGAACAGAAATTAAATATTATTAAGCAAAATACTGGATAATTTATTTACTTATGACAAGTGCGCCATGGACAACCATGATGCATAATAATTTGCAACTGCTTTTATCAAGTCTTCTTTGGAAAACAAAGCACTCACTTAAGTAGATAATGACAGTGACATACGCTCTAAGAAAAGAAGTAAAAGTTTCTTAATTTTCGTTAAGTTCAGTTTAAATTTTTGTTAAAATAATGTATACTCAAAGTGAAAAAGTGGATATGTTATTAATATTTGGAGAGTGTCATAGAAATTCAAGGAATGTTGCCGAGTTGTATGCTCATAGATATCCGAATCGGCAACATCCAGCCCATCAGTATTTTCCGTATGTCGAGACTCGTTTTAGGCAAATAGGAAATCAAGAGGCGGAACAGAGGTTTATCATAAATGAAGAGACTGAGATTAACGTACTTGCTATGGTTGAGGTTGATAAAACAGTTTCGTTAAGAGAAATTAGTCAAGAACTGCAGATAAGTTATGAATCAACAAGAAAAATACTGAAAAAGCATGGATATCGAGCATTTAAATATCAGTTACATCAACATTTGTATACTGAGGATGGCGATAGGCGGGTAGTGTTTTGTGATTGGCTGCTTCAAAATCATAGAATTAACCCAAATTTTATCGATTTTATTCTATTTTCCCACGAATCCCGATTTACAAATAATGGTATGTTCAATAAGCAAAATACTCGGTACTGGGCCCAACAAAATCAACATGAAATGAGAGAGGGCAATTTTCAAGAAAGATTTGGCGTCAATGTTTGGGCTGGTATCGTTGGAAACAGAATAATTGGGCCAATATTGTTTCAATGTCAGTTAACAGGGGTTAGATACTTAGGTTTTCTTCAAAATGAAATCGAAAATCATCTCAATGATATACCTTTAGCAGTTTTACGGCGAATTTACTTTCAACAAGATGGAGCACCGCCTCTTAATACTAGAGAAGTTCTTAATTATTTAATAGAGCATTTTAATAATCGAATGCTTTTCTTACTTTATTTTTTTTTTGATTATTGCTCTTTCGCAATAAAGGAAATATATTTTGAGATTTGGCAAATTTAATTACAGACCTTTTTTTCTTTTTCAACTTTCCTCTAAAATGAATACCTTCAAAATTACATGAGAGAAAAGATGAAAAAAAAACGTTTTTTTGTCGTTAATTTTATATTTTTATTAATAAAAACAATGGTGCCCAACTTTTTGAATTGACGCATATCAAATTTATCGCTGAAAGCTCTAATACAAAAATCTCAATGTTCTATTTCACATCCATGAAACTCCAATATTTTACAAATAAGCCCTGGTCTATAATGCTTAAACGTTTTTCAAAATCATGTTCAGAGTCACGCAAGCTGGATTTAATTTTTTTTTAACATGAACGTAAATTGAATTCTAAATTAAAAAATTCGTAATACTGAGCTCAGACTTATTACGTTATAGCGGCGTAAGTCACTGCTTTCTGCGTAATAAATAAAAATAAATATAGTTGATAATTAAACAAGTTCTCTTTCTTCAAATGCCCATTTAATAAATTGTCAGGAGAAAAATGTTATTTTGATATTCAAATAGAAACGCCACTTGCACGCATTGTCTATTTAAGTAAATGAGTATTCACGCCTTGCAAATTATTCATTACAAAGCGACAATGAAAAGGGAGGATGTTAATACATAAATCTGCCAAGATCCTTTTGTGTCTCGGATTTAGGCTGACCTAATGCTAAGTTAGGTCTTGACCGCCTTTAGGTTGGAACCTTCTAGTTTCCCGTAGACTAATTTCTAAATATAATTATAGGATTATTCAGGAATTTAATCTTGTTTTTAGGTACCTAACTTCGATAGGATATCCTGTATTTTAACAAATCAAACATATAAAAAGTGAGCACATTAATGTTTTGACATATATGTTGTTTTATATTTTTATTGTTGCTTTTATTTTTGCAAATTTTATGATTTTTTATTGTTAGAGTATTTACATATACACTGTTTTCTTTTTAAGTTATAGTATATTCTTTGTAATCCTAAGCTGAAAAATAATATAAACACATAATAATTTCAAAGTTTAAAAATGATATTTAGACATAATAAAGCTACTTACATATATTTTTATAACAATAAATAATTACATGCTCATCAGATGTTATTTCTGATTTAACCCAGAGTTTATCTTTTATTCCAGTTGTTTGAATTACAAAATGAAAAAACAACCTTGGTCGTTATGATGGGGAGGTTAAAATTTTTATCAGATTTCCTAGATTTCTTAACAAAAAATCGTTAAGTAATTTGAAAAGTAATATATTAAACATATTGGACAAAGTTAATTAAAAATTCAAATGAGAGAAATATTTTAAATTGCTGTTATCGACAGCGGCTCTAAATAATTCAGCAGATGTCCTTCCGGTCCATTGTCGCAAATTATGTAACCATGAAATTAGTCGTCTTCCCGGGCCTCTGTTACCATCCATAACCAATTATAGGAGTTCGTATTTTTGGTTAAATATTATATATCCAAAGTATGCTAACTTCCTTTCTTCAATGGTCCTCATGATTTCTCTCTCGTTTCGCATGCGCTGCAGAACAGTTTCGTTAGTTACGTGATGTGTCCGAGATATTCCCATCTTATGTCGGTAACATCATATTTCAAAAGCCTCAAGTCATTTACATGGAGCCTCCGTCAATGTCCAAGATTCTACACCATACAGCAGTATAGAGAATATGTAGCACTTTAATACACGAGCTCTGAGTTATAGATTACGTTTCATATTATATAATTGTGTTTTCATGCAATTGAAATAGGCTCTGACTTTTTCGATACGTATTTTTGCATCCTTTATTTGCTACCACTTATCATATAGTTGTGCGCCCAGATATTCGATGGATGATGTTGTTTCAATAAAAGAACCTCTGATGCGAAATTGTATATTTTAGGCTACGTTTTTGCTTATTATCATAAACCTTTGTTTTGCCTATATTCAACCTAATGTATTTTTCACAGATCTCATAGACCCTCTCGATCAGTCAGTCCTTCAGCTGTGTCTGCAAGAAGAACAGTATAATCTGCATATCTGAGACTATTGATCAAAACCCCATTTGGAGAGATGCCGAAAAGATGTTAAAGAGTAATGGGGATAACACACAACCCCTTCTGAACACCCTGGCAAATTTGTGATTCCTTTTCCTCCACCTGAACAAATGATTCTTGTTTCCAATAAAGGTTGGAAATAATTCGTAAATCTTTATCATCCAGTTGATGCTTTTCTAGTGTTTCTATTAGTTTTTGATGATTTGCTCGATCGAAAGATTTTTCAAAAGCAATAAAGCAGGTAAATACATCACAATTTACATCACGACTGCGCTGAATTAATACATTTAAACTAAATAGCGCCTCTCTTGTACCTAAGCCGTTCCTGAAGCAAAATCGCGTATCGCTAATGTCTTGTTCAAGTTTCAGATATGTTCGTTCATGTATTATTTTCAGAAATATCTTTAGAACATGACTCATAAGACTGATAGATCTATAATATTCACATTTTTTGGATGTGGGTTTTTTGGGGATAGGAATAAAGGACGAAACTAGCAATTCATCAGGGATATTTTCTGTGTCATAAACATGATTAAAAAGATCAGTTAAGATATCTAAATGGTCTTCTCGGATTAGTTTAAGCAAGTCACCACAAACTCCATCTGGTCCTATGGCCTTTTCTTTTATACGATCTATTATTGAATTTGCTACTTCTCCGTTTGTGATAGGAGGTCCTGTAATTATTTCTTTTCCTGGAAGTTCACCTCTGTTTTCGTCATTGAATAATGATTCCATATATTCTTTCCATTTCTTAACCTTATGCTCAGATTCCACAATGACTAGTCCATTGTCGTCCGTAATAATCCCTCTACCCGTTTTTCTTCATATGCGGTTTCTTCAAGTTTTTTGTGTAGATTAAACAAATCATGCTGACGGTATAACAGTTCTATTTCGTCGCATTGTTTATTCAACCAATCTTCCTTTGCTAGTTTTATTTTATTTCTGATCTCGTTGTGGACATTCTTACATTGTGTTTAATATTTATTCTTGTATTATCTACGTTTTCCATAAGCTCCACGATTTCATCCGTCATCCATTTTTGTTTCTTTCTTTTCGATCTTATCATTTAGATGTTCTGTAATCTCGTTCTTGATGGACTCATTTTTTAATTTGTGTGTACATATTCGTGTATTATTCTGTCTCCGTTTAAGTTTTTTGGGTTTTAGCTTCAGATTTTCAAGCATTAAGTTGTGGTCGATAGAACATCTGCTCCGAGATATGTTTTCACTGATGTCAAAGCATTTTGAAATCTTTTGTTAATTAAAATAAAGTCGATTTGATTTTTGAAGATGTTTCCTTCTCTGTCAGTTGGAGTGTATAAACAACAAGGGGGGGGGGCAGTTTAAAGTAAGTATTAGAGATTTTGAGATATAGCAATTTGCAAAATTGAATTAAGGCCTCTCCTCGTTCATTTCTTATTCCGAGTCCACAATCTTCGACCTTTCCTTTGCCAACCTTCGCATTAAAGTCTCCCATTATTACAGTTGTTTCTTCTTTGCGTGTTTGCATCAATGCCTTTTTGATGTCATTGTAGAATTGTTCCAAATCCTCATCGCTACTTTCAGAGATTGGTGCATATATCCGCATTATGTTTAGTTTGAATAGTCCTCAATTTATCTTAAGAATGGCAACTCTATCTAAGACTGGTATAAAATCGAGCATTGAGTGACTTATTTCTTTGGTCATTATTATGCCAATTCTATTTCGGTGATGTGCGCTGTCTTCTATAGAGTAAAAAACCTGATGATCGACAACTTCGCATTGACTTATTCCGGGACATTTTATTTTGCTTATGCTTAAAATGTTAATCTTTAATCGTTTCATTTCTTTGACAGTATTTGCTGCCTTTCCGGCCTGAAACATACTTTGGACATTCCATGTGCGCTTATTTTCTTTATGTTGTTCATTATCAGGATATTAGCTGACCGGGAGATTCTTCGCACCCTGTCCCCACTGAAGTAGTGCCCGGGACTGAGGGCCGTGATTGCCACACGGTATATATATATATATATATATATATATATATATATATATATATATATATATATATATATATTAAAGCATCTGTACATATTTTGGGTGGGGCTTTGCACCAATGACCCCTTTCTTGATGCTCTCTTGATTTAGGTATGGACGTACATTATCTTGATACTCCAGTCTTCCTATAAAAGAAGGTGAAAAAATTTATTGCAGATATCGGAAAGTTTTAAGTCGTAGGGAGTACCCAGTAGATGATAAATACCTAAAAAAAGCACAGCTAGATCAGCCCTGTATTTTTATAAACAATATCCGAAGTCGGAAAATTCGATTTTCCGTCCGTAGAATTTTTCGGTTATATTTTAGAGAAAACTTGTCCAAATGAAACTTGTGGATAATAAAAAGACCTTTAATTTCATTTTTGATACGTCAACATCGATAAATAATTTATTGAGATAATTGCGAAAAACCACCTTTTTGCGCTATTTTATAAATAAATACCTTTTTTACGTATAAATAATTGGAATGACTTTGTTAATTTTCATGATACAAGTTTGTGAATAAGTGAACTTGAAAGCTGGTGAAAAACATGAATTTAAAAAAAAGTCTCCTACGACCAATAGGAGCTAAGATAGCATTTTTAAAAAAATCATCTCTTTTGTTCATAAACATTAAGAGCCAAAATTTTCAAAGATTTTAAAAGAAGACCTATGTTTTATGATGCAATTGATAAGTATGAAATTCATGCATCGTTAGTAAAGTTATAGCCCTTCGAAGTGAAGGTACTTTTGCAAGTGCGTTGTAGCGAGTGGTGGAGGAAGCTCGACTTTCTCACGGTATGCTTCTGAAATTCAAACATCAAATTGAAGTGCGCAACAAAATTGTACGATATCTCAGATTCCAGATAACGGTAACGCCTTCATTTTTTTTTAAGCTGGGGTAACTCGACGAAATATTACAAATTGACTTATTTTCTATATAATGAAAATCGGGAAATACCAGAAAATCGACATTTCATCGGAAAATACATTTTTTGGCAATATTAACACTAATATTGTTTCAAAAAACTTTACTAGCAGTTTAATTTCATTGCAAATATTAAATATAAAACACAATCGACTTTTTTTATTTATATGACTCAACAATAAAAATTTATATTTCTGTTCTTGCTCTTTTTTGTGGAGGCTCTTCTTCGTCATCATTATCATTACTTGTAGCAAATCGTCACCTTCCTCCGCGTCATTTTCGTCTTCAATTATCACTGCAGCGGAGTTGTCGCATTTTTTTTTATCTCCCTCATCGTTGCAGTTTAAACAAAGAGTTGTGCAATTGAGACCGTGCTTTTTGCAGCCGCATCTACTTGTTTTGCACCCAGTAGAGCACTTACATGTAATTAAAGTTAAAGTTTCGTCGGGTATCAAATTTTCAGATGTGTAAAATTCGTTCTAAACCATGGTTGTGTTTTCGCCAGCCATATTTGGTTGCGTCCATCTGATTTCCTAACCATATTTGCAATTGATAATAAACTCGGAGAATCTGTCCACTTATTCACAAACTTCTGTCATTAAAATTAACAAAGTTATTCCAATTGTTTATACGTAAAAAATGTACCCCTTCTTTAAACGGTTTTTTTAACAACAATTGTTCTAAAATCCATCGTTTTTTCATCTTTGCTCGTAGTTTGAACTTCAAAGAATCCATTCCGCGTTTGCAAATATCTGTAGAATCATCCTCTGGGCAAGAACAATTGTTTGAATATTTAATGTCTGGGATAAACAATTAAAATTATTCATAAACTATAGCACAGTTATAAAGGCACATAATGACCTTATCATCAAGAGGTTATACATCACTTCCGGCCTTTCTTGCAAAAGTTATTAACATTTATAAAATAGAGCAAAAAATGTGGTTTTTCGCCATTATCTCGATAAATTATTTCTCGATTTTGACATATAAAAAATGAAGTTCAAGTCTTTTCAGTATCCACAACTTTTATTTGGACAAGATTTCTTTAAAATGTAACCGAGATATTTTACGGACGGAAAATCGAATTATTCGACTTTGGATGTTGTTTATAAAAAAACAGGGCTGATCTAGCTGTATTTTTTTACGTATTTATCATCTATTGGGTGCCCCCTACGACATGAAACTTTCAGATATCTGCAATAAATTTTTACATGAAATCGCTACAAATTCAATAGGAATACTGGAATATGAATAAAAGTAGTTTTTGTAGGTGCCTCATCATGATTTAGAGATGCACTACATCAATAAATAAATTTTATTTTTTAGAATTGAAATAAAAATATTTTTATTTGAAACTATATACTTATATAGTATTTTGCTCCCTGTAATTCAATGTTATTTAACTATAAACAAAGTAAAGGAATTATATTGTAAACAAAAGCTTCTTTGTAAATCATATTTTGAAAATATCTCGTGTTACCTTGCTGGTTTCTTTATTAAACCCCTTTATTTCAAAGGGTAAATCAGTTTAAAAATAAATTATTTTTAAGGAACAATTTTCATACCATGTTATATTCTTTGTTTCAAAGGCTTTGTATTTTATTTAGCGAACAATATGAAAATGATTTTAATTTCGATATTAATTCGGAAAACTTTGAAGACATTCGAGATGAATAAACAACAATAAGCAACCCAAAATTTCTTGTTAAACAACTGCTTTAAAAGAGTTTCGGTCCTGTCAAAGCAGTTTTGTAAAAACTTATTTCCTTTTGCATTTAATCAAAACATAATTAAAATCTCCGATCACAGCAGTGACTAAAACTTTTTCTACATTTAATGCGTATTGGAAAGTTCCAGATTTCATTTTATATTTCCTTCTTGACTTATGAAATTAGTTTTTAATGAGTTTCTTAATTAAATGCATTATTCCTTTGCCTGACTTCTAAGCGAATTTACTTTTTTCTCATATTTGGGTTACTAATATTAAGGATATTTAAATGGAAATTTGGTTTTGACATCTAAATGTAAAAATAAATTGAAAAATATTAGGATTGAAATTGGTTTTAAACACTTTGATGTTTCATTTAACCGGAATATTTTTTTATGGTTAATTTCAACTCTTGCACGAAAGATATAAATATAGGATATGTATAGTCTTTATTTAATATTTACTATTTTATTATGAATCGTCGTGCAGTTGTATAATTTACATGTTTCCTCTCAGTTATACAAACTTACGTTGTATATTACATAGAAATATTTTTTACTAAACAGACTGAAAAAGAAATTCTTGATATAGACTCTACTGAGAATGAGATGGCTTTAGAGAAACTCAGAAATTGTTGGGCTCCGGGCGAAGATGATATTACATGAGAAATGATCAGAATGGGTGGTACAGTTACCATGACGAACGGTACTTGATTAACTTGAGTTGCGCCTAAGATATATTTCCAATCAGCCGACAAAAGAACAACTACTTGAAATGCTGGATAAATTAAAATCTGAGTCAGAAACAATCGGCCTAAGAATGAACATTGACAAAAATATAGTTATAACTTCAGATTGAAAAAAAAAACAAGTAAAGAAAACTAATCATCCTAAATATGCAGTCAAATTCAATCAGTCTGGGCTGCTATAGAAAAATTGGGCACAACGCCTAACTTAAAACAGAAGTTTCAATGCATGTATATACTACCAGTCATAACATGCGGCATGGAAACCTCAACAATTATAAAGGGTGTTTTTTATAGAGGTATAAAACTTTAAGTTGGCAACACTGTTTTAACTGGCAGCCATTTTGTCAGCTGTCAAGTGATTTATGTTTAGTTTGATTTGCCATTTCAACATGAATAGACTGACGCCTGAACAACGCTTCCAAATTGTGCAAATTTATTTTGAAAATCATGGTTCTGTTCGAAATACGTATCGCGCACTACGTCCATTTTACAGTCAACATAATCGTCCATCAGAGCAATTAATTCGATTAACTATGGAACGTTTTCGCACCACGTTTACTCTAAATGATAATACGCATCCACAGAGACGTCGTACAGAAGAAGTCATTGCTGCTGTAGAGCGTAGTGTAGCGGAAGACCCGAATCAGTCTATCCGCCATCGTGCACAGGAATTGGATAAGTGTCCATTCACTTTATGGAAGATCTTGGTTTGCGTGCTTACAAAATCCAACTCGTGCAAGAATTGAAGCCACACGATCACCTAGCAAGGCGTAGATTCGGTGAATGGGCCCAAAACAAGATTGCCGTTGATCCCGATTTTCATAAACGAATTTTGTTCAACGATGAAGCTCACTTTTGTTTGAATGGATACGTCAATAAACAAAACTGCTGTATTTGGAGTGATGATAATCCTCAAGTGTATGTTGAGACACCGTTACATCCAGAAAAACTGACTGGTTGGTGTGCTTTATGGGCTGGTGGAATCATTGGTCCGTACTTCTTTAAAAACGATGCTGGTCAGAACGTTACAGTCAATGGTGACCGCTATAGAGCCATGATCACTGACTTTTTCGTTCATCAGTTGAACAACCATGATGTGCAGAAGCTTTGGTTTCAACAAGACGGCGCAATATGTCACACAGCTCGTGCCACAATTGATTTAATGAAGTAAACGTTTGGTAACCGTATAGTTTTACGTTCCGGACCCGTGAATTGGCCTCCAAAATCGTGCGACTTAACGCCGCTAGACTATTTTCTGTGGAGATGTGTGAAGTCGTTAGTCTACGCCGATAAGCCCGAAACGATTGATCACTTGGAGGACAACATTTGCCGCGTTATTGCCGATATACGGTCACAAATGTTTGAAAAAGTCATCGAAAATTAGACCTCTAGATTAAACTACGTCTGAGCCAGCCGTGGCGGTCATATGCCAGAAGTCATATTTAAATTATAATACCAGAAGGTTATCTTTCGAATAAAGTAAATTTCATGTCAATTTAAAAAATTCATCTTTGTCTTATTCCATTTAAAAGTTCTATACCTCTATAAAAAAACACCCATTAGTAAGAAGTGTGAACAGATTACGAATAACACAAAGAATTATCGAAAAGATGAAGTCATGAATAAGCTTAAAAAATGAGGAGATCGGAAAAAGAACAATGATTGACGATGTAATTGAACAAATAGCACTTCAAAAATAGAATTGGCTGGAGCATGTGTCATGGAAGGAAAACGAAAGGTGGACGAAATGCATTAAATAAAAATACACTGATAACCAAGAAAACAAAACGGGAAGATGCGACCTTCACAGAAACGATGATTAGACGATATCAAGGAAAGAGCGGGAAAAAGTAATACCAAAAGAAACAGAACCGATTCGGATGAGAACGTCAGAGGGAGACTTAAATTCAGGAGTGAATGCGGAAAGACTAGTGAAGAGAAGGAATCTAAAGAGTTGCAAGTTACTAAGACACAGTTTAGATAAGTATCGCTAATATATTAATGCAACAGTTGCTAATTAATTCAAATTAGGCACACTTTGACTCAGGCAAGAAAATCAGCACAACTTGTCTTGGTACTTGTTGAATTTAGAAACTAGGTTAGCCATTCTTATTTGTTTCCCCGCGTGATTGTAATTTGTTTTGTGGATAAGTAGACCCCCTTTCATGAATAAGCAATAAAAATTTCATTTGTTTGGCCTTATTATTGGGGTGATCTTATCGCTAAATTTACTTTTGGTAATAGATTTTCTTAAAAAACAATAAAATCAAAATGAATATTATGTTTTCGTTAATATCATATTAAGTGCTTTTTGGATCTTTTAAAAAGGGAACTCAGTGCATCGTGTAATAAATGAACAGTAAACAGTGAAAGTCATTTTATAGTAAAACAGGCAGATAACAGCGAAAGTGCAATACCTTGAGAAAGTGATGTTATCACCAAGTGTCAACCTAACTGTTGCAATTGCTGAAAAGTTTAAATATATGCCACGGTGCTTCAAATGTTTGGTGGAATATCTGGTTTCAACTGGTCAATGAATATATATATATATATATATATATATATATATATATATATATATATATATATATATATACCAAAATCAGTCAATATCCTTTATCACAAAAGAGCAACAAATATACGAAAAAATGGTGTGGGATTCTTAATTATTAAAAGATGTAAAAGTAGCCACCTTAACTCTACGACTATCATAAAGATACATCATTAAAATCATAGATACAGCAACGATGTCTCACCTAAAGCAAGATATAGAGGAATTCTACAATGAAAGAACAGAGGTAGTAAACAATGACAAAAATCAATTTAAGTATCTAATTGGTGACTTCATTGCCAAAGTAGGAAAAAGATTCGATCACGAGCACGATTAATGAGAATTCAAGCAGTTCTAAACATAAAACTAGAACGAAAAACATTACTCCATAGACCAATATCAGGCATGAACATCACTAACCTAAGTAATAACTGCGGATGCTACCAAAAGCTCATTGAAGAGAGCTTTCAAGATTCAACAGGTAACACCCACTTAATGAAAACGGTCATAAATTGCACGAAAGGAATTAGAGGACCACACTAACGCAATCATAATAGAAAGCTTACCCAGAAAACAAGAACTCATCTGAAACAATACGAACAAATGGAAGTTAACTCCAATATATATAGAACAGAATACAATGAATTTCAAATCACCTGTACTTTCTTCCAACCACAAATATCAGTATAAATTGACCTTCTTAAACAGCAAACGTTTTACGTCAACAACAGATTACATAGTTACCATAGAACATTAAACTCGGCTAATATAGGTAGTGACCATAGTAAGCTACTAGGAAAAATTGAGCATTAAGTCACTATGGGACCCATCAATAAAGCAGCTGTAACAAAAAAAAACTAAAGGAAAAAATTGACCGAAATCCAATAAATGAAGAAGAAGACATTAATGTCAGCTGGAAAAAAAATGAATAACATCATTAAAGAAGCTGCTAAAGAAGTCCTAAGTACTAGAATTAACAACAAGTCCAAAATTATACCAAACAAAATTCCATGGTTATCTCAAAAAGACAAGAAAAAAAATTAGCTCATCTAAGATACATAACACTAAGAACTGCCGAATCATATGAACAATACAAAATAGTTCACAACGAAATATCACTCATAGTTAGACAAATAAAATATAAGTCTTGGAAGGATTTCTCGAGACGAATAGAAAATGGTTTTTATAGTCTTCAAAAGCCAATGTGGCTTAATCAGAAATTAACGAAAAGAAGTAAAAGAGCTTATTGAAGCAAATCAAATCAGTAAAGAAACATGAGTTGAATATCTCACAGATTTAAATAAAACAGGCAATAATATAATTGAAAAGAGTACGCCTGAAATAACGACCAATGAGATTATACAAATAGAAGTGCTCGCGTACGACTATCAACCAGTACTACAATCTTTATGTTTAAAAAGGGCGACAAAAACTAACAAAGAAGATCTTAACAAATAAAATTAATATCTGAATCACTCTATCAGATAAACAACAAGGATTCAGATCGGGTAGGTCATGCACCGATGCGGTTTTTATGTTAAGACAAAAAATGGAGAAATCACTCAGACAGAATAAGCCAGCATATATATATATATATATATATATATATATAAATTTTATAGACTTAGAGGAAGCTTTCAACCGCGTCCAGCTTAGAGATATATGATATCTTCTCTATGATAGACAAATCCCACACAACCTAATTAAAACTATCGAAAATATATATTTCGACAACCAAGTTCAAGCCAAAATCAACAGAGAACTTACAGATCTAATTCCAATTGGTGGAAAAATTAGATAAGGGG
The DNA here is from genome assembly GCA_034092305.1 of Diaprepes abbreviatus. NCBI lineage: Eukaryota > Metazoa > Arthropoda > Insecta > Coleoptera > Curculionidae > Diaprepes > Diaprepes abbreviatus. The sequence goes on from JASJET010000122.1 coordinate 14,593,671, forward strand.
ACTCTTTCAGCCCGCTACTCCTTAGTGTTATCATTGATGAGATAATCATGAGGGTATGCAAATCCAAAGGATACAGAATGGATGGCCGCGAGATTAAGATCATATGTTACGCCGATGACGCTCTACTGGTGGCAGAAAATAAAATCGATCTACAAAGACTACTACAAGCATTTACCCGAACAGCAAAATTTCTTAATATGATCATATCTACTTCTAAGATAAAATGTATGACTACCTTAAAGTCATCGATAAGATGTAAGCTTGTGGTCGACGGGGAAATCATTTAACAGGAGATGAAATTTAAGTATCTGGGAATAGAAACATTCGGCTATGGAGAAGTCGAAGCAGAGGTTCGAGAACAAACTAACAAAGCATCTAAGATGGCAAAATAAACACATTGGAATGGAAACGAAAGCCACTGCAGAAATACGACCTGGTACAACAAAAACTCAGTAGGTCATGGAAAAAACGGAAATTAAGGTACTAGGGAAGATAGCTGGAGAAACGCTAATGAACAGAGAGTGAAGCGAAAACATCAGAGAACTGTGTGAAGTGGATAATGTAAGCGACTTGATATAACTACAGGAACAAAGAAAGAAAGAAAGAAAGAAAGATAAGATTGCACTGAAATGTTCAAAATAATAACGAAAAATATTACAGAAGATATATAACTTATGGAAAATACAATCAAAAAATGTAAGACCTACAAAAAGAACAAAAGAACGTTGACAATCGGCAGAAAACAAATTGACAAACTATTGTGAAAGAATCACAAACAGTGATTATAGAACACATAACCAAATTAAATGAAGATCTATACAGAGCACCACGAATATAAGAAATAGGGGAAGAGGCAACTGTACTTCAAGAAGACGTTCGAGATGTTCTCGTGAATGAAGTAGATGAAGCTCTTTAAAGTATGAAGAACAGCAATGCAGCTGAGAATGATGGTGTTACATTCGAATTTAAGTTGCGAAAACAAAGCATTCATAGGCTTTGTGAGGACTTTCGGCTCAGTATATCCTAGAGCAGTTAAAAAAGCTCTCATCGAAAAGAAAAAGACAGATTATCCGCAGCTAGAGTAAATATATATATATATATATATATATATATATATATATATATATATATATATATATATATGTATGTTTATATATATAATATATATATATATATATATATATATATATATATATATATATATATATATATAAACACCCCAGAATTTCCTACCCAAAAAGGGAGTCCGACAAGGAGACATAATATCCCCAAAGCTCTTCACAGCAACAGTAGTATATATATTCCGGAAACTAGACTAGAATAATAAAGATCTATGTATAAATATAGACTACCTAAGCCATTTAAAATTCATTGATAAAGTAATTCTGATTGCAAAAACTGCTAAAAAATTGCAAGAGCAAATTAATGACCTCAACATAGCCAGTAATAAAGTAGGTTTAAAAATTAACCTAGCGAAAACAAAAGTAATGTGTACGCTTGAAGTTGTATATCACAAAACTACAGGTTACTCAAAAAACCACGAAAAAATTCATGCTAGGCATAACTAAAAGGGATAGTGGCAGAATAGATTAAATTTGATAGAAATGGCAAAGGATTAGGCATATAGCAAGACAAATAGACAATACATGGACCACTAGGACAATTATGTGGTATCCAAGAAACACCAAAAGATAAAAGAGACGCTCGAACCTCAGATAGGATCAGAATACTAGCAAAGACAGCTATATATTGCTTACTAGTTCAAGATCAGCTTAGAAAATTTTAATGTGCATCGTACTTTACACGCAGCTGTAGATTGTATTTATTGATTGGCTTTGTCTCCGCTCCCTTTTTGATCGAATCATCTTTTTTATTCAGAGTGCATTTCTTTTCAATTTTTATAAACTCGAGAATCAATCTTGCATTGTAGTATTCAGCTTTTCTTTAAACATTTTTCTTTGTCATTCTTTTCTCTTGGTGCATTTTAAAAACGACACTATTACAATCCTTATTAAAACCTTTAAATAGAGCAATAAGCTCTAAACTTTCAACGAGTTTAGGCGAATCAGTTTCTCATATATTACTTACCTGCTTTACATACTGTATATTAGAAAATTTCTTGTTGAATATAAATATATATATTTTTTTGGAACTAAATTATCTTTTTTTTTGGGAAAAAACAATCTCTCTCAGCCAATTTTTTTTTTAAATTTGAACACAATTTTCAGTTTTTCCATATTGCCCTTATATTTTTTGATATGATTTGTTTTATATTTTTATATCTCTTAGAAATGAAATTTTCTTTGGCTATATTGGTAAATAATGCTTCAAATATTATAAAATAATAAATGTTAGCTTCGCATAATTTCGAAATAATAACCATATGACTAGAAAACGAAATATGATTTACTGTTAATATCCATCAGAAGTCAGATCCAGCCTTGGGTAACACTATAATAATTTAACATGCCTGTGGTACGTCCCTCACTAGACAATTTTATGAACTTCCTAATTAGTTTCCGAAACTATTTGTTTCATTTGACAATGAGATCCAAAACTGTCAAGTGGAGTTGCCCTAAAGTTAAATTTATTTATAAGCACTTTATTGGCGACCCGGAAAAGGCTAGCAAGGCGGCTAGGTTGGAAAACTAAAAGTCTACTTTACTTTATAAAAAAATACGGTAAAAACAATAAAGTAACTGGTCTAGTGTAAGTATGCTTTATATACTGTTTATAAGATATTCAATATTTCTGGAAAATATTTCTAAACAAACTGAGTGATCCAGGAATGTGTCCAAAAATTTTTATATTTAAATGAAATACATTATTATTTATATTTATCTATCTATATAACATTCTTTAAACTGAAACAAAGTGGTTTCCAAAATAATTAACTTTATAAAATATTAAAATTATAGTTATAGAATCTGTTTGTTTTCAATCTGTAACTAAAAATAATCGACATCAACAATATCCAATTTTTTTTTTGGTTTCAATATACTGTATATTTATATTTCCTAACTCTTAGTGAGACAGATATCATCACATTGATTTTAATTTTCGTTTTCTGCCTTATTTGATTTAAGTTTTGGAACATCGATTCAACAGCAATTGTGAATAGTTTGAAAGAGATGACTTCTCCTTGTCTTACTCCTCGTATTGCTGATATCTCTATAGATTCACCGGAGTATCATTTAGGCTTGACTGTAAATAGATTCGATTAGGTAGGTGTACCTGCTAACAATGCTACAGTTTTTTTAATGCACTTAAGACAACCAACATTTCCACTGGATCGAAAGTTTTGTGTTATAGCCTGATCTAAAGCTGGCTTGTTCTCGCGTTTAGGTAAAATTGATCATCTGCTTTAATCTGTTAATTATTGATATATACATATACATATATATATATATATATATATATATATATATATATATATATATATATATATATATATATATATATATATATATAACTTATTTATTTGGAACTATAGGCTAAGCCTTTAATTGGCTAATAGCGAGATATCGTACTTTTTATGTATAATTGTTATCTTTAAAGTTTGCTACGTAATTGCTATCCAACCCTTCAATAAACAGGAATTATAGCCTATTAGCTTTTTTTTTCATGGAAAAATCAAATTTTAACATTTAGGATAACATCTCGTCTGTCTTTATTGCTTTCAGATATTTTAGAATCTCATTTTATTCGTTCAGTTAATGTCTTGTTTCCTTCCTTGTTTTTTTCCTCAGACTTCATTTTGGGTTATTTTTGGTAGATATTGGTTTGCGTAATACGTCATTTTTTCTTTCTATTCCCAAGTCTATCTGTACTAACTCTTTTTTCCTATAGTTGTTTGTTTCTTTTTAGCTTTTGGTTCTTTATTTCCTTTAATGTTATTTTTTCTATATCTTTATTATATTCCCGTGTACTCTTGTCTATTTCTTCCCTTATTTGTTTATTCAATTCGATATATTCGACACTATGTTTAATTTAACTTATTATTACTTATGTTCATTTGACATTGCCATTTTTTCGTTTTCACTAAATTTTCACAAGCTTTTTTCTTCCTTTGGACTACATTTTGCGCAGCAGTCAGTGTCATTTGTACTAGTATGTCATTATATTCTTCTACCGACATACCGATATATCTGTGATTTTTTCTTCAGACTCTATCGTATTCTGTTGGAGTTGTAATGTATATATAAGTTTTGATCTTCTAATTAATACTTTAGTTCTTTGAGTTAATATAGATTCTTGAGCAAATAAATCAGTGATTCCTCCCTATTATTACAGAGGGTAATATATCGATGTCTTGCATGATTTTTTTTATTATTTGTTATAATACTAATAATTTTAATTCTATGGTTTGAAGTTTGGAATTCTTCAAGTCTACTTAGTCAAAGATAATTTTTTGCTATTAATCAGTATGTACTATTAGCCACACTATATGCTAGCTGCGTTAATCCTCTCCCATTCTTCTTGCCTAAACTAAAATTACTTACACACAGTGATTTATTAACAGGAATCCACTGTTAGCGCTAAAAAATATTATTTTTTATTTTCAACCCTATAAGTTGGGTTGTCGATATCACCCCTATTTTAGAGCACTAATGATAGGTTCCTATTAGTTAATCACGACCAAGATTGAGTCACATTCAAGTGTTATGTTAGTGGTAGTTTTGACTCCATGGGAGGGTGTATGTCAATAAAAACGAACCATAAATATATGAAAATTTTTACTTAAATTGACTCATGACCACAATTTTTTTGAAATATTTTATAATTTCTTTTAATTTTTCTTGCATGGGGGTAGTTTTATCTTGTCTATGTAGTGATTTTAACATTTTTTTGTTACTGATATTTGTATTTTATCTAACCTAAGCTTTAAAATGAGATAAGATAAACTTGTTTATATTCTTTCATTTTTCAGATATTAGATCCTTAATGTCAAAACTTTTATTCAATTGAAACACATTATGCAACTCAATTGCCCCAACTTTGATAATTAAATTCTAAAAATTGAAACAAATATTCATCTTGAAACTTTTCTTAGAGCATTACCTTATCATAAACTTTCAATTAACACACATTTTAGTTTCAAATACGAGGTCTACGAAATAGACTAATTTTCACCAATTTTTGAGGCCATTATTTAATTCTGATATTATTTTATTCATTGATTGAATCTATTTTGAGATAATAATTTAAAAAATTTAGAAAATTGTCAAAATAATTTTTTTAAAATTTCACGTCATTAATCTTATAGGTACTCTACAATTTTAGTTACTTGATATTAATAATATATGAAACCTTTATTCATTGTTATGTCTTACTCACTCGCTAAAAATAAAACAATATTTTTGGCTTATCTCACATCATTATTGTTCAAGAAAAATGTGAATGAATGATAACATTTTTTCTATCAAACAAATGATTGAAGAAAAAGCCGCTACCAGTCAAGATACTCATATATTATCTATAGATTTAACTGAGGCCTACGATAACATCCCTATAACTAAACGTGGAAAACCATACACTTAGTATATCTGTACAAAATTTATATACAGATTCTACTTCAAAAATCAAAATGGGAACAAGCTATTGAAATCCATCAAATTCACCAAAATTATAGAGGAATCAGTATATTAAGCATAGCTTCAAAACTATTTACAAAAATTTTAGCAGTAGAAGTTTTACAGAGTGGCATCAGTGAACACCAGCAGGGGTTCCGACAAAATAGATCCACCGTAGATGCGATATTTATTTTAAGGCAAATAGCTTAAAAGGCTATTGAGTATAATAAAACTGCCTTTATGTGCTTCACTGACCTTATGTGAACCTTTGATAGGGCAAGACTTAACAATGTCCTAAAATTATTAAAGAAAATAAACTTGAACCCGAAAACAATCGAAATTATTTGAAACATGAACATCGGAAACAGCACTTTCATAAGAACAAACAGTAAGCTTTCCAACCGAATACCGGTCTCAAGAGGAACCAGTCAGGGGGATAGTCTCGGCCCAATTCTCTTTAATATCCTTATGGATCAGATCATCACAAAGGTAAAAACTGCGGGGAGAGGATATAAAATGGGCAAAAATATCGGAAGATGAGGATAATTTACAGAAGTTTTTATATAGATTCGAAACAATAGCAAAAGAATTAATCATCTTTGTCCAAAAAACGCAGTCTGTGACAATATCAGGCAAAAACTAGAAAATATAAGTTGGCGATTTATAAGAAAAGCGTGGAACAGGTCATGGCATTCAAATACCTAGGCGTTAATATTACAAGAAATAGAAATCTAAACCAAGAAGTACGAAATCAAGCAATAACAACAGCTAGGGTATCAGGATTTCTCCGGGACATAATTTGGAAAAATAGATATATGAATATTGAGAGCAAAACGCCATTCTACAAGAGATGAAGACACTAAAAACCATTACGGGGACAAAACGCTTAGAAGCCGAACGACTAATAGTGATACAAGGTCCCTATGTGAGATTTAAGACGTGGTAAGATGGTATAGAGCAAGAAAAAGAGCATAGAGAGACCACGTAGATAGAATGGCTGATAATCGACAAGCAAAACGCGATTCTACAAGAGATGAAGACACTAAGAACCATTACGGGGACAAAACGCTTAGAAGCAAAACGAGTAATGGTGACACAAGGTCCCTATGTGAGATTTAAGACGTAGTAAGATGGTCTAGAGCAAGAAAAAAAGCATAGAGAGACCACATAGATAGAATGCCTGATAATCGACATGCAAAACTTGCAAAAGAAGAGAAACCAAACACTGGCAGAACTCCTGGAAGACCTCCCAAACGCTAGTATGAAAACTGGACATCAAAGTCACAACTTAGGCTACAACTTTCAAAAAACAAGACGTCTTAAAATAAGAAGAAGAAGAAGAAGAAGAAGAAGAGGAGGAAGAAGAAGAAACAGAAGAAGAAGAAGAAGAAGAAGAAGAAGAAGAAGAAGAAGAGGAAGAAGTACAATATTAATATACAGATTCTATTTTAAAAATCAAAATGAGAACAAGCTATCGAAATTCTTTAAATTCACCAAAGGCGTAAGACAGGGATGCTACATCTCACCCATATTATTCAAGATATATGTGAAGAAAGCTTTATTAAAATGGAAGCACAAATGTTATAAAATGGGAATACAGCTAACCGACACAACTATACATACATTACAATTTGCCGATGATGAAGCCGTTCTAGCCGGCGACAAAGAAAATCTTGAATACATGACAAGAAAACTACAAGAAACGTATGAGGAATGGGGTCTGTCCATAGAGGTTGAGAAAGACAAATACTTATGCATAGGAGACGATAAGAATAACCTCCAAATTAATGTTAATACAGAAGTAGGAGATTGTGATTATTAGAAATATTTAGGAGTCATCTTTGATAGAACGGGAATAGATGATAAAAAAATTCGTACAAGAATTATTCAAGCTAAAAGAGTAATAATAATAAGATGCCTAAATGGAATACTGTGGACCAAAAATATTAACAAAGAACCGAAATGTAAAATATACAACACAATTATAAAAAGCTGTTTAATTAACGGGGCTGAAACTTGGAGACTTACAGAAAGAAATAAAAAACGAGTAGAAGCTGTAGAAATGGATAGTTTGAAGAGGTCAGTAGAAATATCATGAACACGGAGAATAAGAAACGAGGAGATATTACGACAGATGGGAATAAAAGGTACGATCATGCAAGATATAGAAAGAAAACAATCTGTTACGGGCATATACAACAAATGGCTGACTTACGACGGCCCAAACAAACAATGATTTGATATCCAGAGTACCGTAGAAGAAGAGGAAGACCTACTAGAAATTAGACGGATGGAGTAAAGAAATCAATGAGTAACCTTAACCTTCAAGATGGGCAGTAGCAAGATAGGAAAAAGTAAAGGATAGAAATCAGATAACCTCGCTGTCTGCATACTCCGGTGTCATAACTCATTTTGCTGGAGATTTGCTCGTATCCAAAGTATATAACATATTGCCATGTTTCATCAAAATATTAATTGTGAAAAATGTTAGAAAGATTGGAAAATTATTAAAGTATTTTGTAGCTCAGAATAAGCAACATTTTAAGGTTGATTTCTAACTAATTGTTTCTCTGTTCACTTTGTGCGAAGCATGAATAACTCACTATTTTTCCTCTCTGTTAAGTCACGTATCATGTTATTATGCTTGAGGCGATCTTGACGCACAAGTTAACGTTCAATTTAGGCCAAATCTCTTCCGTCAGGCTTAAGGTAGAAGAAAATACTTATAGCTAGATTCACTAAAAAGGTTTAAGACCTGATCTAGTTGTCATGTAAGTTAAATCCTCTAGTAAGCCAGTTTTATTTTGTTTATGATATTGTTAACATTTATATTACTTATATCAACAAATAGATGCTGATTTAGGGATAATAAAGATAAAAGCCTAGCGAAAAAGCCTTGAAATATGCAAAAAATTATTGTGCTCTGAAAATAAATAAAATTTTCCTTTTTTACCAGTTCAGTAACAAAAAAAACGATTTTTAAGGTTTAAAATTTGTTTGACTTATTGTCCCTCTTGTCAGTTTAAACACTCTACTGTCAACTTAATTAGGCTTTAAAGCTAAACTATATTAATGAATTAGAGAGTTAATATTTAAAATATAAATTATATGATTATATTTATGCAAATGTACAATAAAAGAAATATTTATGTTTGTAAAGAAATTGCAAAATATTGATTTTTGTTATTGATTTTATTTTTATCAAGTGTTTTTGCCGTAGAAATTATATTAAACCACAAATAAATTCCAAAAATGTATTAAACTTGACGTGTTCTAACAAAATTACACGGTTTAAAGTTTATTTTCCATTTATTCGGGACCTGTAGGCATTTATGCAATTGACTAAAATTCCAGAATTTAATTTATAGCAATACTCAATTCCGTTAATACAGTTTGGCAAGCAGTTGGATAATTTATCTATTACGTAATATCTTCGCTTTAGTGTTTAAGTTAGTTGGCAAACTCCAGTAAGATAGCTTAGAGAGAATATGCAGTTAAAACGTATAATAGCTTAATATATTTTTTGAGATTAAGAAATTTATCTGGGAAAAATATAACACAATTTAGATTTTATAATTTAATTATTCTTATAGCCGGGTATATAAACCTTTTTAAAAAGATACCTAATTGTTACAGCCTTAACCCCTTTGTTGTCTTTAATGAATCTTTAAATTATTTATTATTTCATTAACGTGGCAAATGGTGCGTTAAATTAAAAAAGCCACTGCATTAAACTTTTTTCATTTGTTTTATGGTTAAATATGATTTAACGATTAATTTAATATTCCTTACCGCATTTTTTAAATTACGTTATGCAAATTGAATTTTTATATTATAATAGAAGTACGCCTTTAAAAAATTTGAAATATACTTGTTCTATATTTCAAATATCCGAATCAAGTTTACCATTCCTTTCTACTTTATATTTATGGAGAATATTTATTTATTTACCAAACTTGCCTGATAGGCTAATCCCTAATTACAGGTCAGAGTTAAACATAAATTGTACAATAATTTATTGAACAATTATTAAAAAAGAAAACCATAACCCCTTTACTAATTTATAGCTAAACAGAACCTGTCCAAAAAACTCTTTCAATTTAATTACAATAAAATTCAAGAAACATGTGAAATAAAAAGCAAAAGCTCACGAAATTTAAAAAAGTCTAATAGCACAATGTTTTTTATTAACTTTTAGATTTATTGTAATTGGGATGTTAACCGTATTCAAACAAAAATATAATTTTCCATAATAGAAATCCTAAAAACACAATATTGTTCTTTATTTTTAAGGAATTTTATTTTTATTTAATAAAAAAAAATTAATTAAATCTCCTTTAAGTCACGTGACAATGAACACCAATCAAAGTGAATGATGTTACTCCACACTAACGTCATCGCTGGCACTCCGTTCTGATACGGTTATTCTTTTGAGTTATTATTACTTTCAATTCTATCACTTGAAGTAATCATGATCACTTCGACTTAATGACACGTAAATGCATATTCAAAAGAACATGAATTTATCAGTTTTACTTTTTTCATTTTGATCACTTGATAATTACTCTAAAGAATACGGCCAACGTCATCGCTGTCACAAACTTGACATATAAATTTTTCGGTTTTATGTCACATTCGTGATCGCTGTCAAGGGCTACGTTGCTTAGTTAATATTTTCATTTATTCCGATTTTGCTTACTACTCCCTTTGAAAACTATTCTAAGAAAGAACGGAAGTTTTCACGGCTTTGGTCAAGTTAAAAATTATGATTCTTGGGTTTAGTCCGTGTCAAATTGGAAGTATTATCCAACGTTTCGACTACGATTGCACGAGGCATCTTCAGGGATCTTTACTCCACGAGATCAGAATACTAAATGACTATCGAGGAGCAACAGCCTGGTATTTATACCCGACTGGTGCTCAGCGAACCATGATCCAGCATTACAATCGATTTCCACGTAGACTGTAACCCGCATCTCTATTAATATTATTAGGATATTTACATATTTCGATTGCTTCTCTAATTTTACGTTTAAAGAATCCAAGTACTGATGCTAGCACCTTAGTTTCTTTTACATTAAAAGTGTGGCCTGAGTAATGCTGGTATTCAGCTACTTCATATTGCACAATTTGTTTATTTTTTATACATATTTCATGTTCTTTAAGTCTAGTGGATATAGACTACATACACTTTGCCACAAGAGCACGGTGTCTTGTAAACGCCTTCTGTTTGAAATGGAATTGCACCCTTTGGATACTTCAAATATTGTCCAATTTTCTTACATGTGTTAAAAATTGTCCGTATGTTTAATTTTCGGAGCAATTTGGCAATCTTGTTGGTGGTTCCGTGTATGTAAGGTAAGAAAACACTGTGTATAGGAGGTTCATTTATGACATTTTGTTGGGTTTTTAGATTTATTAATAGAACGTCTTATATCTTCAGCGCAATATCCGTTGCCTCTTAGAGTTTTCCTCTATGCTTTCCTTATAAATATGCCAGTATGATATCGTCACCAACAAATTTTTATGAACTGTGCAGGACCGAAACTCGAAAACCCCAGATTTTTTGAATCTCTGCTAATTATTATCGTCACTTGAAGGCAGACGTCCCCTCGTAAACAGAAAATATTAATTAAAAATGTTAATAATATGGTCGACATTTTATCTATGAAATATTAACGAGTCTCACTAGAATGAATGAAAAAGGGGTGGTGATACTAGATCATCGATGCCTAGATCTCCATTGGGCCCTTTATATCCCACCATATCTACAGGTTATTCGAGGCATATCGCCTTTGCGAATCCAAGCAGCCTCGTTAGTTGTACTTACTTAACTGTTTCCGGTAGCAAAACTGTATCTCCGAAATATCTCTGTTTCGATCCGTTGAGTGCTGGGTACTCTCTGAGAACATGGTCAACAGTTTCATCCTCCTCTAAACACCATCTGCATGTCGGGTCGCCCTCGACACCGATTCTATGAAGATGACCCCTGAGGTGACAATGTCCTGTCAACAATCTCACCACAATTCGCAGCTCTTTCCTCCCCAAGGAGAGAAGCTCCTTAGTACCCCCGTGCGCTAGGTCCAGTTATACGTTCCTTAGCACACCTCATTCCAGGAGCTCCCCTCCACGATTCAAAAAATTTGCTTTGCAGCAACGATTTTAATTCCATTTGGCCAATAGCAATTGGGACAGGTAATATCGGTTGGGGTCTATACGGTTCAGTCGTCGAACCCAACTTTGCTAGAGGGTCTGCTTCCTCATTCCCGCGTATGCCTGAGTGGCCCTGGACCCATAGGAGTCAGAATGTGCAGCATTTCCTTGTCATACGATTTAGTACATCCTAGCACTCAGACACCAGTCGCGAAGTCACGAGACTGGACTTAAGTGCCAATATCGAAGCCTTACTGTTTGAGTATATATTTATTTCTCTATTCCTGTCTATTTCCCTCTCACAGAGATGGGCACATTGCAGAATAGTATAAATTTCCGCTGTTAAAATTGTCTCACATTGTCCGAGAGGGTAGTACTCTCTGACTCCTGTGCCCCTGCCGAATACTCCGGCTCCAGCTCTTTCATCTTGTTGAGATCCATCAGTATATCACCAGCATACATTTTTCGGAAGATTTTGTTTCCCCTTCAAATCCTCTCTACTTGGCATAAATATTTCCAGGGAGAGGTTGGGTTTTAAATGCGGCGGCATGTAGTCTGTCCGCATGGGATCTTACTAGAATCTACTAAGGTTTTTTTGAGTAGCTGATTCCGAATTTAATCTCGATCACGTCAGAATCAAGGTCATTTGAAGATCAAATCAATAGAAACCGTTGAAAAAATCTGAAAAAAAAAATACATGAATGTTTTTTGAACCGCTGAATCCAATTATGTTATTTTCTTGAACCACAAAGTCACCTGGGAGTAATTTCAGGCTCATTTTAAGGTTAAACTTGAAAAACCGTCCAGAAAATTCGAAAAATTCATATATAGGTTTCCGAGGTCGCTGAGAAAAACCTTTCAATGAATCATAATCACTTCTATCTCAAGGTTTTCAGATCATTGAATTTAAATTTGGGGTTTGCTCGATCTCACCCTAGCTTAACCGGAGGTCTATTAGGAAAAGGAATAAGTTATTAGCAGGCTGTACACCAAAGAAATCAAGAAAAGGAGAGATATTGTTGTGTACTTCAGTGTATATTTTTGAATTATCGGCCAAGTGCTTTCGGTCTTACTGAGACCATCCTTAGAGCTCAGACCTTGTCTCTTCGACCTTGCTATTTGTAGTACAGTGTCCAACGCCAGCGCAGCCCTTACACAGTACAAATCAAGTACATACTTAAAACGTCAATCTCAAAGTAAAATTAAAACGGTTAGAACAATGTGAGCATCATAATATTATAAACAATCAACTTCAACGTTAATAACACAGTAAAATACACAACAATATCTCTCTTTTTCTTTATTAGCGAAAGTGGCGTAGAAAGATGGATTTGTAGAAGCTCCGAACTAGACGTGCCTAGATTTATATTCTTGTGAAACATTTAAGTCTGATTTTGATGCCATTCTGGTGCCTTTGTGGTCTCAAAAACCTACAGTCATGATATGTGCATATTTAATTAATAATACTAATTATATTTGTAAAGTGGTTAAAAACGACATAAAAGAATGTGACGTGAATAACCTTTATAACAAATAATGTGTCCTTTTGAGCCCAGTATTGAATAATTTTGTGCTATGTTAACGTTAATATAATCCCACGATTTCTATACAAATTATTATAATTGCATGAATTTTTTAGGGTATACTCAGTAATCAATTAATGTTTTTTATTTATTCATATTCTTTTGTTGCAGGTAGGAAACATCAATTTAAACTTAATTATGCAGCGGAACATGATAAATATAAATAGTAAGTGAAGTAATTTAAATTATTATTATTATTAGATAGCTAATATAATAAAATTTATTTTTCGAATTATAAATAAACTCTAGATCTTGAAATATTATTACGGATCACTTCCGTATAAATGTATAAAAGTAAAGATAACGCACTTTACATTTGAAATTAAAATAACTAAATTTACCATTGTGTTAATTTAACTATTCCTTAGTTATAATTTTTACTTTTATATTTAATAATAATTTTGAAAACCGTTGTTTTCATGAAAGTAATAAATAATCTTTAGTTCTGGAATAAGTGGTTATTTAGGTAAATATGCAGGACATGTGCGTAAAATGACGAACACTTTTTTTCACCTTTTTAGTTGAAAAAGTAGTTTTTTCTCATAAATAATTTTTATAAAATCAATATCTTTAATGAAATCACAAACATTTCGATGTAGCATGTATGATATTTCCATATTTAGTGTCTACTCACAATTCTTTTCATAACAAAAAAACTGTGTATTTTTTAGTATTTTTTGATATATCGTTGCTACACAATGTGCAATAATAAGAAAGGGATTATGGTTTATAGAAGAGAGAATAAAGAGGCTAAACGAAAAATATGCCTTCTAGATTTCTTCCTATTTTTTAAAACTTATCGAATGACACTCCTCCAAACGAAAAAGGCGAAGTAGTAGATATCTGTTGGACTTCCACTGTCTTTTTTCTTTTTGTTGAATATCATGACGTTTCGGCTAGTAGTTATCTCTAGCTATTTTCAAGTGAAACTGCGTAGATATCTATTACTTCGCAAGAAACATCGTTGTCTATGACCTTCAAACAACCAAACGAAAAAGAGTTGTACATTCCCTACTTTTTACACTGGGGACATACCCTAAGTTTTTTTACAATCTCGTCACAGATATGTTCTTGGCTTTCTAGCTTGCATGTGCCTGCAAATTTCATTGCTGAAGATAGAAAACTGACGAAGTTGTAAGACTCTGATATATGGACAGACGGATGGACATATATGACGAAACTAAATGAATTTATACGAAATCCTAAAACAGTTGATAAATACTTACATTGCTTTTCGATTTCTTGTTTCATAAGAGTTACGTGCGCTGGTATTCATGTAAAAGAGTATTTTCAAACAACAAAAATTATACAGGGTATCCGGTAAGTACCTCCTAATTTCTCGGGAATATACAGGTGAGATCAGAACAATCCTACTTTGTCATAGAAAAAAAATCCTAAATTGTCCCTAAACGTAGATACAGAGCCCTAAAGGGGTACCCAGCGATTTACCTTATCGGCTCTAAGTTTTGAATCGACTTGTATAATTTATTAAATTAATATTTTATAAAGGCCAGAAAGACTTAATTAAACCATGCAGTAGATGTTTTAGATCATCAGAGATGTCAGGAATGGACTTTCAGCCACACTGGTTGGGTCTAATTTTTGACAGATGTCATTTTATACAGCTGAAAACTAACTTTTTAAATACTCTTCAAAAAAGGTACTGTAAATTTATTTCGATGGAACTGGCCGTTTTCGAGATAAATCAGTTTTTATGTGAAAAATTACTAATGCTAAACATAAACAGGTAAAAATAAAATACGCAGGGTATGCTGATGTGCTTTACTTTATGGGGAAGCGCTGTCTCATTCTTCAAAGACAAAAAGATATAATGCTGAAGAATTTCCAGCTCAGGCATTGTTAAGTCGACAAACCTTTCAAAGAGTTGATCTGGGATCAATTAATTTATAATGTTATTAAAATGCAAAAATAGTAAAAACGTTTTAATGCTATTTTGGCAAATGGTCAATATGGGCTCTACGTACTTCAATGCATTTTCTTATTCTTCGAATACTCTTCTACTGCACTGGAAATAATTTTCCGGCATTATTACGAACTTGATTAGAATGCTGTGCTACTATCGCTAGTAGTTTTTTACTAGTATTTACTGGTGTTGAATAAACTAGTTCTTTAGTTCTTTTAAACGTCATCGAAAATAAAAGTTTAAGAGATTTAGATCTGAAGATTTTTTTTGCCATAAAACAGACCCACTTCGACTGATCTATCGAGTGTTGACGTATTATACAGTTAAAAAGAGGTGGAGCACTATCATACATGTACCACTTTTGAATTCTTCTATCAAGATGTACGTCTTCCAATAAGTTATTTAAATTTTGCTGGAAGAATTGTTAATAAATCTCTCCTTTCAAAGGAAATGAAGCTATATGGTTATTTCTGATGATGCTAACCCACACATTTATAATAAACCTCTGTTGGTGTTTCTTTTGAATTATAGCGTGCGGGTTTTCATCAGCCCAAAAATGTAAATTGTGTGAGTTTATTATGCCATCTCTTGTAAAACCGTAAAACGGTCAACAAAATAAGATTCGAAAAATTTACATTTAGGTTATGTTGCTGTATAAATCAGTAGGAGTATTGAAATCTTGCGGAGACATAGCGTGTATATTTTCAACGTGGTACGGGTGAAGTAACTGTTAAATTATTTTCTAATCGTCTTTAACCTGTTTTCTTTAAGCTTCGATCAATCCGTTGACAAGTTTTTGGACTTGGAAATGTTCAATTTGGATCAGCATAAAGTCTTCTTACCTTCAACAAATTTGACAGCGCTTCACCATTTAGCATATGAGCGTATTCTGCGTAAGAATATTCTTCCATTTTTTAAAATTATTTTTAGTAGAACGCTTTTTTTGGCAAGTTTCGTCAATAGTAATTCATTATTTAAGTATTACCCATTACAACCTGATTTTTACCTGTAACTTTTAAGTTTTTGCGTAAAAACTGATTTATCTCAAACACTGCCAGTTTTATCCTAATAAATTAAGGGGCAATAACCAAAGTATTTAAAAAATTAGTTTTCAGCTCTGTAAAATGACACCTGTCAAAAATTAGGCCCAACGAATGTGGATGCAAGTCCGTTTCTGACTTCTATGGTGACCTAAAACATTTATTGTAGTATGGTTTAATGAGTCTCTATGGTTTCTATCGAATATTAAAATTTAATTAAATCATACAAGTTGGTTCAAAACTTAAAGCCGATATACTAAATCGCTACGTACCCCTTTAGGGCTCTGTATCTCCGGTAAGGGACATCCCGTATGCTCCCTAGAAATTAGGAGGGACTTACCGGATACCAAGCACGGATCCAAGGAGGGTGGGGGGGGGGGGGCGATCCTCCCTCAAGATCTTTGAGTTCAGGAAAATAGACACGATTTTGCCTTTTATACTATAGTTTATTCAGGAACTAGAGAGAGTAATAAATAATTTTTTACCCTTTTTTTTTCTTCGCAAACTACCTGTATTCTTTAGTCCGGTGTATATTTTTCATAAGAATGGATTAGAAATTTTATAATCAAAAATTCCTGTCTATAATAATGGACTATTTGGGTTGGATAACAATAAATATTTGAATGTGTGAAGTGTTAAAAAGGATTTTAATCCTTGTCATAGGCGTCGGAAGGAGGTTTATTTTATTACTAAGTATTTAGAGCATAGAATATTATTTCGGTAATAAACTTAAAATAAAAAGTTTTTATAATATTATTTTCTTTCTTATGATTATTAACACAAATCACAACTGTATTTTTATTATTTTTAATTTTGGCATAGAAATCATTTTATGCAAATTCAGACTAAAAAGTAGCCTTTTTCTCTCAAAAAATCTAAGTTATAATTTAAATACTTACAAAATACCCATTGTCAAAAATACAAGAAATTAAACATATATAAAAATAAATAAATTCGTCCATATAACATTAAAATTTTTTTGGGGCTCTCGGTCATTTTATTATTAATTAAAAACATTTTTAGGACATTTCACTTTTCAGTTTGTTTATTTCTTAAACCATCTGCTGAATTACAATTAACCACTAAAAAGGGATTCAAATGTAATTAATTTTTATATGTTACAGAAAATATAAATGATAAATTGTGTTTACGCTGGTAAACAATACGTACCTAATTCGTAATCAAAGTCAGTAAAGCTATCTTCGCTCAGATTAATTATAATTGGTTCCCCTATCTTACCAATCATGGGATTGAGTTTCTACATTTCCTTTTATTATTTTGTCATATGGATTTTTCACAATTTTCTGCAGTAACTTTATTCAAAAAAATTTTTCAAAAGCTCAGTTAAGTTACTAATTTTGTAAGTTGTGTTCAACAAACATTTGCCGGAATACCTATAAGAACCAATTTCCTATTTGGTTTTTCCCGGAAAAATTTAAATTCTCTGAACAATTTCCAGAGCTCAGTTCTTTTAATTTCAGGTAAATCCCGATCTGTATTGATTTTAGTTAGAATTTTGTCAACGGTTGGAATCTGCTTCTCATAATAAAATGTATGTACAACTCCTTTTATTGCAGTTTACATCTCTTCTTCCAACGAGGTTTTTCGTCTGCCTGTGATTGAATATGGCTTGGGAGTACTAACAGTTCCAGTGGTTTTTTCTCCTTCAATATTCAGTAAATAGTAGGTTTTTCAACTCCTGTCATGTTGAAATACATCTAAACAGAGCTTTTAACAATGCCCTGGTTTAACGATTTTTGAATAAATATAGATGTGGAAGCCATACCTTTTGGGTATCTCACTAATCTCAAATAATATATAATAACAAGCACAAACAAGATGAATCACTTAGGATACACAGTAAGGTGTATTTTGATCACTGACAGAAATTCAACTATCAGAAAATTTATTGTTGCAATAAATTTATAAAAGCTTTTAATATTTAAATATAATTAAATATAATTAGATTTTCGGCAGTCCTCAGTTACTTGTGGCACTGGAGCAGATACGTTGGAGGTTTCGATAACAGTTTTATTATTCTCTCTATTTTTTAATAGAGTATAGGAATGTGTATGCTTGCGATCGCCCCTCCCTTTCCCAAGAGCTTGGCGTTCAGGAAAATAGAACAGATTCTGCCTCTTATACTAGAAATGCGTATGCTGCTCGCATCCTTCCCCCCTGTCTGTGATCGCTCTCCCTCTCCAGGAGTTTCAAATTCAGAAAAATAGTCCCGACCCTGCCTTTTACACTAGAAATGGGAATGTTGCTGGTGTCTCCCCCCCCCCCCCCCGGCGACAACTTGCTTTCGCTTGCCATACTGTAATTTTCTGTTTTCTGATATCACCCCCCCCCAAATAGAGAGGCTGGATCCGCCCCTGTCGGATACCCTGTATAATTTATTTAAATTTGAATCTATTTGTCATTACAAAGTAATAAGCGATCAAGACAAAACAACTGTTTATATTATATATTAAAATCTTAAGCCTTTTTAAAATCGACAAATGGTTTATTGTATTCTATGAAATTCTCTAAAAGATTCTTGATAGTCTGTAAATGATCTTTAGTACGGTATGTACTCGTAAAACCACCTGCATTTTCCCACTACTGATAAAAATTCAGCTATTGTTAAAGTCATTTAATTATGATTTTGATAAACTACTTATATAAATGGGTGAGCAAACTGATTAGTCTATAGTTTTCAAGATTGATTATGTCTCTCTTATGACGAATCAGCACCACCATCTATCTTTGCAGTTTGGTTATAAACTGATCTTCTACGTGAGCTCTATTATATTTTATTTTTCTAAAAAATGCTTTATTTTTTGTGTTATCTCTGGTAATTCTGAACCTTGATTTATTAGTTTATGTATTTGTAAATTTCAAGTTTCATGTGTAGACTCTATTTATTGAATTTTTCTATTCCTATATAGAATTTTTCTTCATTTTCTAAGAAGCTTTCCCTGTTCGTTGTTTTATTTCCTCCATTACCACTTATTTTGTATATTCATATTCATGCATCTATTAATTTTCCTCTGAGTATTTTCATGCTTTTGTATTCTACAATTGTTTGTTGTATATTCTATTTGTCATATCTTCTTGCGCCCTTTCGTATCTCTTTAAATATTTTCTAACTGTAATAAAAAATTACGTTGTAAAAACACATTCAGGGAACAACTTATTTCTAACTCAAACAATTTTAGAAAAAGTCTATTTTTAACGACTTCTTTTATCGGTTTGAATCTTTCTTTAGTAAGTATCTGCGTTGTCATGAAAAAACAGATCGAAGTTTTAGGATTCCACGTTTAGGATTGTGCGTGAATAAGTCGGTGTGGACACGTGGGCGATTAATTTGTGACTTGAAAACGGTTTTATTGGCAAAGTTTTAAAAAGCTTTACGACATTCCACTTGGAAACTCAACGAGAGAGTTAACTTCGTCCTTAAAGAATTGATTTATAACCTAAAAACGACCTTATTGGCTAATTTCAGAAAAAAAGTTTTAATGCATTTATTTGAAATCTAAAAGAGATAACGAAGCTAATTTTAGCGTGGATTTTTTGTTTTTAAAATGATGGGGTGATAAATCCATTTAAAAAGTTATATTATCATTATATTTATAATTCTGAGTAACGGCTTCAAAGTTGGCAGTTTTCCGTAAATCATTTAACTAACTTATTTTTGGTTAGATGGCACTACAAAATTATAAATATATTTCATGAGGAAATTGTACTTACGTTATTTTGTTGGTGATCCATTTTCCTTATTAAGTGATTTCTACAGTTTACAAAAAATCTATACAAGGCTTTAGAAGGGTGTGGACCATGTCATACAGATTATAAATTGCCTACTTACTCTTCCCATCTAGTGTCTACAGTGTAAAATGATTTTCTTAATAGATATCGTTTACCCCATTTCTTTAGTTTATTTTTAAAAGCACCCTAGCGGTCTCTGTAAAAATTTTTTTACTGAGAATGTAACATTTTTCTACATATATGAAAAATTGCCAATTTTACAACTGGGTTTGCCTTTATTTCCAGTATTATTAAATACATCAGAAATTACCACAAAAAATCAATATGTCGGTAGGATAATAAAAACCTACCAACTTCGATGCTAGAATGAAAAATATCGCCAGTCCAACGACATCTATGCAATCACCGGAGTTGTGCGAAATTTTTAAAAATCTGTTATTTTTTTTTTAAAGCTACCTTTTATTTGCGCTGTGTAATAAAATCAGGCGCGGATCCAAAGGGGGCGGTGGGGGTGATCGCCCCTCCCCCCCCAAGAGCTTTGAGTTCAGGACAACAGACCCGATTTTGCCTGTTATGCTATATTTTATTCAAGAACTAGATATAGTAATAAATCATTTTTTACCCTTTTTTTCTTCGCCAACTACCTGTGTTCTTAGTCCCGTGTCTTTGGCAAAATCTGTTAGACACATATATTTTTTATAGGAATGGGTTAGAAATTTTTTAATCAAAATACCGGTCTATAATAATGGACTATTTGAGTTATATAACAATAGATATTTGGATGTGCCAAGTGTTAAAAACGATTTTAATCCTTGTTATAGGCGTGGGAAGGAGGTTTATTTTATCACTATTTATGGCATGGAATATTATTTCTGTAACAAAGTTAAAATAGAAAGTTTTTATAATATTTTTTATTTCTTATGATTTCTTAATAATTTTGACATATTTAACACAAATCAAAACTGTATTTTTATTATTTTTATTTTGGCATACAAACCGTTTTAGGCACATTCAGACTAAAACGTAGCCTTTTTCTCTCAAAAAATTTTAAGTTGTAATTTAAATACGCACAAAATATCCATTGTCAAAAATACAAGAAGTTAAACATATATAAAAAAATTAATTTGTCCATATAATATTAAATTTTTTTTTGGGCTATCGGTCATTTTATTATTAATTAAAAACATTCGACGTTTCATTTTATTTATTTCTTAAACCATCTACAGAACTACAATTAAACACTAAAAAGGGACTCAAATGTAATTAATTTTTTTATAGGTTACAGGAAATTTAAATAATAAATTGTGTTTACGCTGGTAAACGATACGTATCTAATTTGTAATCAAAGTCACTGAAGCTATCTTTGCTCAAATTGATTATAATTGGTTCCTCTATCTTACTGATCATGAGATCGAGTTTCCACATTTTCTTTTATTCTTATATTATATGGATTTTTTCCAATTTTCTGCAATAACTTTATTCAAAAAAATTTTTCAAAAGTTGAGTTAAATTACTAATTTTGTAAGTTGTGTTATTTCTAGTAACTCTGCCTTTTACTTGAGAGAGATATTTCCTTCTCCAACTGATATTTTCCGGACGATATATAAGAACAGATTTCCTATCTGGTTTTCCCAAAATTTAGTTCTCTGTGCAATATCAAGAGCTCAGTTCTTTTAATTTTAGGTAAATCCCGATCTTCATTGATTTTAGTTAGAATTTTGTCGACCGTTGGGATCTTCTACTCATAATAAAATGTATGTACAACTCCTTTTATTGCAATTTACATCTCTTCTTCCAACGAAGTCTTTTGTCTGCCTGTGATGGAATGTGGCTTGGGAATACTAACAATTCTAGTCGTTTTTTTCTTCTTCAGTGTTCGGTACATAGTAGATTTTCCAACTCCTGTCATGTTGGAATACATCTAAACAGAGCTTTTAACATTATTGTCTAGATATTGATTTCTTAAGGCATCATAAACATTAATAGTAATAAGTTTTTCGTTGAGGAAGCCATATCTTTTGAGTATCTTACTAATCTCAAATAATATATAAAAACAAGCACAAACAAGTTAAATCACTAAGGACAGACTATAAGGTGTACTTTGCTCACTCACAGAAATTAAATTGATCTACCCGAAATTTTATTGTGGCAGTAAATTTATAAAATCTTACAATATTTAAATACAATTAAATATAATTAGGTTTACGGCAGTCCTCAGTTACCTGCGGCACTGGAGCAGGTACGTTGGAGGTTTCGGTAACAGTTTTATTACTCTCTCTATTTCTTGAATAGAGTATAGGAATGTGTATGCTTGTGATCGCCCCTCCCCTTCCCAAGAGCTTTGAGTTCAAGAAAATAGAACCGATTCTGACTTTTATATTAGGAATGTGTATGCTGCTGGCACTTCCCCCCCGTTGACAACCCGTTTTTCTTGCGATAGCCCCCCCCCCCAAGAGCTTTGAGTTCAGGAAAATAGACCCGATTCTGCATCTTATACTAGGAATATGTATGCTACTCGCACTCCCCCCCCCTGTCGGCAACTTGTTTTTCCTTGTGATCGCCCCCTCTCTCCAAGAGCTTTAGAAAAATAGACCCCACCCAGCCTTTTAAACTAAAAATGGAAACGTTGCTGGTGCCTCCATCCCCCCCCCCCCCGTCGAGTACTTGCTTTTGTTTGCCATACTGTACTTTTCTGATATCACCGCCCCCCCCCCCCCCCCGCAAAGAGAGAGGCTGGATCCGCCCCTGATTAAAATAATACTATAATTGGAAGCAAGATTGCAACTCATCATTACTAAGTATGAAGTTGATGATTATTACCAAAAAATATATAAAAGTAAGAAAATACAACAATATAAACACTCTACGTAAATTGCAAGATTATATTTAATTACTGAAAATCGTCCACTGCATGAAAAAAACTCTGCCTGTGTTATACCAAGTTAAAAAACTGCAATAGCTATTTTGTTTAATTTCTGCACACGCGAAAATGGAAATTTTATTATCTTTTCACAAATTTTGCATAATTGTAATGTATTTTATAGTTTTCCTATGTTATTGTATTATTTTAGACAAAATATTAATTTATACTCAGAGATTAGATTTTAAACATTTTCACTTGTATCTTATAGGTTCGTAACGAACTTTATAGCAGTAAATACTTCATAGTACTTTTGTTTCTAATTTGTAGGCATTGAGGTTTATTTTCTACAAGTTTATAATTTATTTAATTAATTTTACCTTTTATTGATTTCCTCATGAGACGTCTATGCGAGAGGTTCTGGAACTTTTTAGAAAACTATATTTCGTTATTTTTAACATAGACGCCTTTGACAGAAGGTTTAAAAATCGCGAGATTACTCCTTTTACTCATTTTTACTACACCATGTAGTATGGCAATCCTTCTAGAAAGATGCGGAATCTTCTGGTATCCGGAAAAAGGGTATATAAAGATTTTAAGTCGGTTTTCGTGGACAGTTTAGTTTGAGAGCTCGAGTAATTTGAATTGTTTGACAAGTGGTGACACTAAATATTGTAAAAAAAAACAATGTGTATAAAGATAGGCCGTCTAGAACAAATTAATCGATGTTGCTTAACCGCACCAATTTAAATGAAATCAAGAAACCGTAATCGTAGTTTAATATATTATGCACATCTATATAATCTGCAAAGTGTATAACTCTTAATTATGTATAAATTAAGGGACATGAGAGTTATAAATTTCTATATTATGTTCATAGAATTATTTTTACGCTAACTACTTATTTATAGTAATTTAATAAATAAGTGTTTCGACGTAATATTTGACGCATAATACGACAATACTTTAAAAATAAATTTTCACTATATAACGCTTAATCAATTATAAGAGCATATGTAAACTACATTTATTAAAAACCATGCCACAATCTTTGGTTTATTTGCTAATATACCCAAAAGTATGATCAAAAACTAAAAGACAGTTTAATTTAATGTATCATCTAAAGGAATTAGGCAAATTATAATATGAAAAAACTGGTGAAGCGCGTGTGAGTCACGCATTATATTAGGATTCCGTACCTGCTATTGGCTTTGCTAGTATTTTCTGAAATAGCATTGCACTGCGGTCTGTGGATTAAATAAAACATGTGCCGGTAAAATGTTATCACAAAAATGGTATTTTCGTCGAAAAAAAATATTGAGATATTTTAAGGTATTAGGTGTAGTTTTTTTAAAAAAAAAAATCGATTTTGTCATTTTATATTTTCTTAAAGTACATTTCAAAAGTAGTATGTTAAAATTCATACGCCAAAGCAGGGCCGAGAAGCTTTTAGTAGTTAATCTCATATTTCTGGAGATTTTTTTTTCATTTTATAACTTAGTCAACGTGACTTAAGCGTACCCACTTTTATTTAAAAAAGCCCCATATGATCTGCAATCCTTTAAACGGAACACTGCCTCGCTCTGCGCTCTCACCAAAATTGACACTTATAAAACATGGTGACAGTAAGCACACATAGAAGTTTATATTTTGTGAATGGCACAACTAAATAAAAAAATATTATACACATATTTAAATTAATTTTTACTGACCAATTCAGTAGTACCCCCACTCGACTAGATGAACAAAATTGACGTAAATACATTTTTAACAGTGTTTTTATATGTCATAAATTATTTCAGGGTTCTAGTAGAAGCTATTTTATAACTTCTGAAATTTACTCTTGGAAAGTTAGACAAAGAAACCATTTAAGAAGCTATATTTTAGGTTCATATATCGCGAATGAAACAACTCTCACATCCCAGATGTCATCGTTTCCTATCGTTGCAGTCTCCTTCGTGGAGTCATCTACTTTCCATTTCGGTGTGGATATTTGAAATCCATTTTTTCCATAGCCTTCTTTGTTTATTTATTTGTGCCAATGTTCAGTTCCCAACCTTCAATGGTATCCTTTCTTCGCTTATTCGTTGCAGGTGTCCATGCCATTTTAACCACTTTCCAGTTATATCGTCCATTTTCGTATATATACTTCCATTCTTTCTCTGATGGTTCGTTTCTTACACTATCAAGTAAAGTTAAACCGGAACATTTTATTTAGTACATCATTTCACTTCAAAGAATTTTTGTGACATATTTTAATCTGTGACCCACACTTCTGACCCATACGTTATTACTGGCTGAATGATATATCCTTCTTTCTGTTTCTTCTTTGTTAGGGTCTTACTTCACAACATTCAATGCAGTGCTTTAATCATATTTTTTTCCTTTTCCTATTTTCTTTATTATATCTTTCTTATCTTTTCCGTCCTTATCTATTGTAATTCCTGGGTATTCGAATTGTCTAACGTTCTTTATTATTCCGCATTCTGTTTCGATATCTTGTCCTATGCCTCCTATAGTAATGTATTTTGTCTTTTGTATGTTTATCTTTAAACCCCATTTAGTGAATTCCTCTATGAAATTGTTTATCATGTAAGTGATGTCTTGCTGGTCTTCCGCACGAACTACCTGATCATCTGCAAAGAGGATTGTATACAGGTCAGTGTCCTCTATCCATATCCTCATGGAGTTATATTTTCTTATCCATGATTTTAAAGCACTGCGGAGGTAAATTTTAAACACGGTTGAGGATATGCAGGAGCCCTGTTTAACCCATTTTGTTTGTGAGGAAGGCTCATACGTTTGATTTCCGAACTTAACAACCGCTTGGTTTTCTCTATACAGTGCTTTTACGGCATTTACATATAAATTATTTATGCTTGCTTTTTTCATTTCGATCCATAATTTCTGCAAATGCCTTGCAAAGATCTATAAAAGTAGCGTGAAGCTCCATTCCTCTTGCTAGTATCTTTTCTGCAGTTGTTTTATTGTAAATATATTGTCCACGCAGGATCGCCTAGGTCGAAATCTACTTAGTTCTTCCATTATTATGGCTTCCTCTTCTATCCGAGCTGATAGAACCCTTTTGTAAAGCTTTGCAATGGATGATGTAATACTAATACCCCGATAAGTACTGCACTCGCTCCTATTTCCCTTTTTATAATTGTAATTTATATAAGACCTCCTCCAATCTCTTGGAATCGTTTCCCCTTCCAAACACTTGTTAAAAATTACACAAAGCAGCTCATACGTTCTTGTGGTGGCGTGATTAATTCACTCGATAGATAAATCCCCTGGTCCTGGTGCTTTATTATTTTGCATTTTTTATAATGCTGCTTTTATTTCTTCTAATTTAATGGTATCTACTCCGTTAACTCCTGTTTCGTCTATATCTAGTTGCGCGTCGAAATACTCTCCACATTGTTCTTCCTGTAGATTACTATAGTAGTCTTTCCACTGTTCTATCTTTATGGGATTTATTTTTCTTCTTTGGTTTGTGTTTCTTTTAAGACTGCTTGTAGTTCACCAAGCCTCTCTAGACCTAGATCCCCCTACCATTGAACTAATTTGAGCACATTCGGTTTCCCATATTTTGTCTTTTGATTTTTTAATTTTTCTTTTTTCACTATATATTTACATCGGTTATAGTTTTTTCTATAGGCATCGTCTTTCGTATTCAATCACTTAAGATATAGGTTTTTCTTTTCTTCTACCATTTGGTTAAATCGGCTATCCATCAAGAATTCTTGTGTTTCGTTCTATCTTTAGCACCAAAGGCTGTTTCGTGAATTTTGTGTTTTAAAGTTTCATACATTTCTTCTGCTAAGCCGTTAATTTCTTCATTTAATTCTGGTGCTAAGCGTAGTTTGTAAAAGAAGCTAATGGATTCATCTCTTAATCTATCTGTGTTATATTGCTTTGTGGCTTCCCTCTTGTCATTTTGTTCTTGATATATGAGATGTTTATTGTAACTTATATCAATGGGTGTTTTTACTAGTAGATGAACCGAATCACACTCCGCTCTTCTTCAAACATTTACATCGTAGGGTATTATGCAAGTGTCCTGTTTAATCACAACATAGTCAGTAACTGATTTTGAGGTTTTTTGTTTTTTGTATCCAAGTATATATGCCTTTTTGTGGGAAAAATCCATTTAGGAATCTCAGCGAGTGTTGTTCAGAGAGCTCTATCTATCTCGTTCCATTTTCATTGACTACATCCTCTCCGTGCTATCCAATTATTTTACTGTCAAAAGCCTTACCCACTTTTCCATTCACATCGTCTAACAAGACTATTTCTTGTCTATTTTTCATCTTATTTAGTTCCTCAGAGAGTCTGTCAGAGATTTGTCTTTTGTGTTTGTATCCGAGTCTTCTGTAGGAGCATACAGACCTAATATTTTAATTTCCCTTCTTTTTATTTTCCTGTTAACTGTCATGATCCTTTCATCTACTGGAATTAAGTCAATTATGTGTTTTTCCATGGTCTTATTTACTGCAATAGTTACATCAGCTTTGGCCCGTTTAGATTTTTCCACTCTATTCCAAAAGTATAAGTAATCATCCTATTTCCTTTTCCTTTTTTCTTTGTTTCGCTGAGTACTGCTATGTCAATGTCATGGTGTGTGGAGTTCTCTAAATACCTGGTCGTCTTTTGTATTTAATCCTTATATGTTCCAGTATCCAATATTCGTTAACCGTTTTTCTTGCTTCTGTCGTTTTCCATGTAATCCATCCGAATTCCGAGGCTTTATGGGATGTTTAGCAGTATGCAACTAGTTAGAAAATATAATATAAAGCTATATTTTATATTTTTGAGGACCGAGGGATAGCCCAGTGGATTACGTGAATTTTTTTTTGTTCATCCTTACTTTTCACACAAGGAAACATACCTTAATTTTTGTTCCAATTTCGCCTCAGATCTGTTTTTTGTTACAAACAATTCAAAACTGACGAAGTTAAAATACTGTAACATACAGACGGACAGGCGGACAGTCAAACGCACACTAGTGGGTATTTCCTGAAAAGTCATGCAAATATTGAAATATAAAATGCGAAAATAGGTAAGATGCGGACAGGTGCATGTTACTTGTTTCGAAACGGAACGTTGACATGTAAACAGATGCACCTCCCGAGTAATCGTAAGCGACGGCACTTTCAGACAATGTCATATTGAATGTATATTTTCAGTTTTCATTCTACACAACTAATTCGCCACAACAAAGTAATTAATTTGATTTAGAGATTTGTGTTGCGCTTTAATATAACAATATGTGAGTTCGTTTTTTCACAAAAAAATTAACACTATTTTTCATAAAATATTGCCTTATTTAATGAATAAATTTTAAAATTTCACATTATTTAGTAACAAAATTCATATTACCTTGTAGTAAAAAAATCTTCAATGGATCGTATAAATATCTGTACTTGAAGCGAACTTCGGTGAATTTCCACTTTTTAATCATGTGACTGAGAATGCAACACAAACATTTTTTTTTCCGTTTTTAGATTAAAACTTTATTTTATTTAAATACAATCAAATGTTTTAACATACAACTGTAAAGCAAAAATTATTAGTTCTTCAAAAACATAATTAATTTTCCATATAATGCATGTCTCTAAATTTGTATGCTCGCGAGTAGGTTGTAAGACACACACAATTGTGAATTTCAACCAATGCATATTTCTGTTGCGATATATTATTATCGTTATTATAACATAGTTTGTTTTTCGATAAGATTCGTTCTTTGTTATTTTATATCCAATTTTTAATAAACGTTTAAAAAGAATAATATTCGATTGAAAATTGACAATGAAATGAAAATTATGGAATGTTTAATTAAGATTTAGTTTAAACAGCTTCAAAGACATTGAAGGACGTTTGTATTTTAATCAAGTACTTGTTTACATAGTTAGTTACATAATTCTAGCTCTAGTCGGCAGACTCATAAATATAAGTAAACACATTTTCGAATAACTGGCACGTCAGCTTCAATTTGTATTTGCAATAATCGCTACTATTGCAAATCGAATGCTATACCACCATTAATTGTGAATTTTGCATATTAAAATAGGAGTATTAATAAAGCAGTAATAAAATATAATTAATTTAATTAAAAGCCTTTAAATTAAAGACTCAGAACAAAGTTGAAAATTTTGCTTTATGCTACACTTGGGGTTATCGTGGGCAGCGTCGGAAATTCCTGACAGGAAACACTTATAAAACTATTAGTCAAATTGCTCCCGCAGGTTCGGCTACAAGTACTTCCAACATTCCTCAACTCGCTTCTTGGAAAGTCGTTAGCGCCAGGGCATGACTGCAATGTGTAATATGGCTCCTCGCCTGTCAATGCCGTTTTAGTCTGTTTCCAGTGTTTCTTACTTTCCGCCCTTTGCTGCAGGGAAATTTATCTTTTTATGACTTACCTAAGAAACTTAATTTAAGAAGATAATAATACAGATTGGACAATAAAGAGATTTAGCATTGATTGTTTATTAGTAATACTATATGTGGAAATCTGCTAATGACGTTTTATCAATTCATTTTTCATAATTGGGAAAACAAAAAATTATCTAAATACAAAAGTTTAAGAAATTGTGACATTTTTTTATAATTTGAAAATAATGATTCATCATGTTTCTACAATATATTATAAACGTGAATTTTTATAATCATGAATTTTTTAATTACATTTCATCTATAATTGTTAATGTATTTCATACAATTGATTTTTTTTAGTTTCAGCAATGGTAACTTCTACAGAGAATATCTTAAAATAAAATGAATTAGCTAACAATTAGTTTTCATTCTATATTAGAAAGCGAATGGTTTCAAACCTTTTGGTACTTCCTTTGAATAAAAAATCATTTATTTATAGCTAAATCGAACGTTTGTTATATAATTTTAAGCCATTCAGTAATTGATAAGAGTTAAGTCATTCCGTCCTATCAGCTTGAGTAGGTTTTGTAGATCAACATAACAGGGAGGGAGTAACGGTACAGAATTTAACTGTTAAACCAATGTCAAGTAGGAGCTATCCGCAGGGAGGCATTTTATCACCCTTGCTGTGGAGCCTTGCCGTGGACTGCCTGTTAACTGAACTAAACGAAGAAAACTTATTTACTCAAGCTTACACCGGTAATATGATCATCCTGTGCCTTAGTCGCCGGATCCACTACCTGGAGGAATCTACGATGCCAGCCATCTGGATCGGGGAACGGTGGTGCCAGCCGAAGAGGCTCGGAATAAATCAGAGCAAAGCTAAAATTGTATTCTTCAAAAAAAAAAAGGGAAAATGAGGAGACTATTTACAACTATGCAGTCGAGAAGCATCCTTCTAAGGGAACTGTTAAATATCTGGGAGCAATTCTGGATTCACTACTGAGCTGAAATGATCATATTGATGTTCGGGCCAAGAAGGCCCTACATACATTCTAGAATTATAAGTGAACCTCTGATGTACTTGGAGACTGACACCGAAAGTAATATACTGAATATTCACAATGGTGATGCATCTTATGATTACATACGCCGCTATGGTATGGTGGCAGGCAAACACCGTTTTCAAATTGACAGTCTCCACTAGGGCAATGGAAATTTTAATGAATCGCTCTCCTCTCCACTTATTTATAGAAAATGACGCCTAGAAGGCAGTTTACCGTTTCAATCGCCTGAAGCATCTTGGAGCAAGAACTGGCTACTACCAGTGTAGTTGGGGAA
Source organism: Diaprepes abbreviatus (assembly GCA_034092305.1). Classification (NCBI taxonomy): domain Eukaryota; kingdom Metazoa; phylum Arthropoda; class Insecta; order Coleoptera; family Curculionidae; genus Diaprepes; species Diaprepes abbreviatus. The sequence goes on from JASJET010000122.1 coordinate 14,624,273, forward strand.
GCGTTGTAGAATAATGCCCATCGCTTTCGATGCAACTACATGGCGTTATTTTGAAATATTTACTAGGCAGAGAGGTTTGGGAGAAAGAGCTTCTTATAAACGGATCCTGGTGGTTTACGGCCGCATCTCGACAAAAGCAATGTAATCAGAGTTTTAGGCCCCAGAACAACATGAAACAATTTTTTAAGCGGAGATTTATGATACTCTGCAATGTGACCTTCTTTGTCAGAGGGACATACACAGAATTAAGTCTGTTAACATAGGTTCGGACAGTAAAGCTACCATAATGGCCCTGGGGTCAATGTAGTAGTTTACGAATGATGACTTGAAAAAGAACGGCAGCACAATCATATTCGTTTGGGCCCCGGATAACTCGGGTATACATACATACAAACGATTAATTGGACCATTTGGTAAAGATGCAGCTGACCCTTACGGCCCCCATTATACCTGATCCAATTACTGTTGGTAAGAGAAAACTGGAACTATAGCTAGAAAGCAAATTTATTGAATGTTAGATGGAGGTTCTAGAATGAGATGTGCTAAGGAACGTTTAGGTGAATATAATTCGTAGCCTACTGATGGCTTTGCTGATGGACATTGTCACCTGTGAGGCCATCTTCATAGGATTGGCATCGCGGATGATTCGATATACAGACGATGTCTTGAGGAGAATAGAACTATTGACCGTGTTCTCGAAGAGTTCCCGGAACTCAACGAACTGAGGCACACACATTTCGGAGTTAGAATAATATCATATGAAACAGTAAGGCAAGGTCAGGAAACTGGACTGCTTGGATTCATAAAGACGATCGATCTCGAATGACTTGCGGCCATGGTGGGATGTATTGAGCCCAATGATGCATAAGAACCGAGAATTGAGTATCACCACTCCTAATCTTCAGTTATTAATTAAGTTTCTTTTAAATTTTGTTGAATATCTGTATTGGTAATTTTATTATATCCGTATCCCAGTTAGTATATTTAAATATGATAGAAAAGTTTACAAAAACCCTTATCAAATTTAATCCCCTTCTTAAATAATTTCAAACTTACCTCAGTAATTTAATTTCTTATATTTACGAAAACATTTATTTTTAATTAAATAAGGAAGCTTTTTATCTACCAGCAACATGTATACGCCAGCGACATAATTCTTTCCCTAAAAAGGCGTAGAATTAGATAAACTGCTGACTTAACGCCCTCCTTGAATCCCAGTTTAAAACTTTAACCCTGCTTCTGTCAGAAATATTTCCGCAAAAGTTGAAAAGCATGAAGAAAACGCGAACTGTGTTGCCAAGTATAAGCAACAGTAAATAAGCCATTTAAGATTTTGTAAACATAACTCTATTTAGAATTAATAAAGACATTTCTTATGATATATGGTAGTTATATTTAAGTATAAATTATGTGCTACTTGTTCGATGCTAAACTACTTTGTTGAATATTAAGTAATTCCTAATACCACCAAGCGACTTTCTGTAGATATAATGTTCACACTATTGTTCAACAAGTACTTTTATGTAGTGGCAAAGACTATAATAAACAGTTTCTCAATAATAAATTTTTGAAAAAATTTATGCCAAATATTTTTACACTAATATTATTGTTAAAACCTGACGATGGTCTAAATAGTTTGTACGAAAATATATTTGTGTGTATCTAAATCTACAAATTCAAAACTCGTGTTCGAATTACATTAATAAATAGACAGTTTCTTGGTTATTAATTACGGAGAGAATTTTCATGCAGTTTCTAGAATTAATAAAATTTCGATAATTGTGAAGCAAAATTTTCAAAAATTGTTTTTTTTTTCAATTTTCCACAATGCATTACAAATATTTAGACGTTGTATTCTGAAACATGTGCATTTTTAACAATTATTTTTTATTTTTACCATAGTATGAAAACAAGTCTAGCAACTTTTTCATAAAAAATATTTGGGTTTAATAAATATGATGGTAATGAAGCTTTAGGATTTTTAAATTTTGGCTTAAATTAACAATCAATATTTCTGCAGATTTCAATTACCTTCTGATATATTTTAAAAAATTCTATTTTAGAAATTTTTATGTAACTTCAGTTTTCTTTTTTTTTTTTAATTTGGAAGGAGCATAACTTTTCTGAAGCAAACATTTTTTTTTATTAATCAAAAGTAAAAAAGTGGACTAAATGGGGGTAAAAAGAGAGATACGTTACACAGATCTACAAGATTCTATTGTTGGGCCGGTGAGGGTAATTTCCGAAGTGATTTGCTGTTAGAATCCCAATTCGAAGTCAGAATAGGCTCACCACTTTAGAAATTTGCGATATTTGAGGTTATGAACTCGAAAAATGGGGTGTTTGGCTATTTTGAGGTTATATATAGGATGCACAAGATTTTTTTGGGATATTTTTCTGGTTGTATCATTTAATATTACCTTTATTCTTTAAAATAAGCTACTGAGGGATCACCTACAATTTTTTCTTGTAAAATTATGGCCATTTTAGACTGGATTCTTACTATACAGGGTGTCCAAGATAAGGATCCTAACCATGGGGATCTCGGAAACAGTTGGAGATACGAGGTCGGTTAAATTAGAGAAAAGTTGCGCAATTTAGTGCTAAATTAAACGCAATTTAAGAATTTTAAAAATTCAAAATACTTCCGGAGATTTCCGGAAAAAACCGAATTTTGGCAAAATCGTTTTTAATTTTTGTAGGCTTTATTTAAAGAGATATCAAAAAATAAAAGGTAGATTCTTCTTGCCACTTTTTATTTTTTATAATTTGGTCTAAACAAAATTTAAATCCGACGTTTCGTTTCTGAGATACCATCATGAACTTTCATTTTTTATATGGAACAAAAAAAAGTATCCCATGTATTTGATAGCATTTTTTATTACAAATTCAACGGTGTGTCACACTTGCATATCAAGTGTGTAGTTCATTGGCTTTTATAAAACTGATATACCTTTCTCTCTCGCTCTCATGGAGCTCTTATGGAAAGTACTTGAACTACGTATTCGATATGCAAGGGTGATACATCGTTGAATTTGTAATAAAAAATGCTATCAAATACATGGGATACTTTTTTTTGTTCCATATAAAAAATGAAAGTTCATGATGGTATCTCAGAAACGAAACGTCGGATTTAAATTTTGTTTAGACCATATTATAAAAAATAAAAAGTGGCAATGAGAATCTACCTTTTATTTTCTGATATATCTTTAAATAAAGCCTGCAAAAATTAAAAACGATTTTGCCAAATTTCGTTTTTTTCCGGAAATCTCCGGAAGTGTTTGAAATTTTTAAATTTTTTTAACTGCGTTTAATTTAGCACTAAATTGCGCAACTTTTCTCTAGTTTAACCGACCTCGTATCTCCAACTGTTTCCGAGATCCCCATGCTTAGGATCCTTATCTTGGACACCCTGTAGTGCCGGTTTGATGAAATATTTTTAAATGAAAAAGAATTTACGATATCGAAATCTTCGTGAAAGCCATAGTGTGAATAAGTTCATTGCTTCTGCTGTAAAAATATTTTACCGGACCGGGAGCGTATCAAAAGCGTATCGAGAGCGGATCTCTACTGAGAATCTAACCTTAAATATATCCCAACTATGTCATGAGTATTTACATTAACGCTTTTAGGCGTACTTGGGAGTTTTTGGGGTCTGCTGTGCTTCGTATGAATATAAAGTCTGAAAATTTAAATTTTAATTTTCAAGATTGCGGATTCAAAATGGCGCAGCAAAATTGACAAAAAATTATATTGATATTTAAAAAAATTTACTTGGGGTTTTCGGAGGCACTGATTACGAACATTATGTCAGAAAATACACATTTTTATTTTTAAGAGAATGGATTCAAAATAGCGAATCGAAATATGTAAAAACTATATCGGTCTCTAAAAACCTACGAGCCTGTACTTCGTAGGCCTCAATAGCATATTTTGAATGGTGAGAGTAGTACTAACTGATACAATTAGAAAAAAAAAAGATTAAAAAAAATTCTTGCATCCCATTGATAACCTCCAAATTACCTAAAAAAAAAACTTACTTACTATTACTTAATCTCAAATATCTTAAAATCCTGACCTGATAGACCAATTCTGATACCGTATTCGGATTCTACGCAGCAAATTACTTCGGAAGTGATCCCTAGGTGCCTATCAACAATCATAACCTCACTTTTTGTAGATCTGTACTTTATTGTTCTAATAATACAGGTTTACAAAAAAAAAATTGGATGACTATTTGAACAGACCCTTTTATTCTTATGCAATTAGATGTCCTGAATTCACATCTGAGGTTCGCTAGCCCCTGCCATGTCAGGTTCAAAGCCATTTCAAGATCTAAATGGAGTAAAATTCACTAAATAAGTCTGAACAAGTAGATATATTCGTGGTTTTTTCGATCCCCTAAGATCGACTAGAGGTTATTTTATGGCTATTACAAGGTCCAATTGAAAAAAATCCACTAAATCAATTTGAAAAAGAATGTAGGTTTTTGGAGTAGCTGAATGGGAATTCGTGGTTTGTTCAATCCCCCAAGGACAGCCAGAGGTCATTTCAAGGTCAAATTGACATTTTTCGGGCCGCTGAATTCAAATGTGTGGTTTTTTTAATCCCTCAAGATCAGCTAGAGGTCATTTTAAGGTCATTTGAAGGTCAAATTAAGAAAAATCTACTCAATAGATCAGTAAAAGAAGATAGGTAGACTTTTGAAGGCGCTGAGTCTGAGTTTGTGGTTTGTTTAATATCTCAAGGTTAACCAGAGGTCATTTCAAATTTAAGTTGATAAAATCCACTAAATAAATTTGTAAAAGAAGAGAACCCACTCGCAGCTAGATCCTAATCCATTACATAACAGACAGGCAAGCGGATCAAATTTTTGAGCCGGAACTCAAGCTCCCAAAACCTCATACCCCACGCACAACTAGATTGATGTCCGTTACACATCAGATATGTAAGCAGAGTTAGTTATTATGAAATATTAATCCAAAACCCAAGCTCCAAAACTTGCATAACCCACGCACAGCTAGATTAATATCCATTACACAACAGACAGGGGAGCGGATCGAATTTTCAAGGCGAAACCCAAGCTGCCAAAACCATACACTCTATGTGGAGCTAGATTGATTGCCACTATAAGGAAAACAGGCGACCAGACCAAGTTTGTGTAAATATGCTAAAATATAATTAGAAACTTGGGTTTCGCCTTAAAAACTCGCTCCGTTCACGTGCCTGCGTGAGGTATGTAATTTTCGGAGCTTCGGCAAAAAAAAACTCGATCCACTTGCCTGTCTGCTGTGTAATGGATATCGATCTAGCAGCGCATGTGTTCTATCTTTTGCAAACTTATTTAGGGCATTTTTTCTGTTTGACCTTGAAACGACTTTGGAAACGACCCCAAAAACTACGTATGTACCTCTTCAGATTTATTTAGGGAATTTCACTCAATTTGACCTTGAAATGACCTTGAACCTGACATGATAGAGGTTATCGGACCTCAGATATGAATTCAGGGCGTCTAATTACATAAGAATAAAATTGTCTCTTTAAACAGGCATCCATTTTTTTTTGTAAACCTGTGTAATTAAAAGTGAAAACTGATGTCTCTTTGATAGCGTTCGTAAATTTATAAATGATCTTTATTATTTAAGCTGATTACTTTAACTGTTCATGTTCCTAGGAATAGTTTTTGAAATATATATATATATATATATATATATATATATATATATATATATATATATATATATAAGCTAGAAAACAAAATTTATTGGTTGAAATGTATTTTATTAAAGCCAATACACAGTTTTAATAACTACAAAGTTAAATAATTGAGTAGGAGTTCTAATAATGTAGCAATCCGAGAAAATTTTTTCTTACATTATGTCTTAATAACCTTTTCAAAAGAAAGTTTTCTAATATAAAAAGTTTTTTGAAATCTTGTTAATATAAAAGTATTACTGTTTTAATTGTAGGAGACAATGTAATCTTTTATTAAGAGATTTTTATTTTAGAGAAGAAGAATTATTTCTTCTTTTCATACACAATGTTTCGAAAATACTAAATAAATTTTTTGGTCGTGCGTTCGTTAGATTGTTTATCCGTACGTTCAACTCTAGGTTATAGCCTTGTAACGTCGTTAGGTGTTAATTCTTCTGCAATAGAGTTTTGCATATACATGCCTTCTGATTGGCCAAAAAATTAGGGCACCTCCTCTAATGTACAGGAAAAAGTACAAAAAAAATGAATCGTGTAAGCTACGTGTGGAATCTTGTTGAATAAATTTTTTAAAATGCCAATAAATGTGTTATGTTACATATTTTTCACTTAGCAAATTCGTTCACGAAACATAAGCTTCTTAAGTGGTCCATGAATTGCCCCCCCCCCCCCCCCACACACTATAACTTTCTAAGAGTAAATTTTGGAGGTCTAAAAAAATTTGTATATGAGCGCTGATTAAAATATACTTTCAATTGGGTGTATAAATATATTTATATTAGAGAAACTATTTTAGTTCTTAATGAATTAAAAAACCCTTATTGTATAGGGGCAGACGTATTTTATTCTAACATAGTTAGAGACAATATACTCTATCAGGTTGTATAGAAAATCAGGAAAGGATGGAAGCTTTTCCCTTGCCAATATATCGCTAACTAAAAGACGGTTTTGAACTCACTGGTTCTATCCAATACAGGGTAGGCAAGTGTACCTAAACATAAGAAAAACAAATTCTTTTAGCAATTTATGTCAAACAATTTATGGAATCTAATATATTAGTTTGAAACCGATCTGCAGGCAGCGATGCACTGTCATAGGAGAGCCCTTCATTCTTGGCTGCTATTTAGTTTCACTCTGAGTTGGTACTTTGTCTCTAACCGTATTGGAACAGAGTACATCTGTCCTTATAGTTACCATTATAATATAAGTTTTTTTAGATGGTTGAGAACTAAAATTGTATTTATACACCCAACTGCAAATGCATAGTATTCGTTGTTGGTATATAGTATCTCGACGAGATTAAATATTCAGATTGTATGAAATGTTGAGAGATGGCGCTGCTTGTTTTATACTTCTTTTTTTTTGTCTGATATAAGTTGCTTAAAGGAATCGCTTTTCATATATTTCTATGCAATTGCTTACCCTGTATGGACAATAAACAATGAGTCCGCAACTGGTCTGCAAGTGGCAGTGAACTGTTATGAGAAGGATTTCCACTCTTTACTGTTATTTCGTTGCAATTTGAAATAGTATTTTTTCTTTAACCATTTTAAAATAAAGTACATCTGCCCTCATAGTATAAGGTTTTTTCAGTTCGTTGAGAACTAAAATAGTTTCTCTAATATAAATTTATAACCACGCTTACTAAATATATGCAGCGAAAATTATCACGTGTAAGTCATGTCAGCTTAAAGGTCTTTAAATCTGTAATTCAATATGTATGTAGTATTTTTTATTTAGTCATTTTATTTACAAAATCTATACCTCTAAAATTTCTTATTTTACGAGTGTGAATTTATGTGAATGTGTCTGTCAAGATAGTCATCTATTAGAAAGGTTACAAATGGTTTGGATAAGAAAATACGAGGTTTCAATGTATTTGACTTGACAATTCATTATTAACTTCAAATTTCAGTTTAAGTGTAAATATAGGTTTTTTTTTATTATATTCTATCTTAATTTCTTTTTAGAAATAAATCTGAAATTTTAGTGTTCTAATGGTAAATTCTTTTTACCTTTATGTCATTATTTTTTTCGATAAAAAAGCTATCATTTGTGACAAAATTTTGAAAGCATATATTTTAATTATTTTAAAGACATACGTGCAACGAAATTTCAGAAAAAAGTCACACACTACGGAACCCTAACATGATCTATGTCTGCACTTAACCAGTTTTTCATATATATATATATATATATATATATATATATATATATATATATATATATATATATATATATATACAAATATTTCCGTGTTAGAGGTTGCACATATATATATATATATATATATATATATATATATATATATATATATATATACATACATATATATATATATATATATATATATATATATATATATATATATATATATATATATATATATATATATATGTATATATATACAAATATTTCCGTGTTAGAGGTTGCACATTTTGAATAAATTGCGATAAATCACAATCCATCCCATTCCACCACCATCGAACTTCATGACCCACCTGTACCGTCATACCGAAAAGAAAGTCAAAACTTACTCTCCCCGCCACAGCCGTATCACTATGGACGGAAAAGATATGATTGGAACGAAGTTTGCATTTACTGATCGCAATTTACTTCATTTATACACGGAGTTGCATATAGTTGTACCTTTGCTGAATGTGATTTCAGCACTACAACGGCATAATGTGGATATATCCACTGCTATTGCATCTCACACGGAGGAATCCGTGAAAGCCGCATTAACATATATACGCCATCTGGCGGGAGGTCGGCGAAGCCGCGTTCAGTGTTGCATGCTTCCTTCAGATCTGTCTTTTGCACAGACAGGTGCATGTCGGTACCCTGATGAGTCTAGTACAGACGAAACATGTACTTCCGCCATATCACTGTGGCGGGGCAGGTAAGTTTTGACTTTCTTCTCCATATACCTCTAACACGGAAAGGATATAATTGGAAAGAAGTTTGCATTTACTGATCGCAATTTACTTCATATATATATATATATATATATATATATATATATATATATATATATATATATATATATATATATATATATATATATATCCGAAACTAAAAACAAAATTTAATAAATTACATTTCTCTAGATATGTATTTACTATTGTCCTTAATATTAATGAAGTTCAATTAAAATAATTAGTATATTTTTTTAAAAATTAATTTTTCAATAATTTTCACTTTTAAAAAAATATAATTTTAATTAAAAATATATTAATTAATCAATTTTTTTAAATAAATACTTATTTTTAAAAAAAAACTTCAAAGTTCTTCAAAGTTAAAATTTTTTCTTACTACAAATGGAAATTCGGGATACCTATAATTACCAAAAATTAAAATAAGTTTTAACAAAAAAAAATAATATAAACATGTAATTATAAGACCCTAAATATAAATTAGCTTATCATCTGTTATATGTTATTCCAACAATGTAAAAGGAAGTAAAAAAGTTTGACAAATAATAATAATTTATAGAAACCTTAAGCAACATTATTTTTATCACTGTTAAAATTTTAGTTTAAGTTTACTATGGTCAATCCGATTAATTTTACCTTTTCGTTGCAAATACTCACGTAATAGTCAAATACAATATAGTTTCCTTTAAACATCTCTCTTAAATTCATTGAATAAAAAGATACCATTCGTCGGTTTAGTTGCTTATATTATGAAGTCCGTAGACCTACTTTCTTACTAATTTCTTTCATAGCTCGGTTATTTTTATCTTCCTGAATTTTTCCTACGTTCTTTCACTACAAAGTACAGTTCTAAGTTACATTTGATTATCTGTTTGATCTTTATTATTGATGTTTCTACACTATGGCTTGGTTGCATTTATTAATGGTAAATATGCTATTACCTTTTTCAGTTCTCGGTTTTCCAGCCTACTACTATACGAGTGAAATTCTTACTTTTATCATTTTTTATGATACTTTCCTTAAAATTATTTTGACTAATTCCGTGTTTTTTTATTTATATTATTTCTACCTTCAATAACTCTGATAATAATAATTTTATTCCTAAAATTATCAATTACTTCGTCAGTTGATAGTTTCAGAAATGAGATTATGAACAACTTCTTAAAGCGTAATTTGTAGAGATACAACTACAAATTACTTCGTTAATTGATAGTTTTAAGAGTGAAATCAAATCAATTGATATTTTCGATTTGCTAGTTCAAAATTTTTTACCAATTCATTAAAGGTTATTTATAGTTTTTTGCCAATCACTGTTATTTAGTGAATTTAAAATTTTATTACTAAATAAAACCTAATAGAAAGCAGATTATTAAACTAATTTTCGGTCATTTTTAATACTTTTAGTGCTATTAAAATAGACTTGTATTTGTACACTAGTATTTCTCCTTTACGATGTTTTTTAATAACTGGTTCCGAGATATAATCTACTTTCTTCCCTATTTAGACACAGTGTACATTGAATGAAAAAAAATCTTTTCTTCCATTTATTAAAACACGCTACTAAAATTAACATTTAAGGAAAAATATTTTGTTTAGGTATTCCGTATATGAAAAAAATAATATTTTGGCAACAGAGGTCTTTTTTTCTCGTTCAAATTAATTTACAATTTTGCATCAGTGAAAGAGTAAGGGGTTTCTTTTAAGGAATAAAATCCGGGATATTTAAAAAGGTCAAAAATTAATCTTGTAATTTTTGTCTCAAATGTGACAACAATGATAAAGTCAAAAATTAATCTTGTAATTTTTGTCTCAAGTATGACAACAATGATAAACTCAAATAAAGGTTCTTATTCAATTAGCAGTCAAGTATGACATATTAAAAAAAGTAATATAAAAGAGACATTATTAAATTTTTATGGTTAACTTGGCCAACAATAAGATTTTATACGTCCATTTTCCTTAAAAAATTTATTCAGTCTGGTGAACAAGTCAATTTACTTTTCTAATATAGATTTATTTGTTTAAGAAAGGCGATTAATACCAAATTAGTTATTTCGTTTTAATTATTTTATGACATTTTTCAATTTGACCGATTTCATTTTGCTTATTTGTAGAATGATTTTCTGATAAAAACTTTAGTGTGAAAATAAAATATATTAATTGCTATTTTAAGCTTTAAGGTATTATTAGCAATATTGTTCTCGGACATTTTTTTAGGTAGTTTAGTGAGAATTAGTTTCAATATTTAAATTTCTCATAATGTTGCATGTTTTCGGGCTTAAAGATTGAAACCAGTTGTAACTTAGCGTTCCAATTTTTTTTAGCTCTAGACCAGCCTGTCCAGGTACTCCCCAGGTACTCTTTGAGATCTGCTAGAAGTACTTGAGATCTGTTTGAGAATTATTGGAGTTCTCTTCCTGAATGTTTAAGTACGACACGGGTACTATCTGAAACTTTAAATAGATAGTCCTGTTGCGGATCTTGATTGTAGCATCTTAGATTATGTATAGTTTAATGTATAGGCTCTCAGTAGATCTGTGCTTCTTGAAAATATTTCACTTCGTAAATTCTCCACCTGTTGGGCTACTGTGTTACTATAATTGGTTACCATCGAAGTACTAATTCTTAGAAAAATAGTGTTAATAAATTGTAAATAGGGCAGAAGAATTTTATTTGAAGACCATTACATTGCATGCCGAAGTTCCCCGCAGACCACTTTCATTACGGTGTGAAAAGTTGGTTTTTATTTTTTGCTGGGAGCACCATGATATTCAAACTCTAAAGTATTCAACAGAGTCATGAAAGTATGTCTGTTTGCAGGATGCATAGTTGAGGCTTTAAGTGGGGGAATCTATTGCGGTGGTTGTTAAGAGCCTAGCGTAACCACCCCTGCATCTCATGGCATAGCAGCGACAAGAACTGTCATGCCCAGACCTAGTCTTTGGCTTATCTGGCATTTATGTAACTTTAAGTTACAAAATCTTTTCACTAACTACCATCCGAACCAAAATAATTTACAACTCACATTATCAGGTTAGAAAAGTTCTCTTAACGAATCTTTTTTTCTAAATATTTTTCCTCGTTCGTTCTATTTCGTAAATGAAGCTTCCGGTTCCGATTTTAGTGAAACTTCAATATATTGTAGATAGTACAAAAATAAGAGATATATATATTTTTATCTGAGAAGATTCATTTTAACAGGTGAAAACCGCCCCTTAACTTCACCCCTAAAACTGTATTTTTGAAATATCTCAGCTTCTAAGTGAGATATCTTTACGAAAAAAAATGAAAATTTCTTACTGTCAAATGTTAAAGTATGGTTCTATTCACCCCAAGGATATTATCTCTTATTTTTTATAAGTAAGTAATGTATTCGCGCACGTAATTTAATTCTAAAAATGACGAATTTAATATAATTGTTTGAAAATATTTTTTTTCATGAATACCATAAGTAACTTAAGTTGACGGGTTTCGGGGTTTCGAAAACTAACTAGTAATAGAGGGTGAGTCACCCCCAAAATACTTTTTTTTTAAATCTCAATTTCTAATTGAGATATCTTTACAAAACAAAATGGAAATTACTTGTTATTTGAAATGATGTTGAACTGAGGTATTTTTATCCCTAAGAATATCATCCCTTATTTTTATAAAGGTAAACTATCTATTTGCGCACGTAATTGAATTCTAAAAATTACGAAATCTAATAAAATTGTTCGAAAATATTTTTTTCGCGAATACCAGAATTAACTCAAGTTGACTCTCGAGTTATCAAAAAATAAACTAGTAAAATAGGGTGAGTCACCCCCAAATACTTTTTTTAATATCAAGTCTTAATTAAGATAATTCTATGAAACCAAATGAAAATTTTTTGTTATACGAAATCATATAAACTATACACATAACACAACTACTGCCAAGAAAACAAGTAAACGAAGCAATCATACTCACAATATACGAACCGAATTCTAAAAACACCATGGTAATTAAAACAAATAACACTTTAACAGAGGAAATCCCACTATCCATAGGAATAAAACAAGGTTATAGCCTAAGTCCAACACTTTTCAATGTAATCATGGACGAAATCATTGATGAGGTACAAAGCACAAATATTGGGTACCCAATGGGACACAACACCGTTCAGATTATATGCTTTGCAGACGATGTTGCCTTGACAGCCGATAGCGAGGGCAACTTACAAAGAACGCTTTTCCATCTCAATCGAACAGCCAAACAATATTATATGAAGATATCTGTGGAGAAAACCAAAGCAATGGTAATAGCAAAAGAACCGGTAAGATGCAAACTAATGGTTGATGACAAACATATCGAACAGGTTGGGAAGTTTAAATACCTGGGAGCACATATATCAAGTAACAGGGCAGTAACGGAAGAAGTACGCACACAAGCCAACAAAGCGGCCATGATATCAGGCCAACTAAGAGACATTATCTGGAACAATAAACATATGACGGTTGAGAGCAAAGCAAGAATTTACAAGGTCTGTGTAAGACCGATACTGACATACGACGCAGAAACAAGAAATGAGATAGAATAAGAAACGCAAAAATACGCGAGGGCAGCGAAGTGGGGGATGTTGTGAAGTGGGTTCGAAACCCTTCTTAAGTAGTGGAGAGATCACGTGGAACGAATGGACAATGACAGACTAGCAAAAACCGTGATGAGAGAGAAAATAAAACACCAAACGGCCGCCTGGACGGCCCCCCAAAAGATGGAGAGACAGCTGGATTTCAACCTCAAACGAGGATCGATGAGGCATTGTGTAGATAACAGAACTTGGTTCTACCTAGAAGAAGAAGAAGAAGATATTAAAATATCGTATTTTCACCCCCAAGGATAGCATCCCGTAAAAATTGCGAAATTTACTAGAATTGTTTGAAAAACTTTTTTTCACGAATACCATAAGTCACCTAAGTTGTCCTGTTTCGGGATTTCTAAAATCAAACTGGTAAAAGAGGATTTTACGTCTCAAGTTCTAATTGAGATAAATTTACGAAACAAATTGGAAATTACTTGTTATTTGAAATAAAGTTAAACTATAGTATTTTTACCCTTAAGGATATCATGGGAAGAATGTTACTTTACACATGCATAATTATTCTTAAAATTCCCAAATATCAGTTGATATGAACGTTACAGAGCTTACTGAAATTTTTTCTTTTAAATGATAAGAAAATATAAACTTACTCGTGACAAATAGTGATTTCTAATTCTGTAACTTTCATTTAAATTAAGATTTGATAATTTTAAGAATAATAATATATGAATCAAATGACGGTTTACTTTTATAAAAAATAAGGAATAATATCCTTGGGAGTGAAAATACCATAGTTTCATATCATTTCGAATAACAAATAATTTTAATTTTGTTTTATAAGATATCTTAATAAGAACTGCAGATATTTAAAAAAAAACATATTTGGGAGTAGCTCTCACCCTCTTTCACTAGTTTATTTTCGGAAACCCCCAAACACGTCAACTTAAGATATTTATTTTATTCGGAAAAAAATATTATCAACAAATTTGGTTTAATTTCGTAATGTCCGGAATTAAATTATGTAAATGAATTACAAGAGAGAACCCTTATAAAAAGTAAGGGATACTGCCTATGGGATTAAACAACATGGTATAACTTCACTTCATCTAACAAATAATTTCCACTTTGTTTTGTAAAGATATCTCAGTTAAAATTTAAGATTTGAAAAAAATGTGTTTGTGGGTGACTCACCCTCTTTTACTAGTTCATTTTTGATACTCTAAAACAAGTCAATTTGAGTTAGTTATGGTATTCACGAAAAAATACTTTGAAACAATTTCATTAAATTTCATAATTTTTAGAATTAAATTACGTATGCTGCTGGGTGGTTTACCGTTATAAGAAATAAGAGATAATACCTTTGGGGGGAGAAAATACCATAATTCAACATCATTTCAAACAAAAAGTAATTTCAATTTGGTTTTGTAAATATATCTCAAATTGGAAATTAAAATTAAAAAAAATCTATTTGGGGTGGCTCACCCTCTTTTACCAGTTTATTTTTAGAATCTTCGAAACGCGTCAACTTAAGTTGCTTTTGGTACTCGTGAAAAAAATATATTCAAACAATTTCATTAAATTTCGTAATTTTTAAAATTAAATTACTTGCGTAAATATATAGTTTACCAGAATAAAAAATAAGGGATGATATCCTTGGGGGTGAAAATACCATAGTTTAATATCATTTCGAACAAGTAACCTTCATTTTGTTTCACAAAAATATTTCACTTAGAACCTGAGATATTTCAAAAATACTGTTTTTAGGGGTGAAGTTTAGGGACAGTTTTCACCCCGTTATAAGGAATCTCCGCAGATAAAAAAATAGTTGTTAATTATTTTTGTACCCCCTACAATATATCCAAGTTTCATTAAAATCAGAACGGGTACCTTCCTTGTTAGTGTTTAAGTATCGTGCCCTTTAGTGAACGTATAGAACTTTATGGACATATCTGTGTTGCGTATCCACTATGTACACAGATATGTATTTGCATTCTAAAACGGATTTAAGATATTTTATTAGGCACAGGTGTTTGATATTGCTTTGTATAAGACGATAAGGGTATAAATAAATTTCAAAGTTCTATCCGAGATACAAATCGGGTCGTCTATTTGCATAGCACCCTCACCTTTTACACCACGTTCGCCACGTTAAAAAATTTAATTATAAAAAAATTTGTAAGATTCATTCGAACCTCTTGTTTTTTTCTTGACATACCATTATAATTATTAACCAAATGTATTATTAATAGCTAGCTACTCCTTTTCAAACTAATTTTGCATGGGAAATTTAATTATTTTCCAACAAGTAAAACAGAGTAAATTTCTCTAGACCTCTAGTTAAATTAGGGATGGTTTCATGTTACTGGTCTATTTAAGCAGTTATAAAATTGAATTTATTTGTACTCTAAAGCCAAATACCGGTATACATCGTAAACTGGCTACAGTTTTCACAAGTTGTAATACCTAAAAAAATTAAACTATTTGGCATGAAATTAAGGATTAATAAATTTGAACCTCTCCAGTTAATTGGTTCAAATTTTGAATAATTGCTCCAATTATTTGCTAAATATATCTAATAGAGAAAGAGCAGCGTTCAAAATTATTTTGTGCAATTTGGGTAAATTGCAATATCGTAAATTTCTACCTTTCTCTTATGAAAATAAGTTAGATAACTTATCCGTATTTTCTGTTAAAATATTTGAAATTTATGTTTTTTGTAGCTCATCTTTTATTTAAACCTGGTCTTTTATTAAGCTCTTCAATGAGTCGTATCTTTGAAATAAAACATTTTGTAACTCACATTTATAAGAACTTCCATTATTGTGTACCTATTCAAATTCAAATTGTACAATTGTTTTAGAAAGATTGGCAATGTAGAATTATTACTGTTTCTCAATCTCAACTTATCCCAGAAGGGTTTTCTTATGAATTAAGTTTGATTCTTTAAAAAACATATTCAATCTTCTAGGTCTGGGAGTATCTAGAGGAATTGAATGAATTGAATAAGAACAGTAAGGTCACCCTCATATGGGTACCGGGACATACCAGGGTTGAGGGTAATGAAATAGTAAACAGGCTTGCGAAAAGAAGGGCTGAGAGACCATTTCTGTGGTCAGAGTGTTTCTGTGGAATCAGTAGCAGAGTAATGCTGGAAGAACTAAAGATAGAAGAAGAAAGCAGGATGTCCAATAATTGAACGGAGCTGCAAGGACTGAGACAAGCGAAGGTAGTTCTTGGGAACTACGATCAGAAGATATTCAAGAAATGCATAACCTTAAGTAAAAACCAATTCAGAATTCTGACAGGGATCCTGACAGGGCATTGCTGTCTGAAAAAATACCTCAAGAAACTTGGATTTGTAGAAAGAGAAAAGGGAGGAGGACGAAACCTCTATTAATATAAGGTTCCTGAGAGACTAGAATGCCTGCTTTAGTCGATAAGGTATCTCTTACCACTTGGCAGCAGTAGGGAGGGACAATAGATCTATTAGGTCGCAGTGTACAGACCTCCATTCTACGCACATACAAGGAGTACATGCATCCCAATTTCAGGAAGAAATCCAACCAGAAGCAATTTTAGAAGAAAAATTTGTGGGACAAATTGTTATAGCTTTTCAAAAAATTTAAATATGCATAGAAGCACAATAGAAACTTGGAGAGATTTTTTAATGAAATGAAGATATATTTTGACTAGATTTATTTGTACAATGAATTTAATTTTCATTTCTTAGTTTTTCATCTTCAACCAAAAATGAAACACGCTTTAAAATGGCGGAAGAGGCAAAATTAGCAACTTACGTTTTGAACCAAGAACAATATTCACAAGAAGAATTGTCTATATAAAATCTAAAATTCCGGACATGTCGGCAAGATATTATTAGATACAGGTTGGCCCTTTTTGCCGTAAAACCTAGATATTTTCAACCTCTGATCTATTTAGAATAAGAGCACACACAACATATATCTTAGATTTACACATAATTGTCTCCAATCTCTATTTACTTTTCCCAACGATTCCAACATTTTTATGGATTCTTGGAAAAGAAGTTGCTTCATGGCATGGAAAATTTTGTCGTGGTAATCTGTTTTAATTTTCGGAACTGGTAGTAGTCACTGGGAGCCAGACTGGTTAACAAGTTGCACGTAAGTAATTTATATTTTGCTTTGGTTATAGAAATAGTACAAGACGTTAGATCTAGCGCGTTATCTTGATGGAAGAGCACACATTTAGCTTGTCTCTGCCTTTTGGTTCTAATTTCGATATAAATTGGCTAATATAAGATCTTGTCTCCTTACAAATAATCAACTTTTCTCGCAGATGATTGCAACTTGAATTTTTAAGGAGGTAGATTCAATTTCGTTCTACAACTTTTGGCTTGAAGATAGTATTGATTGATCCATGTTTCATCCATCATTGACAATCTGTCGAGAACGTCTTTCCTCCTTTCTTTAAACACTACGGGAGTTCATTTTGGGATTTTACCAGCATCCGAGGCATCTATATTTTGGACAAATTTTTATATCTAAATGATTTGATGAAAAACCATGGACAGTACGATACATGTACGCTTCTTAAACTAAATCTCCGCTATCAATCCTTTGTATTACAGAACAAGATTATGTACTTTAAATCTTTAATTGAGTTCAAACACCTGCACGTCTGAATCTCTCTTAGGATGTAATGGACCCAACGAAGCCTAAGCATCAAAGATCGAATATCACCACTCTTTTTCATTGATTCATTCTTAAAGTTTTTTGGAACAAATCTTCCCTATACGTACAGTCACAGAATCAAGAATCATCTGCTAACTATAGTAAAATGAGAATATCTCTATGAACAGACCTGAGTTGACCTGGTTTATTCAAAATATTTTTTATTTTTCAAATTTCAGTCATGTTAAAGTTGTCAATCCTGAATTTACCATTAAATCAACTTAGCATGGAGGAAAATCTAGTAGCCGAAAAATTATTGGTGTGTGCATGTGAATATGTCTAACTTGGACACCTTATATCTTAATTAGGGATAGAATTATAAAAACAGCTATAAAAATCAATTATTGAAACTAAAACCAATCACTTATTAGAACATTTTTTTTTGAAAAAAAAATTGGCAACAGACGTTTTCGTTTCTAGAACTAATTAAATTTAAATTTTGCATCAAAGGAAGTGTAGGGATTTGTTTGTAGAAAAAAGCGTTCGTTATTTTTACTTTCATCTGAAAGATAGAAAAAAAAATTAAAATAAGTTAGAAACGTTCATTATAACCAAGCTTGTTTGAAAGTTTTTTTTAGTTTCAAATACGATTCAACTTTCGTGAAGGCCAAAAAATATGTTTATTTGGTTTGAGAGAAAAATGTCAGTTGCTGGTATACTTTGCTAATGTTTGATGTAAAAGGGTGAATCAAGTATTCAGAAAACGTTATTTGGTAAAAAAAAAATCAAGCTTTTTCTTACTGATACGAGTCGCCAGAAAGAAAAATACATAGAAAGGACTGCTTTATATAACAGGTCGCACATTGTCACCTTAATTAACAACCCTCATAACTGAAAAATGGCTCTTCAACGATATTTTTAAGTTTTGTACTTTCTTAGTTCATCTGGTGGTACGAGTTAAAAATTAGGCTAAGAAAATATAAGAGAACGATATCTAATAATACATAGGTTTTTATTTAACGAAAATTGTAAAAATTGGAACATAAAAATTAAAATAAACTTAAGGGAAGATGCACTAAGTTATTGTAAAATGCTTCATTTTTCCTTGATTTGTCTATTCGTCTCTTCAAGGGTATATTTTTATTACTTTTAAATCAAGGAAGTTACTAATTTCTTATGTGTTTGAGCTTAACTTGCACCATACTATTGGGATTGTAATTGAGGACGTGTAGGTCGGTAACAGTCTTTGTGATTACTATTTTCTTTTCTGTATTCTTCTTTTCCCCAGTTTTTTGTTTTTCTATTGGTAACTGAAAAATATCGTTCATATTTCATGCAAAACATGTCTTTTCATTTTCTTTCAAATAGACTGAAATTAATATTGTTATACTGGTTATCAAAAGGTGTAAGCGAAAATGAGGCAGCATTCCACTGATGATTGCAGTTCTTACCATAGAGTCCATATAGTTCTTACTTTGACCTACATGCTGGTTTAAAGTATAAATTTTGAAATATTGGTCTACAATAATGACATGCTAAAAATAGTTTTAGGCAATCTATCCCCTGTAACACAATCTTTTCCTTCCTTTCTTCTGGCTTCGGTTTTCATTTTCTCCACCTGTCTCTGTTTTTTCATTTTTATCTTATGCAACAGCAATTATGAATAAATCATCTTCAGTATTTTTTTATTTTCAATATGTTAATAACAATCTATATCGAGAAACATATTTGTATAATACAAGTTTTGTTATGAAGCTTCTTTATTGCTATAAAATGTTATTGAGTTAACAAGTTTTTTAGCAACCTGGGATTGATTAACAGAGAGAACATGCCACTAATCTAACTATTTGTTTTTCAAATATGTGAAACCTCGTATAGAGGTAAAACATCAGTCCGGAGATCTCGTTGCCACATCACCGACACATCCTATTTGAAATTGACGTTCAAAAGACGTAGTAGTAGCAGAATACCGAAAGCTTCAGACTACAAACCGGGGTCTGTTTCGGGGTCCTTGTCAAGATATCGTGATGAAGTTGATGTAGATACAGCTACAAAACAAACCAGTTATGCACTTCGAGGCTCATTTGAGAATAGCTATCAAATAAGTATCCTGCCTCTGCAAAACACTTTCTAGAGATTCTGGTGCATGGGTTGAAACACTGACTCTTCCTGAAGGAGGTCAAACTACAACCCTTGGAGAGCAACTAAGGGTGCATTTTTCAAGTTCAAATCAATATGAGGTCGAATTTGAAGAACAACATAAACTCTTCTTAGCACAATATAACTACAAGTTAGTTAAAATGACAATCATATACGAAGAAGCAAAATGGTCGATAAAATCCTTTACCCCCTTGAAGTCATCTGGTAAGGATGATTATTTGCAGCCTTAGTACAAAATTTCTGTGATATTATAATAAGACATCTGGTAAAATTATACCGCTCGTGTTTGAGCTAGAGGTATATGCCGATAGCATGTAGAAAATCAATAGCAGTCTTGGATACCTTTATGGATATCGTAGAGGCGTTTGACAACATACCGAGACTTAAAAAAATTATGAAGCTTTAAATGTAGGCGAGATGTTGCTGGTAGCGCTCTCCACAAAGTACATCATAACTGTAATCAGATCTTGATTTCTCATTCTAAAATATGCCAAAGTATCAAATTTAGTACAAATCAAGCTATTATTAAGATAAACATTTAAAAAAAGTTTTAAAAAATTATAATCTTAACTGAGCAAAATTGAGTTAGATCCCTATTTATAACCTCAGAAATTCGCACCATCGTTTTGTGGAGGCCTTTTAGAGACAAACCTGCTTAAGACGATTCTCAAGAGACCCAGCAAAACTGCGTTTTAAGTGGAAAAGGAAAAAAAAGAAGTTGCGAAACTATATATTTTAATTAAGTTATGTTTTAAATATCAAATTCTTGAAGTGGCTTACTTTGATTTGATAAAGAGAGTATGTTGCATTAGTACTTATAAGACTTGCAATATAATTTAGCTTTTGGAGTGCATCTTCGCTATCACTCAAACGCCCTCAATTGTCAACAGCTGACAACGCTTGAGGCTTTAACAAAATTGGGTATCTTTTTAGGGGTCATTCGCATTTTTCATAAGATCTTCGATTGAATGGACTTGCAACATTGTACTCGATTAAAGAATATCCAGGAAATTTCTCCAGTGTCGCAGGTTTTCTTTCTTCCAATTCGATATTATCTTTGGTATTTCGGAAACTTGCTTTATTACAACAATTTTGTATAATTGTGGGCTTAATTTCTTCCCATGCAATTGCAATATTTAGTGTCGCATTATGCACAACCAGGGATCTTTAACACGGTCGTCTATTTCCTTTAGATAGCGATATATCAGTAGTGATCTATAACCTTATTTGAGGATTTTCATAATGCCCTGAGCCATCGTTTGCGACTTGATCTTCGCATTTGGAGGTAAAAAACGAGCGTGATATTTTTTAGCTCAACATCAAAATAGGTGAGTTAGGCAGTTATCAATAAAGAGTATTATCCATCTACAATTCCTCTGGAAGCGATCATCTAAAACTTTATCCAGTCGCTGACCACTGTCATGTGAGATTACATGTAAGTAGTGGTCAGTGTAACTGGTGGTAGATGGCGTATTAAGCGGGAAGCCGAATCATATTAAACGCGACAAAATGTGCAAAAGCAGGCCTCAAGTTGCAGAGACCGACGTGAAATGGCATATTTCACAAGAAGTCCAATTAAGCGGGTTTTACTGTATATTAAAAACAAATTTAAGGAAAGTTTCAATAAATTGTCTAATGGTATAGTTAAAACCTTAACTTTCGCTTATTATAATATGTATTCCAAAAGACTCAATCTTTTTGTGTGTTTTTTTTAAAGCTATACGGGAAACGACAAATCTTCCAGGATTCAAAATTTACAAATGAAACAAGTAACAAAAGTTTACAATTTGACAAAATACTAGATTTTTTAGACGTTGTTTCAAATTTTAGTGCGTGAATAATGAGGACTTTAAAAAAGTTTAAGTAATTTTATTAAAAGTTTAATTATATTATACCCATTAACAGAAAATTCACAAAAGAATACGTTATTTATTCACTTAAAAAAGTTGATTCTAACTTTAAGTAATAACCATTACTGGTAGAATTAAAGCCGCTACTTGAAGTAAAACGCAAATAAAATTAAATTGTTTGGCAACATTGTAAGAAAAGTAAATCACTCTAAGAGAGAACGGAAGCCCTTTCGGGATTAAGAAGGGATTCATGTTGGTTGTAGATTTATTTTAAAAGGTTGTAAAATCAAGTTAATTTAAACCATAAAAGAAAATACCCGTCTTTCCGCCATAGTTTGCCTTGTTTTATTTTCTGCAATACTTAAATGGTGTATTTAAATTAAGTTCTGGAAATTTAAAGCGAATAAACATGCTTCTAGTTTTAAACTTTGAAGAAAATTATTGCTAGTTTATTTAAAGTTCATAACTTGACTTTTAAATGCAAATAATTACAAAAAATATGCCATCCTGTTCATATTTGAAATACACTAAAGATAATAACACAGTAGTTATCGATTTCCACTATCTTTTATTTTTAATATTTAAAAAACCATAACAATTGTTTCGACACACAGTGGGTCGAAATAATAGTTATGGTTTTTTAAATATTAAACATAAAGAATAGTATAAACTGATAACCAGTGCTTAGTTATCATTAGTTACAATGAATTTTCATCGAGTATCAGCTAAATCTATTAACTTATTTGATATATTTTGAATTTATTTAAAGAAGTTAAAAATACTGCCAATATAGAGGTATTTTAGCAATTTCAGCGGCTACTAAAAGAGTTTTCTTTAGTTGCCATCTCCTAGAAAAGAAAAAAAAAAGGTCAAAGGTAATCTTATTCTAAAGGGTTGACGTATAACCTGAATTTAAGACGCTGGAGAGCCAAATACAAATAATGAAAGGACTTTTTAGTAGGGTATCATTTATCTCTCTTCCGTTACATTTAAATTTTTCGAAAGTATGCCTCAGAAAAGCAGGAGAACGACAAATACTAGATAATATTTATTTAAAAATAAATAGAATAAATATTTTTAGGAACTCTGTGCAAACTTGTCATTAATATAATAACAAGAGTATTGTTTTTATTATTCATATCGACAAAATAATATAAATGTTAGATAAAAAATTATCAATAAAGTCAGATTCACACTCATCTGAAACTTGAATGGATAGTAACTTTTGAATTGTCTCTACGTTCAACTAAAAATACAAGCTTAGCCGTTTATATCTCAAGAACTGGCAACACTGGCGTTGCTAGGTGTTATTTGATATATCTATTGTGAAGCTGAACCTTTTATTTAGTAAATGTGTTCAAAACATTTTGATATACTGACGCTATTTAAGTTGTTCACAATAACCTCAAAATTATATATCGGTCAAAAAATGGAATTAACTTGTGAGCATTTTCATGCGATTGTTTTTCACAATTTTCGACGTGTCTTATCTCAACAAAAATTCAATGATTAAATTCTTTATATGACGATAAAGCACGTAAAAAAATCATCACCGGTTCCGTGAATTCATTCGCGGCAGTCGCGAAAATCGTCGAAAATCGGTTATAGTGCATATGAACTGATAATACAAAATCATCATTTTATGTACCATGAGATTGAAGCATCTCTGGGCATTTGTAATACTAGCGTATGTGATATACTGCATGAACATTTAGCCATGAAGAAGCTATGTTTGCCTTAGTTTACCATGTAATATGATGACTTATTCTTCTTTTTCTTCATGTGCCATGTCAGATCCCCCCGACGTTGGCAATTACAATGGCGAGTTGATCACGGTTCTTTGCCGTTCTAAATAGCTGTTCAGCACTGTGTATTCCTGTCCACTCTCGGATATTCCTCAGCCAAAAGATCTGCGTCTTTCTAATACCTCTATGACCCTCTATCTTACTCTTCATATTCAGTTGAAGAATTCTGTATCGATCCCCTCTGGCCAAGATATGCTAGTTTTCTGCATTTTACAGTTGTCAGCAATTCAAGAGTGGCATCTGGTCTATCTAAAACCGCTATATTAGTCTGTACAGCTACCTACGGGTTTCGAAACATTCCTAGACAACCATATTTCAAATGCCTTTAAACGATTGAGCGTGGCAGCCTTCAGTGTCCACACCTCCGCTTCATACAACAACACTGATCAGATGTAACATTTAACCATCCTTTGGCGAAGTTTAATTTAGATTGCCATTGTAGACAAGCGATCGTCTTTTTAGCGGACTTGCATTTAACTTATTTAGCTGGGTAAAGCTGTTCAGTAATATAACATTCAAGGTACTTAAAGTGGGAGACTCTTTCAACGGTTTGCCCATTTATTGGCATCGTCTAGGTATGGAAGACGACTGAAAACCATAAATTTAGTTTTAGCAACATTTATGTTTAGTTCCATTTTTTTCCCTAATCTATTGACAAATCTAAGAATTGTTGTAGACCCTGAAGGCTATCACTTATGATGGCCATATCATCGGCATAACGAATCATTTTTATCACCTCTCCGTTATTTTCCTTCCTTAAAAACTTTGTTCGAATATAAATTAAACAACAGTTGAGAGAGAATACATCCCTGTCTGACGCCTCGTTGAATTTGACATTCCTAACTCGAACCACTACCCTCTGGCGCCAATATAGATTCTCTATATAGCACATCCTTGCTGTCCACATCAGTATTCTTCAGTATATCTATGAGTTTCACATGCTGTATCCTGTCAAATGCTTTTTCGTAATCGATGAAGCATACGAAAATGTATTTACGTTGGTTTCGACACTTTTGTGAAAGTATATTTAGAGCAAATATCGCTCTTCTAGTACCAAGGGCATTTCTAAACCCAAATTGGGTCTAATCTATGTCGCTTCCGCATTTATTTCTTATTCTACAGTAAATAATAATCAGGCAAACCTTCAAGATGTGACTCAAGAGACTCATTAACTTGTATTTGTTACTTTTTTTGGCACGTTGACGACTAGGTGCAAGGAAATGCTCAAAAAGTATGATCGCGATGCTCCAAAAAATATTTGTAAGATTGTGACAGATGATGAGTCTTAGATTTATACGTATAAGCCCGAAAGTGAAGGCAAACGACTATAATGTGGCAAAATTAGCGAAAAATTGCTCGGGCACGAAGAACTCGAAAGCAGATAGTCGTCTGATTTTTCAGAAAAACAACCCATGCTGTAACCGTACTTCTAGAAAATTGTAGAATGATCAGTTTTGACTATTATAAAACCCTCGGTTTGCCGAGATTCTTTGGTGAATTGAGGAAAACAAACCAGATACGACGGATCATTCTCCACCATAGTAATTCGATCTTTCATACATTGACTCAAATAAGTGACATTTTAAGAACTTGGAACGTGAAATTGATAGTCATCTGCTGTACGGTCCTGATTTGACACTCAATAATTTATTTTTGTTAATATACATCAACAATTTTTGCGATCAACAATTTGCTACACCAGAGGAGGAGGTAGATACGCTCAAAAAACATGATTTGGGGATAAAATTTTCAGAGTGGCAAAATGATTTTCTGATAGGTTCAAACTCATACAAAAGAACATTGATCATCGTGGGAAATATTTTGGAAAACAATAAAACTTTATTCAGTGAAAAATTTTTGTTTTTAATTGTTATTTTCGAAATATTAAGGGCTACCTACGCACTGAAGTAGAGTAGGTATTTAAATATATATTTTTATTTGGTCTTAATCGATTATATCCTTTATCAGGTTCATGATTTTCATTATGGCTCAGGAGTTTCAATTTCTTTAGCAATACTCTATGATACTTCTTAAAAGGGTTCGGGCTTTTCAAGAGTCAGATCTGATTTTTCTCGGGCTATTTCGTCAGTTTCTTAATGATGTGCTCGCAACCAATCTAATGTCAAATGGTTCATACCAACAAATTCTCCGACGGAATTAGCATATCGCCACAACCAGCACCCATTACGTAGTCCCGTATAATATTTTTATTTATGTTTGAAAAAGAGCAGATAAGTAGTGTGATTTTTCTAGGATGCAACATCCACGGATTATATGCTTCCATTTCTAATTGTAATATTTATTCTAGTAACATACAACAAGCTTATTGGTAATTTCATTGCCGAAAAAAGTGAGCGGGTAATAAAGTAAACACATGAATTTCTGGTTACCTAACTGATTACGAATATTTTCAATATGTAAATAAAAATAATAATCCATGTTCTTTTTATATCGTTATGCTTCAAACAAGACGCCCGAATGATTATAAACGAGAACCAAATAAACTAGTTCATATCACTAGTGTGATCGAATGTCCTTAATCTAATTCTATATACTTCATCTTCTTACTCTATACCTTGTATTTCCTTACAGTAGAAAATTCACAGTAGAGAATTTAACTATTTTTCCAATCTACGTGGAAAGTCAACAATCAACCATTCAGCCTCAAGCTGTCCTAGTTTTATATATACTCATGTAAATAGACATATCCTTAATAAAGTTTATTTATTTTTTTTTAAATAATGGTTACTCTATAGGTACTTTAAGATCTTCATAGCTGATTTGAGCTTATTTACTGTTACTAGTTCTAGCTCTAAAATTATCATATAATTAAGAATATATTTTAAAATTTTTAAATGATAAATATTAATTTTTCTGGTTCTGTTATGTCCCTATTACCACTATTCATATGTCACAGCCTTATAACTTTGTTATTTTTTCATTTTACCACTTTTGTAGCTAGATGCTTTCAACTTAATGCAGAAAACGAAATTGCAAAGACACACTTAAAAGACGTACCGTGTGCGAAATGTTGAGGTGAATTTTTTGTACTTATTCTATAGAATGCCCCCTCCATTTTTCGAATCGTAGATTTGAGAGAACTAACGAAAGTTGTCATAATATCGCTTAATTAATACTTATTAGTTACGTTCAACAATTTTTGAACCATTTAAAATTTTTTCCTTCAATATTTTCCTACAAAAATTCAATTTTTTGCTATGAAATATTACTTGCTTATACATATATTGTCGAAGTAAAATTGCAAAAAGAAAAACTGATACGAAACCTTAGCGTAATATGTGTTCGATATGCACTAGGCTAATTTTTTAACTGACTTCGAAAAAAAGGAGGTTCTCAATTCGTCGACTATGCATGTTTTTTTTTATGTATGTATACCGATTACTCCGGAACGGCGGCACCGATTCAGGAAGTTGCTGCGGTGGTCCCAGATTTTTTTGGACGACACTGGTGCAGTAAAATCCAAGAAAGCTCTGACAATATGGAAGCCAAAAAAATTAATTTTGTCAGATTTTCTCCAAAATTGGTATGGGGAAATTTTCGGGGTTGTACCCAACGTATTATTTTTAAAAAATTCGATATGGCGGATCCAATAACGGCGGACAAGAAAATTTAATTTTGTTCGATTTTCTCCAAAATTAGCGTGGGTGAGTTTTCGGGGTCGCACATAACGAATCCAAAATAATTTTAAAAAATTCAATATGGCAGATCCATTATGGCGGACAAAAAAATCAATTTTGTCCGATTTTCTCCAAAATTGGTGCGAGGGAGTTTTCAGGGTCGCACATAACGAATCTAAAATCATTTTTAAAAAATTCAATATGGTGGATTCAAGATGGCGGACAAAAAGATCGATTTTGTTCGATTTTCTCCAAAATTGGTATGGGGGAGTTTTCGGGGTCGTACATAACGAACCTGAAATTATTTTTTAAAAATTCAGTATGGCGTATCCAATACAGGGGATAAAAATAAATTTTGTCCGATTTTTTCAAAATTGATATTGGGGTGTTCTTGGGATCACATATTACGAATCTGGCATTATTTAAAAAGAAATTAAATATGGCGGATCCAAGATGGCGGATTAAAAGTTTTACATCTCTCGATTTTGTCTGAAATCAGTATTGGAGGATTTTTGCTAGTGTTAATTACGAATTTAAAATATTTTTTGAAGAACTCATTCTGGCGGATCCTAAAAATTTTACATATTTCAATTTTCTCCAAAACTAATATAGGGGATTCTTGAGGGTGTAAGTTGCGAATTTAATTGTATTTTTTTTCAGGATTCAATATGGCGGACTAAAAATTTTACATTTTTCGATTTTGTTCAAATGTGGAACTGAATCGTTTTTAAGGATATAAAATATTTTTTTTTTTTTGAAATGCAATATGACGGATTAAATACAGTGAATTGAGAATTTTACCGTATTGGCATTTTATGAGATTTGGTATTAGGGTGCTTTCGAGGTCGTATATTACGAATATGATGTTAATTTTTTACAATTTTAGGTTGACAAGATACAGTATGAGGAAGTGAAAATTTTACGTTTTCCAATTCTGCAGTATAAAATATATCGAGCTAAGAAATTTACGTCTCAAGTTCTTTATATATCGATATTGAATAGTTTTGGGGCCTACATTAACAATTTAAAATTAATTTAAAATTTAAGATAGTTGATTTACTATGACAGATTAAATTTCACTGGTATTTGTAGAACTCTAAGAATCAAAGAATTGGTTCATTTTAGGGTGATTAAAACTTTGGATAAAATGGGTACTTTTTTGTCACCTTAGAGCCATTGCGAGGTACACTAATCTCGACTAGTACTTAGTTCAAATGATTTGTGAATACCATAATGAGCTCAAAACCAAAAATCGAAAAATAAAATTTTTATAAAAAAAATTCAACCGGCTTCTAAAAGTGCACTAAAAAGTGAAAAATAACCATAAGTTTCTATATGAAATTGAAGTCGGCGTTAAGTTATTTCTAAATGAAACAAATAACTACTAATATATACAAATTATGGTAAGAAAGCAATTACAAATAAAGGATTGTTAATCTGTTTATGTGAATCCCATTTATCAGGTATTAGTTTGGCGCCGACTTCAAAAATTTCAATTTCATATAGAAATTTATAATTATTTTTCACTTTTTAGCGCAATTTTGGAAATCGGTTCAATTTAAAAATAGTCCATTAAAAGGTGATTTCTTTTACATAAATTTAAATTTTCGAAAAAATTAAATTAAACCTTATATGCTGCTTTGAAGCTATTTAGTTCAGTTTTTTTGTATTATTAAAATAAAGGAAAATTTCGAAAATAAAATTTCTACTTTCATTAATTTAATGATAAATGTCGAAGAAAATAAATTATTTGTTTTATGTTTTTAAGTATACATTGTTCGCGTTTTCCATAAAATTGATTTTTTTTTAAACACTTATAATGTAATTTATAAAATAATTATTACTAGACTACAAAGTACTATACAATGACATTTTAATGACCTAAGTGGTGTAAAATATAACTTTAAAAAGCCGTTTATTCTTTACTAAAATATAGAACCGAAGCCTAAATAAAGGATTCATAATTGAACTGCGACTTTTATAAAATAAAAAGACATTAAAGTCTATTAAAAATTGCCAAGTGTTTAATTAAAAGCTATTATTATAATACTGGAGTCACATTTTTTAAAGAAGAAAAGATCAAGTGTCCGGACTTTTACAATTTTTAAGTTGCTTTGTTGTTGCTCAATTGAAAAATAAAAATGAATTCAATCAGTTATTGAAATTTTTAAAGTAATAAGAAAAACTGACTGGTAAAAGCATATAAAACCTTATTTAACCTTACAAAAACAATTTTTCGTCAAAATATATGACACGAAATGCTAATCTGTCATACTAGGGATTTTGATTGCGAAGTAGTAGATATCTGTTGGACTTCCATTGTCTTTATTTTTGTTGAATATCATGACGTTTCGGCTAGTAGTTATCTCTAGCCGTTTTCAAGCGAAACTTAATAAATCCCTTAGCTACATGACTATTTATACTAAAAGTAAATGCAGTAGGGTATGACTGAGATGGGTGCAGTCATGCCTGCTATGGCAAAAGCATATTTTTTTATGCTGCATTTAGTTTTAGTTTACAATTACTAAGAAGTAGTTTCCACACTTCTCTTATATCTAAAGATGGTTTACTAAAACAACTCGGGTTCTGATGTATAACCGCGGCTTCTTTGAATTTCCGTTTATCCAATGTTGTTCTCGGTGTAGTATTTTAGCTTCAGACCATTTTATGTGGTGTCCATGAGTCCAGGTATGGTTGGCGGCACCAGATTTTTCTGTTTCTCCTCGAGATGTGCATTTTTGGTGTTCTTTGATCCTTACGTCAAGAGGTCTCTTTATTTCGCCAATGTATGAATTGCCACATTCACATGGTATCTGATATATACAGTTCTTCATGTCTCTTTGAGTTATTGGTTTGACCCTATTACATATATACTTCTTTTCTTGTTTTGATTCATACTATACGATGATATAAGTTTTATATAGAAAAATTATCATTTTTTTATTTGTTTAAACAACTGCGATTTAAACATATTGGTACCCCTTTTCGTGATTTCTGAACAACAAGTTCGGTTTCAGCGCACAAAAATACATGAGAATATGTTGTTTTTATCCTTGTACTTTGAAAAAACAAAGGGCAGTTACACGGCCCCGAACTATAAATATTCTCGATGAATATGTCCTTGCGACAAAGGAAAATATTGTAAATTTGAAAGTCACAAAGCAATAATATTAAATAATAAGAAATATTTTATAAAATCTACATAAAAAATATTTACACTTACTCAGACTAAGAAATTTGCTTCTTTATCAAGATTTGCTAAAGCCTTTTTTACCAGTAGTAGCAAATCTAGTGAAATTTTTAGTTTCGAAATAATTCGTAGATTTTATTCACATTTTTCGTTCATTTGGTTATACGAATCACCCCCTGCTATAACATTCTGTAACCCAACATATAAACGTAAGAAAAATTACGTAATCTTTTATCTCTATTGCCAAATAAAAATTACTTACTAGTAATTTACCTTAATAAAACTTACTGCCTTCCTGCACTGTCCACTTCGACCCTTCAGATTAGTCTTTGAGCTTTTAGTAGGCTCGTGAATTCAGTTTCAGGAGGGCTCTAAGCAGGGGCGTTTATATCAAGTAGAAAAAGGCAAGTAAATACCGCCGCTTGTAAGCGTGGATGTTGGTGACGAGTGACTCACAAAATGCGATACGAATAAGATTTCCGTTATGAAACAAGTAGAAAATTGAGCTTTTTAAATGATTTAATTTGTTTATATATATATATATATATATATATATATATATATATATATATATATATATATATATATATATATATATATATATATACCAGAATTTTACGCATCCTTTTAGATGGATTTTCAAACTACATGGTGTAATTAAAGTAAGAAAAAGGAATAATCTGACGATTTCTAGATCTTTTGTCATAAGCGTTTAATGTCGAAAATAAGGAAATATAATTTTGTAAGAAAATCAAGACCTTTCATAGACGTGTAATGAAGAAATTAGCAAAGATAAAATTGATTAAATAAATTATGATCTAGTAGAAAATAAACCTAAAACCCTACAAGCTACAAATATAAACTGTATACTGTACTATAAAGTGCGTTACTATATATATATATATATATATATATATATATATATATATATATATGATGTGTTTAGACTTTTACTGGTTATATGTATTATATGCCTAACCTTTCACGAATCTGCCAATACCAAAATCAATTTTATTCATATAAGATGAATTTTGAACGTTGAACACAAGCGGATAAGAAAATCATATTGTTTCTTTATTAATCCAGCAAAAAGGGAAAATTTTATTTATGTTTTCGGGAGACAACTTTTCCTTACCTATTCCAAGGCTTTATTTCTAGATTATTAATCTTTATTTTAATATATCAAGGTTTATTTGTTAACGTATATAATATAAATCATCTATTCTGTGAATGTGTTTTTATAAAATGTGGAGTGTGATAACATGAGAATGAAAATTGCGCCTACTTAAATTTCCATTGTTATGAAATATTGCTACGTCACAAAATAATACGTAAGTTGGAAAATTCATTTGCTGCCTTCTTTTATTTTTATCTTACTCATGAAAATATACTCTTGTCTCGTTTTACTCACCATTAAATTCTTGTGATATGGTATGGGTGCATTCTGTTGGCTGTTAAAATTTTTTGCACCTATAATCGAGCTATAACCATTTTTTGTGCAAGGGGTCGTTGACAGATACGCAGATCTTCATCAACGATATTTAATTCGTTTTTTTCTGTAAGTATTAATTTTCTAATATTATTTTTGTTAGAAGCGAAACAAACATAAGAGGGATTAATAAAAATAAAAGGTAATGAAAATATAGGGTGCTTCATTTGAATAAATGTGGTAAATCAGTTTTTAATTTTGATAAACCCGAAAGACGCACCCTGAAAAAATAATAATTGTTATGTGTTTTGAAAATTTCTTTAACCTTTGTCTCTAGCAGTTGCTGTTTTTTTATTCTCATTGATGCCATAACGCCATGTTATTTTTTCACAATTTATATATTCTTCTCATCAATTTGACAATGTCGCCAAAAATGTAAAACTAATTTGACGATTATATAGAGAATTTTATGGAGAACCAAAAATGTGTAAAAATATATGTCCTTTTCAAAAATATTGTAATTTTTGCTCTCCTACTTTTCTGTATTTCCCTGTATAACCAATAATAATTTTTTGGTATGGAAATATTAATCTTCCACAACTTTTAACTAAAATATTTCTTTTTGCTTTTATAAATCGGAGCAACTACACATATTATTGTGCCACCCTGTATATAATGACACCAACAAATTTTGGGTGTGGTTCAGTAACATTTGTAATTTAGTTAACTTGTTCATGATGTGTTTTTAAAAGAATTCAAATCCATGAAATTTTCTGAAAGAAGAAATGGATAAGTTTCTTTTTTTCAAAACATTTAAAAGTAGAACTGATATGAATTTTATATTCATGCTTAGGGAGAATCTGTGTTTAAAGCAAAAATATACAAAATTATTTTTCCAAAAATCTCTTGTCGCTTGTTGCTTGTCTGGTGACACTTTATCAAAAAGTTATTAATTTAATATTAAGAAATCAAGCTGTTAATCAAGAACGTTTTTAATTAACTGAACTTCCATCACTTTGATCACCTTTCCTATATAACAAGATGTTATGACTTATTTTCATACAATTCCTCACAAGTAATTTTCACTTCTCCTGTGCTTAAATACATATTATCTATCAATTAATATTTTTTCTCAAACTGATAGGAGTGATAAGCCCAATTATGTAAGTTAGTTCTATGTTAAGATGGAAATTTTTTCTGTACATTTCGTTCCCAATTCATAAAGATTTACTCATGATACCTTTAATAAATTAGCTCTTATCCAAAAAAATAAGGTTACGCTAGTTACCATTTTTGTAACCAATCGGTATAAAGAAGCCGTCGCATTGTTCTCCATGTCTTCTACCTATGAAAATGGTTACAACATGGGTTTTAATATTAGAAATTAATGAAAAATATTGTTGGAAATATTTTTGGTATTTCTTTATCAGACAAGTAAAAAATAAAAGTTTTTAATGCTTCCGAACAGTAATTATTATTTTCAATTGCTTTTTATCCAACTCGTGGAGAAATTCGTTTTAAGGTAAATTGAACCGCGATAAACTAAACTTTCCAAGAAAGCGGATCTTGTCAGAAACCGCAACAGAGGTAGAATTGGGTAAAAGAAAATAATAGAAGGTCTAAAGTATTTGATTAAAAGTTTATATATATATATATATATATATATATATATATATATATATATATATATATATATATAAGAAAAAAATATTTAAAAGACTCCAACTCCACAAACTTTTTATTATATATATATATATATATATATATATATATATATATATATATATATATATATATATATAAATATATATATATATATAAATATATATATATATATATATATATATATATATATATATATATATATATATATATATATATATAGAGAGAGAGAGAGGTGATTTCAGGGAAGTTAGATAAAAAAATTACTTTGGTTTCAAAATTTTTATTTTTAAGTAAATTTATCTCTGAAATAAAAACTTCCATAATCTACTTCATTAAAAATTATTAATATAACATATTATTAAAAATATAGGAAATTTATCTCAAAAATGATATCGAAGTGTTTTTGGATAACCTTTCTGTGATCTCTAGCGATTCTCTTCAGTGTGTTTGAGACATGAGCACCAAAACTGAAAAATCGGCGACAGGAAATGTAGATAATCGAAGAAAGAAAACTAATAATCACCTTCAAGCCCTTGAATCTGAAATTCTGCGGAGTTCCCTGAACAAAACGCTGTATTAA
Organism: Diaprepes abbreviatus; assembly: GCA_034092305.1. NCBI lineage: Eukaryota > Metazoa > Arthropoda > Insecta > Coleoptera > Curculionidae > Diaprepes > Diaprepes abbreviatus. The sequence goes on from JASJET010000122.1 coordinate 14,658,448, forward strand.
CACGAAACTCATTTCATATATCTTTGAATATTGCTGATATTCTCAAGTAGAACGCACGATGAATATCTCCTCAGCACGTGATATATTTCAGGAAAGATCATTTTCTCAATTTTGGTGTTCTCTGCATCATTCCTATTCTATCCTAAAGTTTCCGTGCTTTCTTCTCGAATAACAGTGTAATTTACTTATACTTTCCAATGCGAAAGTGAATTTCTAACTTATCTGCAATTCAAGATAAAGCTAGTAATAATCTAAATATTTAAGGTGACATGAGATTATCCTCAACCAGGAATTATAATTCTAATTAAGAAGATGGAAACCCAATCATTAATATTCTTTTATACGTTACAGTAGATTTCGATATATTTTTTCACGCTGAATCTAAATCTAGCCACAGAATTTCAGTACCACGATAGAAATCCAAGTTATTCAACTAACCTGAATTAACCTGACAAGCGACAAATGACATTTGCTAGACCTTAGTCATATTCGGAGGTCTGATAGAGCTTTCTTAACTGATTTACTAAATAGTATATACTATATATATATATATATATATATATATATATATAAATATATATATATATATATATATATATATATAAATATATATATATATATATATATATATATATATATATATATATATATATATATATATATATAAATATATATATATATATATATATATATATATATATATATATATATATATATATATATATTTATATATAAATGATCAACTTGATCTACAACTACCAAGCACAGAAGATGTCAAATGAGATTATGGCGAAAAGTCTGCAAACTTCTACGAGAAACCAAACGAACGAATGTATTCCCGGATTAATACTGAATCATAATACATACATAAACAGCATACATCGCAAAATTAAATTCACCATGGAGACAGAACAGGAAAGAAAGCTACCATTTCTGGATATCCCACTGAAAAGAAAAGAGGATGGCTTGCTTTCGCACACTGTCTACAGAAAGCCCACTCACACCAACAGGTACCTTAACGCCGATTCACATCACCACCCCGCCCAATTATTTGCAGTAGTGAAATCGCTTGCGTTTCGATCGTAGTCCCTTACAGATCCAGAAAATTATCACAAAGAGATGAACATACTGCAGGAAGCCCTAAGAAAGAACGGTTATAAAAAATAACATATAGACAAGGCTCTAAAAAACAAACACTTGGCCCCAAAAAATCGCGAAAACCAAGAGAATAGCTCCAAAGCTTTTGTTCCTTATGTAAGAGGCACCACAGACAAGATGGCAAGAATTCTCAGGAGACACAATATTGAAACCATTTTCACTACAGATCGTAAAGTAAAAGATCTCTTGCAACACCTAAAGAATGAATCCCTCTAGAAAACCAGGGAGTGTACGAAATTCCATGCGGAGAGTTCAGCTCATCTTACGTAGGCCAAACCAACCGTAAAATAAGCGCCAGAAGAGACGAACATATGAACGCTGTCAAGCAAAAAACAACTTCTGCTCTGGCCCAACACTGGTTAAACACAGGACATAAGATAAATTTCTCCGGAACATAAATGCTATCGAGATGTGAAAACCTGTCCACAAGAGTTATAAGGGAAGCCATTGAAATTGCAAAGAGGCCCAACAACTTAAATAGCAGAGATGATAGCCAACGTGTGCCTAATACTTGGAAAAATCTGCTTACAAAACATCAACCAGTACCACTTAGTAACGAAACAGATTACAACTCGGCAACGCAACCCCAAACACTGGCAACAGGGCCGATGACGCGCAGCAGGTCTCGCAACCTGATGGGTCGGAATCATTCAGAAAACGAACGCGTCCGACGCGCACACAGGACTGACAACACCGGAGTCGCAGGCGTCAGTTTGCTAGTAGACGCCATACAGTGAGCTTTGAAAATGGTGAATGAGATTTTACCGAAACGTCAGCTGCCTTACAGTCCTGAGAGGGACTCAACACATACACGGGATGCCCGAAAACCTTGAGTGAGAATATCCGACATAACATATATATATATATATATATATATATATATATATATATATATATATATATATACATATATATATATATATATATATATATATATATATATATATATACAAAAACTCATTTCGTTAATCCTGATTTTATTTTTGGTTTATGAGATTTGAGTCTGTGGGAGTCACATTATGCACAGGAGTATTTCAGGTTTTTTGGGTTTTTGACTTTGAGTTAAACTTCAATTTGTCATATTTTCAAAACGAAAAATAAAATCAGGACAAAAAAAATTAGTTTTTGTTTGAATATATGTACTATTTGGAATCTTATAAAGAAAGAATACTCATATAGAATTCCTATGATTTTCGAATATGACGAAAAATGTAATTTTTTGGCCTTTTACATTAAAATATCTCAGATTTCTCAAGTGATAAGGTAATTCTGCAGCTAGATTAAGATTCGGTGAGAAAAATATGCTGAAAACCATTACCAGACCGTATAAAAGGGTCTTGTACGCCTGCATAATTAATGCTTAATAAAAAATATCAACACTTTTGTAAAGATTAAATTATATTTTTCAAAACGGTGATTGTGAATATTTAAAAAACATCGAAAAAATGGTTACGATTAAATGAAGGTTGGTAATCACTGCGTTAAAGAGACTTACTGGATTTTGTCTTACATTGTAAAAAGGAAATGCATTAAATTTAAGATAGATACGATGGAAGCAAATTTCAATAACGTTTTTTAAATTCGTTTAATGTAATGCATTAAATTTAATAATTTACGTTAATTTATTCCATTAAATCTAATGTAATCATGCATTAAGTTAAAGTTTTGTTCACTGCCTTTAAAGATGGTTATGTACATTAAATATACAATTAGTGTTCATTGAATTTATGATATTTAATCACATATTTAATGCACCAACATAAATATGAGATCAGAAAATTCTGCTGCCAGGAAAAGGTGGAAATTATTTCCATAAGTAGTGTACCGTCATCCGTAGACCCGTTTCGAACTCATGGGTTTCCGTCAGTACTGACATAAAAAAATTGAGTCCTTTAAGCAACTAAATAAAAAGTTCAATATAATTTACGCCATCTCCTGGAATCTCATGCAATGTACCATGAATATTAATGTATATTCCTTTAATGTTTAGGTAGATGTGAATTAATTTTAATGTACAGAAAGTTGAAATATCTTTTCAGTTACTTTATTGAAATTTAAGGTACCATTTAATCAAATATACAATAAATTGATATTTGAATGAATTGCTTCAGATTTAAAATAAATGTAAATTATTCACGATTTCTGATACAAAATCATTAAATTTAATGTAGAATGGACATTAAATTTAAAGTTATTTTTAACAGTGTACCTTTACTCCATAATCTCAAAAACTCAATACAATATTGGCAGACTTAACGCGGAACCCAATTTTTATCCTGATTTTGTTTTTTGAGATTGTGGACGGGATTAGAGTTTACGGAATTTGAGTCTATGGAGTTCATATTATGCACCAGCGTAATTTCAGATTTTTTGAGTTTTCGACCTTGTGCTAAATTTCCATTTGTCATATTTTCCAAACGTAAAAGATAATCAAGACGAACGAAAATGGGTTTTGTAAGTGAATATATGTACTACTTGGAAATCCTTTTACGAAAGAATGATCGTATAGGATTTTTATGATATATCTCGGAATATGACGGAAAATGCTATTTTTTGGCCCTTTGTGTTAAAATATCTCGAATTCTGCAGCTAGATTTAAATTTATAGTGAAAAAATATATCGAAAATTCCTTCTTGGGTCTTGTGGGCATATATAATTAATGCTTAATAGAAAATATCGACACCATTGCATTAAATTATATTTTTCAAAACGAGCATTGAGAAAATTTAAAAAACATCAAAAAACGGCCATGATTAAATGAAGGTCGGGAGTCACTACGTTAAAGAGACTTTACTGATTTTATCCTACCCAATACAACCAAGTGAGAATCACTTCTAAGAAAATGTAACCTTTAATTAGAAACAAACTTATTATTTTCATAAAATGATGTAAATATCTGAAAACGAAGTGTTAAACTTTTATAGAAAACTGATGGTTACCCCTTGATACAACGAATTACCATCGCGTAGTTAGAAATAAAATTCACAAAAAATGACAACATAATATTTTAAATAAATTAATTTGATGCAATAATTTATAAGTTTCAAACTTCAGTAGTAATAAAATGTTTTCATGAGTCTTGTTTGACATATTTAAGATATATTATGTAAATTATAAAGCCATTACAAAGTAGAAGCAATTTCGTGTTCTTGTTTTAAAAGATTGATCGCCTAAACGTTAAGCATTATGAAAGAATAAAGTATTATGGTTATTTTATGATGATCTTTTTTGGCGCAGCATAATAAAAAATGGGGGAAAAATACGCAATGAAAATTAATTTTACTTCCTTTAAGTAATTACCATTTCCAAAATAAAATTTGGCTCCATTATTATTGGTACTTAAAACTATTAGAATAATTACATTATTTTTGTGTCTCGATAAATATTTATTAGTAGTGGAAATAATTATCGATTATGGCTAGATGTTTAATAACATGTCATTCGTTGTAATATACGACGATGGCTTTCTCTTAATTCCTATTTAATGACAGGTTAGTAAAATTACCAGTTATAACACAAAGTGCATGTGAAGAAAATACGCTTTATTTTATTTAGAGTAATTAGGCTAAATAGGATCTATTTATTCAAGTAAAGCGTTCTTGGTGAAACAAGCATTTTGTGGACTAAATTCACTGTGTTAAAATGTAAGTTGCTCTGCAATACTTAAACGTAGAATAGTAGAATTCTACCTAATCTATGTCCAAATTTCATATATTTCACCATAATATCTCATCAGGTACAGTGTAAAAAAGCGAATGCATTAAATTTAAGGTAAATGCTCTGGAAGCAAATTTCATAAACGTTTATTAAATGCGTTTATTGTAATGGATTAAATTTAATAATTTACATTAATCTAAATTAATTTATTTCGTTAAATCTAAAATAATAATTTTAAAGCTTGATCATTACTTTTTAAAGTGACTATGTACATGAAATATACAGCTAGTGTTCATTGAATTTAAAATATTTTTTCACATATTTAATGTACCAACATTAATATGAGGTAAAAAAATTCTGCTAGCAGGAAAAGGTGAAAATTTTTCCCATAGGTAGTGTACCGTCATCTGTAGACCGGTTTAAAACTCAATGGTTCCCGTCAGTACCGGCAGATATGTAAACTTCATCATAAGAAAACTGAGTCCTTTAAATATTAATGTAAATTTCTTTAATGCTAAGTAACATGTGAATTAATTTTAATGTCGAGAAAGTTGAAATATATCTTCAGTTCTTCTTCTTCAAGTGCAATATCAGGTCCCCCTGACGTTGGAAATTACATTGGCAAGTCTTTCACGGTCCTGCGCCAGCTGGAACAGTTCCCCCGTGCTACGTATACCTGTCCATTCACGAATATTCCTCAACCAGGAAGCCTGTCTCCTTCCTACCCCTCTACGTCCCTCTACTTTACCCATCATGATTAGCTGAAGAATTCTATATCGCTCCCCTCTGAATATGTGTCCAAGATATGAAATTTTTTTACACTTCACAGTGTTTAATAGTAGACGAGTTGTGTCGGCCCTATTGAGTACCATTTCGTTGGTCTGCCTAGCTGTCCAAGGTATTCTCAGCATTCGCCGGTGTAACCACATTTCGAGAGCCTCCAACCGATTAATCGTGGCAGCCTTAATTGTCCAGATCTCTGCCCCATATAGTAATACTGGCCAGACGTATGATCTTATCATTCTCTGTCGTTGTTTTAGGTTGAGGCTATCATTGCAGAAAAGTGGTTTCATTTTTTGGAAAGTTGCTCCAGCAGTCTCTATTTCACACCTTATCTCTTTATCTGGGTTTAGATTTTCGGTGATATAACATCCAAGATATTTAAAATGAGTCACCCTGTCTATACTTTTTCCTTCTATTTGTATTGAAGCGTTAAGATGAGGTTGTCTACTAAAGACCATAAATTTTGTCTTTTTGATATTTATGTTGAGCCCCATTTCTTGACCCTCAGTGTTAACACAGTTTAATAGATGTTGCAAGTTTTGTAGTTTGTCGCTTAGGATAAGAGTATCGTCAGCATATCGTATTGTATTTATATATTCTCCATTGATTTGTACTCCCATTCGTTGTCCTCGAGCAGCCCGTTTTTTATCTGAATATATATTAAAAAGCAGTGGAGATAGTATGCAGCCCTGTCTTACGCCTCGCAGAATTTTACTTTCTTATGTGAGTTTTTCATTTAGCCTTACTGTTGCTTTCTACCGCCAATATAGATTTTTAATAATTCTTACGTTTCTGCTGTCTCTTCAGTTACTTTATTGAAATATAAGTTACCATTTAATCAAATCTAATGTACAGAGAACTGATATTTGAATGAATTCTTCTAGATTTAAAGTTAATGTAAATTATTCGCAGCCATAGGTACAAATTCATTAAATTTAGTGTAGAATAGAATTGCATTAAATTTAAGGTTATTTTTAACAATTTATAACAACTTATAATTATGAGTATCCAATTAACTGAAGGCCAAGAAATAAATATAAATTTAACTAGCACACCTAAAGACTTAAATCTTCTGGTTAAATTGTAAATTAACATTCTTGAAGAGATTATTAAAAGCTAAAATACCACATTGTAATTGCAACTGTTGTACTTTATGTACCACAGTATGATAATTTAAAAGTGAATATATATTTCGCTCCCGGTTAGATATCACTTACGGATTTGTTGGGTATTCGAAATAATTTTATATAAGAAATTAGAGGAAAATTTATAAAGACTAATTAACCTCGAATCTATATTCGTTCAATTACGACGCAATAAATGAGTCTTCATTTTTTTAATATTATTTATTATCTGATTTTCTTCGTTCTATATTGTTGACGTATTTATTAATTTATCAATCACATTTGTCATTATCGAAGAATTTCTATGACGGATGTACTCGTTAAAAAGTAATGTATGAGGTAGTATTCAAGGACCAATTGGTGGGTGTTGATGCCTATAGTATGCCACCGGCCAAGAAAGAATTATTACAGCAATGAAAAAGAACAATTTATGTTTCGAGTGTGTGATATAACGACCAGGGTAGCTATTCTCGTTCTTGAGAGAACGATTATCTTGATGGAAAGTGGGCGTGGTTCTCACGAAACAGTAAGAAACCATATTCTGAGTAGCTATTCTGGTTCTCGAGAAAACGATCATCTTGATGGAAAGTGGGCGTGGTTCTCACGAAAAAGTACGAAACCGTATTCAGAATACAAGAACGAGAATAGCTACCGTGAAATGGATGGATGATAGCAGATAACACCTACCAACATTATTGAGAGACCACAAAGTCCGTCTTTTGGAGACATATCTTCAAATCTTGCATAGTTATTTAATGTAATTGATTTTAAATAATTAGAATGTATACTCATAAATTAATAATTTTGCCGAAATAGATATTAATGAAAATGATAATTCGGATGATGGTGATGTTCCAAAGAGTAACGAAACTGATGATGATAGCTCCGAGGAATCTGATAATGATAAATATATTAATAATGATTTATATTATTTTTTAATTCCTAATTTTATACTTAATAAAGCGACAAAATTAAAATGCAAATTGACGACTTGAAGTTTATTAATATTCCATGCTTACCAACTTTTTGACATAACTAAAAATAAACTTTGGACATTCAATTTCAATTTCAATTCTTTTAGAGCACTAATTGTAATTGATAAATTACACTTCGCAATAAATTTTAGTTTATTTTTAGTATCCTGTATGAAAATGCATTTTTTTTAATTTTGGGGCATTGAAAACCAAAAAGGCAATAAAATTAAAAACTTAGTTACAATTTTCAAGAACAAGTTTTCTTAATAAAAATACAAATATACCGCGTGCATCCTTACGGTTACATTGTTAACCTATAAGGAGACTTGACATCACGTATCTATAAAAATTGAATTAATATTAGAAAGATTTATATAGTTTCAGTTTTAGCACACCAAAAATGATAAAATTTAATCATTGTTATTATAAATACGTCAACAATTGAGAAAAAAATTAAAGATATTAAAGAGTGTTAAAAAATTAAAAATTTTTTATTGCATCGTAACTGAGAGAGTTTAATGTGTTCGCACAATTACCAGTTTATATATATATATATATATATATATATATATATATATATATATATATATATATATATATATATATATATATATATATATATATATATATATTATAAACCACAATTTTTGTCGGACAATTTCTTTCGCGTTCTCAGGTCAATAATCTAACGCCTAGGTTACAATAGGAAAAAATGTATTTATGAATTTTCTTACGACGGGACACTAACATTTTACGGAAAAAAATAGAAAGCGAATAAACCCATTACGAGAGTTTTCGCAGAGGAAAAAGTTGTCGATAATTAGGCCACACAACAGGTTACAAAAGTATACTAATGGAGTTTCTTTTATGTGGGATGGCTCCAAAATAATTATTGTGTCTGAGAAACTCACAATAGAAATGTCTTTCGGTCCCAGATATTTACGATCATGATGATTTGTTTTCTGGGAACTTTTGATTCCTAAATATATCTGAATTTATTGATTGACATTTTAGAAATTTTGAAGATATAAGTTGTGGCTAGCTCAATGGTGATCTCGAATTCATTCTTTGGAAGAATATTTTTAATCTTTATTCCATAGATGGTATGGTACATTTTTCGAATGAAGATATAACATTGCTAGGTATCCATGCTTCAACGAGAATTGCAAGGTTTTGAAAAATGAACGCAATATGAATAACCTATACCATATGAGACATGTCTTAAACAAGAAAGAAAACTGTGGTATTTTTTGAATTCTCATAAAGACCTTAGGAGTATTAAAAAAAACATTGGTGATGTCAGAATTATAAGACGAAAAAGTATTTTTAGAGTAAGACTAGAAAATTCTTCCTATGTTTAGCAACAACTTTGAAAGGTTAGGTCATAAAAGAAAAGTGTAAAATAGATATTTCTCACAATCTCAATGAAACTAATTTATTTTTTACTGTAACTCGCCTCAAATATCAAATAACGAGCATTTATTTAGTAAGCATCAGAACAAAGTAAGAGAAAAAGTTTCATACTTTTTAAATTTTAGGGAAGTTTAACTGCATAAACAGTTATATTTTAAATTAACGTTCTGCCTTCTTTTACTCTACATAATACATCTTACAAAGTTTTATATTAATCATTCTAAATTTCCATACTCATGGAAAAAAGCATTGGCAACACCGATTTCCAAAACTTTCTGCCCGCAAGAATACAAATATCTTCGACCTATTAGTATTCTACCTTGTATACCTAAAATTTGGTACTTCATAACATTCATTTGGTTGACCACATTGAACTACCTTAGCTGAAGCTCAATCAGGGTTCCGAGAACACTGTGGATATTCAACAGCATTAGCAATTGAACATAAGAAAATAACAATTTTGGGATAACTAGATTTTTGAAAGGCCTTTGATATTCCAGAACAAAAATTACTATAGGATATCCTTCATTACGTTGAAAAGGCAGTTAATCTTTTTTTTTTACCTTTTTAAGCGGCAGATCTCAGTCAATTCGGATTAACAGAAGTATGTCGGCTCCTATAATGATTAATAATATCGTGCCTCAGGACTTGGCTCCCTTTCTGCTGTTATATGTAATGTATGGTTCTTTCCGCTTTGAAGCTTTTTTGATTTATTCTGTTTAGTATTATGCTGATGATAAGCAGGTGCATTTGTCATTTTATAAGGCTGATGCTGTGAATGCATATGTGGAGAATTTATTTGTTAGTGAACTATCAATGGAATAATCTCTTATATTATATCCTAAAAAATGATGTACTATGGTCTTCAATTATAGAGCATAAGTAAAAATCGATTAAACTAGAAACAGTTAACACAGTTTTAGCAATAGGGATCAGTGTGCGTTTTTTTTTTTTTTCTTTTTTTTTGGTGTTATTTATGATATTTCTCTCAGATGCAATGCCTATGTGTTAAGCTTCGTACAGAGGAGAGAGATTAAAATTACCACATGACATCGTCATTTTTGCATGTCAAATAAGAACCTTAATGGTTTGTTCTGTAGTGCGGTCCTCATTTAACCATGGTGACACTTTTATGATAAATTTCTTACTGCTGTATACAACGTTGCTAAACTTTAAAATTCTTTTCCCAATAATTCAAAAAATCTTTCACAATTTGCCTTTAAAATAAATTATATTAAATATACAATCAACAAGCAACTAAAAATTTATACTTTAACTTTGACATCCAGTTACTTTATCTTCCTGTTGAGGCACCGATTAGGATATTATAATAATGTATATTATGTAGTTAGAAAAGGATAGTAAGTACTCGGTGTGCATACTAAACGAAAAGACCTCGCACTATGTATCAACTCTGTAACAATTACAAATAAAAATTGTATCAGGTTATTCACCGATCACACAACGAGCCCTAGTTCTGTTGACATGTTAATTTTACTGGAGAATTCTTTGTTCCAAATCAATGTTAAATTTTTTTATTGATTGCAAATATTGTGAAACTGTTCAGATAAATAATTCAACCCTTTGCACTTTTGCGATGAACATCTCCCTGTCTAAAGGCGTTTCTGATAATAAATCTAAAATGTCCTTTACGTCAAGTAAGCATCCGATTCACCGAACTGTTAAACCCAGGTCCTGACCTGCATTTAAAAGATCAACGAACCGGATTTGTATTTGACGTAAATGTTTTATTTTGAAACCTAAGTGCCTTTAGATAATACGTTTGTGCTTGAATACAAAAAGTTTCGATTCATTGAGAACATTTGGCAAACTTTATGGTCAATTCACGGTTCTGCATTTTAAAACATTTTCTTCCCTCCTGGAACTTTTTTTTTGAAATTCTTACCTTCTTTATGTCGCTCGATTAAATTATGAATTCCAATTTTGTCTGACACTCGCAAATTTCCGCGGAGACGAGGATATATAGAATTTAAAAAACAATATTGAATAATGTTATGATGTTAAAAAATAAATAAATAAAAAATAAATTTCAAGTAATGTTGCCACCTTCCTCCTTTTGTGTATCTATGTGCGCATAATTGGGTGTGTACACTGCGATCTGGTAGATCCTTCTTTTGTAGTTAACAGAAGACAATAGCGACTCTTAGCTATTTATATTTTTATTGCCAATACGTGGGACAAAATATAGGATCATTGTAATACATATAAAACAACAACTGCCTTACCTTTGTCAGGATAGATTTATAGGTTGTGAGTGGGCGTTAAACCTTTCATCTTAAGAACAATTTGACTTATAAAATCTTTCGTACATTACCTTAATTTAATATAAGCCCGGAATATTTGGACTTCTCATTACGTCTATTAGTTTTATGTGATGTAAGGGCTTAATTTCGTCAGACATCCAGGTGACCGAATCTAAGTCTGCTGAAAAACAATGCTATGCATTTACATAGCAGATGTTACGCTGTTTTGGCTGCACGTTCGTGGAAACAGCAATTCTCATCCTCAGCTCTGCCCATGTCCTCTGAAGAGATTCGTTATTACTCGAACACCCCTTGTTGGGAGATCGAGACGAATTATAATTTTCGTCACCTGTCTGAGATCGAGTGTAATATTGCATCTTAATTTTATATAAATTTGTTTCCAGATTCGAAACTTCTATATTATGCGGAAGATTCTGGACCGAGAAAAGGAGTTTTTGCGAGGCTGCCACTTTCATATTTATTTTGATTCCCTTGTTCCCTGACATCCACATCAAGGTTACCCTGTTATTCATTGCTTCTTGCTTTAGGGTTCGAAGTCCACTTAGACTCGTAGACGTTTATCGTGAGAGCTTTTGAAGCTACTTGGTTATCTAACAATATGTATATTTCGACCTTCTCGGTATTTTTGATGGTACAACAAGAATCTATTGTTGTGTTTAGCTTACCAAACATGGAGAAGCTAAAAACATTATTATAAGAACCTTTGAATTTTCTTGAGACATGAGAAATATGAACAAAATCATCCGTTTCTTTTTTGACCAAGTTTCATTACCACCAAACATTACACATATACTGGTTTGTTTGTCGGATTTAAGGTTGATGTTTCCCTAGGGGGAGATTAACCCCAAACATCACAAATTCGGGGTTGCCATATCCTCAAAAAATCTAGACATGGGGAAAAGTAAGTTACCTCATGTGACTTTGTTTTCCTAAAGGCTTGTGCCTAATACATTAATTTCAAATTCAGTTCTCGATTACCTAAGATCGAAATTACACAAACTATACATTACTTTTGTAGGGAGATTTTTGGTGACGAACATTGTTATATAAACAAATGAACTGAAGCTTAATTTATCATTTCAACAGTTTTTAATTGTCTTCAGAATTTTGAACGTGACATATTTAATTGAAATTACAAATTTTAGAACAACTATGTAGGATATCTTTTCGGGTTTTCAAAAAAATTTTACACTCATAGAAAAGCATCTGACTGATATTTATTAAATTATATATATATATATATATATATATATATATATATATATATATATATATATATATATATATATATATATATATATATATATATATATATATATATATATATATATATATATACAGGGTGATTCAAAAATCGATCACGAAACTTAAGGGGGTGATTCTACTTGACAAAATAAGGGTAGAGCTTCATATAATTTTTTTTCAAAATGTCATTTGTTTTCGAGTTACAAGCCGTCCAAGTTCAAGTTTTTATTTTTTGTTTTTTGAATTACTCGCTTACAGGAAAACCGATTTGACTAATATTTGAAAGATAGGCTAAGTCTTCTGCGCTTCATCATTTTAGTAACAATTCACATTGATTGTTTGCCGCTAGAGGGCACTTTACCTACATTGAAAATTGTTTTTTTGTCATAATTTTTTAGTGTTGACAGCTACAGTAGTTTTTGGCATAATTTCTGAAAGACTGATGCCAGGCCTTTAAAAAAGGTGCTCTTTATTTACATCGCTAAACCCAACGGTTTAGACGTAAATCACCCTTAAAAATTAAGTGGTAAATTTACTTTCCTCATTTCATTACCACCAGCTACCAGGTAAATAGCTATCAAAGTATACTAGAGCTGTCAGTTTAACATCAAATAAATTCGCTTTTTAAACTATTTAATTTATAATCTTAAAATAACTAATAATGGCTAATCACCAATATTCAAATATCGAATATTGTGATATCCATTTTTGTTATGGAAAAGCAAATGGTAATGCAGAGTTGGCAAGAAGATATTATATGGAGAGTTATCCGGAAAGAAATATCCCTCATGCTCAAACATTTTCCAGTGTGCACAGGAGGCTTGCGGAATGTGGTTCCTTTAAAAGTTATAATGGAAATAGGGGAAGACCTAGAACTGCTAGAAACGTGCAACAAGAAGAAAGAGTGCTTGAAATTATTGAAGATAATCCAGGTATTAGTACTAGAAAAATTGGGAATGAAGTGCGGCTCTGTCAGGCTAGTTCATGGAGGATACTAAGAGAAGAACAACTCTACCCGTTTCATTCAAAAAAGGTGCAGGCTCTTTATGACGATGATCGGCCGAGACGGTTGGAAATGTGCAATCAGATCCTAGCTAAGTATGAACACGATAATCGATTAATTGGCGTCAGTAGTGAACATAACCCGATTCTCTCAATCCCCCCACTCCTCGACCTTGACCTTGACCTTGCTTCACCCCTCTTTGGCCCCGCCCACATGTCCTTGTCATTGACCTTGAAAGTGCACGTGTGCTTTGGCCTTGGCCTTGTGTTCAAGGTTGTGTGTGTGACCTTGACCTTGACCTTGGTCGAGACGACCTTGACTTTGTTGAAGGTCATCTTGGGTGTGTGACCTTGAAGTAGTTATTTGTGCATTGTAATAGTGTGGGATGATCTTGAAATGATTTTGACCTTGCAAATTGTTCTATAAATTGTGTGAGTCTACTTGCATTCATTCAGTGTGAAATGTCAGATACGGAACTATCTAAAGAAAAAATTATAGAGCAAGTCGGCAGAGTAATTTGTTTATATCAGAGTAATTTAAAAAGTTTGTGTGATTTTGAAGAGAAGGATCTAGCATTTTTTCCTCTCGAATATTTAAAAACTTGCGTTGATACGCTGAGTTTACGGCAAATTTGGGATAAGCTGCCAGCGTCATATCGGTGTAACAAGGAACTACAGTTAAGCTTACCCTGTTACATTCACTATGAACAAATATATCGTCATCATATAGATGGGCCACCACCAGCAATAAAAAAGTGTCGTGAATGTAAAAATGAGTGAATAATATGAATAGTGCTTTGCAAGAGACAGTAAAAAAATTGGGCGATGAGTTCACTGAAACGGCTAATAATTATTTCAATGATGCAATGAAAAGTCGAGCAGAATGGGCGTCGCGCTATTGTGATTTGGCTTATGAATATGAAAAGGCTGCGAATGCATGTCGTAAATATTGCAGCAAAACAATAAATTTACAAGACTTTGTTCGTGAGATAAAAAAGTTGGGGTTTAGTGACTGTTTGGAAAAACTGATTAGGTTCATTGCAGATCCGGTTGTGTTAGATGAAATTAGAGTGTAGGACTTAAGTTTAACGTAGTAGTAGTTAATATGGAAAGTTTAGTGCGAGAAATGTACGAGGAATTTCTAATTTCTGCAGCCGGTTCGGAATTTTACGCATATGAAATGCAAGATTCGGAGGCTCAGGACTTTAGTGTATTTTTTAAGTATATGGACCATGCCGAAGTGTGTCTTTTAGCTAGTATAGTTTGTAAGAATTTTCTTAGAAATAAAAACAAACACTTATTATTGAACAAATTAAGGAAATTAGGTTTAGGTGATAATGTTAAACGCATAGAAGAATGGCAGAAAAAAATCAATGAATAAAGTACATAAAATGTAGTTATTTGTTTCATTATATTTTGTCCTTGAAGTTATCCTTATACCAATTTAAATGTGTGACGTCATTTGACCTTGAATACTCCTCCCACTATTTCTATCGTTAAGCTACCCCCACCATTGTTACAATTCGACCTTGAAACCTCGCTATAAAGGTTCGTGGGAGAAGAAGTGACTTCAAACAGTCGCAGATATCAGTGGCATAAACATCAAATATTGTGTTCGTGTAGTGTTCTGAAAGTGCTTTTATATTCACGGTAATTTTTGGATTTATATACCATTTTTTCAATAATGAGTATTGCAAAAGAAACTCTAGATGAAATTAATGAAATGTTTAGCAAAGATTTCGAGGTTTTAGAGAAAAAAAAGGTTACCGAAATGATTGTAGGCAAAGTGTATAAAATTGTAAAGATGGTTTCAATGACTACACGATTTGGTAAAACTCTTTTAGTGGCTTTACACGATGACGGTGATAATAGCACATTTGAGACTTTTTTACCAAAACGTGTGGCCGAAACACTACCTGACGATATTGTAGATATTATGAGTAAAACTAAAGATAAATACACTCTAACTTATTTGGGACAGGGCACTAGAGTTTTTGGAAACAATACTCGAACATTATTACGTTTTGGCTCATTGGAGTAAATTGTATGTAAATTGTTTGAAAAAAAGGATGTAATTAAATTTAAAATATAGTTGCACATGTCAGAATACTTACGCGTGTTCATTATTTCTGTTAAAGATGTCTGCTGATGCGACGACGACGACGACGACCGCCAACGAATGTGTAGATAGATACATATTTTGGTTGGGGAGAGAATTAAGAAATAGGGCTCACGATATGTTAGATAGCGTAAATGATTGGTCGCATATTGATGTAACCAAAGATCAATATAAGAACGAGATCAGGGATACAATCAATTTTATGGCTGGGGCACACTTGTGCGACAAATTTTTATATGGTTCCATAGACATGGATACATTTTGTGCTGAAATGGTTGAAGAAGAATTAAAAGAATACCTCGTCAATATTCCACATTTACCAGGTGAGCTTGCTGCAAAATATGAATTGGTTTCTGCAACAGCAACAGCCCAAGACGTTGACGATCGAAATAGTGTCGGATGGGATAGAATTTTGAGCAACGAAAACGAAGACATGGAAAATTAATTTTTTATAATTTTTGTATTTGTGCAATTAAATAACTGTAAATAAATATCTATTACAATCACAGTTTTATTTTATTTCTTTTATAAACATACCAACCCAGTAGATCATAGTCAGTGTTTCTTTTTCTCAGCTGAAATATTTAATATAAGTAGGGCAAATAAAAATAAAATAGTTTAGTAAAGATTGAAAATGAGTCGAGGAAACAACACAATTGATAAATTTGGTCGTCAGAAATATAATGAAAAATATCATATATTATCTGGGCCACAAGGGATTGGTTTTAAACTTACAGCGGATGGGCAGTATGATATGGGTGGAAAAATCATAACCAACTTAGGCGAACCTAAAGATGATGACGATGCTGTGACAAAACACTTTGTTAATAGAAAGTTTTACAATTTTGCAGCTGTAATATGTGACATATTTAACAAGGATGTCCTCCCCATGATATACAAAAATAATAGTGAGCTTAAAACAAAAATTGAAGTTATGCAGAAAATACTCTATCATCAGCCTTTAAATGACTCATTAAGTGCACTGTCGTACGACTCGACTTCAAAAAAAATCTAAAAAAAGCAGGTTAAAGAATAGGAGAACGCACTCCGAGTGGCATAGCCTTGAAGATAACGTCGTAGTCGTCGGTGAATTGGACCTTCCCTCCAAGAATATTGAAATGTTATTTATGTGTATGATGTTTTATTGTCATTGTTTTTAATAATGAAGATTGAAATAAAAAACTTTATTTTACAATATATTGTTTATTTATTTTACATTTTAAATAAAAAATATAGTCATACAATATGTTATTTAAACAATATTAGCTTTATCTATCCAAGAGTTGAAGTGGTTGGGAAATCCTAGCCATTTGACAAATAATTGTTCGATGTGATTTTTCTTGCGTTGTCTATGGACCTTTTCTACTAGATAAACGTCAGGACTGCTTGTTTTTTGTAGTTCTGATTCGTAAAAACACCCTCTTATAGGCTGACCTTCTAACGATTCCAACAAGTAAGTAGGTGGATTTGTAACGTTAACTTTTACAACTTTAAACAATTCGGTTGACCAAGAGGGCGTATATCCTTTCTCGAATAAGCTTTTGTACTTGCTAATACGCACAATGTCACCCATGGAAAACTTAAATTTTTTAGGTACAATTTTTAAATAATCATATGCTTTAATATGTGTTTTTTCTTGCACGTCTGCAGGCTTCATTCCAATGGTGCGATGTTTCGAATGGTTATAGGTTTTTGTTACTGCCGATAATATATGTATCCATTTGTAAGATCCTCTTGTCGAGAATTGTTTATATAAATTATTTTTTAAAGTCCTTATGACTCGCTCAACAATTGCAGCTTTCTTTGTGCTGTAAGTGGAATAATGATTTATATTATATTTTTTCATCAGGGCTTGAAAGTTTGTATTATAGAACTCCTTTCCTTGATCACTTTGCAGATTTGTTGGTGTATATGATGCCTCTTCAATGATGCTTTTCATCGCATTAGTAACTTCTATACCAGTCTTGTTTTTTATGGCTTTGGTATAGACAAATTTCGAGTAACAATTTATACAGACCAAAATATAACGATAACCATCGTTTTCATCAGCATACTGTTGCATTTCAGCCAAATCAATTTGCCACAAATCTCCGTATCCTTTTATTATCGTGCGCCGTCTTACAAAATTTTTTCTAGCCGTTCTATGTAGTTCATTAACAATCTTGATTTTTTCTAGACTGGGCTCCATATTATTAGTAATACTAAAGGTTTCAGATCGAAGGAAGAACTGAATAATATCATTAAATATTGAGCTTAATATATTATATCTTCTTCTCGTAATTCCTCTATGATTGACATAATTTCATTTTCGTGTCCAGTGTGACCGGCCATTTTGGAACTCCACAACAAACGTAAACGATCCACCAACTCTTTAGCTTTGTTCCAGTAGACATATTGAAATTTTTTCGAAGATAATTTCTTTTTTGTGGGTAACTGTAGTTTTTCCGAGAGATTTTTTCTTGTAATAGTACCACCTAATTTTGTGCCCATTATCAGAGGTTTAATAATTCGTAAATATTTGTTCCATCTGGTCTCCCGTAAACCATCACTTTTTTTAAAATTGTTGTAGACAGCACTCGTTGATTCCAAAATTTCCTTGTACGTTGAAAGTACATTATCACTTAATTGTTGTTGTTCCTTGCCTACACTTGGGGGTGTTTTAAGAAATAACAAATCATAAAGTGCCGGTGATCCACCATATTCTGCAATATTTTTCCCTTTTTTGTATAAGACAATATTTCCATTTCGAAAACGCACCTCTAAATTACCAATAAAATTTTTGTTATCTGTTTTTGAACCAAAACGTACACCATATACAGTATCGTATAGAGATGGTTTCGAACGTAATCCTTTCAGGTGTGCGTTTAAAGTATCGGAAGTTGTGGTGTCAGCGGATGCGAGAGATGTATTAGTTGAAGTTGAGGGTGTATCAAACACCGATTGGCTAATATCTTCTTTTGAAATGCGATGCTGCTGCTGCTGCTGCTGAATAGGTGTGGAGGTTTGAAAGGAATGTGTAGGTTGGGGAAAACCTGATATTTGAGTCGACTGCACTGATGTACTGAGACTATGTGGCTTTGTAGCTGGATAATGTTGTTGCTGTTGTTGTTGCTGCTGCTGCTGCTGACGTTGCTTAACCACATCAGATATAGTTGTCAACGGCTTAGAAATGGGTTCGTAAAACTTTTCCAATTCCACAACATTAAACTCTTTAGCCGCTTTAATTTGTTTAAATTTTTTTCTGACGGCATTGGTAGCTTCCACTAGTTTACGTTTTAAGTCGATCGCGTTATTCATGATGTTAACAAAGGACGTTTCAACAATCAAATGAGCATTTTCCCTTATTATTACAGTAATATATAGCTATCAAATCCTTTGCGGTATCTTCCCGATTTCACATCACTGTCTTTATCAATTACTAAAAATCCATACTTATTATCCCAACATTTTGAGCACATTTCTTGAAATTGAGTAAAAGTTAGATCCGGTGAAACGTGGTCGGAAAATATGTGTTTCATATTCAACTCATCTTGTTTAAACATAATAATAAAATTGGCGTTGTCTCGCACAAGCTGTTTAGGCACTCGCGAATATGTTTGCGCTAGGTAAAAGGAGTCGATATTTTTATGACGTCCCATGCTAAAGTACGATCTTATAACATCTTGTTTTTCACATATAACATCATCAAAGATAAATATAGAGTTTGGTTTTGCATCGGACGGTACCACAATATTACTGGAATCACTAAAGGCATAGTAGCCTAAACCTTTGATGGGCGCTAAAATTTTCCTTAAATACTCATATTTCGGTTGATACAGAGATTTCGAGTAAATATAGACATTTTCGAAACGTAGCCCAAGGGGGTGTGTAAGCAGCGAAATCATGACATTAGTTTTTCCACAATTGGATGGACCAATTAACAGGCCGCGAATAGAGGAAGGAAGTAGAGGACCGTGTCTCTTCATTATCTTCTTTTCAAATCCAAGTCCGACTTTTTCATCGAGATTGTCAATAGGAAGTTTTTGTTTAAGATCGATAACGCGCATCTTAGGAAAATTTGATATTTTATAGGCAATTTTTCACAAAAACTGTCATTCAGATGCCGAGCGTCAAACGAAGTGGACGGTCTCACGTTTCCAACAAAACTGGATACGGTATTGTGAATTCGTTAATAAATAAATTACCATTCGAGGTACACATTCCTGGTTATCAATATTGCGGACCCGGAACAAAAGTAATAAAACGTGTAACAAGAGGTGATCCAGGCATTAATCCTTTGGATGCCGCATGCAAAAAACACGATTTAGCCTATTTACATAATAAAGACAACATAAGTGCGAGACATCGAGCGGATTACGAGCTCGAACAAAGTGCTTGGAATAGAGTAAAATCGAAAGATTCCAGTTTAGGTGAAAAAACAGCAGCTTGGTTAGTTACAAACATTATGAAAGGAAAACAACGTTTTGGTATGGGTGTACCATCATCATCATTATCAACAAAAAAAACATCTAGTAAAGGCACGCGTCATACAAAAAGGAAAGGTGTTAATAAAAATCGACATGTTCGGAAAGCCAGTTTCGGAACAGCTATTCGACAAGCAGTTCGAAGGGAATTATTAAAAGCCGGAAGTAAAAATGTGTTGGAAAAAAATGTCATGAATGCATCTAAAATAGCTCTGTCGGCAGCACGTAGATCGGTAAAAGCGGCAGGTGGCAAAAGGAAGGTTCGTACACCGAGAATAATACCGATTCCTAAAACTGGTGGAATATTACCATTAATACCAATTTTTGCCGGGTTATCAGCTTTGGGTTCATTAGCCGGTGGGGCAGCGGGAATTGTGCGCGCCATAAAAGCAGTAAAAAAAAGCAGCGAAGATAAAACCGGTGCCGGCCTGTATTTAAAATCGAAAGGAAATGGTTTGTTTCTAAAGCCATATCGTAAAGGTATGGGATTATTTTTAAATCGTAGATCAAAAAACTAATTGAATCCCTACCTCGAAGACCACTATCTAACATCGATATAGAAAAATATGCCAAAAAGAAAAGAATAGGACACTTTCGAGGCGTTTATATGAGGGATTTATTACCTAGACAAGGTCCTCGACGTTACGAAGCAGCAATAGTGAATTTGGATAGTACGCGTGGTGCAGGGACTCATTGGGTAGCTTATAGAAAAAATAATTCTAAAGTAACATATTATGACAGCTTCGGCGATTTACCCCCACCGATCGAATTGGTACGATATCTACAAACGGGATCGGAACCATCAAAAATTATTTACTATACATACGATCGTCAGCAGGATTTTGGAACAGTCTGGTGTGGACATTTGTGCTTAAAGTTTCTTGTCGAATCATCAGCGTAAAAGATGTCATCATCATCATCGTCACCATTAACACCGCAAATGGATCGCAATAACTATACTAAAATGTTGCAATCACTGAAAGCATTTCATCTAGCCGGTGGATTAAGGAAAATGACCGTGAAACAGTTAGAAAACATGCCCAAGGAAGTAATGATTGCATTAGCCCCAAATGAAATTCCATTCGTTTGGGAAAAGTTGCCGGAGCACCTTAAAAGCGATATCGATATATTAAAATATCAGTGCGGTTGCAAACATTATTTCAGCAGCAGCAGCAGCAATTTAAACGAGGTTATGACTGATGAGGATCTTACGGCTAGAAAAATATTTTGTTGTTATTGCAAAATCAGCGATGTGCGCATAAAAGCAGAAAATAGCATAAAAACATCACTATCTAATGCAGTGAGAAAAGGTGTGACGATGAATCTTTTTAAATGTTGCCGCTAAGAATAAAACCGAGATGTGTGATGTTTTAATGGTTAGTCATGTCTTATACGTTCACACTAACAGGACACTCGAGCGTCTTAAGCGCCGATTTTTATCCACCAGTCGAATTAAATAGAGAAAACAAATATGGTCTGGCATTGCTGGGATTTTACACATACAATTCAATTTTTAATGTGGACGAAAGCAACAATAAGTTTGCCTACATGAAGGAGGGTTACACCACCGAGTCGATACAATTGCAGATTCCACCTGGGGCCTATGAAATAGATGAGATAGGTAAAGCTATGTTGGAGGCTTTGAGGATTTCAACTGAAGAAAAGAACGATGGAATCTTTTACTTGGTTGCTAATAATAATACGTTGAAATGTGAACTGAAATCCCAATATACTATAGATTTCCGGGGAGAGGCGAGTATCGGTAAAATGTTAGGATTTAATCATACAGTGTTAAAAAGAGACAAAAAGCACGAATCAACCGAGATGGTGGAAATAATGAAAGTACGCATCATACGCGTAGATTGTAATATAATTTCCGGAGCATATATGAATTCGGTGGAAGGTCATACCTTGTTCGAATTCGATATCGACGTGGAGCCCGGTTACAAAATCAGTAAAGAACCACAAAATAATATTTATATGCCGTTAATGCCGGCAGGACGTCAGTTTATCGACAACATTACTCTTCGCATCTTGGACGATAGCGGTGATCTAATCAATTTTCAAGGCGAGAAAATAATCGTGAAATTGGAACTGAAGAAACTTTCATAGAAATGGGTTTTTGCTTCAATCGTCAATTGTGTGTGCTGTCGACTAAGATGGGGGAACCGCCGAAACATAATAAAAGTAAAAGAAGAGTTAACGTCAAGGTTAGTCGTCGTCCAGACGTTAGATCACAAACATCTCAACAGTTATCTGCCGAAGACTATAAATTTTTAAAATCAATCGGTCTTAAAGTGCGAAAATGATTTCCACCACCAGCGATAAAATAGAGGTTTTCTCCGAGCCCATCTTGGACAATTCCATTATTAGTCTAGAAGAGCATACGTATAAACCATACGGATCTCCATCATTCAACAATTCGGATGAAGTCCGTATCCCCATTAATTTTCAAGATATTATACTGGATATCGCCGAAAGTTACATATATATCGAAGGAAAATTTAAACCCATAGACGCAACGAAAAGATGTTTTTTATCAAATAATGCCCTCGCATTTTTGTTCGATGAAATTCGCTACGAGATGGGAGGTGAACAGGTCGCCGTGGTTCGTAAACCTGGAGTTACGACGACATTAAAAACCATGGTTTCATTCGGAAGTTTGCAACAAAGATCTCTCATGACGTGCGGATGGGGTCTCGACGAAGCAAACCAAGATATCGTAGACACGGCAAGTAACGTATTCTCCGGGAAATTACCCTTAAAATATCTTATGGGATTCGCCGAAGATTACGCAAAAGGTGTTTTCAACGTAAAACAAGAGCTTATTATGATTATAGCTCGCACTTTTACCAATTGTTACGTCGGCGAAGTAGAGGCAGAAATTAGTATCGACAAAATCGAATGGAAAATTCGTCACATCATTCCAGACGACAAGCAAAAATTGAAAATACTGTCTCGCATTAATAAAGGAGGAAACAATGCCAGTATTCAAATGGCATATCGTAAATGGGATCTGTACGAATTACCAGCTTTAAGGCAAACATCTTCCGACGTGTGGGCCTTGAGAACGAGTACAAGTCTGGAAAGACCGCGCTATATAATCGTCGGGTTTCAAGACAGCAATAATTGCGACAAGAAAGAAAAAAACGCAACCCAGTTTACCCACGCCGACGTATGCGACATTAGACTGTATCTGAATTCAACCGTTTATCCATACGAAAGATGGAATTTAGATTTCGCCAAGAAACTGTACGCAGCAGCCTATTACAATTACGAAAACTTCCAAAGCAGCTACTACGGGCGCGAGATAAACGATCCGATGATAACGTTCGCGGAATATATGAAAAACCCCGTTTTTATTATCAATTGCAGTCATCAACCAGAGGCGATTAACTCATCGACAGTGGATGTAAAATTGGAGTTCCAAACGAGAAAGAATAAATTCCCCAAAGACACTAAAGTGTACGCATTAGTTATTCACGACTCATTTTTTAGTTATAATGTATTAAACGGTTCGGTGACCAATAAATCTATATTTTAATGTATCTATTATATGTAACACAAAATAATGTTCTTGAATCAATAAATTTGTAATAAGTGAAGTAGTAGTTTTATATTTATTTGAAACCCAACCAAAAAAAAAAAGCTGCCGGAAAAGCCCGCTCTTTAAGAAAAGAGTACGGGAATTTAGAAAATGGTGGTTTATTAAGTGGAAAAAAGAGCTTAAATAACACAAGAAAAAATTTTTAAGGCAAAATATGAAAACAACGATTTAGAAAATTTGTAGGAAAGTGACGGTTAGGAATAGGGAAAAAAGTTATAAGAAAAAATTATAGAGGAAATCGAGTACTATAAGCAAGCATTTTTCTCGATAGTAAAAACGTAAAAAAAAAATTTTTCAAAAAAAAATTGAAAAATGGTGAATGCGCGCCAAAGTTGAAGTTTTGGAGCAAAATGATATTAGGAAATTAGAAAGAGAATTTTTTTCTACATATGGTAGTACTTTTCAAAATTCGGAAAGATGAAATTTTAAGAAAAGGGTTATAGTAAGTTAGTAATTTGGATTTTTTAAAGCGCTGTAGCTCGGGAACCGTTCAAGATAGAAAAAAAATAAAAGCACTTTGATAGCCCAAAATTTTGAGGAGAATGCGATGGTGTAAAAAAAATTATAATTTTTTTTTTTTTTGAAAATGCTGAATACGCGCTAAAGTTGAAGATTTAGAGAAAAACGGTATTGGGAAATTAAAGAGAGAACTTTTTTCTACATATTGTAGTATTTTTGAAAATTCGAAAAAATGAAATTTGAAAAAAAGGGTTATAGAAAGTTAGTAATTTGAATTCTTTAAAGCGCTGTAGCTCGGGAACCGTTCAAGATAGAGAAAAAATAAAAGCACTTTAATTACCTAGAATTTTGAGTAGAATACAATGGTGAAAAAAAAATTTGGAAAATCTTAAAAATGACAAAAAATTTAGACGAAAAAATTGAAATTCTCGAGTTATGAGGCTAGGGCCGCCGAACGGGAGTATGTGGAAGTTGTAGGGGGAGTTTTTTTTTTTTTTTTTTTTTTTTTTTTTTTTAAGTCCACCACCGCCTCCCCCACCCTCCCACCCGCGGAGGGAAAAAAAATCGATTTTTGATGGTTTCAGAGCGATTGCGCGGCTCCTTCACCATTTTCTCGCAATTTTTGAGGTATCGATTTTTTTATTTGCGGTGACAGAAGTTCGGAAATTTTTTTTTTGGATTCTAGAGAAAATTTCCCACAATATATGTATTTTTCCAATTTTTTATCGTCAACCGTTACGACGCCAGAGCCCATCCAAAATGCGATGAAAAAATTTTTTTTATATTAGCGAATCGGGAAAAATAGTGTGATATACTTCAACTCTTCCTTATTACGATTCCGTCAAAACATTTTCAAAATTTTCCTTACCTTGCCTGAAAATAATTAAAATATATGCATAATTTGCATTTTTTGTAAATATGTAGCAAAGTAATGGTTAGAAATATCAAAAAAATTTATTTGAAAAAAATGTAGAGAAAGTCTAGTACTATATGCTAGAAAAGTGGAGGGGGGTAGTTTGTGTCCATACCAGAGATACGGTGAGTTATAAAATCATATTATTCTCAAACTTATATAATGCATATATGCACTCCACCTTACCCCCTCCAACTTTTTGAATGTATATAGAGGCCGGTATTAGAATTATTTCATCATTACACATTCGATCGGCAAGATGGAAGATATACCAAAAAGGATCATTGGCATTGTCAGGCCATTCGTGCCCGGCAAGATATGCAAGTGTGAGGAGTGCGGGGGTACCGCACCAGGAGCGGCACCTTCGGCACCGCCTGCAACGCCGACACCACCAGCGACGACGACGGTGCCGCCAATGAGAAGACCAAGGGCTGCACCTAGGTCGGTGTTAATATCGTTGGGTATTACTCCACGGTAGGCACCCCACCCTCCCCCCAGGCCCTTTTAGGGCCACAAAAACGGTCCTTTTCAGGACCACATTATATTTTGATCGTAGTTTAGTAATCGTCACTTATGGGGCGAGATATTCGTTTAACGACGATTTGTCTCGTAGCTTAAGTGCCAAGTTATATGCTTGAGAACCTATGAAAATGTTAACAGTTCAAACAAGGTTTCTATTATTTTTTTTTTGTAATGTATTCTTCACAAAATATTAAGAATAAGTCTTATTGTCTAAACAAATCTAATTCCTTATTTAAAGTTTTTGAAAAAAATCAATAATTCTATAAGCTCTCACCAATACATAACATTTAGAATCCGTTGGTGGGGTGGGGGTAGTTCTATATATAT
Source organism: Diaprepes abbreviatus (assembly GCA_034092305.1). Taxonomy (NCBI): domain Eukaryota; kingdom Metazoa; phylum Arthropoda; class Insecta; order Coleoptera; family Curculionidae; genus Diaprepes; species Diaprepes abbreviatus. The sequence goes on from JASJET010000122.1 coordinate 14,684,499, forward strand.
GAGACTGGGTCAGTTACACAGTCATATATTCATCAACCCTCATACGATAAACATGGAGGAAGAAAGACCCGCCAGCCGAGGCTCATCCATCTTTAGTGATGACACCGTAGCCGACAACGTTGGAGACCTGCAAGTCTTCGACGACGACGACGAGGTGGATTTTGAAATTGACGTCCTACGTTGGGACGACTTGGATGAGCCGATTCCGCTAGTATATGACCATGATCCGGGTCTAGTGGAATTAGACGACGCGGGTGATTGGGTCTTACAAAGACTCGAAACTCCGTCGCCGCAGCCAGAGCCGGACTCGACGGAAGATGCGGTGCTGGAAATTCCAGCATCACCAACACCCGACGACCCACAAGGCCCCTGCGATTCGTCAAGCTGGTGGTCGACCAGCGAGGATGGGGCACCATAAGCCCCACACTCTCCCTGGCCCTTTTTAAGGGCACACAACAACGGTCCTTTTCAGGACCACAAAATACTTTGATCGTAGTTTTAGTACATATTAGTACTTTGTTACTAATATTGTATGTATATACAATATTAGATACAAAGTATTAAAACTTTAAGTGCTGGTGGAACCCAGCTAAATCGTTCGTTCGTATTTGAGACCACAAACAACTTTTGGTCTCAATACGTAATATGACATTTGTTTTCACCCCCCACCATTAATTTGTCTCTATATATACGACCATCAATACTTATTACAATCATTTTAGTTCAACATGTCAGGGACTCAACAACAACAACAACAACAACAACAACAACAACCCATCCAATGCCCTGTGGTAGATTCTACCACAGAGAATTGTTTGGAGTGGGAGCCGAACGATCCTAGATGGGATGAACTTTGGCGGTTCATCATCGAATACACAGAGGACAGCACCGCCACCCCCGCTGATGATGATGACGGGCCGTGCGACTCCACAACTCAATAAAAGAGTCGCATGTTTTAAAACCAAACGGTCCTTTTCAGGACCACAAAATAATTTGATCGTAGTTTTAGTTGGTTATAATACTTTGTAACCAATATTTTATGTTTTTTTCATAAAAACATACAATATTGAGATACAAAGTATTAGAAGTTCTGGCGACAGAACCTTAACTTCATAAACCGAACCATGTTTTAGCATACTTGTAAATATTATCAGAAAATATTTACAACTATTGCTATTGCGTAGTTTTAGTGGATTATTCAATTTTTTTTTTTTTTTTTTTATTACCTAATATTATGTGGGACAGGGCCTATATGAAATAACACACAAAAATAAATTTTCAAGTCATTTTTATTCTCATTATAAAATATAAAAAATTTGATCAAACACTTTTTTATTAACTACAATATATATATATATTTACAAACTTAATACTATAAATTAAAAGCTAATATCTACAACTACCTAACACCTACTACATAATTTATTAAAGTCCTCTAATTGTCTTTTTAACCGCGCAGATTTCACCTTTTTTATCTCTAATTGTTTTTCAAGTTCTATAATGTCACTGGCACACTCGTTCACTTCATTCACTAACCGTTTTTTCATGGCATAAATGTCAGTCAATTTGGTCTTCTGAGAGTTGGTGAAGTCTTCGACCCACTCCGGTTGTGATGGCTCGGAAGAAGACGCGGTTTTATTTGGTGAAGACGATGACGACGACGACGACGACGAAGCAGCGGAAACTTCATCGCCTTCAAAACACCGCTTAAACCGCTTCTTCATGGGTTTCCGGCACCCCAATATCGGCGACAGTGGTGCTGGCGCTGGGGAAGACTTCACCTCCGACACTATTACATTCTCGACGCTGGCCGGTGTTGGTGGCGTTGGTGGTGTTGGTCCATCGGGGCCTTCTATGACTTCCACTTCTACTGACAGTGGCTCTTGCGGTGCTGTTTTTAGGAAGTCGGGTAATGGAACAGGGGTGGAGGGACGCTTAAAGTTAAACTTTTTCTTCTTCCCTTGTCCCACACCTTTAATCGCCGAATAAAATGTTTTTTTATCGGCGATTTCCGACTTCCGCATAGTCAAGAGCTTTTGCAGTTTCGACGCTTTCGGAGAAGATTCCCTAGGCCGCGATGCTTTTCGCACAACCACATCACTAATCACATTAATTTTTGGCTCTTTCTCCTCCGTCCAGCATTCCAGGAATTGCGCTGCCGACTGAACCAACTCCTCGTCGCGACCATCGTTGAGGGCTCGGTCTTCGGCATCTTCATGCTCCACGCCATTCCAGTTCTCGAACACCCCCGGACTTAGCACCTCTAAACCACTCATGTTATCGAGCATGCCTTGCTGTGAACCGCAGCTCACGTCAAGAGCATCTAAAAGAGACCGTACACTAGACATTTTCGATATTCCAACTCACACAATTAACTTTTTCTTAGCACTGTACTGTTTGCTGTTCTGACGAACTGTGAAGAGCTCGAGCCAGCAAGTCTGCTTTTATGCCCATTTCCCCCACTACACCGCCTTTATTCCTTTTGTTCGATGCATTAAGTATAATATTTAAACTTGTCAGATGCAAGGCCAAGGCCAAGGCCGACGTAACCGGCAATACCAGGGTCGTTTTCAGGGCTGTAATTTTCATGGATTTTTTTTTTGTCCCTGTCAAGGTTATTTTAAAGAAGCATATAAATATAGTACTAAACTTGTTAGATGCGAGGCCAAGGCCAAGGTCAAAGTACCCGTCAATGTCAGGGTCGTTTTCGAGGTTGTAATTTTCAAGGATTTTTTTTTGGTCCTGTCAAGGTTATTTTAAAAACAAGGACATTAATGAACGTGCCATCCAGAGAAGAAATTGGGTCATAGAAGAAGCTTACCTGTACAGAAGAAATTAACATGTATTTTATTTCTTAATTTTTAATTTTTTGTTTGTTATTTTTTTTATTTTTTTTAATAATAAAAAGTAAACTCAATCTTTTGTTATATTTTAATTTTTTTTCAATAAAACAATAGTAAAATGAATCTGTATGTGTATTTATTAAACATCACCTAAAATACGTTTTGCAATCCATATTTTTCTGCAGAGTCCGTTTATTAATGAAATAGAACCATATATTAGGGTGAAATCTAATGGTTTCAAATCAGTCTCACATAACAATGTCAGAAGTAAACACTATTGATAAGTTCGGTCGCAAAAGAAAATTTAAGGATTTTAACTTTATGCGAGGTCCTTCAGGAATAGGTTTTAAACTTACACCTAATGGAGATTACGACATGGGAAGCAAAAGATTGTGCTATTTAGCAGAACCTCTTGAAGGAGACGATGCGACCACACGAAATTATGTTGATAATAACCTTGCTCAGTGTGTGCAAGATACGCAGAAAGCTTTACATGACTCAACAATTGTTATTAAAGATATATTCAGAAACCAACTTGAAGGTTACGTACGCAAGAAATTAATTGAAACCGGTCAAGAACTTAGAGGATACATTGATGATACTGTTATTGCAATATATGAACTTAGGCAAGACGAACTGCGTGATGAACTTAACTCTAGAATGTTGAAAATTGAAAAGACTATGGAGGATCTTGTCAGCAAACCTGTTTCACATTAAACATTTACTCGTAGACCTGTGCGTTTAATTTACTATTAGACAAATTTTTCAACAATAACTTTTACAGTTTGTTATTTGTCGACACTTCATTATATTTATAATTTTAAAATAAAGGTTCAATAAAAAAGCAATCAATCAATGAATACATGTTTTTTATTTAAAAAAAAAAAAAAAAAAAAAAAAAAAAAATTACAATACTATCGTTACATATTAATGTTCTATGTTTAATAGAAATAATAAAAACAATACAAATAATGAAATATGGATTTTCCAGATTACGTGCTGTCCTGACTTAGAAATGATTCCAACACGGTGACTAAATTTGCTAAGTTTTCTTCCGGGTCTGTTTTGTAAAAATCTATGTCTGCATGCCCCCAAGGTAGAGTTTTGGTTGAACTGGGAATTACATAACGTTTATCATCGCTATGTGACAATGCTACTTTATTTATTATGTTGGTATAAATGTTATGTAATTCACTTCTAAATGTCTTCATCTTTCTTAATATCAAACCACCCCGTTCAACAATTCTTTGGTAGTCTTCCTGATGAAGGTCTTTCTCGATAACACATTTTTTGATACCTTTGGCTTTTTTTAATTCATTATTAATGGACTTTACATAATAAGCCTTCGCGCCGGTACCATAAAAACTTATTATCGGATCACCAGGAAACTCATCTTTCATTCTACCAACTACAGAATTACTTTTAATTATGTTGAAATTATTAATTTCGGGGTAATTTGATGTATCGAATTTTTCGGGGTTTTCTGATATAGTTTGATAAAAGTTTTCCGTATACACTTTTAATATAAGCGAGTCAGTATCGGTGTAAAGTAACGAAGCATCATCGCCAAACTTGGATTTAATAAAATTATAATAAAAATCGTATATTACAGTCTTTGATATATCTAATATGGAAAAACCGATATAAATTGGTTTATTGTACAATATTTTAACTTTATTCATATGTATAGCAACAAAGTTCTCGGTAAATATCGAGCTACTATTGAAATTGGGGCGGGATATTAGTGCTCTAGCTCCATTTCTGCCTACACTGTTCTCCCAATGTGTTACTAATTTTATATCCTTTCGATTTTCCACATTTTCCATAGTTTTACCAAATATCGCGTTATTTTTTAATTTAAAAGTGTCCTTCGCAAATTTTGTGGTGGCCTTGTTACGTAAATTGGTATTAAAATCAATATACGATTTTAGCCATTTTGATTGCTCAAACTGTAATACTCGATGGGTTTGCATTACCACTAAGCCGTTGGCGATGGCTTGTTTTAAAGTTCTATAGTGTACAATGTATTTTTTTTTATCTTGTAAATTGGGAATTAATTTCGGTAATTTAGCGTTTTCTGTTGGCGGTATGATATTTTCTACTAGAAATGGAAGATCAGAATGTGCATCATGCAACTCAGTCGGATAATGCACATCCACTTCCAAAACGTAGCCATGTAAACTATCATCACCAACAGCCATAATATTTAAATCCAGAATTTCGCGCTCGCTTAACCATCGAAAACCACCATATGGTAATGCTTGTGACATACTATGACCATATAGATTTGTAGCATCAAGGTATGTTATAAATGAAGAAGGTTTTGTTGGGTCATAGTCTGGTAAAAAAATATTATTAGCGATGTGCTTCCTTTCTGTACACTGGCTTATGCCGCCGCGTATACCTTTCTTAAAAAAATGTATCATGTCTATATCAGTTAAGAGCTCTAACTCTACCTTAGTCATACGTAGCATACAATCAAATGATAAACTTGGAAGGGTATAGTAATGTGCTGGATCAAGTTTATCGAATTTTAAGCAATTATTCCGAAATTGCTCAAAAACATCACACAATAGCAACACATCTGATTTTAAATACACGTCCGAATAGTCCCCCAAAGTTTTACACCCAAACAAGCGCCATACTTCTTTTGCTCTTCTATAGCTTTCATCGCTAATATGTTCTTCCCGTAAATTATCATAAAATTCATCTTTACTTGGAAGACATGTATTTTCCATTTTTTCTATAGAGTCAATAAAGCTATAGGGAAAAACACCCTTTTGACGCATCAAATTAAATTGGTTGATATTTGAAAAATGTTTCCGCGTTTCAATAAAATCGTCGTCGTTTAAACCGCTGCCTAAATTTTCCAAAGACGTTGACAGAAATTTAAAACTATCAATAAATCGCAACTTTAAATATTTCCTCTTGACTTTTCCACATTTACTATCAAAATAATCGTGCACATAAATGCTTTTGGTAAATGATATGTACTTTTCCTTACTTTGAGCCAAAACACCAATTTTATCCCCATATTTACATAACTCTTTTATAAATAAATGGCTGTCGTAGCCGCTTAAGTTATGAAATATGATAGGGATAAAAGAGGGTAATTTATAATTTAAATTACAAACGGAATGTGCAGCACCAAATCTTTTTGCACCAGTTATGTGACAGTGGTCTCGTACTTTAATCTCACCCTCTTCAAAAGGGCCTTCACATATACCACATATTTTAGCATCATTAAACTCCCTTTTTTCTTCAGGCGTTAACGGTTTCATAGGCTTAATGTCTTTTAAATATGTGTTGTATAGAGCCCTTAAATCACACTCGATACGATCCACAAAGACTTGAGCTGCATTATTCCCCCGAAATAGCTCAAATTTCGAAAGTGAGTCGTCAAAAGAGCATTTAATTAAATAAGCAAAAGAATATGGTTCATGTTTAAAACTTTTTACAGTGTAAGAATTTTGTGGGTTTGGTTGTACCGTTTCAATGGGTTTTAAAACAGATTCGAAATCTGCATAAACCACGAATGGAACGCGCATTTGCTTTTCTATACCCTCGAATTTTAAAATATTTTCCGGCACACTCTTTCCAAATTTATCGATTTTTAAATCCACTGAGGGTGTTTGCGTGAAAATGTGGTTACAATCGTAGCTTTGATGTAAAGTTAAAGCTGACGGTGTACTAAAATAAATGAGGCAACCATCACAGAAATATATTTTATGTTGTTGACAACTAATTTGACTTGAAACTAAACGTGATAAATCCCGAATCCAACAATAATGACTCTTTGAACAAGTCGTATCGCAAAAATGTTCACCGCCATCTTTACTACTACAGTCTTTTGTAATTAACAATAAATTTACATGCCTATCCAACTTTTTTGACGCATACCTCAGTGGACCAATAACTTCATGTATTATTTCATTATTTTCATATTTAGATTCCAGACCGTATACGTTAATTGATATGTTGTTCATTTCCTCAAATTTTTTAATGTCACGTAATTTTACTGGAAAATCCATACCTGTTACATTTAGCACTCTAGAAAAATGGGGGTAGGATGTCTTCTGTGAAGGCTCTGCTGTTGGAGGAAACAATGCTGATGTTACAGCCCACGCAAAGCAAAATTCGTCCTGGTTAATCACATTGACGACAGCTCCTTTCTTTTCAATAGAACACGGCAACTTGATGTATGATGAGCCACCCATAGGCATATACTTGTTGATACCAACTTCCAAGTATAAAATTCGCACAAGAGCCCATCCTATAACAAGAAAAATAATATATAAAAATCAGTTTAATATATCGGGTTTTGATTTTTCCATACCTGAATCTTTCTCCTGGAACTCTGTCGCCTGCGTTTTTATTGATTCGGTGAAAGAATGGTAAACGGCATCCAAATCACTTTCTACACTAATTATTTGATTAGCAGTGTTGAAGGATTTTTCACTGAATATTTCTTGTGACGGAAGCATGTACTCGCCAACAGCTGTCATGTTAACTTTTAAAGCATGATGCACACGCAATAAATTATTAACAAGTTCCACCACCTTGGATTTAATGTCTGCAAAGAACATTACGTAATCGGAATGCTCCATATCACTGCTAACCCGATAGGTTGCAATTCTTCTTTTGAAGGCACATTGAACGAGTTGCACACCATGACATACCGGCAAACATGAATTATTTTTATGTTGTTGTGTTCGTTTATGCGCTGACATATGATTTATTGGAACATCTACATTACATGTAGCGCAATTAATTACCGGAATCGTCGATGTATACTCTTCAATTCGGAGCCGTTTTCCTCCAGGCACTTCATTAAATCTCGCCGCACACGATTCTCTTTTATGACGTCTCATATTATAACTCTTAGTAAACTTAGAACCGCAATTTTCACAAACATATGCCATGATTTGTCAAATATTAACACATGTACTACCTATACAAGTCAGAGCCAACTGATGAATGAAACTGCCCCATACTCTATATAAAACCATTCAAGGTCACCCCCAACCACGTAACATATCTTCAAGGTCACACACCCAAGATGACCTTCAACAAAGTCAAGGTCGTCTCCACCAAGGTCAAGGTCAAGGTCACACACACAACCTTGAACACAAGGCCAAGGCCAAAGCACACGTGCACTTTCAAGGTCAATGACAAGGACATGTGGGCGGGGCCAAAGAGGGGTGAAGCAAGGTCAAGGTCAAGGTCGAGGAGTGGGGGGATTGAGAGAATCGGGTTATGTTCACTACTGGCGTCATATTATTCACTCTGGTAGCTGGTGGTAATGAAATGAGAAAAGTAAATTTACCACTTAATTTTTAAGGGTGATTTACGTCTAAACCGTTGGGTTTAGCGATATAAATAAAGAGCACCTTTTTTAAAGGCCTGGCATCAGTCTTTCAGAAATTATGCCAAAAACTACTGTAGCTGTCAACACTAAAAAATTATGACAAAAAAACAATTTTTAATGTAGGTAAAGTGCCCACTAGCGGCAAACAATCAATGTGAATTGTTACTAAAATGATGAAGCGCAGAAGACTTAGCCTATCTTTCAAATATTAGTCAAATCGGTTTTCCTGTAAGCGAGTAATTCAAAAAACAAAAAATAAAAACTTGAATTTGGACGGCTTGTAACTCGAAAACGAATGACATTTTGAAAAAAAAATTATATGAAGCTCTACCCTTATTTTGTCAAGTAGAATCACCCCCTTAAGTTTCGTGATCGATTTTTGAATCACCCTGTATATATATATATATATATATATATATATATATATATATATATATATATATATATATATATATATATATATATATATTTAATTCTTTATCACTTTAAAAAATTCTGACATACTTTTTGACTCAAATTCCACAATATTATTTTCCATAGTTTGTAAAATCTTGATTACTTCGGAATGATTAACGAAACGTCAAATTTCGTGTACTTAAATTATATTAAAAAATGTTTTCTTTAAATTTATACTAGTCGTATACTATCTGATTGATAATAGAAGCGAAATATTTTTTAAAGAAAAATATTTAAAACCCTAATAATACCATTTTGTGAGCATGTTAAAAATATCTTAATTTTATACTATCGCAACAAATATTCTTATCTCTAAAAAGGCTTCAACATATTTCAAGTAATATTATACCTCAAAATTTATTCATAAAATATATTGTGCAGCGAAATAAATAAAACTGAAACAGAAAGCAAGGTTCGGGTTTCAAATGATTAGCTCGTCATAAATTTTCTAGATTTCTTCTAATGCTAAAAATATATAATACATTAAAAACAAGCTGTTATTTTATTGTTGCGTTAGTCAGTACGCTAGAATCATATTGTAACATTGTCCAATTTTTCAGTTCGACCCGCGAAAATCGTTGGTCTCACGAGGACCCAAAATTTATTAATGATTGTCGGACAAGAATAAATTTATATATGTAAGTGAAGTAGTTAATACATAGTACAAGTATCTGACAAATATATCAAGACCAATCTACTGTCGGACAAAAAAGTGAGATGGCGAAAAGATGCTTGCATTTTGGATTGTACAGTGTATCGCAGCGAGATGCTGGATGATGTTTATTTAATTTTCATCCTTTGGAATGTTGAATATTACTGATGCAAGCAGACTAGCCATTCCTCTCCAGAAAAGCGACTATTTTTTATAAAAATCTTAATATATTTATTACAGCATTAAATGATGTATATATATATATATATATATATATATATATATATATATATATATATATATGTATATATATATATATATATATATATATATACATATATATATATATATATATATATATATATATATATATATATATATACTATATACAGCCTCTAAATAGTGGATAATATGTTAGTATAATTATATTTTGTGAAAAATAATTTTTCTTAAAGTAAAAAGAAATTTGAAAAGATAATTATAAAAAATAATTTCCCTTTTTTATTTACTCATCATAATCATTTTCATCACTGTCTTAAATATCTGCATCCGTATCGCTGGAAACTCATGTACCTCGTCATCCTTGGTTTCACTTGAAGGACCTGCAATTTTTTTCAAAATCTTCTTAATAATACATTTATATTGAAGGATATATATTTTATTTAAAACTCACTAGACTTTAAAACCCATAAGATAATATATATATATATATATGAGCATTCATACCTTTACGATATACCTTACAAGATGGACATATTTCAATATCAATATGAAAACGTCGGGTGATATGCAACCAAGGAATGAATATTGAGTTTTCAACATCGGTAACTTCTACGTGTGTGACTGGAAAATCGGTAAATATTTTTGTCGGTCAACTCAATAATCAAATTTTATATATTTTTATTCAGCGACCCTGAAAAAATTAGCAGTGCATTTAAAAGTAAGGTGCATATTCATTTACAAACTTCCACGTGCCAAACATTACTAAATCGTAAAATACGAAAAATGTTTCTTTATATTACAGGCTTAGGCTTTTTCTGTCCGGCAAATTATTTTTTAATTTCTATACTTTACTTAAAAACAGAAAATAGAAAAAAGAAAATAATATTAATAAATTTTTGGACCTCGTGGGCCCGACGATTTTCACGAGTCTGACTGGAAAATTGGAAATTATTTTTTTCAGACAACGTTGCAGTGTGATTCTACAGATTTTTTTTAGGTATCGTGAAAATGTCTCAGGTGTGTGTGTATCATTAAATTTCTTCGAGTAAATTTTTTTTCACGATTAAGTTGGTAGACCTTAGACCTTAACATTCCAAAATTTTTGTCCTATATTTTATTAAAAAACTGTATGTATAAATTCTTCAAGCAATGCCAAATTTACGCCTTTCAAACAATGAGAGAGGAAACGGATCTGATTCAAAAAATTTTATAGAGGAAAAATGTGGTAGACTCGACATAATTAAACCATAAAAGAAGTTATAAGAGTGTATTAATAAATTTCACTTTCTGTCGACCGTCCCCAATACTAGAAAGTCTTAATGAATATAATATCTCAAATATAAATAAAAATATTATCACATTATTCAGCAATCACATTTTAACAAAAAGATAATGTGTAACATGTTCATGGTTAATGCAATTAATCCTTAGAATAATTTAAAAAGAATAAAGGATAACTCACTAATTCATTGACATAGTTTAACCTTAGGCCTGGTCTTAAATTGACAAGTGCAACAATAAAGCAGTCAAACTTTGAGTCTTGAGAATATAAAAAAAAAATATCGTTTTTGTTTATTAAACTGGCTAAAATAGAAAATTTGTTTATTTTCGGAAACAATTTCTCTGATCTATTTCGAAGCTTTATCTCCATATTTTTATCCTCAATTTTCCTATATAAGCATTTATTTGTTGACATATTTTGTGAAAATTATATCAGTCTGGTAAAAAAATCAAAACCGATCAACTACATGGTCTAATTTTTATAGCAAGTACTTCGGGTCTAAGTCATAAACATTTTTAGCGAATCTGGCTGTATGTTTATAATTAAAATCGTTATAAAATCGACGTGTTACATGAATTTTCAAAAATTTTAGTCACTATCAATAAACGGTCTTGGTTTATGTCAAAATCTAATAAAATATACTATCTAATATATATTTTACCACGCTAGTTCAATAGGAGGACACAGATAGCTTATTCATCTACAATATATCAATGTCAAACTTACCTAGTTTTATATCAAATTTTTGGTGGTTTTACCAGAAGTAACTAATCTACTTGCAAACTGAAACGTCTGGTAGCTAATTTTTCAAGTTGTAGATCAACATTTTCCAAGCAATGGTTCACGAACCTTCAGGAGTTCGCGAGCTCTATAAAGGGAATTCGTGAAAAAAATATCGTAATGGTGGAATTTTAAATTAAACATCGCAGCAGGCAGCAATTTGTAATGCGGCAAGTCGCTAGGGAGCTGGCAATCCGAATACATTTTCGAACGAGGCGGCAACTTCTACTTCAGTGAACCAAGACTTTTCCCGAATTCGCACAAAAGAACGAGAATAGCGTCTGCCGATATAAAAACGCCGCAGTCAGATATAAGGAAGAATAAAGGTGAACTGAATCGTTCGATGAGCTTAAGAATCTTTAGTGGTTTTAGAAAGATAATGGAGTTAATAGGTAATACATATTATGTATATTAGTACTAGTAGTGTAAATCAGTTAAATGATTTCTTCTTGTGTTAGTAAGTTACAACAAATACCAAAGCTTTACAAATTGCACGTGTCTACGTTCCACAAATGTATGATGGATCGTTGGTTAAAAACGGGTAGTATTATCAAGTCTGTCGAAAAACTGGACGAGAAATCAATTGCTTCATCTACTTAAGTCTCTCATTGCATGACGAGACGAACAGTGAAACCTATTAGACAGATACCCCAATTTTCGATATAATTGATGACTATTTTGAAAACAATAAACTAAATTTTTTTTTTGTTTGGCTTTGTGCACTGATGGTGCAGAAACAATGACTGGAACAATTTTTCGTCCTATGGTGCGGGTAGAGAAGATCAATGAAAATATTGAATGGACTCATAGGCAAGCACTGGCACGTAAGCGTATTCCTGCAGAGTTACCTACTACTTTGAGCGGAGATGTACCTCTGCTTTCTGAGGACTTTGAAAGTCTCCACGTTCCTTTATTACTTAATATAGAAGTTAAATGGCTTTCTTGTTTTGAATTCAAGTCTGAAGTTCAAGCATTTCTTTTGACCATCCATTTCATTTGCCCTCTTGTCAATCTCATTTTCTTTGGCTGCAAAATCTGTCCTTGAAAGGCCGTTGTATCACTATTTTCAATGTAGGGGAGCGTGGGGGAATCGGAGCCAGCGGCTAATGAGAGCGCTGTCTGTGTAAACTTATTCGATGATCGTATTCGTGCAAATGGCGGTGGGGTGTACTCAGCAGTGTTCGGAAACGTATGGCCCCCCAGTGTCCCACGATCAGTCGCACAAGACGGAAGTGTGTTTTTGACTCCGTGGTTATAAAAAATTATAATTTTCATCTTTCAAGGTAAGTCTTAAAATATATTCATATTGTATTATATTCGCACTAAATATATCACCATATCTATCTAATTTACGGTACTGCTTCTGAAACTGCTACTGAGAATAACGTGTTTTTGTATTATATTTTTAATTTTGAAGTGTTTAATGAGACTTAGTCATGGCTCCCATTACCCGCATTATTGGAATTTGGCTCCTACTATCCCATTACAGTTTATTAAATTTTCACTGACTTACATGACTTAATTTACCTTTCCAGATGCCACGAAAAAGACTCCGTACGACGTCAAAAGCTTCTTGGACTGTAGAAAAATTAGAAAATGCCATCAAAACCCTTCAAAACGTTGGCATATCTGTGTATAAAGTAGCTAAGGCCATAGGAATACCCTACATTACGCTAAAAAATGATACAGATTAGCTAAAGCGAATAATGATAAGTACAGCTGTTCTCCAAAGTTGGGAAGAGGTGCAGTGTTCAATAACGAACAAGAAAATCAGCTGACCGATCATCTTCGTCAAATCTAGAATATATATTACTGGTTAACAAAATCTCAATTTCGTAAAATATGTTACGACTTGACTTTAGAGGTCGATTTAATCAAGTCGATAAACGTGCTGGTAAAGATTTTTTATACGGATTTTTGCAGCAACGTCCCGATCTCAGTATCAGAAAGCCCGAAGCCACAAGTATTAACAGAATACTTGTATTCAACAGAGTGGGAATAAACCTTTTTTTTTGAAAATTTAGAGACGGTTATGGTTAAACACAAATTTGAAGCAACTAATATTTACAATGCGGATGAGTCAGGTGTCACCACAATACAAGAAACTGAAAAAATTATTGCGCCTAAAGGACAAAAACGTGTTGAATCAGTGACATCTTAGGAGAGGGGAAAAAATGTTACAGTAATATCTGTGCCATGAGCGCTTCAGGATTGTTCATACCACCACTTTTTATATTTCCACGCCAACGCCACTCGCCCTCACTGGAAAAAGATGGACCACCAGGAGCTATTTACGCCACATAATGGTTGGACAAACGAAAACATATTCATTCTGTGGTTAAAACATTTTATACAGCACTCAAAGCCTACACCCGAAAAACTCGTTCTGCTTGTAATAGATAATCATAATAGTCATGCCGCTTTAGAAGCTTGAAAATTAGCTAAAGCTAATCACGTAATAATGTTGACTATCCCCCCACATTCATTCCACCGTTTATAACCGTTGGATGTAACTTTTTAGGGGTCCTTAGAAAAGCATATAACAACGAGTGTGATATGAAATTTTTAAACAATCAAAATTTCAGTAAGAAATAAGGAAATCTTTCTGACGTGTTTAAATAGTTTGTTATATATGTAATTCTCCTTTCAGGCAGAGAATATGAAAAATATATGTACAAACAGTTTATTTCCTGCATTTCATATTCTCTGCCTGAAAGAAGAATTACATATATAACAAACTATTTAAATACGGCAGAAAGATTTCTTTATTTCTTACTGAAATTTTGATTGTTTAAAAATTTCACGTTACTCCGTTGATTCATAGATGTCGTTCGACTGGCGATATTTTTCAATCTGACATCGAAGTTGGTAGACGGCAGGTGTAATATCCTGCCGACATACCTTGAAATTTATGGTTCATGTATCAGTTATTTCCTGCTAATGTTGCTCTCGGTCTGCTACAGCTCCACTGACGAGATCATGAGGTGATCGAAACGCGTATGGAGAGAGGACCAGAGCGATATTTGTAGGAAATAAACTGTTTGAACATATATTTTTCATATTCTCTGCCTGAAAGGAGAATTGCATATATAACAAAGGAGTGTGATAAGTACATGAAATCAAAAAATATAATAAAAATAACACCATATGAAATCGCGGGACTGTTTAATAAAACTAAAGTAGGGTTGCAAATTTAGAAAAAGGGATTTCGGGTTTTAAGGCGACGGGAATATTACCCATAAATCCTGAGGTTTTTGATGATGAAGATTTCATTGATAATATTATAACCGAACAGCCAGCCTCTGTTAACCGTGATATTATCCAGTCTACAGCAAATGAAACACCACTGCAAACTTTAGTTGATTCTTTTCCGGTTCAGACTGCATCGAATAATTTACAAAAGCAGCAACAAACTTATTTACCAAATACGATTGATGACTCCGAAAACTTGCAATCACAGCCGAGCACATCTTCAGATTTTGTTTCTACTCTCTCTATTTTAAGCCCGAAACCTATCACACAGATTTCTTCGGCGATGATTACCAGGCAGAAACAAAATTATGAAATTTTGACTAGTACACCAATGAAAGTGTTGTTTGAAGAAAAGAAGAAGAAACGTATGGAAAAGATGCCAGAAAACCTAAACCAATCGAAAAAGGTACCTAGGATAAAAGTACCAAAGAAAAAGTGATAAAGTTGCCAAAGGTAAAAGTATTTAAGAAAAAGGAGACAAAAAATCGAGTGCTAAAGCCAAAGGTTATAAACGAAAGAAGAATACAATTAAAAGGGAAAAAAAGAAAAGAGTAAAGTAAGAAGTTTATGAAAAATTTTGCGATGATGAATCTGAATACTCAGATGAAGAAAATCTGTGTAACGTTTGTCTTGACACAGGCAAAGGAAAAGAACTTTGGTCTCGCTGCAGAAGCTGTGGAAAATGGTCACATGCAGAATGTTCTGGCAGCAAAAATCCAAATGATTATATATGTTTATTCTGTTTGGATCCTTAAATATCTATTTTGACCAGTATTATTAATGATTGTTGTTGATTTTATTGCCATATGGTTACGTTGATTGATAGTTACTTAACCAATTAAGGTAAAATCTTATTGAGACTGATTATGAGCAAATAAAAGACTATAAATATTTCATAAAAATACTATGGCTCCCATTTGACATATGGGGCGTTCATGACTCTAATTAACCGAAGAGAATGATAATGGGAGCGAATGACATTTTTTTTGTTTCGCATCATTGTTGATGATTTTGTTTTCATGTTTTTTCTGTAAGTAGCCAGATAGGCAACGCCCCCGTCCATAATAAAAACATTTTTTGATTAAGTAAATTATGAGTTTTATTACAAAATATCTTTAGTAGACTCCAATTCCCCCACGCTCACCTACATGATAGAATAAGAAAAGCTTATTAGCTTATCCTCTGACAATTCCCAAAAAACTATTTTTAAAGATCACTTTTTAATTGATTTTTGGCTTTGTATAAGAAATGAGTATCTTCTTTAACGGAAAAGCCATTAAAATTTTATTGCCTTTGTGTACAACATATCTGTGTGAGAAGGGATTTTCAATACATACTTACTTAAAAGATAAATAAAGAAGCAGGTTAAATGCAGAAGCTGATTTAAGACAAACTTTCAGACACCGAACCAAATTTTGAAGTTCTCACCAAACAGATATAAATATTCCATTGAAGGTATGTTTCAAGTTCCGTATTATGATATTCATTTTGTATTAATTTTCTTGTAGGGTAAGCTACCATTTTAATTTTAATAATATTTGTTTGTAACTGTTTTAGAATAAGTTTTTCGTTATGTACTGTTATTCAAAATGAAAAATAAATTTTATTAACCTAATTTTACTGTTCCATTTACTGTTCCTAATAACTACACGGGGAGTTCGCCAATTTATTCCGGTTTCTAGAAGGCTTTCGCAAGAAGACAAAGGTTGAGAAACTATTCAAATTTTTAAGTTTCCTTATGTATATGATTTATCAATATATAAAGATATTTCTTTTTTAAGTATATTTTAATGAAAACAAGAGACACATTCACGCAACGCATCAAACTCGGATAGAATGTAATGTCCACCATCCGATTTCATTAAAAATATATTTTATATTTAGAAACTTAATCTTGAAAGTTATATTACACATTTTCATTTGAAGTAAATCAATTTCCCGGCGAAATGGATCGAGTAAGTCAAATAGCCACGTAGTTGTCTAAGCTGTGGGATGCCCGCATCCTCAAGGCACCCTGCTTGCAAAACCTTAATTCATTTCATCAAATATATCAGTTTACACTATATGCACTTTGTATACTTCAAATATTAAGTTACAAAGTTTGTAGTAATTCAATCAACGTCTTTGATTCCTGTCATATAACATTTCAAAAATGTATATTTTTTTTCTTAAGGTTAATATTTAATTATACTTTTTTGCAGTATTTAGTTTAAACAATAATTATTAGGCAGAAAAACGATTATCATATTGTTGTTCGGACTGTCCCAATATTGATTGATTGAATAGTGTAGCAGGCTAGGGTTGAGCACTCCTTACTGGAGCCTAGTGCTTTATTGCGTCACCTAGATATCTGTTCTATGTGATTAGGTTAGTTGCCTTATCAAGTTTAGAAGTCAGTTTACTAGTCTTCTACTATAAACCTTCAGAACGCATTCGAAGATGATATATGAGAAAATTTTCCTACTTCAATACATAGTCTACGGGTTGATTCTTCTTTATAAATGCCAATTGTGTGTAGATGTTTCCTTAAGCGGCATTGGCATGTTTATAGTCCTGTCATCAGCTTAATCTGTTATTTGCTAAAACGTACGATTTTGTGGCTTAGTTTGCTGGATGGATTTAGGAGCATTAATTTGTCGTGCTCATCAACAATGTAATTTCAGTAGGTCTGTTTTTGACAATTTATCCACCAGGATATTCACCCACGAATAGTAGCCTTAGTAACGTTGATTACTAGTTCTGATCCAATAAGTGTGATAACAGACTCTTTTCTTGTAAGTTGGTCCGCTTTTTTTGTTGCTAAGGATAACCTTATGGCCTGTTGTGATCAAAATAGTAACTTTGTTATATTTTGCAAGCTGTTCAATACAGCCCCAAACGATAAGATTCTTATGACGTGCAAGCCCTTTTAGGCTACCTCACTGTAGGAGAAGATGAGAATGGTCCTGCCCCTGTAACCTCATCGTCATTCTCTCGAAGACGGTTGCTGCAATTGCAGGTTTTAACTACCTAGAATACAGGGGTAGTGCCCTGTACTGAGACTCCTATACCATGGTCATTTTTACCCCCTTTGTTAACCAAACTGGGTTTTCTGGCTGACTTACTGCTTAATCAGATTCTACCTTCCGGTTCATCTGGATGGTATAGGGCCTATTATAGATATAACATGACGTGATATCGTTGCTTATTTTCAAAAATGAATTCGTGGCCATGCTTTTGGTTCTGGTGCATGCAGTCCACCAGATATTTTTAGATTGTTGTATGCCCCTACCATCGTATCAGCCTTGATTATTATATCAAGGTGGGAGGAACACTTTTATAATACCTGTTGTTGGGTTTCTCATGGCTGCTGTCAAGGTGCTTCGCATGGCTCCCATTATCCACAAATAGGCTAGTCACTGGAGTTAAAGGAACTCCAAAATGATCCACCTTTGAGTGGTTTTTGTCCACCCTATAACCGAGCCGTAAGTTATCATGGGTTTTACGACTACTGTATACAGCCTGTGTGGTTTTAATTACGTTATGCCAAGTGCTCATTTTACAGCAGTGATTACCAGTTTATCTTTGGTGTTAATTTTCTGCAAGTGTTACAATATTAGTAATCCACTTTATTTTGATACCCGCGAGACATGTTTTAAAATGTTGTAAAAATTAACATTAGTTTGAAAAGGTTCAGTATCAGATACTGCCCAATAGGTTGTTTACAATTCTAATTTTCACAAATGTAGTTTATTGATTTCATGTGTTTAAAACATTTTCTTTTTCTTTTGCTTAATTTAGGCAATATTTAGGAAAAGAGGTTGCTTCTATTATTAAGTTGATATAGGTTTTTAATTTTTTTAAATTTATATATGTATTTCGTACAAATTCTATGACAATTCTGAAACTAATAAAAGTGTTTAAACCTAAAAATCTGGAATTTAGAAGTACTTACTACTTATGAAATTGAATGTTTATCATAGTGTTCTTCACATTTTTAATGAAAATATAAATTAAAGAGAACAACCAGTAATTTGTAACTTAAATTACATATTTTCATTTAAGGAAAATCAATATCCTCGCAAAAGGGATCGCGAAAGTCTAGTAGCCATGTAGTTTTCCAAACCGTGGGGGGCCCGCATTCCTAAGGCGCCCTGCTGGCATCAGCACTACCGTATATTTACTTCGTCAAAGATATCTGATTACATTGGATGCACTGTGTACACCCCAGCTATTAATTTACGAGGTCTATCGTTCCTATCATTGTTTATTTCTATTCTGCTGTTAGACTATTGAATTCACTCGATTGTGTTGTATTTGCTGGACTCCATTAATCTATTGTGAAATGTATATGGTTTAGTATTTATCTAATCTTTATTACAACTGCATTTGTAATTAATCCGTTTGTAAAATGAAAGCTTTATGCAAATAACAGGTTTATTGGAATTTCAACTAAGCTTAAATTTTATAGGATTGACTATCAATTACACGTTTACTAATTTTTATTTAAAAAAGCTCTTTTTGATTGTATTTCCATAGAGAATAAACACATAGATAAATATTGAACAATAGGTTACAAAAAAAAACAAGGTTTTAATTTATTTACGTATATTACATATATATATATATATATATATATATATATATATATATATATATATATATATACAGGTCTGAAAAATCCAGAATAGACACTCGACGTTTCTTAAGTATGATAAAGAAAATACTATATTATTCATCAAATCAAAATGAGGCAGAAGTTAATGCATCGTAAGCATCGACATACGTGTAAATTACCAGTTTGGCCCTCGGATGATACAATACTGGCGCGGTGAGAGCGGGCAGCAGCATACGCCACGCCTTAGCACAACAAGAGGATTTCAAGTTATTTGCTTTCATTCAGGCCGTCGAAGTGTAAGTACCGAATATTGGTATTTCAGTGCTTCGAGTCAAAATTTTTTATTTAAAATGGTAGTTTATTCCACGGAACAAAAAGTACAGATCATTAGGCGGTATTATTCTAGTAAAAGTATACATGAGATAATCGGCAGATTTGCATTTACGTACCTATTCCTTCAAAATCTAGAATTTCAGAAATTATTAAAAAATTTGAGAGAACCGGTTTTCTAAAAATTTGGAAAAAATGCACTGATAACAATGAGGAGCAACCGGCTCCTCAAATTACTGAAGAACGAGCAAATCGGGAGACTGAAGTATGTAGTTTAGCGGAAATTAATTTGCAATAGTACCGCAATTGCAGAAGAACTTGATATTAACGCTCGAATGATGGAAAGGGCTAATAGGGACGACAGATTCATCAGCAACATTTTGTTTACGGATGAATCGCCATTCTCCTTGCACGGCCGTCACAATCCTTCTATTGCTGTAGGATACTCTAGAGAGAATCAACATCTCAATATTCCTCAGAGAACACAATACCCGCAAAAGGTTAATGTATGGACTGGTATGTTCGGGGATCTTATCATTGGACCCTTTTATATTAATGGGAACCTAACTGCCCAGTAATTTGTATTATCAAAATATCAAAAGAGTCCACTAAAGTAGATTTCCTCCTAGAAGGAAACTAACTCCCATTAAATAATAAAGCCTTTTATTGAGGACAAATTAATAGTTATATTTAGATCTTCAAACGCTGTTTTTGATATAAAATTTAAAATATGTCAAAAATGGTTAGACTTAGGCATAGAACATTACAGGCGCGAATCCAAAGGGGCGGGGGGGGGGGGCGATCGCCCCCCCCCCCCAAGAGCATTGAGTTTAGGAAAATGGACCCGATTTTTCCTCTTATGCTATAGTTTATTCAAGAACTAGAGAGAGTAATAAATCATTTTTTACCCTTTTTCTCTTCGCAAACTACCTGTGTTCTTTAGTCAGATGTTTTCAGCAAAATTTGTTAGACACATATATTTTTTATAGGAATGGGTTAGAAATTTTATAATCAAAAATACCGGTCTATAATAATCGACTAAAACGTAGCCTTATTCTCTCAAAAAATTCTAAGTTATAATTTAAATACTTACAAAATATCCATTGTCAAAAATACAAAAAGTTAAACATATATAAAAAAATAAATTCGTCCATATAATAATAAAATATTTTTGGCGCTATCGGTTATTTTATTATTAATTAAAAACATTTTTAGGGTATTTGACGTTTCAGTTTATTTATTTCTTAAACCATCTGCAGAATTACAATTAAACACTAAAAAGGGATTCAAATGTAATTACTTTTTTTTTTATGTTGTAATTAAAATTAGACCTACTTATTTTTATTTCTATTGTACTGATATTTTAATTTAATTTACTTTTATATATGGAAATACGATAGCCCCAAAAAATAGGGTAAGTATGTTAATTCTACACGCTTAAGAAAAAGATACAAACACAATAATAAAATAATAAAAAACTTACGGCTAATTAGAATTAAATATATATAAAATTAAAGAGTGGGACATACAAAAATAAAGATATATGAAAAATAAAAAAACATAAATAACATTAAACAATAAAATACAACAAAAACAAAAATTTAAATAATAAATTGTGTTTACACTAGTAAACATTACGTATCTAATTCCTAATCAAAGTCAGTGAAACTATCTTCAATAAAATTAATTATAATTGGTTCCTCTATCTCACCGATTATGAGATCGAGTTCTCACATTTTGTTTTATTCTTTTATTATACGGATTTTTCCCAAATTTCCGCAGTAACTTTATTCAAAAAAATCTTTCAACAGTTTAATTAAATTACTAATTTTGTTAATAGTGTTATTTCTAGCAACTCTACCTTTTACTTGAGAGATATTTACGTCTTCAACGGACAGTTTCCATACGATCTATAAGATTTTCTATCTGGTTTTTCCCAACAAAAATTAATTTCTCTGAGCAATTTCCAGACATCAGTTCTTTTAATTTCAGGTAAATCGCGATTTTCATTGATTTTAATTAGAATTTTGTAGATGGTTGGGATCTGCTTCTCATAATAAAATGTATATACAACCCCTTTAATTGCAGTTTTCATCTCTTCTGCCAACGAGGTTTTTCGTTTGCCTGTGATCGCATGTGGCTTGGGAGTACTAACAATTTCAGTCGTTTTTTCTCCTTTAATATTCGGTACATAGTAGATTTTCCAACTCCTGTCATGTTGGAACACATTTCAACACAGATTTTAACAATATTATCTAGATATTGATATCTTAAGGCATCATAAACATTCATCGTAATAAGTTTTTCGTTGAGGAAAAAATGCCCTGGTTTAACGATTTTGGAATAAATATAGAGGTGAAAGCCATATCTTTTGGGTATCTCACTAATCTCAAATAATATATAAAAACAAGCGCAAACAAGATAAATCACTAAGAACAAATTGTAAGTTGTACTTTGCTCACTGACAGAAATTAAATTAAACTATCAGAAATTTTATGTTGCAGTAAATTTATAAAATATATTTAAATATAATTATATTTACGGCAGTTCTCAGTTACCTGGAGGTTTCGGTAACAGTTTTATTACTCTCTCTAGTTCTTGAATAGAGTATAGGAATGTGTATGTTTGCGATCGCCCCCCTCCCCCCCTCCCAAAAAGCTTTGAGTTCAGGAAAATAGAACCCATTCTGCCTTTTATATTAGGAATGAGTATGCTGCTTGCACCCCCCCGTTGACAGTTTGTTTTTCTTGCCATACTGTACTTTTGTGATATCACCGCCCCTCCCAAAGAGAGAGGCTGGTTCCGCCCCTGGAACATTATACATAAAATATGTCTGTAATTTTGGGTAAAATCTAAAAATAGAATAACATATAACATATTTAAAATAAGTAGGAAGGCATGAAGGTATCAACATCCGGTATAATCGAAAATCTTGAAAATATTTTAGCAGAAATGCCCCCGTGGATTTTAGTAGACCTCCAATTTTGAGACACCCTGTATTGAATGGCGAACCCTGTGAAAGTAATTTTCCTTTTTTTTTGTTCTTATTCACTGTATCTTTATATAATTTTCCTTATATTCAGCTGAAATTTTCATGGAACCTATATGTTTGACAACGATAAAATTCTCAAAATAAGTAATGGATATTCAGTATATCTACCAACATCTGTTATATTTTTTCTCTAAAATAATTTTATATATGTATTTGTAATTTGAGACAATATACATTTAACTTCGAAAATGTTCGTTTCAAACTTATTTATGATGATATTCAATGAAATTTAATAACAAAACCTTTTAAAAAGTTTGTGAAACTCGTCGTTCAATAATTTCGGTAAAGAGGTTAGTAAAAGCCAAATAAACATGATTTTATCAAATAAGCCAGTTGACGATTACGAAACGGTCCCCTTAGGCGTTTAATTATACTTTACGTTTCCCTTTAATTTCGAGAGTTTTTAAGCACCTTTCTTCTAAGCTTTTGGAAATTTTGTGGGTTATTCATTTTGGTCCAACCTTGTTTGCTAAAATGAGATTTTCTTACGATATATTAAATTTTATAATTAAGTTGAAAAGTATATTAAGGCGGTTTAAAATATTAGAAAGAAAAAATGTATATTTACAGGGTGGCCCAATAATGTGATAAAGTCTAAAGCTCCGTTATTATGAAAGTAAGAAAAAATATTTTAAATAAAGTTTGTAGAAGATTAATAGATTTATATTACAAAATTATTTTAAATCATATAGGATAATATGGAAAAATAGAAGATCAAAAGATATAATTTTTTAAATGAGACACCCTATATATTTTTATATATTTCAGTTTTCCACAAAATTTAATTCTCAAATTAGGTTTACTTATTTATTATTTCAAGCCAAATGGCTTCGCATTCCCTCTAGGTACACAAAGATGCCCAAAGTATGAAGCTCTGAGGGAACCCTTTCCATGTTATCGGGTCCTAGGTGACGTGGTCTACTGACTTTCCTACGAACTTTCGGACGATTCGCGTGGTTGCAAGGAGAACTGCTTTCTGCATCGGCTTATACATAGACTCACTAAGGCCTAGTTCCTTGATGTTCTGCAAGAGGTTCTTTAGTATCACTCCAGTTATTGCTAAAATTATGGCAATCGTTTGGAGACTGTTCATTGCCCATTGTTTTCAGATTTGTACCTCCAGATCTCTGTATTTGGTCATCTTCTCGTTGTATTTTGGCCTTAGGTTATTGTTGTTAGGTACAGCAATGTTGATTAGAATAGTTCGCCTAGAAATTTTAGCCGTTAGTATAATGTCTGGTCTATTATGAGCAACTGTTTGATCTGTCAGAACCTTTCGTTTCCAATATAACTTGAGCTGGTTGTTCTTGTAGTAGGGCACTTTTCCTACCTGCAATAGGTTTAACTTATCTGCTAACTCTTGGTGGAGTATCTTAGCGGCTGAGTCGTGTCTTTCCTTATACTCGGTTGCGGCTACCGATCTGCATCCGTCAGTTATGTATTGGATTGTCTTTGATGTTTGACAGTCATATCTACATTGGTCCATTTTCAATTGAGGGATCTATGATGATGAACTTCCGATTGTTCTTCGTCATCGCCTTATTATTATTATTACATTATTCTGCGTCAAGTTAATAAAAGTCTGTTTATTTTGAAAGAAGACTAATATTTTTCAATAATATCAGTCAAAATAAAAACATTTGTAATTATTATAAAGCTTTAGAAAATTTTTTAAACCAATAAAATAATTAAAATTTTCTACATGGTGCGGTTTGCAGACATGCACAATGAACACAATTGTTAACTCATTTACCACGCGTTTCCCCTGTATTTATTGAGACTAGTCTATAGATATCTAGAGTCCCTGTAATTTTTATGAAGGTACTTAATGAGTTTTAACTAGACTTTGTTTACTGTTGAAGTCTGAAGTCAAAATACACGTTATTTCAAAAAAAAAAAAATCATGGTTTCTACAAACCCGTAATACAAAACAACTAAATTTTAGTTTTAAAGGATAATCACTTTGTATATTTAGAAAAAAACAGAGAAGTAGTAGGTATTTTTTTTTTATTTTTCAAACACTAGTTCAAGTGATCTGCTTATGTTTATGCAGATTTTTATAATTATGTTTTGAATACAATTTATTACTGTAATTTTCTTATCGTGTTTTTTAGTTTAACTATATTATTTATCTGATCTTTCACGAAAACCCAAATACCAAAATCCATTTTATATAAATCAGGTGAGCTAAATAGCAATGACGCTGATATTCTCCTTCCAATTCATTGTAGATTTCGCTTAAAAAAATTTAATTTGCTTTGTGAAATTGAGAGGAGCCACATTACTAAGGTATCACATACATTCCGGAACTTCATTTGATATAGGGACAAGTGACTGTGGTAAATGTTTTGTAAGAAGCTAAAATAAACTTAACCTATTAGTTTTCTCTCAAAAAATGTAGTTCAATTAGAAAACGATCTAAGATCCAAGCATTTAGGAATCATCAATTCTGTGCATGGATTCTTATAAAATATGGATTGGAAATAGTCCCATATGGATAGTATCGAGAAAATTAGACGTTGACAGATAGTAGCGCAAATGGCGAACTGTAATCGCTTATCGAAAAATAAACTTAAAATCAATTGATGACAAATTTCCTTTACCCAACATATCGTATATTCTCTAGAAGATAGGAAAAGCTCAGTACTTTTTGACGTTAGATCTCGTCACAGGATTTCATACAATAAAGCTGGAACTAATCAATACTGGTCATTACGAATTCAAAAAAACTCAATTTGGACTTAAAAATCCCTCTTCAACTTTTCTAAGGATTATGAATAACATTCTTCTCGGTCTTCGAAACGAAATATGTGCTGCATGCCTTGCTGACACAATTATATCTTCTACTCCAAGGGTATATCGACAGGCTAAGAAAATGTTTTAAACTATTAATAGAACCAAACTTTAGAATACTATTTAGATAAATCAGAATTTTTGCATAAAATAATCGCTTACTTAGGACACAAAATTACAAAAGTTGTTAAACTTAACTTAACGCAAATATGCCTGTTTACCTAACCATTTTAATTAAATGAAATTACAAAATAAGATATAATTTTGAAAGTGCTTTTGCTCTCTTAAGTTCTTGAAATAACTGAAACTGGTATTGGTGCATTTGGTGGCTATTAAAATTCTTTGCACCGATAATTACGTTATATCAATTTGTTGAGGATAGTTATTTTTTCGAAAATAATCCGTTTCGTTCTATTATTTTTGTTATATAATAACACTTCCTATTCTGTCCAAATGCTTCTTTAATTTTCAGATGCCTTTTTACCTGGCCCTACCTTTCTTTTTGCTAATGGCGAATTTTTGTCGTTGGCACCCAGAACATAAATCATGTCAACCATTTCAGCCTTGGAAAAAATTATTTTAAAATATTTTGGTACAAAATTGATGGAGAAGAATAGCACAATAACTTAATAAATTTGACAATTTTTTTATCTTTTATTCATAATTATCTAGGAAAACTGAAAATGTTATAATTTTTGCAATTCAAAATACACTCATCAAAATAGACTTGTACCTGAGCAGAAATGAAAGATAACCAAATATTTTTATAATAAGCTAGATAAATCAGGGTCAACGTAGCAAATGAGTTCTAGCTTTTGAAGTAGTTACAATTATTCGTTTACTAGCAGTCATTATCACATGATCTATAGTTTTTTCCTTTACAATAATCTATACACATAGAATAAATTTAATGGGTTGTGTATCTCTATTAATGACCCAATGTCAAAATTGAGTTGAAAAAGTGTCTTTTTAATTTTTCTATATTGTATATCATATCGCAAGAAATGAATTTCGATTTTGTAGTGTGAGATAAAGCTTCTTTTTTATGCAAAAAATAAACTCTAATAAATTATATATCTCCCATTTAGTTCAATCACCTTTTATCATCTTTCACGCTGCTTCATGATTTCCTACTCACAGAAATTTTGGTCCTTATCAGCAAAAAACTGAACCAAGGTCGATTTAAGGTTATCATCATTTGTGAAATTTTTACTCGTCAAAGGGTTTTACAGACTTCAAAATAAATGATTGTCAGATTAGCGATGACATGACTTCCCAGCCAAGCTCCAATAATTTCCCACGATTTACTAAAGATGAGTGAGCCTCTGCATTATCATGAAAAAACACACAGATCGTTTGCTATTGCCAATTCTGGTCAATTTTCTTTAATTACTTTATTCAGTTCCATTAGTTGTTGAGAATAAATATCTGAACTGATTGTTTGGCCTCTTGAGGGTAGCTTAAAATACACAATAGTTTTATAATCCCAGCAAATTTACAGCATTACCTTCTTTGGATGCAATTCAGCTTTAAATGTGTTTTGTGCTGTAGATGAGCAATTTTTTACTACCACTGACGATCCTTTTCAAAAAGAAAGGCTTAAATTTTGTTGATAATTGGCCAAAATATGAACCAATTTTGTCCATTAACATAGACCTCTTACAAATCGGAGTCGGCCCTTGGGGGTCGATATGTATCATTTTGGAAATCAATGTTCTAGACCGGCGCTCCCCAACCTTTTTCTTGTTGCGAACCCCTTCTAAAAACACGAAAAAATTGGCGAATCTCTTGTGTGGTCATTAAGAATAGCAAATAAACAGTAAAATTGGGTATTAAAATTTATTTTCCATATTAAATAACAATTCAAAAAAAAAATATATTGATGAAATATATCCCGACAAACATTATTAAAACGAAATCGATAGCTTAACCTACAAAAAGAATTAATACAAAATTAATACAATAATTCAGAACATGCACATTAAAAATAATGATAGACCTTGTAAAAACAGATTTAAATCACTTAATTTAGAAAAAATGTAGGCTAAGTATGCA
The DNA here is from genome assembly GCA_034092305.1 of Diaprepes abbreviatus. Classification (NCBI taxonomy): domain Eukaryota; kingdom Metazoa; phylum Arthropoda; class Insecta; order Coleoptera; family Curculionidae; genus Diaprepes; species Diaprepes abbreviatus. The sequence continues at coordinate 14,712,181 of JASJET010000122.1, forward strand.
AGTTTTTGCTGCCAAAGAATATTAAATACACAAGATGTCAAACGAAATGGATGGTCCAGAAAAAATGCTTGAACGTCAGATTTCAATTCAAACAAACTGGTCAAAACCGTGTCACGAGAAAGCCATCTAACTTCTAAATGAACTAGCAAAGAAACATGAAGGCTTCCAAAGCTCTCATAAAGCGCACGGAATAGGCGAGAGTTTGTACCATACGATTTAAAAAATTACCAATTTTTACAGCGTCGTTTAAAATACTGGATAACTCTGCAGCAATGCGTTTACAATGAGTCCATTCAATATTCTCATTGTTCTTCTTTACCAGCATCATAAGACCAGAAAATGTTTCAGTCATTGATTTTGCATCATCAGTGCACACAATCAAACAAAAATACCAGATAATTTTTTTTTTCAAAATAACGATTGGTCATACCAAAAATTGCTGCAAATGAATTTTGCAAATAATATATTTTCTTGAATGGAATTAAAAAAGGTATATCTAACATATACTAGCAATACTGCAGCGCTTGCTACATCGGTCGACTTGTCAAGCTGAATAGAGAAATAATTAAATTTTATTCTTTTTAAAAGTTCAGTTTCCACATCATTTGCCACATCATTAATTATCCGCGACATTGTGTTGTTTGATAGAAGAACAAAGTCAGTTTTCTTTACAGCTTCTTCTCCACACTTCGTGATGTCTTTAGAATACTGTCTAATGGGATTTTCAACCTGTATGTGCTTGTCCAGAGCTTGCAATTCTGTAACTCGAAATTATGCTTCGAAAGACATTTTGCTGTCCTGGTTTATATCTTTAAAAAGAAGGAACACTAGACTTTTTATTACCCACCAATTTTCTTTCAAAATATTCAACAGGTTAATCCTTGTAATCCGGATGTTTTGTTTCAAGGTATATACGAAGAAGAAATGATTTAAACCGTGGCTGTTGGCCAAGATTTCATTAGAGAATACCCTAAGCGGTTTAAATCCTAACTCCTCCCCGGTAAAATAAAAACCGATTTGTAAATAGTCAATGTCATATTTTCATTTTTTTCCTTTTTCTCAGTCTGTTTCCCTATATTTTTGCTTGCTCTCAGTCTGGTGAGACGGTAGCTTACGATTGTCACTCTGTGTAACTTCCAAGTCAGAGACTGACGTAGAAAAAGCAACTGATTGCTCGTCCAGCTTTTCGTCAAACTTAACAAATCTAAGCACTTATAATCAACGATCCATGGTACATTTATGGAGTAATAATTATTTACTCTCATGTTCGACGTGAGCACGTGAAATTTATAACGCTTGGGTATTTGTTGTGATTTATTTATACAAGAAGAAATCACCGTCTTGGTTTATACTACTTATATTTATGTACACACTATGCATTAACTACTAACTTATTTATCTTTTTGAAATCGCTGGAGGTTCTTAAGCTTATCGCACGATTCGGTTCGACTTTACTCTTTCTTATATGTGACTGCGACGTTTTTATATCGGCATCTCGTTCTTTCCTGCGCATTTGTAAAAAGTCTTAGTTCGCCGAAGTAGAAGTTGCCCTTTTTTTCGCCGGTTCGTTACCCAGTACTTGGAAAAGAAACAATGTTAAAAATTTTGAATTTTACATAGAAACTAAATTTTGAAAATACAAGGTGATCCATTATAAATTGTGATGTTAATAATACTTTCAGATATAATGATACTTTCCGGTATCACAAAATAATAGGTTAGCTGTGACTTATTTTTCTTAAAGATTTTTATATACTGTTTTCGAACTGCCAAAATAGATTAATAAAAATTAACATTTTTTATTTTAATATTTACTTACTTTTATCTACTCATTTTACTTAAGCCAAGAAAGTACATATTGCTTTACCCATAATATTTAAAGAGATCTATAATAAATCTTTGGTCCAAAAAGAAAAAACGAGGGAAAAAGTATAAAACTTAATTTTGTGGCCAAAAGGGGTTTTATTGATATCAAAATATACGTTTCGCTTGGGTAAAGATTCAATATTAAAGTTAAAATAACATTTCCAGACCCAAGTTTATGCAGTAAAATATATCCATTATGGAAAAATAATGATGCGTAAGGGAAAATAATGCTGAAGCTCCAAATTTACTGTTCATATATTTACGTGGGCGATTTGTTTATGTTAGTGTTTAGATAAATTTTGACTAGTTATAATAGCTGTTATTTGATATTTTATGCCGAGAATTGAAGGTAGTTTTTGTAAACCATCATAATATGTAATAGTTATTTAGCTAATGGACCATTATACTTTTTTCGTACTAAAATATTAAAATTTGTTTACTAAAATAAAAAATAAATAAATATATATTTCATAATTAGTAATAAAAATGTTTTAAATATTAAAATATATTAAAACATTATAAATTTCATCCTCTTCTATTATAATGTGTCTAAAAAAATCATTTAAAATACTCCTACTTTAGACAACCATATTAACTTATGTTATTTTTGTATTGATCTATATTCCAAGCCATAGGTAAAAAAGTAGTGCTGTTTTTAACATAAATTCTGAAATGGATGTGTTGGGGGCAATGTAAGAACAATCCTTACATAAAATGTAACCGCAATAAATAGGTTGGGGCCAAGAGGGGGGTCAAAGTTAGCTGAAACAGGTTTTTTGAATCAACAAGCCAAGAAACGCATTTAAAAAAAAAGTTTCCAATAAAAGTTGTAGATTTGAAAAACCTATAAAATGAGATTTGTACGATCATTTTTGCCAATTTTAAATTGCAAAAATCCCTTAAAATCGGCCATTTTTTGCATATCAATTATTTATTGCAAAATTAACTCTTTTTTCACTTTTTTTGATTTTAATGGGACGCTGTAGTAATTTTGCATAAAATGATATTTTATAATAGTGCATCGGATAATTTGTTGTTGCGATATTGCTATTTGTTTATCCCAGGACCCAAAATATTGATTGCCATAACTTTCTTTTGGATGAAAATGAAAAAATTAATTTTCAATCCCTTAATATTGCTTTAAAACAGGGAGTGTGTCATTTTCATAGTTTTTTGAGCTACACCATATAAAAAAAACACCGAAATTGGTTCATTCGTTGCTAAAATAAGGCCAAAATGTTCACTCAAAAAATAATTTTAACAATCAATATTTTGCGTCTTGGGATAAATCATTAGCAATATCTCAGCAACAAATTATTCGATTTCCTATTATTAAATATCACTTTGTTCACAAAGACAAGGGCTTCTATTTAAAGCAAAAAATGTGTAAAAAAAGATAATTTTACAACAAATAATTGATATGAAAAAAATGGCCGATTTTGTGGATTTTTTGACCTTTTTGATGTAATAGATTACCAAAGCTGATCGCATAAAAGCTCAGATTGTAAGTTTTTAAAATCTCTACAACTTTTATTTCAAACTGTTTTTTCCAAAATGTATTCCTAGGTTTGTAGATTCAAAAAAATATGTTTTAGCCAATTTTGACCCCCACCTCTTGGCCCTAAACTATTTTTTGTTGCTATATTTTATAAAGGGTTTGTTCTCACATTGCCCAATATCCCTAGTTAGGTTTCATCCATCTCGGAATTTATGTCACTATATTTACCTATGGCTTGGACTACTGGAATTGTTTTTAAATGTATATAACAAGCTGTCCTTTTAGTATGGCAAAGTCTAATACAATTACAATAAAAGCAAGAAAAAAAAACATTTTATGTAAAAGTTGTAAAAGATTAATATGTGTATATTTCAAAATTATTTTTAGACATACAGGGTGATATGAAAAGTTCGAAAGTAAAAATATATATTTTTAATAAGACACACTATATATTTTTACAGACTTGGGTTCCTCATGAAATTCTTCATACAATCCTCAAATTAATTTTCATTTTTTGCAGCATTGCCAAATTAATGAGAAAAGTTTATAAATTTTGAAAAAAACGTTATAAAACTTGTAATATTTTCCAACTAACATCAATAAGAACATAAACGCCCTCAACTATTATAGATAAAGACTAAAGAAATTGTCTAAATCTGTAAAATAATTAATATTTTGTCAGGGTGAGTTTGGCAGACATGCTATATTTTATATTCTGATTCATTTTAATCTCTGTTAGGACACTCTTATGCCTATTTTGGCTGGTTTTGAAAAAATTTTGTTTTTCTACTGAAAGACTGTTACCAGGCACACTGAATGAATAATTGGATGAATGAATAAAGAAACGTGGTGATACTTGATCACTGATACCTAGAGCTTGCTGAGCCCTGTACATCCTATCCTGGCTGCAGGTCTTTTGAGGCCGATCGCCTTTGACAATCCAAGGAGCGTGAATGTAATTTCAATTTAAAAAAATAACTGTTTTTAAATACTGACTTCTACTAAAACGGTTATCAGAAATAGTTAATATCGTTCATTTAAAATCGCTGAATTGTCTAAACATATCTAACAATCGTATTTAAACTTTAGTATTTTGCACAGCGAATTAGCTTTAGACAAATTTTCAGACATAAAATTTTGATAGATTGTGATTTGACGATACAAGAATATATTAAGGTAATTAATTCATCGGCTAATCGAGTATCTTTTAATTTTCTTGAAATTTCTGGAATTTATTGGCTTTTCAGGAATAATATTTCACACCCCTTTTTACAGGCCAAAAAGTAAGCAGGCAAAAGATGGATTAAGTTATTTATGGCTCGTCATCCTGATTTGTTATTCCGTGTCCAAGGTTTTACTGCTGAAATCGTTAAAATTTTTTGACATATTGAAAGCTACACTGCAAAAGATTATCTTCAACCCTATAAAATATTTAATGTTGATGAAACTGGAATCTACACTGTTCAGCATAAAGTCAGAAAAATTTTGACTGTAAAGTTAAAGAGAGAAATTCACATTTTGTCATCTTCTGAAAGGGAAGCATAAGTAACTATTGTTACTTGTATGTCAGTTACTAGTCAGTTTATTTCTCCATTGATTCTGCTTTTAGGAAAAAACATGAAAGCTGAACTACTCGACGGGACACCAGCAGGCACCATTGGTGGATGCTACCCATCCGGTAGGATACAACCTGAACTGTTATTTATAGAAGAACCCCTTTTGCTGGTTTTAGATGGGAATTACAGTCATATTGGACAAGATTGAAAATGCTCATTCAATTGATCTTATGTAGCCTTTGGATGTCTTATTTTGGTTTCCTTGCATAAGAAAGAGAGAACTAGTTGACAAATCATCCAGGGCGAGTTCTTACTCACTACCAAGTTAGAGAATTATTTGGAAAAGCTTATGCAAAACCTTGTAAAACTAATACAGCAGTAAACGAATTTCGGAAAACGGCAACATTTCCACCTAACTAAAATATTTTTGTCGACTCACCATATGCTCTTTCCTCAACCGATGTAAACAACACAACATCCTTAATAAACGACTTCTCATTACCTTCGGACTCCACAAGGCCAAAACCAATAATATCAACTCCATATATCCCTATCAGGAAGCTATTCACCCTATTTATATTTCTAGCAGATGTATAGCCTGTTTCTATCATTGAACCACCTACAACATCAATTAGACGGGACAAAGTCATGATAGTCACGGCCTCATTGCATAAACAAGATATACTGGACGCAGAAAAGAAGCGGAAAAGAAGGATAATAGAATAGCGGTAAAAAAAGGGAAAGAAGTATATCAAAGCCGAAGAGGTAGAAAATAACATAAATAAAATAAAACCAACAAGCGCAAAAAGAACCAGTCTTCTGAGGAAATATCCGATGATGACCAAATTTCATCTTTTACTGACAAAGAAGACAGTAACAATGATGACGCAGTTTGTCATAAAAGTTTTCCCAAGACAAAAAGGGAGAAAAATGGATAAGATGCATCAAATGTTTCCAGTGGATATATGAAGGTTGAGTTGAAAATCTAAGACCTAAATTTATCGGTACAACTTGTCTGGAAAATTCAAATTGCTTTAGATATACCAGTGATTTACAAGACACTGACTAGATTTTAAAATATGATTACTAACTACTAATTTTATATAATATTATAATGAATACAATTTAAGTTCACTTACTAGTTATTGTGATCTCAATATCGTCCCCGGGATGAAATTAGTTGTCCAAAAATATATCTTTAGAATTTGTACTTTTTTATTGGAGCTATTGTGATAGAATTTATAACAGAATTTTTGATAATTTTTAAGTATAAGGAGTATTGTACATGATGTTTTCCTTCTACAATTTTTTTTTACAAAAGGGGCCACTGCATAGGCGGATCCAGCCTCTCTCTTTGGGGGGGGGGACACCAACAACATTCCCCTTTCTAGTGTCAAAAGCAGGGTTGGGTCTGTTTTGCTTGGTGAAGGGGGGGACGATCACAAGAAAAACAAGTTGCCGATAGGGGGAAGGAGGATGTGAGCAGCATACACATTCCTAGTATAAATGGCAGAATCGGGTCTATTTTCCTGAACTCGAAGCTCTTGGGCAGAGGGCTATCGCAAAAAAAATAAGTTGTCAACGGGGGGGGGGGGGGAGTGCCAGCAGCATACACATTCCTAATGTAAAAGGCAGAATCGGTTCTATTTTCCTTAACTCAAAGCTCTTGGGTAGGGGAGCGGCGATCCTAAGCATACACATTCCTATACTCTATTCAATAAGTAGAGAGAGTAATCAAATTGTTACCGAAACTTCAAACGTACCTGCTCCAGCGCCGCAGGTAACTGAGGATTGCCGTAAATCTAATTATTTTTAATTATATTTAAGTATTATAAGCTTTTATAAATTTACTGCAACAATAAAATTTCTATGTCAGTGAAAAAAGTACAGTGTGTCCTTATTGATTTAGCTTGTTTGTGCTTGTTTTTATATAATATTTGGGATTAGTGAGATACCCAAAATATATGGCTTCTACATCTATATTTAATCCAAAATCGTTAAACCTGGGCATTTCTTCCTCAACGAAAAACTTATTAAGTTGAATGTTTATGATGCCTTAAGATATCAATATCTAGATAATAATGTTAAAAGCTCTGTTGAGATGTGTTTCAACATGACAGGAGTTGGAAAATCTACTATATACCGAATATTGAAGGAGAAAAAAAACGACTGGAATTGTTAGTACTCTCAAGCTACATTCGATCACAGGCAGACGAAAAACTTCGTTGGAAGAAGAGATGTAAACTGCAATAAAAGGAGTTGTACATTCATTTTATTATGAGAAGCAGATCCCAAACGTCGACACAAATTCTAACTAAAATCAATGAAGATCGGGATTTACCTGAAATTAAAAGAACTGACCTCTGGAAATTGCTCAGAGAACTTAATTTTACTGGGAAAAACCCGATAGGAAATCTGTTCTTATAGATCATCCGGAAAATGTCCGTTGGAGAAGGAAATATCTTTCTCAAGTAAAAGGAAGAGTTGCTAGAAATAACACAACTTACAAAATTAGTAATTTAACTGAACTTTTGAAAGATTTTTTGGAATAAAGTTATTGCAGAAAATTGGGAAAATCCATATATAAATGAAAATGTGGAAACTCGATCTCATGATCGGTGAGATAGAGGAACCAATTATAATTAATTTGAGCGAAGATAGCTTCACTGACTTTGATTACGAATTAGATACGAAATGTTTACCAGCGTAAACACAATTTATTATTTAAATTTTCTGTAATATATAAAAATTAATTACATTTGAATTCCTTTTTAGTGTTTAATTTTAATTCTGCGCATGGTTTAAGAAATAAATAAACTGAAACGTCAAATGTTATTAATTAACAGTAAAATGACCGATAGCCCAAAAAATTTTAATATTATATGGACGAATTTAATTTTTTATATATGTTTAATTTCTTGTATTTTTGACAATGGGTATTTTGTAAGTATTTAAATTATAACTTGGAATTTTTTAAGGGAAAAAGACTACGTTTTACTCTGATGTGCCTAAAACGATTTCTATCCCAAAATTAAAAATAATAAAATAACAGTTGTGATTTGTGTTAAATATGTCAAAATTATCTATATTTTCTAATGTATGTGAATAATTAAGAAATCATAAGAAATAAGATAATATTACAAAAACTTTTTATTTTAAGTTTATGACCGAAATAATATTCTATGCCATAAATACTTAGTGATTAAATAAGCCTCCTTCCGACGCTTAGGACAAGGATTAAAATCCTTTTTAACACTTCACATATCCAAATATCTATTGTTATCCAACCCAAATAGTCCATTACTATAGACCAGTATTTTTGATTATAGAATTTCTAATCAATTCCTATGAAAAATATATATGTTTAACAGATAACATTGGACTAAAGAACACAGTTAGTTTGCGAAGAAAAAAAAGGGTAACAAATGATTTATTACTCTCTCTAGTTCTTGAATAAACTAGAGTACAAAAGGCAAAATCGGGCCTATTTTCCTGAACTAAAAGCTATTGGGGGCGGGGGGATCGCCCCCACCGCTCTCCCCCCTAGATCCGCGCCTTGGCCACTGTACCATATATACTACTATCTAATCAAAACTGACTTGATTAACTGAGGCAGTGGACACAGTGAGATATGTGACTTCTAATGAAAACAATTTCTTAGAATTTTCACGCTCGCAGTTCGTATAAATTCAGATACAGGAGACGACTAGCCTTATTGGGTTAAATTTACGAGTGTAAAATTAGGGCAACCAAGTTCTGAGCCATACAAATATAAGAAAAAATTGTTTTATTTTATTATTAACCAGGAAAAACTGAAAATTTTGTTTATTTTCGTTTATCAATTTCAGTACTTTTTTTCTAGATTTCTGTTCCTAAATTTCCTCTATAGAGCTTTGTTTAATGACGCATCTAATAGAAATTATAGCAGTATCATATGTAAAATTAAACTGACCAACTAGAAAGTCTTACTTCTATGGTAAGTAGATTTCGGCAAAAGCTAATGAACCTGGCTCGTTTTCTTTGTAACTTTTCAAGTGGAGGACCAAAAATTTGGAAGTCAATGTTAGTATTGTGAAACTAATTTAAAATAAATGATTAAAAATTGCAAGGAAATTTTAATAATTCTTTTTTACCTTTATTTTCTCTAAAAATTTTTTCAAGGAAAATATCAACTTTTAACTACCCCGGAGGATGTAGAAGCGGTAGCTACTTCTTAAATATTACATGCATATTTATAATTATGTGCGCAAAATTAGTCATTCAGTTAAAAGATAATATTTTGGCTATGTTTTACTTTTTTATTAAAATTTTTTGATAAAATAATAACTTTTATGATCACTATGATTAATAAAAGACGAAATATTGCATGTTATAAAACAATCAAAAATACGCTTAGATCCTGTGCAGTTAGCTGTGAAAAACGTAAAACCTTGGAAGTTCTTATATTGAGTAATTTTCATCCTTTTAAGGCTTATAGGGGTAGTTTTGGACATCATATATATTAGCATTTTTGGGGTAATACAATTATTTGTGCAAAATAAAAACAAGAAGAAGAAAAAACAAAAAATCGAAAGAATTGTCGAAATTCGATGTCAAAAATCCACCATGCCTAGAAAGCGTATTGAGGAAATTTAAAAATTATGGGTTCCATATTTTTTAGTGTCCTATCCATTTTCCAATCGGTGAGTGACCCTTGGGTATTATTGCTTGTTAAATAATGTCTCATCAACATATATTTTTTAAATTTTTTGTCCGTTAATTTTTTTGTTATTTATTTTTGAAATATAGAACAAACAATTTTGAAATTGTTAAAAAAACCCTCAAAAGGAAACGAAATTGATAGTTTTTACACACGCGGCAAAGCCAAAGATTATTAAATTTTATTACTGTATTTATACATTTTTGCTTTACAAACCTTCTCGATAAAAAGTGAATAAAGTGAAATATATTTTTCAGTCTCCAATTGAATATATAAGAGTTTTTAATACTTTCAAGTAAGTACCAAAGTAAGAACCTATTCAATTGTGTTATTCCGCAAACTGTGAAAGGCGAGGGACCTCAGTTTTGGAATACCTGGTAATTTTAACCCCAGAAGAGCTTAATACAACTGCGAATGAGATTATGCAGCATGCTTTCAGGATTGTAGAAAGATGAGTAGGAAAGAAAGAACTTTTTATTAGACCCTAAAAATCTGTCATAATGATTTAACAATACAGAGAAAATTAGTGGATCTCTATCCAATTATCCTATAAGAAAACATAATACCAATATTTTGGATCCTGTACTAACTCGAAACAAGCACATGGAAAAGATATCAACAAAATCGAGAACCACCCTTGTATATGTTAGACAATTATGCGGGAAAACGTAAGACCTCTCACCCAAGAAACTTTTTATACACCAGTGTAGGGAGGCAATCAAATATACAGCCTTGGTCTGGTGAGCCAAGGTAATACAAAAAACAACTATGTTCAAGCTGCGCGGCATACAAATAGTCGTTTGTTTGAGTATTACGGGTGCCATCAAATCAATCCCAACCACAGCAGTGAAGTGCCTTTTAGATCTAACACCATTACATTTAAGTATTCAGGAAAGAAGCAAGAATGGGGTTTATTGGCTATACCACACACTGCCAACAGCACAAAGGCAAATGATAAGACATAAAATTTTATATATTAAAATCGGGGGCTCTAAGTTGGAAATATAAACAGACCATAAGTGTAAGTAAACAAGGTAAACAGAAATCATCTTCTAGTTCACTTATCTGCTACATCGACCGCTTTAAGACCAAAGAGGGTATCAGAGCTGGGATATATGGGCTACAATCAAGAGAAGATACCAAACAGTATTTCAGGCAGAAATATAGGAAGGTAAATATTTATTCCGACAGTTAAGCAACACTGAAGACCTTCAAGTGATAAAAGCTATCATCTAGACTGGTTTGGGAATGTCGAGCTAACAACTCTGGCGAAGGATAACAGAGTTATGAACAGGAGGTATTGCACGGAAATGAAGAAGCTAATGAGCTAGCGAGAGTGGATTCACCAACTCACTATGTTGACCAGGACTTCTCTTTTAGAGCGCCAAGATGTGTAGTACGAGAAGCCGTCAAACAATAAGTTGGAAAAGATCACAAAAATCGCTATAAAGCCAGACAGGGATCAAGTTATAGCAAACCTTTTATAGGAAATCCTGACCCGTTAGGAAACTATTCCAAATAAGCAGGAATCAACTAAGGGTAAATAACGAAATATATGGCCGTCAAAATTCACCTACATAAAATGAATCATTTCAACGGAGACCTCGTCTGCAGGCTGTATGATCAGGTTGAGGAAACGGTAAAGCACATCATAGTGTGATTGCCAGTCATTAGATCGAAAAAGACAGTAAACCTTCGAGTCAACAAACTTGGATCCGAACGAGACATATACTGTTCCTTAGTCGACCTGTACAAATCGGTTCAGGAAGCAAAGTTAAGAGAGTGGTTGTTTGTCAAGAGTGAGCAGAATAAGCCTATACTGGTCACAATACATCCTAGTTCAGTATAGACCTATGAAAAGGAAAAAACAGAATTATCCAAGAAAAACAGCAATGTTATGTTTGAATGAAACAGAACGGTAAATAAGCACTTTTTCAGAAGGCAGAATTATTGAGCAATCGATCTAAATCAGTTTACATTGATTCAAAGAAGGTACAGTTGATCTATCTTCTATCCGTTACTGGACACACTGTATACCAAAATAATCTTAATAATTCATAAAATAATTCAGTTAATAACTACGAAACAGCCCCTCCAGGCGTTTAATTATACTTGACGGTGCCCTTTAATTTCCTAAGCTTTGTACATCCCTTCTCAGCTTCTGGAATTGTTGCGTGTGTATCCGTTATACCCACTCTTTGTCTGCTAAAATGTTTCGTACTTAACATTGTACGAAATTTAATGAATTAATTAAAAGCTAAGAACTTGCTATAAAATTAAAGAAAATATTTTAAATGACGAAGAGTTTAATAATTGCATTCTAATAAGGCTTCCGGCTTGATCTTGTTTGCTTGAAATTAAAAAGCACACTCAACTGACATGATATAGATACTTTCAAGTAACAGAGAGAAATACTATAATATCCGTTAGCAGATATTTATTGAATTATTAGCAGGTTCTAAAGTTCATTAAAAAACTGTAGTAAAATAAAAGCATATTTATTTTTGGTTGGATAAGAAAATAGGAGCGTGAATTGAATTTATTTTTCTGACTGGCTATGTCGTATTTATGCAGTAGACAAGGAAAAAGATTTACAAGCCTTTAAGTTACTTTAAAATCAATAACAATCCCATCAGATGAGCCTCCGAGTACTTTTGAAAAATATTAGTTAGATACATAATATTCTTGAAACACAAAATTTTTGATGTAGTTTAGATCCTATAAATATAAAAGGTTTGTTCTCAAAATATATCAAATATTCAATTGCACCATTTTTCTTTACAATTAACAATACTTTATTCTCTCTCTCTCTCTCTCTCTCTCTCTCTCTCTCTCTCTTTGTCAACCTCTGTCCATCCACTTCTGGATGTAGGTCTCTCTCAATTGTTTCCATCTTTCTCTATTCTTCGCGAATCTCATCCATTGTTTGCCCGCCACTGTCCTTATGTCGTTTACCCATCTTTTTTGAGGTCTTCCCGTGCTTCTTGTTGTCTCCCTCAGTCTCCATTCCAGGATTCTTCGTGTCCATCTGTTGTCCTCATATCCGGCTATGTGACCAGCCCATCGCCACTTCATTTTTGCAACCTCCTTCACGATGTCTTTGACTTTCGTTCTGCGTCTTATCTCGGTGTTTCTAATCCTGTCTCTTAATGATATTTCAAGCATGTTTCTTTTCATCGCTCTTTGGACTGTTTCCAATTTTTTAGCAGACTTTTCGGTGAGGACATGGTCTCTAATCTATACGTACACACCGGTAATATGCATGTGTCGTATACTTTTCTTTTTAGATTTATGGGAATTGAATTATTTTTCAGGATGTATGCGGCCCATGTCAGCTGGTTTGATTTCCCTAGTCTGATGTCATGACCCAAGTATACATAGTGTTCGGCGTTTTCTATCCTCTGGTTCTGTATTGTTATGTTTGCCTGTTCGTGGCTCATTTTTGTTTTGTGTAGTTATTTTAAGGCCTACAGATGCGGATACGTCATTTAGCTGTTGTAGCATTTCGTTCAATTTCTTGCTATTAAGATTATGTCATCGGCAAATTTGAGATGGTTCAAGTATATTCCGTCGATGTTTATGCCTTTGATGTCCCATTTAAGTTCCTTAAAAATGTCCTCTAGGACTAGGGTGAACAGCTTTGGCAAGAGAGTGTCCCCTTGTCTCACTCCCCATTGTAGTTTTATGGGGTTCGTTTTCGTCTTGTCGTCTATTTTTATTTGAATGGTTGCATTTTCGTATATGTTCTTTATGATGTTTATGTATCTTGAATCGATTCTTGCGTTTTCTAAGGATTTTAATACTGCCCATATTTCGACGGAGTCGAATGCCTTCTGGAAATCTACAAAAGTCATATGGAGCAGTACGTTATATTCGGTGCACTTTTCAATTAGGATTCTTATGGTGTGTAGGTAATCTGTGGTGCTAAAGTGTTTTCTGAATCCAGCTTGTTCGACAGATTGGTAAAAATTGAGTTTGTTTGTTTTGCGGTTGGTTATGATTTTGGTTAACAACTTGTAGGTGTATGATAGTAGAGATATTGGTCGGTAGTTTTCAATATTTGTATTGTCCCCCTTTTTGAATATTAAGATTACTTCGTAGTTATACCAATCCTGTGGAATTTTTCCCTCTTCAATTATTTTATTAATTAGAATCTTCAATATTTGTTCTATTTTTCTGCAGCCAATTTTCAGCATCTTTACTGTAATTTTGTCTTCTCCTACACATTTATTGTTCTTTAATTTATTTAGTGTCATTCTTATCTCTGAGTTTGTTACTTCTGGAATTTCTTCTGAACCTATGTTGAGTATGGTTCTTTTTGTTCGTTGTTGCTCTTGTTGTGCATGTGGGAGTATAGTTTGGTGTAGAATTATTCTATGGCTCTGCTTATTTTCTTTTCGTCCTGGACGGTCACGTTTTTCGCGTTTTTTATTTTTATTATTCTTGTTTTGCCTCTTGAGTTTTTTGTTTTCAGTACTTTCATGTTGCAGTTTTCAATTATTGTGTCTTTTATTAGTTTATTGGTGTAATTTCTATTGTCTTTTCTAATTTTCTTTTTCACTAACTTGTTTAGAGTTTTGAAACTGTCTGTTGTTCGATCTGTCCTTTCTCGTCTTTCTTTGAGAAGTCTCAAGGTATTTGGTTGTAGTTTGGAGGTCTTTGTTATTTTTGATTTTGAGCAGACTTTTTTAACCGATGTGTTTATGGTTTCTTTTATTTTCGTGGCTAATTCGTTTATTTGCATTTGCTTTATTGTCTCTATTGGTGTTAGTCTTTTTTCTAATTCGTTTTGATAGTTGATTTGTTCTTGTGTCAGGGTTTCCGTGGTTGGGTAGCGTTCGTGTTTGATAAGCTTTTTGCGTTCTGTTATCATGTGTATCTTGATCTTCGCTCGTACTAATCTGTGGTTGTTTCCTGTATAAAACTTATTCAGTGTTGTCACGTCGGTACATATGTTATCCTATTAGAGAGAATATATTTTATTAGTAAAGAAAATATGATTTAAACTTTAAAATACATAATTTTGGATAGAAAAGATCAAATTGAAAAGCTTTTCAAACTAGTCAACTAAAAGATATTTTTTTTTTTGTAGAAGGGAAATCTTCCAAAGATACCACCATGACCTGTAGAGGTAATGTCGCATTCTTATCGACTGAACCCTCTTCTAGGTTGAAAGAACCACGATTATTTGTCCATGTTGGTTTGACTCCTGGTGCCGGTGAACTCATTGCTTGGTACTCTATTACATTTTGCATCCAATATAAGATTAAGTTTCTTAGCCTAGTACTTTAGTTAGTAAATGAATCGTCCCGTATCTCTTTTAAAGTTTCGCTTCTGTGGTCAGATGCGTCTTTTGGTGTTCTGCCCAGTTAGAGTGGTGCCCGACCTGGGGCTTGGTGGCTTCTTGTGACATCTCTCTTGGCTTGTTTTGATTGGTTCCTGCCTATTGTTCAGGATTGATTCTCAGGTCCTTGCTGTTTAGAGTTTATGCCTCGAGCTTTTTTGCTTCCAGTCATCTTATCTAACTTCATAGTCTACGACTTGCCATATTAGCACGTTTTCGTGAGTCTTTGCTCTTTAGAAGATTTTGTTGTCTTTTAGTTCTAGGTATATTTCATTTCCCTGTGTATTTACTCATTCCTGATAAACTACAGGGCGTCTAAGGTCATCCTCAGTAGGTCGATTTCTTAGACTTATAGTCTTTTTAGCTACATGTCAGCCGGTTGATGATGGTCAGCTTGTTTTTCAGGTTCATCCTACTACTCCTAATTGGGAGTAGATATAGCTGTTTCTTACCATTTTGTACTTGTCGATAGTGACTGGTATGGGTTTATCTTAGCACCTTGTCCATGATCACTCCCAGGAATTAAGCTTCGTCAATCCATGTGATGTCTTGGCCAACTATGTCAACTGCTTTGTCCAAGCCTTTCCTCCTTTTGGTCAGAAAGAGGTTCCTTCGACGTTTACTAATATGTCCCAGGGGACAAACTAGTCATGGATCTGCGTCATTTGCTTCTGAAAGTATCTTCTGATCATTCTTGTTTCTGTTGTTCTCGCCATTATAACGGTGTCATTTGCGAAAAGAGCCTGTTTCGTGTCGGCTATTTTGGAGATGTCGTGAGTGATGATGTTGTGTAATTAAGGTAAGAGAACGTTCCCCTGTGATACTCTTACTTCTGGTCTTCTCGGTTGGGAGGTTTCTTGTTCAACTTTTACAGTGAACTTACGCTCTTGCATATATTAATCTATAATTTTGCAGATACACGCCTGGTTGCCCGCGTGCCATACTCTATCAAAGGCTTTAGTCGAATAGTATCACATCCGTTAATCGCTTCCTGTTGGATCCCTATGACGCAAAATCTTTTACTCTCAGCAGTTGCGCTCAGTAGTGCGTCTATAGATAAATCCGAATTGTTCTTTTGGTATGCTGTTGATTGAGTTTGTTGTTTCTTTAAGTCACTTCAAAGATAAAAGTAACACATTGGTATAAATATATTTACAATAATATGCACATACACTACAATAGACCTTGTTTATACAAATCTGAGCTAAATCATAAAAATCACAGACATGTTAAACGTTCTTGAATAGGGATTATTTTAATTCAGAATAAAACCATTGTTTTTCAATCTAGGGGAAACAATTTGAAATGTTAAATAACCGCCATTAAAATGTAGGGTTTCTTAGGCTTTGTCGGCAGAACTGTTTTTACCGTCATTTTATTTAAATTCGAGTTCAGTTGTTCCTAAACTTCACTAATTGGATTTGTAAGTTAAAAACAATCAGAATCAAACTTAAATCGAATGGTTTAAAAGAAAGTCAAGCCAGCAAACAAGTTTTTGTACTATAGCGATTTGGCAACTCTAAATCCTTGCTCTAGACATAAAAATCGACGTTATTTGTCAATATTTTTTATGTTTTAAAGGGCGAATCTAATAATTTTAGTAAAAAAATGTAACAAGAAAAAAATAAAAATGCCAAGTAAAGAATTAACAAACCAATCTTAAAAGTAGGTACATTTCGAGAAGAAATATAAGAAAAATTAAATTTTTTGCGAAATTTTGTTTCTGTATGCAAAAATTGTGTCCGCTTTTGAATTTTAAGTACACAACAAAAGTATAAAATT
Organism: Diaprepes abbreviatus; assembly: GCA_034092305.1. Classification (NCBI taxonomy): domain Eukaryota; kingdom Metazoa; phylum Arthropoda; class Insecta; order Coleoptera; family Curculionidae; genus Diaprepes; species Diaprepes abbreviatus. The sequence goes on from JASJET010000122.1 coordinate 14,728,926, forward strand.
TGCAATATTTTCATTACACATTTTTTTTTTGTGCAATACTGAATTGTTTACAGCCTAAGATGCAGATCAGATTTTTAATACGTCATCAAAAACTTCGACTAGCGCAAAAATGACCCTCAATCCTAAAAACTTCAAAAGCCAAATAACCCATTTTAGAAATAGTTAATTTAAATTTTTTTAAGGTCTTTCCTGTTTAACATATCTGCAGTTATATACAATGCAGCATATACATTTTGTGTAGGGAATTTAAACGTAGCTAAACTATGTGTTTTTTTAATATTAGAAAGTTTTTTATTAAATCAGTAAACTAACTCTATATCGGCAATAATTCTTATTATTAAATATTTTTTACGTATATATCAAATTCTACATTTAAAATTTTGTATAATAATAATAATTCTCTTTTATTGAAACAAAAGATACACATACAGGGGAGGTTTAGCATTACATCTGCTACTCTTACCTAAACTAATGGGTACCAATTAATATAATCATTTAAAATAAAATTATAAATATAAATTTCCTAAAATTAAGTGAGAGAAAGCAAGAACGCAGAGGTCAGAGATTGAAGAAAAAAAGAGAGAACGTAGAGAACTCTAGGGGAGAATGGAACCAGGAAGAAGAGAAAATAAGTATAAAAAAATAGTTTGTTACTAATTAACATAATATAATAATACACTAATCTCATTCTTCTCTGGTGGAAAAAAATCAATAAAACAATAAATGAGAATTGTTCATGAATTCAAAAAATTATCCATATATTATATTATATATCTTGTTGTAAAACTTGTTGGTCGTTTACCAAAGGAAGTCTTATTCCTACGTGTGTTAAATAGGAAATATTTGTTCATAATGATAATCAATTCTTATATAATATTTTAAGTCGTTATCTATACTATCGTGTGATTGTAATTAACTTTACCGTGTAAATTTTTGAGAACTCAATTTTCCAATATCTAAGAAATGGCACAGAATCTTATCGGATATCAGGATCTTTTCACTTTCCCATGAATTATAACACTATTTGTAGATTAAATGAGAATAAATCTTTTTGAAACAGTTTCCTTTTTTGTAATGAAATACTTAGCTTGCCGTGGGATGTATTGACACATTAATATAAAGAAATTACATAAAATAAAATTAACTGCATTCAAATGAAGTCGAAACGTTCGGCAACGTTGCATGAGCGCTCACTTAATTAATTAAGTATTGTGAAACCATAGAAAAAATTTTATATGAACATAAGTCCGCAAATACGTCATGAAGAGAGCCCTTGAGCACAAGTTTTTCTTTAATATTTTGCGATTCTTTACTATTTTGACATCAATTACAAGTTACTTGATGCTTTTCACTTCAAATTTATAGTCGTCATAAGCCTATTTTGATGTTTAGTTTAAACAAAAATAAATCAGATTTTATGCATTGATTTAATTAAAGTTTATTTTCTCCTAAATTATTAGAGTAGTGATTTTTTAGAAGAATATCTTTTTTATGTAAACGCCCCGACTAAATTTGCCGCTCGCTCTTAACCTCAAAAAATTGAATTTATTGATGCTAGTTCAAATACTAGAATCCATCGGTGCTTCCAATAGTTCGAAAGATATGAAATAAAAACCAGTATTCGTGGGCCACTTTTAAACAGCCTAGGCTCCCTTATGACGCATTTGCATACCTATGTTCATAAAAATTTTTTTGTTTTCATATGTTGAATGTCCCTTCAAAATAAACGAACTGAATTTTCGGACACACTGTATTTATCATGTTGGCAAGAAAAAAATTTCAGTTTTATATTATGAAATAAAACTCATTTTTTATGCAAGGAATAAGCATTAATTAATTATATATTTTCCTTTTTGTTTTGCCATCTTTCTTGCAGCTTTGTGATTCAAAACTTATAAAAATTTTGGACCTTATCAGCAAGAAACTGAAGCAAGTGCGATTTAAGGTCATCATCATTTCGGAAAGTTTTAACATTCAAAGAGTTTTGCAAACTTCGAAATAAATAGTAACAGATGGTGCCATATCGGGGCTATGAGGCTTTGCATTATCATGATGGATCATAATTTCTTTGCAATTTGTCACTTCTGGCCGTTTTTCTCTGATTTCTTCATCTGGTTTCATTAGTTATAACATCTGAGTTAATTGTCCGACCTCTTGGAAGCAGCTCAAAATACTTCTTGTAGTCCCGTCAAATTGCCAGCATGGATTTTTTTGAATGCATTTTAGGTTTAAATGTGGTTTTCACTAGTTAGTGACGATTAGAATAGGATTGCTTTCGAATAGCATTACTGCAAATAACCCATTTTTCATTATAGTGATGAATATTTAAAAAAAATGGTCGGATTCACTGCGCGTATGTATAGGGCAAACATTGATTCATTATATTAAGTGAATCTCTTTCAATTCATGCGGAAGTCAAATATTAATCTTCTTGGAGAGACCAAGACATTTTAAGTGATTTTCAACTGTTTTCATTTCATTTAAACTCCCTGCAATCTCTCGAAAAGTTATATAACGATTCTCTTCAATTATAGTTTTGATTGAAGAATTTCCAGAACCGAATTTTTTAAACCAAATTTTGACACCTGCGTTCTGGTATTCAATCAATACTATAAATTTCACACATCTCTATGTGAGCCTAAGCAGTTTTCTTTCCTCTACGGAAATAGAAAAATAAAATATTCTGGGTTTCAATCCGTTCGTTCAAAAAATCGTTTGCACGACGTTTCGCCAAAATCTCATTTGGCATTTTCAAGTGCGATACATTTCGTTACTCACTGAGAACTGATGGTTGCCTCTGATGAAATTCGAGTTTTGTTTAGTTGGCTCGCTTTATGATTGGACGAACGGCTTCGCAGGTTCCTCCCCTTTGCCGAATGCGATGTATTTGATTCTTGTATGGTAGTCTTTCGTGTATTGGTTTTGATTCTTGATTTTTTATTAATGTTTTCCATGTAATTGGAATATGTAAAAGATCGTCTCGCTTATTCAGCTGTCCCATTTTTTGGATCTCTAGGGCCTCTCTTACACGTACCTTATAGATCTGTATTGGTGCTATTTCTTTTGCTTTTTCGAAATCGATAGTGTGTCCAGTTGTTTAGTGATGTTGAAGTAGAACTGAGGTTGTCTGTATGTATTTTTATGCTCTTGAATTCTTGCTGATATGCGTCTATTTGTTTGTCCTATATATGTTTGATGGCAATCTGCACATGGAATGCTGTAAACGCCATGATTTGCAAGGTTGAACTTATCTTTGGGATTTCCCAGGATGTTGGATATTGTTTTTGTGTGGTTTAAATATGGGCTGTATGTTGTGTTTTCTTAAGATTCCTCCAATTCTGTCCGTTATTCCTTTTATTTATGGGATTATGGCTTTGTGGATGTCAAGAATCTGAACAACGGTGAGAAAAGGGAAAGACTGAGAACAGAAATGAATGAAAACCTGGATAGAATAGAGAACCCATGTGAGGACAACGCCGAAAGTATAAATAAAACATGGACATCCATTAAAGAAGCTGCAATGACACCATCATTAAAACATCTGAAGAAAGTAAAATGTGAAACAAAGAACTGGATGACGGAAGAAATCCTGAAACTCATGGACACTCGAAGACAATATAAAAATGACACCGGTAAATACAAAGAAATCCAAACCAAAATCAGACAGAAAATTCGAAATGCTAAGGAAAATTGGTTTACAGAGAAGTGCATAGAGATAGAAGAACTACAAGAAAAACACGACACATTCAATCTGTATAGAAAAGTGAAAGAGCTAACGGGAAAAATAAAAACGAAAGAAACTCCTTACCTGTTGGACGAGAATAACTCAATTGTAAGTGATGCTGAGGGAAAGATTGAATTATGGAGGAACTATATAGAAAAACTATTCGACGACAACCGAAAAGAAATCAAAATAGAAATCCAAAAAGATGAAACAGGACCGGATATAACAAAGACAGAAATTCAATATGCTTTGAAAAATATGAAAAATGGAAAAGCGCCCGGACCTGATAACCTCCCAATAGACGTTATAAAACTCATAGATGAGAAATATTTAAATATCCTAGTAGACTTCTTCAATAGCATCTATAGAACCGGCATAATACCTCAGGAATGGCTCACATCCATCTTTATAGCCATCCCAAAGAAACCAAACGCCAAACACTGCAATGAATATCGCACAATAAGTCTAATGAGCCATATTCTTAAGCTTTTCCTGAAAATCATACATCACAGATTGTACGCCAAACTTGAAGAGGACATCGGAAACACCCAATTTGGATTCAGACGGGGCCTGGGAACCAGAGAGGCTCTGTTTGCATACAACATACTGACACAACGATGTCTAGATGTAAACCAGGAGGTCTATATATGTTTTATCGACTACAATAAAGCATTCGACAAAGTGAGACACGAACAACTTGTACAACTTCTTAAGGATAAAAACATTGATTCCAGAGACATAAGAATAATCAGCAATCTGTATTATAACCAAAAAGCGGCAATACAAACCGAAGGAAGATTAACAGAGGAAGTAAACATAAAAAGAGGTGTCAGGCAAGGCTGTATCTTATCACCAACTTTATTTAATCTATACTCAGAACATATAATTAAAAAGACGCTTGAAAACGAAACGGCTGGTATAAAGGTGAATGGAATTCCAGTCAATAACATCAGATATGCAGATGATACCATCATCCTTGCAGAAAATCTCAACGACTTACAGAGAATACTCAAGAAATTAGTAGTAATAAGCGAAGAATATGGTCTAACACTCAACATAGAGAAAACTAAATTTATGATAGTATCAAAGAAAAACATCAATAATGTCAATCTCCAAGTAAACAACAAACAAATTGAGAGAGTTGAGAAATATGACTATCTGGGAACATCTGTGAACGAAAAAAATGACTACACGAAAGAAATCACAATAAGAATTGAAAAAGCGAGAAGCGCCTTTATGAAAATGAAAAATATATTGACCAGCCGAGACTTAAGCCTGGAACTAAAAATACGTTTGGTAGAGTGTTATATTCACTCTATCCTTCTGTATGGTGTGGAGACATGGACCATGAATAAATACTGCTGCAATAAAATAGAAGCGTTCGAACTGTGGATCTACAGAAGAATATTGAAAATACCCTGGACCGATAAAATAACAAACGAAGAAGTACTTAGAAGGATGAAGAGAGAAAAAGAATTATTACTATCCATCAAAAGTCGAAAGTTGCAGTATTTTGGCCACATCATGCGTGGAAATAAATACCAACTCCTGCAAAATATAATTCAAGGAAAAATTGTGGGAAAACGGAGTATCGGGAGAAGAAGAATGTCATGGCTACGAAACTTAAGAGAGTGGTTTGGATGTAACTCCAATCAACTGTTTCGCGCAGCTGTGTCTAAGGTCCGAATAGCTATGATGATAGCCAAACTTCGAAGCGGAGATGGCACATGAAGAAGAAGAAGGCTTTGTTCCTTGTATGATCTTGGTCTCCGGTTTTTGTTGTGGTCTTCTCTTGTCTTTTCATTGCTGTCTTTATAGCTGATTGGGAGAAACCATTCCGTTCTAGAGCTGTTGAAATGTGTCTTATTATATACTTTTTGCACCACAAGTCGTCAGCAATATATTTCGTTTCTATCACTCAGTGATGAGTAACGATAGACTAATTTATTGCCGAAACATTAACAGTTAAAATCCAACGTTGCCAAATCACACACCAAATGAAATTCCATATTTATTTATTTTTTATTTTCTAATTCAATGATAAATGTTAAGCAAACTATTTATTTTTTAATAAAATTATTTTTATTAATATTTTAATTTAATTTATCAAATCTTGGATATTATACTTCATTTGATACATGTGCAGCGAATGGATTTCCTTAAAAATATCCAGACATAACGTCGTATTACATTTACATTTTTCTTATCGGCTTAAACATTTAAACATAAAACTTGCTTATGGACTCTATAGTAAATTCCTGCGGGAGCTTGATTTATATAATAGGAATGCTGCTAATAAGAAAATTTATTTAAAGAAGTATATTTTGAGTTTGTCAATTTTACTTATTAAATTATTCTCATTTTCTTTTCATTCAGGCAGAGAATACTGTAATCAATTTTCTTGTTATACCAGATGAAACACCAGTGATGGAAAAAATTAAACAGTATATTTTGCAATTTAATATAATGATTTTTTATCACATCAAGTTATGTCCTACTCATCTCCATTTCTAACCAACAATTTAAATAATAAAACAAAATTTTTGGTGTAGTTGTAGAGTTTCAAAAATTCGCACTCGTTTGTCAAATAAAAGATTTATTGTTTTTATTACCATTTATTCTGTAATTTAAAGTATTGTAAGCTCTTTTTCGTCTGGTATTAATACAAAGTAAAATTCATATACAGAGTGTTTTCAAATAAGTAATATTTTATTTTTGAGCTAATTTTCAGCTTAAAAGTTCGTATAAACAGGTCTTTAAATTTATTATTATTTTTAGTTTTTTAATATAGTATCATTTGTCTTTAAAGATAATTAAGTCAAATTTGGAACACACAACACTTTTTACAGTTTTCATAAAAAGAATTATTATTATGCGAAATAATATACAGAGTGTACTTTTTCCGAGTCTGTAAAATGTAACCGTCTCAAACTTTTTTAAAAGCCAATATATTAAATATAAGCAATTTCACAATATTCCGAATTTTAAAAGTACACCAATTGTATCCCTACCATATCCAGTGAGTGCAGGCCCTTTTACCTCGAGATTTCTTGCCGGGGATAATTTTTTGCCCAATCTCTCCTTTTTCATCTCTTATTTTGGTTACTGATGGGGCAATCTTTTCAAAAGAATTCTTAAGAAGTTTTCACAATAATCACATTTGGGCTAAATAAAATCCCTTTGCATTTCTTGAAACTAATTATCAATATCAATTTTTATTAAATTTATGGATTGGTGGCATAGACGATTATCTAAATGGGTCATGTCTCCTTCTATTAAGATTAAATGACGACCAATACTGTCACTTTCTCAAGAAAGAGTTACCTGCCCTTCTTGAAGAGGTTCCTCTTCAAATTAGACAAGAATTGTGATTTATGCATGATGGCGCTCCAGCAAATTTCAGTATCAATGTACGCCGTCACCTAGAGGCAGTGTATCCAAATCGTTGGATAGGTCGAGGAGGCACTCAACACTGGCTTGCCCGATTTCCGGATATAAATCCTTTGGACGTTTGAATCTGGGGTTTCCTTGAATCTTTGATTTATGCATCTCCTGTTGATGATGTTGAAGATTTGAGAAATCGCATTATAGCGTCTTGCGAAAGGATAAGACATACTCTAGGATTATTTCAACGAATATGCTCTTCAATGAGACGAAAATCGGATTCTTGCATTATGGCTAAAGATTGTCTTTTTCAACATTTGTTTTATTTCTGTTATTATTATTTCGTTTTTTTTTGTTCAAATTGTGTTATTATTATGCTGTATTTTTTCTTAGTCCCTGATGGTTAAAATAAATATGAATGATAATTGATTGGGACAAATTCACTATGATTTTTTACTTATGTAATTTTTTTATATGGAAAAACTATTTACTTTTAGAACAAAACTTAAGAGACAATAAGATGGGAAAGTTAACTGAGTAAGCAAATCGAGTCGGTGGTACCCAAAAATAAAAGGCTCGAGGGGATCAAATTTTAGAGACCCGGAAGAAAATATCACTCTGTATATTATTTCACATAATAAGAATTTTTTTATGATAACATTCGCTTTTTTTTAAATAAAATGTCGAGAAAAAAATATATTTTAGATACATATTCTCGAATGTTTCACACTAACGATCAAAATTATTATTTAACGCTCTCCTTTTCTTCTTCTGAATTCTTTTAGTATTTTGAAAATACTGAATATATATCACTTAACTAAATTAGATAGCTTTCGAGATATTAGAATTTGAAAAATTAAAATTCTTTCACTTAGCCGCTATCAAACAATAAATATTGAAGGGAAATTGCTTATATATGCTTATATTAGTATTTACTCTACTCAATAATGCCACAATTGCAAATCCTGGGGGGTTGGTATTTTTAGATCGTCATCTTTTCCATTTATGTAAATATTTAATTTAAAGGTAAGTTATATTATATAAAAAATATGTAGAATTTAAAAAATTATACGTTTAGCCCTTTTATATAACACGGATTTCATTCAGGATTTTAAATGATGGAAAATAAAGATTCCATTTATACCGTGTCCCTTTTATCAAAAATTACAGAGAATAAAAGTTTTGTCGATGATCACATGGCAAAAAGTTACATACAAAAACTGATACATGCAAAAAATTGGGTAGGTAGATCTAGTTTCAAAATATCAAAGCTAATACGAAGCAATTCTCTCTAAACTAATAATGCTTTAAAATTTATATATTTTTTTATGTTTCTAAATACTTAGAGGGGCAACGAAAAGAATATTTGGAGAATTGCTGACCGATGGGGAAAGAATGGAATAAACCAGGAAAAAAAAAATAATATAAATTGGTGAGAAAGCGGAGAAATAAGAAATTAAAATAAGTTTATTCGAACTTAATGAAGTAGAAAGTTCAGATATCTGGAGAAAATTTTGAAAGTGATGATGCAATAGAAACGAAAATCAAAAAAAAAAAATAATGATAACAAACAAGATTTTCCATGTAAATAAGAAACTTCGAAAAAATATCAAAATGGAAATATACACAACAATAATTAGGCCATCGCTAATATACGCTGCTTAAACAGTTAGTATGACAAAACGAAACAGGAAGAAAATATAATAATATTGGATAGAAACAGGAAGGGACCATTAAGAATAACTGATAATAAATACCAGTAAAGAAGAAATAAGAAATAGGTGAGGATTTGATAGGAAAGATAAAGCTGAAAAGAATAAAGTGAAAAGGGCACAATAGCGAGCAGGGCCAGGCATAATACTATATTCGCATAAGCAAAAGAATATAATATTTGAGACTGGAGATCTGAAGGGCTCAGAAGTGGCGTTATCTTTTCACCAAGTGTTTTTGCTATCAAATATCTAAATAGGGAGATGCTGCTTTGGACATAAAAAAATTTTAGACTTCATGTAATATCTTAAGTAAACCAAGTACTCCAGTAATATAAATGTTAAAAAAATATAAGATAAAGCATCAAATGAGTAATTATCAGATCTGTAACAGAAAACCTAAAAGCTATTAATAAACTGGTGAGAATTGGAAGCATAGATATTACGAAAATACAAAACATTCACGCAGATATTCTTACAGACAGAAATAGTATTATGAAATAAATCGAAAGATATCGCATTTATAAATACAATAATATAGTAAATGTGGAAGCAAATCCTCGAAATTTACATCAAACCGATTAACTAAATAATCAGGTTTAGCCAGTTTTAGAGTAGCGGGTTTTGGATTTGAATTTAAAATTATCTTCCACCCAAAAACTATACTATACACAATTAAAAACACCAATGAATATGAAATTATATATTGCCTTTATAGACTACGAAAAGACATTTGACTCTAAAAATAACGGCAGTACTAAACTCTTTATAAAACTGCTGCATAATGGACTGCAGATTCATGGATACTATAGAAAACACCTAGAAGAAAAAGAAAAAAAAAAGTTTAAAATCAGTGCGTGTGGCTGGTGTATAGTGTAAAAGTTGTGATAGATTAACGCAGGAAAATGAACAAAAACACAAAAATCCAAAGATGTCAATTACTAAACTGAAAAGAAATCACCTGTATAGGAGAACACATAAAGTGAATAAAGTGGCAGGAGAGTGAAGATAAAAATATATGAAATGAAGCTTGGGACGACTCAATGCTAGTTGGCAGGACGACATCAAAAGGCACGTAGGAAATATTGGGATCACTAAGGATAGAATGAAAAGGGTTAATTAGAGGAAGACATCCAACAATTAATAAATGGAAAGTCAAGATATTGATATTTTCTTTACTCTTCAACACACATATACTTTTTTATTTTTGATTCTATGCGGCATTTGAAACGGTATTACGAGAAAAACCATGAAATTTCCAGAGAATAAATAAGTCTCTTTATTAGTAAAACTCCTTTCTACTTTATACATTGTAAATATTTGTATTATTTTAAACAGTCGAGTGTTGATATTTTACAGTTTGGTAAAAGCTTAAATATTTTTAAGCTTATAAGTTTAATTAAGCGGAGCTTAAAATAACTTAAAATGTTTCAGTAAATCACCGCAGGAGTTTGATATAAATAATTCCAAGTCAGATAACAAGATTTATTTAAGAAAGCATATCTTGTATTTCGTAAGCTTTATTAAATTATTCATATTTTGTTTTCACTCACTTATTAAAATAAAGTATGTTATAACATAAAACAATTTATTTTTTTAATAACGGTATTTAAATAAACAGATTTAATTAAAAATTTATATTAAATACTTTTTAGTGGGTATTTTACTTTTTTCAACAAGGAATATCAAAAGCCATTTTACATTTAAATAATAAATTTTTCAAAATTTAACGCAATTACTGTAAATTTCTGTCTTCAAAAATTAAATAATTTAAAACATTGATTGCTTTGAAACTTTTCATTTATCTCGTTATACACGTATTTTTCTCCAGTAATATATTATATAATGATGAAATTTTATCACAGAGAAGTCCTTGTTAAAGGATAAAGTACTAGTCTGTTCTTATGAAAAGAAGATGAGGCAGTCGCCAAATAGTAACTTTTAGGAATTTTCCAAGATGGTAGTAATGACAATTTTGGAAAGATATGTGGTAACATTAAAATAATCTAGTTTTTTAAGGTAAATTTCATTCTAAATAATACTTCTATTATTACTTACTTCCTTTAGCGCCATTAATACAATTGTATTTTAATGTTAAAATAGAAAAGTGAAAAATTACTCAAGTGGCTATTTTTGCACCTCTGAAGGCTTTTCCTTTGGAATAGACTTTAAAAACAAATAAAAAAATGTTTGCATTGTACAAATAAAGTACAGCCATAACTCAGTCTTTCTTCCTTTTAAATAGAAAGAAATTATTATTTATCTTATCATCACTGAAAAGTCATAAAATTTGAAACAAAACATAGACAAATTTATTAAGGAACATTATTTAATTGCTTTTTGAATTTGAACTGTGCTATTTGTTTTTGTATAAATATATATATATATATATATATATATATATATATATATATATATATATATATATATATATATATATATATATATGTAAGAATGTAAGTGTTGTTCTGAAAGTCCGTGCAGCATTGTTCGAAATAATGATAGTTCGAAGATGCTGAATAACGGTAGTTGGGGTAGGACGTCAAATTTAATGTTTTCCAAATAGTTTTTTAGAGAAGAAAAACGAACGCTTTCACGGCTTTGATCTAGTTGAAAATCATGTTGCTTGGGTTTAGACCGTGTTAAATTGGAATTATTATTCGACTTTTCCTACGATTGCACGAGGCATCTTCGGATATAAATACCGGGCTGATGCTCGTCGATAGTGTTCTAATCTCGTGGAGTAAAGATCCCTGAAGATGCCTCGTGCAATTGTAGGCGAAACTTCGGATAATAATTTTAATATAACACTAAACCCAAAAACCATGATTTTCAAGTTGCAACGTGGAGTCCGAGCATTGTTTTATTGAAAATGACTATGTCATGTCATTTGGCGTTTTTCTATCAATGTTTGGTTTAATTTGATTAGTTGTCGATATTGTTGGACAGTAATTATTTAACCCAGTTTTAGTAGTTTGTAATACACAGATCACTTATCGTCCCACCAAATACAGAGCAATGCTTTATTTCTTTGGATATTGCGCACTGGTTGTGATATTGACAGCTGGCCTGGATATATCGATAATTTCTTGCGTTTCAGATTATCAAAATAAATTCACTTTTCATCACTTGTCACAGCTCGATGCAAAATTCCATTTCTTTTCTGTCTGGCAAGCAAAATTTCACATATTGGTTTGCCTTTCAATGCCTCTTTCCTTTAATTCATCAGAAAGCCATTTTTCTTTTTTCTGGATCTTGTCATTCGGAAATAATGAATTGAAAAATATTCAACTCTGGCGGCAATTTTTAATGCTCTAGCTGGACCGTCATGCAATAATTGTTGCAAATCTGCCTTTACGAATTTCTTCGTTCGGCTTGGACGCTCCTTAACTTTTACAGCGAAATCACCATTTTTAAAGCTTTTAAACCATCGTTAACAGGTTTTTTGTTGTAAAAGTTCTAACCATAATCTTCAACCAAAAATTGATAACTTTCAGCAGCTGAAGAAAGAAGGTCGTTAAACTTCTTCGCAAAACGTATTTTCCTGGTACAAAGTTCAACATTCTCGAACCTATTAAGAACTATGCTTTTTACACAATGAGAAATAATAAGAATTCGGCCTTTAATCGCGTATATTTACTATTTTTCGAAACGTCATAGATGACATTACTATATGTATTAGTGACGACATCTTTTACTTAAATCGACATTATAAACTGAAACACCTATGATATATATATATATATATATATATATATATATATATATATATATATATATATATATATATATATATATATATATATATATATATATATATATTCAACAATCGATCACGAAACTTAAGGGGGTGATTCTACTTGACAAAATAAGGGTAGAGCTTCATATAATTTTTTTTCAAAATGTCATTCGTTTTCGAGTTACAAGCCGTCCAAGTTCAAGTTTTTATTTTTTGTTTTTTGAATTACTCGCTTACAGGAAAACCGATTTGACTAATATTTGAAAGATAGGCTAAGTCTTCTGCGCTTCATCATTTTAGCAACAATTCACATTGATTGTTTGCCGCTAGAGGGCACTTTACCTACATTGAAAATTGTTTTTTTGTCATAATTTTTTAGTGTTGACAGCTACAGTAGTTTTTGGCATAATTTATGAAAGACTGATGCCAGGCCTTTAAAAAAGGTGCTCTTTATTTATATCGCTAAACCCAACGGTTTAGACGTAAATCACCCTTAAAAATTAAGTGGTAAATTTACTTTTCTTATTTCATTACCACCAGCTACCAGGTAAATAGCTATCAAAGTATACTAGAGCTGTCAGTTTAACATCAAATAAATTCGCTTTTTAAACTATTTAATTTATAATCTTAAAATAACTAATAATGGCTAATCACCAATATTCAAATATCGAATATTGTGATATCCATTTTTGTTATGGAAAAGCAAATGGTAATGCAGAGTTGGCAAGAAGATATTATATGGAGAGTTATCCGGAAAGAAATATCCCTCATGCTCAAACATTTTCCAGTGTGCACAGGAGGCTTGCGGAATGTGGTTCCTTTAAAAGTTATAATGGAAATAGGGGAAGACCTAGAACTGCTAGAAACGTGCAACAAGAAGAAAGAGTGCTTGAAATTATTGAAGATAATCCAGGTATTAGTACTAGAAAAATTGGGAATGAAGTGCGGCTCTGTCAGGCTAGTTCATGGAGGATACTAAGAGAAGAACAACTCTACCCGTTTCATTCAAAAAAGGTGCAGGCTCTTTATGACGATGATCGGCCGAGACGGTTGGAAATGTGCAATCAGATCCTAGCTAAATATGAACACGATAATCGATTAATTGGCGTCATATTATTCACTGACGAAGCTGGTTTCACTCGTGATGGCATAACAAATCTACACAACATCCACACATATGCTTACGAGAACCTAAACAATGTGGTAGAAACGAAACATCAGCGTAGATTTTCACTAAATGTGTGGGCAGGGATAATAGGAGATTACCTTATTGGTCCTCATTTCTTTGATGGCCCATTAACTGGTGACGTATACTTAGATTTTATCCAAAATCGTCTCCCATTGTATCTGGAAGATGTGCCATTGGAAGTAAGGGCCAACATGTGGATCCTCCAAGACGGAGCTCCGCCCCACTTTAGTATACGTGTCCGACAGTATTTGAATGCAACGTATCCTGAGCGATGGATAGGACGAAGTGGACCATTGGCATGGGCAGCGAGGTCACCAGACCTTAATCCTATGGATTTTTTCTTTTGGGGTCATTTGAAACAATTGGTGTACGATATTCCAGTAATCAACGTCGAGGATCTTCGCTTCAGGATAATCGAAAAGTGCCAAATTATTAAAGAAACACCAGAAATTTTTCATCGAGTTAGGCGACATTTTTTGAAGAGTGTTAGGAAATGTATGGAAGAAAATGGGGGACATTTTGAGAATCTTTTTTAGTTTGTTTAGTACTGTTTCATTAATTTTTATCAATTAAATGTATATCGCAATAATCCATAATATGAATATTTACTGATTAGCCATTATTAGTTATTTTAAGATTATAAATTAAATAGTTTAAAAAGCGAATTTATTTGATGTTAAACTGACAGTTCTAGTATACTTTGATAGCTATTTACCTGGTAGCTGGTGGTAATGAAATGAGAAAAGTAAATTTACCACTTAATTTTTAAGGGTGATTTACGTCTAAACCGTTGGGTTTAGCGATGTAAATAAAGAGCACCTTTTTTAAAGGCCTGGCATCAGTCTTTCAGAAATTATGCCAAAAACTACTGTAGCTGTCAACACTAAAAAATTATGACAAAAAAACAATTTTCAATGTAGGTAAAGTGCCCTCTAGCGGCAAACAATCAATGTGAATTGTTACTAAAATGATGAAGCGCAGAAGACTTAGCCTATCTTTCAAATATTAGTGAAATCGGTTTTCCTGTAAGCGAGTAATTCAAAAAACAAAAAATAAAAACTTGAACTTGGACGGCTTGTAACTCGAAAACGAATGACATTTTGAAAAAAAATTATATGAAGCTCTACCCTTATTTTGTCAAGTACAATCATCCCCTTAAGTTTCGTGATCGATTTTTGAATCACCCTGTATATATATATATATATATATATATATATATATATATATATATATATATATATATATATATATAGCTGTAGGTAGGTCCTCCGCTAATAGACAATTTGCATTTAATAGGTCATCCCGGTGCGATAGGTCATCCGTATATGGATGACCTATCGCTTTTCATGTAAAACAAGTTTATGGATTATTCTGATACTCCTGACAAATTTTCAGAAGGATGACTTATAACGTTTTTTTTGATATTTCGTATATTTTAGTTCAGGATTTTGACATAAAAAAAGTGGCGCCACCTTAGTGAGTATATTTAATCTGTATATTTGTAGCTAAATTGCAGCGGATATATCCTCCGTGAATACTAGCATTTACCTTATTTGCGGTGGATAGGTCCTCCGAAAATATGGCAACACTGTATTCATCTCGATTATTTAAGAAATATTAAAACACTTCCAAAACTCAACCGTTATAGTGTGACTTACTAGGAAGGTATCTGAAGAGTCCGACTCCGATTACAATGAAACTCTAATATGTTGTAGAGGGTATAAAAATAAGAGACACCTATTTTTTTTTATCTGAAGAGATTCATTTTAACTGGGTTAAATCGGCCCTTAAATTTCACCTTTAAACACAGTATTTTTGAAATATCTGAGGTTCTAAGTCAGATATCATTACAGAACAAAATAAAAATTACTTGTTGTTCGAAATGATGTTAAACTAGGGTTATTTCATCCCCAAGGATATCATTTCTTATTTTTTATAGGATTAAACCATGTATTCGCGCCCGCAATTTAATTCTAAAAATTACGAAATTTAATATAATTGTTTGAAAATATTTTATTCACGAATACCATAAGTGACTTAAATTGAGGGGTTTCGGGGTTTCTAAAAATAACTAGTAAAAGAGGGGAAGCTACCCCCAAATACGTATTTTTCTTAAATTTGAAGCTCTAATTGAGATATATTTACAAAACAAAATGGAAATTACTCGTTATTTAAAATAATGTTGAGGTGATAAATTATTTTCATCCCCAAGAATATCATTCCTTATTTTTTATAAGGATAAACCATCTATTTGCGCATGTAATTTAATTCTAAAAATTACAAAATTGTTTGAAAATATTTTTTCCACGAATAATATAATTAACTAAAGTTAACATCTTGCGGGGTTTCTAAAAATAAACCAGTATAAGTGGGTGAGTCACCCCCAAATATATATTTCTTAATATCTCTAGTTCTAATTAAGATAATTCTACAAAACAAAATGAAAATTATTTGTTATTCGAAATGATATTAAACTATGGTATTTTCTTCCCCAAGGATATCATCCCTTACTTTTTATTAGAGTAAACCCCATATTTGCGCACGTAATTTAATTGTAAAAATTACGAAATTTTTAAGTCACTTAAGTTATGGTGTTTCGGGGTTTCTAAAAATAAACTATTAAAAGTGGGTGAGACACCCCCAAATACTTTTTTTACATCTGAAGTTCTAATTGAGATAACTTTATGAAACAAAATGGAAATTACTTGTTATTTCAAACGAAGTTAAATTATAGTATTTTCACCCCCAAGGACATCATTCGAAGGATGTTATTTTATACATGTATAATTATTCTTAAAATTGCCAAATTTCAGTTGATATGAACGTTACAGAGCTTACAGATTTTTTTTCTTCTAATTAATAAATAAGAAAGAAAGTATAAACTTATTTCATTGGTTAAGCATTCATGTTTATAAATTACACTGGACAACAACTACTAAAACTGAAACTAAACTTATCTTCTTAAAATTACTTCAAGTTTTAGAGATACGTGATGTCATGTGTCCTTATATATTAACAATGTAACCGCAAGAATGCATGTGGTATATTTGTATTGTTATTAAAAAGCTTGTTCTTGAAAATTGCAAGTAAGTTTTTAATTTCATTGTCATTTTGTATAGTATACGTGAAAAAAATATTTTCAAATAATTATATTAAATTTCGTAATTTTTAACCGACTTCTAAAAGAAGGAGGTTCTCAATTCGTCGACTATGTATTTTTTTTTTTTTTTTTTATGTATGTACACCGATTACTCCGGAACGGCTGCACCGATTTAAATGAAATTTTTTACATTATGTAAAGGAAGTTGCTGCGGTGGTCCCATATTTTTTTAGATGAAATTGGTGCAGTAAAATCCAAGATGGCGCTGACAATATGGCGGCCAAAAAAATTATTTTTGTCCGATTTTCTCCAAAATTGGTACGGAGGAATTTTCGGGGTTGTACCCAACGAATCTGAAATTATTTTTAAAAAATTCAAAATGACGGATCCAATATGGCGGACAGAAACATTTGATTTAGTCGGATTTTCTCCAAAATTGGTATGGGGGAGTTTTCGAGGTTGCACATAACGAATCTGATATTATTTTTAAAAAATTCAATATGGCGGATGAAAAAAATCAATTTTGTCCGATTTTTACCAAAATTGGCAAGGAGTAGTTTACGGGGTCGCATATGACGAATCTAAAATAATTTTTACAAAAATTCAATATGGCGGATTTAATATGGCGAACGAAAAAATCAATTTTGTCCGATTTTTACCAAAATTGGCAAGGGGGAGTTTACAAGGTCGCATATGTCATATCTAAAATAATTTTAAAAAAATTCAATATGGCGGATCCAATATGGCGGACAAAAAAATCAATTTTCTCCGATTTTCTCCAAAATTGGTACGGGGGAGTTTTCGGGATCCCATATGACCAATCTAAAATAATTTTTAAAAAATTCAATTTGGCGGATTCAATATGGCCGACAAAAAAAACTTTTTTGTCCCATTTTCTCCAAAATTGGTACGGGGGAGTTTTCGGAGTCGCATATGACGAATCTAAAATAATTTTTAAAAAATTCAATATGGCGGATCCAATATGGCCGACAAAAAAATTAATTTTGTCCGATTTTCTCCAAAATTGGTATGGGGAGTTTTCGGGGTCGCATATGACGAATCTAAAATAATTTTTAAAAAATTCAATTTGGCGGATTCATTATGGCCGACAAAAAAATCGTTTTTGTCCCATTTTCTTCAAAATTGGTACGGGGGAGTTTTCGGAGTCCCATATAACGAATCTAAAATAATTTTTAAAAAATTCAATATGGCGGACGAAAAAATTAATTTTGTCCTATTTTCTCCAAAATTAGTATGGGAAAGTTTTCGGAGTCGCATATGACGAATCTAAAATAATTTTTTAAAAATTCAATATGGCGAATCCAATATGGCCGACAAAAAAATTAATCTTATCCGATTTTCTCCAAAATTGGTACGGGGGAGTTTTCGGGATCCCATATGACGAATCTAAAATAATTTAAAAAAAAATCAATTTGGCGGATTCAATATGGCCGACAAAAAAATCGTTTTTGTCCCATTTTCTTCAAAATTGGTACGGGGGAGTTTTCGGAGTCGCATATAACGAATCTAAAATAATTTTTAAAAAATTCAATATGGCGGACGAAAAAATTAATCTTGTCCTATTTTCTCCAAAATTGGTATGGAGAAGTTTTCGGGGCCTCACATAAAGAATCTGAAATTATTTTTAAAAAACTCAATATGGCGGATTCAATATGGCGGACCAAAAAAAGCAATTTTGTCCAATTTTCACCAAAATTTGTACGGGAGAGTTTTCGGGGTCACACATGACGAACTAAAATTATTTTAAAAAAATTCAATATGGCGTATCCAATATGGTGGATAAAAAATTAATTTATTCTCTTTAAATATCGATATTGGAAGGTTTTGGGGCCTATATTACCAATCTAAAATTAATTTGAAATTTAAGATTGTGGATTTTCTATGACAGACTAAATATTCGTTTGACCCAATTTGATTGGTATTTGGAAAACTCTAAGAACTAACGAATTTTTAGTGGTTCATGTTAGGGTGATTTCCAACTTTGGATAAAATGGGTACTTTTTTGCTACCTTGGAGTCATTGCGAGGTACACTAATCTCGATTAATACTTAGTTCATATAATTTATGAATATCATAATGAATTCTAAAACTAAAAATAGAAAAATAAAATTTTTATATAAAATTTTTATAAAAAAATTGAACCGACTTCTAAAAGTGCGCTAAAAAGTGAAAAATAACCATAAATTTTTATACGAAATTGAACTTTTTGAAGTCGGCGCCAAACTAATACCTGACAAAATATGATTTGCATAAACAGATTTAAAATACTTTTTTGTAATTGCTTTCTTACCATAATTTGTATATATTAGTAGTTATTTATTTTGTGTACAAATAATTTGGCGCCGACTTCAAAAAGTTCAATTTCGTATAAAAATTTATGGTTATTTTTCACTTTTTAGCGCACTTTTAGAAGTCGGTTCAATTTTTTTATAAAAATTTTATATAAAAATTTTATTTTTCTATTTTTAGTTTTAGAATTCATTATGATATTCATAAATTATATGAACTAAGTATTAATCGAGATTAGTGTACCTCGCAATGACTCCAAGGTAGCAAAAAAGTACCCATTTTATCCAAAGTTGGAAATCACCCTAACATGAACCACTAAAAATTCGTTAATTCTTAGAGTTTTCCAAATACCAATCAAATTGGGTCAAACGAATATTTAGTCTGTCATAGAAAATCCACAATCTTAAATTTCAAATTAATTTTAGATTGGTAATATAGGCCCCAAAACCTTCCAATATCGATATTTAAAGAGAATAAATTAATTTTTTATCCACCATATTGGATACGCCATATTGAATTTTTTTAAAATAATTTTAGTTCGTCATGTGTGACCCCGAAAACTCTCCCGTACAAATTTTGGTGAAAATTGGACAAAATTGCTTTTTTTGGTCCGCCATATTGAATCCGCCATATTGAGTTTTTTAAAAATAATTTCAGATTCTTTATGTGAGGCCCCGAAAACTTCTCCATACCAATTTTGGAGAAAATAGGACAAGATTAATTTTTTCGTCCGCCATATTGAATTTTTTAAAAATTATTTTAGATTCGTTATATGCGACTCCGAAAACTCCCCCGTACCAATTTTGAAGAAAATGGGACAAAAACGATTTTTTTGTCGGCCATATTGAATCCGCCAAATTGATTTTTTTTTAAATTATTTTAGATTCGTCATATGGGATCCCGAAAACTCCCCCGTACCAATTTTGGAGAAAATCGGATAAGATTAATTTTTTTGTCGGCCATATTGGATTCGCCATATTGAATTTTTAAAAAATTATTTTAGATTCGTCATATGCGACTCCGAAAACTTTCCCATACTAATTTTGGAGAAAATAGGACAAAATTAATTTTTTCGTCCGCCATATTGAATTTTTTAAAAATTATTTTAGATTCGTTATATGGGACTCCGAAAACTCCCCCGTACCAATTTTGAAGAAAATGGGACAAAAACGATTTTTTTGTCGGCCATAATGAATCCGCCAAATTGAATTTTTTAAAAATTATTTTAGATTCGTCATATGCGACCCCGAAAACTCCCCATACCAATTTTGGAGAAAATCGGACAAAATTAATTTTTTTGTCGGCCATATTGGATCCGCCATATTGAATTTTTTAAAAATTATTTTAGATTCGTCATATGCGACTCCGAAAACTCCCCCGTACCAATTTTGGAGAAAATGGGACAAAAAAGTTTTTTTTGTCGGCCATATTGAATCCGCCAAATTGAATTTTTTAAAAATTATTTTAGATTGGTCATATGGGATCCCGAAAACTCCCCCGTACCAATTTTGGAGAAAATCGGAGAAAATTGATTTTTTTGTCCGCCATATTGGATCCGCCATATTGAATTTTTTTAAAATTATTTTAGATATGACATATGCGACCTTGTAAACTCCCCCTTGCCAATTTTGGTAAAAATCGGACAAAATTGATTTTTTCGTTCGCCATATTAAATCCGCCATATTGAATTTTTGTAAAAATTATTTTAGATTCGTCATATGCGACCCCGTAAACTACTCCTTGCCAATTTTGGTAAAAATCGGACAAAATTGATTTTTTTCATCCGCCATATTGAATTTTTTAAAAATAATATCAGATTCGTTATGTGCAACCTCGAAAACTCCCCCATACCAATTTTGGAGAAAATCCGACTAAATCAAATGTTTCTGTCCGCCATATTGGATCCGTCATTTTGAATTTTTTAAAAATAATTTCAGATTCGTTGGGTACAACCCCGAAAATTCCTCCGTACCAATTTTGGAGAAAATCGGACAAAAATAATTTTTTTGGCCGCCATATTGTCAGCGCCATCTTGGATTTTACTGCACCAATTTCATCTAAAAAAATATGGGACCACCGCAGCAACTTCCTTTACATAATGTAAAAAATTTCATTTAAATCGGTGCAGCCGTTCCGGAGTAATCGGTGTACATACATAAAAAAAAAAAAAAAAAATACATAGTCGACGAATTGAGAACCTCCTTCTTTTAGAAATCGGTTAAAAAAAATTGAACCGACTTCTAAAAGTGCGCTAAAAAGTGAAAAATAACCATAAATTTTTATACGAAATTGAACTTTTTGAAGTCGGCGCCAAATTATTTGTACACAAAATAAATAACTACTAATATATACAAATTATGGTAAGAAAGCAATTACAAAAAAGTATTTTAAATCTGTTTATGCAAATCATATTTTGTCAGGTATTAGTTTGGCGCCGACTTCAAAAAGTTCAATTTCGTATAAAAATTTATGGTTATTTTTCACTTTTTAGCGCACTTTTAGAAGTCGGTTCAATTTTTTTATAAAAATTTTATTAGAATTAAATTACGGGCACAAATAGATGGTTTACCCTTATAAAACAGGAGATATTTCAAAAATACTGTTTTTAAGGGTGAATTTTAAGGGCGGATTTTACCCCGTTAAAATGAATCTCCGCAGATCTGTCTCTTATTTTTGTGCTGTCTACAACATATTGAAGTTTCATTAAAATCAGAGCTGGACATTTCAAGTACCTTTCTGTTAGGCTTTTCGAAATGGAATAAAAAAATATATCGACTACAAATTAGTTACAAAATTATTACGCCGGCTTATGTTTGCAATAAGTTGTGGAGTTGCTTTTCAGTTAATCGATTTTTTTAATTTTTAATGCCGACGTTAACACTCTCATTTAAATAGAAAAATGTGGACAATTGTTTTTCGGCTTTGGCCCTTTTTTAACTTAAGGTTTGGGATAGTAACAAAATCTCTCAAAAATTAACCTCGGATCTGTAACACCGTAGAATTTTTGTAATTTGGGAAATATTTTGAAAATTAGATTATTTCACGAATAACCAAGATTATCGCTAAAAAATGTAAACGAATACAGAGTAAGAATAAAATACCGAAGCGGTTGGCTAACTCAAAAAACTATCAAGTAAAACAAACAGAGATAATGGATGTATTTGTATAATCTTTGTATTAAAATTTTAAAAATATTATTTTACAGGATGTAAAAGATTTTGTCAAAATATTCTATAATTTTTTCTAACATTTGTGCTTAAAGTTTCGGAAACATTTTAAACAAACCACTAGAGATCTCAATTTAGTTGATATTTAGACAATGATATTTTTAATTCTTTTGTATGTTTCACTACAATAATAATGGATTCCATAATCCTGAATTAAAATTTTCTTGTGCTTTCTAAACCAAAACTAAAAAGAAGTTCAAAATTTATTGATATAAGTAAAAATGGAAGCCTTAGATTTTTTTGAAAATGCATGAAAATTTAATATCGTTGATCTGCCAGACTTTAGTTACGACGCTGGTAAGATATACCATATTCAGTGGTGTAAATAACGACCCAGCGGTGCGGGAGGGGGGGGGGGAACGCAGCCATTCCAAGGGTGACTTCAAGTCCCTTGATGAAAATGAATAAATACGAAGGATCAAAATCGGTGTCAAATAGTAGGGCGCATTCAAATGTCTGCGGAGGGGGGGAAGCATATACTCTTAGTTACGCCACTGATCATATTATAATATTAATTGGGACAAGCCTGTCGATACGTCCTTGATATTCAAAAAAAAGAATAACTTGTATTTATTGATATATTTTCCGATAAAAATAAACAAAACAGAAACATATTATATCGAATAACATTAAACACAAAAATTGAAAAGGAAATTTGCAAGTATATATATATTTAAATAAGTGCTTAACTCTTTTTATTTCTTTGTATAAATATTTTGCACAAAGATTTTTATTTTTAGCCATTTCTTGTTCTTTAATAGTTCGGAATGTTTTGAAATAAGTTCATCACATTCAGCATTCCTGGGAGGTCTATGTTGTATTATATGATTTTTAAAGTGCATTATAACAATCTTCTTTTGTTGTTCTGTCCATGGAACTATCAATCTTTTCTGTTCTGTTTGCTTCTTTTTTATTACATTGTTATTATTTCTTTGAACTTGCAACTCAAGATCGGTATCTTGATCTTCTGTATTAACCTCCTTTTTCTCTAGTTTTTTTCCTAAATCATCATTTTCGAGCAAATTTTCGTCTAAATTCAAATCAATTTCATCTAAACTTTTGCCCTTAAACTGACCGGCTTCCCCCTTCCCCATAAGTATGAGTAATTTGGATATTTTTGATGTTTGGTAAATATTATCAGGGAGTCTGTAAGATGATCGGTGGATTCCTAAGGTGTGACTCATAAAAGAGGCTAGTTGCTCCATATCGTTTTCACTCATATTAAATAACTGGGTTAATGTAGCCAAATGCTTCCGTAATCGAGTACATGTGAGAGTGTCGGCGTTTTTAACTCCACTTAGTGAGGCATATTTTCTCAAAACTTTATAACCCACAAATGGCTGCCCAGTATTTGGATTTCCAAATAGATAACTATTGGGTTTTTTGAGAATATTATCTCGACATTTTAGAACTATTTCTAAATGATCTTGGACATCTTTAACTAATGAGCACCGGGACTCCCCGTCCCCTTTTACCCCTTATGACAATTCTTTTGAAGGAATTGATTAATATTTTTTCTGTTTCAGAGACAACTTCGGAAAATTCTTCGTAACCTTGTTGATTTATATTTAAAAGCGCAGATTTATATGTATTTATGAAAAGTCTTTGAAACAATGGCAACATTGTCGGGCTAGCGATCCATTGTAATCTATAAAATTACTATATATTGGAGGATGTATCGCTTCGATTGAGAAAAAGGAGTATACGTCCGGGTGACATAAATACCGTGATTTCGTTGGAGGACGTAAAGATAGGGGCTTATATGAAAATTAAAAAAATTTATTTTAATTTTTTTAATGGATTTATAATAAGAATAACAAAATACTCTATATACATGAAAAAAATTATATATATATTCACTATTTCTGGTGGATGACCTAAAGATGCGCCACATGAGGAGGACCTATCTACTGAATGATGTAAATATATATATATATATATATATATATATATATATATATATATATATATATATATATATATATATATATATATATATATATATATATATATATATATATATATATATATATATATATATATATATATACAGATGCTAATTTGATATGTTTGTAATATATTTCCATTGCTCCATAATTTCAAATGGTTTTACAAACTGTACAGGAAAATAGTATGCAACACCCCCAATATTTCTAAAAAGATACTCTAAGAACAGAAATTAATTCAGTAATAGATAGGACCTCCTTTGCGATGAAAAGGGAATGCAAGCAGATTCCCTCAAATGTCTTTGGGGCAATTTAAAGGCAAGAGCTGAGCCACGAACGTCCAGTGTTGCCATGTGAACCTAGAAGCCAAGGTAATAATGTTGTAACAAAAATGTTTTAAAATATAGCTCTAGATAATTAAAAGACTTTTAATTTGAACTCTCATAGATTAAATTTCATTTATTAGTTATTGCAAAACAGCTTAGATGATTTTAAAATTGCCAATTTTTTCGCATATTAATTTTTTTTTTTTTGAAAAGTAAGTGCTTACTTTATTACAAAGATTTCTAAAGAAACAACCGTTTTCTAAATCCAAGAGGAGCCAAGTTAAAAATTTTTTCACTCACATCTGCTTGATTTATAATAATTAGGAAATAAATTAGATGGTATTGGATAAGGAAAAGCTTTCATTTTTTATGAATTTTTTGTTTGCAAGAATGTTGCTTTTAATATAAAAAATCATTCATTTCTTCTCTAAGATTTGAGACTTTCAGTCGATCTAGTTACCATGAAAGATATATTTTCTCGTTGACCAGTTTTGTTTTACTTATGATATATTTATAATTTATATAATATACAGTCTATCCGGGAAAATGTGGAAAATCTCCTGGATATGAAAAAAACACGTGAAAGGAATACTACAAGTTCATATAAACTTTTGTCGTATACGCCTCCTCTTCGGAGATATGGGATCCCAAGGAGCTGCAATGAAATCAAGTTTTTTACATATAATTACTGAACCACTAGGTATATTTAAACTTTTTTAATATGATGTATGCAAGGTAAAATCGTTCAAATTACTATCCAAGAAGGTGTTGTGAACTACTCACAGCTGCAGGGAAGAACTAGCTGTAACACACATGACCCCAATTTTTCTTACACCCTGTATGATAAGAATTTGGGCAACGTTTTTTACATACATTTAACTATTGACTAAAAATTAAGTACTTTTCATTCATGTCGCTAATCTTAATCGTTTTCGGAAAAACGTTAATTGGCCTGAACAACCCCGCCTGAGCGTACTCTTCCAATTTTGGTATGAAAATCATTCTAGATCTTTTCCAAGCCGAGGGCAAGTAATCTGTAGCTATGTTTGCCTTTAAAATTCTGCGGAGTACCGGAGTAGTGAGTTCTTTGCCTTCTTTTAAAAGCGATCTCGTCAGGTCCCGATGCCTTGTAGCTTTCAAACGACTCTATAGCTCACAATATCTTGTTGTAGGTTTTACTTTATTTACTTTTTCTCAGTCTCTTCTTGATGTAATTCTGGTTAGTGGGAGTTTAGTTTCAACATATATTGTGGCGTGTCAGAGATAATGACGAAGTCTGGCAGATGCGACCAAAGGAGTAATTCCAAGGCATCCCTTATACGGTCTAAGCGATCTTTAGCCACAATTTTGTCTAGACATGATTCTTCAGAGGTGCTTTTGACTTCTTGATACAGCTTCCTCCAGCAGCCCCTTTGGCTTCTCTTATTTTTTTTGTTGTTGTAGTAATTGAGTGTTTTAGAATATTCACTCTACTCCTGGTTTTCTTTGCTCTTATAAACAACCTACGTGTTTCTTTTCTTAACACTGTGATATAGTGATTCCACCAGCTAAATTTGTTGCTGGGGGTTTTCCTCATAAAGGGGCGGTTTTTGTGATATGAAGTTATTATTGAATATCAACATTGATTCTTATATTCGTATTGACATTTTGGATGGCTGGGTTTAGATCATACCTGTTTTTCTTCTAGTTGGTTGACATCTGATCACGATATAGCGCAATCGGTTTCTTCACGTCAACCGCCTGCATCTGTGATCCGAGAGGGGCGAGTTATGGTAATAAAAGTGGGTTCTTCTCCGCGATATAAAATCGCCAAGTTATTGGATTCTACTAAATAAAAAAGGGTCTAACTTCTTTTGTTATGTCGCTGACGTTCCATGCCAGATGGTGTCCGTTAGCGTCCATTCCGACAATAGCCTGCCGGTTTGAAGTCCTGCAGAGCTGTATTAACTGCACCAGTTCCAGTGGTGATTCAGTCATATGGCTGGTAAACTGATCCCTAGAATAAAAATGAAACAGTTTCAGTGCGTGTAGTTCATCCTTAATTAAGATAGAGGCTCAGATCAAGGCGGCAGCCATAGATTAGCTTACCCTTAACTTCTTCTGGCTCAGCTATTCGTCTCCTGGCCAGCCAAAGCTCCTCAATAAAGACGATATCAGTGTCCCCATTGGCCAAGATTTGTTTAAAGCTACGAAGGCTACCCTACTGTATTGCAGATTCTCTCCTGGGGGTAAGTTGCGCTAAATCCAGGTATGCTTTACACCCAGTCCTGTTAAGCTCCTTAAAAGGTTCTTCGTCGCGAGAGAAGATGAGGGTAAATTCTTCGCTCTCCACACGATGGTTGAGAATTCTATATTCTGCTCTGTTTAGCCACCTATTCTGGGTTTTTAGGAGTTGAAAGATACTTGTTGGTTCCCTGATTCCTAAGGTATCAGTAGAGATCCGTACTAGATCCGTGGTAGATTTGATAATGTGCTCATCTACACGGGTCATGAACAGCACGCTCACCTGTTGAGGTGTGCCCGTGAACCGCGGACTTTTTCTAGGTTCACACTTCCAAATTTCCTTGTTACGCGCCACCTGAATTTGTTTAACACGCTCCGGAGTCACCTATCCTTCTGAATATTTGTCCGGAATAATCTCGGATTAACATTACGTGAGTTTTTGGTAGTTATTTTTTATTGAATTCTAATAACCTCTTTTGGTTTCTGTAACCTTTTCGTGCTTAATTAAGAATTACCTGAAAATATTTTGAAGTTTGGATAGAATTCCTATACCGATTCGGTATAATAGAAGGATACAGCTTCATTAACAAAAAATTCAAGATCGGATAACATTTGAACAGGTATCACTATTGTATAAAAAAATCAAAACTGAAAATGCCAAAACAAAAATAAGGTATAATTGTCAATGAACTCTGAAGAATATCAATTTTTATCGCTTAATATTAAATATTTTTAATGCTGTTGATTTAATTAAGCAAAACATAAAATATACCCTAAGACATTGCAGTGAATCATCACAGGGGCTTGGTTGAAATAATTCCCATCTAGATAACAAGATTTATTTAAGGGAGTAATATTTTGTGCTTCGCAAATTGTTTTATTAAATTGTTCTCATTTTCTTTTCACTCACAATGAAATATGTTATCTCATAGCAATTTTCTTTTTATAAATACAGGTATTCAAATAAAATTATTTAATCAAAATTTAATAAGAAACGCTTTTAAGAACTTTGCAGAACACGTCATTCATTAATTTTAGAAAAGAGGGTAGTAAAAGCAAAATGACCATGATTTTATAAAATAAGTCAGCAGATGACTACGAAACGGTCCCTTCAGGCGTTTAATTATACTTGACGGTGCCGTTTTACCGAGTTTTTGTACATTTCATCTCTGCTTTTGAACTTGTTGTGCGGGTATTCGTTCTCTTAATACTTTAACTGCTGACGAGGTTTTTTTTATGATATTAAAGGTTTTATCAATTACTTTAAAAATTGCTATAGAAAGAAGCTTAAGAAAGTTAAAAATAGGTAGGAAGAAGTTATATTATAAACATTATATTACTTCTGCCCTTGCTTTTACGAAATGAATTTCGTTATGGTAATTTTATCTTTTTCTAACTGCAGTATTTATATTCTTTCCAAGACTTCTTTTAAATAAAATTATTCCTATTTTAAAATTTTTATTGTCTCAACGTACATTATGTTATGTAAAATATTTTCGATCGAAATTTCCTGTTATCAAAGATTGGTACCAATAATGCAAAATATGAAACTTTGAATATTGTACTTGGAACATTTAATTATATCTTTTTCTCTGTTATAATTAAAATTTCTGATCTGTGATTTTAGAGATTAAGAATTTAGAATTATAATTTACGAGTTATGCAAATAAGTTTATGTAACTTTAATACTTAAATCTTTTACGTTTTTTAAGATTACACTAGTTTACAGTACATCTGTTGCCGAAGAAATTTTAGCTGTTCTTGACTACATATGATATGCTAATTTCAAATATATGAGTAGAATTTTTTTATCAGCTCTAGTTTCTGAGTTTCAGCTATGTAGGTATAAAACAGAAAAAAACATGTATATTTACTAAGAAAAAATGTATTAAAAATAAAGTTAATCACTGGGCTCTAAAACACTTCATTTTAAAGCTCTTCTCTGATGTGTAGACTTAGGAATATAACGTGTCAGAGACCAATAATAGTCAGACGTCATATTCGTATCCCAGAAACCCTGATAGCGCTCCTGATGCATACGCTCTCCCTGCTCTTCGCTCATATCTCCTAAATTTTCGGGAAACCTGTCTAGGTGACTATGAAGGAAGTGGAGTTTTATGCTCATATTGCACACCAAATTTTTTAATTGTAACAGAAGATCTTCTACAAGTTCAATATAATTTTCTGATTTTTTATTTCGGTTTATACCGGCTTTAATCTTTTCCCTAGTGACCTGAGAAAATTTTTGGCAAATGTAAGAAAAGCAGTCCCCGTCTTTATCTAATGATTTAATAAAGTGTTTCATGATGCCCAGTTTTATATGTAATGGTGGAAGGATAATTTTGTTACGAGCTACTAGTGACTTTTGGATTATATTTTACTTTCCAGACTTCATATTTTTTCTCAAGGACCAGTTTCTTCTTACCCAACCAACCAACCAACCAAACTCTTGTTTAGCTTTACTGTCCGAAAGACATATAAAACAGGGAAACTTAGTCTAACCACTTTGTTGACCGAGAAGAATGTTCATCATTTTTAAATCAACACAAATTTGCCACATATGGTCATTGTACTGTATTTTATTTAAGACTAGCGAGATGTTACAATATTCTTCCTTTAACTTTATACTGTGGGCAATAGGTACCTCAGCGTTTTTATTTCCATTATGTAATAGAATACATTATAGGCTACGTGTTGAGCTGTCAATGAATAAACGCCAGTCGTTTGGTTCGTATTGTTTCAAGCCCATTTTTATCAACAAGTTTTTAATGTCTGAATAAAAGGTAATATCGTTTTCTTCGGAAATATAACGCCGTAATTCTTTATCTCTTGCATGATAAAAAGTTATTTTAGTATTTGAGGAAATTAAATTTTTTTCTTTCAGTCTGGATGTGAACAATTGTGAAGCTTGTTTAGAAAGATTTAAATCTCTTATAAGATCATCTAACTCATTTTGGGAAAAGCATTTTAGCTCATTTGATATACCTTCAAAATCAGCATCATTTTGTGATGAGCTTGGTCCTTCCTTGTCTTGTTCTAAGGATTCAGATATATTTTTAGACACTGAAAAGTCAGGTGAAGGGTGCACTGGACGCTGAACATAACTAGTACTTGGGTACTGCCATTTAGCATTTAGTGTTTAGATCGTTTACGTTCACGCTACAAAAGTAACAGTCTTCGAGATGATTTTGTGGTTCTCGCCAAATAGTCGGTGTTCCAAATTTAAAGGCACATCTTTTACCACTTTTCCATAATCTTAAATATTCCACACATGATTTACAAACACAATTAGGAGCCCAAGACTTTTCATTTTTATCTAAGAGCATCCCAAAATACTCAAAATGGGTATTTTTAACCAACTCTGATATAACTTTTCTACAATTGTTAAACACATATTCTCCGCATATATAGCAAAAATGATTTGGTTTGTTTAAACAACGCCTCCTTGAACTACTCATGACGCAAAAACTTCAGATACTAATCTTAACATAGTAAAATACGCACGTTATCGATAAATAAATACGCATACATGATAAAAATAAAAAAAAAAGTAACTCGAGCTGCACAAAAATTTTTCAGTATGTTCAGTATTTGCATGCTTCCTTCCGATCTGTCCTTTGCACAGCCAGGTGCATGTCGGTACCCTGATGAGTCTAGTAGAGGCGAAACATGTACCTCTACCGTATCACTGTGGCGGGGAGGGTAAGTTTTGACTTTCTTCTCGGAATGGTGGTACAGGTAGGCCATCATGTCGATGGTGGTGGAATACGATAAATTGTGGTTCTTAGCAATTTGTTCCAACTGTGCAACCTTCAACATGGAAAGGATATGGTTGGATTGAAGTTTTCATTTACTGTTCGCATTTTACTTCATATATATATATATATATATATATATATATATATATATATATATATATATATATATATATCCATGTACGTGTGTAAGTGAATAAGGAAAAGAGTTCAATGTTTATGTGTATTGTCAAATCCAATATGGGTTTAAATTCAGTGGTAATTCTTTTACTGGTCATACAACAATTGAATTTAACTCAACAGCCCAAAAATAAAGAATTCAGTCTAAAACAAATTACATATTTTACGAAAATTTTGAATAAAAATTGTAAGATACGATTTTCTACTAAATCACATAGTTTAAGTTGCTCCTCAAGATAGAAATTATTCCTCAGAAAATTAAAAATTTAGCAATAAAATTTAATTATTATGCCGTAGATAACATGGATTTCTTGTTAATTTCAGCACCTCTTGACACACATGTGTATATCGAGCCCTTTAAAGCGAAATAGAAATGAAAACAAAATATACCTATTAAACATAAATTTCCCTACTTGCATGTACTGTTTCAGAACGTTATGGATTGTTGAGTTACCCAACCTCATTTGTTAGTAATTTATTTCTTTCGTTTCATGCTTTCATTCTAATGTTTACTGTTTATTCCTGAGGCTGTTTTAGTAGCTAAGAAATAAAATGGGTGAATTAATGAAGTAAGACTCTATGTTAATTAACAAAAATTCCATTTCATGCAACGTGTTTTT
This sequence comes from Diaprepes abbreviatus, assembly GCA_034092305.1. Lineage (NCBI taxonomy): Eukaryota > Metazoa > Arthropoda > Insecta > Coleoptera > Curculionidae > Diaprepes > Diaprepes abbreviatus. Next base: position 14,760,358 of record JASJET010000122.1, read on the forward strand.
GTTCAAAATATAATATATCTCCATATTATTACCACGAAAGTTATTTCAATTAATTTTTTACGAAAATGGCTTAAAATTGATTGATGCCGTAACAGAATATTCATTTATAATCCACATCCGGGAGTTGAGAATGCATAGCTGTCTAGATAAAATACTACTCTGCATGGAAATTTTAACTAATTTGAAACACAAGTTATTAAATGAAATTTCCCAAAACCAACCGGGAGGGTTTAATAGAAGAAATTTTTTTGCACGTAAAATATAGAGTTACCATTTTTTTTTCACTTGAAAGTAGTAATATCAATTGACTTTCTCTTGTTTTCATTATTTACATAAAATGTTTCGACTTATAAGTATCTACAGTCATTGTTGGGTTAAGTTTTTTAGCTAAAGAAATTATTCTTAAATATACGTGCATGACAAAATTTAATTTATGTGGAATTTATTGTTAACTTACCACAGAAATGTTTACACAAAAGCTTGGAAATAGTTGGTGGTATCAATAATTTGGACTGAAAATACTTGAATGAATGATTGAATAAATGAATGAAACAGAGAGTGGTGATAATATATTATCGATGCCTAGGCATCAATTGGGCCTCTTACATCCCACAATAGCTGTATGTCATTCGAGCCCGATCGCCTTTGCGAATCCAAGCAGCCTCATTAATTAAACTAACCTAACTGCTTCCGGTAACAAAATTGTATCTCCGAAATATCTCTGTCTTAGTCCGCTGAGTGCTGGGCACTCTGTGAACATATGGTCAATAGTTTCATCCTCCTCCAAACACCATCTACACGTCGGGTCGTCTTCGACAGCGATTTTATGAAGATGGCCCCTCAGCTGACAATGTCCTGTCAACAATCGCACCTCAATTAGCAGCTCTTTCCTTCTCAATGAGAAAAGCTCCTTAGTACGCCATGCGCTAATTCCAGTTATATGCTTCTAAGCAGTCCTCGTTCCATAAGCCACGATTCAATAAATTTGCTTTCCAGCAGTGACTTTAATTCATTTTTACCAAATGCAACTGGGACAAGTAGAATTGATTGGGGTGAGTTGCCGAACCCAACTTTGCCAGACAGTCTGCTCCTGATTCCTGCGTATGCCCGAGTGGTCCGGGATTCACACGAGTCTGATTATGCAAGCGTTCCTTGTCATAACATTCAGTACCTCCTTGCACTCAGACACTAGTCGTGAAGTTACGACATTGGACTCCAGTGCCAATATCGCAGCTGTACTATATGAGGGTATATTTATTACCTTATTCCTGTCTATATGCCTCTCACAGAGATGGGCACACTACAGAATAGCATAAATTTCCGCCATGGAGATTGTCGCACGTTGGCCGAGAGGGTAGTAGTCTCTGACTCCTGTCTTCCTACCGAACACTACGCATTCATTTTTCGGAAGATTTTGCTCTCCCTCTCAATACTCTCTACTTGGCAGAAATATATCCAGACAGAGGTTTGTTTTTAAAAACGGCGTCATATAATTTGTCTGCATGGGGAGTGATGGACATCTCTGTACCGCGCTTTCGCAGACATCCGAGTAGCCACCCGTTCCAATTCCAAAATACCTTAGGTATCTGAGACGATAAACAATTTTCAGGGCCTCGTTCTCTATGTATACGTGAAGAGGAGGCAGGTTCACCAGGACTTCAAGAGCCCTAATGGGAGCAGTTCTCATCGCACTCAGTATTTCCACACAAGCCACTCTTTGAACTTTGTCAAGTTGAAGGCTGTGTTTGCGCTTTGTTGTACCATGCCACCATATAATAGAGGGGTACGTTATCATAAGGCGGACCACCATAGTGTTCATTCAAAATAGCACTCTAGGTGTCAGCTCCCATGTGTACTGCAAGGCTCGTTTACAGGCTCAGAAAGCACATAGGACCTTGTTGGTTCGAGCCTCAATATGATCATTCCAGTTCAATCGTGAGTCCAGAAATACTTAAAAGTGGAAGTTGCAACTTGAAGTTTTTATTTCAGTCTGTTTGAGTCAACTTGTTCGTTTCAGTTTTAAATCTATACTATCCAGTTGAAGTTAAACATTTTAAATTTAACCACAGTATTTATTAAAAATCTTTTAGTCGTAAATATTGAGACTAATAAATAAAAGCAAGCTATTTAGAGAGCTTCACAAACTATTTCGCTAGTAAATAAAGTAGTCCCTTATTCTGAATAATTAAAAACTAGTCAGGCACAATCAAATAATCCAAAAACAGATAACAAACTCTTACTTGACTGTATTTGTAAGTTCTTGTTATCTCTGACTCATTTGTGACCTCACCTGCAAGGCCATTTTCATTCGGTTGGCCTAGGGTTTAGTTGGTATCGCGAGGAACATGAAACTGTTGCTCATGTATTTAGAGAGTGCCCACCGAACTGAGGCAGACATATTTCGGATACATAATATTATTAATATAAATTATCTAAAGCCTATTAGTTTAGTTAATGAGGCTGATTGGACTCGCAATGGCAACGGAATGAGGTGGAGGCGTGGTGAGGTATAAAGATGTCAAGAGGTCTAAACATCGTAAACCGAGGGTCAACACTTTTATTCGTTAATTCATAGCGAATCGTAACTTTTCTTTGACCTTTAAGTAACCTTTAAAGCCTTTAAAATAATTTTAATTTTTTATTGTTATAGGTAAATTTGAAAATAAAAGCTTACAGCAATAAGAAGTGATCTCAGTTAATTTAAATTTTCCCATTTATCATTTAGAAAATCATATAACTAATAAAGATAGTTACGAAAAAAAAACGAAAATTGATTTTTTGTTTAATGGGCTCGAATTCCAAACAATTTTTTTTTCAGTTTTACTATTGTTTCTATTTCTAATTCTAATATTTACTAAGGACTAGATTTTTTCACAAATTCGTAAACGCAATTTCCTTTTGACATGATAATCATAAATGTACTTCCTATTGTTGTGAGCTTTATTTATCAACAATTAATTAAAAGTAAATAAATAAAAGAGAAAGTGCTAGTTGTATGCTCTGATATTACGTGAAGATATTTTCTTATCTCGGTATTATTACATAGTTAGTACAGGTTAGACCAGCTTGATACAGTTGCTCATTATTTGGGGATAGTTTTGGGTTAAAATTGGCAACCAAAAAATTGGCTTCTTCTCAAACGATTTTTCTCACTAGGCTTAAGACCAATATTTTAATGTTCAAATAAAGGTTAAGAACGACTATAATCAAACGTTATCATCAATCATTATCCGTTTTTAGAAAAACAAATCATAGTCTTGGCAATATGAAATTTAAGCGCCAAAATTAACGGATTCCCCCTATATAAAAAGAAGTTGTTGAAGTTGATTCATGTTTCCCTATTTTAAAAGAATTATGGTAATGCTTAACTGATAATTTCACATGGATATTCTGAACACACACTAAAAAGTGAACAGTGTATGAAAAGTGTAGATTTTAAAGGGGTCATTCAGGTCCTCCAACACATTTTAATCTGTAAGAACTTTTTCATATGAATCTAATCTGATAAATGCATTAGGTATTCAAGTAACTCCATCAAGAAATTTTCGTATTTTGAAACAAGGTAGATATTCTTCTGTTTCTGTTACTTTATCCCAGAGACAGTAAACATCTCTCCGGTAAGAAGTTTTTTTTTAGAAACTTCTTTGCTCCGTTTGGCACTAAATTTGCTGTCTAGGATTGTAGCTTTACCATATCTTTTTCTGATTAGAATCCTAAGTTCAAAACTCTTCAATTATCCTATTTTCTGGTAGTCCGCAGAAATATTTTGCAGCAAAGATTGGAGTATTTACTTGGTTTGTAAATCTATCTACTGTGTCATTTTCTTTACTTCTTTTGTGCTCTAGAACTGACATCAAAGTTGCCTTGTTTTCTTTCTCAATTCGTCGACTATGTTTTTTTTTTATGTATGTACACCGATTACTCCGGAACGGCAGCACCGATTTGAATGAATTTTTTTACGTTATGTTCAGGAAGTTGCTGTGGTGGTCCCATATTTTTTTAGATGAAATTGGTGCAGTAAAATTCAAGATGGTGCTGATAATATGGCGGCCAAAAAAATTAATTTTGTCCGATTTTTGCCAAAATTGGTACGGGTGAATTTTCGGAGTCGTACACAACGAACCTGAAATTATTTTTAAAAAATTCAATATAGCGGATCCAATATGGCGGACAAAGAAAATGTAATTTTGCCTAATTTTCTTCAAAATTGGTGTAGCATATAACGACTACAAAATATTTTTAAAAAAGTCAATATGGCGGATTCAATGTGACGGACGAAAAAATCAATTTTATCAGATTTTCTCCAAAATTGGTATAGGGGAGTTTTCTAGATCCCGCATAACGGATACTAAAATTAATTTTGTCCGATTTTTTTCAAAATTGATATTGGAGAGTTTTTAGGATCGCACATTCCGAAGCTGAAATTATTTTAATTAAATTAAATATGGCGGATCGAAGATGGCGGACTAAAAATTTTTACACCTCTGGATTTTGTCTAAAATCAATATTGGGGGATTTTTGTTAGTGTTAATTACGAGTTTAAATTATTTTTTGAAAAACTCAATCTGGCTGATTCAATATGGCGTCCTGAAAATTTTACCTTTATCGCTTTTCTCCAAAACTTATATAGGGGGTTTCTGACGGTGTAAATTAAGAATTTAAAATTATTTTCCAGGATTCAATAGGGCGAATCCAATTTAGCGGACTAAAAATTTAACATTTTTCGATTTTGTTCAAAGGTGGGACTGAGTCGTTTTTGAGGACGTAAATAGCGAATATAAAATTATTTTATGAAAATCAAATATGTCACATGCAATATGACGGTCTAGAAACTTTAAATTTCCAGATTTCATCCAAAATTGGTACTAGAGGGCATTGAAGGGTTTAGATTTAGATTAGATTAAGACGTAAATTTTTTTTTTGTAATTCAGTATGGAGGAATAAATATGGTGAGTTAAAATTTTTACCTTATTCCCATTTTTTCAGATTTGGTATTAGGGGGTTTTCGGGGTCGTGTATTACAATTATGAGGTCAATTTTTTACAACTATTAGGTTGATGAGATATAAAATGAGAGACTGAAAACTTTACATCTTCCGATTTTGTGTAAAATTGATATAGCGGGGTTCCTGGGGCGCATACAAACTCTATATGCAGTATAAAATATATCGGACTAAGAAATTTACATCCCAAGTTCTTTAAATATTGATATTGGAAGGTTTTGAATCCTCTATTACCAACCTTAAATTAATTTGAAATTTAAGATAGTGGATTTACTATGACAGGCTAAATATTTGTTTGACACAATTTCACTGGTATTTCGAGAACTATAAGAATCACAGAATATTTAGTGGTTCATTTTAGGGATTTACAACTTTCGACAAATGGGTACTTTAATGCCACCTCGAAGTCATTACAAGGTACACTAATCTAGGTTAGTGCTTAGATCGAATAATTTATCGATATCATAATGAATTCAAAAATAAAAATCGAGAAAAAAAAATTTTCGCACTTCTAAAAGTGCGCCAAAAAGTGAAAAATAACTAAAAATTTTTATATGAAATTGAAACTTTTGAAGTCGGCTCCAAATTATTTATAAATAAAATAAATAACTACTAATATATACAACTTATGGTAAGAAAGCAATTATAAATAAAGTATTTTTAATTTGTTTATGCGAATCTGATTTTGTCAGGTATTAGTTTGGCACCGACTTCAAAAATTTTAATTTCATATAAAAATTTATGGTTATTTTTCACTTTTTAGCGTACTTTTAGAAGTCAGTTCAATTTTTTTTGGATACAAATTTTATTACCAATTATTTCAGAGAATTGTTAAGGCTAGCTAGATCTGTTTTGATTACTTACGTTAATCAGTTATGTTTATCAAAGTATTTATAAAAGTATCTATAAAAGTATTTTCACTTTTAAAAATTTCACATTATTGGAAAAAGGAGGAATTTGAAATTAAACTATAACATAATTATTTCGAATATATTTTATCGAGTGTAGGGATTTTATATTGTAACAATTTATTTTTCATAATACTTTAAAATAACTTGGAAAATTAAATTTTACCAAAAAATAATTTTCGTCCGAGTTCTTTCAATTAAGTTTTCACGTAAATAGCTTAGAAACTGATCAATACCCAAACGCGATACACGAATCCATTTGTAATCCGCATCCAAGAGTTGATGTAGCACAGCTGTCGTGGCCCCGATTACTATGGCAAATTTGAATTTCGACTGATATTAGACAACAAACAGTCTCCGGCGTTTTGTAATCGAAATAGGGACCTACTAGCCGTTGTGCTGTTCGGAAATTAACCCTGTTAGCCAATCTCCTGCCTCTTCTGCTTCCCATTTTCCAGTTAACTACGCCACGTCCGCCTGTCGTTTTTAATGCGTGTTTATGGCGAATCCTAATTGTTATATCTGAATAGGCTTAAAATGGATTAAAAAAACCTTTGATTTGCTAATTCGGTTGTGGCCAAAAAAAAAAGTAAAAGGAAAACAAACGTTAAACATTTTATTATTTTACCTTTTAAAATTTTGTACTGAATTTGCATTAATTTTTGAACTAAATTTTAAAGGATGGTAAATTAAGGAATTTTAGGTCATTTATATTTGCAATAAATTCAATTTAAAAAAAAAATTACTTAAATATATGAGCGAAATTTTTGTGTTATCTGATAATTTTGAATTTTAATTAAAAGTATTTTATTGTTAAGTAGGGTTTATTAATAATTCTATTTTCGATAACAGATTATTTTTGTACTGAAACACGGTACATAAAATAAAATGCTCCTTCTTGTTAGCAATTAATCTGAAATGCAAGTTCACAATTAACTGTTTAAGAGGTAGCTTGGTTTATGAACACATTTAGCGATTCAAAAAAAAAAAACAAATTAAAACTCATTTAATAGGTTGATGTATTTTCTGGTATATGATGTAATTTTATGATGTAAATTTATTTCACTCATATATGATATAATAAAATCACTACAGTCATAAAATTAGCTTAATAATTTACCATAAAGGAACAGGTAGATAGTTGAAAATTTCATTCTTGTCCTCCCTCCATACGCGTTTTGAACATCTAATGGTTCCATCTGTGGAGAAGTAACGAATATTCTGGGACTCTTATAGAAAATATTTTAAACAAAAAACAACAAAAGAGGCATTCTTGCAGTACATTCCTTTCATAAAAATAAAAATGACAATTTTAAAAGTATCACGTATTTCGGTAAATCCACCGAAAAAGTTACATCTTTCTTAAACAAATACAAAATTAATATATCCTTCAAACCACCAATTCCCTAAAAATAATACTGAAAAAATCAAATCTAAAATAAAAAAGACAAAAAGTCGGGTGTCTATACATTAAACTTTCACTTGCTCAAAAGAATACAGAGGCCAGACAGGTAGATCTTTTAAAATATGTCTTTTGAAATACAGAAATAATTGTTTGAAAGGAAAGACAGATTGGACATACGCAAACCATATTATGCATTAAGCATGGCAAAAACCAAAATAATGTCTCCAGAAGATACACCACTTTATGAAGGAAACAACGAAATAAAAAGAATGGAGAAATATGTGCATTTAGGATTATTAGGATTATTATTAGGATAATTAGACTTAAGAAAGAAGACCAACAAGCGGAAATAAATAGAAGAATTAGAATGTAATGAGTAGATCGGAATACCTTCTTAAAAACCCTGATGATCTCATTAACTTGAAAAGAAGAGTATTTGACTCGTGCGTTCTCCCAGTAATGACTTATGGAATGGAAACAACCACAGTAACAGTTAAAGCAGCCCATAAACTACGTACTACTTAGCGAGCAATAGAAAGAATCATGCTGAGAATATCAATACGTGACTGAATAGGAACCGGAAGGAACAAAGAAGTAAGAAGACGCACGAAAGCGGAGGATGTGATAAAACACATTGCTACTTTGCTACTATCCAGATGGACCTGGGTAGGATATGTCGTTAGGCAGGACTATATAACATGGACAAAACAGATATTGCAATGGAGACCTAGGTCTTCTAAAGAAAGCATCAGAAGACCCTCAAAAAGATAGATAGATGACATATAGAGGAAAGCAGGCAGAGATTGGCACCGGACTGCAGAAAATAGGTTGAAATGGAAGAGACTATAAGAAGCCTATATCCTGGAGTGGATCAAATTAGGCTGCTAAAGAGAGAGAGAGAGAGAGAGAGAGAGAGAGAGAGAGAGAGATTACATTATAATAAAAAATCATATATGTAATGATAAATTTAAAATCTTACATAGAGAAAACGAAAACAAAATTAAATTTATTAGAAAATCTAGAAATTGACAAATTAGAAAACCTGACACACTTTTGAATGATTAATTAGTCACCTTATTTGATAACAGGAATAAATATTGGGGTTTCCTAGGTAGACGTATTTCCAGGAAAATTGTTATCTGCGGTTAATGTAGGTCACAAAATTTAAAAATAGAGAAATAAATTGTTCATTTGCTTAAGTAAATCTGAAGAAGCTACATTGTCCAGCGAAAGGTCACTTGCTTTGTAAATTATAAGGTTTAAATTAATTTATTGTAGAAATTTCGAAAAAAGTTTTTTATAAAAAAAAATTTATTCCTCGGCCGATTCTAAGCAAAAAGTGTCTCGTGATTTTTCCGTCCAACTCATAACTTTTGAGTTAAAAACCATTAAACATTTGAAAAATGGCATTTTTTACCACTTTTTAACTTGAACAACTTTTGATTAAATAAATATTTTCAAATTCTGCACCGAGCAATTTATAGTTCCAGTCATTATCTACGGGATGGGATTAATCGCATTACGAAAATATAATGTTTTTATTGCTTTTTAATGTTATAAACAATAAGCGTTTCATCAGTTAGGACGTACACATTACCGTGTACAAAGGGAAGTGGAAGTCTAGTCACAAGCGATTACCTAGTGCACATAATTCATTATAACTTGTGTGAGTGGGTTTTCTGTATTCAGTTTGCGAAAGCAAGCCATCCTCTTTCCTTTCATCCAACTCAGGCTCTAGCAAAACATCTAGCCACCATTTTTCAAGTCTCGTCGAAAAAACAGCCGTATTCAAGATAAAGATTTGCAGTCAAAGAAGCTCTTTCTGTAATAGAAAACAAATACAATTTGCCAAAATATATCGCCGAATTAGCTAGACACTGCCTCAACACCTATTTTATTTTTGAAAGTCAGCGACATAAACAAATCGAGAGAGCCCAGATGGGATCGTCACTATCTCTTGCACTCGCTAATTTATTTATGGAAGGCCTCGAATCAAAAGCTATAGAGACCTCCTCACATAAACCATGAATGTGCCTGCGTTACTTAAATGACACAATCGTTATCGGGCAACAAGGAAAAGAAAATTTCAAAAATTTCCTAAACCACATAAACAGTATACACCCAAAAATCAAACTAACCATCGAGACAGAACAGGATAGAAAACTACCTTTTCTTGATATCCTACTGAAAAGAAAAGTGGATAGCCTGCTTTTGCACACTGTCCATAGAGAACCCACTCACACGAACAGATACTCAAGGCTGATTCACAACACCACCTCGCCCAATTATTCGAGGTAGTGAAATTACTTGCATTTCGATCTCAGCCCTTACAGATCAAGAAAATTACCACAAACAAGTGAACATACTGCAAGACGCCCTAACAAAAAAAAAGGTTATAAAAAGGACATGTGGACAAGGCTCTAAAAAAACAATTGCTTCTCCCCGAAAAATCATGAAAACAAAGAGAATAGCTTCAAAGTTTTTGTTCCTTATGTCAGAAGCATTACAGACAGAATCGCAAAAATTCTCAAGGGACACGACGTGAAACCATTTTCACCACAGACCGTAAAGTAAAAGATATCTTGCCAACGCCTAAAGAAAAAATCCCTTCAGAAAACCAGGGAGTGTACAAAATTCGAGAGAATGCAGCTCATCTTACATTAGCCAAACCAACCCTAATAAAAGCGCCAGAAGAGATGAACACATAAACGCTTGTTAAACACAGAATATAAAATAAATTTTTCAGGAAAAAAAAGAAATAATAGCCAACATTTGGAGAAATCTGCTTAGGAAACATCAACCAGTAATAGATAGTAAAGAAACACGGCAACACAATTCCAAAGACTAGCAAAAGGGCCAATGATACGCAGCAGGTCTCGCAACCTAATTGGCCAGAACCATCCGGTCAACGAACTCGTCCCACGTACACACCGGACCGACAGCACCCGAATTGCAAGCTTCAGTTCGCCCGCAGACGCCCTACAATGAGCTTTGAAAGTGGTGAATGAGATTTCATCGAAAAGTCAGCTGCCTTACAGCCCTAATAGGGACTCAGTACATCCCTAAAACATTCGAAAAGGAACTTCGGTTTTTATAATTACTTTTGCATATGAAGGTGGGCTGCTGCATTTTTTTTAATACTTTAATACGTATTCTTTCATATGATATAAAGTATTGACAGTTCTTAATATTATCTTTACTTAGATCACTATTTTCTCTATTTAAATTCTCATATTTAACTTTTACTCTCTAAATTTTTTGTTTATGTATAATTTTTGTAGCACTTACTGGCGGTGTGATGTGTGAACAAATCTAAAAATTACATCACTCGCATTCAATAATCGCAGCTTATATTGAAATGATGTTTATTTTAAGTTGTATGAAACTAAATAAAATGTTTGAAGTCTAGAATTATATGAATAAAGTTTGTTATATAGCAATTTTACATTATTACATTCAACCGAAAAACACTAATATTTTAATGCAAGCGACAGCGTCAAGTATTTCACACTTACTTTGGTACTCGTTAAATTTACGTCCTTTTTATTTTCTGGACAAATAATGTTATGTTGTGATGAGTGAAGTAAAACAGTTGTCGCGAATAAACCAGTGACGGTACGTTCAGGCGGCACTACTAAACATAATATGTTGGTGATAACGATTGGTGTGTCAACAGTACACAATGATACCTTCAAACAATGAAACTAACTGCACTTACCTTGGTTATAAAAATGTTTCAATTCTTATAAACATCATTCTTAAAAAAAAAACAAATATAGAAAATTCCAGTCAGGACATTTCTTTTAGCTAGTGCTTTAAAGAATGAGTAATTAAGATTTCAAAATACTATATATACACTGTTAAAAATAACTTTAAATTTAATGTCCATTGTACATTAGATTTAATGATTTTGTACCTAAAATCGTGGATAATTTACATTTACTTTGATCTGAAAGCAATTCATTGAAACATCAGTTCGTTTTACATTAAATTTGATTCATTAAAGTAACTGAAAAGATATTTCAACTCCTGTACAATAAAATGAATTCATATGTGCCCTAATACTAAAGAAATTTACAATATTATTCAATATGCATCGTATGAGATTCCGGGAGATGGCGCAACTTGTTTTGAACTTTTTGTTTATTATGATATAAATTAAAGGACTCAATTTTCCTGTGGTAAGGTGTACATGTTGCCCCGTAGTTACGGGAACCAATGAGGTCGAAACCGGTCTAGATGACGAACACTACCTATGAGAAAAATCTTCTCCTGGTAGTTTCAAAATTCATTTAACTCATATTAATATTGGTTCATTAAATATGTGAAAACATAACACAATTTCAATGAACTCTGTCTGTATATTTAATGTACATAGTCACCTTAAAAAGTAATGATCAAATTTTAAATTTAAGGGGCGATTACATTAAATTTAATGGAATAAATTAATTTAGATTAATGTAAATTATTAAATGAAATGCATTACAATATGCGAAATTCGTAGTCAGCGATATCGTAAACCCCCGTAGCCGAACTTTCAAGTACGTTGTATCCTTCTTTATAGCCATAACATATATTTCGGGGGTTATTGGCCGCCATATTGGATGCGCCATTTTAAATTACGATATTTTAATTCAAAATTGGTAATCAAAGATATCATAAACTCCCGCAACCGAACTTACAATTATTGTGTACCTTTCTTTATAGTCAAAATATGCATTTCGAAGGTCATTGGCCGTCATATTGAATCAGAAATTTTAAATTTCGATATTCTGATGCCAGATTCTTAATCAACGAATACTTGCTACAAATTAAACCTGGAAACGAAATATAAATATATATATATATATATATATATATATATATATATATATATATATATATATTATATATATATATATATATATATATATGTTATATCGTAGATTTTCACGGATGGTAGAATGAATAGTTTGGTTATTCCGGGTTTCAATCCGTTCGTTCAAAAAATCGTTTTCACGACGTTTCGCCAAAATCTCATTTGGCATTTTCAAGTGCGGTTCGTCTCGTTACTCGCTGAGAACTGATCAGTTCTATATATATATTTATATATATATATATATATATATATATATATATATATATATATATATATATATATATATATATATATATATTTATATATATATATATATATATATATATATATATATATATATATATATATTATATATATATATATATATATATATATATATATATATATTTATATATATATATATATATATATATATATATATATATAAATATATACGTATGTATACGTGCGAGTCCCTCTCAGGACTGTAAGGCAGCTGACATTTCTGTGAAATTTCATTCATCATTTTCAAAGCTCACTGTACGGCGTCTACCAGCGAACTGACGCCTGCGACTCGGGTGCTGTCGGTCCCGTGTGTACATCGAACGCATTCGTTTTCCAGATGATTCTGGCCAATCAGGTTGCGAGACCTGCTGCGCCGCATCGGCCCTGTTGCCAGTGTTTGGGATTGAGTTGCCGAGTTGTAATCTGTTCATTACTAAATGGTACTGGAAGATTTTTCAAGTATTAGGCACTCGCTGGCTATCATCTCTGCTATTTAAGTTGTTGGGCCTCTTTGCATGTGAAGTCATTGCATATATATATATATATATATATATATATATATATATATATATATATATATATATATATATATAATTGTTTCAGATATAGCGACTTAAATATAAAAATTATGAATTTGATTCAAAATTTTTCACTAAATCTTCTTTTTTTCTTTAAATGCTGTCCCATTTTTAGGAGAAAAATAACTTCATATTCATATTCGGCGATCTCGAACATATAAAAAGAAAGTTTTAGGGCCAGAAAGCTATATCCCGCTATTTCTAAGAGATGTTCTAGATGTGTCTAGCTCACCTAGTTATGTTTGATTGGATATAAAGGCAAAAAGTTAGTTGAGCTATGGATATAATATAGTTTAAAATTTCTTCTCGATCTAATAATGAAATATCATTTTATTATACAAATAAAAATACCAGAACGAGCCGGACTGCTATTCGAAAATTTTCGCTCGAACTATAAACAGTACAATTTCAGAGGCCAATAATTGGCATTCACATGATGGCTTGTTTACAAATCAGGAGTTTTTCTAAGTAGGTGACTGGTTTTACAAATTAGTAAGAAAATGTTTTATATTTGGGAACCAAAAAGCTAAATAACACATTTTAATATTGTACCTCTTTTGTAGCGTGTAAACCAAAAGCAAGTATAGCTAATTTCAAATATTTATGCTCGAGTATATTTTCTAATGATCCAAATATACCGTAAAAATTTCATTGTAGTATGTGTCACTAATCCATTATGAAATTTTTTTAAGGCGATCTTATCTTTTCCGCAAGATAAGTTTTTCTTAAAAAAATTTCAAAAAGTTTCTTTAGAAGCCATTTTTGCTGCTTAAGAAATTCGCACCAAAATCGTCAATTTTGTAAAAATAAATACTTCCCATTCATGTTCATAATTCCTTAAATATATATCCTTTTATTCGTTATTGTTAATTACTTTTATATTTCTTTTATTCCCAGGCCTTATTCAAAATCTCAGCTGTGAAGTCATTAATTAGCAGTGCTAATGGCAATTCAAGAAAAGCGCGCTGCGGCGTGCATCTATCTTCATTACATCACACTGGATAACGCTCTAATTATTATGCTTTTAACCATTCAACTTCTTAAAATCTTTATTAAAATATCTTCGCAATTATTTCTAAATAAAGAAGACGTCAAGTATTGTTTGAAAATTCCACTAAATTGGCTCTAGAAATGATTTTTGCCGTATTGTGATATCGAATGTTTGACGAGGCCGAAGAAAAAAGGCAAAAGTATTAGCAGTAAAAAACATAAAGGGCTTTTACATCCATAATGAAATTCAAAACATAATCTATATATAAATTCTTTGATTTTTTTTTTAAATATTCTGATGTTTTTGTGTTGAAATAAATCATTTTAAGACATCCCATGGCAAGAAAAACTAATTAAGTGCGTGTCGGACCAGCGTTATGGTAGGGTTCTGTAGCGGATATTTTCGTTGCCAGTATTTTTCTGAAATTTCTTAGTACGTCTGCCTTTAAGTTAATTAAAAACATGCTGTTGCAAATTTTATCACAAAAGATAGAATTTTTGTTGGAAAGCAGATTGATTTATTTTAAAAGGAGGTGCAGTAAAATTTAAGACTTATGTTTAAAATAAACTTACTTAATTAAGTAAATAAAAAAGAATAAGTCAAAAAATCTTATATTTAAGGTACAAAGGTTGTAGAAAACAATAAACCAGCAAAATAATTACGAGATCCTGGAAAAAATTGAGCTTGCAACTAATAAAAAATATAATTATTGAATAATCAAATATCATAAAGTATGGAAATAAGCCAATTGAAACTGCACGCTCGCAGATTAAGGAACCCCATATCATCTTTAACCCTTTTAATACAAAACTGTATTCTCGACGCATTCACCACTACTTATACCTATTAATTAGGGCTACATTATGGGGAACTTTAGAATTTTATATTTCGTGAATAAGACGAGTATACAAAAAATAATCTATCCATGTTTGATTGCATATACTTAGGAAAAGCTATATACAATTTTTTTTTTGACTTCTACTGCCAGATTCACTAAGAGGGTTTAAGATTTAAACTCGACCCAGTTACAATGAAAAATAAATCTTCTAGTGGGTCAGTTTTGTTTTGCTTATAATAATGCCATAATCTATATTCCATACAAGATGTCGCGGATATGAAAAAAAATATATGAAAAGAGTTCTACAAGTTCATATAAACTTTTTTCGTATAGGCCACATCTTCGGAGATATGAGTTCCCAAAGAGCTGCAATGAAATCAAGTTTTTTACACATAATTATTGACTCACCAGATTCTATTTTTTTAATATGATGTATCAGGTAAAACCCTTCAAAATACTATCCAAAAAAGTGTTGTGAATTACTCACAGCTGCAGGGACTGACTAGCTGTGACACTCATGACCCCTTTTTTTTACGCCGTGTATCATAAGGACTTTTGACACCATTTTTTACATACCTTTAACTATTGACTAATAATTAAGTATTCTTCCATTCATGTTGATAATCCTAACATTGTTAGTCCCCTAACTTCTGTCGGGTTGAATATGAAGAAGAGGAATTTTCTCCTGTCACAATAGTTTCAATAAAAAGGTAAACTGCCTAGTTAAAAACTTCATAAAAGGGTTCAACATAGGCTCCGTGGAGTCTAATTCACTTACGGATACAATGAATTGAGGACTGCTGTACCCGCCACATTAACTCAGCATTGTTCCTTGTTTGATCAGAATGAAACGTGATTCTCCGTAGAAGTTCCTTACTTCTATCGACCAGAATGCAATACACCAAGGCTTTGAGGTGTCCCCGGGAGATCGAGAAGGCTAGGAAATAGGTCCTCCTCTACCTATTTAATGGTTTGGATAGACATTATTCAGGTGTTCCCGCACAGCAACGCTGAAATGAGATGATGCCTCATCGTGCATGTAGTACTTTTTTCGGTGGGTTTCAAGTGGTAAGTGCTCTATTAAATCGTGCCGACAATACGATTGGTCCAATCAAAAAACTGCTAATGATTCCTGCCCAGATATTAATTGATTGGAACTGATGTTGATGATGCTATACAATAGCTGCCTGAGGATTTTCATCAGCACATACATGTGAGTTGTGTAAATTTATCATACCATTTTTGGTAAACCCTGCTTCATCCGTGAAGGGAATAGTGCTGAATAGTGCTAATGAAGTTTACGTTATTTCATTTCTGTTTCAATAGCCATTTTGCAAATCGCATTCTAAGGTGAAAATTTTCAGGTATCAATTCATGCACTTTTTTCAGTTGATATGAATATAACAGTTGTTCTTTAAGAACTTCATGTACTGTTGTTTTCGACGTGTTAAATTGCGCTGATAATTTTCGAGTGCTCGTTGAAGGAATGCTATCTACAGCATTTAAAATATATTCCTCTAATTGCGACGTACGTCTTCCCCGATCAGCAGCAGTACTTCTTTTCCCAAAATTTCCTGAAATTATGAAAGAATTTAATAATATTACCTTATTAAATGGAATCGCCGGCCATTCTCCCTTATATGTTTTAAATTTTTTATTTATTTATTTATTTATTAAATACAATCTCAACAGCCGAAGTTAATTACAGGTACCACTTAACTAATAAATACATTATCTGATAATTTGCTATTTATAATCTTTTAAACCTATTTAAACTAATTAAACCTATATCTGTATCTGAAGCATACAAATTAAACAAGTTACACATATTATACACCGGACTGCTCCTTTATAAATTTGTCCTTGGGAAATTAAAATAAAATATCATTCTGTTTCAACGCTTTGTCTCTGGATTGCAAAGGCAATTATGAAAGAATATCCGGGGCATTAATTGCACCTTTGATAATTTTAATTAGAGTGCAAAGACATACGCGAATTCGTCTTTTTCAAAAGACATTCTTCTAAAGATATTTAGTAAGTATACTTGGTCACATCCTCTTTCTGGGTAATATTTGTATTTTATATAAAACATGTATTTTAAAAATTTTCTAGAAACTCTTGCAATAAGTTCATTTCATATATTGTAATATGGTGACCACACAATAGTACCATATTCGAGTACAGGGGCGACTAGTGCATCAAAGAGTCTAAAACTAACGTTAATATGAAAATATTTAGAGTTTCCAAAGACAAAACCCATTGTTTTTTGTGCTTTCGTAGCCACCGTAACAATATGATCAGAGAAAGATAGAGTCGGATCGAAGATTACTCCTAAATTACGCTGGCTGCTTGCTCGCTTAAGTTCATTATTCCCAATTTTATAATTATATGGGATCGTGCTTCTATTCAAGGTAAAAGATATAGAAGAACACTTACCGACATTTAATTTAAAACCATTAATATCACACCAGTCTGCTATATCACAGAAATCAGATTGCAATGTATCACAGTAGGTTTTCGAGTTAATCTCTAGGAACAGTTAAAAATCGTCGGCAAATAAAAAAGCCTTATATCCTTTAATTTCAATTTATTGTTCACGGTTTTCCAAGAATGATTTCAAGACTCTGACATAAATTTGAGGCACATCAATGTCAATTAAATCGTTTAAAATTTGATAGTGTCTAACTGTGTCAAATGCTTTCTCCATATCAGTGTATGTAACATCCAACTGTGATTTTCTTTTAAGCGACTTATGAATATATTGACAAAACAACTTTTTGAAAGTTGAATTTTTGGGCAGAAACTCATGCTGCCGAATAGATAAACTGGATGCAACCAGTGTATAAATACTTTCAAAAAGAACTGTCTCAAATAATTACACACAAAATACTAATTGGCCAGTAATTTTTGATATTCGTCTTTGATGCTCTCCCAAAAATAGGGACAAATTTACTGGTTTTTCACTTATCAGGATGCTCTCAAGTTTGTAGGATAAGATTAAAAATTACATTTAACGGCTCTAAAATAAAATCTTTACGTCCCAAAATGTATGCACGTATACCATCAAAGCCCACTGCCTTATTTCCCTTAAGATTTTCAATAGCCATAACTCTCTTCGAATTATCAATGATACTTCCGCAAAAGTGTGTTTTTTTTTCACTTTTAGTACTAGAACACGTACCATCACACACATACCATCTCATAGTTGTACTTTCTCTTCTTCTATTTGAATTCTGGAATTGCTTTGTCTTATTCGTCACATAATATTAATATTGTTCGAACCTTCGTACGTCTTATTATCAATTTTGCTCGTTGGTATAAATTCTTTAATTCACTTTGTACCATTGATCTATACGTACTTGTCTAGTTCCTCCATAATACCTCATAACCATCTAAAATTTGAAATGAAGTTAAGTAAATCTACTTAGAAGTCTCCACCTAACACTACTTAATCACATGAAGTTGAAAATGATATCAAAAATTTTTTAATTCATTACCACAAATATGATTTGTTATAACAAAATTGAAATATTTTCTAATTCTGGTACATGCACCCACATCAGAATCAAGGAAAACATTTCTAATAGCTAGCTGTAGCTACTCTGAAGTTTACTTAACCTTCATGAATTTTTTAATCAAAAAATCATAAAATTTTTGTTAAATATTTGTTATAACTTAACTCAAGAAAGAAAAAATTTCTGCCAATGTTTTTATATTTTATGATGAAATATGACTATGATGATTTAAATTAGCTGAAGACGGTTGGATTATACAAATATTTACTAAGATTAATTTAAGTAAGTTTGCAACTTATTTGAGGGTAGCCTTCCAATTTATTAAATACTACTAACTCTCCTAGGTTTCCTATTTTAGATCTTTCATTAGTAAAAGATAACGTAGTAAAACTCGATTTTTATTTAAAATTTACTTAGAGTGTTGGTCTACAAACGATTCGCATTTTTAGGGCTTTCATATGAAGAACAATACTCTAGTCAAAACTTGGAACATTAGAAGCAAAAATTGTTCTTTTAGCAATTATTTCAAAAATACCCATTGAGAATTCACTGCAGATTCGGCGAAATATATTGTTTTGATTTCCAAATTCTTTATTTTATAATTTGGTACTAGTTTTGCAGCTCAATGCTGCAATTTCAGGCATTAAATAATGTAAATGTCTAAATTACAATTAATAAGAAACAAGATACCACATATTATTATTGTCCAGTTTGTTAATCAGTGAATTCATTTCTATTTTACCCTCTTGAACCCCTATCTCTTCTCCCTACAAATTGTTTTATATTTACATCGTGTTTCGTTTGCATTAATTGTGATTTAGTCCAACATCCCACTCTTAGCTATGCTCTTTACTTTTTGATAACTCTCAGCAGTGTCAGATATATAGCTGGTAGAAAACAAAATTAGGAATTTTAGAATTAAAGAAGACTGTTTATTTTCTTCTTTCCAATAATTCCTTTCATAAATTAATTGCAGGATTGGATTTTCTTGCTCTTTAAACAAAAACTTTTATAATATTAACTGCAAGAAAATAAATATTAGATTTCCATTATAAATTAAATCACAATAACGGGTGGCTGGGTCATCTAAAAATAAAGTAACTTAGTTTTTAGGTAATTTTCAAAGACATCTGAGAAATTGTTAATAGTTCTTTTCCTTAAATTTGCAAAGAATTGGCTACTCATCGTACTTTACATACAAAGAACGTTGAAACACACTAGTTTTTTTATCTTTGAACGTAAAAAAATGACTTTTGACTGCTAAATTTCAGCTTAACATGAGATTATATTTGTTATACGCTCAATAGATAAACTAAATAAAGTCATTTGTTTGCAACTGATCTTCATTTAAAGTTATTATTTGACCTAAATTAATAAAGAAATTAACGGTGTGTTTTAATTTAAGTCTGTATAAATAAATCTAATAATGAAAATGTTAGTAAATGATTTGTTGCAAATTACGCTAAATTGGTTCACAAAATGATTTTCAGCTCATTCTTATATCCAATGTTTTCAAGACCTGGGGAAAAAGACAGAATCATTAGCAGTAAATAAAGTAAATGTGTTTAATATCCATAAGGTAATTCAAAGTTTATAATAAATGCAAAATCTGAAGTTGTTTTTCGGATTAGACCTACTTTGCATCTGTAAGCTGCAAATTTTAAATTGAATGAAGGTCGGGAAAACTCTGGAAAACAGAAGAGGGATCTTTATCTTAAAATTAATTACTAGAACTTTCTTTACATTAAATGAGAATCCAAAAGGGGAGAAGAAAATTGTAGTCGAGGTTTCCCACAAAGCTTTTTCCTAAAGTAGCTTTAAACGCAACACCAAAAGAGTACCAAGAGATTTACGTTTTGTACTCGCTAAAATCACCTCATACATCTGATAAAATTTTATTATAATATATATAACTCCACGATTTAATGCTAAAACCAATTTTTACTTTTACAAGAAAACCAGAAACACGCTGGTTAAAATAAAATACAAAAATACTATACAACTCCCTCGAGAGACAGCTATACAAAGATACCAAAAGTATCTCTCTGTGGGGACCCTTTGCATGTTATCAGGTTCTAGGTGGCATGGTCTTCTGAATATCCTACAATCTTTCGGACAGTCCACGTCATTGCATGGAGAACTGCTTTTTGAATTGGTTTATACAAATGCTCACCAAGATCCAGTCCCTTGATGTTCTGCAGGAGATTATTTGGTATCATTCCAGTTGTTAATAATATTATGGGAATAGTGTGGACGCTGTTCGTTGTCCACTGACTGCGGATTTGCACCTCCAGATCTCTGTATTTGGCGATCTTCTCATTGCATTTTGGTATTAGGTTGTTATTATTAAGTATAGCACCGTCAATTAGTGTAGTTCGTCTAAAAATTTTACCTGTTAGTATAATGTCTGGCCTATTATGAGCAACTGTTTGATCCGTTAGAACCGTTCAGTCTCAATACAACTTGAACTCATTATTTTCAAGAATGGGCTCCGGATTGTATGTGTAGTAGGGTACTTTTTCTACCTGCAGTAGTTTTAACTTATCTGTTAACTCTTGGTGGAGTATCTTATCGGCTGAGTCGTGTCTTTCCTTATACTCGGTTACGATAAACGCTTGGCATCCTCGAGTTATATGCTGGATTGCGTCTGATGTTCGACAGTCATATCTACATTGGTCGTTTTCTATTAAGGAATCTGTTATGATGAACTTCCGATAAATCTTCGTCGGAATAACCTGATCTTGGATAGCTAATAAGAAGCTCTCTGTTTCTGGAAACATCTATCCTGATATCAACCAGTGTTCGACGCGGAGTTGTCTATATTGTCCTGGATGACCTCATATGAATGCCGTTCATGAAGTGGTTTCTGTACCCAGGCTTGTAATTTATTTTGGTCTGTTCGGTGGTGAGAAGCAATATCCCGTTCTCTCAGCTGTAGCGGCGTTGAATCGTCTGGCTTGCATATTGCTGGATGTAATGTGGAAGAGTCCTGTGGAAATAATGTAAGTTTATTATTTGCTGATCGAGCTGCTTACCAATATCGACCAATCCTCTCTCTTTAGTGTCTTTGAAGCATTGTATGTTCAATGGCACTCCGAGGATGATGTTTGTGTGCTTTTGTTAAGAGTGTTCTTATTTTTCTCTGCAGGTTTTCGATGTCCGTCCTGCTCCATTTTACAATTCCAAAAGAGTAGCTAAGCGCAGAGCATGCGTACGTGTTGAGCACCTTGAACAAATTTCTACTATTTATTCGGTCGTCAATTCGGCCTTCATAGTGCGATGATCAATTTGTTTAGCCTGTTTTACACCTAGGTGTTTGTATTTTTGTTCTTCTTCCATTGCAGCTATAGTTTCACCGTTCTGCATCTCAAATGCTCTCGTTGTAGCTTTCCTTTAACGATGTTCAAAATACGGCGCTTGTTAAGTCCAAACTGAATTCCGATATCCTAGGAGAACTCTTCCACAATTTTGAGCTTTTGTTCCAGCTGGTTTCTGGAAGCAGCCATCAGTTTAAGATCATCCATGTATAGAAAATGATTTAATATTAATATCTCTTCTTTGTTATTTCTAATACTAAAGCCGTATCTGGTGAAGTTCAAACGGCGTGACAGTGGATTCATTGCAAGGCAGAACCACAATGGGTTTAGTAAATCGCCTTAAAATATTTCCATGTGTATTGGGATTGTATTAGTTTCGATGGTATCGCTGGATGGAACTTGCAATTGGATTCTAGTTCTCCAAGTTGTCATGATGCGTTCTAAAAAGGAAACACAGTGATTTTCGACCCTATACATTCTCAATATAGTTTTGAGTCACTCATGTGGCATTGATTCGAAGGCCTTCTTATAATCCACAGCAGCAAAGAGACTTCTTCAGTAGGTACAGGCTTGATTACATGTGACAGAATTAACAATCAATTGTTCTTTGCATCCTATTACTCTCCTGGTACATCTTCTCTGTTGAGTTGCGATGATATTATTTTGTTCATAATGTGCATAAATGCGTTGTGTCAAGCAAGAGGTAATTACCTTATATAATGTGAGAAGGTAGGTGATTGGCCTATACTTAGCTCGGTCATGTGTGCTATGTTGGTCCTTTTGCAAGAGATATGTAATACTTTCTGTCAAAAACAATAGCATTTTTGCTGGGCTAAGAAATACAATAATTCTAATATATTATTTGGCTAATATGAAACTGCGGCTATTACTTCCGAAGATGAAGCTCTTGAAACGAGCCCTGCCATTTAAATAGAATGAGTAATATATTGGGTACTTAAACTCAAGTTAACACTATTAACCTACTTTTAATTGACTTACGAATTCGTTTCTAATAGGCAATTAACAGAATTTTTCTGTCAGTTATAAAAATGATTTTAAAAAAAGTAGATTGGTTATTAAGATCACGTGATACTTACTTTAACTTACCATTTTTAACGGAATTCAATTTTTATAGTACATATTAAATTAGATTTATATCATTATTGCATCTTAACGGAGCAACTTACAGAATTTACGTCTAAATTCATATATTAGCTTTCTTTGGCTTATTAAAAGATACCATTACTGCTTTTCTACTAGCCTTATAAAAATTTATTTCAGGTAGTAGGATAAGTGAGGGAGAGTTGCCACAATTGCGTAATTTTTGTAAAAAATATTTTACAACACCGATATTATCCATACGTTAACCTAAACAGTTTTCTCTTAAAAAAATACAAAAATAAATCTCTAAACTCCTTTACAAAAAAAAATAAGATAGGAAACCAAAAATGCTTGCAAAGGGACATCTTTCCGTTATCCCATTGAGAGATGAGTCATTAAAAAGGGCGACATGTAACACAAAAGGGAAGATGCCACATATATATATATATATATATATATATATATATATATATATATATATATATATATATATATATATATGTATATATATATATATATATATATATATATATATATATATATATATATATATATATATATATATATATATTTCTTTCCTTCTCGCGAACACATGTTGCAAATATCCCCGTACTTCGTACAAATCACATGAAGCCATTGTTGATATTTTATGTTTTGTGGAAAATTCAGAATTTTTGCCACATGTTTCAATCAAAATTAGTATAACACGATTTGGAGAAAATTGGTTCAAATATTTTCTTGATGTAATAGGTAGGGTCTCTGTTCTCATCCGTAGGTATAATCTGGAAAATTCAACTTCCATTTTGATGAACTAAAAATTTAGGGGCTGGATTTCGAGGCATTAGTGTAGGTCTAGGACTTTTGGAATGCTCGTTTGGAATTTCATCTGCTGCTAAGAAATATCTCTATAGCTTTAAATCCGAGTCCACACAGGCTGCTCTTATAAAGGGTGTTTTTTATAGAGGTATAGAACTTTAAGTTGGCAACACTTTTTTAACTGGGGGCCATTTTGTCAGCTGTCAAGTGATTTATGTTTAGTTTGGTTTGGCATTTTAACATGAATAGACTGACGCCTGAACAACGCTTGTGCATATTTATCTTGAAAATCATGGTTCTGTTCGAAATACGTATCGCGCGCTACGTCCATTTTACGGTCAACATAATCGTACATCAGAGCAATTAATTCGATTAACTATGGAACGTTTTCGCACCACGTTTACTCTAAATGATAACACGCATCCACAGAGACGTCGTACAGTGCGTACAGAAGAAGTCATTGCTGCTGTAGAGCGTAGCGTAGAGGAAGACCCGAATCAGTCTTTATGGAAGATTTTGCGGAAAGATCTTGGTTTGCGTGCTTACAAAATCAAACTCGTGCAAGAATTGAAGCCACACGGTCACCTAGCAAGGCGTAGATTTGGTGAATGTGCCCGAAACAAGATTGCCGTTGATCCCGATTTTCATAAGCGAATTTTGTTTAGCGATGAAGCTCACTTTTGTTTGAATGGATACGTCAATAAACAAAACTGCCATATTTGGAGTGATGATAATCCTCAAGTGTATGTTGAGACACCGTTATATCCAGAAAAACTGACTGTTTGGTGTGCTTTATGGGCTAGTGGAATCATTGGTCCGTACTTCTTTAAAAACGATGCTGGTCAGAACGTTACAGTCAATGGTGACCGCTATAGAGCCATGATTACTGACTTTTTCGTTCATCAATTGAACAACCATGATGTGCAGGAGCTGTGGTTTCAGTAAGACTGCGCAACATGTCACACAGCTCGTGCCACAATTGATTTATTTAAGGAAACGTTTGATAACCGCATAGTTTCACGTTTCGGACCCGTGAAATGGCCTCCAAGATCGTGCGACTTATCGCCGCTAGACTGTTTTCTGTGGGGATATGTGAAGTCGCTAGTCTACGCCGATAAACCCGAAACGATTGATCACTTGGAGGACAACATTCGCCGCATTATTGCCGATATACGGCCACAAATGTTTGAAAAAGTCATCTAAAATTGAACCTCCAGATTAGACTACGTCCGAGCCAGCCGTGGCGGTCATATTCCAGAAGTCATATTTAAATTATAATGCCAGAAGGTTATTTTTCGAATAAAGTAAATTTCATGTCAATTTAAAAAATTCATCTTTATTTTATTCCATTTAAAAGTTCTATACCTCTATAAAAAACACCCTATATATATATATATATATATATATATATATATATATATATATATATATATATATATATGAAGTAAAATGCGAACAGTGATTGCAAACTTCGCTCCATCATATCCTTTCAGTGTTAGAGGTTGCACAGTTTGGATGAATTGCTACAAAACACAATTCACCCTATTACACCACCATCGAGATGGTGGCCTACCTGTACCACCACACCGAGAAGAAAGTAAAAACTTACCTCCTCTGTTACAGTGATACGGCAGAGGTACATGTTTCGTCTCTTACTAGACTCATCAGGGTACCGACATGCACCTGTCTGTGCAAAGGACAGATCGGAAGGAAGCATGCAACACTGAACGCGGCTTCGCCGACCTCCCGCCGGATGGCGTATATACGTTTATGCGGCTTTCACGGATTCCTCCGTGTGAGATGCAATAGCAGTGGTCATATCCACATTATGCCGTTGTAGTGCTGAAATCACATTCAGCAAACATACAACTAAATGCATCTCCGCATGTAAATGAAGTAAAATGCGAACAGTGATTGCAAACTTCGCTCCATCATATCCTTTCAGTGTTAGAGGTTGCACAGTTTGGATGAATTGCTACAAATCACAATTCACCCTATTACACCACCATCGAGATGGTGGCCTACCTGTACCACCACACCGAGAAGAAAGTAAAAACTTACCTCCTCTGTTACAGTGATACGGCAGAGGTACATGTTTCGTCTCTTACTAGACTCATCAGGGTACCGACATGCACCTGTCTGTGCAAAGGACAGATCGGAAGGAAGCATGCAACACTGAACGCGGCTTCGCCGACCTCCCGCCGGATGGCGTATATACGTTTATGCGGCTTTCACGGATTCCTCCGTGTGAGATGCAATAGCAGTGGTCATATCCACATTATGCCGTTGTAGTGCTGATCTCGATGGTGGTGTAATAGGGTGAATTGTGTTTTGTAGCAATTCATCCAAACTGTGCAACCTCTAACACTGAAAGGATATGATGGAGCGAAGTTTGCAATCACTGTTCGCATTTTACTTCATTTACATGCGGAGATGCATTTAGTTGTATGTTTGCTGAATGTGATTTCAGCACTACAACGGCATAATGTGGATATGACCACTGCTATTGCATCTCACACGGAGGAATCCGTGAAAGCCGCATAAACGTATATACGCCATCCGGCGGGAGGTCGGCGAAGCCGCGTTCAGTGTTGCATGCTTCCTTCCGATCTGTCCTTTGCACAGACAGGTGCATGTCGGTACCCTGATGAGTCTAGTAAGAGACGAAACATGTACCTCTGCCGTATCACTGTAACAGAGGAGGTAAGTTTTTACTTTCTTCTCGGTGTGGTGGTACAGGTAGGCCACCATCTCGATGGTGGTGTAATAGGGTGAATTGTGTTTTGTAGCAATTCATCCAAACTGTTCAACCTCTAACACTGAAAGGATATGATGGAGCGAAGTTTGCAATCACTGTTCGCATTTTACTTCATTTACATGCGGAGATGCATTTAGTTGCATGTTTGCTGAATGTGATTTCAGCACTACAACGGCATAATGTGGATATGACCACTGCTATTGCATCTCACACGGAGGAATCCGTGAAAGCCGCATAAACATATATATATATATATATATATATATATATATATATATATATATATATATATATATATATATATATATATATTCTTTCCTTCTTGCGAACACATGTTGCAAATATCCCCATACTTCGTACAAGTCACATGAAGCCATTGTTGATATTTTATGTTTTGCCGAAAGTTCAGAATTTTTGCCCCATGTTTTAATCAAAATTAGTATAACACGATTTGGAGAAAATTGGTTCAAATATTTTCTTGATGTAATAGGTAGGGTCTCTGTTCTTGTCCGTAGGTATAATCTGGAAAATTCAACTTCCATTTTGATGAACTAGCTTTAAATCCGAGTCCACACAGGCTTGACCGATAACTGTTCCAGCTTGATATCTTGTGAAATTTCTGCAATTATGTTTCTACATCCACACTTGTTCATCTTGATTAAAATATGCTTTAAAAGGGCGAAAAAACTTATATTTCAAGCGGAAGGACCTGCGTACGATAGCTGGGCAAACACAAGAGGATAATATTGTTATCGTCAGCTACTTGAAACATTTCGTGTCGGTACTGTTCGATGTATAATTATCTAGTATGATCAGATTCTTTTCAACGGACTTGCTAGGAATAAATTGTTCTTTTAACCACTGCAGCACAGATCTCATTCTATTACTTTAATCAATAGGAGGACGCAATATACCGATGTGCATTGGCAAAATGAATGGCCCAGAAGATTTAATGAGAGCTCAAAGAAACGGAATTTACTTCATATATGATTACCAGATTGTACACAAAAACTAAAACCGCTATGCAGTTTGTACCAATTGTATTTCCAAAGAACCAAAAATTACTTACTTACAAAAGTGAAAACCAGGTTCCAAGTAAGGAGATTTCGTAATACCCAATGCCATAATTGGGATGTTGGCGATTTATGGGAAAGTATTTAAAACCATGCATAAATATCTAATATAGCCCAAAATATCTAATATATTTTTTAAACAACTAATACTTCAAAAAATTATATATTTTCACTTCAAAAAAAACCAATATTTGTTACCTGACCGCTGTGACGTCACATATTGTCAAAGACTGAAAAATTCACAAGGCGATACAAAGATTTTGTAATAAAAGATGAGTTTTATAAGTATTGTGTGGTACCTCAGTGTACAAGTACTACAATTAAAACAACTGAAAAGTTTTTTATTCACGTTCTACGTTCGGAAAATAGTAGGGAAATGTGGCTTCAGCTAGCCCAACATTTATGCCTACGTAATATAAAATATATTTTTGTGAATATCATTTTGAAGTCTTGATAATATTTATTTATTTTTCTTATATTAAAAATTATTATTTTTTAAATTTTCAAACATGAAAACTGGAATTTTGAGGTTAGAAATAAAGTAATCAAAGTTGAGAAACAATATTTTGTATTTATTTTATTTCAGTTTTGAGCTTAGAAATATCTATGATTACTATTATGTATTCATTATCGGTTGCGGATATAACAATTTTTGGTATACCTGTATTACTTTCACGAAGAATTTCACATTTCTAAATTCAGAAGAGAATTTACTGTTTGCTGCAAAGAAATTCGTCACCATAAAACAATCATTTCACGACAAATTCGAATCATTTGCCTTAATAGACCCACGTTCCCTCATGAGAAAACTTCTTAGAATCGTTTTCAAATCGAGTAATAAGCAAATTTTGAAGAAATTCCATGAAAATCACCAGAAAATAATATTAATCTAACAATATAGCCTTCGACAGCGATTAACAACTGACGTCATGCACTTCAATTGATGTTCTTGGTCACGTAACTTGAGAGTGATTTAATTATATTTCAACTATTAAATAAGAATTAAATTCCTTAAAAATAAACAAAAATATTATGTTTTTTAGGATTTCTATTATGGAAACTACCATTTCGCAGCAAAACTATATTTTTATTTGAGTTCAGTCAACATCCCTATTGCTAGTCTCTTCTCACACGAATAAGAGATGAGGAATGGGCAAGAACCCACGTGTTCAAACCATGGTGAAGAACACTCAGCTAAGGATAATGGCTATTTTAAGCACCCAAAAACTCTCAACACTGCTAACAACTAACTAAATTTGATACCTCACCATCTTTTGTGTGAGGCTCACAAGAACATTAAGCTATAGCCCAGAAGGAGGATTTCCTTTCTAAGGGTTTCACTCGCTAGTTATTATCGTATGATTTCTTGCTTGATACACATTGTATAGCACTGAGTTACAAAGGCTTCAAAATTTTCAGAACAAAATACTTAGGCTTATCTGTGGAGATCCTTTCCTTGTTAGAAATATGATTATTGTGTTATGTTACGTGAAAATTTTGGAGGTTTTCTCAACAAAATCATTATCAATCACTTCGCGCACTTCCACCAATTCATATATTGCTAAATTCCATAAAATCAGACGCCCGCCAATTATTTCATAATAATTGAATTTGAAAATCCTTATATGAGCACAAAATAATTCAATCGATATTTCTGTAATATGGAATTATGATTAAACAATGTGTAACAATACTCAACCAGAATTTCAAATATTAGCAGCAAAATTCCTACGATAACTTTCAGTTGATTTTTGTTTCACGAAACTTTCTGAAATCAGCAGTGAATCAAAACGGCTTAGGTTTCTGGTAATTAAAATTCTGAATCACTATTAAATTTAGAGTTTATTTAAGTACTGGTGATTTTTCCTCTGAATATTAAACGCCCAAAATTTCCAGCAATTTGTGCGAATTTTCCAAAGAAAAAAAACATAATAATCATATAAGTAACACGAAAAGTTACTTTCAGTTAATTATACAATAAAATCTTGATCATGAAATACTATGTCCGCTACTAAAATTTCACCAATAATATTACAGAAATTGAGAAGACAGTGGGAAGGTTCTCAAACATTAGGTGACCAGGAAATAAACAATTGAATGTTTTGCTCATCCTTCGTTAAGAATAATCACATCAATTTACAAATGCAAGAACCAGACACTTATAATCCATTTCACTAAAAGGATTTAATTAATAAACTCTATTTACCTACATCAATGTGGCATACATGATGAGAATTTTAGTTATTAACTAAATTGTTGGTACATGATGAAGTATCCTACCTATAGCAATTGCTAAGATATTTAAGTGATATAAGATCTCATCCTATTACTTTAATCACCAGGGGAACGCAATATACTGATGTGCATTGGTGAAATGAATGGCTCAAAAGATTTAATGAGAGCTCAAAGAGTTGGAATATACTCCCTATATGATTTACATTTAACACAAAAAATGAAACTGCTATGCCGTTTATACCAAATGTATTTCAAAAGGACTAAAAATTACTTTACACTCCAAAGTAAAAACCAGGTTCCAAATAAGCTGGTTTCATAATATCCAATGCCATAATAGGAATGTTGACTATTTTTGGGAAAGTGTTTAAGACCATGTAAAATAGCCCAAAATATTTAATATTATTTTTTAATACAACTAATATTTTAAAAATTATATATTTTAAATTTAAAAAACCAATACTTGCGACTTGACCACTGTGACGTCACATATTGCCAAAGACTGAAAAATTGACAAGGAGATATAAAGTTTTTCCGTAATTATTGTAACAAAAGATGAGTTCTAAGTTTGTATGGTGCTTTAATGTACAAGTACTACAATTAAATTACCTGAAAAATTATTTATTCACGTTCCACTTTCGGAAAATAATAGGAAAAATAATAGGATAATATTGATTCAGCTAGCCCGGCACTAGCGTCTACATAATCTAAAATGTATTTTTGTGAAGATCATTTTGATGTAAGTTTTGATAATATTTGCGTATTTTTCTTATATTATGGGCTATTATTTTTCAAGTTTTTAAAGACGAAAATTGGAATTTTGAGGTTAGAAATAGAGTAGTCAAAGTTGGGTAACAATATATTTGCCCAGTTCAGTAGAATACACCACCAGGCTAAGCGCAATTAGATCTAAGTCTCCCTATATACAATAAATTCATTTTATTTTCAACATAAATATTCATGTATTTTATGTATATTATTATATATTAAGGTCATTTTTTATTGTGAACTTTACTAGAAATGTGTAAAAATGTCATATTGTTATAAAAAAAACTCAAAAATCCTTTCTCCTATTTTATAGAGACTTTAGCTCAAATTTCATAACTTAATCTTCCATTTCTCATACTGAGTTATACTGTTAAAAATAACCTTAAACTTAATGTACCTTTTAATTTAATGAATTTGTACCTTAAATCGTGAATAAATTTTGTACATTAAATTGAACTGAGTGTTACCTTAAATTTCAATAAAATAACTGAAAACATACCAAATTGAATGTAAAATTACATTAGATTTAATGTAAAAATTATTAAATTTAATGCATTGGCATTAAATACATTCAATAAATTGTTTAGGAAATTTGCTTCTGGCATATATAAAGTTTTTTTACAATGTACTTAATGCATTTTTTAGACATCTAATGGCGATGACACATTTTTCTACTTTTGAGGCAAATTATCATTACATTCAACTTTGAAATCATAATTTAGGTGTATTTCAATTTCGACAGCTTTTACGACACACACATACACCGTCCTTTCCGTTGCGGTTACTTGTTTTTTTTTTATCATAACTTAATTCTAATTAATTTCTATATAAAAGTAAAACCATGTTTTGATATGATCACTGACTGTACGGATATTGTTTCTATTTTGTCAATTTAAACTCCAGATTATAAAGTTTCTCTAACTATATGTTTAAAATCCTTTACTAAATCAAATAATTTCGGTATCTTCTGAACTTTTTATTTTAATGCTTAGCAATGCTTTAAAAATGTTTACAGGGTGACTCAGATCTAATTGTACATAGCCTAGTAATAGTGTATTTTAGTTAACTGGGTAAATATTTATCCGCTATAGAGAAGTCTGTAAGCCACCCCTAATGGAAATAAAGTGTGTTTTATAAAATTTGGTCAAATATTTATTTACCGATATTTTACAATCGTGATATTACGTTGCTAGTTAGTAATGAATATTTCAGGATATAATAATTTTTGATTTGCAAGGCCGAATTAGAAAATGGACATATTTATGTTTCTTAAAAAATAAAACACTAAGTATGGCGTTTTAAAAAATTTTATATGTTTTAACACTTAAATAAAACCCCATAGATCAGTTTTATAAAGAATTTAACTAGAATTTTAAGTTGATTACAGATAAGGGACATAAAAGACCTCTTATTTCGTATATTAAAGAAAAAATATTCTTTCAATTCTTTTACTACTTAGAGCATTCTTCGGATATCTACTATCGAAGATAACATTTTCTATTTTTGAGAAAAATAATTGATACATTATTTAAATATATTTTATTTCTGACAGCTGTGACGACACCCAGGCAATACAACAAGGTTCGAGTTTCCCTACATACTTTTTCAGCATCAAAATAAAAAGTTTGAGTTCAGAAAAAAAACGAAATAATTTAATTCAATAAACAATTTTAAACATAGTTTGAGTAACTTTATAATCAAGAGTTCAAATTGACAAAGCAGAAATAATATCCGAAGAGCCAGTGAACATTTTGAAAACTAGATTTTACTTTTATGTAGAAATGGAACACAAGGTATTCGTTAGTTCTCGAAAACAGATATTTGTACAGTTTTCATTACTTAAAGGACCCCTCAATAATGTTCGAATCATTATGTTATGACAAAAAGAAGCCAAGCAACCGCAACGGAGCTCTGGATAAAAGCTGGTATTATATATATTTCAGAAAACGATTTAATCTTATTTAATTAATATGTTTTCAGTCATTTGAAAAAGAAAAGGAGATGGGGACGGTGTTTTGTTTTATATATATATATATATATATATATATATATATATATATATATATAGATTATATCATTTTAAAAAAGCATGATATCATCGTATGCCACAGATCACATAATAAATTAAATACATTGTTCACAAATTTAAAAAGTAAAACTCCTCTAATGAATAAATCAAATATAATATATTCGATCCCTTGCACAAATTGTCCCAAAAAATATATAGGCATGACGAACCAATTACTGAAGAACAGATTAAATGGCCATAAATATACAAAAAACGCCTCAACAGCGTTAAACAAACACACACAGGACGAAAAACACACTTTTGATTATAACAGTACCATTATAAAAAACAAAGATATGAATTACCAAAAATTACAGATAAAAGAAATGATTGAAATTAAAAAAGATAAAAACACTGTTAACGACAGAACAGATATGGGAAATTTGAGCCACATTTACGCCAACCTAATTTAAACATTAAGTATTCGATCCAGTCAAATAAGAATCAAAAATGGAATATCCTCTTAAACATAAAACCAAACATATACCTTATTTGTTTTTTTTATGCATTGTAAAATATAAAAAATATTAAAAAAATAAAAAAACATTAGCATTCCACGTATCCTCAGTAAACGATGTAAAATTAAAAATTTTATTCAGAAACAAAACAGCAAAATGTCAAGGTGCGTACCGGTAAAATTAAGTATTTTTAAAAGATTTTAAAGTTTTAACTATTGTTTAAGTGTCTTGTTTGTTTTTCGAAAATGTTGAATATGTTTTTTATGTGATGTAATTTAATTATATATTTTTAGGAGGCAAACATTTTGAAAATGCCTTGAATAAAGGGCGAAACGTCAATAGTTTTATGTATTTATTAAATATAGAACTTAAACCCAAGAAAAGACTAAATAAATGAAAAATGATATATATATATATATATATATATATATATATATATATATATATATATATATATATATATATATATATATAAATATGCCTATTTTCTAGTGCGGCCTGCAAATCAGATCTTTTTAAAAAATGTGATATTTGTATATGACCATTAAAATATCATTATTAACTAGCAACCTAATATTACTACACTGTTAAAAATAACCTTAAATTTAATGCAAATTTAATGTCTATTCTACGTTAAATTTAATGATGTTGCACTTTAAATGGTGAATAGTAGTGAACATAACCCGATTCGCTCGATCCCCCCACTCCTCGACCTTGACCTTGACCTTGCTTCACCCCTCTTTGGCCCCGCCCACATGTCCTTGTCATTGACCTTGAAAGTGCACGTGTGCTTTGGCCTTGGCCTTGTGTTCAAGGTTGTGTGTGTGACCTTGACCTTGACCTTGGTCGAGACGACCTTGACTTTGTTGAAGGTCATCTTGGGTGTGTGACCTTGAAGTAGTTATTTGTGCATTGTAATAGTGTGGGATGATCTTGAAATGATTTCGACCTTGCAAATTGTTCTATAAATTGTGTGAGTCTACTTGCATTCATTCAGTGTGAAATGTCAGATACGGAACTATCTAAAGAAAAAATTATAGAACAAGTCGGCAGAGTAATTTGTTTATATCAGAGTAATTTAAAAAGTTTGTGTGATTTTGAAGAGAAGGATCTAGCATTTTTTCCTCTCGAATATTTAAAAACTTGCGTTGATACGCTGAGTTTACGGCAAATTTGGGATAAGCTGCCAGCGTCATATCGGTGTAACAAGGAACTACAGTTAAGCTTACCCTGTTACATTCACTATGAACAAATATATCGTCATCATATAGATGGGCCACCACCAGCAATAAAAAAGTGTCGTGAATGTAAAAATGAGTGAATAATATGAATAGTGCTTTGCAAGAGACAGTAAAAAAATTGGGCGATGAGTTCACTGAAACGGCTAGTAATTATTTCAATGATGCAATGAAAAGTCGAGCAGAATGGGCGTCGCGCTATTGTGATTTGGCTTATGAATATGAAAAGGCTGCGAATGCATGTCGTAAATATTGCAGCAAAACAATAAATTTACAAGACTTTGTTCGTGAGATAAAAAAGTTGGGGTTTAGTGACTGTTTGGAAAAACTGATTAGGTTCATTGCAGATCCGGTTGTGTTAGATGAAATTAGAGTGTAGGACTTAAGTTTAACGTAGTAGTAGTTAATATGGAAAGTTTAGTGCGAGAAATGTACGAGGAATTTCTAATTTCTGCAGCCTGTTCGGAATTTTACGCATATGAAATGCAAGATTCGGAGGCTCAGGACTTTAGTGTATTTTTTAAGTATATGGACCATGCCGAAGTGTGTCTTTTAGCTAGTATAGTTTGTAAGAATTTTCTTAGAAATAAAAATAAACAATTATTATTGAACAAATTAAGGAAATTAGGTTTAGGTGATAATGTTAAACGCATAGAAGAATGGCAGAAAAAAATCAATGAATAAAGTACATAAAATGTAGTTATTTGTTTCATTATATTTTGTCCTTGAAGTTATCCTTATACCAATTTAAATGTGTGACGTCATTTGACCTTGAATACTCCTCCCACTATTTCTATCGTTAAGCTACCCCCACCATTGTTACAATTCGACCTTGAAACCCCGCTATAAAGGTTCGTGGGAGAAGAAGTGACTTCAAACAGTCGCAGATATCAGTGGCATAAACATCAAATATTGTGTTCGTGTAGTGTTCTGAAAGTGCTTTTATATTCACGGTAATTTTTGGATTTATATACCATTTTTTTCAATAATGAGTATTGCAAAAGAAACTCTAGATGAAATTAATGAAATGTTTAGCAAAGATTTCGAGGTTTTAGAGAAAAAAAAGGTTACCGAAATGATTGTAGGCAAAGTGTATAAAATTGTAAAGATGGTTTCAATGACTACACGATTTGGTAAAACTCTTTTAGTGGCTTTACACGATGACGGTGATAATAGCACATTTGAGACTTTTTTACCAAAACGTGTGGCCGAAACACTACCTGACGATATTGTAGATATTATGAGTAAAACTAAAGATAAATACACTCTAACTTATTTGGGGCAGGGCACTAGAGTTTTTGGAAACAATACTCGAACATTATTACGTTTTGGCTCATTGGAGTAAATTGTATGTAAATTGTTTGAAAAAAAGGATGTAATTAAATTTAAAATATAGTTGCACATGTCAGAATACTTAGGCGTGTTCATTATTTCTGTTAAAGATGTCTGCTGATGCGACGACGACGACGACGACCGCCAACGAATGTGTAGATAGATACATATTTTGGTTGGGGAGAGAATTAAGAAATAGGGCTCACGATATGTTAGATAGCGTAAATGATTGGTCGCATATTGATGTAACCAAAGATCAATATAAGAACGAGATCAGGGATACAATCAATTTTATGGCTGGGGCACACTTGTGCGACAAATTTTTATATGGTTCCATAGACATGGATACATTTTGTGCTGAAATGGTTGAAGAAGAATTAAAAGAATACCTCGTCAATATTCCACATTTACCAGGTGAGCTTGCTGCAAAATATGAATTGGTTTCTGCAACAGCAACAGCCCAAGACGTTGACGATCGAAATAGTGTCGGATGGGATAGAATTTTGAGCAACGAAAACGAAGACATGGAAAATTAATTTTTTATAATTTTTGTATTTGTGCAATTAAATAACTGTAAATAAATATCTGTTACAATCACAGTTTTATTTTATTTCTTTTATAAACATACCAACCCAGTAGATCATAGTCAGTGTTTCTTTTTCTCAGCTGAAATATTTAATATAAGTAGGGCAAATAAAAATAAAATAGTTTAGTAAAGATTGAAAATGAGTCGAGGAAACAACACAATTGATAAATTTGGTCGTCAGAAATATAATGAAAAATATCATATATTATCTGGGCCACAAGGGGTTGGTTTTAAACTTACAGCGGATGGGCAGTATGATATGGGTGGAAAAATCATAACCAACTTAGGCGAACCTAAAGATGATGACGATGCTGTGACAAAACACTTTGTTAATAGAAAGTTTTACAATTTTGCAGCTGTAATATGTGACATATTTAACAAGGATGTCCTCCCCATGATATACAAAAATAATAGTGAGCTTAAAACAAAAATTGAAGTTATGCAGAAAATACTCTATCATCAGCCTTTAAATGACTCATTAAGCGCACTGTCGTACGACTCGACTTCAAAAAAAATCTAAAAAAAGCAGGTTAAAGAATAGGAGAACGCACTCCGAGTGGCATAGCCTTGAAGATAACGTCGTAGTCGTCGGTGAATTGGACCTTCCCTCCAAGAATATTGAAATGTTATTTATGTGTATGATGTTTTATTGTCATTGTTTTTAATAATGAAGATTGAAATAAAAAACTTTATTTTACAATATATTGTTTATTTATTTTACATTTTAAATAAAAAAAATATAGTCATACAATATGTTATTTAAACAATATTAGCTTTATCTATCCAAGAGTTGAAGTGGTTGGGAAATCCTAGCCATTTGACAAATAATTGTTCGATGTGATTTTTCTTGCGTTGTCTAAGGACCTTTTCTACTAGATAAACGTCAGGACTGCTTGTTTTTTGTAGTTCTGATTCGTAAAAACACCCTCTTATAGGCTGACCTTCTAACGATTCCAACAAGTAAGTAGGTGGATTTGTAACGTTAACTTTTACAACTTTAAACAATTCGGTTGACCAAGAGGGCGTATATCCTTTCTCGAATAAGCTTTTGTACTTGCTAATACGCACAATGTCACCCATGGAAAACTTAAATTTTTTAGGTACAATTTTTAAATAATCATATGCTTTAATATGTGTTTTTTCTTGCACGTCTGCAGGCTTCATTCCAATGGTGCGATGTTTCGAATGGTTATAGGTTTTTGTTACTGCCGATAATATATGTATCCATTTGTAAGATCCTCTTGTCGAGAATTGTTTATATAAATTATTTTTTAAAGTCCTTATGACTCGCTCAACAATTGCAGCTTTCTTTGTGCTGTATGTGGAATAATGATTTATATTATATTTTTTCATCAGGGCTTGAAAGTTTGTATTATAGAACTCCTTTCCTTGATCACTTTGCAGATTTGTTGGTGTATATGATGCCTCTTCAATGATGCTTTTCATCGCATTAGTAACTTCTATACCAGTCTTGTTTTTTATGGCTTTGGTATAGACAAATTTCGAGTAACAATTTATACAGACCAAAATATAACGATAACCATCGTTTTCATCAGCATACTGTTGCATTTCAGCCAAATCAATTTGCCACAAATCTCTGTATCCTTTTATTATCGTGCGCCGTCTTACAAAATTTTTTCTAGCCGTTCTATGTAGTTCATTAACAATCTTGATTTTTTCTAGACTGGGCTCCATATTATTAGTAATACTAAAGGTTTCAGATCGAAGGAAGAACTGAATAATATCATTAAATATTGAGCTTAATATATTATATCTTCTTCTCGTAATTCCTCTATGATTGACATAATTTCATTTTCGTGTCCAGTGTGACCGGCCATTTTGGAACTCCACAACAAACGTAAACGATCCACCAACTCTTTAGCTTTGTTCCAGTAGACATATTGAAATTTTTTCGAAGATAATTTCTTGTTTGTGGGTAACTGTAGTTTTTCCGAGAGATTTTTTCTTGTAATAGTACCACCTAATTTTGTGCCCATTATCAGAGGTTTAATAATTCGTAAATATTTGTTCCATCTGGTCTCCCGTAAACCATCACTTTTTTTAAAATTGTTGTAGACAGCATTCGTTGATTCCAAAATTTCCTTGTACGTTGAAAGTACATTATCACTTAATTGTTGTTGTTCCTTGCCTACACTTGGGGGTGTTTTAAGAAATAACAAATCATAAAGTGCCGGTGATCCACCATATTCTGCAATATTTTTCCCTTTTTTGTATAAGACAATATTTCCATTTCGAAAACGAACCTCTAAATTACCAATAAAATTTTTGTTATGATCTGTTTTTGAACCAAAACGTACACCATATACAGTATCGTATAGAGATGGTTTCGAACGTAATCCTTTCAGGTGTGCGTTTAAAGTATCGGAAGTTGTGGTGTCAGCGGATGCGAGAGATGTATTAGTTGATGTCGAGGGTGTATCAAACACCGATTGGCTAATATCTTCTTTTGAAATGTGATGCTGCTGCTGCTGCTGCTGAATAGGTGTGGAGGTTTGAAAGGAATGTGTAGGTTGGGGAAAACCTGATATTTGAGTCGACTGCACTGATGTACTGAGACTATGTGGCTTTGTAGCTGGATAATGTTGTTGCTGTTGTTGTTGCTGCTGCTGCTGCTGCTGCTGACGTTGCTTAACCACATCAGATATAGTTGTCAACGGCTTAGAAATGGGTTCGTAAAACTTTTCCAATTCCACAACATTAAACTCTTTAGCCGCTTTAATTTGTTTAAATTTTTTTCTGACGGCATTGGTAGCTTCCACTAGTTTACGTTTTAAGTCGATCGCGTTATTCATGATGTTAACAAAGGACGTTTCAACAATCAAATGAGCGTTTTCTCTTATTATTACAGTAATATATAGCTATCAAATCCTTTACGGTATCTTCCCGATTTCACATCACTGTCTTTATCAATTACTAAAAACCCATACTTATTATCCCAACATTTTGAGCACATTTCTTGAAATTGAGTAAAAGTTAGATCCGGTGAAACGTGGTCGGAAAATATGTGTTTCATATTCAACTCATCTTGTTTAAACATAATAATAAAATTGGCGTTGTCTCGCACAAGCTGTTTAGGCACTCGCGAATATGTTTGCGCTAGGTAAAAGGAGTCGATATTTTTATGACGTCCCATGCTAAAGTACGATCTTATAACATCTTGTTTTTCACATATAACATCATCAAAGATAAATATAGAGTTTGGTTTTGCATCGGACGGTTCCACAATATTACTGGAATCACTAAAGGCATAGTAGCCTAAACCTTTGATGGGCGCTAAAATTTTCCTTAAATACTCATATTTCGGTTGATACAGAGATTTCGAGTAAATATAGACATTTTCGAAACGTAGCCCAAGGGGGTGTGTAAGCAGCGAAATCATGACATTAGTTTTTCCACAATTGGATGGACCAATTAACAGGCCGCGAATAGAGGAAGGAAGTAGAGGACCGTGTCTCTTCATTATCTTCTTTTCAAATCCAAGTCCGACTTTTTCATCGAGATTGTCAATAGGAAGTTTTTGTTTAAGATCGATAACGCGCATCTTAGGAAAATTTGATATTTTATAGGCAATTTTTCACAAAAACTGTCATTCAGATGCCGAGCGTCAAACGAAGTGGACGGTCTCACGTTTCCAACAAAACTGGATACGGTATTGTGAATTCGTTAATAAATAAATTACCATTCGAGGTACACATTCCTGGTTATCAATATTGCGGACCCGGAACAAAAGTAATAAAACGTGTAACAAGAGGTGATCCAGGCATTAATCCTTTGGATGCCGCATGCAAAAAACACGATTTAGCCTATTTACATAATAAAGACAACATAAGTGCGAGACATCGAGCGGATTACGAGCTCGAACAAAGTGCTTGGAATAGAGTAAAATCGAAAGATTCCAGTTTAGGTGAAAAAACAGCAGCTTGGTTAGTTACAAACATTATGAAAGGAAAACAACGTTTTGGTATGGGTGTACCATCATCATTATCAACAAAAAAAACATCTAGTAAAGGCACGCGTCATACAAAAAGGAAAGGTGTTAATAAAAATCGACATGTTCGGAAAGCCAGTTTCGGAACAGCTATTCGACAAGCAGTTCGAAGGGAATTATTAAAAGCCGGAAGTAAAAATGTGTTGGAAAAAAATGTCATGAATGCATCTAAAATAGCTCTGTCGGCAGCACGTAGATCGGTAAAAGCGGCAGGTGGCAAAAGGAAGGTTCGTACACCGAGAATAATACCGATTCCTAAAACTGGTGGAATATTACCATTAATACCAATTTTTGCCGGGTTATCAGCTTTGGGTTCATTAGCCGGTGGGGCAGCGGGAATTGTGCGCGCCATAAAAGCAGTAAAAAAAAGCAGCGAAGATAAAACCGGTGCCGGCCTGTATTTAAAATCGAAAGGAAATGGTTTGTTTCTAAAGCCATATCGTAAAGGTATGGGATTATTTTTAAATCGTAGATCAAAAAACTAATTGAATCCCTACCTCGAAGACCACTATCTAACATCGATATAGAAAAATATGCCAAAAAGAAAAGAATAGGACACTTTCGAGGCGTTTATATGAGGGATTTATTACCTAGACAAGGTCCTCGACGTTACGAAGCAGCAATAGTGAATTTGGATAGTACGCGTGGTGCAGGGACTCATTGGGTAGCTTATAGAAAAAATAATTCTAAAGTAACATATTATGACAGTTTCGGCGATTTACCCCCACCGATCGAATTGGTACGATATCTACAAACGGGATCGGAACCATCAAAAATTATTTACTATACATACGATCGTCAGCAGGATTTTGGAACAGTCTGGTGTGGACATTTGTGCTTAAAGTTTCTTGTCGAATCATCAGCGTAAAAGATGTCATCATCATCATCGTCACCATTAACACCGCAAATGGATCGCAATAACTATACTAAAATGTTGCAATCACTGAAAGCATTTCATCTAGCCGGTGGATTAAGGAAAATGACCGTGAAACAGTTAGAAAACATGCCCAAGGAAGTAATGATTGCATTAGCCTCAAATGAAATTCCATTCGTTTGGGAAAAGTTGCCGGAGCACCTTAAAAGCGATATCGATATATTAAAATATCAGTGCGGTTGCAAACATTATTTCAGCAGCAGCAGCAGCAATTTAAACGAGGTTATGACTGATGAGGATCTTACGGCTAGAAAAATATTTTGTTGTTATTGCAAAATCAGCGATGTGCGCATAAAAGCAGAAAATAGCATAAAAACATCACTATCTAATGCAGTGAGAAAAGGTGTGACGATGAATCTTTTTAAATGTTGCCGCTAAGAATAAAACCGAGATGTGTGATGTTTTAATGGTTAGTCATGTCTTATACGTTCACACTAACAGGACACTCGAGCGTCTTAAGCGCCGATTTTTATCCACCAGTCGAATTAAATAGAGAAAACAAATATGGTCTGGCATTGCTGGGATTTTACACATACAATTCAATTTTTAATGTGGACGAAAGCAACAATAAGTTTGCCTACATGAAGGAGGGTTACACCACCGAGCCGATACAATTGCAGATTCCACCTGGGGCCTATGAAATAGATGAGATAGGTAAAGCTATGTTGGAGGCTTTGAGGATTTCAACTGAAGAAAAGAACGATGGAATCTTTTACTTGGTCGCTAATAATAATACGCTGAAATGTGAACTGAAATCCCAATATACTATAGATTTCCGGGGAGAGGCGAGTATCGGTAAAATGTTAGGATTTAATCATACATTTTTAAAAAGAGACAAAAAGCACGAATCAACCGAGATGGTGGAAATAATGAAAGTACGCATCATACGCGTAGATTGTAATATAATTTCCGGAGCATATATGAATTCGGTGGAAGGTCATACCTTGTTCGAATTCGATATCGACGTGGAGCCCGGTTACAAAATCAGTAAAGAACCACAAAATAATATTTATATGCCGTTAATGCCGGCAGGACGTCAGTTTATCGACAACATTACTCTTCGCATCTTGGACGATAGCGGTGATCTAATCAATTTTCAAGGCGAGAAAATAATCGTGAAATTGGAACTGAAGAAACTTTCATAAAAATGGGTTTTTGCTTCAATCGTCAATTGTGTGTGCTGTCGACTAAGATGGGGGAACCGCCGAAACATAATAAAAGTAAAAGAAGAGTTAACGTCAAGGTTAGTCGTCGTCCAGACGTTAGATCACAAACATCTCAACAGTTATCTGCCGAAGACTATAAATTTTTAAAATCAATCGGTCTTAAAGTGCGAAAATGATTTCCACCACCAGCGATAAAATAGAGGTTTTCTCCGAGCCCATCTTGGACAATTCCATTATTAGTCTAGAAGAGCATACGTATAAACCATACGGATCTCCATCATTCAACAATTCGGATGAAGTCCGTATCCCCATTAATTTTCAAGATATTATACTGGATATCGCCGAAAGTTACATATATATCGAAGGAAAATTTAAACCCATAGACGCAACGAAAAGATGTTTTTTATCAAATAATGCCCTCGCATTTTTGTTCGATGAAATTCGCTACGAGATGGGAGGTGAGCAGGTCGCCGTGGTTCGTAAACCTGGAGTTACGACGACATTAAAAACCATGGTTTCATTCGGAAGTTTGCAACAAAGATCTCTCATGACGTGCGGACGGGGTCTCGACGAAGCAAACCAAGATATCGTAGACACGGCAAGTAACGTATTCTCCGGGAAATTACCCTTAAAATATCTTATGGGATTCG
Source organism: Diaprepes abbreviatus (assembly GCA_034092305.1). Classification (NCBI taxonomy): domain Eukaryota; kingdom Metazoa; phylum Arthropoda; class Insecta; order Coleoptera; family Curculionidae; genus Diaprepes; species Diaprepes abbreviatus. Next base: position 14,803,223 of record JASJET010000122.1, read on the forward strand.
CCGAAGATTACGCAAAAGGTGTTTTCAACGTAAAACAAGAGCTTATTATGATTATAGCTCGCACTTTTACCAATTGTTACGTCGGCGAAGTAGAGGCAGAAATTAGTATCGACAAAATCGAATGGAAAATTCGTCACATCATTCCAGACGACAAGCAAAAATTGAAAATACTGTCTCGCATTAATAAAGGAGGAAACAATGCCAGTATTCAAATGGCATATCGTAAATGGGATCTGTACGAATTACCAGCTTTAAGGCAAACATCTTCCGACGTGTGGGCCTTGAGAACGAGTACAAGTCTGGAAAGACCGCGCTATATAATCGTCGGGTTTCAAGACAGCAATAATTGCGACAAGAAAGAAAAAAACGCAACCCAGTTTACCCATGCCGACGTATGCGACATTAGACTGTATCTGAATTCAACCGTTTATCCATACGAAAGATGGAATTTAGATTTCGCCAAGAAACTGTACGCAGCAGCCTATTACAATTACGAAAACTTCCAAAGCAGCTACTACGGGCGCGAGATAAACGATCCGATGATAACGTTCGCGGAATATATGAAAAACCCCGTTTTTATTATCAATTGCAGTCATCAACCAGAGGCGATTAACTCATCGACAGTGGATGTAAAATTGGAGTTCCAAACGAGAAAGAATAAATTCCCCAAAGACACTAAAGTGTACGCATTAGTTATTCACGACTCATTTTTTAGTTATAATGTATTAAACGGTTCGGTGACCAATAAATCTATATTTTAATGTATCTATTATATGTAACACAAAATAATGTTCTTGAATCAATAAATTTGTAATGAGTGAAGTAGTAGTTTTATATTTATTTGAAACCCAACCAAAAAAAAAAAGCTGGCGGAAAAGCCCGCTCTTTAAGAGAAGAGTACGGGAATTTAGAAAATGGTGGTTTATTAAGTGGAAAAAAGAGCTTAAATAACACAAGAAAAAATTTTTAAGGCTAAATATGAAAACAACAATTTAGAAAATTTGTAGGAAAGTAACGGTTAGGAATAGGGAAAAAAGTTATAAGAAAAAATTATAGAGGAAATCGAGTACTATAAGCAAGCATTTTTCTCGATAGTAAAAACGTAAAAAAAATTTTTTTCAAAAAAAAATTGAAAAATGGTGAATGCGCGCCAAAGTTGAAGTTTTGGAGCAAAATGATATTAGGAAATTAGAAAGAGAATTTTTTTCTACATATGGTAGTACTTTTCAAAATTCGGAAAGATGAAATTTTAAGAAAAGGGTTATAGTAAGTTAGTAATTTGGATTTTTTAAAGCGCTGTAGCTCGGGAACCGTTCAAGATAGAAAAAAAATAAAAGCACTTTGATAGCCCAAAATTTTGAGGAGAATGCGATGGTGTAAAAAAAATTATAATTTTTTTTTTTTTTGAAAATGCTGAATACGCGCTAAAGTTGAAGATTTAGAGAAAAACGGTATTGGGAAATTAAAGAGAGAACTTTTTTCTACATATTGTAGTATTTTTGAAAATTCGAAAAAATGAAATTTGAAAACAAGGGTTATAGAAAGTTAGTAATTTGAATTCTTTAAAGCGCTGTAGCTCGGGAACCGTTCAAGATAGAGAAAAAATAAAAGCACTTTAATTACCTAGAATTTTGAGTAGAATACAATGGTGAAAAAAAAATTTGGAAAATCTTAAAAATGACAAAAAATTTAGACGAAAAAATTGAAATTCTCGAGTTATGAGGCTAGGGCCGCCGAACGGGAGTATGTGGAAGTTGTAGGGGGAGGTTTTTTTTTTTTTTTTTTTTTTTTTTTTCTAAGTCGGTGTTAATATCGTTGGGTATTACTCCACGGTAGGCACCCCACCCTCCCCCCAGGCCCTTTTAGGGCCACAAAAACGGTCCTTTTCAGGACCACATTATATTTTGATCGTAGTTTAGTAATCGTCACTTATGGGGCGAGATATTCGTTTAACGACGATTTGTCTCGTAGCTTAAGTGCCAAGTTATATGCTTGAGAACCTATGAAAATGTTAACAGTTCAAACAAGGTTTCTATTATTTTTTTTTTGTAATGTATTCTTCACAAAATATTAAGAATAAGTCTTATTGTCTAAACAAATCTAATTCCTTATTTAAAGTTTTTGAAAAAAATCAATAATTCTATAAGCTCTCACCAATACATAACATTTAGAATCCGTTGGTGGGGTGGGGGTAGTTCTATATATATGAGACTGGGTCAGTTACACAGTCATATATTCATCAACCCTCATACGATAAACATGGAGGAAGAAAGACCCGCCAGCCGAGGCTCATCCATCTTTAGTGATGACACCGTAGCCGACAACGTTGGAGACCTGCAAGTCTTCGACGACGACGACGAGGTGGATTTTGAAATTGACGTCCTACGTTGGGACGACTTGGATGAGCCGATTCCGCTAGTATATGACCATGATCCGGGTCTAGTGGAATTAGACGATGCGGGTGATTGGGTCTTACAAAGACTCGAAACTCCGTCGCCGCAGCCAGAGCCGGACTCGACGGAAGATGCGGTGCTGGAAATTCCAGCATCACCAACACCCGACGACCCACAAGGCCCCTGCGATTCGTCAAGCTGGTGGTCGACCAGCGAGGATGGGGCACCATAAGCCCCACACTCTCCCTGGCCCTTTTTAAGGGCACACAACAACGGTCCTTTTCAGGACCACAAAATACTTTGATCGTAGTTTTAGTACATATTAGTACTTTGTTACTAATATTGTATGTATAGAATATACAATATTAGATACAAAGTATTAAAACTTTAAGTGCTGGTGGAACCCAGCTAAATCGTTCGTTCGTATTTGAGACCACAAACAACTTTTGGTCTCAATACGTAATATGACATTTGTTTTCACCCCCCACCATTAATTTGTCTCTATATATACGACCATCAATACTTATTACAATCATTTTAGTTCAACATGTCTGCGACTCAACAACAACAACAACCCATCCAATGCCCTGTGGTAGATTCTACCACAGAGAATTGTTTGGAGTGGGAGCCGAACGATCCTAGATGGGATGAACTTTGGCGGTTCATCATCGAATACACAGAGGATAGCACCGCCACCCCCGCTGATGATGATGACGGGCCGTGCGACTCCACAACTCAATAAAAGAGTCGCATGTTTTAAAACCAAACGGTCCTTTTCAGGACCACAAAATAATTTGATCGTAGTTTTAGTTGGTTATAATACTTTGTAACCAATATCTTATGTTTTTTTCATAAAAACATACAATATTGAGATACAAAGTATTAGAAGTTCTGGCGACAGAACCTTAACTTCATAAACCGAACCATGTTTTAGCATACTTGTAAATATTATCAGAAAATATTTACAACTATTGCTATTGCGTAGTTTTAGTGGATTATTCACTTTTTTTTTTTTTATTACCTAATATTATGTGGGACAGGGCCTATATGAAATAACACACAAAAATAAATTTTCAAGTCATTTTTATTCTCATTATAAAATATAAAAAATTTGATCAAACACTTTTTTATTAACTACAATATATATATATATATATATATATTTACAAACTTAATACTATAAATTAAAAGCTAATATCTACAACTACCTAACACCTACTACATAATTTATTAAAGTCCTCTAATTGTCTTTTTAACGGCGCAGATTTCACCTTTTTTATCTCTAATTGTTTTTCAAGTTCTATAATGTCACTGGCACACTCGTTCACTTCATTCACTAAGCGTTTTTTCATGGCGTAAATGTCAGTCAATTTGGTCTTCTGAGAGTTGGTGAAGTCTTCGACCCACTCCGGTTGTGATGGCTCGGAAGAAGACGCGGTTTTATTTGGTGAAGACGATGACGACGACGACGACGACGAAGCAGCGGAAACTTCATCGCCTTCAAAACACCGCTTAAACCGCTTCTTCATGGGTTTCCGGCACCCCAATATCGGCGACAGTGGCGCTGGCGCTGGGGAAGACTTCACCTCCGACACTATTTCATTCTCGACGCTGGCCGGTGTTGGTGGCGTTGGTGGTGTTGGTCCATCGGGGCCTTCTATGACTTCCACTTCTACTGACAGTGGCTCTTGCGGTGCTGTTTTTAGGAAGTCGGGTAATGGAACAGGGGTGGAGGGACGCTTAAAGTTAAACTTTTTCTTCTTCCCTTGTCCCACACCTTTAATCGCCGAATAAAATGTTTTTTTATCGGCGATTTCCGACTTCCGCATAGTCAAGAGCTTTTGCAGTTTCGACGCTTTCGGAGAAGATTCCCTAGGCCGCGATGCTTTTCGCACAACCACATCACTAATCACATTAATTTTTGGCTCTTTCTCCTCCGTCCAGCATTCCAGGAATTGCGCTGCCGACTGAACTAACTCCTCGTCGCGACCATCGTTGAGGGCTCGGTCTTCGGCATCTTCATGCTCCACGCCATTCCAGTTCTCGAACACCCCCGGACTTAGCACCTCTAAACCACTCATGTTATCCAGCATGCCTTGCTGTGAACCGCAGCTCACGTCAAGAGCATCTAAAAGAGACCGTACACTAGACATTTTCGATATTCCAACTCACACAATTAACTTTTTCTTAGCACTGTACTGTTTGCTGTTCTGACGAACTGTGAAGAGCTCGAGCCAGCAAGTCTGCTTTTATGCCCATTTCCCCCACTACACCGCCTTTATTCCTTTTGTTCGATGCATTAAGTATAATATTTAAACTTGTCAGATGCAAGGCCAAGGCCAAGGCCGACGTAACCGGCAATACCAGGGTCGTTTTCAGGGCTGTAATTTTCATGGATTTTTTTTTTTTGTCCCTGTCAAGGTTATTTTAAAGAAGCATATAAATATAGTACTAAACTTGTTAGATGCGAGGCCAAGGCCAAGGTCAAAGTACCCGTCAATGTCAGGGTCGTTTTCGAGGTTGTAATTTTCAAGGATTTTTTTTTGGTCCTGTCAAGGTTATTTTAAAAACAAGGACATTAATGAACGTGCCATCCAGAGAAGAAATTGGGTCATAGAAGAAGCTTACCTGTACAGAAGAAATTAACATGTATTTTATTTCTTAATTTTTAATTTTTTGTTTGTTATTTTTTTTATTTTTTTTTAATAATAAAAAGTAAACTCAATCTTTTGTTATATTTTAATTTTTTTTCAATAAAACAATAGTAAAATGAATCTGTATGTGTATTTATTAAACATCACCTAAAATACGTTTTGCAATCCATATTTTTCTGCAGAGTCCGTTTATTAATGAAATAGAACCATATATTAGGGTGAAATCTAATGGTTTCAAATCAGTCTCACATAACAATGTCAGAAGTAAACACTATTGATAAGTTCGGTCGCAAAAGAAAATTTAAGGATTTTAACTTTATGCGAGGTCCTTCAGGAATAGGTTTTAAACTTACACCTAATGGAGATTACGACATGGGAAGCAAAAGATTGTGCTATTTAGCAGAACCTCTTGAAGGAGACGATGCGACCACACGAAATTATGTTGATAATAACCTTGCTCAGTGTGTGCAAGATACGCAGAAAGCTTTACATGACTCAACAATTGTTATTAAAGATATATTCAGAAACCAACTTGAAGGTTACGTACGCAAGAAATTAATTGAAACCGGTCAAGAACTTAGAGGATACATTGATGATACTGTTATTGCAATATATGAACTTAGGCAAGACGAACTGCGTGATGAACTTAACTCTAGAATGTTGAAAATTGAAAAGACTATGGAGGATCTTGTCAGCAAACCTGTTTCACATTAAACATTTACTCGTAGACCTGTGCGTTTAATTTACTATTAGACAAATTTTTCAACAATAACTTTTACAGTTTGTTATTTGTCGACACTTCATTATATTTATAATTTTAAAATAAAGGTTCAATAAAAAAGCAATCAATCAATGAATACATGTTTTTTATTTAAAAAAAAAAAAAAAAAATTACAATACTATCGTTACATATTAATGTTGTATGTTTAATAGAAATAATAAAAACAATACAAATAATGAAATATGGATTTTCCAGATTACGTGCTGTCCTGACTTAGAAATGATTCCAACACGGTGACTAAATTTGCTAAGTTTTCTTCCGGGTCTGTTTTGTAAAAATCTATGTCTGCATGCCCCCAAGGTAGAGTTTTGGTTGAACTGGGAATTACATAACGTTTATCATCGCTATGTGACAATGCTACTTTATTTATTATGTTGGTATAAATGTTATGTAATTCACTTCTAAATGTCTTCATCTTTCTTAATATCAAACCACCCCGTTCAACAATTCTTTGGTAGTCTTCCTGATGAAGGTCTTTCTCGATAACACATTTTTTGATACCTTTGGCTTTTTTTAATTCATTATTAATGGACTTTACATAATAAGCCTTCGCGCCGGTACCATAAAAACTTATTATCGGATCACCAGGAAACTCATCTTTCATTCTACCAACTACAGAATTACTTTTAATTATGTTGAAATTATTAATTTCGGGGTAATTTGATGTATCGAATTTTTCGGGGTTTTCTGATATAGTTTGATAAAAGTTTTCCGTATACACTTTTAATATAAGCGAGTCAGTATCGGTGTAAAGTAACGAAGCATCATCGCCAAACTTGGATTTAATAAAATTATAATAAAAATCGTATATTACAGTCTTTGATATATCTAATATGGAAAAACCGATATAAATTGGTTTATTGTACAATATTTTAACTTTATTCATATGTATAGCAACAAAGTTCTCGGTAAATATCGAGCTACTATTGAAATTGGGGCGGGATATTAGTGCTCTAGCTCCATTTCTGCCTACACTGTTCTCCCAATGTGTTACTAATTTTATATCCTTTCGATTTTCCACATTTTCCATAGTTTTACCAAATATCGCGTTATTTTTTAATTTAAAAGTGTCCTTCGCAAATTTTGTGGTGGCCTTGTTACGTAAATTGGTATTAAAATCAATATACGATTTTAGCCATTTTGATTGCTCAAACTGTAATACTCGATGGGTTTGCATTACCACTAAGCCGTTGGCGATGGCTTGTTTTAAAGTTCTATAGTGTACAATGTATTTTTTTTTATCTTGTAAATTGGGAATTAATTTCGGTAATTTAGCGTTTTCTGTTGGCGGTATGATATTTTCTACTAGAAATGGAAGATCAGAATGTGCATCATGCAACTCAGTCGGATAATGCACATCCACTTCCAAAACGTAGCCATGTAAACTATCATCACCAACAGCCATAATATTTAAATCCAGAATTTCGCGCTCGCTTAACCATCGAAAACCACCATATGGTAATGCTTGTGACATACTATGACCATATAGATTTGTAGCATCAAGGTATGTTATAAATGAAGAAGGTTTTGTTGGGTCATAGTCTGGTAAAAAAATATTATTAGCGATGTGCTTCCTTTCTGTACACTGGCTTATGCCGCCGCGTATACCTTTCTTAAAAAAATGTATCATGTCTATATCAGTTAAGAGCTCTAACTCTACCTTAGTCATACGTAGCATACAATCAAATGATAAACTTGGAAGGGTATAGTAATGTGCTGGATCAAGTTTATCGAATTTTAAGCAATTATTCCGAAATTGCTCAAAAACATCACACAATAGCAACACATCTGATTTTAAATACACGTCCGAATAGTCCCCCAAAGTTTTACACCCAAACAAGCGCCATACTTCTTTTGCTCTTCTATAGCTTTCATCGCTAATATGTTCTTCCCGTAAATTATCATAAAATTCATCTTTACTTGGAAGACATGTATTTTCCATTTTTTCTATAGAGTCAATAAAGCTATAGGGAAAAACACCCTTTTGACGCATCAAATTAAATTGGTTGATATTTGAAAAATGTTTCCGCGTTTCAATAAAATCGTCGTCGTTTAAACCGCTGCCTAAATTTTCCAAAGACGTTGACAGAAATTTAAAACTATCAATAAATCGCAACTTTAAATATTTCCTCTTGACTTTTCCACATTTACTATCAAAATAATCGTGCACATAAATGCTTTTGGTAAATGATATGTACTTTTCCTTACTTTGAGCCAAAACACCAATTTTATCCCCATATTTACATAACTCTTTTATAAATAAATGGCTGTCGTAGCCGCTTAAGTTATGAAATATGATAGGGATAAAAGAGGGTAATTTATAATTTAAATTACAAACGGAATGTGCAGCACCAAATCTTTTTGCACCAGTTATGTGACAGTGGTCTCGTACTTTAATCTCACCCTCTTCAAAAGGGCCTTCACATATACCACATATTTTAGCATCATTAAACTCCCTTTTTTCTTCAGGCGTTAACGGTTTCATAGGCTTAATGTCTTTTAAATATGTGTTGTATAGAGCCCTTAAATCACACTCGATACGATCCACAAAGACTTGAGCTGCATTATTCCCCCGAAATAGCTCAAATTTCGAAAGTGAGTCGTCAAAAGAGCATTTAATTAAATAAGCAAAAGAATATGGTTCATGTTTAAAACTTTTTACAGTGTAAGAATTTTGTGGGTTTGGTTGTACCGTTTCAATGGGTTTTAAAACAGATTCGAAATCTGCATAAACCACGAATGGAACGCGCATTTGCTTTTCTATACCCTCGAATTTTAAAATATTTTCCGGCACACTCTTTCCAAATTTATCGATTTTTAAATCCACTGAGGGTGTTTGCGTGAAAATGTGGTTACAATCGTAGCTTTGATGTAAAGTTAAAGCTGACGGTGTACTAAAATAAATGAGGCAACCATCACAGAAATATATTTTATGTTGTTGACAACTAATTTGACTTGAAACTAAACGTGATAAATCCCGAATCCAACAATAATGACTCTTTGAACAAGTCGTATCACAAAAATGTTCACCGCCATCTTTACTACTACAGTCTTTTGTAATTAACAATAAATTTACATGCCTATCCAACTTTTTTGACGCATACCTCAGTGGACCAATAACTTCATGTATTACTTCATTATTTTCATATTTAGATTCCAGACCGTATACGTTAATTGATATGTTGTTCATTTCCTCAAATTTTTTAATGTCACGTAATTTTACTGGAAAATCCATACCTGTTACATTTAGCACTCTAGAAAAATGGGGGTAGGATGTCTTCTGTGAAGTCTCTGCTGTTGGAGGAAACAATGCTGATGTTACAGCCCACGCAAAGCAAAATTCGTCCTGGTTAATCACATTGACGACAGCTCCTTTCTTTTCAATAGAACACGGCAACTTGATGTATGATGAGCCACCCATAGGCATATACTTGTTGATACCAACTTCCAAGTATAAAATTCGCACAAGAGCCCATCCTATAACAAGAAAAATAATATATAAAAATCAGTTTAATATATCGGGTTTTGATTTTTCCATACCTGAATCTTTCTCCTGGAACTCTGTCGCCTGCGTTTTTATTAATTCGGTGAAAGAATGGTAAACGGCATCCAAATCACTTTCTACACTAATTATTTGATTAGCAGTGTTGAAGGATTTTTCACTGAATATTTCTTGTGATGGAAGCATGTACTCGCCAACAGCTGTCATGTTAACTTTTAAAGCATGATGCACACGCAATAAATTATTAACAAGTTCCACCACCTTGGATTTAATGTCTGCAAAGAACATTACGTAATCGGAATGCTCCATATCACTGCTAACCCGATAGGTTGCAATTCTCCTTTTGAAGGCACATTCAACGAGTTGCACACCATGACATACCGGCAAACATGAATTATTTTTATGTTGTTGTGTTCGTTTATGCACCGACATATGATTTATTGGAACATCTACATTACATGTAGCGCAATTAATTAGCGGAATCGTCGATGTATACTCTTCAATTCGGAGCCGTTTTCCTCCAGGCACTTCATTAAATCTCGCCGCACACGATTCTCTTTGATGACGTCTCATATTATAAATATTAGTAAACTTAGAACCGCAATTTTCACAAACATATGCCATGATTTGTCAAATATTAACACATGTACTACCTATACAAGTCAGAGCCAACTGATGAATGAAACTGCCCCATACATTATATAAAACCATTCAAGGTCACCCCCAACCACGTAACATATCTTCAAGGTCACACACCCAAGATGACCTTCAACAAAGTCAAGGTCGTCTCGACCAAGGTCAAGGTCAAGGTCACACACACAACCTTGAACACAAGGCCAAGGCCAAAGCACACGTGCACTTTCAAGGTCAATGACAAGGACATGTGGGCGGGGCCAAAGAGGGGTGAAGCAAGGTCAAGGTCAAGGTCGAGGAGTGGGGGGATCGAGCGAATCGGGTTATGTTCACTACTGTGAATAAATTACATATGCTTTGGATTTAAAACAAATTCATTGATATATCAGTTCGTTGTATATTAAATTTGATCAAATGGTACCTTAAATTTCAATAAAGTAACTGAAAAGATATTTCAACTTCTGCACATTAAAATTAATTCACACGTACCCTAAAACTAAACGAGTTTAGATTATTATTCACTATACATTGCACGAGATTCCGGGAGATGGCTTAACTTGTATTGAACTTTTTGTTTAATATGATATAAGTTGCTTAAAGGACTCCATTTTCTTATGGTGAGGTGTACATGTCTGCTCCGTACTGACGGGAACCAATGAGTTCGAAACTGATCTAGATGGTGGACACTAACTATGGAAAAAATGCCCACCTTTTCCTGGCAGTTTCAGTTGGTGAGTTAAATATGTGATAATATATCTCAAATTCAATGAACACTGGTTGTATATTTAATGTACATAGTCACCTAAAAAGTAACGATCATACTTTAAATTTAATGTATGATTAGGTTAAATTTAATGGAATAAATGTAAAAATTATTAAATTTAATGCATTACGTTAAATGCATTTAATAAACGTTTATGAAATTTGCTTCCAGCACATTTACCTTTTACAGTGTAATACACTGGGAAATATATGTAATGGAGTATTTGACCAAATTTTGTAAAATACCATGTATCTTCATTATGAGTGGCTAACAAAATTTTTAACTTATTAAGTAGAATACACTTTTAGGCTAAGTACAATTAGATATGTGTCACTCTGTATACAATAAAGTAATGTTACTTTCAACCTAAAGATTTTACTATGACCTTTACTAGGAAGAGAATTTAAGTAGAATTTTAGGTCTAATAAAAATAAGAAACACGCAAAACGTCTTATATTTGCACACTAAAGAACAAATATTGTTTCATTTCTCATACTTAGCTAATGCATTCTTCCAACATCTACTAGAGAAAATACCATTTTCTACTTTTGAGTAAAATAATTGTTACAAAGTAGTTCAACTTTGAGATCATGATTTAAGTACGTTTCATTTCTAACAGCTTTGACGGCACACACGCACACCATCCTCGTCTTTCTTTTCTTCTTTGTTTGACGGACAAGAAATTAATTAAAGACGATAAAATCGTTTTCTGAAATATATAAAATACCAGTCTTTTTCTAAGGCTCTGTTGCGGTTACTCGCCTTCTTTTTGTCATAACTTGATGATTCCACCATTATCCAGGGGCCCTCTAAGTAAGAAAAACAACATAAATATCTGTTTTCGAGAACTAACGAATAAACCTTGCGTTCCATTTTTATATAAAAGCAAACTGTTGTTTTGAGATATTCCGGCCTGTTCGGATATTATTGCTGCTTTGTCAATTTAAACTCTTGGTTATAAAGTTGCTCCAACTACGCTTAGAACTAGACTATTGCGATTTTTTCTGGCCTCACACTTTTTATTTTGATGCTTAAAATTTCTTTTAAAATTTTTGCGGGGTAACTCAGGTCTAATTGTAGTGCTGCATTCTATTTAATTGGGTATATATTTAATTGCTATGGAAAATTTCTGTTAGCCATCCGTAATAAAGGTAGAGTTTGTTTTACAAATTTCGGCCAAATATTCGTTTACAGATATTTCCTAAAGTATTTATTACATAGCTAACGAATTGGCGATGATATTTTAGTAACTAAATACGAATATTTTATATTATAACAATTTCGGTTTTGCAGGGCCGGACTAGAAAATAAGTATATATATATATTAATTTTAAAGAAAAATATACATATTTTTAAAGAATTTAATAACACGTTTTAACACTTAACTAAGTACCTAGAAGACACCACAAAAATCTATTGAAAAATGGCTTCCCGTCAAATTCTTCGAAACCATCTGGTTTTGGTGGTTCTTAGTTATTAGATCAAAAGTGTCAATGGTCGCTAAGTTTAAAAAACCCAAGTTTAAAGATATATATCACTGAATTTGCACTATTTTGTGTTTGAAAGTCTGCACGTATATTAGTGCAGCCTTTCTTTATGTCCATAAGAATGACCTGTGCCGATGTTGTACAGGGTGAGTCAACGATTGGATGAAGTAGGTTTGTGCCTTTTCGGTGAAATTAACAAAGAAACTATATTTATTGTTTGATACAATTTATTTTTACGCAGATTTTAAAAATATTTAGGACTCTACAGGGCGAGCCAAAAAACTAGGACAGCATAAAATTGTATTTTCTTAAATAGAACACCCTATATACGAATCGTATTTTCGATTTAGCTTATAATTTTAAATCTATTTTTATAAAGGGTTTACTATAACAAAACTTTATAGTTTCTGACATAATTAAGTTTAAAGAAAAAAAGTCACATTTTCAAGCATCAATTCAATCCTAAATAACGTTTTCAATTTTGTGACAAATATATTCAAATATGGAATTTAGCAAGGCCAAGGACAAGTTAACACAATTTTTACCTAATATTTGCAATAAAAGCTACAGGGTGTTGAACACATCGGCTCAAATTTGAACAAGTTTAAATGAATAAATATCTTTTTTTCTAAATGGCACACCCTGTATATTTTCATGTTATTTATTAGAGTAATAAAAACCCTAAAAGTTTTGTTCAATATATCCTATAACTATTTATAAAAGTTTTTGAGATATTTCAGTTTTTCTTATTTTCCAGTCTTTTTTACAGAAATAGTCTTCATTATCATAGTAGCCATGTAAAATAATAAAAAGAAACTACAGAAACAAACAGAATGTGGTTAAATATGATGAAATACATTATTCGTTATATTACAACGGCAATAGTTTAATTAAACATAATGTGAAAAAATTAACACAACAATAACGGCAACGCAAATACATATTTACTTTTATACTAAATTGAAACAAAAAAAATACCTATTAAATACTGAGATTAATTATTTCTTTTTAATAAGTGTTCAAATAAACGACCCTCTTGTGCAATGCACAAATTTAGTCTTTTTTGCAGATTTTCTCGGACCCTGGACAAAATTAGTGGCGTTATTGTTCTACAGGTATCCCTAATCCTATTTCGCATATCTTCCACTGTTGTTGGTGGATTAACATACACCTTATTTTTAATATAACCCCATAGGAAGAAATCTAACGGGGTGATGTCGCAAGACCTTGGTGGCCACTCAATGAAACCCCCACGTCCAATCCAATTTTGCGGATATCGTTGGTCCAAAAACGCACGAACTTCACGATGGTAATGCGGAGGCGCACCATCGTGCTGGAACCACATACTGTCGAGCTCATCCCTATCGAGACCTTGAAGCAGTTGGGGTAGTTCTTCTTGTAGAAAGTTCAGGTAACTATGGCCATTTAGTGGTTCATTAAAAAAAGTGGGGTCCAATAATTCGATTATGATGAATACCACACCAAACATTAAATGACCAGTGGTTTTGATGTTGCACCTCTCTAATCCAAAATGGGTTTTCTGTGGCATAATAATACATGTTGCGTCTATTTACGGCACCGTTACTTCTAAAAGTAGCTTCATCACTAAACATTACCTTGCATAATAAATTTGGATTTAATTGAATCTCCGCATTTATTGTACGACAAAAGTTTACACGACTTTCAAAATCCTGTCCATGCAATTCTTGGTGTAATTCCATGTGATATGGATGATACCTATATTTCTTGGTAGTACGATTAGCGGCGGATTGTGATGTTTCACATAATGCTGCTAACTGACGGCTACCAATATAAGGATTTTCCTGAATATATAACAATACTTGTAGTTCTTTTTTTTCCTTAGTTACTGGTTTGTTGACCACTTTACGTTTTGGATAATCAACAGTACCAGAAGAATCAAATCTTTGCATTAAGTTTTGAAAAGTATGGGTATTAGGCTGGCGTCGATCAGGATACTTCATTTTGTAAATTCTTTGAACAAGAAGGCAATTTTTTTGAGCCTCTCCTATTGTATAAATCATATCTATTAACTCATCCTTTGGAAAATTCATTTAACAATATAAGATGAATGCAAAAAAAACCAAACTTCACTACATAAAAACCAAAAGAAGCGATTGCGGTTATAAATTTGACACACAGAAAAATGTTCTTTTACATTGTTTTTGCCATGGCTACTATGATAATGAAGACTATTTCTGTAAAAAAGTATGGAAAATAAGAAAAACTGAAATATCTCAAAAACTTTTATAAATAGGTATAGGATATATTGAACAAAACTTTTAAGGTTTTTATTACTCTATTAAATAACATGAAAATATACAGGGTGTACCATTTAAAATAAAAGATATTTATTCATTTAAACTTGTTCAAATTTGAGCCGATGTGTTCAACACCCTGTAGCTTTTATTGCAAATATTAGGTAAAAATTATGTTAACTTGTCCTTGGCCTTGCTAAATTCTAAATTTGAATATATTTGTCACAAAAATGAAAACGTTATTTAGGATTGAATTGATGCTTGAAAATGTGACTTTTTTTCTTTAAACTTAATTATTTCAGAAACTATAAAGTTTTGTTATAGTAAACCCTTAATAAAAAAGATTTAAAATTATAAGCTAAATCGAAAATATGATTCGTATATAGGGTGTTCTATTTAAAAAAATACAACTTTATGCTGTCCTAGTTTTTTGGCTCACCCTGTAGAGTCCTAAATATTTTTAAAATCTGCGTAAAAATAAACTGTATCAAACAATAAATATAGTTTCTTTGTTAATTTCACCGAAAAGGCACAAACCTACTTCATCCAATCGTTGACTCACCCTGTACAGAAGATTTAGGACAAGGTTTTCATCTTCAGTAAAAAACTTGATCTCATTCTCTCGGTCAAGATCTGCTCAAAATTTAACTGAGTTTGAATAATAATTAATCCTTTTGATCTCCGGAACGATGATGTCTGCCGAGTTACGAAAGATGATCGAGCGAAAGATTTTTATCTTTATCTTTACTGATGGGACTTAAGTCTTTCTCAAGGTCAAAGTGAAAGATTGACTCAAGATCAAATCTGGTTTAAATGAGTGTTTATTTTTTTTATTTTGAATATATGTAAATCAGAATGTTTAGAATTTAGATATGATCTTGTCCTTTGTAGTCAGATTGTGGGGAGTAATAATGATTCATTAATGATTATACGAGTAGAATATCCCATCAGGGAGACTCAGTCAGATAAAGCAAAACTAAATAGATATTTGGCGATTGTACATAAACGTAGCAACAAAAAAGGATACAAATTGCCATCTACATTAGCATAAATCAATGTGCACGGCATGTCGTTTGCTAGAGCAGTACTCTATTACGACTATTTGGAGTTATATTTAGTAGGGAGTCCTCTAGATAATTTATATTATGTTGGTAACACGCATAGCCTAAAATCCATACAATACAGGTGATATGGGCTTATATGCCCAAAGTTCTGGCTTCATATTGACATGTGCAATAATAACGGGTAATTAGTTCATGGTTAATAAAATGCTCGATCTCATACATACCCTCTTCATGAATATCATTGTAGGCAACTAAATATTTGGTGTCTCGTTGTATTTCTAGACCTGGAAAATTTCCTGACTCTCAGAATGCCCCACTCATTAATGTGCTAATCGTGTTGAAACTCTCCATTTTCTTTCATGAGTTTATCTTATATATAATATGGGGAAAGATTAATCTGATAAATTCCCACTGCTAAATCTGTTAGATATCCCAAGTCAAGAACAGGGAAGTCTGAAATATCATGATGATATAGTCATCTTAACGGGTCATTTTTTCTCAGAAGATTATGTATTTCAACTCTGGCTGGGATAAAATTGGAAATTTACGATAGCATTTTCTGGGCAAGCTCGATGTTACACAATCGTTTATTAACTATTTTTAGTAAGTGAGTGCGAGATGAAGTTTATCACCGGAGATGAAAAACCTTGTCCACGATCTTCTGTACAACAGCGGCTGAAGTCATTCTCACGGACATGGAGAAAGGCTGCAATAATATGCATGCAGGTTTTCAATCACAAAATAATTTGACGTCAGTGATGTATATCTTTGAACCATGAATATTTTGGACTTAGCCACCATTGACACCTTGGATCAACTAACCAAGTACTTTTAATATCAGGTGGTTTCAAAGAGTTCAACTGAAAGCCAATTTAAAAAGAAATATTACTACTTATTGAAATTTTGTTAACAATAACTTTGACAATTATATAGTTAATACATAAAATAATATAGAATAAATTTTAAACGAAATTAGATCAATAAAGCGCATAGTTTTTCAATAACCGAATTTTAATCGACTTCGACTTACCCTCAAACCTTGAACTATTAGGTGGTAACAAAACCATGGTTAAACAGTTAGGTCAGTATTTAAGGCGTTAATAAAAGACTATTTGTACACATTCATTGCACGTTTGCAACGTCCCATCAATTTTTGAACCGAGAATAGGGAGATATAATTTTTTTAATGGTGTTTGCAAAGATAACGGGCTAAATGTATTTTCTTTTTTTCCCGAAGAGGAATTTTTTCCGAAATAAAATTAGGATCGACCCGACTGTTAAATACTCAGTTTGGGAGAAAGAATGGATCTTAAATTTAGAACAATAAAATCTAAAAATATCTACTAGGAAAATTGGCAGACGCCTCCATATTAAGCAAAAATAGCACTTTGACAACACAAAACGGAGTTTTGTGTTGATCTTATTATTCCAGGCAGAGAAATTATTACTATGTGACTATACACCGGTAAATCGTTTGTCAGTGCATTAGAAAACACATAAAGATTTCCACCGGACTTAGTAGATTGATGAAGCTCATTTATCAGAGATGGTGCAAATAATTCTAGAAATTGTCATGCGTGGTTCTTAGAAAATCCAAATGCTATTAATCAGTAGTAGTCGCAAAGTAGATTTTCAGTAAATGTTTGGTGGGTACAACATTTTTTTGAAGAAAGGTTGGATGGAAATATTGTGTCCAATCTTCTCTAAAATGTTGAATAAATTTAAGAGGAATGTATTTCGAACGTGATGAAACCCCTACATATTTCACAAGAGCTGTTGTCGAATTTTTAACTACTTATTCCAGTAGATAGATAAGTTTCGCGGGATCCCATCCTTGGTCAGCAAGATCCCTGGACTTAAGTCCTGTGGAGTTTTTCTTTCGGGGGTATATGAAAAATTCAGTTTAGGAAGAACCAACATATTACCAATTCATTCAGGAAATAAAAATAGACCAGTTGTAATTGGGTGCGCTGTTTAAATTAAGAAATTGCAGGAAGAAAATGCGGAAAATTTAATAGAAGACCTTTTAATAATATTCTCGAATAATTTTTTACTGAAATTTTGTGTTTGGTTTTGGTATTTTCCGTTTTTATTTATGTAACTCTTTTTGTTAAAAATAGTACAAAGTTATCAAAGACTAAAAAAAATTATTATTTACCTCTCAGAAGGAATAGGTGTATGAACCAGTTTTGTAGAAAATTATTAAAGTTTTAAAACGTATAATTAATTTTTTTTTTTTACATTATACAGGATGTTTTGTTATTTCAAAATAAAAAAAAATACCGATTTTGACATGAAATATTTACATATGAGTACTAAAATATCACCTCCAACTAGAAATCAAATCATCAAAATATCACAAACAGGTACTACAGGAAATATCTATATGAAAAATTTTGTGGGACATAATTTATCTTATTTAACATAACATTTCCATAATAGATAAATATTTATTCAATTAGTAGAATATACCACTAGGCCATGTCCGAGTCGCCTTGTGTAATATAGTTTAATAACACCACGCAACAAATTTTAGTTTATTTGTTGTATCTTCTATGAAATCTACATTTTTTTGTTAATTTTGCGGCTCTGAAAATAAAAATGACAATGAAATTAAAAACTTCATTGCAATTTTCAAGAACAAGTTTTTTTTATTTTATTTTTAACAAATTAATAAAAGATACACAGTTTTACATTTTTACATGTAAATACACTAAATATCCTGTCCTTTTGCTGTTCTTTTGTGAATTGTTTCTGGAGCATCTCTAACAAGAGTCCAATAGCAGTCGTCAAGCATGGAAGCATTCAACTTTCCCTGGTACTTTTTCTCCATTGTTGATATATCCTGATGGAAGCGTTCGTCGTACTCATCATTTAGAGCTCCGCAGTTGTCGGGAAAAAAGTCCCGATGTGAGTGTAGGAAATGGATCTTTCAGAGACATATTGCAACCTATGTTTTGATACGACGACAGGATATTTTCAGCAAGAATAACCTAATTGTTTTTTTTTTATTTTATTTCCCAAGAAATTAGTGACCACGAGGCGGAAGTCTTTCCAAGCATTTTTTCAATATCTAATAGAGTGGTGTCAAAATGTTTTTCAGAATATTTCGAATTTGTGGCCAAAAAAATACCTTTAATTTTTGCTTCACTTAGCTTTGGTAATTTCTAACGCAAGTACTCAAAAGCCGACTCATCTGTATTCAGTGCCTTGACAAGGTTTTTCATTAGGCCGAATTTGATTTACAGTGGTGGCAACAAAATCTTTTAGGGGTCTACCAAGGGCATATGTTGTACATTCTTTTCACCAGTTTTTTTTCTTTTAACGAAATGTCTTTTCCCGACTGTCCTATTCACACAAAAAATAGTAAAACTTGGTGTAGTCCAGCTGCAACCCAAGTAAAAGTGCAATTACTTTTAAGGCGCCACAGATCTGCCATTATTGCTCATCGTATTTTATACTTCTTTTATACTTTTATACTTATACAGGTACTTCATTTTGTCGTATGATTCTTTCATATGTCCTGCATATCCAACAACAATAGACGGTAAAATATTTCCAATACGCAATAGTATTGCTTTTAAACTCAATATTGAACTGTCTATAAACCATCTCTATTTCTCTTGCTTTATATTTAATGCCGCCAATAAACCGCTAATATTATTGCAGAAAACCAAGTTCTTTTCCATATTAAAAAATGGTGCTAGGCCTTCTAAGTCTCTTAAAATATCATTTAATTCTGATTCGGTTATATTGTGCGGTTGGTAGTATAACGTGCTGGGTCTGAAATCAGGATCTCGTGATATTTTATGGTATATCTTCTTCTTGAGAAATCATTATATCGTTACTATCTGATTCGTAAGTGAATTTTTCTGGGGGTTCTGGAATATGAAGTTCGTCATTATGAGGCCACAGGTCTCGTCTGCCACATATATTAGGATAGTTGATAACAGACTTTTTTCCTGAATATACCCGTGCCTTGCCCAACACGGAGTATATGCAGGAATAGTAATCACTAACATGATTTGAAGGCTCTTTCCAGATCATTAGGATAGCAAACCGCATAGACCGTATTTTACTATTTAACCAGTTTATCAGATTTGAAGCGCATGCGTTACAACAGATATGTGGAGTCCAGTATTTGTCTTGACCCCCAATATTGCAACCAAAATAAAACTGATATGCCTTTTTATCAATGGGCGTTTGTCATTTGTTTGTATACAGGGGCTATTCAAAACAAAGTACACATAAATGTCGATTTACATGAGTTTAAATAGCTATCTGCCTTATTTTAAGCCCTGGGGGGTCGGTATTTCGTATATGGAGGTCATCCCTAAAAAACTCTCATACTGTGTTGCCAAGTTGTATAAAATTTCCTTAACTTGGGGAAAACCTATATTTGGCAACGTCGCTCACATCTATTGTTATAACAATACAAATATACCAGGTGCATTCTTGCGGTTACATTCCTAATATATAGGGAGACATTATATCACATATCTCAAAATCTTGAACTAATAAAAAAAACATATGACTAATTCAGTTTTAGAAAATGGTAGTTCATTTTGTTTTAGATATATTTTGACTGTTGTCCAGTGTAATTCTTCCAATGTTAAATAAAATATCGTAGACATATTACACTAAATTGGTTGCCAAAAGAATTTTAAGCATTTCGTGATTCGCGAGACCTACAGAAAAAGTCAAAAGCATTAGCAATAAACAACTTAAATGTGTCTAATATCCATAACGAACTTCCCAGTTTATGTAATATGTGTAAAATCGAAAATCGTTATTCGGCTTAGATGAAATTTATTACGTCTGCATTCTGTTGTTTTCGGGTTAAGAGAAGGGAATAATTAGGGAGGAAAAAAGGAATGGCTTTAGGTTTTAGAGGTTTGTTATAAGAAAAGTTTTAAAGGTTGAATAATAAAACTTACTAGTCGTGCAAATATGTGTTTATTTAAAATAAACATTATAGATATTCAGAAAATCAATTTGCAAGGCGAAAGACAATATGCTAATAAATTAAGTCAACATTGGTAGATTGAACTTCTTGGTTCTCTGTAGAAGAGCAGTTGATAAGAATAACAAAAAATGAAATATAGATTATTCTAAGAAATTAAATCTTCAAGTTAAATAGGTAGTGTAAGCGGGTTATACCTAATTTTTTAAAGGGTTAATAATAAGACAAAATCAATGGTCAAACAAAGCGCAGGAAATTTGTTGTGAGAGAAATATGTTTGCATTTATTACGAAAGAAAAGTAGGATTTAGACCAACTTTTTCAAATGCCATTTTCAACAAAATTCAGGAGCTACGCATTCATGCATAGAAAAGTTTTCAAGATATTTTTGATACACAATTTCTATCGAATAACATCTATATAAAGGTACCATCATATTTCATCCATGTTGCATTGAGACTTATATAAAACACACGTTTATACAAAATACGTAACCCAGAACAAATAATTTTAAGCTAAGTTGGATTGGCAGTTTTTTCTTTTATTTGGGAACGACCACATTAAAGTATCAGAGACAAATAAAATTTACTTATATCTTTAATAGATCTTGGTAGTATACTTAGTTCTGCTCGATAAATTATGGGTAGTTACAAACTATAAATAAGTACTGGCTTGATCTGATATAACTAATATATCTTTGTTTTATTTAGCAATCTTCAAGAGCAAGTGGTTATTTAAAATAAGTCTCAAGCTATTTTCCGGCAGCATCGAAAAAAAATAAAAACGACTGAGATTTTAGGTTAATATAGAGACAGGGACTGACAAAAAAAGTCTTGTCCAAACTTCCCGACCTACGTAAATATTTAGTGCCTCACGAGTATTTGTATAGCCGTGATAATCTCCAGGTGATGATCTGCCTTGTTGCTAAGTCCTC
The DNA here is from genome assembly GCA_034092305.1 of Diaprepes abbreviatus. Lineage (NCBI taxonomy): Eukaryota > Metazoa > Arthropoda > Insecta > Coleoptera > Curculionidae > Diaprepes > Diaprepes abbreviatus. The sequence continues at coordinate 14,824,672 of JASJET010000122.1, forward strand.
GCAATATTTATAGGAAACATGAAATTCTTGAGATTTAAAGAACTATTATTTTTTATTAGCACGTTTAATGAATTAAATATCATAAGATACTAAATAGCGTAATTTTTGGAATAGATTTTTTCTTCACGCATTCATAGCGATATTGGCGGAGGAAAATAAGAAATTTATTTTGAAACAACGGAATATCGCGGTAGGATCACATTTTTCGAAAAATTTGTTATACTAAAATTATAGTATGGCAGGGGGCTAACTAGCAGTGACACTGACAATGACATTGACCTTAAATTTCAAGATCATTTGAAGGTCAACTTCAGAATTTTAAATAGGATTACGATAGTAACCTTGGAAATAATTTTACCCCTGGAAATGGAGAGACCGATCAATTTCACAGTAATTCCATCATGAGATATGTCTATGACCTCACGGGCACGATGAAATTGGTGTAGAATAGTTGATGACAAGCCTGTGGGTCCATACTTTCTTGAATGTAATTTGAACGGCTCAAAATATCGTGATATTTTAGAAAATCCACTTCCACTTTTGCTTGTAGACAAACTCTTAGATGAAAGACAACAAATGTGTTTTCAACACGATGTATGTCCAGCGCATTATTCCCAATTAGCTCATCAAGTGTTGGATCGTGAATTCAACGGACGGTGGTTTGGTAGAGGAGGTCCAGTAAATTGACTCGCAAGATAGCCAGACCTTACATTACCAGATTTTTGTTTATGGAGTAATTTGAGGAACGAAGTTTATAAAGACATACCAACTACTGGTGATAACATGAAGCAGTGAATCCGAAGTGCATGCGCCAAAATAACACCTGAAATGCTCCGCAGTGGTGTGCAGTCTTTTGAAGCGCGGGTCAATAAGTGTATGAAGTTGAAGGTGACTATTTTAAGCACTTACTGAAATAAATTCTTATGAAACCATGATAATACAAAATGATGTGGGGCGAGGGGACTCATAGAAAATAAGCACTCCGATAGTGAGAAGCAAGGGGACTCACCGAAAACAAGCACCCCGATGGTGACAGGCATGGAGACTCACCGAAAACAAGCACCCCAATAGTGAGATGCGAGGAGACTCAGCGAAAACAGACACTCTGATAGTGAGAGGCGAGGGACTCAACGAAAACAAGCACATTGATAGTAAGAGGCGAGGGGACTTACCGAAAACAAGCACCCCGAAAAGAACAAAAACTACTACGTTCATGTCGATGTTCCTGAAGAGTGCTAAAAGTAGTCAATCATGCACATAGCATACTAAGTACAATTTTTGCTAACAATTCTGAACAAACTAATTTCTTCAAATAGCCCTGAAGATCGAGAACAAAGTAATGTTATAGCAATTTTGCAATCCTACAACTTTAGTATGAAACATTTTATAAAATAATGACGTTGAAAATCTTCGTTTGACTTTAGGATGATCTTGATATTAGACCTTAACCATGAAATCAAGGTCATATCTGATGATAAAATTACTGTGAAATTGATGGGTCTTTTCATTCCCGGTTGTCAAATTGGGGGTTTCCTTTTCAAATTTTTAAGTTTAGTTTCAAATGACCTTATGGGTCAATGACAAGGTTATATTCAACGTTACTGCCACTTTGCACCCATGCCAACAACTTTTGCATGAAACATTTCGCCAAATACTGCGATTTTTTTGTGAGTGAACTTGATATTTGACCTTCACCTTCAGGTCAAAGTCATATCTGGTGGTAAAATATTTCACCCTTTTCATTTCCGTGATCGAAATTGGGGGATTCCATGTAAAATTCTGAGGTTTATCATCAAATTACCTTGAACGACAAAGTCAAGGTTATTTTCAAGGTCACTGCTAGGTAGCCCCTCTCTTACCCTATAATTTTACTTATTTATAGAGACAAAATATGTAGCTCTGCCATATCACTGTGGAGGGAGGGTAAGTTTGACTGTTATAGTGTTTTTCTCTATGCTTTCCATTACGTCAGCAGTTCTCGTTTAGATAATTTTTGTTTGATTGATTTGAGGACGCGATCCTGCTGATTTATAGAACAAAAATAAATAATTATTGATTATAACAAGTTGATTTTTAAGAGCGTAGTGTTTTTAGCAAAATTTTATCTTCAGTAAACCCAAGACGGGTCTTCTTTTATTAGGAAGCAACTATTATATATTTTTTATGTTAATGAATAACCAAGAATTTTTTAAAAAATTTAATCCCGATTTTTCAAATATTTATTTTTTCTTTTTGTGATATTATGTTTTAATCCAAATGTTCTCGGGATGATGGCATCCAAAAAGTGCAACGTTGAAAATCTTATCAAGCCGGTTTATCGTTAAGCAAAACGGTCCGTTTGACCCTAACCCGAGTTTTCATTATCTATTTAAATTTATAACTTCTGGTATCAACGGAAATTAAATTTGGTGAAATTTGACTTTACACATTGATAGTTTTATGAAAGTGTTAAAGAAGCAAATATATACTGTCACAACATTAATGTTTAATTATTTTTTGCCTATTTTTTTAATAGTTTCCTTAAAACTTTTCTTATTTTGTTTTTCCGCTTCCTAATATATTTTCTAAAAGGTATAGATGAAAAGCTAGCGTAAGTTCTTGAAAATGTAAGGATCTAATCCAATTGACCTTAGTCCAAAAATTTTTTTCGAAATACGGAGTGACAAAATTGTAATTTTTCAAAACTTTTATGTTAATATTTATCTTAATAATAATGTGGCTTGCAATTTTCGTACTTTGGAGTTCTTTGGGATGAGAAATCATGATCTGATTAGAGCTTCAATGTACATTGCATACTAGCTTTTCGCCTACACTTAGAACTTCCTAAGTTTATGTGCTTCGTTATAATTGGCTACGCTAAAACCTCAGAGTTAATTGATAAAAAATTTAATGATAAAATATTAAAGCAAAATCACTAAAATCCAGTTGAAAGTTAGTAGCCGCGCTAGCGAGCAAATTTGTCAAGCTAACATCTGTGCAAGAGAGTAGGGGTGAGTTATTCTGGGCGCCACTGCATTTGTGACTACATTGAATGCAGAAATCTTCCACGATGTTATTAGAAACTAGCTTTCAATTTCACTTCTATACGAATTGGAATAAATAAAATTTGAATTAGAATATAGACACGCCAATGAGCATGAGTGAAAAAATCTCCAATAAATATTTGAACAAAAGACTCTATTCGAATAAATTAAATTTACCAGAATAAATAAGCACTATATTTCAACTTCAAATATTTTTTTAGTTTGGAGTTGTGAAATTTATTACATCATATTTAATAACTGAAATAAATTAGAACAAAAAAAGAAATTGAAATAGACCAAAGTAAAATACTAAAATTCCTGAAGATGTTTACGTAGATAGGTTTACTATGTAAAAGAATCTAATAAGGTTTAATATATTATATACTCTAGTATTTATTGGGGCCAAGATATAACGCCTAACCCAGTAGTATCTATAATCGTGGGATAGAATACCGGAAAATTATTAGGACTATCATTATTTAAAATAGGACAAAGATGATACTAAGTTTGCCTGTTTTTTTCGGTGGTGAGACTGCTAGGTATCGGGCTCGTACAAATCGGGCTTCAACACTGCTTAACTCTGTAGTGGTATGTAGGAGGTATCTATTAAATATTAGTATTCATAAATTGAAAAACTGAGATTTTTACCACAGGTAAACGCAAAAGAAAAATAAAAAGACGAAAAAAAAATTAAAAGAACAACCCTACAAATAAAAGAATGTTTAAGACAGTTTTAAAAATTAAATTAAAAATGCAAATATATTTTTTAATTAATAGAAATAATAACGAATTATTAAGTTACTTTCCTTTTTATATTTAGAATCTTAAACTTTCTAAATATTCAGAAAATAAAAATATCTTAGGTGATCATAAAGTTTGAAAAAAAGTTCAGGAACCGAAATAATTTTGAAGTATTATAAGAAAATAAAATACTAATCAATAACTCATTAGTAGTAATTAAACACATGCCTAATTTAAAATATTAAATGCTTGAAACTGTTGAATTCATAGAGTCCAGTCTGACTACGGGTGATCACCAACATTTTGTTTAATTAAAATAAAACAAAATATTTACTCTACAGAATAACCAATTTTTAACTAAATTAACCATCTCATAATTGGAAATAATAATAGAAATATAATAGATATTAATTAGCATTTGAGATCACTGCTTATTGTAAATATTTCGTTTTGTTGGCACTAATTATTATTAAACAATTGGGCTTCAATCTGGTAAAAACAAACGTAATTTTAATTTTGCTCTAAAGTAAAAATATTAAATCAAAATATAATCATCATATTTATCATAATACTATGTAGAAAGCCAGAATGTAGAATTAACTTTATAATTAAATGGCTATAAATCAACTACTTGCTAAGAAACTCCTGAATTTTTAACATAATTAGGCCATTTTAATTAGCTAATTATTGCAATATAACAAAAAAAATCACACTGGAGACAAACTGAAAATATTCAATCCACCAGACATATTTCGATTTCGATTTTATTCTCACCAAATTTTAATTCAGAGTGGGACCGAGTATTTGAATACAATTCAGATTTAGTTTAAAATGCATAAGATAAATTAAATCTTCGATAAATTGAAGCCATCGTGGTATACCCAGGGATCAAATATTTATCAAAATATAGCAAAATTAACTCTTGCTGATCTAAAATGAATAATTACAGCTTTACCATAGTAATAGCTATCGAGTACTAAGAAAATTCAAGAAAAATTATTCAATATTCATAAAAAAAGCAACAACCAGCCTTAAAATCCAATATAGCACTTAATAATTGAGTGATACTGATAAATTTTGGTATTTAAGAGAAAATAATGAGACTTAAAATAATAAGCTACGGATAAATTTAAATTGTCTTTAAAATCATTCATTAAAAATTAATTTTGAGCTCGAACTTTAATAAATAAATAAAAAATCTATAAAGGTTGCTTACATAAACTAAAATTAATGGATCTTACTCTGAGTTCTTAAGTGGAGTTAAAATATTTCCCCCACTAAACGTGCAAATCTACTGAAATTCCCGTTTCTAAGCCTATTTCAATAAAAATAACTCAATATACAGCCAAAATGATAGGTAACTAAACAAATAAACTCAATTACTGCGACAATTTTTTACCCCAGGATCCCAAAGAATGGACCTCGTAAATTGATGAAAAATGTATAGCTGGCTTAATGCTCTAAAAAGAAAAGTAAGTCAAAGCAAATCACCTCGGCCTTATATCAAAGATTTCCCGACAATCTTCTCAGTCAAAAATTTATCGATTTTCTAAAAATTTGGGGATCGCGCAGATTAGATATCGCCCCAACCGATGACGGCAGAGTAAGACACTAAATAGATATATAATGTATTGATGGGAGATTTTAACGTCAGTAAACACAGAGAAAACGAATTGACTGAAATCATAACCTAAAAGAAACAATACCATAAAGAAAACAAAATCAATGGAACTGATCAAAGAAATTTCAAGAAAACTGCCATATGCAAGGATGAAAGGAAAATTTACACTCGAATAATAGGCAAGAAAACTGATATTTAACTGGAAAAGGGTATCATTAAATTCAAGATCAATAGAAATAAATAGAACCACCCACAGTCTGCTAAATGTCAGCCAAAACAATATAAACAGGAGTCAAGCTATTTTCATAGTTATTCAAAATTCACCATCACATCTTTTCAGGACAATCTGTATGAGTTTAGGGATATGTATGAAGTTATAAATCTGTATGAGGCTAGGAGAAATTATTTTGTACTTTAATCTTGCACTTTTAAAACTTGTAATTTTATTTTAAACAATTATTTTCTTCTCCTTAGTCTTTAGTTTAAAATCAGTTACAAAATTTATGCCGAATAGACAAAAATCGATTGTAAAATTTGTACTGAACAGACAAATAAACAAACAAATAGACAAAAAAGCAAGTAAGTATTGCATTATCATTCAACTCTAAACTAAGTTTAAAATATTAATTCTCTAGTTTATCGGGACGTTGGTTTAAAATTAATTGTAGAATTTGTGCCGAACGGACAAATAAGCTCATACACAATCAAGAACGAAATAATATTACATTGTCATCTAGTTCTGAGCTACCTATGTTTGATATTTCAAATCTCTAGACCATCGAAAGGTTAATTTAAAGTTGATTGCAAAATTTATATCGAACAGATAAACAAACAAACGGACACACAAGAGAACGAGTTAGTATTGCATTGGCATTAAGATTTCGACTATGTTTAAAGTTTCAAGTCTCTAGCTCTTCGGGAAGTTAGTTTAAAATCGAGTGCAAAATTTGTTCCGAACAGACAAAACAGACAGACAAGAAAGCTGGTTAACAGAAACGTGGCAACAAAAATATGTTATTATGTTCTAACTTTAGGCACTGGGTTGCTACCTGGGAAAACAGACAAATCTATAACTTAAATGTGTTGAATATTCAAAACAAAATCGGAGTTGGTAATAAATGTAAAGTCTAAAATTTCTGTTCGGCTTAGACCTACTTTGGATCCATATACACAGCTAGTTTGCAAGAAGGTTTAAAACCCCGGGGGAACAGTAAACGCGCATAGAAAGTATTTTTATGTTTTTGGGCTTTATCATGAACTTAAAGTTTTTACGATATCAAAAAAGTAATTTTATTTATCGTTCTGCGAGGACACTTTATTTTCGAGCAAACACAACTAACTGAAATTTGTATGTTTAAGTAAACAAACCTTAATAAAGTAAAATTTAAAAAAATTTTGGTGGCGGGAAGAGAAGTAATTATCCTGCGAAAATAAATAAAATTTTACATTTTTGCCGGTCTCATTTTGAAAAAAAAGTGATTTATTGTTCTTGTGAGCGTATTTCGAGGATTTAAAAGTTATTTTACTTATTGTTGCATTGGTCAAAGTAAAACGTTAATTGCCATCTTAGACTAGTTCTATGATTCAGTTCCTAAGAATACATGTATTAAAGCAATTAACGTATTCCTAAGGCATAACACTATATAATTAAGGTAAAGCAAATTACCTTCATTATTGCCTTATTTAGGTTATTAGTTACACTAATCTGAACCATTGCTTACTAATATTAGTAATAAAGAGGCCGAGACAATATTTCTGAGGCCAGAGCCTTTCTGTTTAATAAGTGATAATGCAATTTTTGGACATAACTTCAAGGACTGAGATAAGCGAAGATACTTCCTCTATTCATATTCTTTCAGAGTACAGAGCTCTAGAAAACCCTAGGGTGCGGTTCTTGGGAACACACCAAATCGAAGTAGGAGAGCTACCCACTTTGAAGCCGTCCAACATCCTAAGGTTCCTGAGGGAAACAGGACTGGAAGGCCTACTCTAGCCGAACTTTTACGACTGGGCAACAGTAGGGGGGCACAATAGATTTACCAGGTCGCAGTGTACAGACCCTAACTCTACGTACATACATACTATTATTACTTCTTCTAAGAAGTGATACTTGTTTTGGAAAATGAAAATAATAATAAAAATTAATCAATATATAGCATTATTTATTAAATAATTAGACAAAATAAAGTATGAAATACAAATACATGAAACATTGTTGAATCACTTTTGCACCGAGCCAAATATCTTATTTGTTACACTCTCTGATATTATATCTATATGCTTTAGTTTGTAATTATTTTATCACAACTTTAACGAGATTTTCAGAGTAATCTGGTGGTGGCGGTGGAAATAATAATTATATAGTAGAGCATGTTTTAATTTTGACCACTAATTTCGATTGGATTTAGGTCAGGGCATTGTGTTTGCCACGGTATTACCTGAAAGTTTTGAGAAATAAGCTAGTCCTTAACTATTTTGGTTGTATATTTTAGATCACTGCCCTGCTGGAAAGTAACTTCATTTATTGGATGAGGTATTATAGGGCTATTCTTTTGAGTCATTATCACTTTCATTTCTATCACTTGAAGTAATCATGATCACTTCAGCCCAATGACAAGTAAATTCATATTCAAAAGAACATGAAGTTATCAGTTTCACTTTGTTCACTTTGATCAATTGATAATTACTCAAAGGAATATAGCCTATATTTACAGTTTCAACTAAATTATATTTTAACATATCTAGATATATTTCTTTATTCATATTTTCTGCTATTCTCTGGATAGGACCCAGCTGTCATATATCCTGAGAGATTAATCTTACCATCCAACGTGCTTTACAGTGTGAATGAAATATGTTTGACAAGATTGCACCTTGTAGAAAATGTTAAGCTTAGACAGAAGAGGAAGATGAAAGTAATTTGGTAAGATAAATCAGTACACAGCTGATGGTTGCCAATATAAATGGAAATAGGAAGGTGAGCCAATAAGTCAAACAGATTTCACTATATGCGTATAGTAGACTATAATTTCGTAAAATTCGATTTGTGGTCTTTTGACCCTCTTGTGATAATATTATCAACCATTTCCAAAAATTTAAACATTCTTTGAACAGCACAAAAAAATTTTTTTCAGACATCCGACTAAAAAAGTCGATTTTAAATCTTAATTATCCAAATTAGTGAATTGACAGATATAGAGATGAATTAAAGAATAATTGACTTCATATACGTATTGAATATCTAAACTTTTAACCAAAAATTCCCTGAGTGAAAAATTTTGTTATATTTTGTCTAACTAGTAAATTTATGTATCAATGGATTCTTGATTATGGGATCTAACTTTAATTCGCCTATTGCGTTTTCCAGAATTTTATTTGGAAGTAAATCTGTATCTCGAGTTATAGAATATCTGATAGTATTTGATAAAGTCGTTAATAATATAAATCTTTTAGCTACTTTCCCTTCTTCTGCTTAAATTATAAAATATTATTGTAACTTAAAGTAACCTGAATATAAAAATAATTCAAAAAAAAATTATTCGTTAGTATAAATGTTGATTGTAATTGGTTCTTTTCCATAATTAGTTCTTATTTCCATTATTTTAGTTTAATGACTGGTGACAAATGTTCTTGTTTACTTATGTTATAGTTTTTTAATTACTTGGATAACCACGTATTGTGTCTCGATTGACCCACTTAATGAACAAAAATTAAATTATTACAAATTTTTTATCATTCATTTAAGCATTTTCCAAAACAAAACATGGGGTAAATTAATTACTTGATTAAAGATTCGGAGCAAGCAATTAAAAAGTATACAAAAATAGAAATTATTTATTGAAGCAACTATTAATATAGGTTATCTTGTGATTTTTCCTGATTAATAGATAAACTCCATTGATTGAAATATTCAGCATTTTATTAAAAAATTGCACAAAATTTTGTATGAAAATAGTTCGTTGTTGTTATGAATAAAGTAGAAAAAATTTACTAAAATTTAAACACATTGCTATAAAACAACGATTAATTTTGATCTACCTCCCAAGCATCTTCACTACTTACTCCTCTTAAAAGTGAAGTTCCTATGAAAAAAAATTTAACCTTGTGTATTTCATACCATGCCTAAATTGTCCTAAAAAATACATTGGCATGACAACTCGGTATTTAGAAAACAGATGCCTAAATACACGAAAAATGCATCTACTGCTCTACACAAACACGAATTATATTTAAAACATGAATTTGATTATAAAACACCAAAATTTTAATCCAAAACCAAAACTATCACAAACTACTTGTCAAAGAGAGTACGATTAGGATATCTGTCGTAAACCTTCTGGCTTTCAAAGCATTGCAAGATCCCAAACCATACATTATATGCATATCTGCATACTCAATAAACGTGTATTCCATATTTTGATTTATTTCACAATTAATTTCACTATGAAATCCCAAAATCAGTAAATTAGTATCCAAGTAAAGAATCAATGTGTCAGCGATGTGAAAGTTCTAAAATGCAGGATATTTATTTCTTTGCAATAATAATACTTTGGTGTGCTGATAAAATAAAACGCATTTTGCGAACCTAGGTCGAACTGCAAGTCATAGAATTAGACGTGTTTAAATAAAGAGGTGAACATTAAGTTTGTATCGAATTTTTTTTATCATGAGGTTGAAGGTTGAAAATTTGATTGAAACAAATATGTATCTTTTATCAAAAGACGCCAAATACATGATGTAAATAAAGTAAGGTTTTTTCGAAAACGATTAGGATTAATGAAATGAATGAAGAGTACTTAATTTTTAGTCAATAGATAAAGGTATATAAAAAACGTTGTCCAAAGTTCTCGTCATACAGGGCGTTAAAAAATGGGGTCATAAGTGCCACACCTAGTCCGTCCCTGCAGCTATGAGTAATTCATAATACGTTCTTGGAGAGTAATTTGAAGGGTCTTACCTGATATACATCATATTAAAAAGATTTAAATATACCTGGTGGTTCAATATTTATGTGTCAAAAACTTAATTCCATTGCAGTTGTTTGAGAGCTCATATCTCCGAAGGGAAGGCCTATAAGAAAGAAGTTTATTTGAACTTGTGGTATTCCTTTCATGTATTTTATTTTCATATCCGGGAGATTTCTCATATTTTCCCGGACACCTTGTGTACTATCGTTTACAAATTTCAACAGGTTATCCTTATATTCTCTCTATAAACATTTTTCGAAACGTTTCTTATTTTTTTTTTTTTTATTTTTAACCCCTGTTTCAATACAAACATCTATTTGACGTAAGCAAATAGCTAATGAAGTAGAACTTATATGCGCATTAAAAGAATTCTTTAATTATTTCGGTCGTCCAGGGTATTTCCGGTTAATTTTCAGTTTCATCTTTTTTACAGACTTCAGATTTTATGACCCCATTAAAGTAAACAAACGAAATTAAAAGGCGAAACGGCCAGAAAGTAAATTTGAGCTAAATGATGCTCATTCTTACTTATTTATACTAAGGACATCTAGAATTGCTATGTCTTTCCTGCTGTACGTGCTCCTTCGTCTTTAATGCAATATCTCCCAGGATTAAAATGTCTCGTAAAAAGGCAGAATTGATGTGTTTTTTTCTGAATTTACGGTTTCGTCTTGCTTTTTTTGATTACTCTGAATTTTCCAGATTTTGTGAATTATTAAAGTTTAATTAACCAGAGGCAGACAACGTCTCGTTAAAGGGACTTTCTGCAAAAACATAAAACATTTTGAATCCATCATAAAAATATTACAATTTCTACAGAATAGATCGTAGAATATGAAAGTATTTTAAAAAGACATTAGAAACTTTAAATATTTGAATGAAAATAGAATTAACCTAATTTTAATGTTTTGTCTATAAATCTAGCATAAATTGTATAAATATAAACCGTCAAAAGAAAGGTAAGCCGTTGGTTTCCTATGAATTCCACTCTGGTTCTCTCTCCATCCATATATCTTTATGTTTTATTCAATTTTCCAAATTATATATTATATATGTATTAGTAACATAAATTGTTGATCGATAAAAGCTGAATTATTTAGGTTTTAAAAGAGATATTTTTAAAACACTGGATTTCAACAAGAATAAGTTCAATAATTTTTATTTATGATGGTTTTAAAAGATATGAATAGAATTTATGAAATAGGTCTTTATTCATTTTTATGTCTACAACATTCTTTCAAATATTTATGGCATATTTTTATTGTTCAAAAAGAATGAAACTGTTTTAATTAGATAATGCAGGTCTTCAAGATTATGTTGTTGGGCAGCTCGTGATCATTTTCGAAGTAATTTGTCAAATAGAGGTTACCTATTCGAAAAATGAGTTCGTGGGTTCATTTGAGGTTATGTGCATAAAATTTCTTTCTTTTTTTCCGAGCTGCGTTATTTAATACTACTCTTACGCTCCAAAGTAAATTACTGCACTGTCACCTACGATTTTTTCTTGCAAAGCTACCGCCATTTTAAGTTATGATTTTTTTTTATTTTTTATTAACTCTTTGAGGCATACATTTTTATTCTGTATACATTTCTCTCGAAAATTTGGACTTGGGGGTTTTCAGGGTCGCTAAATAGGAATATCAAGTCAGAAAATTCAAATTTTTATGTCCAAGATGGCGGAATCAAATTGGATAGTGGTATCTAAAAAAATCACTTGGGGTTTTAGTAGTCGCTGATTACGAATACTATGTCACATAAAGGAAATTTTTATTTTTAAGATAGTGGATTCAAAACACAGAATCAAAATTTGCAAAAAATCGATATTAGCCTCTAAAAACCAACCAATTTTACAAGAAAAAATATTGGATGGCTACTTAATAAGTCACTATGAAGAATAAGAATAGTATTAAATGATGCAACTAGAAAATGGACCAAAAATATTTTGTGCATTTTTCACAACTTCAATAACAAATTTTTTGGGTACAGAACCTTTAATATCTCATAACTCTGATGTAATTTAGCCAATTATGATCTCGGATTCGGATTTTGCGCAGCCAATTACCTTGGAAATTACTCCAAGCTGCCCAACAACCATCAATATTTAATTTTGTGTAGACTTTTTACCAATTTACCAGGAGAAACTGTGGTTTTTGAAATTTCGTTCAGTTACATAAATGCGATGAAAACTTTCCTTCAGTATACCTGAATCACCGATTAAATTATCTTACAGATGCGACTGCTTTGGCGTTGCCTTTGAAATTGAAGAGTTCAATTTTCGTAACCTTGCTGGCTTTACTACCCGCTATACTACAATGGGTAGAATTGTCAAAATTAGAAAGAATACCGCGGTAACACTGATAGTAATGATTAAAATTGAAAAGAGATACTATAGTCAAAGTTTTAAATAAACTATGACATTAGTGGCAAGCGTGAGTGTTTTTAGCTTATATAAATTTATTTATGTAATATAATCTTGATATATAAAATTATTGTAATTAAAAGCATTAAATGCATAGAGCAAAAGATCGATGTATAGAAGAAAACTATATTTTTTTGTCAACCTTTGTACAGAAAATTATTAACGAGTTTAAAGGTCTACAATTAAATAATAATTTCAGCCTAGTACGGTACACAATAATGGTTTATTGATTTTTACTCATCTTTGCTCTTATAATTTATGTATTTCAGAAACGAGCTTGTGGTTATTAATTCCATCTTTATTCTTACATAATTAAGTTTAAATGCATGAGAAGAACATTATTTTTTAAATTTGCGTCCTCCACAAATTATTGATAGTAAAGCTCAGGGGGCTTATAGTCTAAATTCACAAAATTTGGTTTGGGAAGAAACAGTGTGTATGCAAAATAAAAGTCAGAAAAAGCAATAAACAATTTTTTAATAACAGGCGCGAAAAAATATTATACACAAAAAGAATAAAAATAATTATACCTAAAATAAATTTTAAAATGACATATTAAAGTTTAGAGCCTTACTTAAGACACGATCCGTGTCGTCAAAAATTAAAAGTTAAAATTTTTTAATGAAAAAACAAAGAATGCTTTTTGTACCAACTCTGTAGTATGTTAAAAACGCAAATCAGTTGGCCTCAATAATTACTTAAAATTAGCAATATATTTAGAAATTAACAGTCACCCTATTGACAAAATAATCTGAGAAATAAACAACAGAAAAAATTACAATAGTACGTAATGTACCAAGAGAAGAAAGTCATTCAAACATTAGCTGTATACAAAAAAAACAACGGTACGTTTTACTAGATAAATACCTGTAAATAAAAGATATAATAAGATAAACAAGATAAAGCAACTTTAAGAAAATATAGCTCAATACATTTTAAGATAATCTGTTAATCTGCCTTCTGCAAAGACACAATTAGATAAGATAAAAATAGTCGCGCTCCTTAAACTCGGAACAGACTACCTTTAAATAAGCAAAAGATAAAAGATAAAAATAAAGACACACCTCCAGTCTTCCTGGCGAAGTAGGTTGAAACTCGCGTATCCTTATTCATATCGCTTTGGCCCCAATTTTCTTAGAATCCTTGTTAGCCAAGTTTCCTCAGATAAGCGTACTACCAGCGCAGGAAACTTAAGTGGCACAATGGCCAGTAACTTTTGAGATACCTTTTACTCTACTGATGATAGGAAGTGCAACTCTTAATACAACATAAGGTTACAAAGAAGCTTTGACAACAGGTGCTTTTAATTAAAAAAAAAAAAAGTAATTCAGACAAACAACGGATCTTTAGGATAATTTTCATGGCTTCGTGTCAAAATGGCCGACCATGAATTTCTAAAAAAATTGCTGTAAAATGAACATCACCACTATACCTTAAGAAATTTTAGAGGGATTTAAAGAGAGCCATACGAAATACCCGTTAAGTACCTACTAATTTCTCGGAGCATACAGGGGAGGTCAAAATAACCTTAGTTTGTCACGGAAAGGAAATTCCTCAAAAGCCCCTTAACGGAGATTCAGAGCCCTAAAAGGTACCCTCAAATTTACCTTATCGGCCATAAGGCTTGAACTGACTTGTATAATTTAATGAAATATTATTATTTTTTAGAGGCTATAAACCAAACTACAGTAGATCATCAGAGAAGTCAGGAACGAACTTGCAGCCATACTCGTTGGGCCTAATTTTTGACAGGTGTCATTTTACAGAGCTAAAAACTGATTTTTTAAATACTTTGGTCATTTCTCTTAAAACTGACTGTTTTCGAGGTAAATCGGTTTTTATGCGAAATACTCAAAAGTTACTAACGCTAAACACAAACAGGTAAAAATCAGATTGTTATTGTTAATACCTACATAATGAATTACTATTAATGGAACTTGTCAAAACCGCCTTCAAGTAAAAACGATTTTAAAAAATGAAAGGATATTCTTGCGCAGAGTATGCTGATATGCATTTAATTTATGATGAAGCGCTGTAAAATTCTACGAAGGCAAGAAGACTTTATGCTGAAAGATTTCCAGCTCGAACATTGCCAAATCCAAAAACCTTTCAAAGGGTTGATCAAAGCCTAAGAGAAACAGGTAAAAGATGATTAAAAAATAATTATTAGAGTTAAAGAACTACTTTTTTATATATTTTATTCAGGGTCATTTTTGCCGTGACGTGGCGAGGAGGGACCTTCCAGGAGATCACGGACCTTCACGTAGAGGAACAAATTTTGCAACATATTACTGACGACTCTTTAAACAACATAGGATAACTCGCGATACAAAACAATGTTACAGAATGGATTGTACATGAAGCTCTAACGAACATTTACTTCACCCGTATCAGGTTGAAAAAGTCTCCGGATAATTATTCCGCAATATAACCTAAATCTAAATTTTTCTAAACCTATTTTGTTTACTCATAAGGCCGCTTTTATAAGAGATGGCATAATAAACTCACACAATTTACATTTTTGGACTGATGAAAACCCGCACTTTATAATTCAAAACAAACTCCAACAAAGGTTTATTGTAAATGTATAGACTGTCATCATAAGAAATAACCTTATTGGTCCATTTGTTTTGGAAGACTCAGTGGTGAGATTTATTTACAATTTTTCCAGTAAAGTTTAAATAGTTTATTATAACACGTACCTCTTGATACAAGAATGCAAATGTGGTACATGCATGATGATGCTCCACCTCATTTTAACCGTATAGAACGTCAACGTTTTGGGCTCTTGATGGATAGGTCGAGGTGGGCCTATTTTATATCCAGAAGGTTTCCAGATCTAAATCTCTTAGACTTTTACTTCTAAGGACATCTAAAAGAACTAGTTTATTCAACACCAGTCAATACTAGATAAGAAATACTCGCGAGAATAGAATAGCACAGCATTTAAACGAAGTTCGTAATAATGCCAGAATATTATTTGCAGCGTAGCGAGAAACTATTCGAAGAAATAAAAAATGTATTAAAGTACGTGGATCCCTTATTAAACATTTGTCAAAATAATATTTAAACGTTTTCATTATTTTTGTGTTTTAATAACATTGTAAATTAATTGAGCCCCGATTTCTCCCTTTGAAAGGTTTTTGGACTTGGTAATGTCTGAGCTAAAAATCTTTCAGAATAATATCTTCTTTCCTTTGAAAAGTGAAACAGCACTTTTCCATAAATTAAAGTACATACGTATTTTATTTTTTCTTATTTGTGTTTAGCATTAGTAACTTTTCAGTTTTACGCATAAAAATCGATTTATTTCGAAAACCGCTAGTTTTATAGAAATAAATTAAGAGTGCCTTTTTTGAGGAGGAATGACCAAAGTATTTAAAAAATATATCAGTATTCAGCTCTGTAAAATGACAGCTGTCAGAAATTAAGCCCAACGAGTGTGGCTGCAAGTCCGTTCCTGACTTATCTTATGATCTAAAATATTTAGTAGTTTAGTTTAATAAGTCTTTATGGCCTCTATAAAATATTAAAAATTCAATGAATTATACGAGTCGGTTCAAAACTTAGAATTGATAAGGTAAATCGTTGGAGACACCTTTAGGGTTCTGTATCTCCGTTAGGGGGCACTCTCGGAAATTTTTTTCTATGACAAATTGGGGTAATTTTGACCTCCTCTGTATACTCTGAAAAAATTATTAGCTACTTACTGGAAACCTTGTATATGTATTTATACATGTAACTTAGTAAACTTTATAACATCTCTATATATAAAACTTTAGGTATGGTCACAAAATGTCATAAAAAGAAAGCAACTTAAACTGAAAAAATTGCCTAACTCTAATTGAGGTTATCCATTTTAATAATTATATTTTTAGAAAATATATTAAATCCCAAAATATTTTTAAATGAGTTCCGGTACGAGTTAATGAAATTTGTTTAGGTGCTACATATTACGGTTATCTAAAAGGCTATCAGAAAAGTTATATTAAATTTTGGAATATGTTTATTTTGTACTAAGCTTATTAAATCATTTTGTTTTTCTTAATATTAAGTTTGTTTTTATCAGCAGAGTTAAATTGCGGTCACCTTTTTGTTTACTTTGTGTATTCCAGTATTCCGAATCGTATGACATTTTATATTATTTTAAAGTAGTTCGTTCATAGCGATTTAAAACATAATACTTTTACGACGCCTGTGGGTGCAAAACGGTCATAAAGGCCGTATATACGTATATACGATTATTAAAAATTTTAGGTATTCTGAGAAGCTAATATTATATAGTTTGACCGCTACGGGGGGTTGAGTAAACATTTTGAGTTCCAGAAGGTAACTCGATGTATATTGACGTGCTAATTCGGTTTTTCTAGGTTAACAAGCTTAAAAATTAAAAAAGTTACAACCGATTTTAGTGAGAAAAGCGTGTCTTCCACATTATGCACAACGGCATATAATCTTTCATTGAATTATACATTTATAATTCATAATACTCAAAGTATTGCAAAGAATAGCTATGCTCTGGCTAAGCAGCTTACAGAGAGTTGCCGGCATAAACCTCACGGGAGCTACAAAATCAAGATCGATCTCAGCTACGGAATGTTTTTCAAACCTACCACTGCTACATTTAGTGAGGAGCAAGTCTAGAATTCTATGGAATAAACTATTCACTGCCAATGGCACAAGACCATACAACCTCAGGCCAGCTTTACAAAATACCATTCGAGGTCATTAGAGAGGACGGAAGGTTATGTGAACAATATCGACCAGAATCGTCTTCTGGGAATTTATCTAGTAAACAGATGGGGATCAAAGGCCAAAGGAGGTAATGGTGCTAGAATATATGGATTATACCAAAAAGTGGCTTGAATATTTCCTTAAGCAAATTCCAGTAGTATTTCAGGTTTGATATATATATATATATATATATATATATATATATATATATATATATATATATATATATATATATATACCTACAAATTTTATTTAATTTTCATCATACTCCCCTCCACGTTCTGGAATAGCTATCAGAACTCTGGTCACATTCCTTTGAATCACCTCTATGTCTTCAAAACGTTCTCCCTTCACCGTCATTCTCAATGTAGAGATTAAAAAAAATCTGCCGGAGAAAGATCTGGCGAGTAGGATGGGTGATGAATCACGGAGACCGACTTTTAGGCCAAAAATTGTGTGATGATGAATTCACTTCAAAAGTTGATCCAGGACACCTTTGTAGAATTGTGCGTTCACTATTTGGGCAGGGGGCACGAATTCACTATGGGCAGTCCCGCGATAATCGACAAACAACATGAGCTTCGTATTTGATTTTCGACTTTGTCGCTTGTGTCGTCAGTCAGCAGTTTGATGTATAGTCGATGGATCGTATTGAAAACACCATGATTCTTCGTCGGTTGTAATTTTATTTAAAAAATTTTCATGCATGTCTGCCCATTTATCCAAATCTCGTATTATATTTCAACTTTATTTTGCCGATTACGAGACAGTGCAATGAGCACACATTCGACATTCTCATCGATAGTCGAGATTAAGGGCGCCCTATCTTTTTCGCACACCACTCAAAAACTTTGCTGCGGCTTAAACAGTCCTCATTATATGCGGTTTTCAATAACTCGAATGTTTCCGAATCCCTTTTCCCCAATTTGAAAAAAATTTGATTGCGACCCATTGCTTTATAGCGAAAATTGTGACGCAGTAGCAAAAACACGTCTAATTGAAACAACCACAGTTAGCCAATAAATGAAGTTACAGCAATCACATGTCTAGTATGAGTATCTAAGGCATAGTTCTGCTTTCGAGTAACAGACTGCGCTAGTTGTAAACTTTTGTACAATATATATATATATATATATATATATATATATATATATATATATATATATATATATATATATATATATATATATATATATATATATATATATCAATAATAATACTAATTTTCTTTAACCATGCACATTATATTCTTTGGAGGTTTCTTTCTTGGGTATAGGTTATTTTACGATGTGTGGGTAAAATCATAAGCAAAGCTTTCACTATAAAGTAGATCTATATATATATATATATATATATATATATATATATATATATATATATATATATAATAAATAAATAAAGTTCTTGTCCGTGTAATATAAAAACAGAAAAAACAAAATCTTTGGCATAGCGGACCTGAAATGTGTCAATCTGTACTATTCTCATGTTAAAAAGTGCGGAGCATTCCAAAGTATGGAAAGACTCCGGGTCCGACAGATGGCGACAGCGCTGTTTCGTCCTAACGTGGGACTCGTCAGGCCATCCCAGTCGGTACAAACCATCATCGCGCCAGCACATGGCGGTTTTTACAAGTTTTGCCAATCTGTGTAGTTCTTGTGTTATCGAGTGAACCATCGAGATGTCGCCTTTGTCGTCCTATTTGCTGTTTTTAATCATAAATTCAGTTTTATAGGATACAGAGGCGGAATGATGGTTTGTACCGACTGCGGTGGCCTGACGAGTCCCACATTAGGACGAAACAGCGCTGTCGCCATCTGTCGGACCCGGAGTCTTTCCATACTTTGGAATGCTCCGCACTTTTTAACATGAGAATAGTACAGATTGACACATTTCAGGTCCGCTATGCCAAAGATTTTATTTTTTCTGTTTTTATATATATATATATATATATATATATATATATATATATATATATATATATATATATATATATATAGATCTACATTCAAATGTGTTTTAAAGGGGCCTTGAATGTGGATTAAAAGTTCTGGTTATAGTGGCAATATTTTAATTTTTACATTCTTATTGATACATTTCGTAACATTAAGCTTCTGTCTAATATTATCGATCCAGAATGACAGTTTACATGATCCAGTGTTTAATTTAAAGAATAAATAAATAAAAATCGAAAAATATATACACTTTTTTATCCACATGTCATGCATTACATTTTAAAAAGGTAAAAACGACGTCGCTCTCCATTTTTACGAAAAATAGTCGATATTCGATAATTTGGCTAAATGACTTCTCGAATAAAAATTAATTATAAAGACACCATAGCTTCAAATAAAACTTGAACATTTTTTGGAATTATTATTTATTCTATGGAAAGAAAACAATAAACTGTAAGAGGGACATTAAGTGACAATTATTTATTTGTACAACTGATCACTATAAGTAACACAAATTGAATAAAATTTATTATTATAGTAATTTACAGCAGTGCATAGAATGTTCTGACGACATTCGTGTTTAAAACAATAAAGTCTAACTTTAGCTAAAAAACACAACTAGTTTTCAAATATTATCGTATAAAGATATTCCGTGTTTAAGATATTGTACCTGTCACAGACAAAATATATTTCCGGCATAGTAAACTACTTCTCATTTTGTCAAAACAGGCCCCAAAATATTCTAAAATAAACCCGAAATGCCAGAAGAGCACATTGGTAAAGTGGAGTCGTAAACAGCAAATTGCTGAGGATATATCTTGAAACTTGCTGCATTCAATGTAAAGATATTGTATTGTATTGTGCCTTCTGGGCGACATATGTCGCAATATACATAATGTAATCTTTTTAACCCCAAAGCGTTTTTTTTATTATTCCCCTATAAGAACCCTAGAGACCTTTGTAACTTGTTTAAAGAGAATTTTAATGTGCATTTAGGAAAAAAATAAAATTTTTTGGAAAAGATTATTTTATCAATTACATAGTGGCAATTCCTTGATATTTAAAATTCCTTCTGTGATTGCTTATATATAAATATATATATATATATATATATATATATATATATATATATATATATATATATATAAATATATATATATATATATATATATATATATATATATATATATATATATATATATATATATATATATATATATATATTATATGAAAAACATTTTTTTCTAATTAATTGTTTTGCGTTTTAATAAAATGAAAGAATTTTCGTATAATACTTCTCTCATTCAGATATTAAGTAGTTTTTCTCCAGAATCTTTGTGGAATTGTTTATATAACCTTTTTTAAGGTTAGATAATTATAACTTTCTTACTGAGTACACATTTAATATAAAATTGTTAATTGCCTATAATTACTTAATATTTGTTTCTAGTAATACCTCAATCAAAAAGTTCTGAGAATTAACACCAGGTGGCGCTCAGAATCAGCAGCTCAGTGTTCGATATTTTGGTTAGGTCGCCACATCTACCATTGACATTCTCGCCAAATTTATCGTGGTAACTTGACATTTGTAAAAGTTACGCCATCTTAACTAAATCTATGTCTGCACGTGTTTTCGATTTTTTACAGTTTTAAAAATGGAGTTGAATTTGCAACAACGAGTTTGAATTAAATTTTCCGTTGAAAATGAATTCAGTGATGCCAAAATCTTGTTGTTGGGAAACTGTGTCGACAATCCCATTCTAAAGAAAATATCGTATTCCAGTGGCATGAGTGCTTCAAAAATGGTCGTGAGTCCGTCGAGAATGACGAACGCAGTGGCAGGCTATCGACATCAAAAACCGACGAAATCATCAATAAAATGAGAGAAATGTTGATCAGTAATCGCAAATTAACCATCAGAGAACTGCCAGATGATTTGAACATTGCTTATGAATCCATTCAGGACATTGTAAGTAGATTTGGGTTTCCACAGTGTTGTCGCAAAGTTGGTCCTGAACGACTTGAATTTCATGTAATAAAGGGACCGCGTTAACATATGATTTCCAAAGCTGAATCCTACCCAATATTCATCATGAACTGAGACCAAAAAAACACGTTGTGTTCAGTCGAAGAAGAAAACGATACTTACTATTTTCATGGATTCTGACGGTAATGTGTATCATGAATTTTTGCCAGGAGACCAGACATGACTATGGACTTAAAAAATGGCTACTTATAACCTAAAATCAAGTGAAAAATAAGTTATTTTAACAAACGATTAGGAAATTCAAGGTTATGTTTACCTTTTTTAAAAACTACATAACCTTTTTTCATTGGACATGCAATAAAGACTTTTGCAACTCACATTTAAGGATTTCTTTCTCCTTTGCACATTCTACATATTTTCAATATTTCAAAGAGCTTATAGATACCGCTGCAAAAATTAATGTTATCGAAATTTTCAGGAGAAAAAAAACATTTGAAATAAGATTAAAATTTTTTAAATATTAATCTACTTTGTTCCAGTTTTCATTTAACCTCAAGTTTACAAGCCAAACGGCTTCGCACTCCCTTCAAGGATTATCGACTCATGCCAGCCCGGTATACAAAAAAACCAAAAGTATGAAGCTCTGTGGGGACCTTTTTCATGTTATCGAGTCCTAGATTGCTTGGTCTTCTGTATTTCCTACAAACATTCGGATGGTCCGCACGGTTGCAAGGAGAACTGCTTTCTGAATAGGCTTAGATAGATGCTCACTAAGGCCCAGTCCCTTGATGTTCTGCAGGAGGTTCTTTGGTATCACTCTAGTTGTTGATAGTATTATGGGAATCGTGTGGATACTGTTCATTGCCCACTGTCTGCGGATTTGCACCTCCGCGGCGATCTTCTCGTCGTATTTTGGTCTTAATTTTCTGTTATTAGTTACAGCGATGTCAGTTCATGTAGTTCGCCTAGAAAATTTATCTGTTAGTATAATGACTGGTCAATCAAATTAACGGGGATATGAGTAGTAAAAGATATTGTCTTGCAGCATTCCTCGACATATAACAGGCATTCGACAAAGTGTGGCTCAGTGGATTACCAATCAAGCTAAACAAGATTTTTCCCCATACCAATTATCAGTTATTCAAATCTTATCTTTTTTGTAAAATAGGTTAGTGAACAAACTGATTTTCATCTTGTACATTCTAGATTTCCTCAATAAAACATCGTAGAATCAACACTATTATACCTGTCCTGCTGTAGAGCATAATTATCATTATATAATAAAGTATTGCTATATAATGTCATCTGAAAACCTATGCGAACATACAACATACAACTATATGACATCTTCAATAACTCCAGCATCAACATTCTGCGGAGGTTTCAAAATAAAAACGGCGAATCATCGCTAAGGCTCTGTATTACGTCTCCAATGAAATTTTCTCACACGATATCTTACTGAAATCCATTAAACAGGCATACATTAGTTTGGTATCAAATGCAATGAAGTAGTGTTGTTGTGTCTTAATATGACATCCAACCCATTAAATTCGACTTGATCACAGAATCCAGGTAAGTTTTGGTTTTAAGACAATTAAACTATAGACTCAAATTTAAATTAAACTTTAAAGAACAGGCACTTAGTGGTCGAATAGGCAAATTGTCGAGTCGCTAGATGTTACTTTTAGAACAATGTTATGATAGTTTTTAAATCTAGAAGAAATACATTTATTTTAAAACCGAAAAAATATTTCGTAAATATTGAATGTTATTTTAGTTCTTCCATGCTAAGATTCAAATTCGTACGAAACTAAAACAAAATAAATCGCATAATATCAACTTATAAAAGAGTAGTTTAAGACGTAGTATATCAAAATAAAGGAACAGAACACAACATATTGACAGATCACTATTAAAGTCTAGATCTAACGAATATCAAGTATTATTAACCATTCACTAAAAGGAAAAGAAATCCCCACTAAAGCCAACAGCATAATCACACAAATATTGAGAGAAACAGCTGGGATTAGAGCAAACCCAAAAATTATCAAGCTTGATTGACAATCACAACGAACGGAACAGTTACTGGGAAAAAGACGAGCCCTTATAAGAATGCAAAACAGATATAAATAATTATCATATTCTGTTAGTTGAAATACTAACTGAGAACAAAGAGGTTTAAAAGATTTCAAAAGAAATAATACTCAGAACATGCAAATATATGAGCTGAAAGATAAACAAGAAAATATATTAATAGATAAAAATCTAATTTTTAAAGACATCGAACTTTTCCACAAAGACTACTAAAAACTAAAAGCTTCAAAGAAATATCACAAAATAAATAAAAACGAAGCATTAATGATAATTTGAGAAATCACCAAAAATCGCCATTGAAAAAATTAAGTTAGCTCTAAAATTAATGAATAATACAAAAGCCGGAGATGAAGAAAACACAATCTCAGAAATTTTTAAAGAAAGTGGGACCAAATTGAAAGAAAAATTATAGAAACGATTTAATAATGTCTAATTGAAAATTCAATAATAGTTCCAATATTGAAAAGAAAAGATCCAACATACTTAGAAAATTTTCATCCGTTAGATTAGAAAATAAATAAATATAGTATAACTGAGATAACTTATAGAGAAGAGTATCGAATACAATTTATACAGATATTTCAGTGGCCTTTATAAATTTTAAGATGATATTTGCTGGAAGAAATTCCAGAATTGACCAGCGCTACAGATTTGATTACTCGCATGTCCACTGAAAAGGTAATGGGTAGAGATATTAGGAGACCACAGCAATATTGATACGACGACCTAAAAAAATTCACAAGATTAAACTGGTACTAGAAATCTTAGAACAAATTAGCATGAAGGGACATAAAAGAAGCCTATATCGAAAATATGTGGAACGACTAAATAACGACTATGATGATGAAAAAGATACATTTCCAAATACGATTTTCCACGAAACACTCACTGAAAATAATCCCACATATGTCTCGCTTACACACTTGTAGGCGTTACTATTTTATCATTGGTTTTATATTTCTCAAACACTATTATGTTCAAATGTAGGATAGTATAACGAAAAACAATGTGGGCACCATTTAAATTTAATATATTTTTTTTTGATAGGGTATTGACTATGCGGAAAAAAAGGGGGAAAAAGAACTAACACGTCAAAGTATTTTCATTATTTTATACGTTTAATTGACCTCTAGATATAACAAAATCACAAAGTGCTGGAAAATTAAAAGGTGCGTTTTCTGGATTAAAGTAGATTTGTTTACTTTTCAATTTTTTGTGCTTTACTCGAAAATTATGCATTTTTCGAAGGTATATGTCTATAGAAAAGTTGTAAAATTTCCTATCGAAATGGAACTTCATGAAGCTTAAGAAATACACCACAAAAACAAAATTTAAAAAATAAGAAAAATTTTTTATTTTAATTTTTTGTACCATAGCTCTATTTCAGGTGAAGTTAAATATAAGCATTGCTTCATGAAAAAGAAAGCCGACGTTATTCCCTTTAAAACGAAGTCCTGAACAAGTCTGTCCGATGAAAATAACCAAGATATGACTTCTCAAACTTTGCTACTTTTCTCGATATTAGCAAATTTTTGCTTTTTTTTTCGAATTTCGTCCCACAACTTTTTTGTAAGTGAATTTAGATATAGACATTGTCCACTTCAGGGGAAAGCCGACATCATGCTCTTTAAAATGTACCATGTACCATGAACAGTAGCTGAAAAATGGCATCTCACAATTTTCAACTGGTTTTAGAACTTTTTATCCGTACATTATGTAATTTTAAATTTTTGCGTGAATTTTTTTTGTTCAATGAAAAACTTATTTTAGAGTGTTTAGTGATAAAAATAATCATACTCTAATATATTTTTAGGCAAAAATGCAAGTCCTGAAGACATCGGTTCTGCATCTGAATATATCGTAACTTTATTATACGCCTTGAAAATTATGAGCCGAAGCATCTGTCGCTAACAGCTATTCCAGAAGTATTCAAAAAGTGCGAAATTTACTTTATCATAATTGCCTCCAACAACTGATGTTACTAAACCGCATGGCTTAAGAACATACTTACCAATGCGATGATGGAAAGAGAATATTTTAAATCCTCTCTACTGGGATTGGAAAAGTTCGAAAAATGGATTGACACACATTTTTACAAATAAACCTCCTGCATCACACACTTTGCTTGAAAAAAATAGCCTGTTGATACACCAAAAGTGCCAAGGGAATTGTGGTTTCAGGAAGTTGGGAGTCAATTGCTCCATGTTCTGTAAAGAATATATGGGTTTATATTGTGACAATGCTGATGTACCTGATGTTACTGAAGACCATATTCTCGATTATAATGAAAAAGAAATTTGCAAAATTATTGAAAATAATTTAAATGAATCGAGGTTTTGAATAAAATTTTGTTTTTATTTTCGTACCCCATATTAATATTATTTTCAAAATGTTTTTATCATTAAACAACCTGAAATTATTTTTTCATTAAATAAAAAAAAATTCAAGCAAAAATATGAAATTACATTACGTAAAGTAAAAAGTTATAAAAATCATAAGAAGTTGAAGACTTTGACAGGCCATTTCTAGAACAGACTTCCACGAACAACAATTTTAACGGGCTTGATGTCAGCTTTCTTTTTAAGGGGGCAATGTCTATACGTAAATTCACTTACAAAAAAGTTATGTGACGAAATTAAAAAAAAAAAAGGAAAAATTTGCTAAAATCGAGTAAAGTAGAAAAGTTTAAGACGTCATAGGTCGGTCGCTTTTCATCGTATAGATTTCTGCAGGAGCTCATTTTACCGAGCGTAACGCCAGCTGCCTTTCCTATAAAGCAATGCCTATATCTAGCATTACTTAGAAAAATTTATGTGGAAAAAATGAAAAAAAAAATCCTGTTTTAATTCTCTATTTGATTCTGTTCTTGGGATGTAATATGTATATATATATATATATATATATATATATATATATATATATATATATATATATGGAAAATTACGTTTTTGGACTTCATGGGGTACCATTTCGATAGGATATTTCGTTCCCTACAATTTTTCTGTGGACATGTACATATAAAAATGAATAATTTTCGAGTAAAAATTAAAAAGCTAAAATGTGAACACATCTACCTTAATCTTAAAAATGTACCCCTTAATTTGGCAGTACTTTGTGATTTTGTCATATTTGGAGACAAGTTGAAAATATGAAATAATGAAAACACTTTAACGTTTTAGTTATATTTTCAAGTACCTATAAAGCGTTGCTACACTGATGATTTAAAAGGCGATGGACCTTCCGGAGAGATGTAAAATAACTGATAACTTAGCTAGAGCAGAGCTGAAGGCAAATCCCTATGCCGGAGAGTAGGGGTGGGTAACTAACGGCGCCACTGAATTTGAGCCAGGTAAAACGCAGAAACTCTCCTCGTTCTGAGGACCTAGCTTTCAACTTATTCTGTCCAAAATTTAAAACAACAAAAAAAAAAACAAAAGCCAGCTGTCCGGGGATCAAATAAAACCCTGTTTTAGAATGAAAGTCTTTAATTATAGTTGAAATAATAAAAATATAATATTTTCTATTATAAGACTAAACCTTATACTGCCAAGTGTTGATGTGGTGACTAGTTCTATGCTGTAGAGTGGATAACCAGTATGGTTCACTACATAATGGGGTAGCCAGTAAGATAGACTACCAGTAGGGTAGACCCTACAAAAAGAGAGACGCCTACTATAAACTTAAATTTAGAAAAAGTCAAATTAATTTATTAATCATCCTTCGCCAAAAAATCTACAAATATTTATATTTAAAGTTTTAACTTTAAACGTATTTAAACAAGAAATCGATGGTGATCTTTAAGCTATCATAAAACAAATGTATTAATTAAGAATTAGTTAGCTAAAATTAACAGAAAAAATTAATTTACAGTAATGTTTTAACTAATAAATCAAGGTGGATAATAGTATAGACTCATCTATAAACGTACAATAAAAGACCATTTTGACTCCAGGTCTTCTTCTTCTTCTTTCTCAGCCCATTGACGTCCATTCCTGGACTAAGCCTCTCCGATGGTCCCCCACTGGGATCTGTCTCCGCCTTCTGGAGCCAGTGTTTTCCAGCAAACTGTCTTATATCATATTCCCATCTGCGTTGTGGCCTGCCACGATTTCGGTTCTTTTCTCGCGGTCGCCATTGCAGTAATTTAGTCGTCCACCTATCGGGATGTTGTCTAGCTATGTGCCCCGCCCATTGCCACTTTAGTCGTGATATGCGTTCAATGACGTCAACTACTTTGGTTCTTGATCTTATTACTTGATTTTGTATTTTATCCCGTAACGAGATTCCTAACATTTGTCTTTTTATGGAGCGTTGAGTGACTCGGAGCCTATTTTCGTTTTGTTTGGTTAGTGTTATCGTTTCCATGCTGTAAGTAGCAACAAGCAAGACACACGTGTTATACACTTTCCGTTTAAGGTTGATTGGTGTGTTTATATCTCTTAATACGTACTGCAACTTTCTAAAGGCAGCCCAAGTCAGTCATATCCTCCTTGTTATTTCCGCCGTTTGATTTTCTTTGCCCAGTTTCATGACATGGCCTAAATAGATGTACTCTTGGATATTCTCTATGATTTCATTTTGAATCTCTGTTTGTACATTTGCGTCAGGGCTCATTAACTTAGTTTTCTCCAACAACATCGTCGGCGAAACGAAGATGACTAAAATAAGAACCGTCGACTCTCAAACCTTTCTCATTCCAATTTAGTTTTTTAAAGACATCTTCCAAAGCTGGCGTAAATAGTTTCGGAGAGATGACGTCTCCCTAACGCACACCTCTCATAACGTTTATTTTTTCAGTTTTTGTGTTTTCGTCGATTTTAACCTGTATAGTTGCGTTTTTATATATGTTCTGTATGATAGTGGTATACCTGGTATACTACTATCATGACTCCAGGTGATCACCGATAAATATTTTAATAAAATATAAAACACAAGATTTAGTATGGATTATAATTGGTTCCTCCATTAAATCAATCATCACGAAACTGGACATAAAATTCGTGACTCTCGACCACTGTATGATGATGTTACAATACTTGGTTTATTAAGATTAATTATTTTCAGATAAATTTGGTTAAACCTGGCAAAAATAGATCGCGTTTTAATTAACTCTAAAGCAGGAAGAATAAAATAAATATGATCATATTAATTTTTAAAATACAACGTGAAAAGCTTAAATTCGCGTTTAGACATTAACTTTTTATTAAAAAAAAAGGCTAGAAGAGCGGAAAGAATTTCTAGTTTCACTTAATAAGCCAGTGTCTAATACCCAAGTATTGCAGTTTACAACACAAAAAAAAACTAGCTGGAGTCAAACTGAAAGTTAATGTGGTCATAAACATATCTCGATGCTTAATAACTCTAAATTCCCAAATAATAAACCCAGAAGGGGGCCCTGAGATTGCATACAATACAAAATGCTTCACTATTCTACTAATAAATGAATTTATCTAAAAAATGAGAACATTGTGATAAGTTCAAGAAGCAAAACAAAACAAAATATATTAAATTTCATAATAAACAAAAAAGTTACGCTCAAAATTAAGTCTCACTGTTATAACAAAAATAAATAAGGCCTTTACAAGATAACAACTATCGAAAGCTAAGAAAATTACAAGGAAAATTTATCGGCCCCAATAACCCAACATACAACTTAATGATATTCTAAAGTTGTTAATTTTGGGTTTAAATGAGACTTATGTTTTAATTTTACTCGATAAAAATCAATTTTGAGCTGAAATCTTTTAAAAGTTAGAAATCCATGCAGGATTGTTTTATTTACTCTTAATTTAATATTCCTTACACGATTTTCTGGGGTTTAGACTGATTCCTTCGTTGAGAAATTCAAACTGCTCAAAATCCCTGTCTTCAGGTTTATCCTGATAAAAAAAAACCATAACTGCCAACCAGGCAAAAGATCCGGTACTCCAAAAGTCAACAAAATTACCAGGATAATTTACGACTTTCCATCTCAGAAACCCTAAAATTTGGCAAATAAGAATTGAAATGAAAGTCTGCAGCTGCTTCGGCCTAATCAAACCAGGAAAAATAGAAAATCAAGGCAAAATTACCTTCATTTATAACCATGGCCCAGCTTGCGCACTAACCAACTTCCGTTAGGTGCATTCAGTTGCCACGTGTGAAAGAAATAACAGCTCAAAAAGAATGACACTGGTCAACAACAGTCGGCTGAAATGTATTTGTTAGTTAAGTCAATTCCTTAGTCATTAGCATTTTCCACTAGAAACAAAAAAAAAATCTAATAAGTATCCCAGTAGTTATTTTCAAATTCTAGAAGTTCATATTAATACATTAATAGAAATTTCCCGCAACCCAATATACATTCAAATGTAAATATAAATGGCAGGGAAAAAAACAAGATCAATCTGAATAAAAAAAAGGTAGCAGTAAGTTTAACATCGATAAGAAACTACCCAAGCACAGTGTAGTGAAATACCAAAACAGGACAAAATAATGATCAACTTGAAAAATCAAATTAATTGAAGCTGTCCTTTGGGATATACTAACGGAAAATGATAATGTGTTGCCCATGAAGACAGTATTTGCAAAAAATAAGGTTAAATTAACCGAATTAGCCATAGTGAACTTTAGCAAAATATTGAACTGGTACAGCGTTTAAACAAAATAATTCAAGAATTGTGTGAGTCAATTTTCTCAGGATTTGCGATTAATGAGTGATAAAACAGTATGACATTATTTTAACAGAAATAAGTGTTTGAACCGACTTTATAATTTCCTAAAATTTAAATTTAGTGATCACGTATTTATAGTTTAAAATCACAAAATTTTTAATTGGCTATAAAAAGGTGATAATCACTTTAATTTTATTTCAATAAATTCCTGATGATTTCTTTTGTCTTATTACAACTCCATTTCATTTTTCATCGTTATTAAAGCACAATAACAGGCCCTAATATTTAAACCTGCAAACCGAAGCAAAGGAACAAAAAGGACACATTTCTTTTGGAAAATGACGATTTATAAATCATTTTATATTTTCGAGGCTGCACACTGGCGGCACAATGGAAGTAATGATAAAGTGTGCAGGGCCCAGAGAGTTGTTTATTATATTCTAGTGCGGTGTTGGGACAATGAGAAATGAAATCATTACTTTTTTTTATTTGGGTAAACAATGAAATAAAATTTATGAGATCCAAGCTGGACCGCACGTTTTTTTCAAAAAACATTTATGACTTCAGACTCCCGGGGTTTAATGCGATTTTTAATGTCTCTACGAGAAAAAATCTTATTTTATTTTAGGAATAAAATTCCGTTTAAATTTATATTTTGACTAGGAATTTAATGGCACGGAAAGAAAATTCATTGTCTTTTAAACTAGTAATTTTAAATAAATAGGTCAGTTAATACGTATCCTGCTAAAGAAAATTTAAAATATTTCCGAGGAAGAAAAGAAACGCCATTATCAAGAGCAATGCGCACGGATTTCAAAAGTATACTAAAATATAAATTATTTACTTAATTTAGTATCACCTTCTGTCTGAATTTACCAGCCTGTTCTTGGTCTTATCTTTTTCGTTTTGAGACAGTTTATAAACCAATGTAATTGTCTCAAGCATAGCAGCAGTTTTAAAGGAAGTTTCTTTAACAAAAGGACCACACATAAGCGAAAGACCTTGTCAGTGAATTCGGATAAAATTTTTGCATAGCTATATATTTTGATTTTCTTAATAAAAATGCTTTGTAAACATTGTGTATGCTCTGACATTTAACTACTTCGTGGTGTTCATTAATAATAGGTTTTCTTTTTAGTATAACATTTATAATAAATTACTAATATTTTTACCATAATTTGATAAGATCATTTTATAATTGATTTAGAAAAATACCTCCATCTTGACCCTTGGGAATCTAAAAGGTTGTTTCTTTTTCGGCCAAAGTCGTTTGAATAACTCGTAAAACAAAATCTGACAATTTCTCCATAAAATGTAGAATATTATACCCAGGTGTGCTCTTAATCGCGATTTGCGTTTGTTATTTCTCTTCGGCTTCTGTAAGTCCAGCAACAGAGACGGACTGATTTTATATATGTACCCTGACGGCCTCTTATTATACTCGTGTGAATTTACTTTAAAATTATATTCAATATTTCGGGATTTATATTAGTATGATTAAAATACAAAAAAAAACTGTGTTTAGAAGGTAATGCACGGATGCCATATTTGTTATAAAACTGAAAAGTCAATTGAATATAATCGTCCAGTCTTTATGTGTTTCATCGATCTAGAGAATGCGTTCGATCGTATACAGCTGGAGGATGTAACACAGTTACTTTACGACAGACAAATACCTCAAAACATTATCAAAACGATTGAAACTATATATATCAGGCAAATACGATTCAAGCTGGGATAAACGGTGAATTAACTGAAAAAATAGAAGTAAATAATGGCATCCGACAAGGTGACTCTCTTAGCCCCCTATTATTTAACATCATCATGGACGAGTTGATAAAGCAGGTGCGTAGATTGAAAGGGTATAAAATGGGAGACAGGGAAATCAAAATACTGTGCTACGCCGACGATGCAGTGTTAATAGCTGAAAGCGAAGACGATTTGCAAAGACTACTGCACCAATTTAACATAACAGCGAAAAAGTTAAACATGAATATATCAGCGTCAAAAACTAAAGCCATGACTACATCTAGAACACCAGGATAGCTGGCAGGACACTTATGGATCGGAATAGGAGCGAGGATATAAGAAGAGTGTGTAAAGTCGATGACATCAATGACTGGGTATTACAAAGAAAAAGGCAATGGAACGAACACATCAACCGCATGACCGACGACAGAATAGTAAAGATCACGAGAGACAAATCACCATTGGGACGTTGGAGTATCGGAAAACCCTGTAAACGATGGAGTGATAACCTCGCAATAGACTGAAACCAGGGAAAGGGACGAAGAATAATAAGCAAATTGCTTATATATAAGAAGTAAGAAGAAGAAGAAAAAATTTTTTCATATTCACGTTACTCAATTCACTAACGATACTTTTTAGTTTTTGTACGTAGGTATATCTAGCTTTAAATTATGTGAAATTGAAGTTACAGTGAATATGAACGCTTTTTGGATACAAAAAGTCATTTCCAAGAGAGTTTACTTGATGGGAAGGAATAAAATAACTAAAGTGTAAAGAAATATTCCTAGATATAAAAATTTAAGAAAATATTTGTACTACACTAAACAGCATCAAAATGTGATCCATCGTACAGTGAAAATTCCATTATTTTTCATTCAGTTAATGCGTATTATTGTCCCATTGCCGCTGGAAGCTTCGTTATTGATAACACTAGTCAACAAATTCAAAAAAAAAATTGCTACTGATGTTATAATAGCTGTCTATGGGAGTTTAAAGTATCCTAATTGCGAATTCAACAACTAAAATTTTCCACCACGTAGAGATTTTGAGTTATAGAATGTATCAGTTATTCTTATTTAATACAAACATTTTTTATAATATTTATACATAAATTCCAAAGAATAAAAAAACGAGATATTTTAAAGATAACAGAATCTATTTACAAAAATACACATAAAAATACATTTATAGGAAGTATTTTTTGCAAATGTGACTTTCATTTATGTTCCTGAGAGCTTTTTCTCCTAAAATACCAACAATAATTTCCCATTATTGCTAGATCCCATCTGTCTTGGTAGCGTTGCTCCATTGTTAATATGTTTTAGTGAAACCTTTCTCCTTGCTCGTGACTAACCGCATCCAAATGTTCTAGGCAAAAGTTTAAATGCTCCTTTTGCAGTAGCTTTAAAGTAGTTCTTCTACAAGCTTGTCGTAGTTTTCTAATTTTTTATTTTCTAAAAACTCCGAAATAATTTTTTTTTAAAAGAACGCCAAGTAGCTAATACAACGTCACCTAATTTTTTATCAAACTGTTGATCCCTTAGTATTTTTCTAATTTGTGGTCCAACAAATATTCCTTCCTTAAGTTTATTATCACTTAGTGGGGGAAAATTTGTTTAAGATATTTAAACATATGTCGACAAATCAAGCCCAATTTAATGTGTAATGGAGGTAACAGTGTTTTTTATTGGGATCAACAAGAGCTACATTCTTTACATTAGCTTGACCTGAAATATATTGATCTCTTGAAAGCAATTCTTTTACTTGATAATAGCTCTGTATTGCCCTACTGTACCAAAGACAAATAAAACAGCAATATTTGCCCCTTGCATGAAGAATAAGTAACACACTTTCGTATGTTTCATTCATGTCAACTACATGTGCAAAAGGAATATATTTGTCATTATGGAGCAGAATTGCTTTTGAACTTCTTTTAGAATAATCTGTGAATAAGCGCCATTCGTCCGGGTAATGTGCAAATTCTAATTTTTCCATAACACTATTTGAATTAACACAAACGTATATTTTATCCTACAGAAAAACGGTTACGATTCCTAAATATTGTAACCATAATTCCAGTGGCTAGTAAATTCCATTGATGTAATCTAGACCCTAATACTTCAGTATGCTCTTTATACAAGTGGAAATTCCAAACTAGGTTGCTCGATTAAATGGGGTGCTGTTCCTTAACTTTCGGGAAAATAAGAATCGCCCTTTTCTGATACATCATCGGGTTCTGCCTTATCATCGCATATTTCTAAATCTTCCCCAATTTTGCCTGGGACGCTGGAACTGGTAAACTTTCTCTCTGAAGAACCGGTTTTATTGCTGAGGGAATATCTGGATATTCAATACTATATTTGCTCTTTCTTGAAAAACCAGACACTTTTGTAACAGTTGTTAAAATGATTTATTGGTTCTCGCAAAATCATTGGAACTGCAAAAGGCATAGAACAGCGTTAGCCATTTAACCAGTTACTTAGATTTGCTGGACAGGTTTGGTAATATATGTGAGCAGTCCAGTCGCTATCTTCGCCACCAACAGGATATTCGAAATACTTGTGATAAGCTACTTTAGCCATTTTGTTAATTGTCCTTTTCTGCTATTTATGAATAAATTCACCACATATGTTGCAGAAACTATCCGCCGAGTTAACACATCCATGTTTCTGTACTTTAGACATTTTCGTGCTTTACTACATTTACAGGTGTCAACTATATTCAATGCAAAGATAACACTAATATAAGGCTCTTACTATTGGTTTGCGCTCTTATTTTCTCTATCTAATACTAACTACTACTCGTGCTAAACTAATACTAATAATACGAGTGTCAGCCAGCTGTTTTTATAGCCGTTCTATACTTCTGGTATTTTCTAGAAACATCAAGTATCAAAAGTTCGAAAAGCGATTGCGTACTTCTCGTATACAGGGGCCATCTATAAGTAGATTCGGCTATGGGGCAGAGTGAAATTTGGAATTATATGGATTTAAATGGGTACTTCCGTTGTTTTAAGTCATAGAGAATTGAGACTTCGTGGCTGCCCTACAGTCCTGAGAAGAACTAAGCATATAGTCCTTAGATTATATATTCTCGGATATGCAGACACGCATCGTTAGTTAACATTACTCTCGTATTAAAATATGCGGAGAACTCCAAGACAATGGAAAAGCGGCGTGCGCAAAATGATAGAAGCGCTGTTTTGTCCTCATTTGGGACTCATCGGGCCATTGCGTCCAATACAACCCATCATTGCTCTATCTACTCTTCTTAAGACGAAAAAACAAAAGGTAGAGAAAGACAGCGACATCCCGACGAATTACTCATTGAGCATTTGGCCTAAAATTTAGAAGATGTTAGTATCTTAAGTAATGTCTGTTAAGTTCTGATATAGGAGAATTTTGCTTTCTTTTACATTGTTTTTATATTAGATATGTTTTTTTAGTATGAAAAAAACTTTTTTTATTTTTAATTTCTTTTATAATAACTAAAACTAAGTAATCAAATCAAGTAATACCAAATATTCATATCCATGACAAATACGAATATCAGTATAGGATAGTAGAAATTATGCGCCATTCGCAATCATTGTAGTGAAAAATCACAGCGAATCATAAGTTACTATCGCTGTCTCACTAGTTACCTAGCAATCGTTCAATCGCCCAACTCTAGTTTAATCCAATAAGTCGACTGAATCCAAGTCCGGACGCTAATTGATGGATATATATATATATATATATATATATATATATATATATATATATATATATATATATATATATATATATATATATATATATATACATAATCCGCAAAGAAATTTGATTTTGATGGGAACGCCTTTTGTAGCATCTGATTAATATGTAAAATTACATAAAAAATATTTTCTCACAAAAAATTATACCGGTTTTCTTCTTCAAAACTGTTTCTATTAAATCTTTCTTTTTCACTTTAAGAACTATATGATTATTTGTTTTTATTTTTATTAGTTTTTTGCTTTAGTTTTTTGTAAATTTAGTAGCATAAGTTATCAAACTTTTTTTTGTATCAGCCACCAATGGGTGTGTAGCTACGAGCAGTTATTATTACAGTATATGAAAATATAAAACATGCAATATTGATTACATGCTTACAACACTAAACAAACACTTTTCTGTGCTTGAAAATTTAATATTAGACCTTAAGAGAAATATATTCTTTTATAAATGGTTTATTAAAACTTTAGTGAAAAATATAAGCTTGGCTTTTAAGATGACAAAGTGTATGGCTCTCAGTGCAGGCAAATTGCAAATTAAAATGGAAGATCGACACTTTGTCAAATATATTTCTTTAAACTTTGATAATATGCTATTAAATTATGACTTTTATTTTCCTTTATTTTCAGAAAATTTAATTAAACTTTTAGATGCGTTCCCACTACGGGTTTATCGCTTACATTAATTAATAATCAGTTTTAAATTCTTAATTTATCGCCACATTCAACTGTTGAGATTAAAATGGGAATTTTGTTAACCGTAGCTTTAGAAATAAAATAAAAAATAATAATAACAGTTAATAAAATATAATAAACACGAAAATAATTGAAAAATTTTGTTGATAAAAATATGACTACGCTTTTAAATATATTATTTGTCATTTCTAAAATTTCTGTGCTATACACTTTTATAGTATTGAACAATATTAATAGACATATGTGACTATTTTTATTAGTTTTAAATTTATGTTGTTTTAGTAGTTTCGATAATTATTTCGTCATACTATACCACGCGTTTTATCTTTTCAGAATAGATCTTTTTTGCGAAAATGAGAATGACAGTATTTGGAAGCATCTATTTTATTACCAAGTTTTTTAAACTCGCTTTTTTGTCTCCTTGTTTGTTTGTTTGTCTGTCCGGTAGATATTTTACAACTGATTTTAAATTAACTTCCCGATAGATCTGAACTGGATGCCGATACAATATTAATTCGCTTTCTGGTCTGTCTGTTTGTTCATTTGTCTATTAAGTACTAATTTTGCAATCAATTTTTGTCCGTTTGGTTTGGTTTGCAATCGATGTTATACTAAATACTAAAAAGCAGAAAGTAATTATTTGAATATATATTTTAAATATATTACGTTGTGAATGTGAATTTTTAATAGCTACTAAAATATATGTAAGATTTAAAACGAAAAACGTGAGATACAACAAATAATAACTGTTGTGTGACTTTTCCCAACGATCTATAATCCTCATTATTACCTATTGCATGCGCTCCAAGTTTTTAATTTCAAATCTTAGAAGTATTGTCCTAGCTATTTAAAATTTATGTAATCACAAGCATCTCGAATGCTCCCATTTGTATCTTTTCTCTAGTTATGTTTTAAATGCTGCATTTATCGAGGCCGAACAGAATTCATAGATGCCCGAGGAACTTCTCCAGAATTTTGATTATTAGCTCCAGCTGATTTCTAGTAGCAGCAATAAATGTAAGATAATACAGGGTGAGTCAACGATTGGATGAAGTAGGTTTGTGCCTTTTCGGTGAAATTAACCAAGAAACTATATTCACTGTTTGATACAGTTTATTTTTACGCATATTTTAAAAATATTTAGGACTCTACAGGGTGAGCCAAAAAACTAGGACAGCATAAAGTTGTATTTTTTTAAATAGAACACCTTATATACGAATCGTATTTTCGATTTAGCTTATAATTTTAAATCTTTTTTATTAAGGGTTTACTATAACAAAACTTCATAGTTTCTGAGATAATTAAGTTTAAAGAAAAAAAGTCACATTTTCAAGCATCAATTCAATCCTAAATAACGTTTTCAATTTTGTGACAAATATATTCAAATTTGGAATTTAGCTAGGCCAAGGACAAGTTAACATAATTTTTACCTAATATTTGCAATAAAAGCTACAGGGTGTTGAACACATCGGCTCAAATTTGAACAAGTTTAAATGAATAAAAATCTTTTTTTTAAATGGTACACCCTGTATATTTAAAAACCCTAAAAGTTTTGTTCAATATATCCTATACCTATTTATAATAGTTTTTGAGATTTTTCAGTTTTTCTTATTTTCCATACTTTTTTACAGAAATAGTCTTCATTATCATAGTAGCCATGTAAAATAATAAAAAGAAACTACAGAAACAAACAGAATGTGGTTAAATATGATGAAATACATTATTCGTTATATTACAACGGCAATAGTTTAATTAAACATAATGTGAAAAAATTAACACAACAATAACGACAAATACATATTTACTTTTATACTAAATTGAAACAAAAAAATTACCTATTAAATACTGAGATTAATTATTTCTTTTTAATAAGTGTTCGAATAAACGACCCTCTTGTGCAATGCACAAATTTAGTCTTTTTTGCAGATTTTCTCGGACCCTGGACAAAATTAGTGGCGTTATTGTTCTACAGGTATCCCTAATCTTGTTTCGCATATCTTCGACTGTTGTTGGTGGATTAACATACAACTTATTTTTAATATAACCCCATAGAAAGAAATCTAATGGGGTGATGTCGCAAGACCTTGGTGGCCACTCAATGAAACCCCCTCGTCCAATCCATTTTTGCGGATATCGTTGGTCCAAAAACGCACGAACTTCACGATGGTAATGCGGAGGCGCACCATCGTGCTGGAACCACATACTGTCGAGCTCATCCCTATCGAGACCTTGAAGCAGTTGGGGTAGTTCTTCTTGTAGAAAGTTCAGGTAACTATGGCCATTTAGTGGTTCATTAAAAAAATGGGGTCCAATAATTCGATTATGATGAATACCACACCAAACATCTAATGACCAGTGCTTTTGATGTTGCACCTCTCTAATCCAAAATGGGTTTTCTGTGGCATAATAATGCATGTTGCGTCTATTTACGGCACCGTTACTTCTAAAAGTAGCTTCATCACTAAACATTACCTTGCATAATAAATTTGGATTTAATTGAATCTCCGCATTTATTGTACGACAAAAGTTTACACGACTTTCAAAATCCTGTCCATGCAATTCTTGGTGTAATTCCATGTGATATGGATGATACCTATATTTCTTGGTAGTATGATTAGCGGTGGATTGCGATTTTTCACATAATGCTGCTAACTGACGGCTACCAATATAAGGATTTTCCTGAACATTTAACAATAATTGTAGTTCTTTTTCTTCATTAGTTACTCGTTTCTTGACCACTTTACGTATTGGATAATCAACAGTACCAGAAGAATCAAATCTTTGCATTAAGTTTTGAAAAGTATGGGTATTAGGCTGGCGTCGATCAGGATACTTCATTTTGTAAATTCTTTGAGCAAGAAGGCAATTTTTTTGAGCCTCTCCTATTGTAAATTTCACCGAAAAGGCACAAACCTACTTCATCCAATCTGGTAGAATTTAAACAGCATACTGTTGGGTTCATGACAAGGCAGAACCATAATGGGCTTAATGAGTGTCCTTGAAATATTCCCGGTATAATGGGATTGTGTCTTTCTCGATGTTGTTGATGGATGGTATTTGCATTTAGATCCTAGTCCTCTAAAGTAACATGACGTATTCTAAAAAGGACACAATATGTGCGTCGAAGCTATATATTTTCAGGATAGATCAGTCGAAGACTCTTTGGTGGTCCAAGTAGATGGCAATAAGCTCCTTTTGATTGCTATAGGCCAGATTGCCGATAACTGATTAGATAATAGGTTGTCCCTTGCAACATGCTGCGTCTTTACAAATCTGCTTGCTGAATTTTAGTGATGCTCTATTCTTCGCAATAGTCATGTATACATTGTGTCAAGCAGAATGTGATCACTTTGTACAGTGTGGAAAGGTAGGTGACTGATACTTAGCTCGATCTTTTAGCGAAAGATAGGTGACTCCTTTTATACGAAATAATGACATTTTCTGTAGATCAAGCAAAACATCATTCATCAGAACAGTCAGTGGTTGGTACACACTCCAAAACTTGTTAATCCAGCAGATCTGGACATGGTCAGAACCAGGGACTTTCCAGTTAGAATGTCCCCTGTCAATGCTAGTGATTAACCCGGTAATGAAGGGTTCGAATTACATCTGACTGTCATCATGGCAAACTTGATGCTCTAGCATTGATGTTGCAGTGGGTGGTTATAGCCAGTGGATTTATCCAAAGCTCTTCTATTTGTTCTTTATTTGGGTATCAATTATTTTTTAAGTGTAGCAAAGAGTTTATCTTATAAAAAATTACTTCCGATGGCTCAAAAAGGCATTGTTTCGTTTTCGATTTCTGCAGGCTTTATATCACTTTTATCGTCCTGCAGTGACGGAAAGTCACTGTTTAAGTGAGTCGAGATATTGTTGGAAAGCACATTTTATTTAGTCATATTGGGAGTGGTATTGGAACCGATTAAATATTTCTTGTACTCATCTCTACAGTTTTTTTAAAACCTTGTCTTTTCGAAGATTTTTGATCTTTTTATTCAGTGTTTTCATCCATTGTGGGATCCTAGGTTTTAGACATGGGTAGTATTTTCTCTGCTTCGTGGTGATCCTTACCTACATATTTCTAGCTGCTGCAGTTGCGGCATGTGAGCTTCTAAAACAAAAACTGTCAAAACCTGGTTATTTATGAGAGAGTTTTAGATGGATTTACTCTTGACAGTACTAGTCTGCATAATGGGCTAGTTGCATCATACTCCAGCATTGTCTTACTCATTTAACTGGATTGTGTCTGGTAGTTTAGCGTTGTCCTCTTAAATGTCGTTTTTTCATTGTTCACCGACCTCGGTTTTTGGCTGTTGTTCAGGTTCAACGGTTTGTCAATATTAAGTTGCGTTTCTGGTTTTGGTTTATTCAAAGCATAATTTTGTATTGGTCTGCTATTCTCTGTTGCGATACTTGTATGAGTGGGCATGACATTGTTGTCTGTAGCCAATGTACATTATTGGGTAATTCATAGCTGCTATCCATTTCATGCGATGCCTTGGTCATCCCGACTGAGTGAGCGATGGTAGTGATTTCTACGCAGCATCATCCATATGCAAAAGGTGACTTAGTCTTACCACCTCGTCACGATTATTTTTAATACTAAAGGCTCCTCTAGTGGAATTTAAACAGCATACTCTCTGAAATATTTCCCTTTGTATCGGGATTATGTCTGTCTCGATATTTTTATTGAAGGTTTTATTAACCTAAATATACATATTTCTCCGTTTTAGGGGAAAAACAGGCTAATCGGTTCGTCATTGGAAGAACACATTAACCGAGCAATAAAGTAAAAGTATGAATTTCTAAGTTGTTATTTTATTTTTAATATGTAAATAATTTCTAATCATGTTTACCGATAAAAATAATTTTTAAATACCTTTTTGGCGAAATTAAGTATCTCTGTAGTAATTTTTCTCTCTAAAAAATACTCACAAGATTAACGATAGACAAAAGGTAAAACCTAAATGAAATAAAAAAAATGTGTCTCCTTCCCTCCCTCACCGACCATAAACAACTTTTTTTTTAATAAACTGGTATGATCAAAAGTATTTATTGTACGTTAACCTTTTTATGCTAAAAACATTTCTAAATAAATTAAAGCTGTTTATAGCAACACAAAAGTATATATTGAAAATAATTTTCCATAGAATATTGATGTGTCTTAATATCTCATATTTTAGTAATTATTAAAAGTATTGTCATTTTTATAAAATTTAAAAATTGTAAACCAGATTTGCATTCACTAAACAAACAGTGGTTTTATTTCTCACGCTGTTTTATTGAATAGAAAATCGTCCAAAGCTTCTTTTTAAATTATGCTAACGTAAAACCATCTCAAAGGAGTTTAAACTAAAATTAAATTATCAGCCCTTCAAGGCGGTGCACGAATATCTAACGAGGTGTTAAATACTACCGCACTTCCACCGATATTGCAGTTGCGATGAGAGAAAATCTCATTCAGAAAAGTTTAAAAACCATTGTATATAGTTATAATTTTAATATTTAATAAGAATTATTATTATATGTAGAAAAATTTCTAAAATATCTTGCAATAAAAATGGATAATATATTTTATTTTATAGCCGTTAAAAGAAAATGTATATCCTATAGTTTCATTGTTGTGTAAATGTATTAGTTTATCTTTAGCACTAATAAGAGTCCCGGTGGAACTTGAAGTTTATTTACTATGTAACAATGATATGTTAACTGCTATGACGCATTGATGCAATTGAGGTTGATTAGCGACTTAATATAAAAATTCCTTAGCAGTTTATTTGTGACGTTGTATTTGTTAAAAGTCAGCAATTGAATTAAAAATTGTCTGCTACTTTATTTTTGCTCAAAACTTTATTTAAAATTATTTTACAGTAGCTCCATCAACTATTAAGCCATCGAACTATCAATTAATTTATTCATAGCAGCCTAAATGAAAGCCTTCTTAATAATTTCTAACACCTCATAACACAAATTTTTTTTTAGCTTTAGTTTTAATACAGATTCTTAATTTCATCAGAATTAAAGAATTACTGAATAGATTAACTTATGTATTACTTAGTTGCCTGGTAAAGTGGGGGCTATGATGGCTACTGTGCTAGCTAGCGTGATAGATGTCATCAATGCATGCTCCGTTTCGTAGGCCTATACATGAGTTACGCAATAAATCATACTTACTTTTCTGTTGAATTTAAGTGATAACCAGTGAAAAAGTTGTGCCTTGTCACGAGGGCATGGTTTAACTTCTCTTGCCCATATTCGATAATTTACCATAGCCTTCGATAGAGCCAAGAGGAAAAGTACTGAGGTGCAATCATGGATACAAGGCTTACTTGGAACTCCCACTTGCAGAAAGTTATTACCAAAGGTTTCATAGCAGCAAGAGGTGCACTAAACAAAATATGGGGTTGTACACTGCAGTGGTAAGACCCTTGATGACCTGTGACTCGGTTGTATGATAAACCAAAAAGACTCAGAAGCGGGCCACTCTGGAGCTTTCCAAACTTGAAACACTGGCCTACCTTATATCGTGGGAGCCATGAGAAGCACCCCAAAAATAAAGCCATAGAAACCCTACTAAACCTCCCCCTTAATATAATAGTAAGGGTGGAGACATACATCCGATAGACTGAACCTGTTCTTAGTCACACCAGTATCAAAAGCATGGTGACAAATTTATTGTTGAAAATGACATTGACGTCATGCCAAGAGTCTATAATTTTGACTTGCCCTATATCATTCAAATTAATGGGAAAACTGAATCTTATCGATCACTAAGTCAGCCAAGAAACCTCACTTGATTTACAGATTGGTTCAAAACTGACCATGATACCGGAGACGGAGCCACAGCCATATTCAACATAAATGAGGTACTAGGGCAGAACATTATGGTTTTCAAGACAGAAACGCATGTTATTGATACCTGCCTGCGGAAGAATTAGACAAGAGGTTATAGGATTAGGACCGTACCTATTTTCTCCGACAGTTAGGCAGTTCTGAAAAGGCTCACATGTCATCAGATAACAACAAATTAAATCTGGAATTGTCTTCAAAACTTTCTCACTCTAACAAAATACAACAAACTTTGGATATTAGGACACAGGGGTATACTAAGCATAAAAAAGGACCAAATTGAAATAAAAGGGCCTGCTATCGGCATCAGTATTTGGAATTACTGAGGCTCCTATCAATAGGTGATTATTTTGATAAATTAAACATCAATGCTAAACCTACTAACACTATATTGAGGGCCACAGGCAAAACGAACTATGACTAAGCACACCATCCAGCAAATTAAGCAGCGAAATCCTGTTTTTAAACAGACAACAGATTAGGCTAATGACAATACTTATAACCGACCACTGTGGCTTTTAAAGAAACATCTACACGCAATGAGCATTCACTTATAATGAAAAACTATTATGTAGACTATGTGACGAAGATAAAGAAATAGTCTCACACATCATCTGCGATTGCGAACCTCTAATCTATTGGAGACAACTTCAAGGAATAGCCAATCCGAAATGCTTATCCCTAGAGGACAAACTAGTGAACAGGCTACTAAATCTGATTAAGGTGACCAACCTGATCACAAGAAATAATAGGCGGTACAATAATTCACTAAGCTACATTGCACCCTACCAGCTTACATAATTCAATTAATTAATCAAGTGTTTTCAATACCTTATTTATGATTATCTAAAGAC
Source organism: Diaprepes abbreviatus (assembly GCA_034092305.1). Lineage (NCBI taxonomy): Eukaryota > Metazoa > Arthropoda > Insecta > Coleoptera > Curculionidae > Diaprepes > Diaprepes abbreviatus. The sequence goes on from JASJET010000122.1 coordinate 14,868,765, forward strand.
AATTTTTATTGAATTTATGGTTATTTTAACAAGTTAATAAGATTGGAAATTAATTGTACTCTGAAACTAATGGTGAATTTCGAAACAAAATGCACTTCAGTTGCGTTTTATATTCCAAATTGTCATTTGGCATCCATCGATATCATCTAGAAGCTCCACCCAATAATGCATACGTATAAAGCAAAGAACCCAGTGTCTATCACAACGGCCAGCATCACAGCCTGCTTAAAAGCTATCGTCGCAATCAAGCAAGCAATTTATCAACGAATCATTCATGGTAAGAGCAAAGTATTAGCTATTATCACCCATATGAGAGATGAAAATAGGACTAACTCAACTGAAAACAAATGGCGCACTAAATTCACAAAAATATCTCATGTAAATAGCAAGATAGAGTAAATTAACTACTTATTGCAAAATTTCATTTGATCAACATTTTCTATAATTTTAAGGGGTTAATGCAACCTATAATGAACATTGTTCACATTTCATACATTTTAATCTTCCCCTACAAAGTCATTTATATTATTCTAATAGTAATACTATAATAAGAACCAAAATTTTATTTGGTATACCCAGTGATCAATATACCTTCAACCTGCTCATTTCATCACTTTTTAGGTATTGAAACCACAAAGAGAAACAAATGTATATTATTTTTCTTTTATTATAAGTCATTATAAATATCCTTTTAAGCCAGCAGTTTCTTATTAAATAAAATGCATCTAGGGTAAAAAAAAGCATTTAATGATGCTGGTAGAAGTTTGAATCAATGCAAAAATATTAGATTTTATTCCTAAATCATAAAGATATGTTGTAATTTAAAATAATCTAAACAGCATGTTTAACTGACATTAATATTGTTGGCCGCTTTTTTGCTGTTATTTTTTTTAAAGGATCAATTAACGGCTTGCAACAAAAAATGGTTTAATGGTTTAGAAGAAATATAAGAAAACGATATTTTTTCCTAAAAATTTCCTCAAATGCCCTCTATTTTTGTTGTATAACATGATTCTGGGCATTTTAGCAGAATTTCCTTATTTTCCTCCAATATTTAGAGTGTGGGCTTCAGTACTGGGATCTTACGAAATTTTATGATTGATTCATAATTCCACAATGGGAATAATGAAAAGACCTGTATCTATCTCTGTCATTTTAAAAATCTACTGACCGTCAACAATCCTTAGCCTATTGAACATTCTTTTGCCTAATTTGAACTCATCCATTTCATTTTCTTTCCCTTCATAAGAGCAACTACGTCTAATGAAAAACTAAAGTAGGAAAAAAGACAAGAGAAAACATTGCCCTTAGAAGCGTTAATATTTTTGGGGTAAAATCCTGGGTAATATAAAAATTAATGTACAGAAATATAAGTTTTTAAGTGCTTTTTTAAACTTAAATTAAAAGAAAAGAATATATGCCTATTTCACAGAAATCATGTTTATGCTATAAGAACCCCGCAATTTCAGACATGTGTCTGAGAAGTGAAACTCGGGGTTTTGTTTTTAAACCTTTTTAGTTATTGTTCTTGATATAAATAAATTTATATCATATAGAAGCTTCTTGTAAGCGTGATTGAATCAAAGGTGAAAAGTGTTTTTCCCTTTCCTGAAAAAAATAAGAAAGATGATGGAAAACCAACGCCAGGATCGTGTTCTAAGACTTGGAAAGAGAAAAATGAAATTTTTCGATAAAACATTATTTTCCTAAATTTAACTTAAGGTAAAAATTGCCGTTACAATTTGCCTTTTATTTTGGGGCCAAATATCGATCTAATGTACCATTCATTCAAACTTTCTCTTTATTTAGCAGCCCAATTTGGTCCACTCCTGGACATAGGCCTCCTCTAGTCTCTTCTATTTCAACCTATTTTCTGCAATCCGGTGCCAATTTCTGTCTGCTTTCCTCTTTATGTCGTCTATCAATCGTTTTGTGAGTCTTCCGATAATTCTTTTATACGACCTAGGTCTCCATTGCAATATATGTTTTGTCCATTTTGTATAGTCTTGCCTAATGACGTGTCCTACTCAGGTTCATTTCAAAGTGGCAATACGTTTTATCATATCCTCCTCTCTCATGCGTCTTCTTACTTCTTCGTTCCTTATTCGGTCACGTAATGATATTCCCAATATGATTCTTTCTATTGCTCTTTGAGTAGTACGCAGTTTGTCTACATAGGACTGCCTGGAGAAACGCTGATGACGCGGGTAACTGGGGGATGTCCGCAAGGGAAGTTTTCTCTCCACTGCTTTGGAACATGGTAATGGATGGACTTTTGTAAATTCTAAGCGGGAAGGATTACTCAGTACTAGGATATACTGATGACATGGTAATCTTAACTATAAGTTCCCAAAAGATTGTCCTAATATCCTTCACAAAACGAAAAAAACTAGAAGACATTGATCCCATTATCTTACAAGGAAACACAATTCCACTTTCCCAGGAGTAATCTTGGATTCTAGACTGATCTAAACCAAGCATGTGGAAAAGAAAACAAGAAAATTGCAAGCAACCCTTTTGATTGTTGAATGGTTGTGAGGGAAAACATAGAATCTTCCACCAGAGATGGTGCACTGGTTATACATCAGTATAGTGAGACCAGAGATTGCAGCCTTGGTAAAGCAAAGGATAGCTATAACCAGGCTAGGCGGCATACAAAGGGTCGCCCGTTTAAGCATCACCTCAGCAATGGAGTGCATTCTAGACATGTCTCCACTATATTTAGTGATTCAAGGAGATGCAAGAATGGGGCTTCACCTGCTATACCACTCAATTCCAACGACACAAATGCTGATAACAGGATATAAAAGTATTTCTAAATAAAATTAGGGGTCCTCAGTTGGGAATGGATATATGATCTCGGGCTACCGCTACAGTTCGAGCTTACTGTAGAGGATCGAAGGGCAAGCAAACAAGCTAAGCAGGAGCCATCTTCTGGTACACTGATGGCTCAAAAATCAGTGAAAGTACCGAAGCTACAATGGGCTGCAATCAAAAAAAAATTACTTTTCCCTTAGAAAAATACCCAATAGTATTTCAGGTAGAAATATATGCAATCTTACAATGTATAGGTGAGATAAAAAGGAGAGCTTACGCCTGAAGGCCCTAAAAGTCAAAAGGGATCATCTAGATTGGTTTGAAAATATCAGAGTGAACTTACAACTCTAACAAGGGATAACAGAGTTATGTTAAAGTGGATATCAGGACATGAAGGCATACATGGAAATGAAAAAGCTTATGAGCTGGTGTGAGCTGTCTCATCACCTCAATAGACTGGTCTAGAATTGGATCTTGGAGTATCCGCTATACAGCACGAAGAGCTGTTTAACAATGGCTTAAAAAGAACACAAAATTCACTGGACTGACAGACAGAGATTAAACCCTATTATTTATTATTAAAAATATGGCCCCGAAATTAGCAAGAAAACTACTCCAAATGAGCAGGAACCAATAAAGGGCAATCAGGCATAACGATGAGATACGTAGCTATCAAAATTCATCTGAATAAAATGAACTTTTACAACACAGACCTCAGCTGCAGACTAAGTGGTCAAGCCGAGAGAACAGTAAAGCACACCATATGAGATTGCGAGTCACTAAATCGAAAAAGACAATAAACCTTTGGGTCAACAAACTGGGAACCGAATGAAATATTAACTCACTTCTTGACGGACTTATACAAATTGGTTCAGGAGGCTAAGTTACACTAGGTTAACAATGGCCGCACACTAGGTCTACAATGGCCTCACACTAGGTCTACAACGGCCACAATGCATCCAGATGCAGGACCGAACTAGAAAGGAAAAAAGATATATATTTTCAAACTAAATTGAGATGAGGATATGCTCAAGTATTCATATTCAAAGTTATCGGTCTTGTTGAAACAAAAAATAGAAAATAAAAATTTCTAATTTTTTCATTGGTTGAAACAGTTAAAATCAAAATTAAATGAACAGCTTATCACGAATATGTAACGAGGCATTATATAATACCACACTTCTACTAATATTGCAGCTGAGAAAATCTCGTTGAGAAAAGCTTAAATACAATTTAATGTACGTATAAATTAAATATTTAATAAAATTTACTATTTTAGTAGCGAATATAATTCGTGAGAAGCTTAGTTCCCAATTTAATTAAAGATCATTTAATTAAAATGAGATAACAAATATGAAAATATAACTTAATAAAGTTATTTGTAATTTAATAATAAGTTTGTTGAGAATCTAACATGATTAGTGTTGATTCATTTTTTATTAGTATATTTAGAAAATCATACATAATAGCTTCAAATATTTAAGGTGGCGTGGCACAGAAGGCGAATTAGCAATTTTTTATTATAAATTTAGCCACCGAATCAAATATTTAGTAATTTGTAGGAGTGTTACTGTTCGTGTCCACTACTGGGGCGTTGGAGAAATAGTCATATATACCCACCAAAAATATGTTTAAACTAAGTTCAATACAGTATTGAAAAAAATGTATTAGTGTTTGGCACATTGAGGAAACTCCATTTTCATATTTTCCTTTGTATATATTCAGGATTCTGATTTAACGCTTCCACATTTTTCGAACCTCTAACCTCAAAATCTATAAATGTGAATTTGGGATGCACCCAGTTACTACACGAAATAATTTCAAGACTGTTCCTAATGAAAGCAATTTCAGATAGCTAAATATAAATCAGGCCTAGCATAGCTACACGTGGGTTGATGAAAATCCCTACCTAATTTTCAAAGCTTAATTTTCGATCAATGTTGAAGCAGGAATTCTGGGAGAGTGGATAATAGGGCCGCATATTACTCCTCATCGTTTAGATGGGTTCGCATGTTTAGTCGTTTTTAAAAATATTTTTGCTAGGCTTGCTATTTTAGTGCAGGAGCACTTAAATCGAACATGTTTAGAACGATAGATAGACAGAGGTGGGCCTATTGTTTGGCCTCCTCATTCACCGGTTCTAAATCCACAAACCATTTTTTTGGGATCATTTAAAGTCCGTAGTTTAATCAGTACTGCGACCTATGATGATAAGTTAACACACTCGCATCTACGTAGGAAAATAATTAAATGATCTACAGGTTGGCTCAAATGTTTTGAAAGCGACACCTATTAACCAGTACAGGAATCAAAATTTATACGCCATTTTAATAGTTCATCTTCTATATGAACACATACAAAAGTTCATTTCTCTCTGTCAATTCATTCGTTGTTTACAAGCTATTTGAAGTTGACGTGTCGGTGAATTTTTAAACAATGGATAAAACCGAATATCGTGCAGTGATAAAATTCTTTGTTTTGGATGGTTTATCAGCAACATAAATTCATATAAAAATGGTGAAAGTGTTAAAGGGATATGCTCCCGTATTTCCAACTGTCCATCCATGGATTTTAGAGTTTAAGCGTGGTGGTGCAAGCGTTGAAAGTGGACCACGTAGTAGACGTTCAAAAAGTGTAACAACAGCAGAAATCATTGAGCAAGTCTGTGATATTGTTTGTAAAGATCCAAGTGCGCCTAAGCGTGAAATTGCTGATACCACAGGCATCTCGGATGAACGAGAATTCTATATTTTACCCGAAGAATTACGTATGAAAAAGCTATTCGGAAAGATAGTTCTGCATTTGTCTACAATTCAACAAAAACTAAACCGATTTTGTGCATCATTTTGTAACTGCGGATAAAATTTGAATTTACCATCATAGTCCTAAATTGAATTAAGAACGTTTACAGTGGACTGAAACTGGTTGTTCAGCTTCCAAACAGGTCAAGTCAGAACAATCGGCAAAAAAGTTTATGGCATCAGTTTTTTGGTATTCGAAAGGGATTTTGTTGATCGATTGTCTTGAAAACGATAAAACAATTAACTTTGAATATTGTTGCAACCGTATGGATCAATTGAATAAAAAAGTTCGTGGAAAAATACCCGGCTTACAGAAAAAAAAACATTTTTCACTAAGACAATGCACGTCCTCACACAAGTGGTTTGACGATGGCTAAATTGAAAGAATTAAAGTACGAATTGCTTGAACACCCACCATATTCACCAGATTTGGCTCCCTCCGACCACTACCTCTTCAGGAATTTGAAACAATTTCGTCGTGAAAAACGTTTTCCGTCGAATGAAGAAGCTATTGCAGCAGTGAAACATTATTTTGCAGACCTTCCGGAAAATCACCACAAATATGGTATAAAATTATTGGAGGATCGTTGGAATAACTATGTTGAAGTTTAGGGAGATCATATTGAATTAAAAATCTAATTTCATTAAAAAATACATATTCTTTCATTTTCGCTTTCAAAACTTTTCGACGAACCTGTATATTTATCATAAAATGTAAAAATTGTGTAAAATGAAGGAAAAAGGATGGGGAGAGATGAAACTTTTGCTTTTCAATACATTTTGAGAACTTTTTGGTACATATTAGTGTTACATAAACAAAAAAGTTTTATTAAACTTAAAAAATTTTAAAAATCACAAAACTTGTCTTTTTGATGAGTAATAAGGATAATTTTTATAGAAATTCAAACTTAAAGTAAATAAATGAAGACCAAGAAAGAGCTTTTCTATATATATTCGAGGGTTAAAAAAATAGCCGATCTAATTAAAATTTACTAAAATCAAAAATATTTTGTTTGCAATCACACGGTTCATATAGAGTGAATGTAAAATTTTGAAGCTTTTTAAAAATGTTATTGAATTACCCTGTTTATTTTGTAGCTCGAGACACAACTTTTAATATTCACAATTCAACTGTTGCTGATATATTCCGTCAATGTATAGTAGTATTTTTAACACAAATGATTATCATCCTCATTACGGCTGATATATCAACAACTTCTATAAACTATCAATAACTTAGGTTGCCCACAGAATAATCCACTTATCGAATCGTTTTTTATCATTTACAAGATTGAGTAAACGACACCTTGTAAAAGTTGTATCAATGTAAACAGGCGCACACATTTCCTATATCTAGTCATCGTTTTCACATATAATTTAATTTAAGACATATACAAGCAAGTTTAAACTTATTGAACAAAATAAAAAATAGTTTTGTCCATATCTAGAGAAAGAATTATATCATTTCGGTCAATATAACTTTATCCAGGATTTAAATTTATTTATCAATTTCTTCGCTATGATTTATAAAAACTATACCCTATAAGTTACACAAAAATAACGAAATAAACTTAACAATTTAAAATGACAAATTGGTAAATTACGGTCCTGCTTTATTGGCACATTATGTTATTGACTGAGATGTTGGCAAACTGAAAACGTCGTCACACTTTCCTCATAAGAAGTGCCCACTAGTTATTACTTACGTATTGCTATCAGTTGCAAAACTATCGCCATTATGAATGCCTTTGAAACTTATATAAATATAAACTTTTACTTGCGCAGATACATTTACCACCATATCACAACCATATTCACAATTTCCTTTCCAAATTAATTGATAACTTTAAGGGAACAAAAATTTTAGGGAAAGAAATTAGACGGCATACCTAAAACAAATTTATTTTCTAAAATAAGTAAACGTCTCATTTTTATACACGTTATAAACATAATTTGTCACAGTTGCAATGTCGCAGCCGGTTAAAGCTCCGAGATAGCGGAATTCGATTTATCATATAAGGAGTTCAACCCCAAAGGACTTGAGAGTTTTTTTACAATTCAACCAATATTCAAGCCATTGATTTTTTGTAAAAATGCTTGTAAAATATTTTTGAGCTATTTATAAACTAACTACTTATCAAATTTATTATAGTGAATAATATCAATCAATATAATATCGTTCCTGAAAAAAACCCTAGAGTTTTATTTTCCTTGATAAATTACTAAAGGGAAAATAGTTTTATATAGATTTACACTGGTACCGGTGAACATAACGATGGCGTTGGATTTATTTTTTAAATATTTTGCAATGTTATATGTGTCTGGCTTTTTACCCAACATATAACGCGAGTTCATATAAATTGTAATAAACGACCTAAAGAAAATTTCATTTATTCATATGTTAAGAAAAATGGTAACGTCGATAAAGTTGTAGATGTGAAATATGTAGGAGTATTCAAATGCTCCGTTTCGTTAACTTCAAATTTGGAAATTACCTTCGAAAATTATTTGGAGGTAATATATTTTTAAATTTTAAAACATATTGTTCAATACTTAAACACTATATATAGTTAATAAATTGAAAAAAGAATGATTTTGTTTTGAACCACAAATTTCTTTAAACTTCTCTTGTGCGTTCTCGGAAAATACGTCATTTTAAATATGCTGATTCAATTTTGTATGAACAAAATAAAAGAGTATTTGAAAGTAATATCTTGTTAAATTTCAACGCTTATTGTACAATAATCAGACATTCTGCCAAGTTAATAACCTGGTTAATAAATTAATTTGTTTAGAATAGTGTAGTTGCGCATATCTTCTTAATCTAACAAATTATTAAGAACTTAAAACTAAATAGTTATCAAATAATGCGGTCCATCTTTAGTTTATAGCCCGATAGTCAGGCGCGGATCCAAGGGGGGGGGGGCGGTGGGGGCGATCGCTCTCCCCCCAAGAGCTTTGAATTCAGAAAAATATACCCGATTTTACATCTTATACTAGTTTATTCAAGAACTAGAGAGAGAAAAAATCATTTGTGACCCTTTTTTTCTTGGTAAATTACCTGTGTTCTTTAGTCTGGTGTGGAAAAATCTGTTAGATACATATATTTTTCATAGGAATGGATTAGAAATTTTATAATCAAAAATATCGATCTATAATAATGGACTATTTGGGTTGGATAACAATAGATATTTAGAAGTGTACAGCGTTAAAAAGGATTTTAATCCTTGTCATAGGCGTCGGAAGGAGGTTTATTTTATCACTAAGTATTTATGGCATAGAATATTTTTTCGGTAATAAACTTAAAATAAAAATGTTTTATTATTTTATTTTTTATGATTTCTTAACAATTCACATACATTACAAAATATAGATAATTTTGACATATTTAACACAAATCACATCTGTATTTTTATTATTTTTAATTTTGGCATAAAAACCGTTATTCTCTCAAAAAGTTATAATTTAAATACTTACAAAATACCCATTGTCAAAAATACAAAAAGTTAAACATATAAAAAAAATAAATTCGTCCATATAATATTAAATTTTTTTTGGGCTATCGGTCATTTTATTATTGATTAAAACCATTTTTAGAACATTTGACGTTTCAGTTTATTTATTTTTTAAACCATCTGCACAGTTACAATTAAACACTAAAACGGGATTCAAATGAAATTAATTTTTATATGTTACAGTTAAAGTTAGACCTACTTATTTTTATTTCTATTGCACTGACATCTTAATTTAATTTACTTTATAATATGGAACTCCGATAGCCCAAAAAAAAAACATGTTAATTCTACACGCTTAAGAGAAAGACACAATACAATAATAAAATAACAAAAAAATTAAGGCTAATTGGAATTAAATGTATACAAAATTAAAGAGTGGGACACATTAAAATAAAAATATATATAAAAAATATATAAACAGCATCAAACAATGAAATACAACAAAAGCAAAAATTTAAGTAATAAATTGTGTTTACACTGGTAAACATTACGTATCTAATTCATAATCAAAGTCAGTGAAGCTATCTTTGCTCAAATTAATTATAATTGGTTCCTTTATCTCACCGAGCATGAGATCGAGTTTCCACATTTTGTTTTATTCTTTTATTATATGGATTTTTCCAATTTTTCGCAGTAACTTTATTCAAAACAATCTCTCAAAAATTCAGTTAAATTACTAATTTTGTAAATTGTGTTATTTCTAGCAACTCTACCTTTTACTTGAGTGAGATCATTCCTTCTGCGATAGACAGTTTCCGGACGATCTATAAGAACAGATTTTCTATCTAGTTTTTCCCAACAAAAATTACGGTCCCTGAGCAATTTCCAGAGATCAGTTCTTTAAATTTCAGGTAAATCCCGATCTTCATTGATTTTAGTTACAATTTTGTCGACGGTTGGGATCTGCTTCTCATAATAAAATGTATGTACAACTTCTTTTATTGCAGTTTTCATCTCTTTTTCCAACGAGGTTTTTCGACTGCCTGTGATCGAGTGTGGCTTGGGAGTAATAACAATTTCAGTCATTTTTTCCTCCTTCAGTATTTGGTACATAGCAGATGTTCCAACTCCTGTCATGTTGGAACACATCTCAACATAATTATCTAGATATTGTTATCTTAAAGCATCATAAACATTCATCCTAATAAGTTTTTCGTTGAGAAAAAAATGCCTTGGTTTAACGATTTTGGAGTACATATAGAGGTGGAAATCGTATCTTTTGGGTATCTTACTAATCTCAAATAATATATAAAAACCAGCGCAAACAAGATAAATCACTAAGGACACACTGTAAAGTGTACTTCGCTCACTGACAAAAATTAAATTGAACTATCAGAAATTTTATTGTAGGAGTAAATTTATGAAAGCTTATAATATTTAAATATAATTGGATTTACGGCAGTCCTCAATTACCTGCGGCACTGGTACAGGTATGTTGGAGGTTTTGGTAACAGTTTTATTACGCTCTTTAGTTCTTGAATAGAGTATAGGAATGTGTATGTTTGAAATCGCCCTCCCCCCCTCCCAGAAGCTCAGAGGTAAGATTCTGCTTTTTTTTAGGAATGTGTATGCTGCTGGCACTCCCCTCCCCCTTGACGACTTGTTTTTCTTGCGATATCCGCCCCCCAAGAGCTTCAAATTCAGAAAAATAAACCCGACCCTACCTTTTCCACTAGAAATGGGAATGTTTCCGGTATCGCCCCCCCCCCCCACACTCCCGTCGACAACTTGCTTTCGCTTGCCATACTGTACTTTTGTGATATCACCGCCCCCCCCCCCCCAAAGAGGGAGGCTGGATCCGCCCCTGCCGACAGTAACATATTGTTATTTGAACAATATAAACAAGCAATATCCCTAGTTCGCTAAAAGTAACTTATTTTTTTAAAAATAATCTCAGATAAAATTGATACTATATTAAGTAGAAAATATCTAATAATTACTATTAAAGCTACCTTCTAGCGGTTTGCTATTATACCACTACTTTAAGGCGTTGAAACGAAAATGAAGTTATCACCTTGGAAAGCGGTTCGAAGAAAATCTAATGACATCTTAAATCATACCGCAGTTACTCAGATGCAATTCAGTTTATGAAATGTCGTTGAAGAAAGCTGATAATAATAACCTGCAATAAAGGATTATTAGATTATTTACTTAAGTAATCCTTGTCTTTGGATTAGTTCAAACAACAGTAACTATTTAAAATAATTTTTTATTATTAGGACATATGTGGGTAATGCAATTTTACGAAAATCTCACAAAAATATTCTGTTTAACCTGTAGTAATAATAACTAACGAACTATGAAGAATGAATTATCTAACGAGTTCATAAAACGGGCGAGGCAGGTACTGCGAATTTACCTAAATAGTAAAAATCTACATAGATACCATGGAGGAAGTTGATTGATAAATATTAGTAAGCCATTGGATAAAAAATTAACAAACCTACTCTCACATTTTCACAGACTGGCAGAGTCTTCTGTGCTGCACCGGGCTATATACAAGGAAAACATTGGTATGGTTGAGGGAACATTAACCAACTTCACCATCACCAACCAGAGCATTAAAGCTTCAAAACTGGCCACAGAAGCCCCTTTATTCAACCACGAAAATTTCGACAAATTAGCGACGAACTGCTAATTGACGTTTGGGCAAACGTTTCCTGAAAGTTGACTATCCAAGATTAGGTCATCTCTACGAGACACTGTCTGAAACACATAAACAGAGACAATGACCAATGCCGATTTGAATGTCAAACATTAGAGACAATTCAGCACATAATAGGAGTATACCAAGTATTTACCGATCCGTGTACAAAGACAAATACTATTCAGCACCAAGATCATTTATCAAGAGTTAGTAGAATAATTAAAACTGGTACTGGTAGAGAAAGTACCATACTATGAATACAGTCTGAAGCCTATACCGGAAAACGACGAGTTCAAGCTGTATTGGAATCGAACTGTACTTACGGATCATATAGTTACATATAACAGACTAGACCTTTGGCAGATAAGGCATCCAAGTGAGCAACACGAACAAGAACAAACTAAGAAATAGGTATAATGAGAAGATCGTCTATTACAGAGACCTGGAGGTACAAATACGCAGACAATGGGGAATGACTAGCGTCCGGACAATTCCCATAATTCTATCAATAACCAGCGTCGTACCGAAGAGTCTTCTGCGTAATATTAAGGGATTTAAGGAGTTTGCCTAAATATATTGGATAATAAAAATGCTCAAAGGTGTGAAGTTCTCCGAGGATATAGAAATGCTCTTTGACGTTGATAACTGCCACATGTGTAACACCTCTAGAGGAAAGATACAACTAGGAGTATTTGAGATGCAGAACAGTCAAACCATTGCGGCGATCGAGGCAGCACAGGCCTATAAATACGTGGAAATGAAAAAGATTCAAAAAGACTAGCAATCTATGAAAAACGAATTACCTGAGTTTATGAGATCGGTGAGACAGTTACTGCTAACCAACCTAAACAAGAAATTCTATTTAAGGCACTCAACACATATACTTCCTCTGCACTCAGTTATTCTTTTGGAATTATGAAATGGAGTAGGACTGACATAAAAGTTCTAAAGAAGAAGGTCAGAATACTCCTGTCCAAGGCACACAAACATCATTCTCGTAATGTTACTGAGCAGACAATGCTGCTAAGATATCACGGAGGAGGAATATTAGGGGATGTTGGTAAGCAAGTAGATCAACAAGTAACAAACCCATGCTCATATTTTCACAGGCTGGCAGAATATTCCGTGCTACAGCGGGCAATACACGAGCAGAAATGCAAACTTCATTCCAACCATATCCTTTCCGTGTTAGAGGTTGCACAGTTTGAACAAATTGCTAAGGAACACAATTTATTCTATTCTACCACCATCGAGATGATGGCCTACCTGTACCACCATACCGAGAAGAAAGTCAAAACTTACCCTCCCCGCCACAGTGATACGACAGAGGTACATGTTTCGTCTCTACTAGACTCATCAAGGTACCGATATGCACCTGGCTGTGCAAAGAACAGATCGGAAGGAAGCATGCAAATACTGAACGCGGCTTCGCCGACCTCCCGTCGGATGGCGTATGCGGCTTTCACGGATTCCTCCGTGTGAGATGCAATAGCAGTGGATATATCCACATTATGCCGTTGTAGTGCTGAAATTATATGCAGCAAACGTACAACTAATTGCAGCTCCGTGTATGAATGAAGCAAAATGCGAACAGTAAATGCAAACTTCGTTCCAACCATATCCTTTCCGTGTTAGAGGTTGCACAGTTTGAACAAATTGCTAAGGAACACAATTTATTCTATTCTACCACCATCGAGATGATGGTTTACCTGTACCACTGTGGCAGGGAGGCTAAGTTTTGACTTTCTTTTCGGTATCATACAGTTCGTAAAAAAATGAGATCCTGAATATCACTGCTAGTCCATCCCTGCAGCTGAAAGTGATTCAGAACACTTTCTTGGATAGTAATTTGAAAGGTCTTATTTGGTATATACCATATTTACTTACTTTTACTTATTCGAGAGTTGTTTATCTCCATATACATATTTTACTTATCACAGATAGCAAAACCGGCCACATTCCATTTTTTTTCAGCTGCTAGTGAATCTTTAATTTTCAACGCAATACATTTGGGTTAGTTTAGAGACCAAATGAGCCACAGTGATGTCGTGAAGTGTTTTATATCTTGTTATACTACACAATACCTCAGAGAAGATCGTGTTTTAATGCTGCTGTCATAGCTCTTCTACAACATGGAAACCATACACAGTCTGAAGTCGCTGACACGTACAACGTTTCGCAAAGTGTAATAAGTCGGGCTTGGAATAGATTTTTGAGAGAAGAGAGGATCAATTTTTGATTACTACTGCCTGAAAAATCGACCTTAACTGGACTGCAGGAGAATGGTGGAACTATTTGTTTACGGATAAATCAAGATATGCCTTATATCTTTCGGTTTGTCGCAGTTTAATATAGCGCGAACGAGAAGAGAGGTATATTGAACACAATATGGCTCCAATAGTTACTTTTAAAGGTGGCTCTGTAACTGTTTGGGGTGGAATCTCTGGAGTCGTGCACTGAACTGCTCATTTTGAATAGACATAATATGACTTCTCAGAGATACCACGATGCAGTTATTCAACCCATTATTGTTCCACTTGCACGAGAAGTTGGTTCTAATTTCAATTTTGTAGATGACAATGCTCGGCCCCGCCGAGCAAGCATTATTAATTTAGCATTAGAAGAGCACGACATTTCTCGAATAGACTGGTCTCCCTCGCTCTCCCGACCGTAACTTAATAGAACATGTTTGGGATCTACTCCAGTGAAAACTGCATATCAGAAATCATCAGCCATTGACACTTGACTCGTTCTGTGAGGCTTTAAGAGCAGAATGCCAAGCTTTGGTTAAATAATTTATTCGGTAACTAATTTTAAGAATATCAAGAAGGGTACATGCAATTCGTGGAGCTAGAGGCGGTCCTACAAAATATTGATTTTGAGACTGGCAAAGAGATATTGTTGTTTTCTTTTATTTTTTCGTTGTTGTTCTTAGTTTATAAATCTTGTTTTTTTTTTGTTAATAACTTCTTCATTAATAAAACATTTTTTGTTGTAACATTAATTTGCAATATCCATTGATGTTTACGTTGATAATAAAAAATTGATGAAATTTTTTTCTGGTATTTTATTTTTGCTTTGTTATTAATTATCCACTTCAAAAGATGCGCAGTTTGCATTATTGCAAGTTCAATTTTAATTCCAATAAACTAATTGGCTGCCCAAATTAAATATCGTTTCATAATGGAAAAAATAATCATCTACATTTTTTCAAATATTTTTTTTTTTAAATTCATTCTTAGATTTTGTACGAAACGGTTGTTTTAAAAAAAAATAAAAATTACATGGAATATCAACAAAAATTTAAAAATACGACATTAAAATTCAGGTTAAAACAAATATAGGGTACAGACGCTTTAAGCTCCATATTCGCCGTAGCGCTAACAGCCATCAATTAGTCAGAAGTTAGGTTGATGTGCCGTTCCACAATAATCCCGTTTTCTGAATGATTTACGCGAGAATTAAAAGTTGATGGAGGTTTAAAATTAAGCCTGGCTTTGGTCTTTTGTCATCCTTAAAAAATTCCGGAGTTTAATGCCGAGGGTAAATGAAAATGATTCAGAGCCACAAAATCTGATTTGCTTTATACTTTTTTAAATTTAGCACATTTAAATTATTATTTTTGATGATTTAACATAATGGCCGCCAACGTTTGGGTATAAAATAAAAAATGCTTATTTGCATATTGAAATATGGAGAATTTTCTCTGATGACTGAATTATACATTTTGTTGCAGAACTTCTGCTGATGTGGTAAAATAGGCATAATTTTAAAATTAGTTTTTAATTTTAAATTTATTTTCTTTTTTTAATAGTTTTTGCCAAGAATAGATGCCTAATGTGTATTTATGTAGACTAATTTTAATTTCTTACAACTTAATGAATCATCAAATACCAGATTCCGGTCAATGAAATTTTGTTAAAATTTTAACTATTTGACAATAGTAATTTATTTAAAAGTTATTTATTGTAATAGATTCAAAGCTCGCATTCGCCAGACATATGTCATAGCAAAAAGCTTAAAATTTTGTATATATGTTTATACTATGACAGAACGTTTATGGGTTACGAACCTTGAGTAATCAGGGCTTTGGCAGGAATCGGGTAGTAAATGTATACAGAAATACCAAGGTCTAACGCTACAGTATAAAGTTTTATTTTTGAAAATGGTTAAGAAAATAGTAATGAAATATCTTATCAATAATTGTTGTGACATTTTTCATTGCATGTTACTTCCACAAGACACATCTAAACCAAAAAATTGGTGACATTTATGTCACAACATAAGAACTGAAATTTATATACATTATTCTAAGGGTAACTTTACAATAGTACCTAAGCAACCAGACCCATCCTAAAGGTGCGATTTCTCTCTTGGTACAGTAGAAGGTAAGCTATGAGCGAGAGAGCATCATAGAAGCGCACGAGAATGATCTGGAAACATCATTCGAGGGCATGAATGCGTTGGCACAGCACTGCTTTTAAGCAAGAAAAGTGTCGTGAATTCTAATGCATAGTGTTATATTTGTAAGAAACTAAAATCATTCCACTCAAATTATTGAAAAACCTGTAATCATGGTAGTGGACTTAAATTGTGTGTTCTTTAATTAGACAAGTCAAAACATAATTTTGTATTCAGCAGAAACATTAAGAAACTGGGAAACTATATTTAAATTAAGACTAAAAAATGGAAATATAAAAATGTTGTGTTATCGAGAGTGAGAACGGTTACCATAGAAAATGTTACAAATCATTACTGGTACTAAAGAAAAAGTATTATGTAGAAAATACAACTTCAAAATAATCCTAATCGATTAAAGAATTATTTGATTTCTCCTAATATAAATATCTTGTTCTCAATCTTCAGAAATGTTACGTCTATCTGATCTAACTCCACAATCATCAACTTCAACTGAAAGTGTAGATATTCCAGTCTTTGCAAGAGTCACTTATGAATAGAATTCAAGCGTTAAATAAAATATGAAAATTTGTTCATTATATAATTTTGAAAAAAAAATGTCGTTACATATTCAGCTACTGAAGGAATCTAATAAAGGATCATTTAGAACATATTTAATAGACTTTTCGACGGATCGTAACTAATTCTAAAATAGATTAAATTAATAACTGTTTGTTGTCAAAAAAATTACAAAATAGCAGTGTGCTACAATATTCCTGCTTTTTTAAGAAGCGTTTTAAAATACTAATAAAAAAAATAATTTCAGGACACAATTTGCAACTTAGCGCTGTTGATTCTTTGATCGAGGAGAAGAAAAACAGTCCATCTAATGCAGATTAACAATTTGTATGCGATTTATGTAATGTTACTGAAGTAAACGATGTAGATATTACAAGACTTCAACACTTACACAGCTACAGATTTAAAGGAGTTGTTTGAAATCGGTGAAATAATTTTGACGCGAGTATTTCGCCTCACTGAACCAGATGAATTGTTTCAATACTTCCTCAGAACAAATTATATTTCAAACTTTTGGAATAATGCCCATTTGAAAAAATCCAAAAGTTGATAATCCTCAATATTACCTTTGGATATTAACCGATAACCAATGTAATTTTAAATGATTTCATTGTAATCAAATGCCAAACTTCGACAGTGATTCAATACAATTTTCACCAAACCCTCTGCTTTTAAATAAAAGAAAAACTATCCACAATCTAAAAGCACTGGCGACCTACACACTTATGTATTTCGTTACAGAACCTTCAGAAGGTAGTTTTGCTGATGACGTTGACAGCATTGATATAAGCAAATCAAATAAATGGAACAATGAAAAATGCTAGTGATAACGACAGGGATGATGATAGCTATTAAACAATTTTTTCTTAAATTTTTAAATAAAATTAGAAACACTTAATTCATTAAATTTCGTTTTAAAAGAAATATATTGACTTATGCTATACATCGTGTGTAGAATCTACCAACAATTTTAATTCTTTCAATGTTATTTATAGATAGATAGATATATTTATTCTCTTACTTACTAAGATAAAATACAATAAAATAATAAAATATAAACGAAAAAACCTAGAAACAAACTTATATCATATGGAAGTTAAAACTATAATATCCATGTAACGTGCAAGAATATATTTGAAAGAAATAGTTTTGAAGCTGAGAGTGAATTCTTAATTCTATCAAGTAACAAATTGTACAGATGATAACCGTTAAAAAGTGCCAACTTTTGGTATAAAACTATAGTATGTGAATTCACAGTTAAAAGATCTTTGTGTATAGTATTATAAATATGATCTATTTTAACCTTTTCAAAAAACTACAAATGATACAAAAACATCAACCCTTTTATATATGTAACCTCCAATTGCAATAAAAATATAATTGTTCCCAAATGCGCCGCCACAACTTTCACCCCACCTGAGACGGGCAAGATTGCTAGAGCATATTTTTGAATAATAAAATTCATTGAAATTCTTTAAAATTTGGTCTTGTTTTCACAGTATCAGGTAGTAAATGTGAATAAAATTGTCAAGGTTATATACATTATTCTACCCGTTACTTCAAAATAGTACCTAAACAATCACACTCATTCCAAATGTCGAACTTTCCCCTCTAAACAGCTGCTAGGGAGCATTAACGGAGCATATAGGTGCGAGAGAGGAAGAATTAGTTGAGTTTATACCATTTGGATACGTTTATTGTAGTACTCTGGTGTTCAAAGACATAATAACATCAATTAAGTTTGAAAGTGATCAGTTATTTAGTAAGGTGTAGTATACAGGTTTTGAATAATTGTGACTTTTGATACGCTTTACTATTGCAATTCAAAGCGCATCTTTCCCTTACAACCTTTATAAATAGCATAAAGTGAAGGGAAAAATTTCCAATATGAAGTTAAACGAGATAAGGAGAAAATTAAAAATGTTGCAACATTAAATGCATTGGTGAAAAAGTTACATTTGTCGCATATTCAAAAATGCGTTAAATTCCTAAATCAAGGAAAATAATAAAGGAAATCCACCTCCGAATATGCAAAAATCCCCTAAAGTGCATATTTAAAATCCATAAGTAAATTAAAAACTTTAGAAGAAACAATCATTTTGTGGACGACGCATACACGAAACTAAAAAAATATTTATAGATCAAAAGAAAGTGTTAATTTTCTTATCCCTTGTAAGGATAACAAGATAGCTTTACAAATTGTGGAGAAGCGTCCGCCTACTTTTAACTCTATGATTAATACATAATAAACTTAAAAGGTTTCCCACAATTAAGACACAAAATACTGATATTAGGGAACAAAAATGCGAGTGATATGGTAACTATTTTAAATAATAAACTGGACAGAAATGAATATGAAGTTTGCTCTTTTGTTAAAGAGAATGCTCCGTTGGAAGATATTGTGTCCGATCTCTCAACGTTAATAAAAGACTTTACTGCAAGGGATTTTGTCATTATTTTAGGCGAACTGGCTAATGTCTAGGAAGGTTTAGCCACAAGGGATGAAATCCTAAAAATTTTTTCGGAAGGTGGTCGCAAACGTGTGTACGTATTAGAAAAAATTGAAAAGGGATAATTTAGATACGAAATTATTTATCAACGAAGTGAAAAAACTTCTGAATATTCAAACAGAGATCTGAACTGTACATCTCGGGAAGAATTTGTATTAATATTTTCAGATATTGATGAATTTGAAGAAAATAAAAAAAAAATTGGTAAGTTATTTTATAGATTACAGAAATATTTAAAAAAAAAATTTCATATTGTCTCAGTTTGGGACACAAACATACTATAGGTCATTCAATTTCTGAAAAATCAATGCGCTCTTTACATTTTATTTACTTTGGTAATAATTTTGATATGTTTCTGGCAATGGTTGTTCACAATTATTCTTTAATTTTCCAGAAAACACAAGAAATACCACAAAAACATAAAACCTTCGTATTTATTTCAAATAGTGTGAATTAAAATACATTGTACGTAATGATTTCAAATATTTTTATTCAAATTTTAGCAAAACAATTAAGAAAAACTTGTTTTTTCTACGAAAATAAGTTTCGTAAATTTTATCGACCCTATTATCGAAAACGACAAACATTCTTGTGCGCGTTGCCAGATGTAAAATATTTACATATATAAGCTTTCATTTAAAAAAAACTTCATAGAATTTTTACCGTCTCAGTTAGCAACATAGTTTAATTTTTTGATCAAAATAATTTTAATTGCCCGAAATTTTTGGTTAGATTTGGTTTGTTCAGGTACACCTAGCTTTAAGTTAGCGTATAAAAATGAAACTAACCTCAAATAATCTAAACGGAGCTAGATATACTAATTAAAATTGTTATTTTCCTGCAAATACCCGTGGAGGCGGGATAATCTCTGCCAGGAAAATATATTGGAAAGGTCAGTGTTAGTAGAGAAGCTGATGGTTTAGTACCTGCTGCAAAAAAATACAGTTAGAAAAATTATAAGACCAAAATGTATAAAAATAAATTAGCGTTATAAATTTGATAGAAGAAGATTTTTTTTAGCACCAGAACAATAGAAGAAATAGACGAAGTAAAAAAATATTCAACTAAATAAAATATTAATGTCCTTCTTCATTCTCATTTCCGAGAAAATAAAGAAAATTTCTGGAAAACCAAGACCACAGTTGCATTTTATGTCCTCGAAATAGGGATTATGTGATTTTTTTTTAAAGAAACATTGTTTTCCTAGATTTCAGTTAATGGAAATAATTAATCTCTCTTTTTGTTCGCGTTTTTCTATTCAACTCCACGTTTGATACTGATCCGATTTATTTTTAAATGCTTATATTTTACGCATAATATAGACTGAACCTTCGCGCGTATAGGCCTCATCTGGATAAGCCCTTAGGCAACTTTAGCGAGCAACTACATTTACAATGAATACTATTAATTCTGAAACCTTTATTAAACAAGCTCCATTTTTCTATAGAACACTCTCTGTCTAATAAAAGATTGATTAATAAAAAATAGAAATTGATATTAAATATAACTTTTTAAGTTTTATATTAGGGAAACGTTTTATCAAAAAATATTACTTATAATAAAAAAAAGATAATGAAGTTCCTTCTCATGACCTTCTACTTATAGAGAACGTTGCTTAATATTTATAAAGAAAATTTATTTATAAGTCCTGCTTCAATAATATTATTGTAATTTATTACAGAAGAACTGATATGACTGAGCCTACATAAATTTTTGCTTATATAGGGGAAAGTATTGAAAAATTATCAAACTTTAACAACAAGCAAATACGATTGTATATTTAAAATTATTTTTTAATACTAAACGACTTTTTCTCCATAGTTTTTGATTTAAAAAAAATGAAGTCTATTGGGCAAAATTAATATTTAGGGACAAACCTCGTATATGACGTCTAATGGTTTTATTTAATCTTTTAGACATTATAGAACTTTTAATAAAGATCAACTTTTTCAAATACAACAAAAAAAAATAGTTTTCTATAGGCAGCCAACTTAAGTATATACACTATATATTTTAGAATAACGAGTCCTTTACTAATTTTATGCATAAGATATTTAATTATAGATAAAGAGCCATTGTCAACTCCTAGCAAAAACAAAATTTTCTCGAAGAAAAGTTAAATAACAAAAAAGTCTGCCATGTTTGGCAAACTTTTTGATTAACCTCTATTTTTAATAAATAATTTTTAGGGACGGAAAATATATCGTTATCTTTCTCTGCCTCTGTTCCATTTTGTCGTGTTTAGAGAAACTTTGTTAACCTTGTTTTGAAGGCCAGACTCGTCTTCCATCTATCATCTCCGAACACAAATAAAAAGTACACGGATATCTTAACCAAAAATCTTTTCCCTTTGCTTCGCCACTAGACATTTTTGTTTTGATGTTTACGTGAAAAGGAGTTGATATATCGATAAAAAAAAAAGCATTTGAGAGTAGTTCTACAAAAAGTGGAGCACTTTTGCGACTTTCAATAAAATTTAATTAAATTGAAACATCCTTATCTTTTTAATAAAACAATAACTGACAGGTTTCTTTTTATTTAATGGCTCAGTAAATATATCTTTCTCAATTTGGTATTATTTTAGGAAGTTTATTTTATACAAAAGATACTAATAATTAGAGTGTGTGCAATAGATAAGATTTATAAAGCGTTTTTGTTTTTTTATATGAAATCATTAGATAGGTAAAACCGTACTAATTTTTATTTCAGCTAATCTTTGTGAGATTTTTCTTTTAGTAAAAGAAGAAAAGTCACCGTCGTTTAATTTTTTGAAAGGGAATTTTTTAATCTACTATCAATATCGTTTTATTGCAAATATTTGAATATTTGAGGTCACACTTGAAGGACAAGGACAGTATTTTCTGAAAATATCAAGATTTGAATAATAATAGCAATATACCCTAGTATATTTTTTTCTATGATTTGCAGTTGACTCTATTACCTGTTCTATAGGATTTTAAAGTCCGGACGCTACGAGGACTTCATGCATTTTGAGATACATAAGGTAACTTGTTGTTTTTCCATGTATTCTGGGATGCTGATATTATTTTTCAGGTTATCAAGCTTAAAAAGGAATATTAGGCAAGTTACAACCGGTTTTTTTAAAAACAAGGGTTTTTCGCCCGTTGTCACAGCGACGCGGATCTTTTATTCATATTTATCTATACTTGATAATATTTGATAACTCTAGACGTACCTAGTTTTTGAAAGTAAAATTAATGTCTATGATCCTTATATTACTGCTATTAGTCATTGCTACGTAGCGCGCCACTTTTAATAAATGCAATTATAGCAATCCAGTACTTTTCTATTATCTGTTTCTCGGCGACAGTAATTCCCCTCCTTAAAGTCAACATAGATCTCACAAACCAAATATCCTATAGACGTCGAATTAATGGCTCTTTCTAAAGTGGCTGAGCACCATATCCTGTCGAGAAATCACAAACTGAAAATAGATAAATATGATAATATCCAAGAAGCCATGTTATTTCAAAAAAAGCCATAGTATTTTTATATAGGTATAAGGGATATTGGGTTGAATAAAATTAAAAGAATGTAAAATAAATTGATGTTGCTTCTTGATAGCCAACAGGCCTTCGATACTATGTGGTATGAGGAGCTGCTACACCATACATTTACACTCCTTATTCATAATTGCATTAATCTCATCGTACCTCAAAATAGAAGCATTGAAGTTAGAGTAGAGGATAATTTATCCAGGGCCAGAGCTCTAAAGTCCATAGCTCCTCGAATCTACAGTGATTTATACATTTCTTTACATGTACGGCTGACTTCCCTAATTACGCTTTGTTATTGACAGCAAGTTCACAATATGAGGAAGCTGCCAAAAAGCAGATCCTATATCTTACTTGGAAAAATGCAAGATCAAAATTAACCCTACTAAGTGTGAATTCACGGTTATTATCAGAAAGTTCACTAACAATAAAATTATTGTACCATTAATAATAAAAAAACGTCTATGTCCCTATTAAGAACATAGTGAAATATCTTGGTGTAACCATGAACTGATAATTATCAATTATGTATCACAGGTTGACGATGATCAGAAAATATTTAATTCAATACAGAAATTGTAGGCTCTCCATAATAGTCGTGATATCACTACAAATCAAACGACTAATATATACGAAAAGTGTCAGACCACTAATGATTTGTTGAGCACCAGTCTGGTGCTTCACAAGCGACACAAATATTAGAGGGGACAAAATAAGTTTCTACGTAGCATAAATTCCTGGGGCTGACTTACTAAAATTTCTGAATTGCATCTAATAGTCGGCTTGGAATACTACATCTCGAAACTGAGTGGTAGATTCCATAATTTTTCCCATACTAAACTCAAATCTTACGAGAAACGTTACCGATATCAACGAGGAATTCCACAAAAACATAGGCCCATATATCATACCCTTACTAGCTGAACAATATTGCTTAACACTGCATAGTATGAATCGCCAAGTGTTAGACATAGTACACTTTCCTGCGTTGTCTTCAAGATGGAGTAAACCCCTTTACAATTCCCCCCTCTAGGAGGCATCGTGGCAAAAAGCACAAGCTCTGAAAAGTTAGGAGAGATAAATAAAGATTTATAAATTATGAAAAAATGACTAATCATATTTATCGAAATTATGAAATAAACCAATCATACTCACGTAAGTTGTGAAAATAATAGTGATTTACTGGCATGTTAATACCAATTTAGTTGCTACAAATTATCTGATAAGATCCCAAAATACAACTGTGAAATTTTTAACTTATCGTTGCTATGACTCAACGGAGCATATATTCAAATAAAGGCAATTATATATCAACGAAAACTCGCTAATTGAGTATCAACTAAATATCAATGAGGCAACATTGTTCACTCTGGCAAGTGTTGCCTGCTTTATTCTTTTAATTATCAGTTAATTAATTGACAGTTACTCTGCTAACATGGGGTTTCTTTGTAATTCCACGGGCAACGTACTTCTAAGTAAAATGACCGACGAAACGGCATGAGTATTCCCCAAAAGAGGGTTAATAAACCCTAGTTTTCACTGCAGTAAGCCCAAAAATCTAACAATACAACACAAAAAAACCACTAGGGAGTTTTACAGGGCCAAACAATTCACTTAATCCCTTTTCAGGTGAAGTAAAATCTCTAAAAGTGCCTTAATGGTTCACATCTCATTGTTTTTCTCTCTTTTAAAAAGAACGATTTTTTCAAATACAAAATTAAAATACAATGTATAAAAAAATGGCTGGATGTATCACATATCTTATAGAATAACGGTTCGGATATAGATACTGAAAGTATGCAATTAATCATGCACGAATCTATAAATTTACAACTGATCATTCCCTGAACCAACAAATAGTAAACAACGATAAATAGTATAAAATTACGAATATTCCCTATTAATACTCCGTTACTTCTTATCATTCTACTGGAATTTCTGAGAAACAAATTCTAAAATCGTGATGTCATCAGTAAACAACATTTATTAATCCGACGAATGACAATCTATACTGCTTGACGTTATAGAATGAGGCAAAAATAATTTAACGAAAAATAATTTATCTTTTCCGTAAAGAAAGCGCAAATGTTGGGTCAAGAACTACAATAGTTCAATGATAAATTAAAAATAGGTACCAGGAGAATATGGAAAAAAGATACAATGTTGACATATAAAATTTAACCTCTTCTTTGACAGCTGTTTATTTACATATGTACATTTTATATTCTACCCCTTTTAAAGGCTTTAATGAGAGCAAATGTTGAACACGGCTTTGAATCATAGAAATATACAATATAGAAACCCATAACATGATCACGCTGCCCTGGTACCCGGAAAAAGGTTCAATGCTATTAAATTCCCTGTAGCGAGAAATGATCTTATATTAACTTGCCAGTTAATATGAGTTTTGACATTCCACACTCGAGTAAAATCTTTCACTCGTGTTCTATTGTATCGTATGTGGATATAATAAGCGTCAAAATGTCTGAAAAAAAAAACTGTAAATTGCGTGTATATGTGGGAATGTGCGATGGACTGCGAACGAGTGGAAATACAGTAAGATACGAGAAATATTAAGAAATTTTGTAGCCAAAGGTTTATTAATAAATCAAAAAGTTTGTCGAAAATAAATAGCCAATAATAAACTACCGAATTTCAAAATGTCTCGGCCAACTCAAAATGTCTCACCAAATAATGTCTTGAGCAAAAAATAAAGTAAATTTGCTCACAAAATAATTAATTTTGTGAAAGAAAAAATTTCAGTTTACAAGGGCATTTTTCTTGTAAGTATATTTAATTCAGTAACGATGACACATTAAAAAAAGAAGATAATAAAAGTGATCTAGTCAAGAAATTAGAAGAGATGAAACATTAAGCGCCGCTGTGAAAACGTACGAAAAACGTGTCTTTTCCAACAAAACCGGCTGTAACTTTCGAAATGCACATCTTTAAGCTTGTTAAAATGAAAAAAATCGAATCAGCACCTCAAAATAAATTGAAAAAATCAAGTTACCTCCTGGATCTCAAAATGCATGTCCAACTCCCTACCCACGTGGCGCCCGGACTATAATGGTCTAAGTTTTGGTTAGATACCATGTTTACTTTATCATATAATAATAAAACTATGATTAAATTATTTGGCTGTATTCTTGCATCAAAAAAGCTGACAAAGTCCGTGTGCGAAATGGATTAAGTTAAGAATGCATAGCAGTTATTGTGTTACTACTGTTTTCTGCAACTTTGTGTAGTTCTCTCTTTAACTTAACTAAAAGCATCTACCTGCAAAATTTTGTTCATACTAGATGTCTTTTTTGTCGAAAAGATTATTGAAACATTGGAAATGGTGATTTATTGTTTTTTTTTAATTAGCAAAGAAAATTTGTATTAAAAGGATTTACTAAGCACCTTCATGTAGAACTTTTTCAGATTTATCGTTGGAAAACTGATGAGGCTCTCAGTAAAATTTAAAATTTAGGTTAAAACAAATAAAAAATATTATAAACTGACAAATGATTCAGTAAATATTGAACAGACAAAAAAAAATACTGGAGAAACATGAGCAAAAAATTATAAAATATATAAATTGTGCTCATTCAAGCCTCATAAAAGTACGGAAATAAACTTATTGAAATCCCGCTTTTCCATATCAAGGAACCTCAGACAATCTGCATCCCCCCCAATCAAGAAAAAAAAATCACTCTTCTGAAATAGAGTTACATTTGTAAACAACTTTAGATGCTCATATTTCATCAATGAGATGAGTAAGTAAAAAATATTATATGATATATTTTTAAAAACCATTACCCAGTATACTGACTTTCAGCTTCAACAGATAAATAATTTCAATAGAAATAAATGTATTAGCAAAGGTTTCTGTACAACTAATCTTCTTACTAAATGTATCAAAATTATAAAAAAAAACTTGTTCTAATGTATGTCTTAAAAGCGCTGCTATTAGATTTTATCAGAAAATAACCGTTTGTTTATGAGGTATAAAGGAATTAAAGATTTACTTTAGGGTAGAAAATATAATAGGAAATTTTACACTTTAACCAATATTTCATTATTTTGCTGGAGAAGCGACCACTATATCAATGGGTTTATCCGACCACCAGATTCGATTTCACGGTTTGTCAGTTCATCATACTCACCATTGACGCTTTAAATAGTCAATTATTGATAGTTCCCAAATACAATAATTTAATGTCTTTTCGTGTATTGGTTTCAAGTTTTATAATATTTCGAAATGAACTCGAATTATTTACGCTTGGTTGCTGGTTTAAGCTGATAATTAAGAAATTCTCCATTGTTTATACGATGTAAGTTTTTTTACCTCAAAATGTAATATTTTTCGATTAAAACGCTTTGTAGAGAAAAATGTTTCAGATAAAAAGGTAAGATTTTGAGAGAGGCATTGTTCTCTGCTGAAATTAGTCCTTCGCTAGACCCCTTGGAGGTGGACCGGGAGGTAAATATTAAATCTTAAATATACACCCCACTTATTTTAGATTCAAAAGGCATCTTGAAAAATATGTCACTCATATCTAGAACGTTTTTATTTTAATTTACGATAGTTGGAAATGAGATTTTCCGGAACAGAATCATAGCATCGATAGTAAGTAGAGAAAATCAGAGAACATTGTTATCTTAAACCAACAACGACCCTTTAAAGCCGGCACGGAACCGAGGGGGGGGGGCAGTTGCCCCCCCCCACCCAAGAGTTTTTAGTTCAGGAAAATAGACGCGATTTTTCCTCTTACACTAGGAATGTGTATGCTGCTAGTATCTCCCCCCTTCCCCGGTCGACAATTTGTTTTGACTTGCGATCGCCCTCCCCCAAGAGCTTTGAGTTCAGAAAAATAGATCCGATTTTGCCTCTAATACTAGGAATGTGTATGCTGCTGGCGACTTCTTCCTCGTCGGCGATCTGTTCTTTCTTGCTATCAACCCCTCAGGCCAACCCCAAGAGCTTCGAATTCAGAAAAATAGACCCGACCCTACCTTTTACACTAGACATGGGAATATTGCTAGTGCCTCCCCCCCGTCGACAACTTACTTTCGCTTTCCGTACTGTACTTTTGTGATATCACCGCCCCCATCCCCACCATTAGACATCCGCCCCTGCTTTAGAGTCTAGACCCGCATTCTCAATTGGGTGCTACGCACACTCGATTCTTTAAAAATTTGTTACTTCATTGGTAGGTTATTTAAACAGTTTATTTTCTCTTAGTTAATTTAAGTTAATGTTATTTAATATTTGCAGTTGGTACTCACTGATTTATCAATTGATTGAGTAACATTGCAGGTCAGGGTTGAGGCACCTTTATACTACATCCTTAAGTCGTATTGTGTCGCCTGTTGTATCCGCTCTAACTGAACAAGTTTGTTGTCTTAATTAGGTATAGCAGCCTGTTCACTAGTTTGACTTCTGCAAATAAGCCTCCTGAATTGATCGACCCCTGAAGGTGTCTTCGGTAGGTCAAAGCTTCGCATTCATTAGAGATGCCGACTGTGTGTAGATGTTTCCTTATGTTGCCGTGGCCAGTCCTGTCATCGGCCTATTCTGTCGCCTGATCAGCAATATCTTGCTGAGTCTGATGTTGTTAATTTATCCACCAGGATAATCACCTGCGAATACTGGTGCTGGTTCTACAAATGTGGTAGCAAACCCTTATATTGCAGGTTGGTTCATATTTCGTTGTCCCGGACGCCCTTTTGTCCTGGCACCCACACAAGAGCAACTTTATTGTGTTTTGCCAAGAAAATAAGGCTTAAAAGATAGTCTTTATCTGTTTTGATGTTATTTGAGAATATTCTAGAGTTTTCAGCCGACTGTCAGAGAAAATGAGAATAAGCCTCCCCCTGTAACCCCTCTTCAGCTTCCCGAAAATAAACATCGAGAGCATATATTTCTGCCCAAAGTACCGTAGTATATTGCTCCAGTCCTTCACCTATGTTGTCTGGATCTGTTTTCTTGAGTTTAGGTACCCCTACCATGGCCACTTTTGAATCCATCCGTGTAGCAAATGAGGTCTCGTGACCGACTCATTGATCAGTTAGGATCTTCCTGTTAAGCTGATTAATGTGTGATCTGTCAAAGATATAAGTTTTTGGCATGGTGTCATTGCTTATTTCCAGCAATGAGTTCGTCACCATATCTTTGATGCTAGTGTGTCCGGGGGCAAGTCCCGTCATCAGACCTTGTTTAGTTCCATCCTACATGTCTCCATCCTTTCCTCAGCCCTGATTAATATACCAAAGGGAGATTAGAGGTTTAGAAGGGATTTCCTGAAAGCTGTCAAGGTGATTCTTATGGCGACGCATAGGCAGGCTAGTCTCTGGTATTTAATGAGCTCCAAAGTCACCCGTCACTGAGTAATTTTTGTTTACAATAAAACCGGCAAAAGATCATCATTGGTCTTCTTTGCTGTGTACATCCAGTGTACAATGTGTGGTTCGAAATCCGACATCTTGCCCAGTGCCTTTTTCGCTGCCATAACTTTACCATTAGAGATAAGTGCAGGTGTCCGATCCAGGTAAGCATTTAATCTAAGATTACACATTCCTCGTTCATCTGCAGTTATATATGGAATATTTTTCCAGGATTTACCCTCAGCTGTTACTTAGTGCACTACTTCTCCAATACAGGATATACGGTTAGTACCTCCTAATTTTTCGGAAGCATACAAGGGAAGTTAAAATAACCCTACTTTGTCAAAGAAAAAAAAAGTTTTGAACCGACTTGTATAATTTTAATATTTTATAGAGGTCATAAACACTCTAAGTAAAAAGCGAACAGTAAATGCAAACCTTACTCCATCATATCTCCTCCATGTTAGAGGTTGCGCAGTCTGAATAAATTGCTACCAAACACAATTTATCCTATTCCACCACCATCGAGATGATGGCTTACCAGCACCAACAAACCGAGAAGAAAGTTAAAACTTACCCTACTCTCTACAGTAATATGGCAGATGTACATGTTTCGTCTCTTACTAGACTCATCAGGGTACCGACATGCACCTGTTTGTGCAAAGGACAGATCAAAAGGAAGCATGCAATACTGAACGCAGCTTTACCGACCTCCCGCCGGATGACGTATATATATTTGTGCGCTTTTCACCGATTACTCCGTGTGAGATGTAATAGCAGTGGTTTTACCCACATTATGCTGTTGTAGTGCTGAAATCACATTCAGCAAACATACAACTTGTAAATGAAGTAAAAAGCGAACAGTAAATGTAAACTTCACTCCCGCATATCCCTTCCGTATTAGAGGTTGCACAGTCTCAATAAATTTCTACAAAACAAAAATTATCCTACTTCCCCACCATCAAGATGATAGCCTATCTGCACCACCATACCGAGAAGAAAGTCAAAACTTACCCTCCCCGCTACACTGATATGGCATAGATACATATTATGTCTCTTACTTTGGACAAACAGGTGTATGTCGGTATTTTGATGAGTCTAGTAAGAGACGAAATATGTACCTTTGCCTTTTCTTATATAACAATTCCTCTCCTGTTTCTTGGGGGTCATTATGGTGAAGAAGGTCTCCTTCATGCTAAAAAATTTTATGGGCTTATTATGGCAGTGTCCAAAAACTTTTGTTCTATTCTAAAAGGTTTTATTGATAAAGATGTGGCCTAAGAAGTTTTGCTTTTGCTCTTGATAAATTTTTGATCTTTTACTGAGTCATTTAACTAAGGCTAGGAAATAAGGTAAGTCAAAATAAGTAATAATATGTAGTACAGTACTTCCCAAAAAAGTTCAAACAGGTAATAACAGTACCATTTGAGCTTAGCCAAATATGACGCGCATAACATTAAGAAATACATAAAATGAACTTTTCATAAATGTTATTCATTGCTCATGGGCACAAACCTTTATGACCAGTGATTTAATCTTTCAATTGACCTATATTTTGATAATATATAAAAAATAAGGAATTTAATTTACCCAATGTATCAAGGTGTCCAAACTTTACACTATAAAGCGAGAAAATTTATTTTTAATTATTAACAAAAACATTATTTATTTTGAAGAACAATTACTGTTATGCCAGGATACGTATATGGTTCCAAATGAGAGATATGTTACAATAATGTTTTTGTGTGCATGAAGGTAAGTGATGTGATGCGTAAATATGTAAATTAACTGTTTTTAGAGTTGCTGAAATTTGACCTGACATACACATAATCTCTTTATCCATTATATGGATGTATCTCAAATGGTTTAGTCAGCGTAAGCCAAGAAAACGCTCGAACCGCTGTTTTGTTTCCGACTTAATTTGAAAGCATCGTCATTGCTCGGCTACTTTATATTATATATCGATGTTATATTCCAAAACCTTCCTCGAGAAACCAGTGTGGTAATTTCCATAAATTTTGGTTTGTTTGTTGATATGGACAATACAAAATAACGTGATATTCTAAGCAGAATGTAACAGGCGAAATAGAAGGTTTACCTTTCATCGGATTTATATCTCAAACCATTTTAGTGAATCCAGCTGAAAGAATCTGCACAAATTGTAGTATGAGGGTATTCATTAAAGGTTTATATGTATAAATAAATTCTTGTCTTACATTCCTTTTATTGGCATAGGAGTTACTTCTATTATACAGGTATGCTTATATTATTACTCCCTAATTCATTAAAACCAGTCTAGGTAGGCTGTAACACCTAGATCCACTAAGAAAATTTAAGACTTAGAATCGATATAGTTGCCATGGAAGATCTAGTTGGTCAGTTGTGCTTTTCTTGTAACATTGTGACAAAATGGAAATAGAAGAATGGAAATAGTTATATGTAACTTGTTAGTGAGTGAATATGCCAGTGTAACTCACTAGAGTTAATATAATAGCAAAGTAGATTACTAGCTGAAAAATTACTAGCAAAAATTTAGAAATGTATACAAACTGTAGACAAGTGCTACTAATTCTAAAGAGGCTTTGCATTTTCTCTAGCACAGTGTTGGAGTACTATGAGGTCTTAGTCTTGGCTGCAACTAAAAATGTGGTCACTTTCAGATGAATTAAAGAAAACGATTCGTTTAATGGGAACTGCTTTGCTGATTCGTTAGTCAAATAGAGAGCTGAGGTGAAGATGCTGGGGCCGAATGCACTAACGTTTTTGACTAAATCAATTATGACGAGATTAATTAAGGATTATCCTCGAAACACGATGGGATGAAACAAAAAATTGTCATTCTCTAAGCAGTTATCCATATAATCATCTCCTTAAGTTTTCTGACATTGTTTCCATACACCCTATATGAGATTTCTTAATTATTAGGGATCCGAAAAATTAAATATATAATTAAACATCTAGTTTGTGGGTTTATCGATTTGAATTCCTTATTTGAAAGAAAGGCTATAAAAGTTGAATAAATTCCTAAACAAAAATTAGAATAAAAACAAGAAAACGTAGCTTCATTTTTTATATATGTTTCAAAATATTCCATTTTACATATTTTATAAGCAATTTAATATTTAGCAACAGCTGAATATATTCTGGGTAAAAACGTGTTTAAACCACTTACCCATGGCCATATTTTCTTTAAAGCTATTTTGCTGCGTAGAGCGTCCGGCAAGGGCAAAAAATTTAGGGTTTATAACCCTAAATATGTAAATTTAATACCCTTGAGATTTTCGTTGGCACTTTTTGTCTGACATTTATTGTTATATTTAAGCACCCTTAAGTTGACATGAATGACTGCGACGTCAGGTTGAGCCCTATAATATATCTTGCTGTAAATAAAAACAGAAAAAGGTTCGAGCAATTTTAAATATCCATTTTCGGCGATAACATAAATAAGATTACGAAAGATCCGGAAGGTGTAATGTGTCATTTTAAGGAGATATATAATTTATCGTAATATACGATTAGATGTTGGATTACACCTTATATATTTTGTGATTTAAGTGGACCTACAACTCTATGTATTAATCGAAAAGAGGCTTTTTTATTAAGTCAGCTCAGAATAAATATTTTTAATAGTTTCAGCAGATATTTAGCGTTTTACAAGTAAATTGTGATCAGTAAAAAAAATTATTAAATAGCACACTGCTAAAAACTAACCTTAAATTTAATACAGACTTAATGTACATTCTACATTAAATTTAATGATTTTGTACTTTAAATCATGAATAATTTACATATATTTTGAATTTAAAGCAAATTCAATAAAATATCGATTATTTGTACATTAAATTTTATTAAATGGTATCTTAAATTTCTATAAAGTAATTGAAAAGATATTTAAATTTTCTGCACATTAAAATTAGTCCACTTATACTTTAACATTAAAGGAATTTACATTAAAATTAATGGTACATTGCATGAGATTCCGGAAGATGGCGCAACCTGTATTGAACTTTTTATTTAGAATGATATAAGTTGCTTAAAGGACTCAATGAATTTCGAAACCGGTATACAGATGACGGTACATTACCTATGGGAACAATTCGACCTCATATTAATGTTGGTCCATTAAATATATAATAACATATCTTAAATTTAATAAACACTGGCTGTATATTTAATGTACATTGTCGCCTGAAAAACTAATGATCAAACTTTAAATGTAATGTATGATTCCATTAAATTTAAGGGAATACATTAATTTAGATTAATGCAAAAATAATTTAATTTAATAACTTACATTAATTAAGTTTAAGAAACAGTTTATGTAATTTGCTTCCAGCACATCTACATTAAATTTTTAGTGACGAAGCTGGCAATATGGTTATTGCATTACCCCTAAAAATGTAAAATACTCATAAGAAATAATATTTTTTTTTTTAAATAAATATTAAAATGCTTAAATATTTTTATATGTTATGTTGAAGTTAATTTGACTTCCCCCGAAGCTGTAGTTTTTTGAACATTTGATAAATTGAATCACTCGAACGGCTGATGTTAGTAAATCTCATCTTCTTCTCCATATTTAACTTGTCATTTAACTCAAAATCTAATATTTTGGAATTAATGAAGGGTTATTAATATTGTCATTAGGTATGCTTTTTAATAGTACTAGAATCCCGTATTTAAAAAAGTCGCCAAGCAGTTATTATCGTTAAAGTGTGAGTGAGTGAGTACTATTAATTAATACATAAACTCATTAGATTTTTTACTAACGGAACCTACAGTTTAACGTGGTTTCCGAACAACGGTTCTCTATACTCAACTAACTCCGAGTTTTCACTCTTTGTCAGTTTCGTGTCTACCGACTATTAGCACTCTAGCCACTAATGGTCTGACAACTTTTTTTACTAAGTTGCCATGCACGAGGCTCGAACTCGTGCCGGTCGTAGTTGTCCCTATCAGTACTAGCGCCTTAAGCGGTTAGACTAATACCTCGCCTTATCGCTAAAGAGATCTGAAATATGAACCTACTACGTAAAATACGCAATAAAAACTTGCTGCCCTAATACGCTAGTCAAAATAAGATTTGGAAAAAAAATTTTTCCTTAAAACAAAATAATTGCGGAATATTGTAAGTAATATCATACCTAATGAAGGAATACTTATCCGAACCCCCAGCGAAAGACAGTTTTTGTGATTTTGGGTTAAAATACGTATCTTATCGAAAATAGTTAAATACAAAAGTTCTAAGTAAAAAAAAATCTACAACTTTTTTTCCCATAATCTTAATATTTTCCCAGAAAAACGCAGAAAAATTTTTTTTTTTTCCACAAAAATGACTCGATTGCGCTCAAACTGTGTACCTTTTGATGTCTCAAATAAGCAAAATTTTTTTTTGGTAAAAATATTCAATCGTTGTCGTTTTATTTAACTTTTTTTAAAAAGACGAAGTTTTCAATCTCATTTCTTCATAAAAATAATTGTCCGACATAGCTCGGACTGGGGTCTTTTTTTGTTGTTACTTCTACTTTCAATAAATGAAAAAAAAAAAATTATGGAAAATTGCCGAAAAATCGAAAAAACCGAAAAAATGGCTGTTTTCGACATGCGTTTTACGATTATTGTCAATAATTTGTTATTTCTTAAAATTATTATAATTTTATATCAGCGTTTACTACAAACGATGAGCAAAAAAAATATAAATTAATTACATTGCTTAACTACGTTTAAATTGTTAAATATACACAAAAGTATGTTTTTAACCCCTATGCTTTCTACTATAACAATATAGGTGCGGCATATAATTGTATATTTAATAATCTTAATATACTCACTTTTAATTTTCGTCGTTAATAACTTTCAAATTGTTTATTTAGGAAGAAAAACTGATAATTTGTTAATCGTAAATTATTAAATAAAACTAAAAAAATCAGTAAAAATTAAAAAAAAATACTTTTAGCATATATTAATTTACCCAATTTAATATTCAATAATGTTCAGTTGGAAAATTAAATTGTTTATGTAAAAATAGTTTGAGATGCGAAGGAAGTATTGGAGCGGATTTAGAATTGAACAGAATGATGCAGAATGACAAGACAGTAATTGCAATAAACTTGGTTATGATTGTCATGCGTTAAGAAAACTAATTAACTGAATAACTAATAACTATTATTAGTGATAAAGTCATTTTACATCTTAAAATTAAAAATAAATTTATTATTTTTTAATTATTTAAATTTAATAAACATAAAATTGTCAAATATTATTCAAAATTTTTTTATATATCATCATCGTCAAGTTTATCATCGTCAAGACTCGCTGTCTTTGCAGAAAGTGCCTCTGATTCTACACAACTAACAGATTCTCCAAGAATTTCGGAAATATCATCAACTGTTTCAACATTACTGGGCTCCATTTCTTGTCAGTCACTATCATCAATTGAAAATGAAAAGTTTCTGCTTTTAGCCAATTTTCTAAATTAATTATAATAACTTTAACATAAATTGTTACATTTTAAACCAATGCCCAATAGGTACATCTTGAAGAAGAACAACCTTTGTCGTAACTGACACAAATTGTTTTAAGGAGAATATCGGGTATCAACTGATCTTCAGTGATAATCGGTTGCATGATTGCTACCACTGATTTTTACCAGCCCCAATCCGTAGCAATAATTTCATTTCCATGCCATGTTTGAAGTTGATAATATACCCTAAAATAATATTGTTTTGCTACCCCCGATGTTCGTGGTAATTTGTCCAATTTGAAGGTTGATTTGGTCGTAGCTGTCGGGTACATGTACAACCGTAAATCATGAAGTTCTACACTTTTTACTGTCAATCCATGCTATTAATTTACAATCACTTCCGCTATCAATTCCTTGCCTGCATTTTTGTTGTAAAAGATGTCAACCAAGGCATCCGAATCGTTATTTTGCGGGTTTTTATCGTCGTTACTTTTCTTTTTCCTGCGAAATCTGAGGTAGTGTTGCAGCCAACATTTATATTAATTTATTTTTATTATGGATAAAAATGTTTCTTTCAAATATGGTATATTTCTCCACTACATTACTCCTTCACACTAAAATAATCTTAACAGCACAGCAACTGCTCGCTCGATGCTCCGAAAGGAACTGAAAACACTCTACTAGTAGAAGCAGGTCCGTCTCCCTCCTTTGCTTACAATACAATGGCCTTGTATTGCTTCGTTTTCATTATATACCAGTATGTTCCAAAACTTTCTAGAATATTACAAAATTCTAGAATATTGACAATACTTTCGAACCTTTCTCTTCTGAATATTGGAGTCAAGTAATTAAGGAGGTGCTTCTCAGCAGAGGGGAGGTAACAGATGCAGGAGCCTCGTTTGCTATCATTACTTGGAATAATAATAAAAAACTTTTTCTTAAAATATTTAAATTAACAAGATAAATAAAAATGAGGTCACTTATAAGTCGAATCTTTACTATTATGGAATAAATAACATCGGAATTGAAAAATTGACAAAGCAAAAAATTTCAAGCTTCGGCAAGCAAAACTATCTTTTTTTTTGTTTATTTAGAAGTAATGAATTTATATTTTTTTTACACTTTGTTTGTAGTAAACTTTGATGTTATAAAATTACAATAATTTTAAAAAATAATAACACATTTTTATTGTCTAAAACTTTTATGTTCAACATTTTTCGACAAGATGCGTAGTTTAGCCGAAAATCCCAAAAAACTGTTTGTCACCCCTAAAAATCATCCCCATTTCACGCCAGTTGGTCACCGGTGGTTCGGATTATTTTTCCTTCATTATTTATGATATTACCTATAATATTCTGCTATTATTTTTCTGTAAAGAATTATTTTTTAACCCGTTTTACAGCTATGCAGCTTGGGCTATAGAGACAAATTTCATTTAGAATATCTTGTATCTAGTTGAACTGTTTTTGAAATATTTTAAATTTTGTGTCAAAAATGGCGTTTGTGGGTCTGATAATAACTATCAATTTCTCCTATATGAAAACCTTTATTATGTAATTGGGGTTGATTTTCTCCTAGAAGAAGATCTACTTTAGTTAACTGTGATGTTATTTTGATAATTAATAAATACAGGGTGACCAAAAAACATTAAATATTAACTCGAAAAATCGGTGAGTCAAATTTTTTAAAATATGAACCCCCTAGTTTTATAGTGTTGTTAATTAGCATTAACAATAAGTGTGATTTTGAATTTGGTTGTCTATTTGGAAAATTTGTAGTTTTTGAAATATTGGTAATTTAACATTTTTGTATTGTAAAAACAGCTCTCCAGAAATGTTACTATTTCTTGCCATTTTCCAATCATTAATAAAAATTATACCTGGGCGATTAAATTATACGCATGAAAATTATTTAAATTTGTTTATTAACTATCGGGAATGTGACGTAGTTTTATAAGAATCATGTCAGCCATTTGCTGATAGATATCCAAATAAATAGAAACTCTCACGGAACAGTGTAAAATCAATATTACAAAATTTCAAAAAAATTCACACCGTTAAGGCGAAAATGCATAAAAGGAAAGCTATTCTCAATGACAAAAATGTCGAAATTGCAACTCTGGAATATTTTTCGGAATATTCTGTGACATTATTAAGACAAATTGCTCTACAAACAAGAATCTCGAAAAGAGACTTCCGGCCTTATTTAATATCTTTGCCTCAACACTGAAGAGATAATGATCTGTCGAAAAGAGGTAACGTAACGTAAAGAACGATGATACAAGACGATCCTCGATTTTGGACAACAAATCTGGACCGATGAAGCAAAATTTACGAAAAATTCAAATCCGCATGCAGTAGGAATGCAAAATTTTCAAAAACTTGACAATTTAACGTATTTTTTATGCTGTAAGAAATTGTGAAATAGTAAAACTACATTTTTCTGAAATGATTACTTATTAATAATATAAAGGAAATTATATCCCTGTTTTATAGTACGTATTAACTTTTGTAAGAGAAAGATATTTAAATGTTCTGGAAGAGTTGGATAATAAATATTTAAGCAATTTACCTCTGGCGAAACCAAGGCAAACTTTTTATCAACAAAATGGCGCCTCACTACACAGAACCGTTCCAGTTAGCAGCTTCTTACAAGCAACATTCTAAGAGAAATGGATTGCCAACAATGAACCTTTTCTGTGGCTTCCTAGTTCTACTGACTTAATTATCTTAAATTATTTTATATGGGGAAGGATAAAAGATATCGTTTATTGTAATCCATTTGCAACGATGGATGACTGTATGGCAGGGGTAAGAGACGTGTTTAAAAGTTTAACTCGAGAACCAATTAGAGCAGTCACCCATAAGTCGGAGATGTGAAACATGTTTAGAAGTTCAGAATGGAAATTCTGAACATTTGTTTCCCTGTGTGGGTAAGCCGTTTAGCATTTTTACAATATAAAAGTGTTAGATTGCCAGTATTTCAAAAACTGATTTTTTTTGCAATAGGCAAAATACTTGTATACTTATTTCTGTTTTATGATAATATATGATACGAAGAAAGTATTTTATTATCATCTTTTTTGTGCGCACTTTCATTGCATAATTTTGAATGGAATCGGTCATTAGTACAGATTTTAGTATCCCAACTTTTATAAATGTAACACGGTATATTGACGCGCGTGCACTCAAATACGATAATAGGTAGATAAACGATTTTACCCGGAAAGTTAAATCGTTTTTAACGTAACAAACCTAAGACTTAAAGGAAGTGCTGCTTTTAGGGTATGTTTCCTCAAATTTATGATAATAATATTAGATGTTGCACTAATTAAATATTTAATTAAGAAACCACAACTGTCGTGTCACCTTAAAAACATAAACTGTTCTCTACACGGAAGATAATTACATTTTACCCCTCTTCCACTTAAAATCCACACCAACCAGACTAGATTATATTTATTTCAACCAAATTTACATACATGCCGCAGTCCACAAATTAACAAGGACTTAATTTGAAGGAAGCGTATCATCAGGCTAAGTTGTTATTAGATTTAATTTGCGTATACGTATTATGCAAATATTGTCATGAAAGCCTTCACCACGGGTTTAAACGCTGCACGAACTTCGCCATGTGCGCTTCGTTAAATGCAAGAGAAAATGTGGAAAAGAGCGGAGAAAATTAACAACCTGATTACTACTACAATAATAAGAATTATAGATTAATTATGATTTGATGAAAGGTTTAAGTGTATTTACTATGAGATCACATAACACTTGTATAGTGTTGTAGTAGTACTGTAACACTTTTGTGTAATTAGGGCAAAAGTTCCTAATTATAGTAGTTGGTGTGCTAAAACCGAAACTAATCTTATCTTTTTAACATTAGTTTAGGTTTTAGAGATACGTAATGTCATGTCTCCCATATATGAACAATATAACTGCAAGAATGCACGTGATATATTTGTATTGATAAAACAATAGAGGGGTACAACGTTGCCAATTATACTTTTTCCACGTTAAGGAAATTCTGCACAACTTCTAATCCCCCAGGGATTAAAAGTAAGGGAGATTTAAACCCACATAAATGGACTATTATATCGACTTTGTACTGAACAGCCCCTTTATACACACAAATGACAAATCATGGATTTGAATAGAAAATTCTTAAATATTGTTTGGGTATATAAGCTGTTACAATGCGGAGGGGTTAGTTAGTAGAAGTTAGTGAGTCGAATCGAATATTTGAGATTATAAGATGTCTCAAACGAGTATAAACAATCCAGATCACTTGTACTATGAAGCGAGTTTTGCGTCTCAAAAGCGGTCCATTACCCCATTGATAAAAAAGGCATATCAGCTTTAATTCGGTTCTAATATTGAGGATCAAGACAAACAGTGGATGCCACATATCTGTTGTAATGCATGCCTTTTAAGTCTGAGAAATTGGTTAAATAGTAAAAAAAATCTGTGCGATTCTCTGTACCAATAATCTAGAGAGAACCTTTAAATCATGTTAATGATTGCCATTTCTGCATCATACTTCGTATTGGGTAAGGCACAGGCATATCCAAGAAGAAAAAGTCGGTTATCAACTATCTAAATATATCATCTGCCATGGGACCTGTGCCTCATAGTGACGAACTTCCTATTCCAGAACCCCCAGAAACATTCACTTACGAATTAGGTACTAACAATACAACGATTTCTCAAGAAGCAGATATGCCATCCACATCAAGAGATCCTGATTTCACATCGCCAAACCGCACAAAATAAATCAGGATTAAACGATCTTATGAGGGACTTAGAACTTCCAAAAGTAAAGCAGAGTTACTAGGATCAAGATTGCAGCAGTGGAATTTATTAGAAAATAATATGTGTTTTCCTAAACGCCATAAAGACCTAGCACCATTTTTTAACATGGAAAAAAGAATGGTTTTCTGTAATAACATTAGCGGTTTATTCGCGGGTTTAAATATGAACTACAAGCCAGAAAAATGGATATTGTTTAAAGACAGTTCTACGTTGAGTTTAAAAGCAGTATTATTGCATATGGGAAATATTTTATCGTCTGTTTCTGTTGGATATGCAGTTCACTGAAATTCCCAAGACTAAGTGAAGCGAAAAGATATTTTTGTTGGGCCACAGATTAGAAATATTCTAAAAGACAAACATTGACATTATCCTATCAGATATCGAAAAAAATGCTTGGAATGACTATCGTCTCGTGGTCAATAATTTCTTTGGAATTAAAAAGCTGACAATTACGTTAGTCTTGTTGAAAATATGCTGTCTTCGTATTAAAAAATGGGTTGTAATATGTTTCTGAAGATCCGCTTCCTATACTCACATCTGGACTTTTTACTGACAACTGTGGAGCTGGAAGTAATGAGCGCGATGAACGCTTCTATCAGGATATACCAATAATGGAGAAAAAGTGCCAAGGAAAGTGGAATGCTTCTATGCTTTCCGAATACTGTGAACTCTTGCTAGAGATGTTCCAGAAACAATTCACAAAAGAAAAGCAAAAAGACGAGATATCTATTGTTTCAACAATTGTAAAAGTATATATTTTTTTTATTTTGTTAAAAATAAAATTAAAAAACTTGTCTTGGAAATTCCAACTAAGTTTTTAATTTTATTACAATTTTTGTGTTCAGGGTCCCAAAATTGACAAAAAAAAATGCACCTTTCATACAAGATGCAACAAAGCAACTAAAATTTGTTCGGTACTGTAATGAGCTGGAAAATTTTAATAGCTATATTTGACTAGAACGAATTTTTTTGCACAAAGTTCTATTTTAATTTGCATTTTAATTTATCTTTATTATTATTTTATTACATAACCTGCTTTTGTTCAGATTGTGCGAGAAAGATAGTTCAAACTGAAAGATGGTCTAGTTTTGTATTTTGTAGACGAAGAAGAAAATGTGAACTGTGGGAACTTCCATGCTTTTTTGACATATTAGTGGTTGATTTTACTTAAAAATTGAGAATGTGGGTTCAATAAGCTGGAGCTTCAGTTCATAATTATATTGATTACTTGATTGAAACACGCAGATCTCTTACATGGCCTCCATGATCTGACTTCTGACTAAAAAAGACTTGATTTGGAATTCAAAATACTTGCAAAAGCATACCTTAAGCGATTTTTAGGCATTGTTGATAATTAAAAAAAAATAATTTAGATTGACATATCACTTATTGTAGAATATTTTAGAGATATGACAGGTAACATTACTCATTGTTGTTGTTCCTAGGTAACGCTGAAATTAAAAAGTAGGTTACAAATATGAATAAACTGGGGACAAAACAATTGCCCTTTATTGTTAATGTTAAGTTCATATATTTTATTTTTGAAAATGTACACTTTTAGCCAAAATTATGTTACGTTGATAGTTTGCGCCAAAACCTAATATTTAATTAAGAAGAAATTCAATAATAGAGTATTGCCAAAATAAATAATAAAACAAAATCTCTTAAATCCAGCTGAAAGTTAGCAGTGGCGCCAGCAAGCAAATATGCCAGTCTAACAGCTATGATGGATGAGTTATTCAGGGTGCTGTTCATCTCTAACTAGGTTGAATGCATAAATCTTCCACAATGTTGATAGAAACTAGTTTTCAACTAACCTGAACTAGCTTTCAACTTTAGTCCTATAGATATTTGAATAAATAATAAAAAAATACTGAATAAAGTCTCAAAAAAAAAATTATGATGATGTATGCATCTGGCAGTATATAAATATTACAGAATTTTATATTTTCTATTTAAAATATAAATAATTGCACATTATTGGGTTTGTTAAAATTAATATTTATATTTTCATATTTTATATTTTGCTTGATCAGGGTGACAATTCCACTCCAACCATCACCTCCATCTTGTAATATTGTAATACTTTATATTGAAAAAGTTTGGTGGTTTAAGAAAAGTCTCATTTAAATTGATGGTGTCTGGTTGTGTTCATTATTGGTCAGCATATTTAGATAGCCCCTGTTGGAATTGATACTTCTAATATTCCATTGTAGGACTTTCAACTTGGCGGCCATCGTCCTTGTTAATCTGTCTTTCTAAATTTTTTACAACTTCATTTCATCCTCCTCTGTCGCCACGTCTTCCATACTGTCTTTTTTCTCTGTGTATGGAAATCTACCCTCAAAAACAGCATACTCTTTCCTAAAGATGTTTTCTTTTGTATTTTTATCTATGCTTATTTTATTAAGTATGTCTTTAAAGGGCTGTAATGCTAAATTTTCCTCTGAATTAGTATTTATAGGTAAGCTGTTTATACTAGTTCTGCAAGATAATGCCTATAAACATTCTTGATGATCCTCTTTATTATAGCCCATGACTGGGGAAATTGGTGTGAGTGACTACCTTTTTTTAACTGCTCTGTTAGCATATATATCCTTCTTTCTCAAAAGCTTTGGGTAAAATTTCATTTCTCTGACTAATGGAGACCATGTCAGGCTCTTTCAGTTTTAGGTCTGGGAATTTTCTATGTTCAAATCTAAAGGGTTCACTTAATCTGCCCTGATTAAATCAACTCTTCGTTTGTGTATTTTGTGTTTCATTTACGTTCATACAACAATTTCATCATCCTTAGTATTACATTTTTTCCTCAAATGTTCACTTCCGCATCTGGGGCATCTTTCATTATCCCTGCATTTTACTTCTGGGTGTCCATATCTTAAACATTTTTTGCATTGTAATGGTAAAAGTACATACAAGGTGACTTTAGTCTCAAAATAGTAAATTCTTAAAATTCTTGGTAGGTTTGTGCCAATGAAAGTTACGACCACATCTTCTGTCTCCTCTAAAATTTCCTTGTCGCCGTTAGTGGTATTTCTTTTAAGTCTTCTGGCATATAAGATTTTGGCTGTCGAGTCTGCCTGCTTTATCGACTCTGCTATTGGTT
This sequence comes from Diaprepes abbreviatus, assembly GCA_034092305.1. Taxonomy (NCBI): domain Eukaryota; kingdom Metazoa; phylum Arthropoda; class Insecta; order Coleoptera; family Curculionidae; genus Diaprepes; species Diaprepes abbreviatus. The sequence goes on from JASJET010000122.1 coordinate 14,912,302, forward strand.
TTTTCTTTGTCAGGCCTCTTATAAAGCCTTTGCAGGAAGCTAGTGAAGCTGGAATGTATGATTTAAAACCCTCCTTTCTAATGATGTCATTTGATAGGAAATTGTTAGCTTCTGCAGCATTGATGAATGCAACCGATATTCTATTTTTCGCTTTTTTCGTTATTCTCAAAATGTCTTTGGTTTGTGCTAATTTGAATTTTTTCCCCAACGCCACTGGATGAATTATCGTCTTTACATTCTATTATTACAATATAAGGCCTCTGTTACTATGTATTGATATGAATGAATTATTTCTTTCCCCTTTGAAACATTTTGGAAGTAAGTTTGGCCTTCTGTATCTACCTCCATGCACAAGGAAAGAAAAGTTAGGTTATGTAGTGTAAATTTTAAGAATAAAAAGGAATAAGGTTACCAGACGTTTTTGTCTCTTCAGCCTTCGTCTCAATCAAAGTTTTGCAGTCCAAAACTCACAGAAAAATTGAATTTTTTAAAAAACACTTTCCACACACACGCATCCGAAATGGTGGCTAGGTGGGAGAAAAATATAATAGTAAAATTGACAGCGCATTGCCGTTAAAATTAAATATAGTATATACCACATGACAAAGGTGTAGAACCGAAATTGGAATCTCAAATATTTAGAAAAATACCAGACAAAACATAAAATATTATAATAATCGTTTGTAATAAAAATATTTCTTTTTCTATTTCTTTTTTAATAAAGAATATATAGAACTACAATTGACTTTTGTTTTATCCTACATTTTGCTAGTTTATATTTTATTATAAAAATAAAAAAGAATAAATACTTTTTAATTTATATTTCTTTTTTTATTTTCACAATAATTTTTCAACTGCAACATAAGGAAATATGTTACCCATTATATACAAGAATTGTGCAAGTTTTCTCGTTGTTTCTTCTTTAGAAATATGTTTTAATATATATTTAAATCATATATTTTAAAACATTTTTTTTATATTTATAACTAACGTTCTGTTTTTTTTTTCAGGTAAGGAATATGTCCAAATATAGATTCAAGGTAATTGTAACTTAATCATAACATGTAGAGTAGATTGATAATGTGAAACTTAGATTCCTTAATTCGCCAACTTGATTTCTGAAACTATATTAGAGTCATTTGAAACATGAAGCGTATTAAAATGACTCTATCCTTTAAATGTTATAATTTCAGTTGGAAAATATAAGAAATGGTCGCTAAAAAGTAGCACACAATAATTATTTTTAATTAAAATTCCACGACAAAAACAAATTTCATATAAAAGTAGCTATCTGTTGAGCATGGGCATTCCACGTAATAAATATTCTTAGATAATTTACTAAAGGCAAATTGTAGGTATTATCTATACTGGTAAAATTTTTATGAAAATACTATTATCGATATATACTCAGTAGATAATATTAAACTGTTTTCAGAATTTTCCATTTGTCTAAATCATTTACTTTAATGAAGAATAACACCCAACTGAGAACCCCTTAATAGTAAAAAAGTACTGAAGGTATTCCATATTCACTGTTAAGGAACGACTTTTTTGTTTCAGTTAATTTAATTCCCCACAGTTAGTTATAGAAACCAACATCTTGAAACTGATAATATTGCCAGCGGTATTTTCTGCAAAGACTTTATGTCTTGCAAGATTTTATGATTTTTTAAAGTTTCCAAAGTATTCTTGTATTTGTTTTATTTAAATTAACGGCTAAGCCCAACTAGCTATACTATTTGATTAGCTTTATCGTCATATTCTCCAAATTTTCGTAGTCCTGTTCTATTAATATCCGATCATCATTGAAACAAAGTATACAAAGTAGAGATCCATACTTTTAAAGTGTGTTCTAAATAAATTTTTAAAAGTGAAACTTTATTGTTTAAGACCTTTATCAATCTCAAATCCCGGTGACAGTTTATTCCCAGCTCTTATTTGTGTTGTGTCTTGATCATACAGGCTTTTTACTACGCTGATTAAATTTACGTTGATGCTGATGTCCTTCCCATAATCTACCTTACGGAATACTGTCACAGGCTTCTTTAAGATCTACATGCAACAAGTGATGTTCTTGATTCCAGGATGTTTCTTATAATTTAGGAAATACAGCAGAGATAGTCCACCTCTGCTCTATCTGTCCTGAACCTGGTCTGTTTTTTCACTTTGAAAACCATATTCATTTTCGATTTGCGATAATTGTAACAGCTATATTTGCCCCCTTTCTTGTGAATAGTGGACATGTATGATATTCTTTACTCCTCTGGTACTTTTGCGACGCCAATACATGGCTAGAATAGAACGGTTAGTTCAGGTTAGTTTGTACAGTTTCTTTGTGCCATATTTAATTAATTTAAATGGTATGTCCACAACTCTAGCAGGCTTTCAATTTTTAAGGTTAGAAAAATTTTTGAACTTGTATATAGATTACTTCAGATGGGGATAGTGTTATAAACTATGTTCTATCTATCTCTGTAATGAGTTTGTTAAAGTAGGTGTCCCACAACGATTTTTTTACTCTCTAGCTTTTCGTACTTCTACTATCGCCTAGATGTATGTTTACTCTAGAAAAAATCATTACCCAGCATTCAATTTTTTTATGTCTATAATTTTTCTGACTCGCTGTTCAGGTTCTCTTTGAGCTGATTTGTATTTATTTGCTTTGGATAAGAGATACTTGCTGTGAGCTTTTCTTTTCTGTTCTACATATATCTCAATTTCTGGATCCCCCAGAATAAATCGACTCATTCTAGTTGATGATAATTAATTAAACAAACTTCAAACATATCTACAAATCCAAATGTAATAATTTTAACAAGAAACACGTTATCGGTTTCTGATTACTTTTTTAAATATTTTGTTTTCACTTAAATTGAAAACTCGTTATTGTATAATTATGCTACACGTGGTTCTTTCAAAAAATTCTTTTATATTTTCTTTTTATCGCCTGACCTCCTTTCTCGTTTATGTTCATTCTGTTTAAAAGTAAACAGAGTCGAGAAGATATTTTAGAGCTCGATCTATGTTTGCATCTCCCTCAATAACATCCTTTTAAAGCTTTCTCACCGTAATCTAAACATTATCAAGGCATAATACACACTTGCCAACGAGTAAACACTTTCTTTCATCAAATATTCAAGAGAATCTGATGGAACCCTTAATATTGTTAGTTTTAGGGCTGGATAAACCTTAACGGTTTAATGCATGTTTTCTCACTAAAGCTTTATTGCTTAATTATTTTATTCAGTTTAAAAGCAATACAAAAGTTATGTTTCAACGCTTTATATCTTGTGTTTAAAAAAGCTGCTAGAAAAGAGTGATTTTTTTAATAAAATATTGCTATTCAGTGACTTTCTAAACGCACTCAAACAGTTAAAGACTTTAGTTTTTATTATCAAATCATATATGATACCTTTCGCTCAATGACTACGGTAAAACGGGGCTATTGAGATAAATGAAAATTAAATTCCTCTTAGCGTAAGTTTTTAGATACAGAAAATGTCAAATATTAGCCTGTCTGAATTTTACTTATGTTATTTAGTGTGTAGGCAAAACACGTATTAATTTTTGGCTGCAAAGTTTTACCTGGCTGAGCAAAATGAGAAGTCTTCTAGTTATTAACTAGATATGAAAAACACAATTTGAAGAAAGTAAAAGAAAATTATTTTGCTGTTTATTTAATAGGAACAATACATGGAGGGATAATTTCAGATATACTTTGCGGCTATTTAAAATAGCTCGAAATTAATATAAATATGGTAACTACTCGGTTTAATTTTTATTTTTGTTTACAATCTATGAAACAAACTTAAAACCGGTCGTAAGAAGCGCACACGAGATGAATTTTGAAAAGGCAATCGGTAATTGGCCCTCAGTAATATATAGAATAGGCAATTACTAAGTTGGAAGAATTAAAAGGGTCGAATCAATTGAATATAAGTCCTGCCACCTAGAGTCTTGGAAATTTGGCAAATCTCCACAATTTATAGAAATTATTACAAACATCGAGGACTGGGTATCACAAGAAATTATTGTTTAAATCAGAACAGTGCCTTTTAAACAGTAAGAGGGAGAAGATGTTTTTTTATTTCACCAACAATCATTCTAAATTTAATATTTTTTAGACTAAAAATATACTTTTTAATGTTTTGGAAAAAAATCATCTTATTTAACATGCGTTTAAAATATATTTTTTCATTAAACTTTTTTCTTTAACATAGATATACTTGTTTCAAATAACCAATTATTGTCAATATATTTATTCCGAATTGATATATTGCAAGATTTATATTAATATTCCAAATAGCGACGCTCTGTGGAGCTATTTGGAGTGGCGACTAAAAAATAAATTATTAGCCTTCATTGGGGGCAGTACCCAATTAATATAAACTATAAATTATAAATCTTTAGTATTTATAGTCTTTTCAAAAATCCGAAAATAATATAGAAACAGATATTGTTATTTTATTGGAAAAAATTAGAGAAAATATCCCGAAAATCCTCTTTTTACGGCATTAGAAATTTTAAAATAATTCACATATCTTAGAGGTAAATCTATTTACTTTATTCACGCTTCTTAACACTTTTTATCGGTTTTTAAATGTTTGGCATTAAACTGCTTCACCAGATTTTGTTTTATTGCATCTATCGCTTTAGCACGCTTTCTATATAGCAATAATTTGAGTTTGAGAAACAAAAAAAAACTCACATAGTTCCATCTCTCCTAAATATGATGTGTTAAATGAGAAGTATAAAATCTCTAAAAATTGTCTCTGTGCTGGATTTTCAATCACTGCTTTCTTGCCTTATTTTTCATATTTGTCGAAGAAAGCCCGGGACGCGGTAACTCTTCTATGACTTTGCGGCTTTCTTTAAACATTTTCATATGTTTATCTTCTTTTATCGTTGGCATATAAAATTTAAAACTCACTTTGATTCAAAAAGATAGAATGATATAAACAGATCATGATGAAATTAAGCGTAAATGCCTAGAATAGTTCTATCAAATTAATCCTAAAAATAATTTTAAAAAACCTTTGATGAGCATCGTATACATACCAAATTTCAGATAACACTAGTCAACAAATACAAAAAAAAATTGCGATTGATGCTAAAATGGCTATCCGTGGGAGTTTAGAGCATCCTGAATTTCAAAACAATAAAAAAAACAAGATATTCTAAGGATAAGAGGTTTTATTTACAAAAATACACATGCAAATTCATTTACATTAAGTCTTTTGTACGTAAATTTTTTGCAAATGTTGAGTTTCCTTTATATTTCTGATCGCTTTCTTTCATAAGAAACCAACAATAATCCCCAATCATTGCTGGATCTCATCTGCCTTAGTAGCTTTGCTACATTGTTAATATATCTTGGTGGAATCTTTCTCTTTGCTCATCACTAACTGCACCCAAATTATAGGGGATAAAATTTATATGGAAGTGCATTAAGAGACATGCAACAACAAGTTTTGAAGTAGCTTTCAAGTAGTTCTACTAGTTTTTCGTAGTATTCTAATTTTTTGTTTCCTACACACTCCGCAACAATTGTTCTAAAAGAGATCCACGCAGCTAATTCAACATCACTCAATTTTGAATCAAACTGTTGATCAATTAGTATTTTTCTAATTTGTGGTCCAACAAATATTCCTTCCTTAAACGTAGCATCACTTAATTTGGGAAAAATTTGTTTAAGGTATTTAAACGAATCTCTTTCTTTACGCAATGCTTTAATGACCAAGAAAACAGCAATACTTCGAAAATCCACCCTGAAGCCCTAGTAATAGTCCTGTGACTTTTAGGTCACCAAGCATTTGCCACTTATACGTATCATAATTTATTACATTTATAATAAGTGACATACTTTCATATATTTCTTTCATGTCAACTGCAGATGCAAGAGGAATAGAAAGTCTTTTGGTATCATTATGGAGCGCTATTCGTCCGGGTTATGTTCAAATCCAAATTTTTCCATAACAGTATTTGGATTAATGCAAACACACATTTTATCCTGCTGCAAACTGACTGTAAAGCAGTGTTATTTTTAAACTTGTGATTATCCACTTTTAATAATTCCTGTTAACCAAAATATATATAATTGTAATGCTCTTTTAAAGGTAAGTTGTTTCGTATTTAAAACGTGGTTTATTTTTCCATGTCCTTGTGTCTTTTCTCCTAGTTTTTCTGTTGCTATTTTCTGACAAAATTTCATCAACGCGAGGCTCCCAAAAGCAACAGCCCAAGTTTAAACCACTGCGTCTTCCCAGGCCAGTATTATTTAGTTATTCGCTGTCATATATTACCTAGTAAAAAATATGGACAATTCATCAGTGTTACGTATTCTGTAAGATGACCTGGACACTAGGTATAAATAAATAATATATAAAAATGCATACACATTAGACTGAAGTTAGTTAATAAGTTAAACCAGTTTGAAGCTCGAAAAAAAGAGGTATAAAAATAAGATTTTTTTTAACGCGGCTATTAAATATAAAGGGTGTTTTTTTATAGAGGTTTAAAACTTTTAAATGGAATAAAACCAAGACTAATTTTTTAAATTGACATGAAATTTACTTTATTCGAAAGATAACCTTCTGGCATTATAATTTAAATATGACTTCTGGCATATGGCCGCCATGGCTGGCTCGGACGTAGTCTAATCTGGTGGTCCATTTTTGGATCACTTTTTCCAACATTTGTGGCTGTATATCGGCAATAACGCGGCGAATGTTGTCCTCCAAGTGATCAATCGTTTCGGGCTTATCGGCGTAGACTAGCGACTTCACATATCCCCACAGAAAATAGTCTAACGGCGTTAAGTCGCACGATCTTGGAGGCCAATTCACGGGTCCGAAACGTGAAACTATGCGGTTACCAAACGTTTCCTTCAATAAATCAATTGTGGCACGAGCTGTGTGACATGTTGCGCCGTCTTGTTGAAACCACAGCTCCTGCATATTATGGTTGTTCAATTGATGAACGAAAATGTCAGTAATCATGGCTCTATAGCGGTCACCATTGACTGTAACGTTCTGACCAGCATCATTTTTAAAGAAGTACGGACCAATGATTCCACCAGTCCATAAAGCACACCAAACAGTCAGTTTTTCTGGATGTAACGGTATCTCAACATACACTTGAGGATTATCATCACTCCAAATACGGCAGTTTCGTTTATTGACGTATCTATTCAAACAAAAGTAAGCTTCATCGATAAACAAAATTCGCTTACGAAAATCGGGATCAACGCCAATCTTGTTTTGGACCCATTCACTGAATCTACGCCTTGCTAGGTGATCGTGTGGCTTTAATTCTTGCACGAGTTGGATTTTGTAAGCACGCAAACCAAGATCTTTCCGCAAAATCTTCCATAAAGTGAATGGACACATATCCAATTCCTGTGCACGATGGCGGATAGACTGATTCGGGTCTTTCTCTACGCTACGCTCTACAGCAGCAATGACTTCTTCTGTACGCACTGTACGACATCTCTGTGGATGCGTATTATCATTTGGAGTAAACGTGGTGTGAAAACGTTTCATAGTTAATTGAATTAATTGCTCTGATGGACGATTATGTTGACCGTCAAATGGACGTAGTGCGCGATACGTATTTCGAACAGAACCATGATTTTCAAAATAAATTTGCACAATTTGGAAGCGTTGTTCAGACGTCAGTCTATTCATGTTGAAATGCCAAACCAAACTAAACATAAATCACTTGACAGCTGACAAAATGGCCGCCACTTAAAAAAGTGTTACCAACTTAAAATTCTATACCTCTATAAAAACACCCTTTACTAATAAATTTTGATTTCACACGTATACATAACAGCTTTTTTGAAAATCCTTGCTGATGGTAGAATTCTTTTCTCGTCTGAAAAATTCAAATACAATTTCTCTTGTTTAGAAAGATAATAGCTAAGATAAAGCATAGGGGACATTTTCTTTTCAATTTTTTATAGAAATGAGAGCTGTTTGAAAAAAAATATGATTTTTATTGGAATTATAAGATTTAAATATTAATAAAAAATAAACTCTACATCTAAAAAAATGGTATTCTGCATATTACATTATTTTATAAAAAATGTTTGATTTAAATATTATCGACGTCGGTTAAGTGGTTCTTCAGATATCTATTGCACCGATTTTGAAAAACGAATTTTCGAGAGAAATGCAACAGCAAAAAAGCAATATTTTAGCATCTCAAAACTAGTATTTTTAAAATTATCTCCACTCTGTAATTCCTGGACTTTACACGCAGTCTTCCATTTATGCCGCGATATCCTCCGATTCCTTTTAAAGATCTCTTTTCAATTTCCTAGTAAAAGGCGATATTTGAGTATGTTGACAGTATAATATAATGGAAATTCGTTACAAAACATTTTATTTTTTAGTTTTTATTAAAGTATATGGATTTACAAAACAAGTAAAAAAATTGGTTTATTATTATATATATTTTTATTACTTCAGCTAAAAAAAGTAAGTATAATCAAGAACGATTAAAACTGAAAGTTAGATCAAAATGTCAAAAAAACTACTTTTGAATAATGACATGTAATAAAACTTATTATATATAGCTATGTACTTACCCCGGATTGCCATTAAAATAAAGAAAACTATTGATCTGTGCATTTTATTATTTAAAATGCAATTTTTACATCGTAACTTCTAACATGTGATACACTAGCATTCTTAAGCAAATCCTTTTATTGTCTTAATTTAATTTTCATTTTGCTACCGGAAATTTATAAAATTTAAATTAATTTTTGTTGATATTTTTACAATTGACAATACCACAACTCTAGTTTCTCTTTATATGTTTAGTTATTTAGAAAAAAAAATACAGGTGTATTTGGTACGTCAAAATTACAAAATATCGCCTCAAAGTACTTGAATTAGCCATAGATCATGCTGGTATCGCTTTTGCTTCCCCTACCATGACTTCGCACTGAGCGAATATATACTCGTTAAGAAGTTCTCTGTTAGTCCCATCGTGTTTAGACCAATTATCATTTTCATTGATTGTAACACATTAACATATTCATCATGAAATAAATAAACTAGCTGTAATATAACATGCAATCTCAAATTTTCTTCCCCAGTGATTAATTATACCAACCTGTTATTTTTAAATTCTAACTATACTCGTATATATTATCTTGACCATGGTTTCCCTATTTCATTTTACTGCTAGATATAAGCTTTTTTCATTCCATGCCATTGCTATCCGTTTTTAACTTTATTATCCATTGGATTTCTGTCCTACTGTGACTGAATCTCCTACCACACTTCTATATCCAAGACTCGGTATTCACTCCTAAATTATTCTTATCCATCTATTGTCAGTTCTGTGGGTCACGTATACCATCCACCTTCTTTATAATTCGGCTACTATATCTAGTACATCCATTCTTGAGGTTATGAACAGTTAATTTGATACTCATTTCTTACACAAGAATGTAATTTAATTTACCAAACGCTGTCGTAGACATTTCAGTTCTCTGTGGTGGTGATGATTGTTTGCCATAAAATATATTTCGGTTGACTTTTTTAAAAGTTAACCATGGGATGTTGTCCGGTGCTTAAATTCAATAATTTTCAACCAAGTGTAAATCCATTTTTTTTTTCAAAAAGACTACTTATAAGAAAATTACTTATAATATATATATATATATATATATATATATATATATATATATATATATATATATATATATATATATATATATATATGTATATATGTATATATATATATATATATATATATATATATATATATTTATATATTTATATATATTCTTTCTCGTTCATGGTCTGTAATCTCATCATTATCATTTCTATGTACATAATATTTGTTTCTTCTCTTTATTTCCTGTTCCTGTCTGTGAAGTTTTTTCTGTAAATTTGTATTGAATTTCACACATATCAATATTTCGTCTGGATATGCCCTCTCACCCATATATACCAGTCTCAACTTATATCCTATATTGATTTTGTGTTAATTTGTGATTATCGCTTTAATTATATAATCCAATATTATGATAAATAATGGTGGACTTATTACTTCACCTTTTATTATTCCGTCTTCTGATTGTCTGTCACCCTTCTCACGTAACTTCTATTATAGTCGTATAAACTTTTGATTCATATCATTAGTTTTTATCTATGTCTTTATTGCCTAGGCTCCCCATATTCCTTTTTGAGACACTGTATCCAATTCCTTTTCTATATCCAATAATGACAGGTATGTTTCTGCTAACTTGCTCAATACTTTCTTAGTGCTACGCCCTTTCCTTAAGCTGCACTGTCTTTCAACCAACTGCTCGTCTACTACATTAGTTAATATAATTCTTCTCCCATTTACGCGAATTCCAGGGTTATACTTCTTATGTATTGGTATTGTTGTTCCTACTTTCCAATCGATAGATATTTTTCTACTTCTCCAGGCTTCATAAAATATTTCCATAAGTAGTTTTTCCCTATTTGGCCTAAAGTTTTCAGAATTTCCTTCACCATGTCCAGCCGTTTTTCCTTTTTGCAAATTTCTTTTTAATTCTTCTACTTTTTCCATTTTTATGTCATTTTCTTTCTCACAAGGTTCCCTGTTTATTCTAGTACTTACCTTTTCTGATCTCAGTTGGACTTCACTATTTGATAATTTCTGGAAATATTGCTTTCTTTCACCTTCTGTTTTCGGTAGACCATATTTGTCTTTCACTATCTCCGATTTTTTTTGTTTTCTTCTCCGTAATGCGTTTAGTGTTCTATAAAATAGCTTTTGGTTAGTTTTGCTGCTTTTCCATATTTTATCCAAATTGTTTCTATGTTCTTGTTTTTATTTGATTAAACATATCTTAAACTAATATTAATTGTTGCTTGTATTTTGCGTAACTGTCCTCGGCTTTTTTACTTAGATACCCTTTCCATTTTTGCTTCTTAATTTTAATTTTTTTTTATCTTTTCGTTCCATCGTCTTGTTCTCCTTCTTTTTCTATTTATTGCAATAGTTACATAGCTATCTATGGCCTTGTAAATTATGATTTCTCTTTTTTTCCACAGCTCATCTAGTTCTATGTTCGCGATCACCTTTTGTAGTTCTCTAGTTCTCTCGTCCTCTCCTCGGTCTACTTTAATAATTTTTCGCTCTTTCATCTTCATTTAGTTTATATGTTTTTATCGCGTTTTAGGTTGTACAGCCTGCCGTTTTTTGTTGTATTTCGTATACGCAAGTTTAATTTTAGTAAGGACCATGCAATGGTTCCTGTGTATTTTCAGTCCTCTCTTTCACTGACATTCGTTATCTCGTTTATAAGCACTCTCTCTATAAGCATATAGTCTAGTCTTGATTTTTTTTTTCTTTCCTACTTTTTAACACCCTGGTGTATTTGCAGATATTGTTGTATTTGAAAAATGAAATGCATTCATCACCACTAGATTGTTTTCAGTCCAGAAATCTAGTTTATTATTGCCGTTACTATTACTGTGGTTTTCTCCATGTGATTTTAGTATCTGATGATCGGGCACCTCTCTTTTACCTTCTCTGTTAATTCATTTAATTTATTTCAATATTTCCCTGCCAATTTTTTTGTTTCGTCCTCATGTGGTCATATACATATCCACTTTTATTTTCAGTCGTCTTTTTACCTTGAAACCTGTTATCTCATTTCTATGTCCTCCCTCTATAAGCACATAGTCTATGACTGATTTTTTCCTATTTTCTAACACTCAGGTGCATTTGCGGATATTGTTGTAATTGAAAAATATATTCATCACTACTAGGTTGTTTTTAGTGCAGAAATCTAGTATCCCATTGCCGTTATTATTCCTGTGGTTTTCTCCACCTGATTCTAATATGTGATGTTTTTCATTAATTTTTTTCCTTTACTATTTATATCTTCTAAGATCGGGCACCTTCCTTTTGCCTTCTCTGTTAATTCATTCAATTTATTCCAGTATTTTTGTGTATATTTTTGTGTTTCTTCCTCGTTTGATCAGTATGCATTTCCACTTTTAGTTTCCTTTTTTTTAGGTGAAAATTTAAAATTTCCAGTTTACCACTTAATTTAAAAAATTAGTTTTGGTGGTTGTGGATCATTTTTGCAATTTACGGAAATTTCTGACTTTATAAGGTGATTTAGACCACGGAGTACCTAGAAATACGGGATACCCAGTAAGTTTAGTTGTCAAAATTACCATTCAATCCCAGCAATAGCTAGTTTGGTATTTTAAAATCATTTTCGCAAGTTTACGGAATATTTTTACTTGATGGGGCCATTCAGACCCCGGATTTGGATTTAGATTAAATTCGTTAGGGATCCAGCCTCGTGTCTAGTCAAATCACTTTATGTGCCTATATTATTATTTTTCAACATTTAAAATTAATCCTCTCACCCTAGAACTTGAAATAAATATTTTTCATTCTTCAAAAACTGAATTTTTTTTTTCAACGAAAGTGTATAAATTATTTTAAAATGTTCATGAATAAATCTTTTTTTTCCATCAGTCAATTGGCTTTTGTTTCGTGTATTATTCTATATATTTAATCATAGTCTTAAGTTTCCTCTGTTTAACTTCAAAGTGTTTAATTGCACTTCTTTTAATAATTAAAACAGCCTTTTTCTTTTACTCGTGTGTGCTTTATTAACCACAGTAATAGCCCCAAGAGTATAATTTTCTTAACTGTACTTTGAAAACACCACCACTAATAATTAAAATTGTAATAAAAAATAATTGAGTGCAAAGTTTCCACGCAAGAGTCCATGGCAAATTCGATACATTTTAAAGATAATTGGAGGCGGATTCTCATGCAATTTATTACCTTCTAGCACGCGTAGATCAGGTTTTATTAAAACCTAAAGTGATTTAAAATGAACCTAGGAAACCTTTTACGTGAAAAAATATTTTTTAATGATACAAAGCCATGAATTACATATTATCTTACAAAAATTAGTTGAAAGATGAAAATGTTTTAATATTATATTAACCAGAATAACTCTGATTGATTCGTAAACCAATAATAAATATAGATTTATTGTTCATTAATATATACAAAGAAAATATATAAGGAATATATAACAATTGGCAAAACAATGGGCCTTTAAAAAAATCACATTCAGTCAAAGAAAATGGAGACTATTCAAGCTCAAAATTACCCAAAGTATTACTACACGCCATAAGCTTATTAACTAATTTTTACTGAAATAAAGAAACAAACTAGTGCAATGCAACACTTTAGTATAAAAAATTTTAGAAGGGAGCAACATGAAAGGGTAAAAAAATGTATAAGTGGCAAAAGGAAGGAAAATGGTAATATTAGCCATAGTAAATTTGAATGTGAAGAATGAACGATTCACTGAGAGATGAAGACCAATCTGCTAAAAAGCGAGAGCAAAAGCCAAATTACTGTGAGAAAAAGAATGCCTCATTATAAATATTTTTAAAAGCTATGTTAGAAAAGTCTAAATAATTCGTGAGAGTCGCTATATTATATGCGAATGATCTTTTAAATTTTTCTTTTTTGTGGTACAGTAAGTGGAAGTTTTCTACGCAAATTAATATTATGAACATCTATCCTAAAATAAATTTTGTCACATTGGCTAAGTGGTATTTTATGTTTAATAACACAGCCACATAAAAAAGAATCTAGCCTGGGGTTCTAACTATGTCTATTATATGTTTTTGGAGTCACTAATTCTGAATCCGGGGTCCAGTAGATCCCATGAAGTCAGCGGTTTACCATATCATCAAAAAAACCTCAAAATTAAGACTGTTAAGCATTATTGAATGCTTTTAACCCAAAACAAATGCTGTTAAACCCTTAAAAATATCATAATCTCAAGACTCCATAATTCAATAATCCCATAAACCCATAAATCCATAACTCCATGAATCTATAACCCCATAACCATGTTACTAAAATCATTGGGGTTGTGAGGTCGGGGGGTTCAACAGCTATGTTTTGAAGAAATTAATTCCCCAACAAGTTTTTTCGCTATGGGATATTGAATGTAATAACTTCAGTAATATAGTTATGGGGCTATAGAGTCATGAGGTTATGGAGTTATTGGGTCATGGAGTTCAACAGCTGTAGTTTAAAGGAATTGAAGTCACGACGAGCTCTTTTACTCTGGGAGAATGAGTATAATGATTTCAGTAACATGGTTATGAAGTTATAGAGTCATGAGTTCATGGGGTTATAGAATTATTGAGCCATGTAGCTCAATAGCTGTAGTTTAAGGACATTGGGTCAACTACTGCACTATGATAAATTGAATGTAATGATTTCAGTATAATGATTATAGGGTTATAGAGTAATTCGGTTATGGAGTCATGGAGTTATGGGGTTATTGGGTTATGGAATCTTTGAGTTATGGGGTCTTTGAGTCATGGTTTTATTAGGGTTTATTTTAATAATATTGATTTTGGATTAAAAGCGTTCAATAATGTGATGGAGGTTAATAACCCCGGATTCGAATTTAATGATCCAAAAAATATATATTAGACATAGGTAGAACACCAGGCCAGAATTTTTTTTTGTCTGGCTGTGTAATTTTTAAACCAAAATAATACAAATGTAATCTGCATCTATTAAACATATTAAGCCACTTGAACAAAAAAGGAGAAATGTCATTTCTCCTCCCAACGTAATATTTCAGCTCAGATAGGCGTTTTGGACTTTTTGAACCAGATTCCGGTCCATGGTATCAATGTAAGAAAAGAACACGTTATTATTGTGGTTATATTAAGAAACAACAAGTGTATCGCAAAGCATCTTACAGAGTTCTTTGGACATATCACGTCTTTTAGAAAACTCAAAAAAATACGTAGCTTAGCAGTAACATGTTTTTATATATTAAGCTCAAACTTTTAATGAGTCAGAAACGAGTAAAGGCATATTGTTAATTTTAATGTTTAAGTAAGTGGTGGGAAGCAACGGTATGAAATAGATTTAAATCATAGTTCATTAAGATCTATACTCCTACCACTTGACTCTCTTTAAAAGGAGAATATAGTTGGATGAGGCCCACATTAAAGTAACATTTACAGTTCTGAAGAGATTTAGGAAAAGTAGATATATACATGGTATTTAATAGGGGACCCAAAATACTGCCCTGCAGTGCTCCAGCATTCACCAACAAAGGCTCCGAACATTGCTCTTATAACTGACTTGATGAGTTCAATCAGTTAAAAAAGAAATAATAAAATAAGAGTATTCTCACTAAAGACTGTATTGTGGAGAACAGAACTATGAATCTTATGATTCAGGATATCAAAGGTCTTACTAATATCAAGTGTTCCTAATGTACTCACTTTATTTACATCAGCTGCTCTAATGCACTCTCACAATTGTGATTTGGTCTAAATCCTGTTTTGTCGGTAAATATCATTCTGATTTAAAATTACTTTTTTTTATTATCTTTTAAGAATATAAATCAGTTTGTTGGGCGAGCTTAACCTATAAGTCCTATTTTATGAGGAAAATATTTAAAATCCGAATTCGAAAATCCCAAAACTGTTTTGTTTTGCAATTATTCGTATAATCTTCAACTAACAGCCGTATTTCTGTTCGTAACAAAACTTTACTTAATAGATAATTATCGGGCTTAAAATGTCTTGAATTGCACACGATGTTGTTAATTAAATATTTTTAATTATATTTGAATAATGTCGTTTAGTTTGCTACAAGCTTTTCAAAAGTATACAACACTTTGTAGTTATTATTAGTATTGCGTCTTTAATTTACGTTTTTTTTTAAATAATCAGATCCTCTTAGTAGGCCGTGATGTGTATTTAAAAATGCAAAACATGAAAATCATGTCCTCTGTCGATTTGTATCGGTGGCGCTTCAGGTTGCAGGTTTGCACAACCCCTAAAAAATGTAATTGAAAATAAAATATACTAAGAAATATAAGTACAAATATCTTTTTAATTTCTACTGACTGGATAATGATTAAATTTAAATAAATTACAGTTACTGAAATAATTTAACTTACTTCACCTAAATATCAAGAATAATTTGTCTGTATTGCAGTGTTACACCTGGAAACGTTATCGCTGTGTTTAGTTTGCCCAACAAAATATTCCTCTACTAGAAAAATTTCTCTTATACAACCCATTGGACAAATATTGAAGTTCCAGTCGCTCGTGGCACTGCCAGTACCAAATAAAGGTTTCTTCAAGCAGCAGTTACGCCATTGTTTTAATTCCGGTTCGAATACAACCGTGGTGTCTACCGTGCCGGTATTTCTATGCCTGATGTCTACTGTACCGGTATTTTAATTTTTGTGAAAGTGATTATGTTTCTACTTTGATCAAGATGTTTTCTTATGTTTTAAAGAGATTAAAAATGTTTGACCAAGAAAAAACCATCTAAAATTAAGTACTCTTACCCAGACAAATACAGGGGTCGATTTTGATTTCCGAATTCAAAGGATTTCCAATTACGAAGGAATTTATAAAAACCATCGTGTAGTGACATTTTTAAGAATCTCTTGTAAGAGATTCTAGAAAAGCAGTTAAATATAATACAGTTCCTGCTCTCTATCTTCTTGTATCTGTAAGTAAAACCAACTAAGAGCTTTTTTATTTTCTAGAAAACATAAGCGGTTCGTCGAATGGAGTGAAAACAATTAAAAAAAAACTGTGTACATGCTGCTTATGTGCATTGTTATGTACACCAATTAAACTTAATAATGTTAAACGCTGCATTCGCCAATAAAAATGTCTGTATATTTTTTTTCAATTTACAAGGGATTTTTTTCAAATAACCGCAATACTAGATCAAATTGCTAACAAACGCTTACCTCGTTCGACCCTAACAAGACAGAATTTTTATTCTAGAGTTGTTTGTTATGTATTCGAATACAAAGACATCATTCTAAAGACAATGGAAAAAATATTAGATAACAGAAAAAACGTTAGTACCACCAACCAGTCATCACGGTATATTATAATTCTCACAGCCAAGAGCTGGGTAAATTTATTATACAAAATAATGCCTCAAGTTGATTTGTTACTGGCAAAGTTTCAAACAAGACAAATTGAAGCTGTTATCGCAAATAAAAGTAGGTTATCATTTGAGTCAAAATTAACAAAAATAAAAAATAATATTAGCTCAAACGAAGTTGAGTTATCTCCTTGTACTTCAAAACGACGTAAGCTCGATGATCCGCGGAGTTTTCTCGGGAGGCAAAAGAAATTTGTGATATAATTATTTGTCAAGCAGAAGAACGATTTAGCTTTACAGATCACTTGGTAGCAGCTAGATCTTTTTTTCGGAACAGTATATCGAATTAAGAACATGGTTTCTCAAACAAAAATTTAAGGATATGGTTAAAATTTACCTTTTTTATTGAATACAAACTCCGTACAGAACTGATCGTCATATATTCAGTGTAACGAAAATCTAGATAAAACGTGTGTGATTCAGTGTATTTCAACAGGTTTGAGAATTTTTATATTCTTTTCAATTTGAAATATATGTATCTGTAATTCGTAGATATCCAGAGAAAAGACAGCATAAAAGAATGTTTTTGAGGATAAAGTCAAATTTAATACCACACGGTTTATTTTCTAAACCACGATCTAAAATCCTCAGCAAGGAAAACCGGGAGATTGATGAAATCAATGTACTAGCTTTTATGGAAGCAAGACCAAATACTTCTTGCAAAATAGTAGAAGGTTTTGTAGGAGTTAATAGGTCAAAGGTTTAAAAATTTTTTAAAAAACACAAGTTTAAACCATCTAACTAAATATCATCTGGTGCAAATTTTACATCCTGATGAAGCACAGCACCGAATAGAGCTTTGTAATTGATATTTATAAAACATAAACACAGAAAATAATTGAAACAACCATTATATGGTCTGGTGAGGCATATTTTACCATCGTCGATATATTGAGTAGACAGAAAACTAGCTCTTGGTCTCAGGAAAATTAAGATGTAATATTTCCACAGGAACAGAAATGCAGGTTTGGTTTCAGCGTTTTATGTTTTATACTTGGAACAAAAATTGCATATGATATATATATATATATATATATATATATATATATATATATATATATATATATATATATATATATATATATATATATAAAGGCAGCCTTACCGCAAATAAATATTTACAAATTCTGTAACGCATTGTTCCAGAAATATGAAAAGTACCGTTAATGCGACTTAACAACCTGTACCTGCAACAAGACGGAGCTCCCGTTTACAATTTGTAAATTGTAAGGGCCTATCGGGCCGCTGGATTGGGATATATAGATTTGTTAGATGGCTACCCAGGTCTTTCGATTTATCGATTTTGGACTTCTTCTTGTGAGCGTACCTCAAATATAAAATTTATACCGTCCAGTACTCGAAAGCCATACGAGTCCTTGGGTGTACATGGGGACTGACGCCTAAAGTGCTATTTTGAATATATACTATGGTGATCCGACCCATAATAACGTACGCTGCTATTGTATGATAGCGCAGTACAACAAAGCGCAAACACATTCTTCCACTTGACAAAGTTCAGAGAATGGCTTGTGTGAGAATATTAAGTGCGATGAGTACTGCTCCCACCAGGGATCTGGAAGCCCTGGTGAACCTGCCTCCTCTCCACTTATACATAGAGAACGAGGCTTTGAAGACTGTTTATCGTCTCAGTTACCCGGAACATCTTGGAATTGGAACGCCGGCTACTCAGGTGTCTGGGAAAGCGCGGTGGAGAGGTATCCATCACTCCCCATACGGATAGATTACATGACCCCGCTTTTAAAACCCAACCTCTCCTTGGAGATATTTCTGCCAGGTAGAGAGGATTGGGAGGGAGAATAAAATCGTCCGAAAAATGGATCCTGGTCGTATACTGATGGATCTCGACAAAATGAAAGAGCTGGAGCCGGAGTATTCGGCAGGAGCACAGAAGTCAGAGATTACTACCCTCTCGAACAATGTGCGACAATTTTCACAGCGGAAATTTATGCTATTCTGCAGTGTGCCTATCTCTGTGAGAGAGACATAGACAGGAATAGAGTAATAAATATATGCTCAGATAGTAAGGCTGCAATATTGGCAATGAAGTCCAATGTCGCAATTTCGCGACTGGTGTCTGAATGCAAGGATGTACTTAATGTAATGACAAGGAAAGGCTGCACAATCAAATTTGTATGGGTTCCGGGTCACTCAGACATACGCGGGAATGAAGAAGCAAACCATCTGGTAAAGTTGGGTTCGGCGACTGAACCATATGGACCCCAACCAATATTACCTGTCCCAATTGCTACTGGCAAAAGGGAATTAACATCGTTGCTTGAAAGCAAATTTATTGAGTCGTGGAGGGGAGCTCCTGGAATGAGGTGTGCTAAGGAACATATAACTGGGTCTAGTGCACGGCGTACTAAGGAGCTTCTCTTCTTGGGAAGGAAAGAGCGGCGAATTGTGGTGGGATTGTTGACAGGATATTGTCACCTCAGGGGCAATCTTCATAGAATCGGTGTCCAAGACGACTCGACATGGAGATGGTGTTTAGAGGAAGATCAAACTGTTGATCATATCCTCAGAGAGTGAATAGCCCTCAACGGACTGAGACAGAGATATATCGGAGATACAATTTTGTTACCGGAAGTTAGACAAGTTCAACTAACGAGACTCCTTGGATTCGTAAAGGCGATCGGTCTCGAATAACTTGCAGATTTGGTGGGATGTAAAGGGCCCAATGGAGGCCTAGGCATCGATGATCTAGTATCACTACCCCTTTTTCATTCATTCATTCATTCACCGTCCAGTACCAAACCACGGCCGACTTAAAAATTGCAACTCAAATGGTCTTTGGAGATTTACAGGCGCCTTCCATTATTTCAAATGCACTGAAAATATAATAATTAGATTTGAAATATATTTAAGGTATAATGGAGAACAATTTGGATAATATTTGAGAATTTTTTTTTTCGGTTTAACGTAATACACAACTGTTTGTTGTGATAAAGTAAATTGGAACAAGAATTTCAAAATATACTTAATCTCTTTGTGTTCATCAATATATTATTGATACCAGTAATAGATTTTAAATACCGATCTACTAACAGGATCTGATAATTTTTTTTAATCGCAAATTTAAGGCTCAATACTAATAATAAATACAGAGTGTTATGTATTTTTGAAAAGGTTGTGAAAAACTAAATCATGTTTTTGAAAAATATGTAAAGGCGAATTTGATTTATTTCTCTGAAACAGTTGAACCTATCAAAAAAGTTACTACGCCACTGAACCTTACATAAAAAACGCCAATAGTTATGTTTTTTAATTTTGCGATAAGTTACAAGATAACTAAGATATGAGGAGTGCCCCAAAATGCAAAATTGTCAAAATCGCTCTGTATCTGCAAAAGTAAGAGTTTTATGAAAATTCTGTTATTGCCATCGTTCGTATTTTAAAAAAGTAGGAAAGTGCCACCAAAATCTTATCCTTCTATTTTACTAATAACAGAGATAACCCGCAAATCCGTCGTAAATTGGACACCCTGTACACATGTCGTTCGTCTGACGATATTCTTCAGTCTGAGATCGAAAAGTTTCTAGGTTTTATATCGTATCGACGTATCTCGGAATTTATATTTTATATGAACGGTTATTTTCTGTGAATGTTGCTCTTGATTCAATACAGCTCCACGGACGAGCTGGTTGCAACGAGTATGGAGAGAAAACCAGAGTTGTATTTGCAGTACATAAACCGTTTGTATATAATATTTTTTTAACTGTCTGAAACGAGAATAAATCTAGACAATTTGTTAAACAAGGTAGTAAAATTTTTGTTTATTTCTTAACAGAATTTTAATTTATAAAAAGTTTTGATTTGCTATGTTATTTGATGTTTCAATTAACATAAAACTACAATCACTATTAAGTGTTAACTGAAGTATTATTTTAAAACTAAATGCTTACATGTGTACTTTCAATGATTTGGCGACAGCAAGAGAACTTTACCAAAGAATTTATAGATCAATAATAACTTTGCTATATACTCGATCACTATTATTTTGCATTTGCACAGTATTACTTATTGTTTTTTTTTGTTGTTATGGGACTTCTAAGGCCTGCTCTACACTTAAAAATAATGTATATTAGTAATTACGTATATCATGTTAGATAAATAATTTATGTAAATTCTAGTAAATAGTTTTATATACTTACCTGAGATTAAAAGAAAATAACGTAATTGTAAATTACTTTCCAAATTTTCTCTTATCGTTTGTGATAGCCTCGTTGATCAGTTATAAAGATCAAGCATTCTAAGACCCCTTTTATTATTTGTTATTTCTCTCACAATAGAATCTTCACGTTTTTACTAACTTCAACCTAAATATTTTCCTTTATACAAAAGTCACATGATTTGGTTTGCCATAGTTCATGGCCACGACCTTATATTGTTGTTAGAAAAGGGTTAAGATTTGGTTTGCTTTAAATATTTTTCATTTGTTATTTAGTTTTGGGTAAGAACACGTAAATATCTGCAAAATAGAATTGCTGACGTTTATTGAAAGTAACAAAGGAAAGCGACAAAGTTTATGCGAAGGGTAGAAATATTGTTTTAAGCCAACAAACAAACATTGTACAAAAGTTGGAGATGTAATATAAATTCCAATAATAATAGAGATTGCAATGACATTTTAAATTTTGAGCTTCCACGTTCTTTATATAGTCGACGTTTTAATGTCTAGCACAGCATGACCTGCAACCTTTATTTTTAATAGTAGTTTAAATTAACCGAATTTTTATCGTGCAGTAAAATAAATGTATATAATTGATAATTTTTTCTTTCAAAAATTTTAAAATATTACAAATTTCATTATTCTATTAAGAATATTTTTTGTTTCGCAGGGATTAATATATTTTTATTATGATTTCTTCAACTTCACTCTTTAGTATTTTTTCCGAATCTTAAAAATTGCTAAAAAGAAGAGGGCTACAAGTTTGGATCATCATCATTAATATCCATATATTGTCCACTGCTGAAGAAAAGCCTCCCCTTAACTTTGGTTATATTTTCTTGTTTTGTGCCATGTGTCCAATTTCATATTGATACTAGCAGCCCATTCACTAGGTGGTCTGTCTCTATTTCTACAAGCCTCGTATCTAAGTCTCATTTTACAGCTCTCAAAGTCCATTGGTCTTCGTTCATCCTAGCAACATGTCCTACCCAGTTCCATTTTATTGAGTTAGCAAAAAAGTATTTTTCGTTGTCAGACATTGAGAGCGTTGTAGTTGTTTGGAAGGAATCTCAACAACTAATGAAACTGGATGAAGTAATCAAAAAGAAACGGTCAGATTGATAAATTGCAAAGGAATTGAGTTCCATAATAATAATGCAGGATCTCATTCATTTTAGTAATGCGTGCGAAAATATTAAAGTCTGGTTGAGAAATGATGTAGCATTTCTCATATAGCTCTGACTTTGCAACATCTGATTACCATTTCATTCATTTGATTGTCTCGGCTGATCAAGATTTTAGATCATAAGTATTTATACAGCTCTCATCCAACAATAAGTCTATCATAAACTAGAGGTTTTGACAGTCCAAATTCTGCGAAAACTTCCTGCAATCTGTGAATCATAATTTGGACTTCCTGCATATTGTTGGCAAAACAATGATGTTGATATATAAATATATATATATATATATATATATATATATATATATATATATATATATATATAAAATATAGCAGTATTTCGTGAAATGATTCGTACAAAAGTTGTTGGGTGGCACGGGGGCTAAGTAGTAGTGACCTTGAAAATAACTTTCACATTAACCTTCAAAGTCAATTGAAATTTGTCAATTTCAAAATCTGAAAAGGTAATATGAATAGCGTAAAATATCGTGATATTTCAGAAAATTAACTTCCACTTTTGCCTGAAGACATAAGCTTGGATTTAACGTCACAAATGTGGTTTCAACACAATGGATGTTCAGCACACTATTCCCAATAGCTGGCCAAGTGTTGGATCGCCAGTTCAACGAACGGTGAATTGATAGAGAAGGCCCAGTAAATTAACCCACGAGAGTGCCAAACCTTGCGTCAGCAGATTTTTGATTAAAGGGTTATTTGAAGAGCGAAGTTTATAAAGACGTGCCAAAACTCGTGAAAACATAAAGCAGCGAATCAGAGATGCTCGTGCCAAAATAACACCTAAAACGCTCCGTTCCAATCTTTTCAAGTGCTGGTAAATAAGTGTATTGAAATTGAAGGTAACCATTTTAAGCAATTATTAAAATAAATTCTTATAAAACCGTTAACATGATCATACAAAATGATGTATGATGAAGGGACTCATAGAAAACAAGCACCCCGATGGTGAGAAGCGAGGGGATTCACCGAAAATAATTACCTCGATGGTAAGAAGCGAGGGGAATTCCCGAAAACAAGCACCCCAAAGAGAACAAAAACTACTACGTCCACCTCGTTGTTCCTGGGTAGTACTAAAAGTAGAAAATTATGCTCATAGTTGTTCTTAGTACAGTTTTGCTAACAATTCTGTACGAATGAATTTTTCCATGAAGATCGAGATAGCAACTTTACAACCTTACAACTTTAGTATGAAACAATTTATAAAATAATGACTTTGAAGATCTTCGTTTGACCTTAGAATGACCATAATCTTGAGGTCAAAAGCATATACAATGATGAAATTACTGTGAAATTAATCCGTCTTTCTCTTTCGAGGATCAAATTGGAGAATTACTTTTCAAATTTTAAAATGGAGATTTAAATGACCTTGAAGGTCTCTTCAAGGGCACTGCCATTTAGCCACCGTTCCACCCAACAAGTTTTGTACGAAACTTTTAATGAAATACAGCGATATTTTTGTTTTGACCTTGAAATTGTCTTGATATTTGACTTTCAACTTGAGGTTAAGGTCACATCTAATGGTAAAATTTGGCGCCCTTTTCATTCCCGAGGTCAAAATTGGGGGATCTGATTTAAAATTTTAAAGATGACCTTTGGATGACCTTGAAGGACACCGTAAAGGTCATCTTTAAAATCACTGTTAATTAGGCCACTTGCTATCCTATAATTTTTGTATAAAACATTTTTCGAAAAAATGTGATACCATCGAGATATTCTGTTGTCTCAAGATAAATGCCTCACCCTGTATATATATATATATATATATATATATATAGATAAATGCCTCACCCTATATATATATATATATATATATATATATATATATATATATATATATATATATATATATATATATATTAGAGCGAACTCGTAGACGCCATACAGTGAGCTTTGAAAATGGTGAATGAGATTTCACCGAAACGTCAGCTGCCTTGCAGTCCTGAGAGGGACTCAGCACATACACGGGATGCCCGAAAACCTTCAATTACACATCACACCCGTGAGAATATCCGACATAACATATATATATACAGGGTGTCCAAGATAAGGATCCTAAGCATGGGGATCTCGGAAACAGTTGGAGATACGAGGTCGGTTAAATTAGAGAAAAGTTGCGCAATTTAGTGCTAAATTAAACGCAGTTAAAAAAATTTAAAAATTTCAAACAGTTCCGGAGATTTCCGGAAAAAAACGAAATTTGGCAAAATCGTTTTTAATTTTTGCAGGCTTTATTTAAAGAGATATCAGAAAATAAAAGGTAGATTCTCATTGCCACTTTCTATTTTTTATAATTTGGTCTAAACAAAATTTAAATCCGACGTTTCATTTCTGAGATACCATCATGAACTTTCATTTTTTATATGGAACAAAAAAAAGTATTCCATGTATTTGATAGCATTTTTTATTACAAATTCAACGGTGTATCACCCTTGCATATCGAATACGTAGTTCAAGTACTTTCCATAAGAGCTCCGTGAGAGCGAGAGAGAAAGGTATATCAGTTTTATAAAAGCCAATGAACTACACACTTGATATGCAAGTGTGATACACCGTTGAATTTGTAATAAAAAATGCTATCAAATACATGGAATACTTTTTTTTGTTCCATATAAAAAATGAAAGTTCATGATGGTATCTCAGAAACGAAACGTCGGATTTAAATTTTGTTTAGACCAAATTATAAAAAATAAAAAGTGGCAATGAGAATCTACCTTTTATTTTCGGATATCTCTTTAAATAAAGCCTGCAAAAATTAAAAACGATTTTGCCAAATTTCGTTTCTTTCCGGAAATCTCCGGAAGTGTTTGAAATTTTTAAATTTTTTTAACTGCGTTTAATTTAGCACTAAATTGCGCAACTTTTCTCTAATTTAACCGACCTCGTATCTCCAACTGTTTCCGAGATCCCCATGCTTAGGATCCTTATCTTGGACACCCTGTATATATATATATATATATATATATATATATATATATATATATATATATATATATATATATATATATATATATATATATATATATATATATATATATATATATATATATATATATTATGTTGGATGTTCTCAGGGATGTGATGTGTAATCGAAGGTTTTCGGGTAACCCGGCTATGTCCTTCTCAGGACTGTAAGGCAGCTGACTTTTCGGTGAAATATCATTCACCACTTTTAAAGTTCACTGTACGGCGTCTGTGGGCGAACTGACGTTTGCGTCTCGGTTGCAGCTTGGAGCCGAGCAGCCGTCGAAAATACCAGCGGAAATGTTAGCGAAACGTCGAAAAGATTTTTCTACTGACGAACGGATTAAAAACGGGAAAAACACTACTACACAAGCTGACATAAGATTTGGAAACATTACTCTCGTGTTAAAAAGTGCAGAGAATTCCAAAGTAATGGAAAGAATCCAAGTTCGGAAAATGACGGCAGCTCTGTTTCGTCCTAATATGGGATTCGTCAGGTTATTGCTTTCGGTACAAACCATCACCTCGCATTTGTGTCCTAGAAGCTGATTTTAAAAATAAAAACAGCAAACAAGACAACAAAAGCGACATGTCGATGGTTCACTCAATAACACAAGAGCAACAAATATTAACGATGTTGTATAAAAATGCGATCCCTATCCTTTAGGTAGCACGTTTCGTGTATCGAGTTCTGATATATGTCTTTTTTAGTTCACCGTCGTGCCATGATATGGCGGTTTTATACAACATTGTTAATTTATTTCTCTGGTATTATTGTTGCCCATTGAGATAGTACTTTCCCTTTAAGGATGCATTTAAGAAACAGAACTTTTCGGACTTACTTTTTCTCCTCCTGCCTTGCATAATTTTATCACAAGCTTATAATCACCTGAAATTTTATTATTTTTCCCTTTCTTTAGAGCTGATGTAATTTATTCATTGGTTGTTTCCAGGATATCTCCAGGTCCTTTTCATAACTTTCGATATCATTTAGGGAGCACAGTTCATGGTAAAAGAGTTTAATAGTTCTTAATACATTCTTCTTATTTGTAAAAAGTTTTCCATGCTTATTTTCGAGCTTCTGTATGTTTCTGTTTACTATAGCATTTCTTCTTCTTCAAGCTGTTAAGCCTTCATTTTCTTCAATTATGTGTCCGATTTCTTCAATAATTATTTAGTCCTTTCTATTTTATCTCTCTGGTGATTTCTTATTAATATTTGTTTACTCTTCGGTGTTTTATTCACAATTTCACGTCCTTGTTTCATCAAATTGATTGAGTTTTTGATCTTATTTCAGTTTTCAACAGAATTCAAAGTACGCTGTTGTCACGCTCCCTTGAATATTATGTCTTCTATGTTTGTTTTATATGCTTTTAGAGTTTGACCATTGGCTGTTTCCATAGGTTTTTCTTAACAACAATATTCTATCTATCTCGGATACTGAATTGTACCTTTCTTGTTGCTAATAATAATATCTACTGCGTTCTTTTTGGAAGCGTTCAAACTTAATCAAGTTCATCTTCTTTTCTGCCTTTTTTCAAAGAAGAAACTCATTGTAAAAAATTTTTATTGATAGAGGAAGTGTATTAGTGCCTGTCCTCCTTTATTCCTGTATCCCAATCTATGTTGGACTGTAACAGATCATCAATCTCTCACAAACTACATGTATTGGCATTGGACTATATATACAATGAAAGTTTAAGTCACAGAGTTTATTTCTTAAGTATTAAAAAAAAATTGTCAACAACATAAATAAAAAATCCAGTTGAAATGTGCCTGACAATCTGTGTCCCATAAATATCGATAAGAATGAAATCAATTCAATACTTTATTATGCTGATTAATTACAGAGCTTGGCCAATTGACAAAAGGAATTTGTCGACTTCTAAGTTAACCTAAATCTAATTTTCGTACTAAATTTCTTCATTGTAGGTAATATTTTTCTATTTCTTTGTAAAAGCAATAGTTTCAAATTTTAGATTTTATTATTTGTGTGATAAGACCAGCCAATGTTTGAGATTTAAACATATCTAGATGAAAGAAAATATCCTAGGACTTTGATAATAATAAATAGTAAATACCTATCTTTTGATTGCCAGGAGTTATAAGTAAGTAAAAATTAATTTTTATATAACTTTCGTCGTTTCTGTGCTTCACCCTACTCACATGCCAAATTTCGTCATAGTAAGGTTCTTTAGAATTTGTAAACTGATCTGTAACAAATGACCAAGTTCATGAACCCAAAGTTACGACTTCTAGATTTTTGTATCTACGTGCTAAATTTTATACACATTCTTAATGTTATCATGATAGTCTATTTGCTTTTTCATATTGCTCGGTGTCTCTATCTGAATGGAACTAAATGTCATCTTTGTAATTTGTAACAATGCTAGAAACTTGTTTACTTAGGATGTCAACCTAAATCATTTGGAGCTAACTGATCATACTGTTGTACCTAGAAAGTAATTAGTGGTAGCTATATGGCCAGACTTCATCAAAGACTAGGGGATAATTGAATGTTTTTGATAATATTTATTGCTATTGACGTAAAGTACTGAATTGAGTGGAAAAACAACTGACAGTTAATAGCCCTCGTTGTAATATCTGCGTATAATATTAGCATGCTAATACTACTGGTAAGTGTGCCAACCAAACTGTACGTTATTAATATTCATGAATCACGACTATTAAAAGAAAGAGTTTAGAAATCTATCAGAACTTACAACGACTTAGTTAATTCAAGTAGAGTTTTTCTGATGTGCATAGAACATGGTGTGGATATTGTGATAGGCAGACCAAGACCTTCTACCTTATCTGTGGATGAAAGTTGTTTTGTTGAAATACTTACCAGTATATTTGTAATATTCTTACTGTAAATGAATTTCTCTTGGTTGGATAATATCCATAAATTCATTTTATTGAGATTTCTTAGGATTTAAACTTCGAGTTAAATGAAAACTTTTATTTTTATATTATCAATAAAACAATTTTATGGCCTAAGAATCTGGATATGCATTGAAAAATATAAGAATATCAATTCTGTCTGCTTGCAAATATTGTACTTTTAGAAGAAAACGATTTTATCCTGAATATTCGCTTTCTATATTTTTGCATCATAATTTCACTAAACTAAAGCTTTTGTTTAACTATTCAATTAAGTAATTTTATTATAGAATAAATTACCGATGCAATATAAAACTTTTATATTTTGTTCCATTTGTTAATGGAAATTTAAAAGCAAGATTTTTATTACATTATCGCTGGTAAAAGGCCAACGCTTACATTTTGTTCCCACAAAAAAGCCAGCTTTGTGGTTAAAATTGAAGCACTTTTATTCGTTTAAAAAGATCTTTGACCAAACCCGGTTTTATCTTTTGCCCTGACCCTTATCAAGCCGCCAATATATCACCGCCCCGACCCAACGTTCCCAAAACAATGCTGACCTAACGAGCCACCTTTCACTTAACGAATTAAGTTTTAAGCGGAGACATTTTGTAAAAGATTGGCTGTTCTTAGCCTTTTTTGTTAGGGTTGGACAGTACGTAACTATTATTTTAATTCTGATAAAAAAATAGAGATGTCGAACAAAAAATAAACAAATTAATATGTTGAAACCTGGGAATTTTTGGCACGGTGTAGATTTGGTTTAATTAAACCCAACTGAATCAGAAAACCGCATTAAGGTTAAAAAGTATTTTAGAATGTGTAATGTTGACCACTTGGTGGTTAAATGGGTTTTGAAAATTCAAACAATTGATTCAGATTTTAACATTGAAGAGATCATTAGTGTTATATCCACAGTTACAGCCATAGTTACCAATTTCTAGAACATAGAGTAACAAATTCAAAGCACTTATAGTGTTCACAAGTTTTCACCTAAAGAATTAAAATTAATTTGATATCAGCTGCCCTTAGTTATTCATTATTAGTTGCTTATGGCTCTATATTATAAATTTATATATTCGGTTACCTGTCACTCTGAGAATTAAGTTTTAAGTCTATATTGAAACTATTGTTTTAATGCAGACAAATAATCTTGCGGTTGGCCTAAACTATAAATAAATCAGTAGTAGATTTTCAGTTCAAATGTTTGGAATGGTATAGTACTAGTGTAATTAGTCGTAATTAAGTTAAATAGGCCACACAAAAGCTCTAACGTATTTAGAAATTCCTAGTATAGATTGCTCAGTTGTTAGGGGTGTTTGAATGCCAATTTTTTTTTTGAATCTCGTGCTATTCAGCATTTGAATATAAGATACACTTTACTACGGTGTAGCTATAAAGACAAATTTTAAGAAGAAAACAAAATCTTGCTGATATTGCTAGAATATTTTTATGTCAGATGTTTGAGTTTTCCGCTTAACGAACTAAACTTTAATAGATGAGCAGGGCTCAATCTCAAATTGACCGAATTGGGCGCATCAGCGTTCTAGTCTTTAAAACTACTTTCTTTTTGTTTTTTGAGGTTGCTGAATATGACTATGAAGTTATTTATCTCATACAAATTCGGATCATTGAAAAAAATAGATTTCAACTTTTTTTATATGGTGTATTCCAGGCAAGATCTTTCAAAATACTCTTCAAAAAAGTGTGAATTACTTACAGTTGCAGGAATGGACTAGCGTGATACTCATGGAATTTTGAATAACTTTTTCGATAAAAGATACACCTTTGTTCCTATCAAATGTTCATCCTTCAACATTATGATAAAAAAAATTCGATCCAAAATCAGAGTTTACCACTACTATTGTTTCGCATCATCAACACGACTTTCAATCAATTAATGTCTGGGCAAGAATAATTGGGGTAATTTTTTGATTTGTCCATTTGTGTTGCCTGCACGAATAAGCGCTTTTCACGATTTAGTAGAACACTTACCACTTAAAAACAAGTGCCATCTGCACGATAGGGCAACACCTCATTTCAGCGTTTCTGTGTGGGAGCACCTGAATAACTTCTTTCCAAACCGTTGGATTAGTAGAGCACGACCTATTGCCTAGCTTCCTCGATCTCCTGACCCAACACCATTGGATTTTTACCTGTGGAGACACCTCAAAACCTTGGTGTATTCCACTCCAGTCGATAGTAGGGAGGAACCTCTATGGAGAATCACGTTTCATTGTGAACAAATAAGGAGCAATGCTGAGTTAATGATGTGGGTACAGCAGTCCTCAATTCATCGTGCCCGCAAGTGTATCAGATTACACGGAACCCATGTTGAACCCTCTTCCGAAGTTTTTAACAAAGTAGTGAAATTATGGTGACAGGGGAAAATTCATCTTTTTCATATTCAACCCGAGAGAAGTTAGAGGACTAACAGTGTAAACAAAATTAAAAAACATTAATAAAGATTAATTAATTATCAGTCAATAGTTGAAGACATGTAAAAGACGTTTTCCAAAGTTCTTACCATACAGGGCGTAATTCAGAACATTTTCTTGGACAGTCATTTGAAGGGTCTCACCTGGTATACATCATATTTTAAAAAATTGAAATATACCTGGTAGCTCAATAATTATGTGTAAAAAACCTGTGTTCATTGCAGCTCTTTGAGAGCGCATATCTCCGGAGAAGAAGCCTATATGAAAAAAGTTTGCATGAACTTGTTGTATGTATTTATTTGTTTTGTTTTTCTTTCTTAAATTAAATCAAAATGTAATAGTAATGGCGTACTTTCTATATATTGACTTTAAAAAATAAAATGAAAAATATAGAACGTAGACCAACACTATCATATTTTGGTTTAATTTTTTAAACCCAAGAAAAACAAACAAATAAAAATATGTCAAGAAAAAAATAATAAAAATATACTTCACACATATATACATATATATCTACCCCATTTTTTGGATAGGTATAGAGGAAGGTCTTCAGGTTGTATTTAACCTCAAAAAGCTATAAATAATCATTTTAGTAACATAAAACAAAGGCAGAAATTCTATATACCTTACTAAGTAGTTTAGAGATTTCTGAATTCAAATCCGATGTTCATTTCCAGAAAATCAAGGTGGCGAATCCTAAAATGAGGCTGGGTGCTTAAATCATAAAGAGGTATTAAAATATCAATAAAAATCAAACTAACCCAAAAAAAATAAAAATCGTTCTTCTACTGCATAAAACGAGATCAACGAGACTGCATACTCTAGAAAAGAGTTTGTGGGGTAGCTGAATTCAAAAACAGTGTCTAAAGCTTTTAACACTCAAAATTTCTTTAACTTTATAGTTTTCAACTCTAAGCACCTAAGATATTGAGGTGGAAATCCTCGATCTCCAAATC
The DNA here is from genome assembly GCA_034092305.1 of Diaprepes abbreviatus. NCBI lineage: Eukaryota > Metazoa > Arthropoda > Insecta > Coleoptera > Curculionidae > Diaprepes > Diaprepes abbreviatus. Next base: position 14,943,940 of record JASJET010000122.1, read on the forward strand.
CCTAAACTCTAATACCCGAATCTAACTTGACAGAGTATTTAAATTATTTTCTTTAATTACTTAACCGGCAAAAATGGACAATTTTATTTATTTGAGGGATACAACTAAATCTCCTACATATTTCAAGATTTTATCACTGGATTATTATCCTTAATATCCCTAATTAAACCTGTGTTGACATATGTAATATGTATAATATGACAATATCTTAAGCAAAACAAAACTGATCCACTAGGAGATCAATTGTTAATGGCAACTAGATCGGGTCTAAGTCTTAAACCTTCTTAGTGAATCTGCCTGTTAAAGTCTTGAACCCATACACCACGAAACACTAAATCCTTAAACCATAAGGCTAATGTTCAAGATCTTAAGAGTTTAGAATTGTAAAATTAACGGTTAACATTAGATAGGGTTAGGTATAAGGGTTTCGGATTTTAGAATTTGTAGTTCAAGGGCTCAGTCATTTAAGGTTAAATAGCTAAGGTTTTAAAAGTTTAGGCTTCAAGGCTTCAAAGATCATGGGTTAAGGTTAAAGGGTCGAAGTGAGATAAAAGGGCTTAAGGGTGAAAATTATTAGGTTAATGTTTAAGGGTTATGGGTTTCGGATTTGAGCGCTTGGTGTTAAAAGATTTAGGTTTAATTGGCCAAGTCCAAAAGTTATACTGCAATACTTATGTGGATTCCATCAGATTTCTGTCAACAGGACTTTGGTGAGTAAATTCGGTACTTTAAACAATCTAGGACCATTTATCTTGGACGTATAGGCATTAAGCACATAGACCTTGGAAGAGAACCTAGGTCTGTAGATCTTCGTCCGATGCATACTAAACATGTAGACCCTATATTTATGGATTTCTCATTTATAGACTCATTGACTTGGATCCCATAGACCCAAGGACCGAATCCTTGAGCCCTTCTTCCCTAGATTCTTAAATACTTTATTAACAGGTCTTACAAGTGGTAGAGCCTTTAACCACAAATAATAAGCCCATAGTATTCTTTGACAATTTTTGCTTGCATATTCGCCATTTTGGAGCTGCCATCTGAAAACTGACCATATTTGAATTCAGCTACCCCAGAAACTTTTGTAGAGTATATAGTGTCGTTGACTTTGTTTTAAGCCTGTGCGATTTTTGTTCCTTTAGGTTAGGTTTTTCTAGGTTAGGTTCTAGCAGTTGCCTTTTAAATTATATCACAAAACTCTTAGGTAGAGACAGATTGATATTTAGTTACATTTTAATATCTCTTTGTGACTAATATTTAATAGTTTTTACATACATAGTCTCAATTTTCGATCCACCATCTTGAATTTTTGAAGACACATTGGATTTAAATTCAGCGACCCCAAAAACTTCATAGTTGGGCATGTGGAATCTTTGCTATTATTTCGCTGCTATTGAAATCACGAGTTTTAGTGTTTCGAGGTTAGGTATAATTAAAAAGCCCTACCTATGCTAATTCATATAATGTGGTGTTAAATTTCCTGCCAATTACCAACTTTTAGCAGGAGGCGCGCACAGCAAGCGCCATATATATATATATATATATATATATATATATATATATATATATATATATATATATATATATATATATATATATATATATATATATATGTGAAATAAAATACGAACAGTAAATGCAAACTTCTCCCCATCCTATCCTTTCTGTGTTAGAGGTTACACAGTTAGAATAAATTGGTATAAAACGCAAATTTATCCTATTCCACCACCATCGAGATGATGGCCTACCTGTACCACCATACCGAGAAGAAAGTCAAAACTTACCCTCCCCGCCACAGTGATACGGCAGAGATACATGTTTCGTCTCTACTAGACTCATCAGGGTACCGACATGCACCTGGCTGTGCAAAAGGACAGATCGGAAGGAAGCATGGAAGTACTGAACGCGGCTTCGCCGACCTCCCGCCGGACGACGTATACATGTTTATGCGGCTTTCACGGATTCACCCGTGTGAGATGCAATAGCAGTGGATATATCCATGAGTCTAGTAGAGACGAAACATGTATCTCTGCCGTATCACTGTGGCGGGGAGGGTAAGTTTTGACTTTCTTCTCGGTATGGTGGTACAGGTAGGCCATCATCTCGATGGTGGTGAATAGGATAAATTTGCGTTTTATACCAATTTATTCTAACTGTGCAACCTCTAACACAGAAAGGATAGGATGGGGAGAAGTTTGCATTTACTGTTCGTATTTTACTTCATTCTATACACGGAGCTGCATATAGTTGTACGTTTGCTGAATGTGATTTCAGCACTACAACGGCATAATGTGGATATATCCACTGCTATTGCATCTCACACGGGTGAATCCGTGAAAACCGCATAAACATATATATATATATATATATATATATATATATATATATATATATATATATATATATATATATATATATATGATTCAGATATAGTGGCTTGAATATTATAATTTTTTTTCTTATTTTTCCCAATATCTTGACTTTTTTCAATGTTTTCTACGTTTTTAGGGAAAAATGACTTCATATTAGTGTTTAGTGACCCTGAAAGTATAAAAATAATGTACTTCTAAGGACGAGAACGTGTGAGCAGATTCACATTCGACAAATCCAACTACTCAGAATATGAATGTCCGCGAAAGTATCTCTAGAGCTAATGATTTATTTATTCATTATTTAAGCTGATGGATTTTGAGGTTATGCTTTTGAGGATACGAAAAGAATAGATTCATGCAAGAATGCTGCGAATGTAGTAGTATTGAAGACATGGGATATACTAGATTATATATTACCAATGGTGAACATTTCCGCAATGTGAGAGATAAAGCAAAGTGAATGCCGTATTATCTTTTCTTTCTACATTTTGGTAGAAATGTTTAACTTTTAACATTCTGTTTAATTACGAAATAGAATACTACAAAAATATTATTTTAATTCAAACGAATAATTTTGTCATCCTCTGTTCCTAAAACACAGCTTATTTCATGACGTACTTTTAACTTCACGAATTAGGATTTTAACTCAAATATTGTGTTCAAGACTGGTTACTTCTGGATTTTATGATTATTCAACTATTATTTTAATTGAGATAAGTACTTTTGCATTAAAGTGAACTTGAACAAAAAATGAACAATTTATCGGTTTTTCTAGTTAAATTTCCGGTTGGATTCGATTTAATTAAACGTGGCCGAGTTGGGTAAATTAAAAAAGTTTAAATTTTAGAAAAGGCAATATAAAATGCTTAGTGTTTAAATGGATTTCAATAATACAATTCTTCATATCCTGAATCTTGTACCTCCGAATGACTGATGTAGAAAACTTGATAGAGAAATAAATAAACTGTGGACATTTTTTTTTTTTTAATTAACAAGTCGGACTTTATGCAGATGTATTCTGCAATATTGATCATAATATAGTTTTTTCAAAATCACAATTGAATAGTTTATAATTATTACTTTAGCTTAAATAGGTAACTTTGTATCTCACTACTCGCATTATATAAAGAGATAAAATAAGACTGTTTGTTCGTAAAAATCTAAAAAACCCATTCTCAAATATTAAGTGTAGCTTTATTACATATTCGGAAGTATGTATTCTGACCACTAGGGGTTCCTGTAGACCTTAAATATAGGTCAATCACGCGGGCGTAATAATAGTACGGGAGAGGTCGCGATAGGCGATATTCTGAAATCTTTATTTGTCGTAACAACTTTTTTCAGTTTATAATTTTGATTGATCAATTTTACGAATATAAAAAAAATTTCATAGTATAGGATACATTATGGAAAAAAGCAGAAATTTATGTTAAACGTTAAATTTTCTCTAGTATGGCTTTCAACTAAAAAAAGAAAAGATTGAGGAACATTATATTTTGTTAAATTGAAGACTTTCATTCACAGGCGTATGGTAAATAACAAAGAGAAAATTTCTCAAAAAAAAAAGATTAAAATAGATTCAACAATTCAGTTGTTCCCGTTAGAATCGACAACAGAAGACTGAAGACTTCCAACCCGCTGGTTTTGCAGCATATTTCTGGATTTAGATTTGAAGTGCTAATTTAAATTTTCCAGTATCACTTAATTATCGCTTGATTTGAATTTTTTTGTCTGCTGGCGTTTTTTTTTTTGTCGTTACCGAGACAAAACCCTTGAAACATAGATTTTTTTGTCAGTTTTGAGCACGTCATTAACAAGAAATCAGTCTAGGTGCAAGGAAATCGGGTAAGGGATATTAAATTACCATTTATTTAAACGATCCTGCATGGATTTATAAATTTTGAGAGGTTTTAGCTGAAAGTTGATTTTTACCAACTAAAATTAGAACATAAATTGAAACCAATCATAGTTTCCCATTCAAAGTCTCATGTGGACCTAAAATTGACCATTTTAGGATATTATTTAGATGTATTTTTATTTTTTTTTATGGTTATCAATTATTAATTTGTGTAATTTTCTTGGTTTTCAATATCTGTTACCTTGCAGTGCCTAATTATAAATTGTATATTTTGCTATGTATTTGTCTCCTGGACCTATTACGATGTTCCCAATTTTTTTAGTTAGACTAATTTATTAGTAATAATATAGGATGCATTACGAGAAAAACTAGAACTTTGTGTTAAACATTAAATCTACTTCCGTACGATTTTCAAGTAAAAAAGGAAAAAATACAGGAACATTGTACTTTGCCGAATTGTAGACCTTTATTTACAGGCATATGGTAAATAACAAAGACAAATTTTTTTAAAAAAAGATTAAAATAGATTCAACAATTCATCGAGATAAATATGTGCAAAATTAAAAAATATTCTAGCTTTTTACCTAGAGCACAAAAAATTCAAATTCATTAAATGTTAACTTTGAGGAAAGTAATGTTTTAGGATAAAAATTATAATGAATTTTTTGCGGTAAGTTATTTTATGTTATTACTCATTCGATATAATAACGATTCTAGCTTGTTTGATTAATTAAAATAGATCTACAGAAGAAATCATGTTAAAAATCTCGCAGAAGATGAGGAGATACATTCTTTGATAATACTCCATTATACATTGTTATAAATAATGTAATATCAAAATTGCTATTTGTGTTAAAGAAGTACATAGCTCTCTAAATAATTTTCTCATTAGCAATTTTTCTAAAAACTATTTTTATGCTCCGACGAATAGAAACTAAAATATCGAGGATAAAAGATTTTTACGAACTTTTATCTTTTAATCTGAACCATTTATGTACGCACTAATAACTTTTGATTACATTTGTTTAACAATGAGGAAATAAAGGTACGCACAAAAATGTAGCTTTCCAGTTATTGTGAATTGAGAATTCATTTGGGTAAACGAAATCATTTAACTCATTTAAGGGAAAACAGCCTTTTGGCTCTCTGGAGACGCTGAAGTTTCTATCAAGGGACAGTCAACTAATGACCATCTTTTAATGTCTATGAACGAATAATTCCAAAGAACATTATTCACTGGGAATATGTACAATAATAAATTACGAGCATGTGAAAACGTCAAAAGATATTTTTTTGAGAATCTCAAATAGTGATTATAGACGAGAAAATTTAAATAATAAGTTGTAGGTAGTTAGAAAACCTACAATTTGAGCTATGGCGTGATTTAGTTAGCAAATTAATTACTGAAAAAAGCGAAAAGACTATCGAAATATAAGTTTTTGTTTGGTTAATGTAATAGTTGTTGAAAAACAAATTTTTCATTAGTTTATTCTTTCAAAGGGAAACCTCCATAATAATAATAAAAAAATGAGTATTTATATGATGATAAGGGTTGTTGTGTTGCAGAGATACATTAATTTGTGTATACGGAGATTTTCTTTATTAACTTATTATGGAAAAACACTTTTTTTATTTAAACCAAACTGCGTTTCACTCTTAAGATCTCATATTATCATAAAATATTGACGATAAATCGATTTTTTTTTAATTCTATTTCTTTCTAATTTCTTAATTGCAAAAATATGGTAATTTTCTCTTTGTAAACAAATATTTTTGATGATTTTGTAAAGCAGTTTTACAAACATATCAAAACCAATTGTCAATGAGGAGCGGCAGCCGTGGCATGTCTGCGCGGTGCTGGGAACAACTTTCTGCTAGATGCCCGAGGACGGAGACTTCAAATTCATCTGGTAACCTTCATGTTAGCCTCGGCTTTTACCAGAAAAATTTGGTGTAGACTTTTCGTAAATCGAGAATAATTATAAAAAAAAATTATTCCGTATAACTCAAAGCTAGAGCAAGATTACGAATTGTATTTATTTATATTTCAATATTTCATATATAGTTCCTAGGCATTAATCCGAAAATACATCCGTTCATTCGTTTGGTTCCTTGTAGAAATTTGCAGACGTTCCACCAAAATTCCATTTGGCATATTCTGTGCTGGCTGTAGACCAAATAATACATTTTTTTTTAAGGAGAGGAAATCTCGCATACACATCAACACGAAGTGTTAAGATAGTGCCGGATTTCTACCAGCTAAAACCCCCGTAGACTGAAAGTCCCCACGATGCAACTTCAGTTGACTGTAGTGAAGCTATACTCTACAGAAGCGCACTGTGAGTGTCCATTGGTTTCCACAATTCTCAGTACTATGCTTTCCTGAGCTTCAAGCCTTTTGGTATGCGATTCAGCAGCATGGCCCCACCCTACTCAGTCAGCACTGGCCTAAGCACAGTGTTAATCGTCAGCCTATTCTTTAGACATCATTATCTTCTCGGTAACTCATACTTCTTGATTGCAGCTGAGATGTGTTTTCCCAGCACAATCCTTTATCTAATGTCACTCCGATATATTTGTCTTGATTCGTCCATCTGAAGACTTCGCCATCAATATCTATTAACTCGTCCGGTGGTGTCCGTCTCTTCGTCAGGAAGAGCTCTTGACTCTTTTCGGCATTTACTGCTATTTTCCAAGAGATGAATCAGTCATAGTCTAAGTCCATCTCTCCTTGCAGGTACCTACTGATCATCATCGGATGAGTAGGTCTCGCCATTATGGCGTTATCGTCTGTTAATAGGGCCAGGAAATGAAGAGACTCAATGTACAGCGTGCTTTATACGCGGTCGTAGATCGTACAGGTTGATTGGTGTTGGCTACGCCCTTTTTTGAGCGCCTTTGGTGGTATTAGTCTTGGCTCGGATGCCGTTCCGATAAAATTATCCCGCTTGAGGAGGGTTTTTAGGAGGACGGGAGATTAAGGGCATTGTCTTTCTTATACAGTGTGTCGTTTCATTCAATTTCGATGGACCCGCAGTTATCAAAATTAATTTTGCGTCCTGTCTCAAGCAGATGTTGGAAAAGGGCCGACGTTTTCTGTTTGTTTCTTATACTGAGTTTATGTTCTTATAGCCTTGCCGATATTCTTCTGTTGGCCCAGTCTATGTATGTTTTACTGCAGGTGCCGCATGTGATCTTATAACACGCCTTGATTTTCTAAATAGATTTTCTCCTTTGGGTTTCTTAGAGATGAGCCTATTGTTTGTGCGGTTTTCTAAGCTGTAGATATATTATGTTTTCGGGGCAGTCTGGTATTGTGCTTTTTATGTTATGCGTGGTTTTTGTTGCTTTATTTATGGTTAGTGTTTCGTAGCTATTTTGTTTGACCGCCCTCTTTATGTGTGATAGTTCCTTTTTCTTGCCTTGGTTGTCGATGAGACGAAGGGATCTTAATATTAAGGTGTTGGCTACGCCATGTATTTTTAAAGGATGATGAGGAAGGTGAAAATCAGCATTGAGGTATCTGACCGTACGGCTTGGTTTTCGACATGCTGTATGTCGCAGGTGTTCATCCATTGTATTGATCACAAGAACGTCTAGAAATGGAAACTGATTGTTATCCTGAAGTCCCAAAGGGAACTGTATCTTCGGGTGCATAGAATTAAGCAGTTGAGCTGTTGTTTGCCATGGGGCCATATCACAAATATAACGAACACTTAGCGATACCAGAGTTCGATTTGAGGTGGAATTCTTCAATAGTTCTGGTTTCATAATAGGCTATGAATAGACATGCCAGAGCTGGAGGTAGTGGTAAGCTCATGGGAGCGATATATATATATATATATATATAATGTGGATATATCCACTGCTATTGCATCTCACACGGAGGAATCCGTGAAATCCGCATAAACATATATATATATATATATATATATATATATATATATATATATATATATATATATATATATATATCTGGCCATCAAACAAGAAATATACATTCTTAAGGCAATGTCTATTAAGATCCATGACGTGTATTGAGAAATATTCTCTTTTGAAGAATCTGGTCCAGTCCTTCTTCTATCGTCAAAGCTTGCAATGATCTCATCCTTAATTCAATTCAATTCTTACGGAGTTTAGAGGTGATTAGAATTGCTACGAGTTTTTTAAGTAAAATGCCGCCTTCCCACACGTGTTTGCATGAGACCAGAAAGATATTTCTGGTTTTTGAGCGTGAGAATTATAAGTGCTAACGAGAGAAGCACTTTGTCTATGGATCCTTGGAATCCGTAGAGTTTTGGGCACCTGCTGGATATTTTCCATGGCGTTGGTTTTCGTTTAACACCAAGTTCTATGGGTGAGTCCATGATTTTGGTCTTGGTTATTTTTTCAAGATATGTGCTAGGATCTCTTGATACAGATTTAATGGACTCTTGCGACATAGAGTATATCGAAAACCAACCCACCCAGACAGATACCTCAATGCTGATTCTCACTATCACCTCTAACAAATACCGCGCGTAGCCAACACCCCAATATCAAAATCTCTTCATCTCACCGACAACCAAGCAAAAGAGAAGGAACTATCACAAATAAAGATGGCGTTCAAACAAAATAGCTACAAAACACCAACCACAAATAAAAATTAAATTGCAACAGAAACCACGACAGAAATTAAATCACTTACTGTTTATAGACAAATCACCATACTTTCTTACATACAAGGCACAGCAGATAGAATCGGCAGACTGCTCCAGAAGCAGAATATATCTACAACCTATAAACAACAACAAAAAACAATAGGCTCATCTCTAAGAAACCCAAACTATAAAATCTATCTAGAAAATCAAGGTGTGTATAAGATGGCATACGGCATTTACAGTAAAACATACATAGGCCAGATCAACAGAGGAATATCGGCAAGGCTAGAAGAATATAAACTCAGCATAAGAAACAAACAACATCGGCCAGACACAAAATTGATCTTGACAACTGCCAGCAAATCGCAACACTACAAAACAAGATTAATTTGCGAGTTGAATTTCTTCAGTTAAGCTACAACTAGCAAGTAAATAGGATGCCAAATGGGATTTTCTACGAATTGCTACAAAAAACCAAACGAATGGATGTATTCCCGGATATATTAACATTTTTAAACATCTATTTTAAGTTCCCTTTCAAAATATGAATTACTTTTTGTATACATTTCCAAAAAATTTGACCTTAATAAGCTTTAAGAATTCCAAAACTTTTGAACAAAAATGTTGAATTATATTGCTAAAAATTTAAAATTAAATTCTTTCTAAATTAATTAAAGCTGACTCTGTAATACAATATTCCACAAAAACTGAATTTTTGTACCCTGGCGATATGCAAGTGAGACAATCTCCCCTAAGACTGAAATTTTCTTTTTGATCTTAAAAAAAATTAAATTAAAGTCTTCAATTACGAAATAATTTAGGAATAAACATGTTAGAAAAAAATAATGTTATAAAAATACTTTTTGCTTTTCCGTTTTTAAAGTGACAATATAAAACAAGTAATAATGGTACATAATTTCATGGGCAGTTAAGAGTTTGCTATATTAAAATGGAATAAAAAAGTAGTAACTTTTTATTAAATTAATTCCAATTTTTATGAATTATCTATCAAATAATCAGAAATTAAAATCTAGGAAAACTGGCGTTTTATCTTATTCTTCTATTTTTTATTTTTAATTGCTTATGCTGTGATCTAAGTGGCCATTATTTCAAACAGTTTTTTTAGTCATCAAAAGAACTTAAATCTATAGCGATGTATCCAATAAATTTTTGAATAACAATATATAGAATTGACAAAAACCAAATTGCTCCAAGAAGCAACCAATCAATTGTCAACTCATTAGGTACAACGAGCCCACATTTACGAGTTCAGAACCAGAATCAAAGAAGACGAAAACCAGAGTTAAAAAACTCAAAAACCCGCTAAAAAGAACCCACGATCCATGGACAACGAACCTATATGCAAGCAAAAAACAAATAGGCAATCCTATCACTGACACTTTGTAGAATAAGTGACCTGCGGGCCAGATTTAACTACCTAATTGTCGTCTATTCAACCCCGATTCCAGCAACTGTTTATGAAAGCTGAAGTATAAGCAATAAATCTTCGGGCGAATTAAAAGTACCCGGTGAAGTCCCTGATACGTAGAACTAGTTATAACGTCGTTTGGATTAGGAATACATACGTAGTAAATCCTTGATACATCATTCAACAAGAATGTTCATCTACTTAATGTAAGTCATACAATTCATGCATTAATTATATAATTACACTTAATCTACTTAGCTTAAGCTCACTCCCTTAAACAACATCATAAAATTTCGATTGGCCTAAAAGCAACAACAGCAAATACAAATCAAAATAACAAAATCAATGCAGTGGATCAGTAAAAATTATCAGAAATATGTTTCCTCGTACCCGAATACGAAGGCGATCAAATTTTTTTTAAATACCTTTTTAAAGAAAAAATTGTCAATTTAATTAAAATCTCAATTTAAGTGGAAATAATATCTTAAATTCATTCACTCAAACTACATTTTAAAATTTTTATTATCCTAAAAACAACAACGGCAAATAAAAATCAAAATAACAACGTCGATGCAGTGGACCAGTACAAATTAGCAGAAATATGTTTCCTCGTACCCGAGTATGATGGCGATTAAATATCTTCATATACGTTTTTAAATGCTTATAACAAAGCGCATCAAATGTACACGGACCAATAAACTTTATTAATAATTAAAAATTAAAATTAATTGAAAAGAAAACCCCTTGCATTAATTATTCCAATATTTAATGGTTTATTTTGGTGATACACGTGATCTAATTTTACTAATTGAATTAAAATTCTCTGTTTGTCGCCAGGTTACAAACAAATAACGCGAAAATGTATTCTGCAGTTGCAAAGCAAATTTTAAATCAACCCAGTTTTAGTAGATAATACTAACAGGCTTACAACCAAAATTAGGACAAATAATAAGGGCAAGAACTCCTTGAAGGATGCTTGATGTAGTCAACTGGTTAAAACATGTAACATACGATTTACTAATATATAACTATGAACTATTCAATCAATTTTTATTTCAACATCGAATTTTTAAGTCATTATTTAATTTAATGATAGTAAGGTTCAAAAATCTTTTTTTACATTTACAATATAACAAAAACTTTTAAATATTTAATCGTTACAGGAAGAGGAATTTCATAATAATTCAAAATATTCTAATTAATGGGTTAACATTAATTTCAGCCTGTTATGATATCCCACATAAAGTTTATATTTGTAATCTCCATATCGGATTTGGCGGAATTCTAGGATCAGATTTCTTTCAACATTATTGCTCTATAATCGATTTAAATAAACAACAGCTGATAAAATATTTTAAAACAATTCCTTTGTTTAAAATTGAATGTAATGCATGCAAAACAAACAAATGCAACAATGTCACACAGAAACAAAACGTAACAAATATAATTATAATAAAACCGCGAATTGAAGAAATCTGTACGTTTTAAAACAACCAAATACAGAACACGAAAGCAATATTATTGGCCCTGTCAATCGATACAGTACATATTTTAAAACCTATAGTCAAAACCAATGAAAATGGTGAATAACGTCAGTTATTAACACAAATACGATTCCAAAAAGGATAAAATTTTGCGATTTAAAACTTTGACCACTTATTAAGGAAAACGCTTCAATTCACAAACCTAATAATGTTAATACTCCCGGTTTTAATCGAGAAGTAGAGATAATAAATCAGTTTCGCAGGAAACATTTAAATAAAGAAGAAATCAATATGATTATTCAAATTTGTTTAGATTTCGCCAATATTTCCTATCGAGGAGGAGATAAATTTACATTTACCAGCGACGTAAAATACTCTATACTAAAGATACAAAATCAATTTATACGAAGTCTTCTAGATATCCTTAAATGCATAGAGAAGGAGTTAAAACTCAGAAGAAATCATTAAACCTTCAGTTTCTCCATAGTCAAGCCAGTATGGTTTCTACCAAAAAAATTAGGTGCCACTAGAAAGTAGAAATGGAGAGTATGCATAGACCACCGAAAACTTAATGAGATTTATCTTGATCCAAATATATCTGATCTATCAGATCCATTAGGATACTGTCAGTATTTTACGATATTAGATTTAGCATCTAGATTCCACCAAATAGAAGTTAATCCTAAAGATGTACAAAAAACTGCTTTTTCTGTTAAACATGAACATTATAAATACTTCAGAATGCTACACTTTCATTAAAGAACGCACTTCTATCATTCCAGAGAATGATAGATAACATTTTCATAAGCATTCACAACATAAAATTTTGTAGTATATATAGATTATATCATATTATACAGTAGCACTAGTCACGAGTCCATGACTAGATTAAGAGAAGTATTCTCCAGACTAAGAAAAGCAAACTTAAAAATTTAATCAGATAAATACGAATTTCTAACGAAAGAAGTTGCATATTTAGAGCACTTAATAATAATTAAATATGGGGTAAATTCAAATCTAAATGAAATTAAAGCAATTCAAGAATTTTCAGTTACAAAATACATTAAAGAAATAAAATCTTTCCTCGAACTCTCAGGATTTTATAGAAGATTTATATCGGATTACGCAAACACATCAAAACTGTTAACAAATTTCTAAAAAATAAGCTTTTTTCAATTTCGGCAAGCAAGGTCATGGAACCAATTTGTGATCTATTCGAATTTCGAAGAATCTTTCTTTCTAACTTCAGACGCATCATTATATACAATTGAAGTAATTTTATACCCAAACCCAGTAGGAAATGACCATCTTACGGCTTATCCATCCAGAACCTTATGTCCAACTGAAACAAAATACAGCGTAATGGGAAGAGAAATATTAGCAATGGTATCGACAGTTAAATATCTTAGACCATACTTGTATAGAAGAAAATTCATACTAATAACTGATCATAAACCTTCAACTTGGCTACTCTCAATCCGGATTAGCAAAATGGAGACTAAAATTGGGGAATACGATTATGAAATTTCAGGCAAACCTAGAAATATAAATAAAAATGCAAATGCTCTTCGTAGAATTAAAAAAAAAACAAAAAACAATAAGAACAGACAAATTCAGAAAATTTTTAGGATGACACTATATTAATGGCACCTAAAACAATGGAAAACATTCGAAAATATTTACCAAACTATTAGATAAAGACCATAAAAATATAATTGTTATTTTTCAGGTAGACAGAATACAAAATTATTGAAGATTTTTTGAAAACCATCCTAAATTTGACCATGATATAATTATAATTTTAAACTCAAAATCAGTTAGAAAAAAACGAAAGCATTATTTAAGTACACAATCCTTTCAAAACAAAGATGTAATTTTGACCCTGTTTAAAATTTTAATCAATTTTAGAAACATAACATGGTGAAAGTAATGGTTATCTATCCATTACGGAAAAGCTATGTTTTATTTTTGCCGGCATAAACCTAAAATTAATCATTTGTCAAAACATTGTTACTAATTCGCAAAAAGATGAAATCCCAACCATAAAGGAATAATAGCATGTAGGAAAAAGAAACTTCTATAGAGGAGCAAATAATATAATAATTAAACAAAAATATAATTGAAAAGGACTATATTAAAAAATGTGATATTTGTCAAAAAAATTAAATTTTACGGAAAAATTTAGATAATTCTCTAGTTATCACATAAAATCCAAAAAACTTTCCAAAGAATAAACCTTAATACATTAAAAATACCACAGAAAAATTATACAATATTCGCATCATAAAGGACAAATTGATAAAACTTCAAAATAAGTAATAAACACTTTACTCCTATATTTTCAACCTTATAAGACACATTCAAGAATTCATTGTGCTTTTGACATTGAATTTAATAACCCGTTAATGTATGAGATATTGTTTTCATACGATCAAAATAACTTTCTCTAATGTAAACCATATTCAATAAAAAGATTTCACGCCATTTTACTTGAAATGATAAGTTTAGTAAATCAGAAGAGCAACAAGAACATACCTGTCAATTATTACCTTCTGCTTGTATATGTTACAACAATTCGTTAAATTAAACAACAGGATTTACTGCTCATAAATTAATATATATATATATATATATATATATATATATATATATATATATATATATATATATATATATATATATAAAATAAAATAGAATCAAATATTGGCGAAGCGGACGTGAAAATTTGTCAATCTACATTATTCTCGTGTTAAAAAGTGCGGAGCACTCCAAAAATATGGAAAAACTCCGGGTCCGACAGATGACGACAGCGTTGTTTCGGCCTAATATGGGACTCGTCCGGCCACCGCATTCGGTACAAACCATCATCTCGGCTTTGCATCCTATAAACCTGAGTTTAAAATCAAAAAACAGCAAATAAAACGACAAAGGCGACATCTCGATGGTCCACTCGATAACACAAGAAACACACAGATTAACAAAGTTTGTAAAATAACCGCCATATGGTAGCGCGACGGTGAATTAAAACAGAAATATGTAAAATCGAGCACACGAAATGCGCTGCCCAAAGGATAGGGATCGCATTTTTCGGTACTGGCAACCAAGCCTAACGCTTATTTTAGCAGCCAAAGCCACGTGTCGCACCAAACGATCCCACCATGAGAGCATCGTTCAGCGTGTTTCAAAGCCAAACAAGTAAATAAATAAATAGATAAGTTTTTGTCCGTGTAATTCAAAATAAAATAGAATCAAATATTGGTGAAGCGGACGTGAAAATTTGTCAATCTACATCATTCTCGTTTGCTCGATTTTACATATTTCTGTTTTAATTCACCGTCGCGCCACCATATGTCGGTTATTTTACAAACTTTGTTAATCTGTGTGTTTCTTGTGTTATCGAGTGGACCTACGAGATGTCGCCTTTGTCGTCTTATTTGCTGTTTTTTGATTTTAAACTCAGGTTTATAGGATACAAAGGCGAGATGATGGTTTGTACCGAATGCGGTGGCCTGACGAGTCCCATATTAGGACGAAACAGCGCTGTCGCCATCTGTCGGACCCGGAGTTTTTCCATATTTTTGGAGTGCTCCGCACTTTTTAACACGAGAATAATGTAGATTGACAAATTTTCACGTCCGCTTCGCCAATATTTTATTCTATTTTATTTTAAATTACACGGTCAAAAACTTATCGGGCAACGTCGGTTACATTTTTGCCCATCTTAAGAATGTACGTTAGTTTTAGGATATATTATTATAAGGTATGAAATACAGGATAGAGGATGTTTTAAGATCGTTTGTTTCTTTACTTTGATCCCATTTTCCTCATTTCAGGTAATAATTGGCAGCATGCATCCAATACTAATACGAGCAATTGACACCTGACTTTCCGTTTCTCTATTGTAATAAACTGCCCGGTGTATAATGGGCCCTCGACCACGTTAATCCTGAGGGTGACGTCCGAGACCACCGGACAGTCAAACCGTTGATCAGTTCAGAAGATAGGAATATCTCGACCATAAGAGAGTATCGTCAGGGAGTAGTATTTAGTTTAATTGAGTTGCCGATACTTGGTGGAACTCCATATCATTAAAGATAACGTATATTATCTTTACTAGTATTTAGGATAATTATGGGATATCCTTACGCTGGGAGTTTGACCAATGACTGTCTACAGAATAGCTATCCACCTAGCGATGTTCCGCTGCCGTAACAAAGAGGCATCCGTAAATCACAAAGACGTCCGTAGATCCGTAGGTTACTACGATAGATTAAAAACGCGTCACAGATGGAGCCCCAATTTATTTAAATATTTTCATTTTTTTTCATTTGAATAATTTAGTGAATATCTATTACGTTCAAATTACATTAGGTTTAAAAAGATAATGAGTGCTTTTAGTAAATTAAAAAGAAATTATATATCCTGCCTAAGTTACAAAAAATTTGAATATCTATCCATATATCATTAATAAAATATATGTGTGTACATATGTACCTGTAATTTATCTTGTCTAAGAAAGTAATAAAATAATGCATAAAAAATGCCTACAATTTTCCTATTAGTGTCCATGTGTTGTATTTCCCTTGTGTAATATTTAAATTATTGGATGTTGATTGATTATACTCTTGTCAAATAAGTAATTTTAAGGTAGTTTGTGCTTCGTTATGTAGTTATAGTAAAATTAAATATTGATTAAATTAAATCATAACACCAATATTTCCCAAGATTTAACTTCATTCAACTATGAAATGAAAACAGGTTAATAATGTCAACTTAGTTAAAAATTTAATAACATAATTTATTTAAAGAATTTTCCCACTTTCTTCAAAAAATACTGAATGAAAATTTATATTAGGGCAGCTTGTGCTCAGTAAGATGTACATAAGTAAGGGTTACTCGCTCCGAAGCTTCCTTTATTAATTAACCTTTCTTTGCTGATTTAAGTTTTCTACGCAGATTTTGATGAGCACCCGCCCCTTATTTACTAGCACAACAACATATGGACTTATTGAGACCGCTTATATCCATTTGTATTTACCCTAACTAAGGAAACATTGTAACTTGATACAGGCGAGAGTAACCGAGTTCTGTAGTAATCAGAACACGACAATTATTAGCCATATGCTTTCCACAAACAACCTTTATTACATACCTATATAGAAGAAATAATAATAAATGCTCTTTCAGAGAATAAATCAAGAAATTGGTTAAAAAGTGAATAGTCCCATATATATTCTGATAGGAAATCTAGCCAATCATAAAGTAAATTTTTACACATAGTCAACCAGATTTACTAAAAAGGTTTAAGACTTAGACCCGATCTAGTTACCAAGGAAGTTAAACCTTCTAGTTGGCCAGTTTTTTTGCGTATCACACTGTTATAATGTATATTTCATGTGTCAACAAATGTATGTTGATATAGGGTTATTAAGGATATTCTCTTAAGTTGTGTTGCATAGGGTGGCATAATTTATTATGTATTCTGGCGTTGGTGTGTGAAGGTTAGTAAAAAATTGGGATATTTTGTTCGTAATTTTCTCTTTTTATTGTAAGATCTAAAATTGTTATGGAATTTTATGATTTTTTTCCAATTGTAAATTTGATGAAAAAGATTGTTTATAAGTTATAGTGATGAATTTAGTTGCCCTTCGATACTGATAAAACAAGTCAACACACTATCCACATATATGTACCTATTGAGGAAGTTCTTGGGAACATCTGATCTCTTAGGATTTCCAAAATCCCAATAACTGATAGAATATTGCTTTATTTTGTATATATTTTGAATATACCATGTTTTTAAGAAATTTATGAAAAAATCAATATTTTTTTTTTAAAACTTTGACTTCTTCTTCTGCCTAACCGAAGCAATATCGGATATAACTAAGTTGGCTTAAATTGACCTATATATATATATATATATATATATATATATATATATATATATATATATATATATATATATATATATATATAGAATCTATGAAGCTCTGTGGGAACCCTTTCCATGTTATCGGGTCCTAGGTGGTCTGCTGTATTTACTACAAACTTTAGACAGTCCGTGCCGTTACAAGGAGAACTGCTTTCTGAATCGGATTATACAGATGTTCACTAAGGCCCAGTACCTTGATGTTCTGCAGAAGGTTCTTTGGTATCACTCCAGTTGTTGACTAAATTATGGGAATCACTTGGACGCTGTTTATTTTTCTTCGTCTTTTGCACCTCCAGATCTCTGAATTTGGCGATCTTCTCGTTGTATTTTGGCCTTAGGTAGTTCGTATAGGAATTTTATCTGGTCTATTATGAGTAAGTGTTCGATCCGTTGGAGCGGTTCGGTCCCAACATAACTTAAACTCGTTGTTAACTAGAATAGGCTCCTGATTGCACTTGAAATAAGGCACTTTTCCTACCAGCAATAGATTTAACTTATCTGCTAACTCTTGGTGGAGTTTCTTAGCGGCTGAATCATGTCTCTCCTTCTACTCCGTTGCTGCAAATGCTTGGTATCCTCGAGTTATGTGCTGGATTGTCTCTGATGGTTTTTCGTTGGAATAACTTGGTCTTGGATAGCTAACAAAAAGCCCTCCGTTTCCGGAGACATCTGTCCTGAAATCAACCAGTAGGTCGACGCTGAGTTATTGATATTCTCCTGATTAACCTCATTTGGATGCCGTCCATGAACTGTCTTCCGTGGCAAGGCTTGTAATTTCTCTTGGCCTGTTTGGTGGTGAGAGGTAATATCCTGTTACCTCAGCTGTAGCGACGTTAAATCATCTACATCGCATATTGTTCGATGTAGAGTGGAAAAGCCCGCTAACCTGTAGAAATAAGAACGTAAGTTTATATTTGTTGATCTAGCTGCTTACCAATATCCACCTAGTCTCTTTTTCCTTGATGTCTTGGAAGCATTGTACGTTCAATAGCACTTCGAGGGTGGTGTGGTGTGCTTTTGTTAAGGGTGTTCTTATTTTTCCTTGCAGGTTTTTCCAAAAGAGTAGCTAAGCGCAGAGCATGCGTACGTGTTAAGTGCCTTAAACAAATTTCTACTATTTAAACTAGTTCGTAATACCCGCCTTACCCTCCTGACAAATTGGGTGGTCAATTCGGCCTTCATAGTATGATGCTCAATGCTTTTAGCCTGTTTCATACCTAGGTATTTTTATGTTTGCTCAGCTTCCATTGCAGCTATATTTTCACGGGTCTGTATCTCAAATGCTCCTGGTTGTATTTTTCCTTTAACGATGTTTAAAATACGGCACTGGTCAAGTCCAAACTGCATTCTGATATCCCTGGAGAACACCTCTGCAATTTTAAGCATTTGTTCCAACTGGTTTCTGGTAACAGCCATCAGTTTAAAATCATCCATGTATAGAAGATGATTCAATCTTACTACCTCTTCGTTGTTATTTCTAATACTGAAACCGTATCTGGTGGAGTTCAAACGGCGTGAAAGTGGGTTCATTGCAAGGCAGAACCACAATGGGCATAGTGAATCCCCTGAAATATTCCCCTTCGTATTGAAAATATACTCGTTTCGATGGTATAGTTGGATGGCACTTGCAACTAGAGCCTAGTTCTCCAAGTTGACATGATGCGTTCTGAAAAGGAAACAAAATGAATATTAACCTTATATATTCTCAATATAGTTGTGGTCCACTCATGTGGCTCTGAGTCGAAGGCCTTTTTATAATCCACATAAGCAGCAAAGAGGTTTCTTCGCTTGGTATAAAACATTTACTATTATTGTTAATTATTATATTTAAAATTAAACACACTTGCCCTAATATTGAACTTAAATAAAACGCACATAGGTTAAGAAGCACAATCTAAAGTAAAGCATATTGATTTTTTTTTTTGCGAGTACCAGACTTGCACACTATATATTTATTAATTTTACAGTTAATATACAAAACTGCTAAAATAAGAGAATGCGACAATATGGTAGTAAAATAACCCAATATGGCGAAAGAAAATAAAAAATAATAAAATTTTAATAACAATAACTCGAAAATGAAACTATAAAAATGCTTGATATATTTCTTAATATTTTACTAAATAGAACTAGCTGTAAGTTTTTTGACGTATTTCCTAAAAATCCTGTATATGACAATTCTAGACAATCATACTAAAATTATTTGGCAAATAAAATATACCATAAAAGAAATAAATAATAAAGTTTAAGTTCTTATACTTCTAAGTTTTAGTATGAGCCACTATTCCTTTTATGAATTTCCTAACAAACAAGTCGGTAAAGTTTGTGGGCCTCGCTTCAATTATAATAAGAATTCCATTGTTTAACTTATGCTTTCTGCATGGAAATTGTCTGAAAGTTATGCCGATGCGGTAGTGTTCCAATGTTGTTGGAGACGACCACAGATTAGGACAGAAGCTGATTCGCCCGGCCATATTCGAGCCAGCGCAACTAATGAACTAAAACTCGAACAAAGCCACGAACTAAACACAATACAGATCTGCTTATCCCTCAAGAAACACCCATTATCCGCAAATCAATGGACCGCTGGATTAGAGTCCACCGTTTTCTCAATAGTCCAATTAAGGTCCGGATTAAGGTCGAGCAGATGAAGGACGAAGTTTGAGGAGCCATCTTTGCTAAACTTAACCAGTTATAGTCAGTGGCAATCAATACTCATTCAGCTAAGATGTCCTAAGAGTTTACGATATTTTATTTAATTTTCTTGGAAAAGATTATTTCTGTGTAGAGATATACGAGGGCGGGTGGATTTGATTACAGCAAACAAGTTTAACTTTATATTAGATATTATTATACTCATAGTATAGATCTGTTTTAGTTCAATTTATTTAGGCTCTGTTCAGACTGTGAGCAGCTTACCGTCCGATTACACTCACGTCTTCATCCGCCAAACTGTTCACTAATTGATGTCGGGCCAATAAAGAATTTTATTTTACATGCACAGTCAGCATGAATTTACTAATGATTAAGAACATATACATTTTTGTTACAAATAAAAAAAAATTAATATTTTTGTTGAGTTATTCTAAATTATGTTTCGTTTTACAAGAAAATATTAACGAAATACTGAAAAGAGCAAAATTTAAAGAAGAAAAGTTTGAAAATGGGGTTGTGGTCACTTACGTTGTTCATTTTTTACATTTAGGCAATGACCGAGGTTCCTTCTTATGTCCCTGTATTCCTCAAGATCTTCTCCGAAGTCGAAGAAAATAAATTTAATGTTTTAAATTTAACTCTCAAAAAGAAAATAAACGATCTCCTCAGTCTTAAAAGTTTTCGGAAACCCGCTCAAACAGACCATACAATTCCTTCTAATTCTAACTACCTTTTACAACATAAAAACATTCCTATGTTAGCGGAGGACTACAATAACGAGGTCAGTATTCATAAGCAGATTGCCGTAAATAATAGGTATGAGCATAGAGTCATTAAAAAAAATATACATAAAATCAAAACGAAGAATAAATTCAAAGAATCTTACTGAGAGACCATGTTACATTGAAAATCAGCTAGGTAAATTTTTCTCTTTCTCTAATAAAATAACACATTACCCTCAGATTGTGAATATTTCATTTGAAAGTGTGGGGTCTATCAACTTTCTTTCCCAGATGTCCCTTCAACATATATAGTAAAAACTATTACACTATTACCAGTCCGAATTAGAAAACATATTAACAAACGTCAGGCCTCGGTTTTTGGACACGAAACAGAGTTTCTCTCCAATCCATAATAATAAAATCTTATACCATTATCGCAGCCTTACTTCCTGAGCACATGTTTATTATCTATTCCTGTTTATGTTTCTCTAACAGAGCTTGCCACACTACAGAATAGCATAAATTTACGCTGTAAAGATCACCACACGTTGTCCGAGAGAGTAGAACTCTAACTCCCGTGCTTCTGCCGAACACTCCAGCTCCATCTCTTTCATCTTGTTTATCTGTATACCTCTAGGATCCATTTCTCAGAAGATTTTACTTTCCTAATTCGCTCTAATTAACAGAAATATCTAAAATGAGTGATTGGGTTTTAAAAGCGGCGCCATGTCATCTGCATAGGGAGTGTTGGACACCACTCCACCATGTTTTCCCAGACATATGAGTAGCCGCCCGTTCCAGTTCCAAGATGCCCTTGGAAATTGAGACGATAAACAGTCTTCAGAGTCTCATTCTCCATGTATAAGTGGGGATGAGGCAGGTTCATCAGGAGTTTCATATCTCTAGTGAGGACAGTCCTCATCGCCCTCATTATTTCCAAAAATTCACAATTACCCCTACATGAAGGAAATAAATTTTTATTGGCATAAAGTGACTACATGGATTTAGCGCACAGAGAAATTTGATGATAAATCTACAACTAAAATTACATGAAGTTGACTACGTGGTAACCAAAAACCCAGAGTAGTATTTGGTGTCCTTGTTCGTTATCGTTATTTAGGTCCTTGATAGAGCTATTTTTATATTTCTTTGTTGTAAAGTATAATGTCATTAGTGCCATTAAAGCTAGTATTTGTATATGTTAAGCCATTTTAGCAGTCTTTTGTTCAAAACTATGCATTTGGGTACGGAATTGTTCTGCAAATCCCATGGCATGATTCCGAGAATTAATTATTTTTGGTAAGTATGTTTATTTTATAACTCAACTCAGTTCAAATCTTGGAATCGAAAAATAAGATTTTTATCAAAATTGAACCGATTTCCAAAAAATCCTAGAATGCGAAAAATCTCAATATATATATATATATATATATATATATATATATATATATATATATATATATATATATATATATGAAAAGTATTTCTTAATCCTTTTATGTGAATTACATTTTGTTAAATTTTAATTTAGCGCTGGATTAAAAATTTCAATTTTACATAAAAATACGTATTAATATTTTTGGTTAAATTTTTTCATCACAATTTATTTTTAATAATTTGCTATTCTGCTACATTTGAAATATTTTTAGCACCATATTGAATTTATTTTTATTTTAATAGATTATATATATATATATATATATATATATATATATATATATATATATATATATATATATATATATATATATATATATATATAATTGTATAGCCTGTGTGCAATAAATAAGTAAATAAATATTAAAATGCATAGTAAAACTTGTAGTATCGTAAAATAATTTGTTAATATATTTGCCATTTATAAATACTCTTTTTAATTTATATTTCAAGAAATAACTCTAAAAAATTATGTATTATGTATTGAGGCGTATTATTTATCCGCGTATACAAAGGTTGATGGATTAATATTTAAACACAATTAATTCATCACCTAAATCAGCCATTATAATAGTGGCGATTAACTCCTAAAAGAGATTAAATGTTGTTGGAGCATACCGCGGTTAATTGTTGTACGCAAAGCTTTTTATCTGCATAAACCTACTGAAAATGATAAAGTAGAATCTAGCTTAACTCTTAGTTATGTTAGGGTTAAAGATAATCACACAGTAGAAATTTTACACAGTTTGAGACCATTGTCTGGAAGAAAATATAGGACAAAAAGTTTTATTTTTGAAAATTACAAATATCTAAAAATATCTAAAATTAATAGATAAGACCTTTTTTATTCAAAAATATTTTTTATTCTTCTAAGTAAATAAAATTTTTAAATTCAATAGAATATATTTATAGTCAAAAATTGTACAACCAAAATAGGTATTGTTTTTGAATAATCTTTTTTTAACCTATTTTTTAGCGAAAATATCAGGAAGATTCATTACTGGTTAGTAGTGAGTGATAGGTCTAGGAGAAGAGGGGTAAGGTTTAATCATTGCTAACTTATTTTAATTATTTGCCAGTTTTTTAACACAATAACATTTATACGAGGAAAATTGTAATATATGGTAATTGAAAATTTTACAATGAGCTCAGTTTATTAGGTATTATAACATATAAGTTGTTATACAACAACCCGCTTTGTGTGCACATTTACAACAAGTATTCTACCATAAAAAAAAACTAACTATTTTCGATATGTTTTATACACCAACAGTCAAATTTTCTAAAAATGCTTAAGTTATAATGAAATGTATAGACTTCCAGTTAATTAGTTTACTTTAGCTTATAAAATTCTTATAATTTGTATTATATATGTCATCAAAAAACATTTGTATAGAAAAATTAGAGATGAAGGAAATAATTCCTTAGAATCGGAAAGAAGGATGGTTGCTTCTCGAAAATACACAAGAACTTTAATTTTTGATGCTTCGTTAAAATTAGTGAGATAATTTTTACATTTATATTTTAAGATACATTATTAATTTAAAATATTTTATGTCAATTATTATCAATTGATAAACGTAAAAAATAGATTTCATACAATCACATAAACAAAGTTGCTTTAAATCAGACCAAAATTCATGTGAGCATTTGCAAACCATGAGACCACTATTCAGAAAAAAACAAAAATATACTCAGCTTTCATACACTATGAAAAACCTGGAAAGACTCACTTGAAACTCATTGGAAATATAGGCTACCCCAAACACATTAAAAAAACTGTAGCAGTGACAACAAGTACACCAACCTACCAATTTTACAGGCAGTCAAGCCAAAATAATACTAATGGCTTCTGGTGAAACTATAGAGACACCATTAAGATGAGGAGTAAGATAAGGAGACATTATTTCTCTCAAAGTATTCATAGCCGCGCTTGAACACATGTTCGAAAGCTTAAATTAGTCAGAAAAGGCAAATAAAAGCAATGGATAATATTTGTTTCATTTAATATTCGCAGAT
Source organism: Diaprepes abbreviatus (assembly GCA_034092305.1). Taxonomy (NCBI): domain Eukaryota; kingdom Metazoa; phylum Arthropoda; class Insecta; order Coleoptera; family Curculionidae; genus Diaprepes; species Diaprepes abbreviatus. The sequence continues at coordinate 14,968,491 of JASJET010000122.1, forward strand.
GACTTGGCATTGCTCATTCAAGGTGCCACAAAACTACCAAGCATGATCTCAGAGTTAAATGACGTGTCCAGCATAATATGTTAAATGCCCAAGAAACTCTCAGTTTATTCTCGAAAGAAATACAATAGAAAGAACGAATATATTGTGGAAAATTTTTCTTCATCAGATAAGGACAGTATGATAAAAAAAAATAATAGGAAGGATAAGATTGGGATAGAGTACCCATGGCAGACTAAATCGTATATTTATTTATAACATAACTAATACAGAAATGTAAAAGATGCACCTCTGCTTTTATCATCCCCTATTTTTTATAAGAATAAATCCGCATTTCATTAAGATATTTTAATTTTAAAGATTATGAAATTAAACGGAATTCTTTAAAGACATTCTTATAAATAACCTAACAGACAAAAGTTGATGTCTTTTAGGGTTTTCGAGAAAATTAATAAAAGTGGCTGATTCACCCCAAATATATTTTCGTAAATCTAGTTTTCACGAAACGAAATGTAAATGACTTGTTATTTTAATTTTAATATATTTTAATCGTAAAAATTACTTATTTAAATGAAAATAAATTCTACTAAAACTAACGGAAATTTCTAAAAACACATTTTATGGACAACATTATGAAATAAACTTCTTGCATCTCATATGTACATACTATATATATATATATATATATATATATATATATATATATATATATATACATACATATATATATATATATATATATATATATATATATATATATATATAATATCGGATATTCTCACGGATGTGATGTGTAATCGAAAGTTTTCGGGCATCCCGTGAATGTGCTGACTCCCTCTCAGGCAGCTGACGTTTTGGTGAAATTTCATTCACCATTTTCAATGCTCACTGTACGGCGCCTACGAGCGAACTGACGCCTGTGACTCGGGTGCTTTCGGTCCCGTGTGCGCGTCGGACGCGTTCATTTTCCGAATGATTCCAGCCAGTCATGTTGCGAGACCTGCTGCGCGTCATCGGCCCTGTTGCCAGTGTTTGGGGTTGCCTTGCCGAGTTGTAATCTGTTGATGTTTTGTAAGCAGATTTTTCCACTAGCTGACTATCATCTCTGCTATTTAAGTTGTTGGGTCTCTTTGCAATTTCAATGGCTTCCCTTATAACTCTTGTGGACAGGTTTTTACATCTCGATAGCATTTTTGTTCCTGAGAAATTTATCTTATGTCCTATGTTTAACCAGTGTTGGGTCAGAGCAGAAGAAGTTGTTTTTTGCTTGACAGCGTTCATATGTTCGTCTCTTCTGGCGCTTATTCTACGGTTGGTTTGGCCTACGTAAGATGAGCTGCATCCTCCGCATGGAATTTCGTACACTCCCTGGCAAGAGATTTTTTACTTTACGGTCTGTGGTGAAAATGGTTTCAATGTTGTGTCTCCTGAGAATTTTTGCAATCTTGTCTGTGGTGCCGCTTACATAAGGAAAAAAAGCTTTGGAGATATCCTCTTGGTTTTTGCGTTTTTTTGGGGCCAAGTATTTGTTTTTTAGAGCCTTGTCTATATGTTCTTTTTTATAACCGTTTTTTGTTAGGGAATCTTGCAGTATGTTCATCTCTTGGTGGTAATTTTCTTGACCTCTGAGGGACTGCGATCGAAACGCAAGTGATTTCACTACTACAATTATCTGGAAATCTTCTTTACCCTTATTATAGGTATATAAGGGAATCTTCTTTACCCTTATTATAGGTATATAAGGGATCATATCCGTGGGGATAAAACATCACAGTTTTACTTCGATTTAAATAACAAATAATTAATTTTCATTTGATATAAAAAACATTTGGGTTGACTCACCCACTTTTATTAGTTTTTGTTTCGATGACCATGAAATACGTCAAGTTAAGCCATCTATGTTATTCGGAAAACATATTTTCAAAGAATTCCGTTTATTTTCATAATTTCTAGAATTAAAATACGCGAAAAAAGTGCACGTTTACGGTTATAAAACATAAAGGATGATATCCACGGACGCGAAACCACCACTTGGTGTCAAATAAAAAGTAATTTCCACTTTTTTGTGTAAAGATATCTTATTTAGAACTGTTTTTGGGGGTGAAATTTAGGCATGGTTTTCAACCCCTTAAAATAAATCTCCGTCAACAATAAAATGTGTCTCCTATTTTCGTGTTGTCTTAAAGGTATTATGGTTTCGTCAGAATTAGAGCTGGATAATTGGGCTACCCTCTTTTGAGTGGTAATGAGGAACAAACGAAGAAAAGATCAGAATGGAAAAGACCTTCACTCAGCAGTAGCTAGAAGTTGGTTTATCGTGACTGTCAACGTAAAGTAGTTTTAAAGCAAGAACATGTTAATGAATTTGGAAGAAAGTGTTAATTTTTACACTGTATATTAAATAAACAATATTTGATGACCGCCTGAGTGGTGATGTTGTCATAATATTGACACTGCATCACGAAGGTGACGAGTTCGATGTCCGCTTAAGTCTTGGCTGTTTGTCGAAATAATAAATCTAGTGTTCGTCTTTGGAATTTTTAAATTTATATAGTATATTTCGTGGCTAATAAGCTAGTTCGTGAGACCAGGGGGCAAAAGGAATTATAAGCTGAAATTAATACTTTTTAGTTTAGAATTCATTTTTCAAATATATATATATATATATATATATATATATATATATATATATATATATATATATATATATATATATTTCACTGCTGTAAGGGAATAGTTAGGTCATGGTAGCAGTAAAATTTCTAATTTATTAAAAAATAGTAATTTAAATCTAAGTTTGTTGGTACGGACATGTTCAACGATTGGACGATACTAGACTTCCAAAAAAAGTTTTAAATTGGGCACCACAGGGAAGAAGAAAGAGAGGTAGACCCAGAATAAGTTGGAGAGTAGGAGTGGATAAAGATATAAAAACAAGAGGAATGGATGAAAAACTATGGACAAACCGAGATCAATAGAGACTGGAAATCAGAAAACGGCGTAGAACTTTATAAATTGATGTTATATATATATATATATATATATATATATATATATATATATATATATATATATATATATATATATATATATAGGAATTTAAATTAAAATTAGTACTCTAAAATAATTTTATATCTATTTCCCCAATAAACTTAAGAACTAATTTAGAGATAGCTATAGGGCCTATATCACACGCAACTAGTGAAAAAGTTTAGTCCTACTACAATTCGATATGTTATTTGTTTTTATTTTATATCTATTATCTATTTTGTAAATTACTTATGACCTATGTGAGACAGAAAGTTCAATTATATTTGTTCATATTCTCGGTTGGCATATATGTAAACGACTTTAAGCTGTTAATAATTAGTTTTATTGTTTTTCAGAATTTTAAGTTTTTAAAAAACATAAAGCTTTGTTGTAGACGTTCACCAAATAAATAACTTGAGAGAATTTTGTTTAAAGTCTTAATAATAGGAAATGATATTTTACTAAATTAATGTGAGCAACAAATTAGTTTTACTAGAAACTTCTCATTTCATCTTCATAAAACACTTCTCATACTGCTTGTTTAAAATTACCTATAGACCATATAAGAGTCATTCTTTTTGGAAAATAGAGTAATGCTTTACACAAATAATTTTCAAACGTTCTGACCAGGCATACAATATGTTGTGAAAATTGAATTCAGTTCAACCGATCGAACTATTTCTTCAATCAGGTGCAGAACATATAAGACTAAACTTACATCGATCCGAAATTAAATCATGAAATATATAGGATAATAAATTTCTAAAATATTATATATGATTCAATTAAATAAATTCAGACCTGCAATATTCACACCCGTATTTTTTTGTGATATCATGATTCTCAATAGTAGGCCATCTTATCTTTAAATTATGTTTCTACCTTTCGCCAACAATTGCCTCGTTCAAAAGTAATTCTAGACGATTTTTCCTTGGCCAGTGGCATGAAAGCTTCTTTTACATAATTACTTTATTTTTATTGAGGTGAAGAAAATGGAAGCCATTTTACCCAGTTATAGTCGGTAACAATCAATACTTATTCAGCTCCAATGCCCTTAGAGGTTACGCTGTTTTATTTAATTTACTTGGGAAAGATTACTACTGTCTAGGGATATAAAATACTTCCGCAGTTAAGTTATATTACCCGTTTTAAATTAACCATTGTACAGGACTGGTAAAGAGAATTTGTACTTTAAGGAGAAATATCTTTGGGCTAATAGGTTCAAAAATCTCACAATGTCTGATAAATGAACAACAAAGTATAATAAAAAAAAATGATATTAATTTAGTTAACATATTGTTACAAGTTGAATTATTTTATTTAATTTGCATGAATATGAATATTGTTTATTCTTACAAAACTTCTAAAAATCTAATTTGGTGCTGTTGCCTCTAAAGACAGTGTAGGTTATAATAATGATGTGTCCATTTTGTAATTTTCAATAATGTTTCTAAGGAGATAATATCGAAGTGTTTTAAAACAAATTCTATACAATATTTGTAAACATAATTTCTAATTTTTATAAGGTAATTTTTTCGAACAAGAAAACTCTGTATAATATGATATTATATTACTAAATTAAAAACTAATTTTAATTTAATTAAACAGAGTCCTAACAAAAATTATATTAATAGTATAAATACCTGTAAAAAACAAAAAACAATATCAATTAAAAGTCCGCTAAGGTGAACAAAATTTAATAATAGTCAAAATTGACAAGATTTAAATTTAAATTGTTCATTCACTTCCGGACAAGCACCTTTTCCATTAGGCTACCAAGGTGGATAAAGATAATAGTTGAACTGAAAAAAGTCATATTTAACCTTGTGTGGTTGTATCTAAAATAAGATGCTTAATTAATAAACACTAAAAATGTCATTTGTTATTCTATAAAAGAAACTCCATAAAGATTTTGTAGTAGAAATTTATCTTAGCCTTTAACTAGTGCTACGACATTAATCTCCGAATTCACTAAAATGGTTTCACTTTCAACCCGTTCTAAATCAACAGCAGATTGTTTAAACTGATAAGATTAACAGTAAGTCAAACTAGCTTTAAACCTCTAATACAAGCCTCAAAAATCATTTTCTTTTATTACTAAACCGGTGAAAAGAAGAATTTTATTTATTTTCGGGATACCTTTATTTCTTTTACATATTTAAAAGCTTGATCGCTAAATTCTTATCCTTAATATTCCTACGTAAGCGTTTATTTGTTAGCATATATAATATAAATTATGGCAATATCATAAGCAAGACAAATCTGACTGACCAAAAGATCTATTTTTCATGACAGCTAGATCGGGTTTCAATCTTATACCTTCTTACAAGGAAGGTACCTGAAGTATTCGGCACCAATTTGAGTGAAATTTTAATATATTGTACAGGGCACAAATATAAGAGACACCTATTTTTTTTATCTGCGGACATTATTATAACGGAGTGAAAACCGCCTCTAAAGTTCACCCTTAAAAACACTATTTTTGAAATATCTCAGGTTCTAAGTGAGATATTTGTACAAAATAAAATGAGAGTTACTTTTTATTCAAAATTATGTTAAACTATGATATTTTCACCCCTAAGGATACCATCCCTTATTTTTTATTAGGGTAACCATATATTTAAGCAGGTATTTTAATTCTAAAAATTACGAAATTTAATGAAATTGTCTGAAATTATTTTTTTTGACGAATACTATAAGTAACGTAAGTTGGAGGGTTCCGGGATTTTTAAAAATAAACTAGTAAAAGGGGTGAGCTACCCCTAAATATATATATTTTTAAATTTCATGTTGTAATTGAGATACCGTTACAAAACAAAATCGAAATTACTTGTTATTCAAAATTATATTGAATTGTTATTTTCATCCCCAAAGATATCATCCCTTATTTCTCATAACGGTAAACCATCTATTAGCGCACGTAATTTAATTCTAAAAATTGCGAAATTTAATAAAATTGTTTCAAAATATTTTTTTCACGAATAATTAACTCAAATTGACATGTTTTGGAGTTTCGAAAAATGAAGTAGTAAAAGAGGGTGAGTCACCCCCAAATACATTTTTTCAAATCTCAAATTCTAATTGAGATATCTTAACAAAACACAGTGGAAACTACTTGTTAATTGGAGTGAGGTTATATCATGTTTTAATCTTATAGATATCATTCCTTATTTTTATGAGAGTTAATCTTTTAATTCATTTACATAATTTAATTCTGGAGATTATGAAATGAAACCAAATTTTTTGAAAATATTTTTTTTTACGAATACAATAAGTAAGTTGACTTGTCTCAGGGCTTCCAAAAATAAACTAGTTAAAGAGAGTGAGCCACCCCCAAATACGTTTTTTTAATATCTCCAGTTCTAATTAAGATATCTGTACAAAACAAAATTAAAATTACTTTCTATTCGAAAGGATGTTAATCTATGGTAGTATCACTCCTAAGAATATTATTCCCCATTTTTTATAAAAGTAAACCGTACATATATTATTATTAACTCCACTAAAAAAACAAACCCATGAAATTACTTCAAATAAAAATTATGAAAACTGTTATTAAAGTGGATAAATGTAATAATTTAATTTGAAATAACCGGCACGAAAAAGATATCTAACAAAAATAAAGTAAAACTTTGATTTGAAACTTTTTTTCCAAGATGCGTTGCTTGACTTGCAGATTTAAAAAAAAAACGTTTTAGCCAACTTTGACCCACCTCCTACACTTTATGAAGGGTTTGTTTTTATATTGCTCGTAACACCCCTGGATAGGTCTCATCCATCATGGAATTTACGTCAAAAACTAATTTTTACTTATGGCTGGGACTATTTCCTGAACACAAAAAATTAAAATAGAGGCTAAGGGTGAAATTTAAAAATCCTATAATATGATATCAAACCGCTACTGTACTCGGTAATCTACAAAAACTACCATGGAAAATAAATGATTGGTTCATACTTTCCGAGTTCAGAGTATAAAGCTATATATGGGATTCAGCCTAGATGGTAAAATTAGATGAATTTAATAATTTTGTCTTCTTCTATATGGTCTTTTTAGTCTTCGATATACAATTCATATATGAAAATTTGTTTTTACTACAGCAAAGCAAGCTCACCGCCTGCTTAATGCTTGCCATATTTACATCGTCCAAATAATTGGATTTTACTAGACTTTGGGACGCATAATCCAAAGTCGCGTCCTGCAGAACTAAAACAAGACATGGATCGGTCTAAACTGTATGATAAGATCTTATAATGATATGTACCTGACGATTTGGTTATTTCATTTGCCCTAAGAAGTATGTGTAAACAAGTTCTCTTTTGTGTATTATTTGGTACTTAACACCTACACAACTAATAGGCGTTACAGATTTATAGATGTTGGGATACAAGGTGACTTGTTAACATTTTATTTGTAGCATCTGTTGTTGAGAGAAACTAGGATATCTTTGCCGTAATAATTTATGTCCATTACTCCAGAAAGGTATTTATATCTACCATTATTGTCAATGGTAGAAGTACCGAAAACGTAGTTCAGAGCTTCAATCAATTTGGCAACGTTGACTTAATTTTTTATTGCGTGTTCTGTTGTAGATCGTTCCATTTCAAGAACAGCTGTAATACGAAATATACGTGCATTGCCCGAACGACATTTTGCCGATGTGATATTTAAGCAAATTTTCCTGTGGGAAAAATAAAACAGGAAGAAGAATAATGAAATGATCCAGAGAGATGAATATTAAATATTGGAAAACGTAGGGAACGTTTTAAACCAATATGTATACATTTCCATGTAAAATTATTGTTTTAGTTAGTTATGTTGATTTTGTTCCCATTAAAAATTTTAGCGGAGTTTTTTGAGATGTTCTTTCACTAAACATGTGATCAAATATCAACTAGGTTAAGTGAAATTTTTACTATTGGATTTTTTAACGTCTCTTTTTTTTCGTTTTATTTTAAGTATCTTTTCTTCTTCTCTACTCTTGTCCATACGTTCGCTTTGTGTCTGAGTTATTTATTTTTTCGACCTCTTAGTTATCATTCTTTATTACCGGCTTACGGTGACAATGTATATCTACACTCCACATGTCTTAAGATACAAGTCGCAGTTTTGACATAGAAATCATGCCAATGGTGAAACTTTTATCCAATTACAGATTACATACCAAGTACGCCACAATTTAATCACTAATATTATACTCAGGAGTATATATTGAAATATTATAGTTCTATTACTGGTGTGGCGAATAAATCAATATTTTGTGAGATATGTATTTTCGCTGTCTTGATCACATCTTGGCTAATAAGCAGTGGCATATTGCTAATTACTATATAAAATTTTATTTCTCTTCAGAGCTCTAAACTCTTTAACTGATGAGAGCATTATAAAAGTAAGATTGCAATTTTGATGAGTATGTATAGTTTATATAGTTTGAGTATATAAATTATTAACGAAATATATTAGTGAGAAACTTTTACTACACATTTGTTAGAGCTCGATTTAGATAAAGTTGATTTTCCAAATGTACCTTTCAAGTCTTAGGTTGAGAAAATAAGGTTGGACATTTTGATATATTTCTTTAAAATACAAACCACACAAATTTTCTTAATAAACTTCTTCAACTTATAATGGATTATTTCCGTGTTTAGATAAAACTAGAAATTTTCCACATTGGTAGAGTAATTTTCACATTTTTCTTCATTCGCAGGCACCAAATTTATTATGAGTGGCGCTATTTATATCTTATAACTTCTCTTAACTCTTCACGAACTAATCGTATGAGCAAATTTAGGGTTCAGTTGGAATACTAGTATCAGAAGTAGGGCAAAAATGTCCATTAGTAAAAAGCACAGTTCAAACTAGCCATGGAAAAAGCTGAAGATACGAAAAATTTAAATGTTTTTATTATCGAGATTAATTTTCTATGATTTCCTGCATTTTATCTACATATATTTTTTGCAAAATGATTTTTTAATTATGTCACATATGTAGTTTTCTATAGAGGTAGAAGAAATATCTGTCGAAAACGTTGCCCTTAATTTATTATGGTTGGTGGCAATCAATCCTCGTTTAGATAAGAGGTGTGTAAAGATTCAGTTGTTTGATTTAACTGAAAAAGATACTGTTGCAGTTAGGTCTTGTTCACTATTTCACATTAATTTATAAACAAAAAATTTCGAAACTATTTTGTATTTTATTCAAGAAGAAATATAAAAAAATAGTTACGAATTTTAACATCAGAAAGAAAAATAATATAATTAATAGCGTCATTTACTAAATTTACTCTATTAGATTAAATGGTAAGCAATACTAATCTAGTTAAGATGACCCTTAGAGGTTATACTGTTTTCCTTAATTTGCGTGGGAGGTTACTGCTGTCTTGCATAAAGTAGTTATACATTTAATTCCTAATATCGTCCCAACTTGCCAACATAAGACTTATTTATAAGCAATTTTTTTTATGCTTTTTTTATTAAGAAATTATATTGATTAGAGGTCAAATCAAATTGTATTTTATTTGTACCTCTAAATAAATAATTACAATTATTATTTTCTTCAATGGGTTACGGTCAATTTCTTTAAAGGAATTTATGTGAAATAAAACTATTTTTGTTTTTCACTAACGCTTCGGTTTATTTTATTTAAACTTTAGAGTACTTTTTTTTTTACTGAATAAAATAAAAATAAGGTATCTTTGATGAAATATTTTAAAAGAAAAATTTTAATTTTCTTACATTGGGCTATTTACGGTGAACAAGTTAATTAACTAAACTAACTATTTAAACTAAAGTTTTTTTTACATGTTTCTTAGATGTAGTATTTATATAATCTACGTAACCCTGATTTTAATAATGTCGAAATAATAAACAAGGAATATAATTACAATAAGAGGTCCATAAAAGACATAATCCGTATAAAAAATATCCAATACCATAAATTTCAGACCTAACACGAGTGACCTCGGAAATATTTATGACTAACCCGTGAAGATATAAAATTACAGACGTTTACAAACTCTTTAAAAAAAGCCCTTGTTAAACTTTAATTTTGGTTTGTTTAGAGCAATATATCAGGCTGTAGCTCATATAAATAAAACATCTAAGAAAAATGTAACAAGTAAGTTTAAACCGTCAGATTAGTTAGTTAAGTTGCTCATAGTAAATAGCCATTAAAGTAAAAAAGCTAAGAATACCATGTTTTAGTTTTATTCGGCTAAAAAAATATTCTAAAGATGGGTTAAATAAAATAAACCAAAACGTTAGTGAAGCCACAAAATATTTTTAATTTCTCACGAATTCTTGTAAAAAAATTGACCTCTATCAATTAAAGCATTTAATAATTGTTTTAACTAACACCGTCAATAAAAATAAAATTCAGGGTGTCCGGGAAAATGTGGGAATTTTCCCGGATATTTAAAAAGCACATCAAAGGAATACCACAAGTTCATAAAAACTTTTTTCGTATAGGCCTCCTCTTTGGAGATATGGGCTCCCAAAAAGCTGCATTGTTATCAAGTTTTTTACACATAATTATTGAACCACCAGGTATATTTCAATTTTTTTTTCAATATGATGTATACCAGGTAATACCCTTCAAAATACTATCCAAGAAAGTGTTGTAAATTACTCACAGCTGCAGGAACGGACTAGCAGTGACACATCCCATTCTTTTGACTAAAAATTAAGCACTTCAATCATGTCGTTAATTCTAACCGTTTTCGAAAAAACGTCATTTCATTTACATCATTTATTTGGTGTGTTTCAATTAAAGATAGACTTATCCTGTCCTATCAAATATTCAACCTTCAACCTTATGAAAAAAAAATTCGATCCCAAATTAGAGTTTACCTCTTTAGTTAAACACGTCTAATTCTGTGAATTGCAGTTCGACCTAGGTTCGCAAAAAAAAGTGCGTTTTGTTTAATCGGCACCAAAAAGGAAGTGTTGTTATTGCAAACGTTGGTAGGTACGAAAGAAAGAAATATCCTGCATTTTAGAACTTGTCAACTTTCACATCGCTGACTCACTGATTCTTTCCTTCAATATTAATATACTGATTTTTAGATTTCGTGGTGAAATTAATTGTGAAATAATTCGAAATATGAGTATGAGTATGCAGATATGCATTTGGTGTATGGCCTTGCACAGGGGCGGATTCAGCCTCTCTCTTTGGACGGAAGTGGTTATATCACAAAAGTACAGTATGGCAAGCGAAAGCAAGTTGTCGACGTGAGAGAGACGCAAGCAACATTCCAATTTCTAGTGTAAAAATCAGGATCGGGTCTATTGTAGACGGGGGACGGGATGCCAACAGCATACACATTCCTATTATAAGAGGCAGAATCGGGTCTATTTTCCTAAACTCAAAGCTCTTGGGGGGGGGGGGCAATCTCCCACCACCGCCCCCCTGGACCCTCGCCTGATCTTGCAATGCGTTGCAAGCCAGGAAGTTATATCACTACAGATATCCTAATCCTACTCTTCTAAAAATTTAAACGAGTTGATCAACGTCTAAGAGGGAATGGAAGGAGATTTCATTTAATAAGAAATATTATTAAATTTCTCCAATATTTTAGGAAATTTTGGAAAAGGAGTACTGATGCTGGTCGGAGACGAACAGTACGCACGCCGCAATTAGAGGAGAATATTTTAAATGCTGTGAATGACACTTCTTCATCGAGCGCTCGAAAATTATCGGCGCAGCTTGATACGTCGAAAACATTGTACAAAAACAGCTGTTATCATTTGAAAAAAGTACATGAACTGATTTCTGAAGATCTTCCTCGTAGAATGCAATTTGCAAACTGGCTATTGGATCAACACCGAAATAATGTAAACTTCATTAGCCCTATTCTTTTCACAGATGAAGTTGGGTTTACCAAAAATGATAAATTTACACAACTCATATGTATGGGCTGATGAAAATGCTCATGAAACTATTGTTTCGCATCATCAACATCAGTTCCAATCAATTAATGTCTGGGTAGGAATCACTGGCAACTTTTTGATTGGACCATTCCTTTTGCCGGCACGACTCAGTGCAGAACTTTATTTGGAGTTCCTCCAGAACGCCTTTTACGATTTAGTAGGGCACTTACCAATTGAAGTCCGCCGAAACATGTACTACATGCACGATGGAGCACCACCACTTCATTTCAGCGTTGCTGTGCGGGAGCACCTAAATAACGTCTATCCAAACCATTGGATAGGTAAAGGAGGATCTATTGCGTCTTCTCCTCGATCTCCAGACCTAACACCGTAGGATTTTTGCCTGTGGAGACACCTGAGAACCTTGGTGTATGCCACTTCGCTCGATAGTAGGGAAGAACTTCTATGGAGAATCACGTTTCATTGTGTTTAAATAAAAAAGAATGTTGAGTTAATGTGGCGGATACAGCAGTCCTAAATTCGTTGTGTTCGCGAGTGTATCAGACTTTACGGAGCCCATGCTGAACCATATTACGAAGTTTTTAATTAAGGACTTAGTTTAACTTTTTATTGAAACTATGGTGACAGGGGAACATTTCTTTTTTTCGTATTCAACTTGACAGAAGTTAGGACACGAACAGTGTAAATAAAATGCCTTTTTTTCGAAAACTGTTAGGATTAGTGACGTAAATAAAGAGTACTTATATTATGGTCAATAGTTAAAGGTGTGTAAAAAACGTCAAAGTTTTTTTCATATAGGGCGTAAAAATGAGGTCACGAGTGTCACAGCTAGCCCGTTGCCGCAGTTCTGAGTAATTCACAACACTTTCTTGGATAGTAATTTGAAAGGTCTTCCCTGGCATACATCGTATAAAATAATTGAAATTTACCTTGTGGTTCAATAATTATGTGTAAAAACTTGATTCCATTGCAGCTATTTGGGAGCCCATATCGCCGAAGAGAAGGCCTGGACGGAGAAACTTTACATGAACTTGTAGTATTTCTTTCACGTGGTTTTTTCATATCCAGAAGATCTTCATATTTTCCTGGATCCCTGTATGTTAGTAGGTAATTATAGGCTTTGCTACAACAAAGAACCTTTTTTCAACAATTTTTCATATGTGATCAAATACAAATTAATATAGCTTTACATCACTTCATGAAGTTTGTTCTAGGTTTCTTCTGCAATATCCGATATCCCCTTTTTGCTTATGAATCTGATATTCCTTAATGCCAACTTCTGGTTGACGTTAGCCTTATTCTCCACGTTATGTACAACCTTAAACGAATGATTATTTTATGTAATCACTATATTAGAATTTACAAATAGTTTCAAAAAAAAATTTTGTTGCATATTTAAATGCCATTCTTGTTTGAACCTCTTTACTTGGTACGTTTAACACTCTAGACTCTAAATTACTTCGCGGGGTGCACTGATAGTCAGTTGTTGTATATTCGTAAAATCTATCAAAGATATATTCGTAATGCGCGAAGTAGCATAAAAGAGTCGACGCAATTTTTCTGCGTAGACATGAAAAAGTTCAAAAATGACTTACGCTTCCTTTTTTAATCATACAGAAGTGGGTAAAAAGGTAGAGGGTGTCTCAGAATGTTTTTCATTTATGTTTTGATTGTTATGCACTAAATATCAATAGCGGCGGGAGGGGGGTGCTGTCAAACGCTTGATTGGCTTTTCAAGTTTAGTAGCGATGGAAAGTTTCACGGAGCCACAGCGCCCATTCTACGTACACTATAGGAAAATTAATTTATCTTATATATTAAAAAATATTTTTGAATTGTATTTAATCTCTTGTCCCCATTCTCGGCCTAAAATTGGTAAAAATAGAATAAAATAGAATTGTGATATATCTGTTGACTCGGTGAATTTCAGTTTGACTCCAGTATTATTTTTATGTGTTCGAATGCAGATGTTACAGCATTTTCATGCCAATTGAAAAATCTCGGTTTCGATTCTCAGCGCGGCTGGATATCAGTCACATTTTTCAGTGGTAAAAATGAGCCTCAAGGTTAACTCAGCTTATAACTGAGTACCTGAGTGAAACCTGCATAATAATAGGTGCTTGAAGAGTAGTGTTAACTACATGATCTTCCATATAAACCGATCTACCCTACTATATAGAAGATATACCTATTATATCGTAAAACAAACTCGTTGTGAATAGAGACATTTATTCTTATTATTATAAAAAAAAATATATCATGCGTTAACGTATCTCAATTTTTAATACACATCATATGATTTACATCATGTTGAAACATCGATTTTCATAATTTAACACGTCTTGTAAACAAATAAATCGGCCAATATTTGTATTGGATAGTTATTATGACTATCTGTTTTTGTAAAATATCGTGTTTTGCGCAGAATTATTATTCTATATAAATGTGAGTTTGTAAATAGTGCAGCTTTCTGCAATATAAACAACGTTTTTGATTAAAACTCAGTTAATGATCACAGTAAACATACATATAATAACTGTTTAACTATAAAAAAGGAAACCACAATATAAAGCTTTTTTAGTCTTGTTTTATTATTACCTTCTTAAAATATTTTCTTGAACATTAGAAATTTCAGATATCTTATCTAAAATTTGCTTTAAATTCACTTGTTTCATAAAAAGTTTTCTCAGGGTTTTGGGTGATATAAATTAGTTTTAAAAATATTTTACCGTATAATGGGATTTTCAGTTGTAATAGAACGAGTACAGTATTTGTGCCTATTAATTTAGTTGCACAAGTTTCTTATCTATCTATGTTCAAATGTATCCTTAAATTAGTGTTTACTGCTGCATAAAATTTTACGAAAAAATATTTTTAAACAATGCTCTTCGCATCAAGAGATCCAATAATTGGGAAATAGACTAAGATATACTAAACGTACTAATATAAAATTTTACGTAAAAATATTTGTAATTGGACAGAATGAGTCAAATAACTAGAATGGTATGAAATTTGATTTTTTTATATAGAATACTCTTTACATAAATAAAGATTTCGATTTTGCATACACACATAAACCTAATACTTCTGCATCATACATTAAAAAAAAATCCTATTTTGGACTTATTTTCAGTTGTAGAATGCTAAAATAAAACCACAATTGAACGAGATTGTTTAATTTTTGAGATATTTCTAATTAAAATACATCTGCTTTAACAGTTAGGTTTGTCATTGCTTTATTTGACGAATTCATGAAATACAAAAGATTACTCTTATAAGCATTTTACAGCAGTTATTATTATTTATTATAGTATGTTATAGATTTCCAAGAATGAATCAATATATATATATATATATATATATATATATATATATATATATATATATATATATTATTTTGATGGTGGTGTTGACTATCAAACCGTAGAGTTACTAATAGAGAAACCACCAATGAGTTTAAAAAGCTTATTACACTTCCAAAAATAACCATTCTATGATATATTTCGAACAAGAGGCACTGCAATAGGCACCTTTAAAACAGACATTTTAGAAACGCTATGTGGATGATATTTTTATAATATGGCCACATGGAAAAGAACACCGGGACGACTTCCTCATATACTTGAACAATATCCACCATAAAATCGAGTTCATGCTAGAAATCGAGCAAGAAAATAAACTTCATTTTTGGACCTGTTATTAACTAGGAAACCCAACAATACCCTGAGTTTTGGCGTATATCGGAAACCCAAACATATTGACCGATATCTCAATGCAGAGTCACATCACCATCTCTCTGAAAAGCAGGCAGTAGTCAACACACTGGTATCAAGATCTCTCCGCCTAACAGAACTCGACACAAAACAAGACGAATTAAGACATATTTCAACAGCTTTAAAACGGAATGGTTTCTCACAATCAGATATCAAGGAAGCCATAAAAAGACAAGAGAGTATCACAACAAAAACCAAAGACCAAGATCAAACAAGGAACAAAGCCATAATCCCATACATAAAAGGAATAACGAACAGAATCGGAAGAATCTTAAGAAAACACAACATACGGCCCATATTTAAAGCACAAAAAACAATAGCCAACATTCTGGGAAAACCCAGAGATAAGACCAGTCTTGAAAATCATGGCGCTTACAGGATCCTATGTGCAAATTGCCATCAAACATATATAGGATAAACAAACAGGCGCATATCACAAAGAATTGAAGAACATAAAAATAGCCTCAAAAACAAACAGGCAACCTCAGCTCCATTGCAACATCAAACAACCGGACATACCATGGACTTTGAAAAAGCAAAAGAAATAGCGTCAGTACAAAATACGCGTCATAAGAGAGGCCCTAGAAATCGAAAAAGCGGGACAGCTAAATAAACGAGACGCTGCTATACATATTCCAACTTCGTGGAAAACATTAATAAAAAATCAAGAAACAAAACAACAAAAATCAACCAATACACGAGACACCAGCGTACAAGAATCAAATATATCCCCCAGGGCAGAGAAGAGGAGCTTGCGAAGCAGCTCTTCTAATCAGAAAGCGAGCCAGCTATACAAAACTCGAATTTCATCAGAGACCACCATCAGTTCTCAGCGAGTAACGCCACGAACCGCATTTGAAAATACCAAATAAGGTTTTGGCGAGACGTCATGAAAACGATTTTTCGAACGGTCGGATTGAAACCCGGAATAACCAAACCATTCATATATACACTAGAAGAAGCAATAAATGATAGTCACTTTGGGTTCAGAAGTGAACTATGCACCAGAGAAGCGTTGTTAAGGCTTATGGTACTAGCACAAAGGTGTATGGATGTGAATATGGATATACATGTTTGTTACGTTGCCTTCAAAAAAACTTTTAGTAATGTAGGATACGAAAAACTAGACAACAAACAAGGATTTAAGAATAATATAAAATCCTTAGTAAAATTAACGAACTTAAAGACCAATACATAATGAACCCAGTTCAGAAATTGAAATAAATAGAAGAGTGAGGCAAGGATGTATTATATATCCTATTCTTCAACTGATATACTTCTGTACTCTTAAACCGTATCCACTAGTTGTTGTAATGTCAAACCGTACCCACTGGTTACTAGTTTAAAGGTAATTCTCATTAACTTCCTCCTATCTCTAAATCTGTTGGTAAAAGAAATAGCATGTCGGTTAATCCCACAACTCTTTCATGAAAACCACGAAGTATAACAACAAGTTTACTATCAGGTTGCATCTGCCTTAAGATACGTAGTCAAAGATGACACTAACTATATGGTCAAAAACAGTAACACGATGATGAAGGCCTTTAGAAATCCTGTGATCATTATTTATACTCTTCTGAATTATTTTATGAAAACCATAAATTGAAGAGTTTACTCTCGGGTTGCACTGACCTTAAAAATTCTTGCAATAATAACATTCAAGCTCAAGGTAACTCCAGAGGACCTTTTTGCCATAACCGTTATGTTTTGTGAGAAGAATTTCAGTCCGATATTACAAAGGATTGCACTCTCAAAGCATACCTAATAATTACAAAGTAGGGGTAGATTCCTGATGTGTTAACTCCCTGATACCTCCGAAGATTTTAATTTTTAGGATTTACAGCCACGGCATTTTTTCCTTTGTACGTCGAGAAATATAACACTTTCCAATTAGAGAAATTCACCAGAAAGCAATTTCTGTAAAATTCGAATTAGGTCGTTTAAGAGCCATACAACTAGAAAGATTTTAAAAATGCAAGTATCTGGATGTCTGGATTGTAAAAGATAATGACCAAACAATGCGAATAGAAGCAAAATTAGGAATAGTAAGAAACCCATTTATAAAACTAAGAACAATTCTCAGTAATAGTAACTACACACTAGAACTAAGACTGAGAACACTGGGCTATGTTTTTTCAGTGCTGAAATATATATTGGAAAGCTAGACACTTCAACGAGAACACACATAAACCAATTCCATTTATTTAAAATGTGATGTTACGAAGGATGATCAAGATGCATGGACATAGAGAAAAACAAACATGGAAAAAATACGGAATGAACAACAAGAAACAGGCAAATTATGATGTCTAAAACACAGAATGAGAAGACTGCTATTTGAAAAAAGAAGAGGCATTGGTAGATAAAAAATGTTATGGCTGAGAAATTTAGCGAATAAGTTCAACGGTAATTCAAAAAAAACTTTTCGGTGCAGCGGCAAATAAAATAAGAATAACAATGATGATATCGAACCTTCGATAGAAAACTGCGTTTAAAGAACAAGAAAAGGTTTTTAAAAACCTTTATAATTTCATCTAGTAAGAAAAAATGATGTAAGATTTCCGGACATAGCAGTAGAGTAAAAAAATATAAACCAATACAAAAATTTTGAAAAAACTGTCTATTATTTATTTCGAAAAAGTTCATTTTTATATATATTTTGTTTACACCTAAATCCAAAGAGATTAAAATTAAACTAGATGATGAAAAATTTTCACATATAAGCTTGAGTAGAAACTGCTTTGGCGGTAATAATGTTAATTATTACTCCTGAAATGGACAAATGTTTATTTGTCGGAAAAATTTACCATTTTAAAATATCAAGAGAATATTTTGTCTCAAAAATTTAAGAAGTAAGAATTTATATAAAAAAAACAATATTTATATTCCAATTAAATGTATACAAACTTTGAAGGAGTATACATATAGAATAGCCAGTGTATTTCAGTTTCATATCAAACATATTTTTATAAAATATGCTATATAAATTATAAATAGTCTCACAGGTACTATAACCTCCACAAAAATTAAATAACTTTTATTTCTCCGTGCATTTCTCTTATATTTTTCATATAACCAGTTTTCTTAGAATTTACGTGGGAAAATAAGTATAAAATATATTTATGTTACGATCAGCTGTTGAATTTTGCAGGAACTGACGACTTTATCCATTAAAAGAATAAAATGGGAATGAATTTTACATAAAAATTCACTAAAGGAATATTTAGTGGTTATATGAATTATCAGATTGGCTTCCCCTTCCTATTTTTTATCGAGGGCCTAAAGACTCATTAAACCATATTACAGTAAATGTTTTAGATCATCAAAAAAGTCAGGAACAGACTTGCAGCTACACTCGTTGGCACTAATTTTTGACAGGTGTCATTTTACAGAACTGAAAACTGATTTTTTAAATATTTCGGTCATTCCTTTTCAAAAAAGGTACTTCGATAGAACTGGCGGTTTGCAAGATAAATTGGTTTTTATGCGAAAAACTCAAAACTTGCTAATGCTAAACACAAATAGTTAAAAATAAAATACGCAGGATGCGCTGATGTACCTTCATTTATGGGAAAGCGCTGTTTCACTCTTCGAAGGCAAGAAGATGTTATGCTGAAAGATTTTCAACTCAGACAGAGTCAAGTTCAGAAACCTTTGAAAGGGTTTATCGGGTCTCAGTTAATTGACAATGTTATTAAAAGGCAAAAATGGTGAAAATGTTTAAATGTTATTTTGGCAAATGTTCAATATGGGCTCCACATACTTCAATATATTTTCTTATTCTTCGAATATTTTCCCGCTGCACTGCAAATAATATTCCGGCCTTATTACGGACTTCGTTATAATGTATGCTATTTTTGCTGGTAGTTCTTCTCTAGTATTTATTGGAATTGAATAAACTAGTTCTTTTAAATATCCCTAGAAGTAAAGATCTAAGGGATTTAGGTCTGGAGACCTTGGTGATCATAAAACAAGCTCACTTCGACCTATACATCGAGGACCAAAAACGTTTATTATGTGTTGACGTACTATACGCTTAAAATGAGGTGGGACACCGTTATGGATCTACCACATTTGCATTCTTCTATCAAGAGGTATGTCTTCCGATAAATTATTTAAATTTTGCTGCAAAAATAATAAATAAATCTCACCATTGAGCCTTTCCTCCAAAAGAAATTGAACTATAAAGTTATTTATAATATTTAAAATAAACCTTTGTTAGCGTTTGTTTTGAATTATAGGATGCGGATTTTCATCATCCCAAAAATATAAATTGTGTGAGCTTAATATACCATCTCTTGTAAAACCGGCCTCATGGGTATACAAAATAAGGTTAGAAAAATTTAGGTTATGTTGCTGTATAAACCAGTTAAAGTTTTGAAGTTTTGCGTTATCATCCGGAGACATAGCGTGTACATTTTCAACGTAGTACTGGTGAAGTAACTGTTCTGTTAGAATTTCATGTATAATCTATTTTGTAACATTGTTTTGTGTCGCGAGCTTTCTTATGCTGTTTGAAGGGTTGTCAGCGCCAACTTGCAAAATCGGGATCTCATGCTTTCCTAGGAGGCCCCTAACCGCCACGTCGCGGCTAAAATGACCCTGAGAAAATATATAAAATTTAATTTAGCTCTAACAATTATTTTCTGATCATCTTTTACCTGTTTCTCTTAGGCTTCGATAAACCTTTTGTGAGGTTTGTGGATTTTGCAATGTTCGAGCTGGAAATCTACCAGCATAAAGTCTTCTTGCCTTCGAAGAATTTGACAGCGGTTCACCGTAAATTAAATGTATATCAGCATACTTTGCGTAAGGATATTCTTCAATTTTTTAAAATTATTTTTTCTTGAAGGAGGTTTTGACACGTTTCGTCAACACTAATTCATTATGTAGGTATTAATAATAACAAATTGATTTTCATCTGTTTGTGTTTAGCATTAGTATCTTTGAGACTTTCGCATATAAACCGATTTATCTCGAAAACCGCTAGTTTTATTAAAATAAATTAAGAGTACCTTTTTGGAAGAAGAATAACCATAGTATTTAAGAAAGCAGTTTTCAATTCTGTAAAATGAGATCTGTCAAAAATTAGACCCAATGGGAGTGACTGCAAGTCGGTTTGTGACTTTCCTGATGATCTAAAACATCTAATGTGGCATGATTTAATGAGTCTTTATGCCTTGTATAAAATATTAAAATTTCGTTAAATTATACAGGTCGGTTTAAAACTTAGAGCCGATAAGGTAAATCGCTGGGTTCCCCTTTAGGACTTTGTATCTCCGTTAAGGAGCACTTCAGATTTTTTTTTCTATGACAAGGTAGGGTTATTTTAACCTCCCCTGTATGTTTCCGAGGAATTACGAGGTACCATGTATTTGTGTACTGCTCTACTAGATTAAATATACTGGTAATATAAATTGTTTTCTTAAGTGTAAGAAAATGTACATCTTTGGTATTTTTGGAATGTTGTATTAATATCATCAAAATATAATTTTGATGCTATATATGACGTCTTAGGAATTAATCTACTATGTTAGTAATTCTACGTGATGTATATTTTTTTTGCTATTTCTAGAACGTCAATATTATTGTTTCAGACTCTCATTCGTTAACCATTTAAAATATTATTGAATAGTAAGTGTTTTTCCTGTTAGCAGTAGCTTTTCTCCTTCCTTTAAGATTTTGTCTTTAAGGCCAAAAAATAAATCAACTTTTTAAATTACAAAACATTCTTTTTTCAACAGTCGAATTATTCTTTTTTTATTCAACGTGAATAACTTTGAGCGGTTTTTCATAAATGTATAAAGAAATGGACTATTTTTAATTTATTAATATTAGTTTTTAAAGCTTATTTATTATACGGTTAAAAATAGCCTTAAATTTAAGGCAAATTTAATGTTCATTCTACATTAAATTTAATGATTTTGTACTTTAAATCGCGAATAGTTAATTTACATTTACTTTGAATTTAAAGCAAATTCATTGAAATGTCAGTTCGTTGTACATTAAATATGATTAAATGATATCTTACATTTCAATAAAGTAACTGAAAAGATATTTTAACTTCTGTATATTAAAATTAATTCACATATACCCTCATACTAAAGGAATTTATAATATTATTCAATATACATTGCATGAGATTCCGGAAGATGGCGCAAGTTGTATTGAACTTTTTGTTTAATATGATATAAGTTGCTTAAAGGAATCAATTTTTTTAAGATGAGGTGTACATATCTGCCCTGTACTGATGGAAACCAATAGGTTCGAAACTGGTCTAGATGGCCGACACTATCTATGGAAAAAATGACAACCTTTTCCCGATAGTTTTAGAATTTTTTGAACTCATATTAATGTTGCTGCATTAAATATGTAGTAACATATTTTAGATTCATTGAACAGTGGCTGTCTATTTAATGTACATGGTCACCTTAAAAAGTAATGATCAAACTTTAAATTTAATGTATGATTATATTAAATTTAATGGAATTAATTAATTTAGATTAATGTAAGATTATTAAATTTAATGCATTACATTAAATGTATTTAATAAACGTTTATGAAATTCGCTTCCAGCACATTTACCTTAAATTTAATGCATTTTTTTACAATGTACTAAAATATTAATATTTAATCAAATATCAATTATTTCTTATCACCTTCAGACAGCGATCACCAGAATTCAATCTTCTGCCAAATCTGTAGAAAGTTATTGAGAATTTAAATATATTGTTCAAGATTTCCCTCAAACTTTTGATCGGATTTACATCAGAAAATTGAAATTACTTCTGTAATACATAATTTTTTCTTCTGGGACACACAAATTGACGTATTCTGGGGAATGTATCCCCTAATTCACTAACATGATCTAAGTTTCAAGCTAGTCTAGATTGACAATAAAGGGTTTTAATTGACAACAATAAGTCAAACAAGTATTGAACCTTTGAAATACAATAATAATAAAATTGTTTACTTTTATTACTAAATCAATAAAATTTTATTTATTTTCTGGTGGTTATAAGCTAAACTAAAAGGTTAAAACTTCATAGCAAATAAATCGAGTTTGGAAGATAAACAAACCTTCTGAGTAGATCTGGTTGTAAATGATTTACATTACATTCCACTTTCAAACTTCAAAAATTGTTATACAATTCGAGTTACAATTCCTTTATTTGAATTAAAACTTTTCGCAATAAAAATTTTTTATACCATCACCATACAGCTCAACAAAGCGTGTTTATATTTTAGTTGATAAAGACAATCATTGAGGCATTTTAATTGAAATAGATTTGTTTATTAAGCAAAATTAAATTCCAACGAGGTTAACAAATAAATACTTCAATATTTTCAAAAATTTGCTATACATTTTTTCACAGCGATTGCATCCCAGATACAGTTGTAGACAGTTTAATTAAATTATATTCAAAGTTTTTCATTTTATTATAATTTTTTGCCCCTACTAAATTGAACTCGTTGTTCTATATTCAAGTGTTAATCGCTGGTTGAATGATATTAATTCTTTATTCCAGAATTCTGAAGTTTATACATCAAGCAGATAAGTTATATATCTATTTTTTAGTTTTCACATTAAGTCAATTGATAAATTATTTCAATAATTTTGTTCAACAAAATGACCTTCCTTGAGACCACCAGACTCTCATAATATAAATACTTGGATTCACCATTATTGTATTTTGACCTTTAATGAAAACTCAGAACTTATAGCTTGATGCGCTGTGGTCAATTAATCGAAAATACCGCAGTAGGGGATTGTAGAATAAATATTAATCCCAGTGGAAACCAATATCGTTCTGGATGAAAGCTAAATTTGAGTACTTTATCTATTAGAAATAAGTCTAAATGATATTCTGGAGTTAAATTTTAAATTATTTTCTTTAAAATAAATAAAATTACGAATTTCTGCAAAATAATTATCTTTTAAAAGGAGTCTTATAAAAACAAGACACTATTTTTTACTAACTATTAAGGACAAAAAGCTTATAGTTCCAAATAATTTTAGTTTTTTTAAAAATTATGGTATAGTTTAAGGTGTCGTAGGCTTTTGACGGGTCAGAAAGTAGAGTCATGAATAAAACCGTTAAAATTCGTTCTGTAAAATGAACGCTGTTTTTTAGATCTGTCTTTCAAATATCCATGTTGAATACAATAAAAAAGAATACTTGTTGACTTATGTTTCACAATGCGGTTGCATATTATATGTTTAAAGATTTTAGAGAACGATGATATAATACTAACAGATTTATACTGTTCAACCTGTGTTCATTCTTCTTTTTTAAAAATCATTTCTACTAAGGCAATCTTTTTTTTTATACAAAACTGATTAAGTTCCGCAGAAAACTGAATATCATCTGACCCTCTCAATATATTTGTTGCAGCAGTTGAACGACTATAAATTGATTAAAATTGTTAGCTATACCTTTCCTCTTACCATATATTCAGGTGTCTCATTTTATTCGACCTGGGATATCAAATTCAAAAAGTCAACAGTTTATTTATTGATAAATGAGTAAATTCTTTTAAAAGGTTTTTCAATAAGGGCCGGTCGATGTTGAAATGGAATAAAATACGCTGTTTGTGAGGTATTAACGAAATTCTTTTTTTATTTTAAAGGCCCATGTATGCCATTATAAATGGAAGATAACATAGTTATCGTTCAAATGTCCGCTGCGGCTTCTCACGGTGGCACGGATCCGAGTGGTCCAATTTTAAATGACTCTGTCCCATAGATTCGGCTGAATTTGAGCAATTCCACTGTTGACTTTAAGAGCATCGGTTGATTGCGGCTTATTGGCATTCACCGGCGACTTCAAGAAACTCTGCAAGAAAAGGTCTAGCGTAGTCAAAACGCATGACCTTGTTGACTAATTCACGGCATCTCAGCAAGAAGTAACCATACCCTCGAATCGTTCATGCAGAATATTCATCGTGATATCCGCTGTGTGATTGGAAGCGCCGTCCTGCTGGAGTCACATGTCTTCTACCACCATATCGTTCAATTTGGGTCAAAATAAATCAGTTAGCATAGTTCTGTAGTGCTCGCCGTTGACGGTGATAGCCTTACCAAGGTCATTTTCAAAAAAGTACGGACCAATGACGCCGCCGGCCCAAAATCCGTACCAAACAGTTACTTATTGTGAATGCATTACCACCTGGTGAACCTCGTGTGAGTTGGCGTCGTCCCATGTACGGCAATTATGTTTGTTAACATAGCCATGCATCCAAAAATTCGCCTCGTCGCTAAATCATCCAATCAAAATTGGGGTCCTCTTCCAAATGCTCCAAAGTCCATTAAGCGAACAAACGGCGTTGTCTATGATTATTAACTTTGAGATCAATTGGATCTTGTATGGGTGGCCCAAATCCAGACACAAAATTCGCCAAGTAGTTTCCGAAAGGAAAAGTTCTTGTGCACGGCAATGAATTAACTGCCTCAGGTTCTTCTGCACAGTTTCACGAATCGCAGCTATGTTCTCAGCTGATCTGGCGTTTCTTTAACTTACGGGTATTAGCTGATTGTTTAACGAACCGGTTATCTCGATTTTGGCCATCAAACGTGGAGAGTCGATTTTGAGACGTACTGCGTCTGCCGTAAAATGGGCGCAACGCGCGCACCATTTGCACTAACGAACGTTCATTTTGATGATAAAATTTTATCATTTGAACATACTTCTCAATCGTGTAACTTCTCATGGTGATTTGGCATTTGTACCAGAATAATAAACAATAGAATAGACAGACGCTACCGAAACAAGATGGTCGCCACAGGCTTCCAATATCTCCCTTATTGAAAAGAATTCCTGAAGGCTGTGAAAGCAATTAAGAATATTTTAAGATTAGATTTAAATCTATTAAAATTATATTCCTTTCTCAAAGTACCTAGAAGGTGATTACAAAGTTGGCAACCCATATAATAGTTGACATTTAGCTCAAATTGATTAACATATCGTTTAACATACAAAATACATTATATATCTACAGACTAGGAAGAGGAAGAATCTTGTGTTTTCTATAATATTGCCTAAAGAACTGAACAGTGTAACTATTTTTGTCCATTAAATACTTTATCAATATTTGTGGTCAATCCCCACAAAATAGTATTATAACTAATATGTGCATTAATAATAGCAAAATATACAATAAAATAAGTGATTTATATCTAAAACTGCAAAATGTCATAATAACTTTAGTTTATTTTTTTACTTACATAATTCACATTTATATTTCAGGACATGTTACTCTCAATAACTGTCCCTAAAAATTTCGTTGAAGTTAAAAATTTGACAGCACAATCTTCGACTTTAATTACAAAGTTGGTGTAAATTTTTTTCCATTGACAAACTGCATCCAAACGGTTTTTTTCGGGTTTAAAATAATATGATTCGTCACGCGCCAGCCAGTGAATTCTTTTGCCGGCATGTGATGTATCATCGATATATAATGTTATGCAATTGGTATTAATATTATCAAGAAGATCCTTAATAAATATAGATTTTATTGAAGATAGGAACTAGCCATGAGAGAAAATTGCCTCTAAAACCTTGAAAATGTAGCTTTCCTTTCACCATAGTTATATTCAAAGTATCAAACGCCCTCCGCCCCCCCGAAATATTAAATATTCCCTCCAAATTAAGGCTCTGTGATGGATAGAATATTTTCCCAATTTTCGATGTTCCACTGAACACGTGTTGTAGCAAATTTTAATTGACGAGTGTTGTGATATTCAAAATTATTTGAACCTTTTACCGGCCGTCATAAACCTACTTGTTTTAATATTTTAAACCAACATTAATTTATTGTATATTTAGTAACCCTTTTTGAGATACGTGGATGTCAATCTGCAATTCTGGGTAGAATTAAGTATCAAAAGATCATCATCAATAGCTATTATACATCTTTTGAAGCATTTGGAAGATCTTCATATGAAATTTCTATTCTCCAGATAGCATTTCAAAATATATGTTACTGTAGACCGTTCTTTTCTGAGACATCCTGAGATATATTTTTATCTATATATTTCAAAAATAGTAATAAAAAATGTATTTTTTAATTTTTTATCAGTTTACTTATGCAATAAGTGTTTTGAAAATGACCAAACAGCACATATTTTTATGTTTATGTACTTTTTGTTTTATAATAGCCTAAAATGTTCCATTTAGTCGCTGGAGTATGGCATGGTGCATTATCTTATTGAAATAATACACCCTCGACATTTATACCATTAAGTTTTTCAAACTGCAGTTTACAGAACTGGATCTAATATGGCCGTCTAAGTTTTAAAATTCACTCTGCCACATCAAATGAGTATTTCTCCAATCCCTGTTGGACTCATGCACACTCAAACCATTATGCTACTCTTACTGTATTTGGCGGTAGGTGCTACATAACCTTCAATATCATCATAATTAAAATTAGCATATTCTTTTTCTTTAACACATTTTTTTTTAACATTTTGATACAAAAATGGTATGATGTTTAATACTTACTTGTTACTTTCATCAAACCAAATAACATTCTCCCAATCGGCTTTTGTCCAAAATTCATATTTTTTGACTCACGCTAACCGTTTTTTCCTATTGGCTTCGGACAGCCATGGTTTTTCTGCCTTTTTTAGCAGAGAAACCCACTTCTTTAAGGCATTTAGTTGCAGTTTTAGCCAATATATATATATATATATATATATATATATATATATATATATATATATATATATATATATATATATATTGATTGTTCTTATTGTACCGCAGCTGACAAATATTTTGCAACCCGACGTCTATTTTCCAAAGATTGCCGCTGTAATCAACGGTCCTCTTTTTCATTTGTTTTTCTTTTCGGTCCTTCCTCTCATCTTAATTTTGTATCTCCTGCTTTACGTAAACGATTAATGGTGGTTTGAACAGCACACCGTGAACGTTTCATTTTTTTTACTGATGGTTATTTCTCAGATTCCTTTTCTTAATGTAATGCAACAATTTGAGGGCATTCGAAATCGGTAGGTTCTCTTGATTTGGCATTTCACCTTGCCAGTGATAAAAAAGTTTTAAATGTCTGTTATACTCCCTATTGAAACTAACTACACAACTCAAAAGATTTCAAATAACGATGCACACCGATGGATCTACAAACAAGTACTAAATTGAAAATATGAAGTGCTTAAGATAATACTATAAAGACTTATTTATATGCAGAATTTGCAGAACTACCCATCTTTTCAAATCCTCTATACTTCTCAGAAATATTATGGTACGTATAAATAGGGTGAGCCGAGTGCGTGAGGCGCCCGTAACAAGTATGCTGTTAACTTACAGGAATATTCCTTTGAATTTTGTCGATTTCTATTGATGTTAAAGGCCTTCAGCGACAGGTCTCAAAGGAGATAATACATTTATTTGGGTTACAAGAGGTCAAATTTTTGTAGTTCTATTGTTTGCGAGTAGCTCGACCGAGACTCGCAGTGATCCATTTTCTCTCGGTGTTTTGGTGCGCACCCAAAGGATTTTGTTTTATCCAGTGGGACGGGTTTATGACACTCTATTTCGTAAAAATTTACTTTGCAGCGACACTGACGATACGAGATTTTAATTTTTTTGTTAATGAAGTGAAATCTATTTAGCACTTCGCTTCGATTAAAAGTTGTTCATAAGTGAATATGGAGTGCTCCGAAGAAAATATGTTGAATTTAGAGGAGACCTGCATATAACTCAAAAATTGATGAGTTATGGACAAAAATTTTAAAAAGGAAAGAAGTCTATGTGTGAAATGAAATTCAGTCAAAAATTTTGCAGAGACCAGCGAAAAGAAAATTTCGAGTGTCTGTCGAATGAAAATTGAGTGCTGAAAATATTTTTCTCTTTTGGAAATGACTGGTTCTAGTTTGTTCAACAAATATTCAAAATCAAAGGAAGAGTTTTTGGTAATTTTTTTTTATGGCCCGCTAATATATTCAAACTATAAATTTGCTAGAAATTCCCATCTTGACCTTTTTTTATTCAAGGTAGTGAACTATTATCGCCGATGTTTTCGTGTTTCAATAAAAAAAATGTATAAAAGTAAAATCCCACTGCGTGAAACTAACAAAGTCGCCATTTTTTCTTCGTTGTCAGATATGGCAGGCCAGGTCAAACTTCTTCGCTCACTTAGTATTAACTAACATATTCGGAGAAATTTGTATGATGTGCTCCACTTCAACCGACACAAGGCTGCCCGTTGTTTTTCGTCACCAATAAGTCCGATTTAAAATAACAAATACCTTTAAAACTGTTTATATTCTTTACCAAAATTTTTTGTAAAAATTTTCTACGGTACTGACTGGATAACAAATTTGAGTATCCGTTATACAAAACACATTTGGTGTGAAAGTGCCACTTATTTCAAATTATCAAAATTTACAAATACTGAGAATATCTCTGTATACAAATATTAATATATTTTTATTTATTTTTACCCTTTGTTTGTTTACACCGCCCAAACGTTTTTAAAAATCCCTTTTGAAATCCGCCGCCGACAGCACATGGGTTCAGTCGAACCGGTAAACATCAAAGAAGGTTTGCTGCAAGTTCGAGGCAAGCTCGTCACGGGTGAGTCACGCGCTCGACATAATTATATGCAACTTTAGGTGGAGAAGCCCTCTATCGAATCACTGACCATCTGATAGAAGCTATATGGCTCACAGAAGAAATACCGAATGAATGGAAAGAAGGGGTCATCGTCCCCATACATAAGAAGGGTGACAAGATGAAATGCGCCAACTATCGAGGCATTACTCTGTTTAATACGGCCTGTAAAGTACTCGCAATTGTACTCTTAGGAAAACTTAAACCCTATGCAGAGGAAACTATAGGTGACTATCAGTTTTAGGGGCGGTCGCTCCACCGTAAATCAAATATTTTCCATTAGACAGTTAATGGAAAAATTCCGGGAATTAAATCGACACCTGCATCAACTATTTGTGGATTTTAGACAGGCGTACGACACCATCCATAGGGTTAAATTGTGGCAAGCAATGGAGGAACTTGGCTTCCCAAAGAAATTAATCAGATTAACCCAGGTGTGTGGCTCAAAGAGCAAAGTAAGAATTGGACAAGAACTTTCAGAGGTGTTCAATATAAATGACGGTCTCAAACAGGGTGACGCTATATCCCCGTTGCTGCGTTAATGTAGTTCTGGAATACGTCAGCAGAAAGACGAAAATCCAACCGCCAACAGCGATGTTATATCATAATGGTCCCAACTTACTTTTGGCTTTTGCAGACGATATAGACATTATGGGAAACAGCACGCCGGATATCAAGACGACCTTCAATAACTTCGAAAAAAGTGCGAGCCCAATTAAAATTAACGAAGAGAAAACTAAATATCTGTATTCCACTAGAAACAACCATCACAGAGGCAGACTAGGCCAAAACATCACAATGGGGGACTATATATAACTTTAAACGTGTCAAAGAGTTCAAATATTTGGGAACGATGCTTACTGAAAACACTGACGGAAGGACAGAAATTAACTGTAGAATCCAAGCAGGTAATAGGTGCCTCTACGCAGTACAAGACCTCCTAAAATCCAAGTTAACAACAAGACGTATCAAGATAAACATATACAAAGAAATAATAAGATCTGTAGTGATGTATGGGTGCGAAGCTTGGACATTAACGGTAACAAATGAAGAACGGCTCCGAGTTTTCAAAAGAAGAATTCTTAGAAAAATATATGGCCCAACAGTGGATGCAACAATAGGACGTTACAGAATCCGTACCAATAAAGAACTGGAGGATCTATATGGAGACATTAATATTGTACGAGCAATAAAATCTAAGCGACTGCAGTTGGCGGGACACGTAAGAAGACTACCAGATAGTTGCACAGTCAAACTCGTGTGGGAGGGAGCACCGGTAGGGAAAAAACCACTGGGACGCCCTCGCCTTCGATGGAAAGACAATATTGCTAAAGATCTAAAGGCAATGAATATTGATAATCCGCTAGATGCCATGGCAGACAGGCAGCAATGGAGGAATATTGTGAAGTCGGCAAAGACCCACCTAGGGTTGTAAGCCATGGAATAAGTAAGTAAGTAACTTTAGGTAAAGACCGTTATTCTTTTATTTCGCTGATAAAGGGAAATTGTAGGGGTACCTAATAATTATGTCACCACCTGTATATTGCTAAATATCTTCTGAAAATAGAGCCTTTAATTTTCATAAAACGAATCTGTTTGCTTTTTTTCTACCTATTAATAATATTTTGTTATTTCATCAATAATTTTGAGACAATAAACAATTTAAATGTTATTTTCTAGTTAAAATATCATCTAGAAATTGCTTTTTCTAGTTATCCAACCACGCTGTATTCTGGTTAACGTAAATTTCTCTTTCTCTATATTTTCCAACAATTATTTAGTTACTTAAATAAAATTCTACCCTAAAAGCAGAAAAATGTTTTATGGTAGTATTGTTATACTTTACTAAATGAAATTACGAAAATTGACAAAGCGTAGGGCAAAGCTTAATTTAGAAATGCGTAATCTCAAAGAATGCTACACAAAGTGTAATATCTTAAAATGAAAAAGTTGGACGGCAAAAGGGATTCACCATAAGGTAAAGTTTTAAAAGTCAAATAAAAAGTTAATGTGGAAAGTATTTTCTTAAAGTACAATAAGTAAGTTAAATACTGGGTAGGTAAGCATCAGACTTTAATTAGCTATTACTCTTGAAGTAGTTTACTTTTTTATATACCGTTTTTCGTTTAATGTGCTAAATAACTCAGGATATAATTATAATGATTTTTAAAGACCTGCAGACCTCCATTTATGAAGGTACCTATTTTAAAGTTATTTAGCTTTGTTTGTAAGGTTAATACGACGATATTTAATAATAATTAAAAAATAATTTTCACTGTTTAATGTTTTTATTAGAATATTGCTCTACATATTTTCGTCTTTATAGGGCTTTTTTAAAAATACTTGAAACATATTAAACTTTAAAGAGTTTCGTCTCACAATATATATCTAGTTTTATGACTTATAACAAACTGTTTATTATTCGGATGTATTCAAATTCTCAACTAGTATATTGGAAATTTTATTGGTTATTAGAGTTTTTTAAATTTTTTATTATTCTAGTAAGTTTAGTTTTGTATTTTTTATTTCAGCTTCATGAAATTGGGCATTACTTATATTAATATCGTAATTATTATCAATGCATTGGACTCACATTCGTGTGAATTTCTTTTAATTAAATGTTAATATTTCTTCCATGTACAGGACGAGTTAACGATTGGATGAAGTAAGTTTATAACTTTTGGTTAAAATTTACCAAGCATTAATATTTACTCTATTATTTGGTTAACTTTAATGCATATTTTAAAAATATTTGGGACTTTTCAGGTTGTGCCAAAAAAACGAGTACAACATATAGTTATGTTTTTTCAAATATGCGAATTTTGAAACTGTTCTATACATAGTTTTATGTACCTTAACTTTATAATTTTTAAGTTAATTGTGTATTCATGAAAAAAGTCACATTTTCAAGCATCCATTTAATCATAAGTACGATTCTTAACGTTTATATATATATATATATATATATATATATATATATATATATATATATATATATATATATATATATATATATATACATATATCATTTTTCTTAATTTTGTATTTTCTTGGGTTTAGGTTCTATAATTAATAAAACACAAAACGATTGACGTTTCGCCCTTTATTCAAGGCATTTTCAAAATTTTTTCCTTGACATTTTGCTGTTCTGTTTCTAAAATTTTAGATATAATACTATAATTAATAAAACACAATCGTTTTGTGTTTTATTAATTATAGAACCTAAACCCAAGAAAATACAAAATTAAGAAAAATGATATAATCTATGGTTCAAGAATCAAGAAAATAAACATATATATATATATATATATATATATATATATATATATATATATATATATATATATATATATATACACATATATATATATATATATATATATATATATATATATATATATATATATATATATATATATATATTGTATAGGTAGACACCTTTTCTCAGGTGTGATAATTTTTGATTATGAAAAAGTCAAACAAAAATGGACATAAATAATTAATTAATGCATTTATATGGTAATTGCAGATAGTGGAATAGATATTAGTTAGTAGTATGTAAGAATTTATATTTGAATCATGTTTTTAAAGGACATAAAATGCCAATAATTGTGTAATAACATAATAAAATGTAAAAAATTAGTGTCAAAGGTTGGACATTAATGCATATAAATTAAAAATTATAAACATATTTGACTCAGAAAGATATGAATCTTATAAACTATTAAATAAGTGATATTTTGAATAAATAGTGAAGTGTTAATGTCCAGAAGATGATTGAAGAAGGAATATCAAAACTGAAAAAATGAAAATCTTAATCACCCATTTCATAAGCAGTGCGGGTAAAGATAATATTAGTGAAAATAAGCGTCAAATAATAACTATTTAGTGAAATGAAGACACTATTCATCAATAGTTATTTATAACATATTTGTTCCTACGTATTACAACAGTATTTGTTAAAATTTTGTTAAAAATATTGTAAATGTTTAATAATAGTATAAAAAAATAAGTTTATTTTAATAAGAAACTAAGATAATGGAGTACCTAATTATAGGGAAAACTTTGTTAAATAGGATTATAGTATTAATAAAATAAGAATTTTTAGCAAGTTATAATTAGAATTTAAATGTATAGGTGAAATTTTCTTAGATGTAATCCAATTATATTTATTAATTTTATCTGGTAAATAATAACCAAAAGTAAAGTTTAGATATATCAAAATGTCAGGAAAAGTCCAAAATTTACATAAATCATAATTTGTTGTCATCAAATAGAATATTTATTTCATAATATAAATAAAATAATAAAATTTTATCATAAATTGACAATTAGGAATCCATTTTTAATTTGTGTTTCAAAGCTTAAAATTTCATCTAGTTGTCAGTTCACGTCAGATGGCCGACCAATCAGAAAAAAATTAAAACAAAAATTTATATCACGGGACCACTTACTATAAAAGCTAAAATTCTTTTTTTTTAAGTGCAGGTCCATCATTTTTACAGTAAACATCATTAGCCTGCTTCTTAAAAAGTAACATTACCTAAATATTTTCACTTGTTATTTTAAAAAGTAAAAGGAGTGGTTATTAATCGATTATAACCTACAAGTTTTTCATTTGTTTTTTCATAAATAAATTAAAAAGAAGACAGTGCAGATTAATTTGTGGTAAAGAAAACATTGCTGGTCTCATTCATTCAAATTTTTCAAAAAAGTAAAAGAAAAAACCATAGAGCTTGGATATTGAAACTCAATTTTAAAGAAAGGAAAAGACGTTTAATAAATTAGTAAATAAATATGTCAATAAGCAAGCAGCTGTGAAAAATATTTAAATAATTTGCAAAGGAGAAAGAATTTGTAAATTTTCTTTATAAAAAAAAGAGGAAGGAGGAAATATGAAACGTGGATATAAAATATTTTCTGGAGATTTAAAAGGTATTTATTTATTGTGTAAGATATAAAAATTTTTGACTTGCCTGAAGATAAATTGGTAAAATAGATTTATACAACCTTAGTATGAATAGTTATAGTTAATAATGAAATAAAATTGTTTAATTTACACTATATCAAGATCACTTTTTAATAATAACGGCACACACTAAATTATTTTTAGATTGTTTAAAATAAAATCACATTTTAAAACGATACTCAGTAACAACCGTTCAGATATTTATGCAATATTGCCAGATTTAATAATTTTAAATCCCATAAAAGAATACAGTGCATATTGAATCATATTTATAATCTAATTAGGTTTAGATAAGGTGATTTATAAATTTTACATAAAAGACTGTACTCACTAACATGATTGTATTTTTCTAAATAAAATTTGTATTTGTATTTTTAAATCATTGGTTTGACTTTTTCTGATAATAATTATATTTTCACCTGAACTCACCTGAGAGAGAGAAATTGACATCAATGTTTTAAATATCAAATCACTAAAAACGGGGTATATTCAGAAATACAGCTCATGTGTAAGTGAGTAATATTTAATTTGTGCCTGGCGCCTAACAATTTAATAAGTATCATATATAAATGTGCTGTCGATAATTTTTATTTCGCCAGAAAAAAAAAACAAACAATTTAATTATAAAAATGAAATAAAAAAATAAACAATTCAATTTAATTTGTTTTTACGGGCACGTCGCGCAGTCGTAACAAACAAACACACACACACACACACACACACACACACACATATATATATATATATATATATATATATATATATATATATATATATATATATATATATATAAGTTCTCAGCTATGTGGACATAAAGACCATTGATAAATATTATATGATGATATAATGACGCGACGGTAAATTAGAAAAGGAATATTTCAAAACTCAATACACGAAACGTACTACTCCTAGAATAGAGGTCGCCTTATTCGGATCGACGACCACGGATTCCGCAGTTTAAATATAGTGACTCATCAACGATCTCCCTAAGAGAGCTGTTGCCTATTTTTTAAGCCAACAACTATAAAAAATACATAAGTTTCCGTCCGCCTAATTTTAAAATAAAATAGGAAATTCTCGACTATGCCAACATTAAGACAGTTAATAAATATTACTCTCATGTTAAAAAGTGCGGAGATCTCCAGGATAATGGAAACGTTCCGGGTCCGAAAGATGACGAAACAGTGCTGTTGTGACTGAAAGACTTCAGATTACACATAAGGTCATGGAGAGGCGAATGTTGTGATCAAGTCTGAGCGATCACACCCAAAATGAAGAAATAACGAGAAAATTCAAAAAGGCAGACGTGAATGAATTGGTACGGAGGTTATGATAGAGCTGGGCGGAACATGTTGCCCGTGTGACAAATGATTACTGGAATAGGAAGTTTGTGATATGGAGACCGTAAAATCACATCCTACCGGTTGGAGGATTATAAACACCTAGTGGAAACTGATTGGATGAGAAAGGCTTAAGGTAGACATCAATTAAAAGGACTGCGGGAAGCCTACATCGGACGATGGATGGCTGACTAATGATGATGATGATGATGATGGTGAGGAAGGTATACTGTGCTAAATGCAGTTTCGAAAACCATGTTTAATAATAATGGTGTTTCGATGAAATGTTCTGATTTAAATACTTCAGTTGTTGTATAAAACAACTTAGTATTAAATATTTTATTCAGCAATTGGATAAAAACCTTTTAAAGATTTTTGAGTCATTACTCAATATCCATAGATAATGACTTTTATCAATAATACAAATTAATAAATGTATTATTTAATATTTGCAAAAATTTCATTTTAAAACATCGTACATATTTCAGCTGAGCCAAGTTATGCAGTATATATGGCTGTTATTTTCATTTATTATATTAATACCCAAAAATGCTGACAAGCTTATACATTGAGCTCCATGCAAGTAATATTACTAAGGCCGACATAAAAATATTGCACACGTTAATAATATTTTACCAGCACACAGCGTAAAATTACTTTGTTATCCTGGAAAACACGCTCGTTGCTAATATTTATAACATACTTTAGAGTTCCCATTTAAAATTAACATTTTGTCATATATGGATTACTTTAATGTAACTACATATAATATGTGAAAAATTACGACTATTGTTGAGGTAAATTTTAATATTAAAACGACATGATCCCACTTTATAAATAAAATTTCTTGTAATTTTCAGTTATTAATTTTTATTAAATTATTAGACAATGTAAAAATTAACTTTTTTATTTCATTCATTTTCATTTTGTACATTGTAATTGAAAAGCTAGACATAAATACTGTTTCTTAATAAGCCTAATTTTTGGAAAAAATTAACTATGTTGATTAGAAATGGTTTCTTAAAAAGAAACTGATTTGAATATAATTTGTTTAAATCAGAAGGTTCCTTTTTCCGTAGACCCCCCCCCCCCCATCGTCTTCTAATACTGAATTTTTACAATTTTATCAATTTACACGTATTTTTGACAGCCAAAGTCTTAGTCTCGAACCTGATGCTTTGCACGCAAATTTTTAATATTTGGGTTTTATTTAATCAAATTTAGTCCTACATTTCCTTGGCCACTTATTTCTAATCTGGTTCTTTTTTTTAAAAAAAAAATTGGGAACTGCGATGTAACTCTTTTCCACATGGTATAAAGATGGAAAAGTCCTTAAAAATTTTCTCGCAATCATCCATAATTCAGGATAAATAGCAGATATGTCTCTGTGAAACCCTGATTGTCCATTTCTAAACCGTACCTTAATTTCTTCGTTAGTTCTAATTTCGATCAGTTGTTCTTATAACATGACCTCGATGTCACCATATAGGTTAATCACAAACTGTAGTATGTCCATCGTCAAAACATCCTGAAATTTGGTTTTAAAGTCTGTGAGGGCACTGAAATGTTGGATTTAGGCCGAAACATGATCATTCTGGCAGCATGTCTGTGACAAGTTGGAGAATTGGAAAAATTCTCGCCGTCCAATGTTTTGCGTTATAAGGTTAATTCTGACAAGAAAAGCTCTATTGATGGATTTTGTTATTAATAACTTCAGGCTGCCACCTTGAAGCTGCAACTTAACCTTGTTGAATGTGATAAAAAAATCAAAACAAATACTGAATAAATTTTCTTTTAAAATGGGATCGTTAGCATCCAAAAATTCTAATGTGTATTATATTCTAGAATTCAGATTTTAAGCAACTAAATATTTTTATTGGATAACGTGGTGAAGTGAAAATATTATATTTTAATCGGTTTATAAAATCACGGTAATAGCGAACCATGCTCCATCTGTTGCTGCTCACATTACATTTGATAAAGGAATCACTTTTTCCATGAAATAATCACTCAGAATAATGAATATTGATTGGCATTTAGCATCTGTTGTAAAAATTCCAACACAGACCAGTTCTCCGTGGATTTCTTGGCTCATAACAAAATTAACATTCACCAGTAACTGTGCCTTATTACCGGGTAGAGTTGACTTGACCATTTGTATCAGAACTGGGTTATTTTCATATATGAAGCGCTTAAATTTTGGTGATGATCTGCCGTGGACCCTCATTCAAATCGCATGGATTTCCAATTTTTTTCCGTTGACTGTTGACCTGTAGCCCGTGCAAGTCGCAGTCGACCCCTGGAGGTCCATATGGATCACTTTAGGAATCAACAGTTTAACAAACAGAAATATTTGTTTATCAGTCCGTTATTTTTGCTTAATTATGCTAGGTGCTAGGTATAAAAGTTAACCTAAAATTACTAAGGTTATAAAAATAGCCCTAAAGTCCTACTATTTTTTTTAATGCCTTTATTGCAAGACCTTCAAGTATTTACATATAGATGGCATCAAATACATTTTCCTACAAATTTAAAGTTCCCGAATCCATTTTTGATAACAAGGGTTATTCACTAGGCAATTCGGTGTGGTAAATCCAAATTTATTTACAAAAATTAGCTACCATATTAAGATTTTCAGATATTTTAATGGAAAAGTCACAAAATGATCAATTTTGTGTACACTTCGGCTTGCTTATCTCAAGAGCCAGAGGTGATAGGAAATATTGGTCTGCGGATTTGATTCTATTCGAAAAAATCTAGGAAAATGAATGAAAGACTGACGGCACTAGAAAACTAAAAATATGATTTTAGCTCTCTTGTGAGTAGATCCAACTCTTAAACCTTATATGTATTGCAGAAATGTTAGATCCTCTAAAAAACGATTTCAGATTTAATGTCTACTTGTGATTTTTTGATATAGAATTCAAATTCGCGAAACCCAATGTTTTATCACCTCTGGTTTTTGTCTGTTATTTTTAAGCTTATCTACCGCCATATTATATCAACCATATCTTGTTTTTACAATGAGATATAGAATTTGAGATTATTTTTCAATGAGAGAAAATTATATTTTTTATAGTTTTGGAATGCACATATCTCAAGACTACATATGAGATTTAGGTTACGGGCCAGGTCCTTTTCTAGGTTTTGCGAATGATTTCCGTAGATTTTTTCATGCCGGATTCCAACATTTACTTTTGTTCTTTGCAAAATATAAACTCAAATTTTACTAAAAACAGCTACCGTATCATGTTTAGTTTAAAATGTTTCAAAATTCTGGCATGATGGCCACTTTTTGTAAACAGATTTAATTCAATGCACCAAATTACGTAGGGAATGATCCCTGTCATGGAAAGAAGGATACCCTTGAGGTCTGTGTTATTGACGAGAAGAAGCATTAGAGTCCACGCTCCTATCTGGGTATTATTTTTCTTGAAAATAAGTTGAAAATTGAGTTTTTTCTGGTTAAATATATTCAGAAGATTTTCTATGGTAAGAGCAGTTAACTAAGACATTAGTTCTCTTGTCTTTATGTAGTTTTGGTTTACTTTTAATTTAGCCAAATATTTAGGGATTTAAAAATTTTTCATACGAGAAAAAGTTAGTAAGTAAGGGGTAAGGAAATTAACAAAACTCATTTCGTAAGTAAGAGTTTCATTTACTCGTTTTTAGGATAAGTGCTAACCTCAAAATATCAAAGAAAACTCAGATCAAAAACGCATTATTATATTGAGTAAATCTAAGCAATACATTGAGTAAATATAAGCAATACATTATTTGTAATAATTTTTAGTGAAACAAATAATTGATTTCATTGATCTGAAGAAGGCTTTTGATAGAATGTCAAGAAGTAGATATGAAAGCACTGAGCAGAAAAGGAATTAACAATAAAATAATAAGAATTATTAAAAATGTACGCAGAAATAATAATAAACGATGGATTAAAGAATGGAGGAGGATTACGCCCAATACTGTTTAAAATTTTTATTAATGAATTCATAAGAAAATATATATCAAGAAGCAAGAAATTCAATGTGGGCTATAAACATTTGTAAAGAATAGATAGGTCATAGGAAGCAAAACATGAGCCGAGGCAGAAGGAATAGTACGAAATAAGAAAAAATATATAAAACAATTATATGAGGAATACGAGTAGAAAATAATTAGCAATAAGTATTCTACACCTTTTTAAGAATGCCACCTACATGCAATATAGTTATTCCTATCATTAAAGTAGCATCTAAATTTTACGACTGGCATTTTAAAATTTCTTAAAAATGTAACAAGTAGCATCCCGCTACTTTCATCTTCACCTGCGATTTTGGATTTAGTATATAAACTTAACTAAATTCTGTTTATCTTTAACGAACAAATTGCGACGCTAAAATGACGTAACTTTAATGATGCCAATAGAATGGTAGTATGAAATATGCCATTATGATATAGTTAGTGGATCAAATTTTCATGTTAATATCAACGAATTAGTTCCATTTGTGATAATATCTTATTAATATTTTAAAACAAATAAAAGTTAAATTAAACAAAAATGTACGATACTATCTTATATTCGAAGTCTTTTGATAGATGATCCTTATACCCTAGACAGCTACCTGACATTTACAAGTAAATGAAATTTATAACAACCACGTTCTCAAACTACCATGTGCATGGGGTCTTAGAGATATTACGTATAAAGCAGATGGATAAAGAAGGCAGATATCTATATTTAAATAGCCAAAACAAGTTAGAAGATGCCTTGGTTAATACTTTTCAGGATTTATGTCTTAGAACTCTAATTTTTTATAACAAAATCAACACTATATTTACCAATTTAATAAAAACGTGCTGGTGCAAGTACTGATTATTTAATAGCAAACTTAATATGAGGTGTTTAATTATTTTACAACTTACAGAAACCCTATTTAAGAAATTAAACTACTGGTAGTTATGTTGTCGTGCAAGTAAATTTATTACCAATATTATTTTACGAAATATATATACCGGTAACGTTCGTTTTACTTGTGCCTGCCGTAAAATGATAGTAAATTTCTGCTACTGGTTAGCAGGATTTTAAAAATAGAAGTTGTTACGGTTAAAAATTGATCTTAAATAATAAATATTCTTCATTTACATTTTCCTACATTAAATTACAGGTTCAGATTACTAAAGTAATAAATAGTTTTTTGTTTTGTACGTTTTTCTTCAAAGGTTGTCAATGACATGCATAACTTGAAACGTAAATTTACAGTAAACGATGTTTTCTACTATAAAACTAATGATTACCTTTTGCTTTTCATTCATTAATATTGGCTTCATCTATATTCAGATCATTCCTTTTGTTTACATTTTGAAATTTTGATTGACACCGAAACTTAACCTATTTCTGTAATTTGTAAATTTCGTTAGGTACCTCGAGACAATGTATCACAGATTGGGAAAAGCGTTTTCTTAATGATTGGATAAATATAACCAGTGTTTTTTTGTTTTCTTGTTGATTTTCCTTCTTTAGGAAATATTTATCTATTGTCACATATCAGCTGTTTCAGATAAATAGTCAGGTCCACTGGATTGCGTGGAAAGTTTTTAGGGTTGCCTATAAGATGGCACATCTGTGGAATATATCGAAATGATAAATTCGAAATAAGTTAAAATCGACTTTTTCATGATGTTGTTCTTAGTTTATTAGTTGTTACTTTACTAATTAGAATTTTTGGTAATTATAAGATTGGAAATTAGATCCTCGAACTAATTCGAACTAATTCGATTTCATTTTTGAATATTTCGAATCCGTAAAGTACTTTGTTCATAGGATATTCATTTTGTAGGACGAGGCAGTTTAGATTATTAAGATATTGGTTGTCTCTGTCTGATTTGAGTACTGACCAGTTTAAAATAATTGAGATAGAAGAATTTTTGTATATATTTTCCGGAAGTAGTTCAAATTGTATGATAAATATAAAGGGTTCGAGATTATTGTCTCGAGACGAAGGTTATATTTTTTGGATGGATTTTTGGTAGACTTTTTTTTATTAAGTTTTTCTGGTAACTTCCGTTGGAAGGAATGTGCGAGTGATTTGAGAAAAATCGTTTTCTTTTAGCTATTTGACGCAAGAGCGAGAAGAAGTGGTTTGGTTTTACTACTTTCCCAAGTTAAGGGATTTGGTCATAAATGGTCGATTAAATTAACGTAACCCAGCCGGGGTGCAAACATTTTTTTGGTGATTACCATCACCCTACAGCCAGTTTGGCGATTATTTTTCTTTAGCCAGCCCAGAAACAACGGCTTAACATTCAGATGCCACCATTTTCTTGAGTTCGAGGTATGTACATATTTCTTTTGGAACAATCAGTTTTTGTGTTTAAGCAAAATTTGCTAGGATTTGCGTAGGTCTATTATACGACTGACTGAGTAGGAATTTTTATTTCTTTATTTTAGGGTTTTGGAATAACTACAGTATATCTTAGGATAACTTCCGTGCCTTTGGATTTCTTCAAAGTGCAGTTTTATCAGATATATGAGAATTTTTTCGGGTTTAATATAATCACTGTTACTACTAAAGTCAACTAATTTCATCTAATAAGTTAATTATTAAGTGGACTAAGAATTAATTATCAACACTTACTGCTAATTCGTGTATGGTACAAGCTCAAGCTGTACAATAAATTGTATTAAACCGGAGTGTAATACATACAAGTCATTTTTGTCTTTAATCGCAAAGGTAAGTATACCGTTATGATTGGCGCTCCTTATATTCTCTGACTGAGTTTGCATAATAACACCACTTTTCGCCAATTACTTCCGATGGTTTATTAATTACTTCACATTCACTACTGAATAACCTATTCTACCTATTTATATACACCTATAGAATTAGATTATAAGTCTAGAATCTCACCATAAATCTGGCCAACAATGATGGTTAATCGAAATATCTCTATAAGGACGCACCCCTATTCCCCTAGTTCTTCGTTTCGATATTTTCGTAAGGTAA
This sequence comes from Diaprepes abbreviatus, assembly GCA_034092305.1. Classification (NCBI taxonomy): domain Eukaryota; kingdom Metazoa; phylum Arthropoda; class Insecta; order Coleoptera; family Curculionidae; genus Diaprepes; species Diaprepes abbreviatus. The sequence goes on from JASJET010000122.1 coordinate 15,011,112, forward strand.
TGGCCAAATTCCCCTAGCCCTTCGTTACAATAGTTTTAACGATATTGTATTTATTGATTTAGATATTTTGTCTTTTAAAAATAATATCTTTCTAGAATGAAGTTGAATGTGGACTAAATATGATTATTAATTAAGTCTAAATAAATAAAAATTGTCTGCTGTTATCTTTAACCAATTCTAAAAATTTTATTTGAGAACATTAGTCTATAACAAAAATTAAAAAAGAAAACTGGTCAAAGACGTTGTTACTTTTTTCCGAAATTTCGTTGCACATCATGTCTTTTAATAAATTGAAAACTTATGCCTGTAAAATTTTAATACAAAAGATTCAAGCCGTTATGTCGAGTTTTTTAGATGTGTAAAATTTAGCGTGGGAAATGAAAAGGGATCATAGTAAAATTTCAGGTTTATTTTAACAATAAATTAAAACAGAATTTAATAAAAATTCTTAAGCTTGAATTCAAACTGATATAAAGGTAATAGTAAATGTTAAACTGACAAATCTAACACAAAATGCTGGAAAAACTGGGCTTAAAAATAATAATACAATAGCGTGCAATTAAATCTTATAATATAGAAGTACGGAAACAAATCCATTAAAACCCTGCAATTACATTTCAAGGAGCTCCATAGGATGGGCAACTCTTATATGGGAACGCCATATTGCCCGAGGCATTCACCAAAATTCACACTCGTAGAACAGAAATTATAACCAAGTTTATATATTATATACATATTAAAATGTATTTTTTAAGAACTACACAACCATATGCGATCAGATAAATAAAAAATACGAAATTAAAAGAAAGTTTTTTTTTTAAATCTCATTTATTCAATCAGAAGTATTTATTTTCATTTAACATGTGGTAAAATTGAATGGGATTGGTCGTCTTTTTACATGATCTGTAGTTGTTTTCTCTCTTTGTGATATCCTTAACTAAATTTTCCATCCGGTCCAGACTTGTATATATATATATATATATATATATATATATATATATATATATATATATATATATATATATATATATATATATATATATATATATATATAGTACACGAGATAAAACGCAAAGGATATATAAAACTATGTTTTTATTTTCATAAAGCCTATATTACCTCAGATATCTTATACGTTCTTTGTTTTTGCTATGGAAACACTAAAAACAATGAGGCCACATTAAGTCTTAACGACACAAATGTTTTTAATGATCTGACCATCTTCCCGAAGGAACACCAAAGCAACATCCTCAAAAATTAACCCCTTAATTTGACAGCAGAGGATTTAATGACAGTAACAACAATAAGTCAAATTTTAAACCCTAAAAATACAAGACCCCAAAAATTATTTTTTTGTATTATTGAACTGGCAAAAATAGAGAATTTATTTATTTTTGGGTGACAACTATTTCTATTACATATTTGAAGGCTTTATCGCTAAGTTCTTAACTTTAATATTCCTATAGAGGCGTTTATTTGGTGACATACGTAATATAAATTATTACAATATGATAAACAAAACAAGACTAACTTCCATGACAACTAGATCGGGTCTGATTTTTGAATCTTCTTAGTAAATTTGGTTGTAAATATTTATCCAAACATCATTAGAAATCACGTTATATGATCTCTCTTCCTTCATGAAAATTTGACGGCTAATTCCTATTTAAATTTACTATGAAACAGAATTATACATCTTTCGTTTCTCACGAAAATTTGACGGCTAATTCCTGCTCAAATTTTCTCATGATAAATATAACTAACTGATATTAAAAAACGATATTTGATTTTAACAAAATAAAGCTTGAGCTCATTTTAGTAGACATGCCAGAGACTATTTAGATGAGAAGTTTTCTGGAAAATGGATAAGTAGAAGAGAATCCATAGTTAACTCCGAAGGGTTAAAAAATTATAATAATCTTAACTTTCATTGCATAAATATACATTTTTAAATCAAAAATGCGAAGAAAATGATGTAAAAGAAAAATCGATAAAAATTGCAAAATAATAGTAAATTTTAAATGGCTATATCTCAGCCAAATTTGATTGGAAAAGTGTTTTCGAAAACTCATTTTAAGGGGTGAAACGTCAGCTTTTTTTCCCTGAAGCAATGTCTATATCTACTTAGAAAAAAGTTATGAACAATAGTAAAACAAAATTGCGAAATTTTGATTTTTTCCCTTGTTTTTGCATTTATTTTGCAGAACAAAAAAATTCTTTTGATCTAGGAAGACACGTTTCTATAGAAAATTCAATTCTCTACAAAAAATAGTGACATATGTATAAACTGTTAATGCATAATTTCTGAAAAACTGGAAAAATGACATTTTCACCCCTTTCCTAAAAACGCACTTGCAGATTTTATCACATTTGAGTGTCATAGGAACAAAGTCTCAATCATCAAAATACTGTTACTAGTTTGTTCCTTACAAAAAGTTATAGTCAATAGCCTAACAAGCAAGACTTTTAACAAGAATGACTTTTCTCCGAAAAATCAAAAATATTGAAGTTTACTAGAGTGCAGTACCTCATCTTTGGAAACACAGTGTTTGTATTTCTATATAATTTAAAAATTATTTTTGTATAAAACAATTCCAGTTCGTATACAAAAAAAATACCAGCATTCTGAACGAAAAATACAATATTGTGCTCTGGGGTCTAACAGAAAAATTATACTGTCACCACAAATTTATTTTGTGTCAACTTTCTGACACGAATATTAACTTATAGCAGGATCCCGAAAAATAATTTATTTTGCTTCTCTCTTTATAGCCGCAAATTGCTAAAGATAATATTTTCGACTTCTTTGATTTATTTGCTGATTGTAAAACCTTGATTTTAAGTCTTATATTTATCTTTCGTTGTTGGATCTTTACCTGCAGGAACTTACAGGAAAGGGTTACAAGCTAAAAGGTGTAAATAAATGGGAAAATAAAGCTTAAAATTAGTACACGGTTATAAATTAGAGTGATCTTGAAACATTGAAATAAATCACATTTTGAAACATTTTTGTTTTTATTAAAATGCAAAAAATAGTGTAATAAATTTCATGTAATGATGATAAAGAAATCCTTTAAATGCGCTTTTTAGAACTAATAGTTTCACTGTTATGTCACTTACGAGACCATTTAAAAAAATATTTTTTGTATTCTAATAATGAGATTTAAGTTGTAAATAACTTAATAGACTGGTATGATTACCTGTTTAGAAATATATATATATATATATATATATATATATATATATATATATATATATATATATATTTATATATATATATATATATTTATATATATATATATATATATATATATATATATATATATATATATATATACATATATAAAATTTCTCAATTTTTTTACTTTTGCTCATAACTTTTTTCTTAGTAAATATAGGCATTGCTTCAGAGAAAAGAAAGCCGATGTTTCACCCCTTAAAATGAGGTTTCCAAAAAAGTTTTCGATCAAATTTGGCTGAGATATAGCCATTTGAAATTTACCACTATTTTGCAATATTATTAATTTTTCTTTTACATCACTTTCTTCGCATCTTTAATTTAAAAATGCATTTTTATGCAATGAAAGTTAATGTTATATTAATTTTTTAACCCTTCGGAGTTAACTATGGACTATCTTCTACTTATCCATCTTCCAGAAACCTTTTCATCTAAATAGTCTCTGGAACTTCATTTTGTTAAAACCAAATATTGTTTTTAATATCATATAGTTCATCATGAAGAAAATTAAAAATAAATCAGATATAATTCAATTTCATAGCAAATCTGAGCAGGAATTAGCCGTCAAATTTTCGTGAGGAACGAAAGGTGGATAATTCTATTTCATAGCAAATTTAAATAGGAATTAGCCGTCAAATTTTCATGAAGGAAGAAAGATCATATAATCTGATTTCCAATGATGTTTGGACAAATATTTACAACCAGATTCACTAAGAAGATTCAAATGTTAGACCCGATCTAGTTGTCATGAAAGGGAGTCTTGTTTTATTTATTATATTGTAATAATTTATATTACGAATGCCAACAAATAAACGCCTTTATAGGAATATTAAATATAAGAACTTTGCGATAAAGCCTTGAAATATGTAGAAGAAATGGTTGTATCTTAAAAATAAATAAGCTCTCTCTTAAAATTTGTCTTGTTGTTGTTACTGTCATTAAACCCTCTGCTGTCAATTTAGTGGGTTAATTTTTGAGGATGTCGCTTTGGGTGTTCCATCAGGAAGATGGTCAAACCAATAGAGACATTTGTGCCATTAAGACAGGATGCGGCTTAATCAGAAAATAGGATGTGGTTTAAAAAATCAAATTACATAATTTTTGACAAAATTGCAATGTTACATTTTGAGAATTCATTTTACTTTCTTGGAGAATTCTTCTAACGGATTTTGCCGTTTTATTTTATATAAGAGTAAGATTTTAATGTCCTTGAAAGGGTTTTTCAATACCCATATTTATCGAATTTTCTATTGGCACATGATTTGAAAATGTGCTCCCTTTCAGGAACAGTTTGATTAAAATAGTCGGCTGCTTGTGGGAAATGTCTACGTCTATCCCTGTATCTTATCATTATAAGCAGAGCAACACGTTCCTGTTCTGTTACCTGTATCATAGTATTTTGTTTCGATAAGTACTTGTTAAAAAAACTAATACAACTGACCAGAAACTAATATCAGAGAAAAGTTCGATTGACTATCAAAACTTATTTGATTAAATACCTATTAACCATGGATATTGACTTTTTTAATTGGGAAGAATGATAAAAGGATTGGGTAAATGTATTATGAGTTCGGTAAATGAAATTGTCAATATTATCGAGACAGTTGAATTTAACACAGGGTATACTATACAAAAAGTTTTCTAAATTTGTTGTAGACTTAAAGTAACTGATAATATGGGATGTAAAAACATTATCGTAATTTTACAGTTACTGACGTCACCGTCATATGGAATAAACATTCAAATAAAAGATCTGTAGTTTTGAAGGTTAAAAAAAATTGCCGATCCGCTATTACTTTCCGTTCATCCCATAATTAAGCCTTTCCGAAACTTTTGCCCAATCCTGTATATTTACTAACATATAAATATAACATAATAAATATAATATTAACGTATTTTATAAAATTATCTTTAAAATGACTTCAATTTAATTCACCTCAACTTTAGAATAATATTTGACAAGCTCAAATCGGTAAAATAGAAAATTTAAAAAATTTAACTGAATATTTTCCGAATGTAGAATAATAAATTTACTAGAAGCATCATTTTGTTTTTAGTATTTCCATAGCAAAAACAAAGAACGTGTAAGGTCTCTGAGGTAATATATGCTTTATGAAAATAAAAACATAGTTTTATATATCCTTTGCGGTTTACCTTGTTTACTATTTTCATTTACATAGTTTTAGAAAATCTCAAAATTCCCGCAGGAAAATAAAATAAACTTTAATTTTATGGCTTTGGGTGAAATATTTTAAAATAAAAACAATTTGGAAATGCACAGAAAACAGTTTTTATGCAAAATGTGACTACACGAGAGGTATTTCAGAATAAATATATCAACCAAGGACTTTTTAATTTCTGAGAAAATGTTAACACGGACAATATTGTTATATATATATATATATATATATATATATATAGAGAATATGAAAAATATATGTACAAATAGTTTATTTCCTGCAAATATCGCTCTTGTCCTCTCTCCATACGCGTTTCGATCACCTCATGATCTAGTCAATGGGGCTGTTGCGGACCGAGAGCAACATTAGCAGGAAATAACTGATATATGAACTATAAATTTCAGGGTATGTCGGCAGGATATTACATCTGCCGTCCACCAACTTCGATGTCAGATTGAAAAATATCGCCAGTCGAACGACATCTATGAATCAATGGAGTAACGTGAAATTTTTTAAAAATCAAAATTTCAGTAAGAAATAAAGAAATCTATCTGTTGTATTTAAATAGTTTGTTATATATGTAATTCTCCTTTCAGGCAGAGAATATGAAAAATATATGTACAAACAGTTTATTTCCTGCATATATCGCTCTGGTCCTCTCTCCATTTTTCATATTCTCTGCCTGAAAGGAGAATTACATATATAACAAATTATTTAAATACGGCAGATAGGTTTCTTTATTTCTCACTGCAATTTTGATTTTTTAAAAATGGACAATATTATTTTTAAGTTTGAACAAATAGTGTTAATTTGCTTCTGCTATGCCTGTATAGACAATCCTTATTTCCTCGTAGGTAGTTGATTGACAAGGATTGACAAGGATAATACAAAAATAATTTCATTCTATTTGTAAATTAAAAGAAAGCGAAAAACTGACTTCATCTTCGAATTTGTCATTAAGAAAGAGGCTTAGACCCGTATTTTTAACAGCATTCTAGAAGATTATATGGTAAGTACTAGATAGAAAACAGCCAAGGTGGAGCAAAAAAAAATTGGCTGATTTTATGGAACTTCTAGGACAACGTCTCATTAAAGGCAAACAAAAACGCAGCCAAAAAGAAGAACAATGTCGTCTGAAAGGAAAACAGAAAGAAGAAGCCTAAAAAAAGAACAGCATCGTCTTAAGGAAAAACAAAAAGAGGAAAAAGAGCGTCGTCAAAAAAGAGAAAAAATGTTCATTAAAAATGAAGATAAACTTTCCAAATGGACATAAGAAGTCACTGTAAGAGAAGAACAAAATTTCGGTCAAGCTATACTGTGACAAACGCAAATTTTAAAAAGTGCAACAAGACATAATATTGAATCTAATGTGCATCAATACATTGTAGATGTACGCCAAGAAGTAAATAGTATTCAATGAAACTTATGAAAAGATATAGGAGAAGTGCGATAAGAATTTAAAGAAACAGTAGACAGGATGGAATCAAAAGTAGGTAGTATAAATTCTAAAATGAAGTACTTTCAGAAAGAAGTCAATATAATAAAGAAGCATGGCCGTTCTGATAAAATAATAACCACCGGACAGAACATCAAAGCACTGGAGTTATTACAAACCATTCTTATAAGCGAAAAAAACTATGATATTCTTAGTGCGGCACTGGAAAGAAAATTTGAGGATCAACATTAGTGCCAGTTATATCAGTTAAGCTCAAGTCAAGACATTGGAGAAATGGAGAAATTTTGTAAGAAAATGAGACAGATGTCGGACGCTTTGTTCATCTGGCTTACCCAGGAGCTACAAAAGAATTATGATGAAATCAGAGATCAGGAAATACAGTTTATGTTGCAGATAAGTAAGTATAGTTTTTGAAGTGAATCATTGGATAGGGCTTTGGAAATACTAGCAGCTTAAATTGTGTCAAGACCTAAAATAACAGCCGTTACTGTAGAGGAAAACAAGGATTCACAAATCCTTAAGGAACTAAACACAACAAGTTATACTTCACGAAACTAGGTAAAACCAAACACTGTAGGTGATGCCTCACGTTATAGAAGAAACGAGATCGAGTACTACAGATGTGGATATACAGGGCACATTGGAAGCGAATATCGAGTGTAATTGGGGTCTTAATCGTCAGAATGAGGAAAAATTACAACAATACAATCCTAAAATGAAATGTAGAATAAGTGATACTTTCACAATATAGCAGAAACCAGATCGAGTGCTTCAGATATGGACGAATTGGACATATGAAACGCGACTGTTGGGTGCACTTAAAAAGCCAGATAAAGTGCTACAGATATGGACTAACTTGACACATTGGAAGATATTCTCGTGTGCAGTTAAGAAACCAGATGTGAGCAAACTAAGCAGATGCGACGGGACTATCAGTTATAATTAAAGTCTAGTTTACCTTCTAGAGGCTGCACAGAAGAAAACTAGCAAAGACTGCAACAATATAATTTTAACATGAAATATAAACCAGAAAAACCGCATAAATGGCCGGGAAAAAAACAAGATCTATCTGAATACAAAAAAAAGGTAGCGATAAGTTTAATATTGATAAGAAAATACCTAAGCACAGTGTAGTGAAATACCAAAATAAGGAACAAAATAATGGCAAATAAAAGTAATCGAAACTGTACTTGATAAAATGCTTTCTTTCAAAGAATCCCTGGGAAATACTTAAGGAAAATGATACTGGGCTGCCCATAATGAATTAAACCGTGACAAGCAACCGGTGATCACACATTTGTTTAATTTGAGGTGGACAAACAGATGCCAGCCTTACTTTACTAGATATAGGGTACAATTTTCTCATTATATATTTTCAGACTGTTGCTGCAAGAAAACTGAACATAAATTTTATTCAAATTTTTAATATTATACTTCTAGACAAAGACATTTACTATGCTTCGAAATGAATACTTTACGTAAATACGAGAGATCACCCAACTATATTGGAAGAGCCTTGTTAATAAGATTCCAAACGTATTACTGACTTGAATTTTAAGCAATTTATGAAACAAACTAAGGGTATCTTAGAACTAACTCAATGATTTTATCCCTGACCAGTTTGATAACGTGTGAGTTCAATTTTAATTATTTTTGATAATTGCTATGCAATGTGTTGTTTTATTGCATATTTATTATTTCGACTGTATGTGTTGCTATTACTACTTTTATAGCGATTTTAACTTTAATGTAATTTTAGCGTGTACATCCATTTCTTTTGGGTTACATACGAATAAATAATTTGAATTTAAATCGTTTTAATTAATTAATTTATTGATGAAAGTAACTTATCTTTTATAACGACATTTCCTTGATGTAAAAGAGCAAACGTAAACGTAAACATAATAGAAAGAAAGCTTCGGTCTGGTAGTTTTATTTTAATTATTTCTATAAATGTAGCGTATTGCTTTACCTTATTTCCACAATTTCAAAACAAAAAGCAAGAAGCGTAAATGAAAACCACTATAAACGAAACAGACTTTACTTTAATAAAGACACTGAAAACATTTTTCTGGATGCGATACGCGAAATAATTATTTTAATGGAGGTCTCCGGCATAACCTCGCTAAAAATACGACTGACTACGACAATAACCAAAATGCATACACATCCTTTTTGAAGTAGATATAAAAATTGATCCCTACAGAAATTTAAAGCATCTTTTGTTTTGCATTTGCGAAACTCCCAAAATTATTAATTTCTTAAATGAGGATCTGTTAATTTCTTAAAATTCGTTTTAATATTCTAAGAAATACTTTACATAAATTTGTGCGTTCCTATCTTTTTAAATAGTACGAAGACAAAGTTTTAAGTTTTTTAGGAAATTATGACAAACTGTTTTGTTGCTTTTCAAAAGATTCGCTTTTATGATTTATACACTTTTTCATGCACTTAGTTTTTTAAGGCTTCAAAACTTTTTTAAACAATGAAATGCATTTTTGTTTGACATTCGGGAACACAAAGAGGTCATTAGGAAAAAAATTAGGAGAACTCGGACATTAAGACATCAATTTGATGTTTTTGGTCTTCAAATAATGAATTGTTTGAAGTACTGTGTGAAAGCTAGCGTTATCATGGTGAAGAATTGTATGGCGTTTTCGGCTGTTTTTCCTGATTTTGTCTACGACATCTGGCAAATAAATTGTTCTTTGATCCTCTAAAGGAATAGTTGCCTATATTGCCAAAGAAACAAGTGATTATTTTTGTTGCACTTGATTCATTTTAGAACACCCAAATAGTAGATTTAAACTTAGTTTCTAGTTTGTACTTGGTCGAATTTCTTTACACCAATAAATGTGAGCCTTTTTTGAACTTCGATGACATAATATGGGATCTATCGGGATAAGATTTTCTTCACAGCTAAATATCCATCATAAATCGGATATATTTTTCCAAAAATTCTTCAATTATATTGCGTACTGTATCAATGTTTATGGAATAATAACTGATTTTGGCCGACCTTCACGAAATTCATCATTGACGAACTCACGACGAGGACAAAATTCTACAAACCAATTACAAATGGTCTTTTCCGATGGTGCTGTATTACCAAAAGTTAAAGAAAGCGTTTCTGTGCATCGTTGTAGAGTTAGGCCTCTTTTAAAATCATAAAAAGACGTCCAACGAAAACTTTCACGAGAAATTTTCAATTTTTCCGAAAATTTCAGTTTCTAACCGCATACTGTAAATAAGCTACCCAATCAATTTTTAACCTACAACTCTTTTCACAATAAAAAATGTCAAATTTTACAAAAACTTTTTTTAATAACTTATATAGCGTCACCTAGCGGTCGTTTGTAAGAACTTCAGGGGTTGCCTTTGAACGTTACGAATTTGAAAGTTTGGTCTTTATCAACTCAGAAAGTATAACAATTTTGGGCCGATCTCTCTTTTAACTTTGCCAAAAGGGATAACAGTCTTAAATCAAATCTGATTTTTTTTCTCATTTTACACATTTTAAAGGTAAGCTTAAATATATGGCTATATTCTTATACATGTAATATGATAACATTGTGTTTATTTATAAAAATATAAGAAAATGTTTCACAAATGAGAAACATTAAAGAATATTCGGCTCAATAATCCTAATTAGAAAGAAAAATTTAAATAATACTACTAACGCTATATTTAAAATGGAGAAGGTATAATATGGGTCCAAAATTTGTCTTTTTATAGCATATTCCGCCCTGGCTTCGATAGCGTACTTTCCCTTTTTTTTATCAATGTTTAAAGAAAATGCATTTATTGTTTCTATCCTTAAAACATAAGAGTACGCTCCCGTGTGTTCTTAGTATGTTAATGTCAATAGCTACCTAGTAAATATAAATTAAAATCTTATATCATCCAATCGTTTATTCACCTTGTACATATTACGAACGTGTTTATATGGCAATAAGTTTTTAAAAATAGATAATATTGACAATGCTAGGGTGAAACTAAAAAGTTGAATATTATACTTAAGATGGATAAACAGAAGAAAAATTAATGTGTGTGATTTTCACTCCGGCCCCATAAAAACATTTGGCTTAATTTATAGTTTTAATAGTGAAAACATCTGCTACTTTGAAATTACCGATCTATAATTTATTGGTAGGATATCATGCCTGCCGATTTGATGTTGAATGAGATATATATATATATATATATATATATATATATATATATATATATATATATATATATATATATATATATATATATATATATATAGGCACTGGAGGAAAGGCAATAGTCTAAAAAACCGGAAAAATTATTTGGCTTTTGACTGTGATACAGAAAAGTCTTTCTTTTATTTTTTCTTTTTATGCGTACTTATAAATCTCTCTCTTGGCAAATATTAATATATTTTTATTTATTTTTACCCTTTGTTGATATTATACATCTCAGACGCTATTATTATCTCTTTTTAATTTCGGAAATGCCGGCCCCCGAAGGCACAAGAGTAAGGGGTGTAGCTGCTGTACGACCTTTGAACATACCCCTGTTGAAGTAGCATAACGTCAGAACTAGGGCTCGGTTGTTTGAACGCTGAATAACGTAATAATATTTTTATTTATATTTGAAAAAGTGTTGATAAACAATAGATATTTAATTTTTTGGTACAGATAAACGGATTTTATGCTATCCTTTTCTAATTGCATTATTTAAACGAGTATAATCGGTACGTCAATTCTGAAAACAAAGTATGAATATACGGTTGCCTAAATTATTATTATTGTCATTTTCAATATCTAAACAATATATAATCATATTTACCGATAAAAATAAGTTTTTAAATCCTCTCTTTGTTAATATTAATTGTAAACTTCGCATTTATAGTAATTTTTAACACTTAAAAACACTGAAAAAAGTCACAACAAGCAATTAAACTGAAAGACAAGAGAAGTAAATATGTTTATGTCTGTCGAACATCAAAAAAGCGTCTCCCCACCAACCATAAACAGCCATCAAATAAATCTATTATGGTTTAAATCTAGGGTATGATCAAAGTGTACGACGAACTAGCTTAGTAGTGAGTAGTTTTTCATGAGTTAGTGTTGAGTTGAAGTTCATACCACAAAACATACCCTATCAAGTGATTATAGACGATACATGCTTGAATAATTGTTATCAACGTGGATGTATTTGCAATTAAATATTAGAAGTTGGCTATTTAAAATATGGGTAATTAATAAATTAATAATTTAAAAATTTTAATTTCCAAGTATAAAAATCTATTATATGTACCTTAAATAGTTTTTTTTATATAGAAATATGAAATAAGGTTTTTGGACACGTATATCTAACAAATTTTGATACTAACAAATTAAAAATATACAATTTACTTATACAGGGAGAAAAAAACATAATAGGTATTTGTATTTCTACAAAGAAACTTTATAAACTATGCATTTATTACTTTTACTTTATATTTGAAAATACACAAAAATCTTGGGTCTAAGAACTAATTCAACATTATCCATTTCGCTTTAATTTTGAACTTATTCTAATTGTAACTAAAAAAGTCTTAAATATTGCTATATTTATTCACATTTACACATATTCTATTTTCTAGATTGTATAACGAGTGCTATGTTCTACAATAGAAAATGTGCAAAACAATTTAACTACGTACTAATCAAAAGATTAAATAGAATGTTCTTAAACTTAAAAAAAAATTTAGTACGAAATAAATGAATCTATCTGTCGTAATAGCTGCCTATATATTATTCTACTTTCAAGCAGAGGAAATAAAAATGGTTTATTTCCTGAAAATACAACTTTAGTACTCACTCTGTACTCGTTTCGATCAACTCATGGGCTCGTCAGTGGGGCTGTATCGAACTGACAGTAACATTCGCAGGAAACAACTGGTATATACAATACAAGTTCCGAGATATGTCGACAGGATATTAGAAATTTGCGGAATTCGATGTCAGACTCAAAAATATCGCCAGTCGAAGCGACATCTATATATTCACCGGAGTAATGAGAAATTTTTAAAAATCAAAATTTCGCTAAGAAATAAATGAATCTACCTTTTGTAATAGTTGCCCATACGTTATTCCTCTTTCAGCAGAGAGAAAGGGAATAATATACAGAGTGTCCGGTAAGTACCTCCTAAATTCTCGGGAACATACAGGGGATATTAAAATAATCCTTCTTTGTCATAAAAAAAAAATATAAAGTGCCCCTTAATGGATATACAGAGCCCTAAAGAGGTACCCAGCTATTTACCTTATCGGCTCTAAATTTTAAACCTACTTGTATAATTTAATCAAGCTTTAGTATTTTATAGAGGCCATAAAGATTCATTAAACTATACTACAGTACATGTATTAGATCATCAGAGAAATCAGGAACGGACTTGCAGCCACTCTCGTTAGGCCTAATTTTTGATTGATATGATTTCTTCAAAACTTCAAAAAAGTTACTCATAATTTCTTTCGATAAAACTGGCGGTTTTCGAGATAAATCTGTTTTTATGCAAAACACCCAAAAGTTACTAACGTTAAACACAAACTGGTAAAAGTCAGGTTATTATTGTTAATGCCTACATAATGAATTATTATTGACCGAACTTGTCAAAATCGCCTTCAAATAAAAATAATTTTAAAAAATGGAAGAATATTCTTACGCAGAGTATGATGATATGCATTTAATTTATGATGAAGCGGAGTCAAATTCTTCAAAGGCAAGAAGACTTTATGCTGAAAGATTTCCAGTTTGAAGAATACCAAGTCTAAAAGTATGTAACGAAGTTACTAATTTTTGGGCATGAGTATGTTCCCCGGGATTTAGTATATTTATTTTACATCCGAAAAATCTAATTCTTGCGGGAAAAGAATGCTTAAAGTTTCAATATTACCGGTATATAATCAGATTTACCGCGCTATGCCGGGAAATATCATTTTCCGAGATTTTCAGAGTGTCCGATCATAGTAATCGCGCGCCGCATACATCAGTATTGTATGCGCGATTACCGCACGTCGTCACATGTCAGCGTAGTGAGAGCTCGGGCCGACTACTTAAGTTCGAGCAGACCATTATTTCGCTGAGAACTGCACGTTCTCCACCCAGGACAACAATCCAAACGGACTTACTGGGTCGCCTGCCGGACCGCACCTTTCTGGTCTGGCAATGTAGGTGAGGCTAGGCTTGTGTGTATATGGTGTTTCACCATACACTTCCTTCGTTACGTCCTACCCCGCTAATGGCCAGCATTGCCAAGGACCCTTGTAAGAACGGGCAATGTTGTGTCATCCTACCGTCACTGTCGAGGACCCTTATAAGAACGGACAGTGTCGGTTCCATTCCTAATTTCCTACCGCTATTGGTCGACATTGTCAAGAAACCTTATAAGAACAGGCAATGTCGTTCCATCCTGCTGACGCTGTCGAGGACCCTTATAAGAACGGGCAGCGTCAGTTCTTTCTTTCTTTCCTACCGTCACCTATACACACACGCACTGATGCCGTAAGTTTAGTTTTGTTTCCGTATTAACCAGGAATGTGTTTTACTGTCAGGTCCCCTCCGATGTCCGTTGACAAGGGAGCTTAACAACTGCCGTCCCGACGTTTATCGCCGCCGCCGCCGCGAGTAGAGATCACCGTCACCATATAGAGACGCCGCCTATCGCCGAATTTTAGATACGAGGCGCGATAATTTGCATACGAGCCATCGTGATCAGCGTCACAACCATATATTACGAGGTAACGTAGATAACGTCGTGAATGAGACCGCCGAGTTACCGTCTTCAGCGCCACCGACCAGTACGAGCTACCGTGAACAGCTCTCATAACATACTCTTGCCCTCCAGACCGTTTAATTGTTAGTTTGTTGTACATCTCAGATTGTAAATTAGTTTTAGGCCATGTCTTTTTATAAAAGAATGGAATACAAGATACAGGATGTTTTATAACCGTTTGTTTCATTACCTAGTCCCATTTTTAACATAACAGATAATAATTGGCAGCCGGTAGCCAGCACTAATGCTAGCAATTGACCCCTAGCTTGCCGTTTCCCCACTGTAACAAGCTGCCCGGTGCATAAGTGGGTCCTCGATCACATGAATCCCGAGGGTGGCGCCCGAGAACCGACCCCCGAGTGGATGTTTTGACCTTCAGGCGGTCAAACCGTTGATCAGTTCAGAGAGCAGGGATATCCTAAATATAAGTAGATACCGTCAAATCGATACCCCTGCGCTGAGCATTTGACCGATGACTGTGTGCACGAGAAATATCCACTGACCGATGTTCTGCTGCCGTAATCAAAGTAGATCCGTAGAGCACGACCTGCCCCTTCCTCTCACGAAAACGCATCACAAGTATTTCAGTGGGTTGATAGAAGCCTAAGGGAAATAGGTAAAAGATGATTGGAAATTAATTATTAGAGTTAACGAATTAATTTTTTACAAGTATTATTCAGAGTAATTTTTACCGCGACGTGGAGGTGGGTGCCTTGTCAGGAGAGCACAGCATAAAAAGCTAACGAGACAAAAAATGTTACAAAATGGATTGTAAATGAAACTCTACCAAACAGTCTCTTCATTCGTACCACGTTGATAAATACATGCTGTGTCTCCGGATGATTATCCCGCAAGACTTCAATACTGCAACTGATTTATACAGCAACATAATAGCTAATGAAAACCCACACGCTATAATGCAAAACAAACACTAACAAAGGTTTATTGTAAGTGAGTAGGCTCTCATCACCGGAAATAACCTTATAGGTCCATTTGTCTTGGAAGGAAGACTCAGTGGAGAGATTTATTTACAATTTTTGCATCAAAATTTACATTTATTGGAAAATGTACCTTTTGATAGAAGAATGCAAATGTGGTACATGCGTGATTGTGCTCCACCTACGTATTGTAAGTTTTTAATATCCTGCCGACATATCTCGGAATTAATATGTTGTATAGCAGTTTTTTTCCTGACGAGACCATGAGGTGATCAAAACTCGTTGGAGAGAGGATCAGAGTTGCATTTGCAGGAAATAAACTGTTTCTATGTATTCCCTCCATTTTTCCTGCTTGCAAGGAAAATAATATATAGGTATGTTACAGTAACCTTTAAAAAAATTGTTTATATATATTTAAATTTTGACTCAAACATATATTTTTTTATAAATGATGCTCAGACTTTTATTTCTTGTTTTTTTTTCTAGCAAAGCTCCCTCGAGCATGTTGACTATCCTCTAAAATTAGTGTACGTGTTGTAGTGCTTTTAGGACATTCCGTTTCCACTATGACAATACTGGATGTTGACGGCTAGGATATCATCAGATTTTAGAGATTCAACATCTAACACATGATTTTATGTTAATACTTTCAAAGGCTACAACGGTTAATGCAGAAACCTATTTAAATTTAATATGTAACAAATTACTTTCACAAAACTTCCAGATTTTTATAAACTATTAGACTTATTACCCACAAATAGGTTAAAAATTACAAGTTAGGTTGGTTATCTGTTAAATTTAATGTTGGAATAGCAATTCGTTTTAAATCCGTTTGTGTTATTTCAATATACTCTAGAGCAATTATCAATTCTAAAAGGTTGTAATGATAATAGTGCTCCTTTTTTTATGTTATGATTAAATATTTTTGGGTGGAATTTAGGAAAACGATGCCCCTTAAAAGAATCATCCTTAGGACATCCAAGCACACAACCCCTTTTTTTAAAACAAATAAGAACAAGAGAAGTACATAAACTTAACTTCGTAAATCTAAAAATACAATCTAAATCAAATACGGCAACGGAAGTTATGCTGTGCGTGTACTCTATAGGGTATTCTGTGAGGTCTAAACGTTATAGAGCTAATATAGCACAACGAACCGCATAAACTGTTTCTCTCGTTCATGTCACTTGGGCAGCAACAGCAGTAAATAGTGAACTGTTCTTGAACAGTTTAGAGTCAAAAAAGTTTCTCAGATATTATTTTTCGTTTAAGCCACTAGGGCAGTTTTCTCGTATATTCACGAGGGGCCAATATTAGGAGGTATCATTCAGTAAGAATATGCCTTGTAACTCTTTGTTTGAATCAGCAGGGTCTAATGTAAATTAACTTAATTACTTGTAGGTTACATAGATTTCTCCATTCGAGGATTTAAAGTGAAAAATTCCATCTGAGCGTAACATCAATAGAGAGATTTCAAGAATTGAAACCTAAATAAGTACATACAACATCAATATTCCTTTTACATATGGCGTATTATTTATTTCATCACAAAAGAGCAAACAACCAACGCTTTAAATAAAAAGCATATTTTCATCGGTTGAACTCTGGAATTTTATTCGTTATACTAAAAATAGCATATCGCAATATCTTTTCACAATATTATAGGGAAACGAAAAACGTAAAAAAGTAAACGTAAAATAAACCACAATCGACGATATTGTAATAATGGCAACATTTTTCTGAATGCGATTCGCAGAATAATTATTTTAATGGAGGTCTCTAGCGTAATCTCAGTTATAATATATACCGCTGCTAAAAATCGAATAAGATGAGGATTTTCATATTTTACTTCCTTTATCATGTTTTTCTTTGGTTTACGAACTCAAGTCCATACAATTTTTTGAAAACAAAAACTGAAAGTAATTTTTTAGGTAGTTTTCGTTTTGGAATGTTATTACATTAAATGTAATTAAAGTAGTAAGGAATTTTCATCTATAAAAATATATAGATACCAATATAATTAAATAGAAAAGGCTGCTCTACGATAATGTGTTTTATTGAGTTATATATTTAATTCAACACATTGAACAAATATTAATCATTGGTAACTGCTAGCTGCTAATTGCTTATTGTTTTGGTATAATGGTCACAGAATTTTAAGTTAAAAAATGGTGCTCGAGCTTTATGGCGTTTACGAATAACACATACTGACACATCGCCTTTTAATAAGTTCCACTGCTGCAATCTTGAGCCTAGTATCTCCGCATTACTTTTTGCAAGTTCTGAGTCTCTCACAAAATGGTTTAATTCTGATTATTTTGGGCGGTTGGCGGTATAACATGCTGGGTGTGAAATCAGGATCTCTTGATGTTGATGGCATATCATTTTCTTGAGATATCGTTGTATCGTTATTATTTGATTCGTAAGTGAATGTTTCTGGAGGTTCTGGAATAGAAAGTTCGTCACTATGAGGCAGATGGTGATATATTTGGATAGTTGATAATCGACTTTTTCTTTTTGGATATACCTGTGGCTTGTCCAATACTAGGTATAATGCATTGCCCTGTCTAGGAAATCACTAACATTGTGAAGGCACTTCAAAATTGAAAAGCTCCGGATCGTAATCGTGTCTCGAACTACTGACTTAAAAATTCTGGAATATGTGCTGACTGACTGTTTTGTTAAATGATGTTTTGTTTGATTAAAAAGAAATGTCTTTGTTTCTTACAGAACAAGTCACGTATCTCTTGCCAAAATGTTAACATATTACGGGGCTTTCTTACGCTATACAAGATTATCACATCCTGCTTAACGTTACGTATTTATGCACCCTGCAGTCAAAATAACTTTATTCCAATTCAGCAAAAAGATGCGCCAGAGGCGTAATGGCTTGCAAGGAGCAACTTCTTATCGATTCGATCATCTGCAGTCAGGCCTGCACCAACAGAAGGAATCCTTTCTTCTCCTACGTGGACTACCAAATAGCTTTTAACTTGAACATTTTAAGTAGATGTACGTTTTCTATCATTTTTGTAAGACCTCAACTAGAAGAATTAGGATCAAAATGCAAATATCCACCAAAAACAAGTTCGTATTAAAAAAAAGTCATAAGTCAAAATCATCTTCTGTATATGAAAAATCCTAAATTGATGACTGCCACTAGAGATCAGCTCGAATAAAGGCTCAAAATTGTGGATGAGTTCTCCAGAGATATTGACATGGTGACGGATATAGAAAGTCTGCAGAGTAAAGAGAGAACACTTCTGACTATGACACAAATATTATCCTCGTAGTTCTAGTTAACGGGTAATGCTACCAAGATATCCCTGAGAAAGAAGATTGATAGATATCGGTAAACAACTAAAGAACTCACAGCCACTCAACACCATTGTGGCGGAGGTACCATATACTAACTTATCAACACTAACCACGCCAAAAGAAATATTAATCTTGGTTACAGAAACCCGTTAGTGGACGGAACCCAAATGAGGCCAAGCAGACAATTGTCCACAAGTTAGGCGCCAATTACTGGTTGACGTCGGGACTAATATTTCCTTGAAACAAAGGCTTTCTATCAGCTATCCTAAATTAGGTTATTTCAACGATCCAGAGCCTATATCAATGTCGAAAATCAAAGACAATCTAACATATAAAAAGAAGATGCCAAGCATTTGTAGCATCGAAGTACAAGAATTCTCAGAGAAATTCGAACGCCTACAAGTAGATAATGGTTACCGCATGGCATACGTACTGGAAAACAACAAATTCAAGCTGTATTGAGATCGAACTGTGCTTACGGATCATAGAGTCGCCATCTCACATAACAACAATTCAAGAGACTAGCATGCAGAAACCTGGAGTTACAAATACGCACACAGTGGGAAATAAGTAGCCTTCGAACGTTTACCATATAATTCTATCTAAAACAAGCGTAGTACTGAAGAGTACACTTAATGTCAATATATTGGGCCTTACTGAACACCTGTATAGGGCTATGCAAAGAACAGTGCTACTTGGGTGAGCTTGAACTGTTTGGAAATATCTGGAAAATGTAGAGAACTCTAATATACCTAGGACCAGATGGCATAGAAAACGCCCCCACAAACCTCCATCGTTATAATATCTGATTATACCTGGAAATGATTTCTAGAGAAATTGTCAAGGCCGTTAGACTGCTTGTAAATATAATAATAATAAAAATGATTTTTTGTTGAAAAAAGATACAAAAATAGGCGAGGAAAAAGTGAAAAATAAGAGGACAGAGGGAGATAATAGAAGAAGGAAGAAAAAAAATAGACAAAAAAATCTCTTTTTACTTCTGATGTTGATTGATCATGCACTAATCACATTCTCCTCTGATGTGACCAAATTAATAAAATGGTAAACGAAAATTATTTATGAGTGAATATAAGCTAAGCACTTACTTATGTAGTTAGACATTCAAAGATTTGTCCCTATAGTGATTTGTAATTTTTCTTGAAAAGTAAAATTAGAAAGAATTTTAGTCATCGTAGACATTATTTTACGATTTTTTTGCTAAAAAATAAAATAAACGTTTAAACATGAATATATCATGTCTAGGAATGTTTAAAATATGTGGAAATTTCATTTTGACTTTATGCTGAATATTCCTTTCATAGAGCCCGACACGGAGGTATGGAGGCCTGCTTGTTCGAAGGACATAATGCACTAATGAGGTAAGATGAATTTTCCAAATATCAGCAATAAGGAATCAGTTCAACATTCGTGAATTTGCAGAAATCCAATCGTATCTGAGGTTGTAAATAAAGCGACAACAATTATTTTGCACTGAATATATAAAGAATTAGCGTTTCACAGAACTACTTTCCTAGGGGAGAACCAAGGTAAGCTATATTAGCTTTAAAATGCAATAAGACCCGGAAATATATTGCTTAATATTCTCTACAAATCTCAAGTTTTATTCGAATAGGACTTACAAATTCTTACACATTTCATTTCATAATAGATCTTCGGAATTAATAACTTATACAAACCTAGGTTTTATGATACCTATTATAATAGGGTTACCAAATAATATAAAGAATGATTTAGTGACATTTATTTTGACGTTATTAGAGACCAAAAATTGATATATGTTATTTAGAGCTTCATTTATTGCATTTAGGACTCAATGTACATCTCCCAGATCAAAATTATAATAGAACTGCATATAATCGACTTAGCCGTTCATATTCTATTAAATAAATCCGAGATCTACAGGGTGTCCGGGAAAATATAGGAAATCTCCCGTATATGAAAAAAACACGTGAAAGAAACACTACAAGTTCATGTAGACTTTTTTCGTATAAACTTCCTCTTCGGAAATATATATTCCCAAAGAGATGCAATGGTACCACCAGGTATATTTCAATTTTCTTTTTAATATGATGTATACCAGGTAAGATCCTTCAATATACTATCCAAGATGGTGTTGTGAATTACTCACAGCTGCAGAGACGGACTAGCTGTGACATTCATGACCCCATTTTTTTATGCCCTGTATAATAAAAACTTTGGACAAAGTTTTTTACATACCTTTAACTATTGATCAAAAATTAAGTACTCTTCATTCATGTCGCTAATCCTAACCATTTTCGAAAAAACGTCATTTTATTTACACTGTTAGTCCCCTAACTTCTGTCGGGTCAAATATGAACAAGAGGAATTTTCCCCTATCACCATAGTTTCAATAAAAAAGTTAAACACTTAGTAAGAGGGTTCAACATTGGCTTCGTGGAGTCTGATACACTCAGGAGCACGACGAATTGAGGACTGCAGTACCCGCCACATTAATACAGCATTGTTCCTTATTTGATCACAATGAAACGTGATTATCAGTAGAAGTTCTTCCTACTATCGACCGCAGTGGAATACACCAAGGTTTCGCGGTGTCCCACAGGTAAAAATCCAACAGCGTTAGGTCGGGTGATCAAGGAGGCCAGGCAATAGGTCCCCTCTACCTATCCAATGATTTGGATACACTTTATTCAGGTGCTCACGTACAACAACGCTGAAATAAGGTTCGACCTCATCGTGTATCTAGTATATGTTTCGGTGGGTTTCAAATCGTAAGTGCTCTACTAAATCATAAAAAGTATTCTAGAGGAACTCCAAATAAAGTGCTACATTCAGTCATGCCGGCAATACGAACGGTTCCTCCAAAAAGTTGCCAATTATTTATGCTCAGCTATTAATTGATTGGAACTGATGTTGATGATGCGAAACAATAGTTGCATGAGGATTTTTATCACCCCGTACATGTGGGTTGTGTAAATTTATGATACCATTTTTGGTAAACCCTGCTTCATCCGTGAAGAGAATAGTGCTAATGAAGTTGACATTATTTCATTGCTGAGCCAATAGCCAGTTTGCAAACTGAATTCTACGGGGAAAATCTTGATGGTGCGAAACAATAGTTGCATGAGGATTTTTATCAGCCCATACATGTGGGTTGTGTAAATTTATGATAACATTTTTGGTAAACCCTGCTTCATCCGTGAAGAGAATAGTGCTAATGAAGTTTAAATTATTTCGTTGCTGATGCCATAGCCAGTTTGCAAACAGTATTATACTGGGAAAATCTTCAGAAATCAGTTAATCCACTTTTTTCCAAAGATATGGAAATAACTTCTGTTCTTAAGGAATTTCATGTACTATTCTTTTCGACGTATTAAACTGCGCTGATAATTTTCGATTGCTCCTGGAAGGACTGTCATCTACAGCATTTAAAATGTTACGCCAAATACATGATGTAAACAAAATGACGTTTTTTAGAAAACGATTAGGATTAACGACATGAATGAAGATATTTAATTTTTAGTCAATAGTTAAAGGTATGTAAAAAACGTTGTCTAGAGTTCAGGGTGTAAAAAAAATGGGATCGTGAGTGTCACAGCTAGTTCGTCCCTGCAGCTGTGAGTAATTCACAACACTTTCTTGGATAGTAATTTGAAGGGTATTACCTGGTACACATCCTATTTAAATATACCAGGTAGTTCAATAATTATGTGTAAAAAACTTTATTTCATTGTTGCTCTTTGGGATCCCATATCTCTAAAGAGGAGGCATATACGAAAAAGTTTTTATGAATTTGTTGTATTCCTTTCATGTGTTTTTTTCATATCCGGGAGATTTCCCACATTTTTCTAGACACCCTGTAGAGAAAGAATAATAGGGGTGCTAAAATTGAACCCTCGGCTATACTTTATTTTTCTAGATAATCTCCCCTTGAAGATATACATTTCGCCACTGGAATCACAGTACATTAATAGACTTTAGTTCAGAGGTCCCAGATTTTTTGTCTTATAGAACATGAACTAATTTTTTCTGTTTTCCGTAGACTCTACTTATCCTAGAATTAAATTTTTACAATTTTATCAACTTAAACTCGTTTTTGACAGCTGACGCTTCTATCAGGTGATCAAACATACAACCCGCTGAGTTGGGAATCGTTTGAAAATGTCAACGTAATAAGACACTGTAGAAGTTTTCATAATATCTCCCACAGGGTGCCGCACAACGTAGATCTCAGCGTTGTGCGTTTTATCATTACGCCAAACCTTTCATAGAGCTACGCAATTTGGTACGGTTTACTGTAGAGAGAAAATATTTAAATAAATTTGAATTATAACTCATATCTTAATAAAATTTTGTAAAATCATTATATAACATAAACCAAATACAAAAAGAAATGAATCCTTATTTCTTACTCGTCAAATTTTATAGCAGGCAAGGAATGATGCGCAAAACACAAAAATCACTTTATTTTGCATTTTTTCTCTCATTGTATCGTTCCCTACCTGCCATAATCCCTTGCGGTAGATATAAAATACTTTTAATGGGTTTTCATGGCAGCAACCAGTGATTTCTATTCTATTTATTTCAGTAAGAAGATTGACAACAGAGCTTAAACCCCTTTCTTCGAGGTATAATTAAATAAAAGCAATTAAAGACTTGCTTGCGATCCTCTATAATGCGGGGTTCCAAACTGCATATTAAGTTCTTCGTTAGTACTTATTCTGTCATGCATATTCGATTCATCAATGTTACCATACTGATTGATAATATACTATGGTATATTCTAGTTCAAAGCATCCTCAAATCTGGTTTTAAATTCTATATTTAGGGCATTTAAATGTTGACCGTCATCATCCTGCATATCTGTAAAAAATTGGTGAACTATTAAACCCCTCGCCGTCTAATATATTGCTTCATAAGTTTAGTTCCAGCAAGAAAAGCTGCAACGATGGATTTTGTTTTTATTAAATTTAAATTTGCAATTGCTAGTTCACCTCGCTAAATTTGGTAAACAAATCTGATAAATGGCAAAGTCTGGTTTCTATTCAATTAACTCTAAAACTGTTTCAATATTTTAATTACTCAAATTAGTTAGGTTGTTTTGAGAGAAGACATTAATCACATATACAACAAATACTTTTTCTATCAGTGCAAGAGCACACATAAATAAATCATTAAATTAGGAATCATTACAAGCTTTCGATTTTAGGCACTTTGAATTAATATTCTGGATTACCTAACAACCTTACTATATATATTTTTTCTTTTTATTTTCGAATCGAGTATATATTTTAAATTTCACAAACACTTTAGGTTTCGAAAGTCGCAGGTTATACTACAGACCACCCATTACTACACTTAGCGTCGCCTTTTCATTTCAATATTTTATATTTTTATTACTGATATGAATGTCTCACTAACATCATATGCAGTTAACAATAATATACAGGGTATTTCACGGTAGCCTTCTATTAGAATATTTCGGGAAATAATGCGATTTGAATCCTGAAAATTTGTACAGTGAGATTCTCGGTATCGCTCTCTTCCGACGAAGTAACAACGATTTTATGCGACTTCCGGTTATACCGGAAGTTATCCATAAGTTACTTATTTTAAATGAATCACTCTGTATATTATATATTTTTTTGTATTCCTTTCTTCATTTCCAATAACTTTTGCTCAACGATTTTTTGCCCTATTTTAGCTGTTTTTGTGAAAAAAATATTGTTTCTAAATTTTGACCTTTAACAGTGTGTCGCTTATCGTTTCAAAAATAAAATAATGAAACTCGGATTTTCGATTGTCGGTTTAGAAATTATAGGACTCGACAATGAATTTTTATATACAGGAAAGTAGAAAAGTTGAGCTCTATCAAAAATTTTTAAAAAACTTATAATTTTCAAGTACGATGCTACGTTGCTGATTGATTCAGTACATAGGCAGAACCATTCCGTATCTGTCCATATAGGGGTTTTCCATACCTAGCTATAACAGTTTCCAGCCTATTTTCAATTTTTCGTAAAATCCTCCAAATATCGAGCAGTTTTAGTAATTTTTCACAACAAGGCCATGATAAAAAACCAAAACAGTGTTTCTATGGTGAGGCGTGTTATCAGTTGCAATTAATTATTTATCGACGGTTTGGTAATATGTTCGCGAGAAATATTGCGATAAAATGGAAAAGATGGACACAACCGCTGACATATTAAATTTATTTTTGTTTCATGGCGAGTGCAATGAACACAGTAACAAATCGTCAATAAATAACACTACTTTACAACCCATTTGTGACTCTAATCTGAGGCAGTTATTGGTTAATTTTTGGTCTCCAAATGCGAAAATGATGGTAAAAACTTCCCAACACGTAAGATTTTTGAGTTATGATTTTTCAGCAAACATGATTGATTATTTTAATCACATTATTATAAAAAGAAATTTGTAATTTACCGAAGTGCGATGTTGTCAAATTTATATTTTCCATAAGGTAGGGAAATTGCACCCAATCCGGCAACATCACGTAGGAATGTCTCAGGATGATAATCCAATCACGAAGTCTCAACCCACTAGGGCTTAAAATAATGGAAGAACCCATTTAAACCCACACAATTCGAAATTTCACCTAGCCCCATAGCCGAATCTCCGAATAGATGGCTCCTGTATACGAGAAGTACGCCGTTGCTTTTCTAATTTCCGATACCCGATGTTTCTAGGAAATATCAGGAGTACCGAACGGCTGTAAAACAGCTGGCCGGCACTGGTATCATCAGTATTGATTGACCGCGAGTAGTGGTCAGTATTAGAGAGAGAAACCAAGTGCGCGAACAAGCCAATAGTAAAAACCTTGTATTAGTGCTTTTTTTGTATTGAATTAAATTAGTTGACACCTGTAAATGACACCATGTACCACTACATTTCTGAACCGACGTACGCGACAGTACAAAAATGTCTAAAGTACAGAAACGTGGCTGTGTTAGCCCCGCGGATAGCTTTTGCTACATATGTGGTCGGTTTATCCCTAAATCGCAGAAAAGAGCAATTAACGAAATGACCAAAGTAGCTTATCATAATTATTTTGGATGTCTTATTTGCGATCAAGATCGAGACTGGGCTCCTCACATATGTTGCCAAACCTGTGCTGCAAATCCAAGTAGCTGGTTAAATGACAAACGCTCGTCTATGCTTTTTGCAGTTCCACTGATTTGACGAGAACGAGCAAAAAATTTTAACGATTCTTATTTTTGAATGGTTTTTCAAGAAAGAGCAGACATAGTATTGAATATCCGGATATTCCCTCAGCAATAAGATGGAGAAACTTTACCAGTTCCAACACCCCCGGCAAAGTTGGAGGAAGGTTTAGAAATGTATGATGATAAGGCGGAACTCGATAATGGATCAACAAGGGATGATTCTTATTTTCCCGAAAATGAAGGAAAAGCACCCCATTTAATCGAACAACCCGAATTAAATTATCTAGTTCGGGACCTCCACTTGTCCAAAGAGCGTGCTGATGTATTAGGGTCTAGGTTACAATAATGGAATTTACTAGCCACTGAAACCAAAGTTACAATATTTAGAAACCGTGCTCAGAAGCTCTCTTCGTTTTTACTCTATAAGATAAAATGTGTGTTTGTGTTAATCCAAATAGTGTTATGGAAAAATTAGGATTTGCACATAATCCGGACCAATGACGCTTATTTATATGTTCTTCTTAAATAAGTTTAAAAGTAGTTCTGCTCCATAATGACAATAAAAGGCCTTCGTTCCTCTTGCACATGTAGTTGACCTGAAGGAACATATGAAAGTATGTCACTTGATCTAAATGCAATAAGCTATGATGTAAAGTGGCCAATATGTGGTGAAGTCATAGAACTATTACTAGGGCTTCAGAGTGGATTTACGAAGTATTGCTGTTTTCTTTGTCTTTGGAACAGTAAAGCAAAACATAGCCATTACCAAGAAAAAGACTGGCGTCCGAGAGATTAACATATTCCAGGTCAACCTTAGGAAAAAATATACCTCTTGTTGATCCCAAAAAAGTACTGTTATCTCCTTTACACATTAAATTGGGATTGATTAAAAATTTTGTTAAAGCATTACATAAAGAAAGAGTTGCGTTTAAAAACTTTTTACAACACATTTTTTCCTAAACTAGGTGATGCTAAGCTTAAGAAAGGAATATTTGTTGGACCACAAATTAGAAAAATACTAAGTGATCAACAGTTTGATCAAAAATTAAATGTTGTTGAATTAGCTGCGTGGACTTTTAAAACAATTGTTTCGGAGTGTTTAGGAAAAAAAGTAGAAAATTACGAAAAATTTGTAGAATATCTAGTTGAAATCTACTGGAAAATGGGCTGTAGCATGTCTCTTTAAGTACACTTCTTGCACTCCCATTTAAGTTTTTTCCCAGGGGGGTTTGGGTGCGGTTAGTAACGAACAAGGACAAAAATTTCACCACGACATATTAACAATGGAGCAACGCTCCCAAGGTAGATGGGATCCAGCAATGATGGAGATTATTGTTGGCTTCTTATGAGAGAAGCCGACCAGAAATATAAACTAGAGTCGACATTTATAAAAAGTTATGTACAAAAGTCTTACTATAAATGTATTTTCATTTGTAAATAGGTCCTGTTGTCCTTAAAATATTTTGTTTTTTTTACTGTTTTGAACTTATGTATAAATATTATATAAAAATATTTTTATAACTCAAAATCTATATGGGGTGGAAAATTTTGGTTTTTGAAAAAATTCCCATGAACAGTCATTATAACATCAGTCGCATTTTTTTGTATTTGTTGATCAGTGTAATTAATTGCAACTGAGAATGATACCCTTCAGCATAGAAATATAGTATTAGTTTGTTTATTACGATCTCTTTGCCAAAAATCACTAAAAGTGTTTGATATTTGGAGAATTTTACGAAAAATCGTAAAAATTTAAAAAATGTGCTGGTTAGGTTTGGAGGGAACACTCTATATGTATTCATAGAGAATGTTTTGTCCTATCTACCGAATAAAACAACAACGTGGAAAAATTTAATTTTTTCAAAATTTTTGATAGAGCTCCAAAGTTGATACTTTTTCACTTCCCTGTATCTAAATGTAACTTTTCATACAATAATATTTAAAGCCACAACCAGAAATTCGAGTTTCGCTATTTTATTTTTGAAACGATATTTTATTTTAGGCGACAGCCTGATAAAGGTGAAAATTTGGAAAACAGAGTACGGCAAAAAAACTTTGAATAGAAGTTATCGGAAGTGAAGAAATACAGGGTAATATGTTTAAAATAAGTAATTTTCGGACAACTTCCGGTATAGCCGGAGGTCACACAAGATCGCTGTTACTACATCTAAAAACAGCGTCGCCAAAAACCTCATTATGTAGATTTGCAGGATTCAAATCGCATTACTTCTCAAGATATTTTAATGGTCGTTTCACGTGAGACATCCTGTATAGCTTACTTCAGCATTGAGATGGAACATATTAGCATCATGGGTAGATACATGCACCGTTATGGGTCATAGTGTTAATGGCCATTACAATATCCATCTGCATTATTTTCAAGTTAGCCACTAATTCTTTTAAGTAAAACAACATAAAATCTCAAAACAAAAATAATTTGATTTATCATTAGTCGATGACCTCAAATCTCAAATGAGAAACAACATCATATTGTGTAGATTTTCTATTTGCTGTTGTAATTATGCTTACATTTTTTGCACTAGTCTGGATACTTCTATAGATAGCAAGTCGGTGTCTCAATTTTACCTTCAGCTTAATTCTAATTGCAAGACCATTTCTCTTTAAGTAATTCCTGAAACCTCATTAAAGGCTCTTTAGTTTATTTTCTGTTTTAGTTAATCTGCCGGCTGAAAAGAATTTTTTTCTTTTTATTTCAAGAAAAAAAATTTAACGGTAATTCAGAAAATAACAAAAGTGAAATGTATCGCGTTTCTTAGTATAAAATAAGGCCTTAGAAAAATTGTTTTTTAACCATTTGTAATATTATTCTGGGTAAGGTAGATATAGTATGCAAAGTTGCAGCAAAAAATTTTTTTACCGAAACGTTTGCATGAAAAATGGCCGTAATAAAAGTTGTTCGATTCGATAGGGATATTCAACGAATTTGACCTTGAAAGCGATCTGGAAGGTTATTTTATGGACAAGTTCTTTATGGGAACCCCCTTTTTTAATTAAAGAAATTGAAAACAGTAGTTTTTTTCACTTATTGGTATTCATTTCATTTGGAGATCATTTGTAGGGCAAATGTGTTAAATTTTAATCTCTATTCATGTATTCAGTTTTGAACATTACTCAAATGAAGACTAATGATTATAGCGTCCAAATGTGACCTTTCCTCTGATCGCCGACATTCAAGGTGGAGACTGGCGTCAAGATTGTTTTATAAAAAGAACTCCTGAATTTCATAGTAAATATAACAGAGACTTACGTCAAAGGATGGTTGAAAGGCTGATGACTTTGGTCATTACATTCAAAGTGATTTGAGATCACCAGGTTTTAATTATACGAAAAACCCCTATTTTTAATGCCGTATACTTGTCATCGGCGAAAGTCCACTTT
Source organism: Diaprepes abbreviatus (assembly GCA_034092305.1). Taxonomy (NCBI): domain Eukaryota; kingdom Metazoa; phylum Arthropoda; class Insecta; order Coleoptera; family Curculionidae; genus Diaprepes; species Diaprepes abbreviatus. The sequence goes on from JASJET010000122.1 coordinate 15,040,614, forward strand.
TAGATATGTATTTATGCTAGCACTGAAAATTACCTCTACAAGTAATTATAGGTCAAATTAGTCGTGCCGAATATTATTCCTTCCAGGAACTTATTTTCATGTGACTGAAAGAGAGAAATCCGTCGATTCGACTGGTGTCATGATTCATTTAGGAAAAAAAAAAGATTTCCACAAATACCTGTATTTAGTGATCGATATAATAAAATGATGCCTAGGATCCACGGCGCGCTCATTTTGGTTCAGTCGATAAAGGCAAGACTGTGAATGACCCCATCAATGAAGCCACGATTCCTTTAAAAAGCTTACCTATGGAGGAAATTTTCAGTTACCATATAAATTTATATCTTAAAGTGGAACTTGACGAACATTGAGTCTGCGAATTTTAAAATAAGGGGGTTCTCATAAAATTAACACCATTTGACTTTCAAATGACTTTAAAAATGAAAGTCTAGGTCGCCAGCTTTTTAACTCTCCTTTGATATCAACCTCTGTAAAATTTAGGGATTATATTCATAAAATAATCTCCAACTCAAAATCATCCTGAAAATTGAAGATCAAGCTTAAGGTCACAGTTGGGTCAGACACTCGATAATCTTCAACATTCATTTGGATAATTTTAGTGTTCAAGCCTGCTTTCTTGAATAGAGACTCAGATTTAACAAATTTGATTTTAAAATGACCTCTAGAAAACCTCTTAATAATTAAGGACGCGCAGTTTTTTCTGCTTTCCATTCCTGCAACAAAAAAAGGTAGTTCCTCTCTGAAAAAAGCACTTAAGCGATTAAATTATTCAACGTCAATCTCAAAATCGATGACATAGTTGAATATGTTCCTAAAAATCCAAAAAATTTTTTCGGATCATTTTTTATAAAACTATTTCGACAAAAAATATATTAGTAATATTATTGGTCAATATGATATGATGTTTTAACTTTATTTTACTTTTAGACTGAATAACAAACATTAGGTATAAATCCGTCATTAGAATTGATTAAACATTAATTATTTTGTTTCAGGTAGGTGAGATCTAAGGAAAAATTAATGTCACAAAAAAGATATGAAACCAGAAAAAAAACAGTGAGTGAATTAAGGTACGTTAAATTCCTGTTAAAATTGTTGTAAATGTAGTTATATTGTCACTGGAGAACTACTGAATAATTGCTATCTTGAAAATGGTTAAATTTTAAAAACCAGGATTTTGAAAAATTCTTCCGTATTTTCATAACAATATCTTCAAAATAACTTCTTTTCCAATAATCCTCTTCTTTTCCTTCAGCTAAAAAAATGGATCAAAAATTTTGATTTTGAATTAAAACAAGTTGTTTTATATTAAATATGTGTATGCTCTGTATATACACGAAGAATTATTTCTTTAACACAATATACAGGCTGTGTCCATTTGGTACTCCGGTATTCGATTACGACTATATAGTTAAATTAATAAAAGATTTAATTTAAGGTAAATCAAGTTAAAGGTGTTACATTTTAAAACAGTTTTGATTATTCAAGATGCCGTAAAAAAGCGTGCATAATATTATTTTTGTTGAGATATATTTTGATTTATTTTTATTTTTGATTTAAAGGCTAGTTGGGTTCTTTCGCGCTTACCTATTTGTTTGCTCGCGAGTTAAATACATGAATTACCAATCTAGGCATTAGGAGGTCGTAATTATTATAGTAGGTCCTTTTTGGTACATTGAAGGTTTATTAATGATAGTAAAATCACAGTCCGGTAGCACAATAATCAAACTGTACGCATATATATGTGTTTGTACATTTGCTTATCTGGTATTCGAATGGGCTATATCGTTGATTCGATGAAATGTCAATGGGGTGAAAGGAGGTTTATTCTAAAAATAGTTAAGCTTATACAGGGTATTCCAAAAAAAGTGCGACGCTTACTTTTAACGATTCCTTAACGTAACGACACACATTTTTTTTTATCGAAGTTGGAGTTTCATTGAACCCTCCCTATGACTCTAAAATGTTTTTCTTTAAAATGCAACGTTTCCAGAATATAAAATTTCGAAATATTTTTTGGTCGAAAACACTATTTTACATAAATTTTATTACCCATGGAATGGTTCTTAACTTTATTAAAAGAATTTAAATCAATCTTTACTGGAATCGTTTTATCTTTTACATAAATTAATTTAAATACTTTTTGCATGACTATACTATTTCCGCATACAATAATTCCTCTTATTAGAGAAAAGTTAGTGCAGTGTATTCATTTTTTTATGGGTAAGTCACTAAGCATTTTCCAGGCAGAAATATATGCCATTAGGATTTATATACAATTTAACAAGGAGAAAATCTATCATAGCCAAGAGATTATCATCATGACGGATAGTCAAACAGTCATCAGTGCACTGAGCTCTCAAGTTATCAGTTCCAAGATGGTCTGGGAATCCATAGGAACTGAATAATTTGAGTAAGAATAATAAAGTCACCCTCATGTGAGTACCGCGACATACCGGGATAGAGGGGATTGAAATAGTAAACAAGTTCGCTTGGAAAGGAGCTGAGATTCCTTTCCTGGGGTCTGAACCTATCTGTGGAATCGGTAACATCGTAATGCTGGAAGAACTAAAGATAAAAGAAGAAAACAGGAAATCTAATTATTGGAAGGAGCTGCAAGGACAGAGAAAAGCGAATATATTTCTGGTGAACTACGACCAGAAGAGATTCAAAGAATGCATGCTTGACTAAAAATCAGCTCAGTTCTGACAGGAGTCCTAACGGAGGAACACCTCAAGGAACTCGGACTGGTAGAAAAAGAAGAGTGCAGAATCTGCGAGAAGGAAGACGAAACCTCTATTCTTATCCTTGCAGAGTGCAGCGCTCTAGAAAATCCTAGGATGCGGTTCTTGGGAGCACACTAAATCGAAGAAAGTGAGCTACCCACCTTGAAGCCGTCCAACATCCTGAGATTCCTGAGGGAGGACCTGTTCTAGCCGATAAGGTAACTCTTACGACTGAGCAGCAGTAGGGGGGCTTAATAGATCTTCCAGGTCGCAGTATATAGACCCCCAACTCTACGCACATACATACATTAATTTTTTAAGTACCGTCTCTAACTTCGAATACTTCATCTTCAGAGACTTCTTGGGAATAAACGAATGGCTCTCTTCTTCCTAGAATGCCAGGATATTTTCTTGGTGACGGTCAAGATGGATATGGTCGGTTACTTGTTATGAGCCTGGGCAGCCTCTTCTCGCAGTATTTGCCAAGAAGGTAGATGTGAGCATTATGAACCAAGCGAGAAGTTTGTATAAAAACGATTTCACTTTGAAGATAAATATATACCTTATCGATACAGTTACCAGGTATGGAGTTCCATTGAAAAATATTGAAAATATCAATATTTCAAAAATAGTTTTGGACACCCTATATAAAAATTAAATTATGTTCTATTGTGAGGCAAAAGCATCTCAGCAGAGAGTACTAACAACTTCTTACAAAAAATTAAAGAATCGTGGTGTGAATTTTAAATAATATAATACTATTTTCCCAAAAATGTATTAAAAATTTAATATTTTGGGAACGTTGCAATTTAAGGAAAAAATTTTAGGTTGCGAGAGTTGAAAGAAGCTTCAATATCGACAAAAAAATGTAGGTAGTTATTCTGATAAAAAATAAAAGTAGGCTCCACGCTTTTTTGAGACACATTTTAAAAGCTGAACTATTTTTAAAATATAGCTCCTTTAACCCCATTAACGTTCCGTTTATCGAGATTTTTATCAAACTAATGACATATCCACCATCGAATACCAGATTACTAAATGTACACAAACATATACGCATATAGTTCCATTGTTGCCCTAACAGATTGTAATTTTACTATAATTTACCTCCAACATGATAAAAAGTAATCCCAATAATAATCATATCCTCCTTATAGTTAAATTGATAATCTATTGATTTAACAGACGAACAGACAAACAGACATGTGCGAAATAACTTAAATTAAAAAAATAAATGAAAAGTTATCTCAGCGTCCTTAAAAAGTCCTCCCTAAATAAATGTTTCATTATGCAACTCACTAAAGACCAAATAAATCAGAATAATATGAGCATATGGAAGACGTTAATATTTTCAGAACAAACAGGGGGTCAAAACAGCTTTTTTTACGTCCATTTTGATTTATCTAAGTGATTGTGCCTATAGAATCAATAAAAATTTATTACTGTTATGCACCCCTCGAATTTCAAATGGATAACTTAAAAATTGATCTCCCATCCCTTTTCTTAGGAAGATTCAAAAAGACCTGTGATGTAAAGTAATGTATTTAAATCCAAAAATTTCCTAAATAATTAAATAAAACGAAGCAAAATATTGTTATGTACTATTTAGAATTGACTATTCTATGATTCTCTAAAAGTAACGTTGAAACTTGGCCTGTTATCCCCAAAATATAGGCGATCACTTGCTTTGAAGTGTGAGTGTGCGAGTATTTTTGGTTGGTTTTAGCTCACCATGGAAGACCCATAATGTCAACTTCTTCTTCTTCTTTAGTAGCCCTACAACCCGGGGTGGGTCTTGGCTGACTGCACAACTTGCTTCCATCTCACACGGTCGTCCATGATAGTTGGGTCAGTAGGTAACCCCATTGTTCTTAAATCTGATCATATATTATCTCTCCATCGCATTCTTGGGCATCCTAAGGGTCTTTTCCCTGTCGGGGCCTCCTCCCAAATTAACTTGGTAAGGCGGTTATTAGGGAGCTTATGGACATGGCCAGCCCATCTTAGGCGTTGGGATTTAATTTCTTGTACGATGTCGCTAGCGTTATATATCTGTTTGGCCTCGGCATTTGTTCTTATTCGGTATTGATTAGTATTGGGGTCGTGGGAGGGTCCGAAAATCCTTCTAAGGATAATGTTAACTGCTATATATTTTGGGCCTATATGCATAAATCCAAGCCTTGTCACTTACCATGATCTTATAAATAATTTTTGAAGAACCGCAGTCGTATTTTTTAAGTATTTCCTTGCACCAATCGATATGAACTAGTTTTTGAGCGATTATCAAATTATGCGGGATCCAATGCCAACATAGCTTCTTCACAGTATAAATCTTCTTGCAATATACAAAGTGTCTGGTAAGTGCCTCCTAATTTTTCGGAAGCTTACAGGGGAGGTCAAAACTTTACTTCGTCATAGAAAAAAATTCCTAAAGTGCCCCTTAACGGAGATACAGAGCCCTAAATAGGTAACCAGCGATTTATCTTATCGGCTTTTGAAGTTTTGAACTGACTTGTACAATTTAATGAAATTAAAGACTCATTAAACCATACTACAGCAGATGTTTTAGATCAACAGAGAAATCAGGAACGGACTTGTAGCCTCAATGAGAGATTTTACTAATTTTTAAAATACTTTGGTCATTCCTCTTCAAAAAAGGTACTCTTAATTTATTCGAGGTAAATCGGTTATTTATACGAAACACTCAAAAGTTACTTATGCTAAACACAAACGGAACTTGTCGAAATCGCCCTTAAGTAAAAATAATTTAAAAGTGGGAGAATATTTTTATGCAGAGTATACTGATATGCATTTAATTTATGATGAAGCTCTGCTAAATTCTTCGAAGGCAAGAAGACTTTCTGGTGAAAGATTTCCAGCTCGAACATCGCCAAGTATAAAAACTTTTTAAAGGGCTGATCGAAGCCTAAGAGAAACAGGTAAAAGATGATTAGAAAATAATTATTAGACTTAACAAATTAATTTTTTACCTGTTCGATTCAAGGTTATTTTTACCTCGACGTGACGGTAAGGACCCTCCCAGAAGAGTGAGAGAAATTTTGCAAGATATTGCTGACCACCCTTTCAACAACATAAGAAAGTTCTTGACACAAAACAATGTTACAAAATAGATTGTACATAAAACTCTAGCAAAACTTTACTTCACTCGTCCAATGTTGAAAAAGTACATGCTATGTTTCCGGATGATTATTCCGCAAGACTTCAATACTTCAACTCGTTTATACAGCAACATAAGCTAAATCCAAATTTTTCTAACCTTATTTGGTTTATTTTATTACAAGAGATGGCGTAATAAACTCACACAATTTACATTTTTGGGCTGATGAAAACCCGCATGCAATAATTCAAAAGACACACTAACAAAGGTTTATTGTAAATATGTGGACTGGCATTATCGAAAATAACCTTATAGGTTCATTTGTTTTGGAAAGAAGACTCAATGGTGGAGATTTATTTACAATTTTTGCAGCAAAATTTAAATAATTTATCATAAAATGTTCCACTTGATAGAAGAATGCAAATGTTGTACATGTATGATTGTGCTCCACCTAAATTTCACCGTATAGTACGTTAACTAACGTTTTTGGCCCTCGATGGATAGGTTGAGGTTTTATGGCCACCAAGGTCTTCAGACCTAAATCCCATAGACTTTTACTTCTGGGGATATCTAAAAGAACTATTTTATTCAACACCAATAAATACTAGAGAAGAACTATTAGCGAGAAGAGCACAGCATTCTAACAAAGTCCGTTATAATGCCGGAATGTTATTTGTAGTGCAGCAGAAAAGTATTTGAAGAATAAGGAAATGTAATAAAGTACGTGGAGTCCATATTGAACATTTGCCAAAATAACATTTAAACGTTGCATTTTAACAACATACTAAATTAATTGAGTCCCGATCAACCCTTTGAAAGGTTTCTGGAATTAAACAGGTCTGAACTGGAAATCTTTCAGCATAACATCTTCTTGTCTTTGAAGAGTGAGACCGCGCTTCCTCATAAATTACAGCACGTCAGCACATCCTGCGTATTTTATTTATACCTGTTTGTGGTTAGCAATAGTAACTTTTGAGTTTTTCGCATAGAAACCGATTTATCTATAATACGTATAATAAGTA